>CM042993.1:2422500-4822500 GCA_023678885.1 Pogostemon cablin | reverse complement strand
CCCAGTCAACAATAAATTACGGACCTGTGTTCAGCACAAAAGGTAAAAATCAGTCCTAAAACAAGTGAAGATACTCACATTTGACTTGAGAGTTATAAAATTATAATCAAGACAGTTCAGACATACTCACCCAATTGGTTCCCTCTAACTGACAATAGAAAGAAGCTGCTGTATAGCCAGCAATGCCAGATGTCAAAGCATAAATGACCACAAGTGCAGTAAAAAGAGCTCCTCGGTTATAGGGATAAAATACACCAACAAGAGCCAGTAAAAAGATAAAAGTAGCCCTAGAAAGGAGAAACATGGAATTAATTTTATTCACAAAATGTTACAGAGTCTCATAATAATGAAGTATGAACACAAGTAGATGAAAAAACTGATGAAAATGGTAAAACTCCAAAGATATACTTACAAGGTAAAGAGCTGTGAGCCGCTTCCCAGGGCAGCTGCAAACAATGATTTGTACTTCGGGAACCTAAAAACATCACCATGGATGTACTTCCAGCCAGTTTCTTCTTGGTCCTCAGCTGTCTCTTCATCATGGGCATACCTTTTAAGAAAAAATAAAATAACATAAAAAACAGTAAGAATCTTAATGTGCCACAACTTTCTTGAAACTGAAGATTGGAGTAGTCATTACTTGACAAAATCATTTTTGAGCACTCGCATCAAAATGGTGGCAAGAAATCCCGTGAGAAGGAGAACAGTCACACATGAATTGATAATTGAAAACCAATGGATTTCTAAGTGACGCGGAAGTGAAGAAGAATGAGAGTACTTATCCATCCTCTTCTCAAAAGGTACATTAGTTTCCTTCCACTTGGCTGAGAACATGAATTCCACATCAACTTCCTTGTCATCAGTAAGATCCACAAGAGAATTGGGATCAGTGCGGGCATTGATCTCAATCACACGATCCTTATTATAAAATATTTCAAAATGGAGGTGTTTAAATAGGTAATATTTGTATTCGCTAGGATCAGATTTGCCTTCCTTGTCAACCTTCCCCAGAAAACCCCACATGGGCAAGTCATCATAGTACATTTGAAAATAGTAGTCCTTAGCTACAGCACGTTGAAACACAGCAACTTCTTGCTTTGAAAGCTTTTTTTTGCAGATGACTTCAGACTCTTTATCAACTAAAAAATCAATCCTGTATGGAGCACTGACCAAACGATCTCCATTCAGAACTTCACCAAGAGCTTCACTTTTATCTTTCACCTCACCTGTTAGAAAGAAAGATAATATGAACAATAGAGCATGATTGATCAGAGAAGAGACAAGAATTAAAATTTACCTGTTGAACAGAATGGGAGATCAAAGTAGCGGTATGTTTCACTGGAACCAATCACAAATAACACAACATAAGCAAAAAAGATAATAATGCAACAACTTTTAAAAAGATGTAATATCTGCCCACGTGAAACAAAAATTGCCTTTGTTTAATAAAGCATAGGAATTCATCAACTAAGAAACTGACAAAAATCAAAGCAACTTTTTAGGGGCAAGAATGAAACTGCTATCACCCCCCCCCCTAAAATTTCCAGTTAACACACACGTTGAGCTGCATTACATACACAGAGATAGGTGATCATGCTTGAATGTTACACCATTCCCTAGCTACAACGTTCCTTCTCACGGTATATTGCAATTATAATAGCAAACGAATTGGATGCAGCCACATCCATCATTAAATGTCACGGTGATGATCATTTCCTGCGACTATTCATTTTACCAAGTAAAGAGCCCAATCCCGAACATCTAAACTTCCTCAACAATGCTAATCACTAACACTAAACGGCGCATTCTCAAAGTACATAACAAAATTAACACAATCTAGTCCGAATCCTAATCCTTGACAGACACATTGCAGCCAAATCCCAAACCTAAATCTCACCGGATCAACAGTAGCGAAATTCACAAGCATTTCCGAACAAATCATCACCCAGAAGAAAATGAATGCTCACCTAGGGTTGTGAAACGGTCCGACCTTGTTCGCATACAGCGGCACCGCATCTCCAACCTTGTACCTGTGATCCGATCCATCGGATCTCACCCGAATCACGGTGCAGACAAGCAGGAAAACGACGACGTGCCACCCTCCTCCTCTCGCCATTCTTTCACTTGGCTCAGTCAACTGAGTGCGTCTATCGTGATATAGCAGCACTGAAACGGGGGAGAGAGAAAGATGAGTGTGTGTCAGATCGGGATCTAATCGAGTAAATGAATTTCGAAGGAAAGATGTTTAAACACAACCACGCGCGGTTACGAGAGAGTGGGATACAAACAATTGACGTGCAGATAATACCCGATTTAGACTCCATAAGCGAACCAAATATCTAAATGGGCCTATTTTAATATCAAACGGCCCATCTATAAACAAAGTTCTATGTTGGGCCATTCCAGGTCCACAACTAGAAATTATTTTCTTCCTTTTACGAATATAAAAGATATTTAAATTAATTTACCACATGAAAAGTTTGGCTCCTTTATATTTAGAATTTTCTTTCTTACGTATCTATGTAATTAAAGAAATTTGAACTGAATCAAATTACATCCCCTTTTTGAAAAGGAAATCTTAGAAGTTAATAATGTAATTTGACATTACAGGTATATATATAGGCTATAGTAATAAATTGAAATCTCACACGTCACACTCAATAATAAATGAATCTTTAAGACTATGGTGTATAAATTAGGATATTAAAAATAGAGCAACTTGAGGCTAGAGTTTACTTCCCAGCATTGTGGCATGCATGTCATGATCTTTAGATAAAATCACTTGAATTTAATTAAATCCCACAAAATCACCACTTCAAAATATTTCAAAATTGGAATGTTAAGATTTCATATCCATAAAATCAAATTTCCAATCTCATTCTCTTTATACAATGAGCCAATACTTATCAGCGTATATTAATATTAATATTGTAAACTAAACAACAGTTTACAATTGCTGAGTTGTCAGCTTCACAGCAATTGGAAGTTTATGTGTCAATTCTATATTAACTTTACTAGGGAGATTATATAAAAAGATGGTTTAGAATTTACTTATTAAAAATTACTACCTCCATCACATTTAAGTCTATGTTCCTATCATGAAATTAATAAAAGTGATAACTTTTTTTGATATATTGGTATTCTCTTTTAATAAATATAAATACTCCCTCAATCCCATGCAAATGGTTATTTTTACTTTTTGCACGTGGACTAACGAATATTATTATTTAATGTGTAGTGAGTAATTGTATTTGTGGAAATGTGAGCCCCATATTTTAACTGTATTAGTGGGTGTGTGTGGGTATCATGTGTATAAAAAAGAAAAAGGGACTCTTTGGGTGAGACGCACAAAATGAAAAAAATGGACTCTTTGGGTGGGACGGAGGGAGTAAATGATAAAGTGTGTTAAGTAGTTTTTTTTTAATAAAATTTATGGGAATGGTGATTATGTTTGACTTTTTTTTTCTTTTTTAGGTAGGTTCAAACTTTTGATGAACAACTTAAAATTAAAAGTGTGTCATCTGAAAAGAGACAGAGGGAGTATAACTTAAGCACGATGCAACAATTATTTAATAATGATTAAATATTAAACTGTAAAAAACTCCCTCCATTCGCTATTAACGTATCTATTTGCTTTTTGAACGTGGATTAAGGAGTATTATTATTTTATATAAAGTGGGTAGTTGTATTAGTGGTGAGTGGTTAGTAGGTGTGGTGTCTTTTTACTAAAAATAAAAAATGGACACCTTTATAGTGGACGACCAAAATGGCAAAATATGTATCTTATTAGCCGACGGAGGGAGTATTATACTCCCTCCATTCGCTTCAAAGGTATCCATTTCCCCTATTTAGTAAAAAAGTACACAATATGGCCCACCACTTCCCTCTAATACAACTACCCACTTTACATACTCCCTCTGTCCCATTTCAATGTTACATATTTCTATTTTGGGCGTCCCATTTCAATATTTACGTTTTCTTTTTGGAATATGGGACCCACCTAAAACAATTAATATATCACCATGGTCCCCACATCCAACACTAATACGCCTACCCACTTTACATTAAATATTATATCTTTCCACCCACTATCTATTAAAATACTATACTCCTTAATCAACGTGCAAAAAACAAACGTAAACATTGAAACGGGACGGAGGGAGTATAATAATAATACTCCTTAATCCACGTGAAAAAGCAATTTGATATCTTAGAATCGGACAGAGAGAGTATAAGTAGAGTGGCAAGAAAAATATTCTTTCGGATGATATCATGACGGTAAAATATAATAGAGGTCAGTCCATTGTGGTGGTGTTATGCAATTAGCCAATTATCACAGTAAATAAAAGATAAAAGACAATCTCTTGAAAAAATTTAGATTATATCTTTTGAAGTCTATATTCACACGAGAAATTATATATTGCATTTTTAAGAGTGAAAGTCGAATTGATCTAAAATTTGTACGCCTAGACGAAAGTTAAGTTGTGACAAATGAGACACAAAATGTTGTTTATAGAGATTCTTAATAATGTTGTGTAATTATTTAATTCTTTAAAGAATATTTTTTAATTTATTTAACTCTTTTGTATTGTCATTTCCTTGAATTTTAATCATTTTATATTATATGCAAAACAAATAATACTTCTTAAATATATTATTTAAATATTACATTTAATATTTATTTTAAATAAAAAAAAATTCAATTAGTCCGCGTATGCGGGTTTCATGTTTTACCATTGATATCATCCAAATGAGGTGTGATGTGATGATAAAGAAAACCAAAATAAAGAAACAAGAGCAAGCTGTGCTAACAATTCAACTCTTTCACATTTTGTAATATTCCAAAATCGTTTCAAAAATATAAACAATAGAAAACAGCAGTATGAAGCCTAAGTATTTTTTTTTTGTCTATATTATTTATCAGCCCTAGACAATAAACTACTTTGTAACTGGAACATGCTTCCACAAGTACACACTAATGGAGACTTTCCTCCGGAACGCAGCCCTAACGATTCCTCGTTGATGCTACTTCCTCGATCATATGATACACGAATCATTTTTTTCCCAGTCATGATTGTTCTGTGAAAATGGAAAAAGCTTCTTTTAAGTATAGCTTCTTTAAACTAGTAATGTGAACACTTGATAGCATAAGTAATTGGGGTGATTCTTTTCACAGAATATACATACCGGTTAACTTGGGCAAAACCAATCTGATTTTTCACTCGCATTTTATGGAACGATAGATGTGGCGCACAAAGAACAGAGCAGCACGGAAGCCTACAGCACCAAGCATTAAGAAGAAAGCATAGCATACACAAGCCATGTACCCGAAGAAAAATGAGGTCTGCATAAAGCCTGACATATCCGACCGCGCATAGTAATAATACAGACAGTAGCCGTAAATAAACAAGCCAGTGGATCCACCGCAAAGGAAAGACCTGGTAAGATGACAAAACAGTAAACAAAAGAAGAAAAGGTTAAGCGAGGCACACAGAGGATACATAACTTCTGAAATAGAAATCATAAAGTTTTATTAAAAGGCTAATGTGTGAGCACCATCATATACAGTTAAACTTAATGATGATTCTACTTGGACTGCCTTCATGTGCTGTTTACTAATTGTTACTATAGATCTCAACTTATAGATCATAAAATTTTGTTAGAGAGAAATAGATGTGCCCGCAACAAAAAGAAAAAATAAATTCCCACTCACATGTCCATCCCATGTTCGAAAATTTGGACAAGAAACAATGCATCAGAGTAGTTCTAACACACATTAAATGTGCAGTTTCTCTCAATTATAAAATATAAATATATTTAGTTTTTTGGCATATAAAAAGATCAGGTGTCAAACTACTCAGTCTATAGCATTTGATTTATAGGAGTTGAGTTGAAAGGAGAATTTGGGAGGTTGAATTTGAAAATGATATGAAGTGACTCTTTTTTCCACCAAGACATGCAAAAATATAGTTCAGAGTGAGAGTACTGGATATTAAATCCATCATAGAACGAATCCAACCAAACAACAAATGGATTAGTAACTCTTTTTTAAAAGACCCAATCCTTTTTCCAAATCCTATACAAATGCAACCCAAGATAACCAAAGATACAATAAACCCCTCGAGAGTGGTGATAGGGAAGATTGATATCAAAAGTTATAAATTAAAAGGTCTATATGGACTGATAAAAGAATGAGCAAGATTAGCTAAAGAGTCAAAAAATAAATGAATAACTTAAAACAAACCAAAGGCAGCAGTATTTAGTAGAATCAATTGCACATAATATCATGTAGAGATCTGAAACTATTTCACAAGCAAAAAAATACCATGCTGCATACCCTTCCCCAAAGGTGAAATACAACTGGGAAGAAGGCAAAATTTGAGATTTGGCAACAGGTTGAAAATGTGAGTATAAATTAAGCAATTTATGTTTGAAAAATGCAGCATCATTACATACCTCCACCACCATTCGTGATCTTCAGCAGCTAGTTGGAAATATGTCAATGCCACAGTGATAAATGCAGTCACAATTAGGAGAATAATGAACACTATGAACAGAATGCTATAGATGGTGTAGATCCTGTGACCCCATACACTTGCAAATATGTAGTAAAGTTCAATGTAGATGGCACTGAATGGCAAGAAGCCAGCCATAGCCATCTGAGGAAGGGTTCCACGGTACCACGGTAGAGGTGGAATCTCTCGAGGATATTTTGTTGTTCGGCAAGGAGCCTGAAACTCAGCCTTGCTATTCTTTCCTGCAATCCCTCCCAATACTAACAGGGGAGATGTCACAAGAGCCCATATGAGAAATATCACCACAATAGTGCCAAATGGAAGAGCAGCTGTAGCATGGTAAGCAATGGCCACAGTATTAAGGAAGCAAAAGGTGAGAAAAAGTGGCCCACAGAATAATCCCCCAGTCAGTAATAAATTCCGGACCTGTGACATGAATGGGGAGAAAAAAGAAAGAACAGAAAAATCAGTCGAGAAGGTAAAGGCACTGTCACATACTAGATTTGTAAATTTATATTAGGATAGTTCACATAATATGCTCCATATAACAATTGATAACTTTCAAAAGTAAATAAAGTTTCCAAACCTTTCACATAAATGAATATACAGTAGCATGCAATTCGACAAATTGTAAAATCATCATCACGAGACATCAATTAATCTGGCCCTCTATGCACCTTAATATCTGATCCAGAACAATAATTCCCAAATTTTGTGATTTTTGTCTTAATAAATAAATACTGGTATACTAGTATGATAGTAGCAGTATGTATAAACTGATTTAAAGCAGCAGCCATTAATTACAGGCACATACAACCAAACAGTCAATCCCTAGCATCAACAACAAAAGTGTACTTAAGCACAAGTTTTTACTATGACCCTGATGCTCTAGACCAACATCCAACAAGGGGGATCATCAAAAAGCTGCCATTTTTTTTTAAATAATAAAAATTAGAAGAAGCTGATGTATGGAACAGTAACAAAGAATTAGATGTCTTCTCAAAGCTACACAACGAGACTTAAACTTATCATCTCTGCTCTTTTTAACAAATTATATTAACTATTATAAGGATTTGCATGATGAACTTCATGTAAGAGTATTATACTAGGGATATAAGCAATCGAGACAAAGAAAGATCTGTATATTCACAAAAATGATAAACAGATCTACTACAGTTAAAGCCCTACAAAAAATACTTTCTACACTGGAAATCCCCCTGTGAATCATAAAACTGCAGAGAAATATACCCACAGTTAAATAAATATAGAGAGAGAAACATCTGGTTATTAACATAAATGGTAAGTGATAAGCAACACTTCACAACAAGGCAGGCATACAAAAAATAGCTTTATCCTAAATTCATAAAACACTACACAGGGCATGCTTTTATAAAGAAACTTATGTAACCTATAAGTTAATTTGAGTTAATTACCCAATTTGTTCCCTCTAACTGGCAATAGAAAGAAGCTGCAGTGTAGCCAGCAATGCCAGATGTCAGAGCATATATAACCACTAGTGCCGTAAAAAGTGCTCCTCGGTTGTAGGGATAAAATACACCAACAAGAGCCAGCAAGAAGATAAAAGTCGCCCTGGAAAGGAAAAATATGGAGTAAACTATCTCTGAAACATCATAGCAGAACTCCCCAATCTGGCAATCCCATTTTTACCAACAGAATTTCTCAAAATACAATAGAAAAAACATGAGACCCAAAAGATCAACTTACAAGGTAAAAAGCTGTGAGCCACTTCCAAGGGCAGCAGCAAACAAAGATTTGTGCTTCGGGAACCTGAAAACATCACCATGGATGTATTTCCACCCAGTTTCTTCTTGGTCCTCAGCTGCCTCCTCATCATGAGCATATCTATTTAGAACCAAAAAAACAATATCAGTAGGAATCTTAGTCACTCTCCCATAGTTGAATTTTGAAGAATGGAGTCCTTACTTGACAAAATCATTTTTGAGCACTCGCATCAAAATAGTAGCAAGAAATCCCGTAAGAAGGAGAACCGTTACACAAGAATTGATAATTGAAAACCAATGGATCTCTAAGTGGCGAGGAAGTGAAGAAGAGTGAGAGTACTTATCCATCCTCTTTTCAAAAGGAACGTTAGTTTCCTTCCACTTGGCTGAGTACATGAATTCCACATCAGACTCCTTATCATCAGTAAGATCCACAAGAGCATTAGCATCTGTGCGAGCATTAACCTCAATCACGTGATCCTTGTTATAAAATATTTCAAAATGAAGGTGTTTAAATAGGTAATATTTGTATTCGCTAGGATCAGATTTTCCTTCCTTGTCAACCTTTCCCAGGAATCCCCATATGGGCAAGTCATCATAGTACATTTGAAAATAGTAGTCCTTTGCAACAGCCCTACGGAACACAGCAGCATCATCCTTCGAAAGCGTCTTTTTGCAGATGACTTCAGACTCTTTATCAACTAAAAAGTCAAGTTTGTATGGTGCACTGACCAAACGATCTCCATTTAGAACTTCACCAAGAGCCTCACTTTTATCTTTAACCTCACCTGTTGGCAAGAATGTCAATATGATCAAAAGTGTATTCTCGTCCAGGGAGGAGACAAATAAAAGTAAAAACTTTACCTGTTGAACAGAAGGGGAGATCAAAGTATCGGTATGTTTCACTGGAATCAAGCACAATTATGCAATGTCAGTATACAAAAGGAAAACAACACACACACACACATATTTACAATGTAAACCCCTAATAAAAATTTTAAAACGACCACTTAACAATCCTATCAGAAGCATCTCTCGCCTAGCACCTAATAATATAAATCAAAATAATCTTTTCCACAAAAAGAATAAAATGAAACCGATATATCAAGCCCCCCTCCCTCTTAACTTCAACATGATCCTTGATAGATCCATTGACTTGTATTGCATTGCACCCAACCCAGAGGACTTCAATTTTCCAAGTCTCAGCAGAAAAAATTAAAATTAAAAATAAAAAATGCAATCAGCATAGCACATACATCAGATGCAACCATATCCGTTACAACATATCATAGTGCTGTAAATTTCCAGCAGTCAATGACTCTCCTTTCACCATATAAATACCCGCTCCCACCACCAAAAGATCATACCAATATTCGAATCACAACCCTTCCTCAACAATGTTCATTCCGTGGAAATAAATAGAATTAAAGTTTACCAGACACGTTTAACTCAATCAAGTACAAAACAATCAAAAAATCATCGATTCGAATAACCGAAACTCACACCAAAAGCATTCCCGGAAGTATGATCAGCTCAACAGGAAGGACAAAAATAAGAGAATACTCACCTAGGGTTGTGAAAGGGTCCGACCTTGTTGGCATAGAGCGGCACTGCATCCCCAACCTTGTATTTGTGATCCGATCCATCCGATTGCACCCGAAGTGCTGCGCAGATGAATAGAAAAACGACGACGTGCCACCACCCTCCTCTTTCCATAATATTCCTGAGCACGCCGCACAGTCAGCTGAGTAATGGATTCAACAATTCGCGCTGTTATATAGTAGAACTCAGAAGACAGAGATCCCGAGGAGAGAGAAAGAGAGAACAATGGAAGTCTCAGATCTGGATCTATTTGAGTAGATGAATTGTGAAGAAACGATGTTCAACAAATTCGACGCGCGGTTAGGAGAAGGTGGAATGCATTCATACAGTTGACACAGAATGTGGACTTGATAACGGATTTAGGCAAGGGATTATGACACCCTACCTGAACAAGCCTCTGCCATTTTAACTGAACTATATTAGTACTTTCTATTAATTAATTCATTCATTCATTCATTTAGTTATTAAATAAAAACCTGGGCCGGCCCAATTCGAACTGTGGCTAATTAGTTCTGAAGATGGGCTAACAGTTGTGTTATCAATAGCCCAGGCCCATAATAAATCTGAAAATGTTACGAATTGTGCTATTCCTAGTTTGCGCATTGGGTGAGGTTTGCATTATGGCCATTCAATTTTTGGGTGATCTATGTCATCCATCTCCCAAAATACATACACTTTTAGTTTATTGTTCTTTATAAAAAGTTTTTTTTTACTCTATTTTTTTAAGGGTATTATAGTATTTTTAAATAATAAAAATATAAAATAATTGTATATGTATGCAAAAAAAATGACAAATTTGAAATTAATTTAATTTTCAAGTTGTTCGACAAAATTATATTTCCTTTCTTGAGGTTCGAAGAGTTTTGTGAGACAAAGAAATATGAAAAGTGTGAAGGGCTTGTAAAACGAGAGAGTTTTTTTTTATTGTTAAATGATGTAAAATTAAAGAAATCTAATTCAACAATTTTAAACATTGGCACCTGATGTCCTGTTACATTTCTATTGATGTACATCCTTTCTCATACATTTTATTTACAAAAAAAAATTATCTCTACCTAACATATTTTATCATTTATTTATTACAAAAAAATACTATTACCCCTAAAAATTATCACTTTCTTAATCTCCGTGTCGAAATTGAGAGTGTAATTTTTGTGGGACAAAAGGAATACATGTTAAATGAGTGAGATATACCAATATGAAAATCTCAATCTTTCTTTTTATGATTGATATTTTCTTTTTAAATTTAAATTTTTTGTCATTTATCATTATTAGTACTTTTTATCTATTCATTACCTTTATTAATATTTATTAATATGTTATCACTTTCTTATTCTCATTTCACCTAAATCTTTGTCTAACAAGCAGGAAGTCAAGAACTAAAGTGAGTAACACATGAACATAAAGTAGCATGGAGTATATAATTCAAAATGTAATACTAATACTGCATTGTCTTATAATACTCACAAATCATCAACAACAAATATCCTCTCTGGCAAATTAAAACCAGTACCCAATTTGACAAAAAATAAAAAAAAAATTCGCCTTCATTAATCAGCAATACAATTATTAATAGAAATTAAGGTTAATTAGCAAACCCCATTGGTCTTCTTCCTATCAGCCACCATTTTCCTCCAAGCATCAGTGATCTCCCTCTGCACCTCAATCGCCGTCTTCTTGATGACGGCAGGGTGGGGCTCCTCCGCAGCAGACGTCAGCTTCTCGGTAACCCTAGTCGGAATAAAGTCAAGCTCGTGCAGAACTTTCTGGATATCAAGCACGAGCCTCTCCGCCAGGGTCCGGGAAAAATCTTCCCGGATCACGACGCGCAGCACTGTGACATGCTGCGCGTCGGGCGGCATCGTATAGGCTGGGACGATCCAGCCGAAGCGGCGGAGCAGGTCGGAGATTTCAAACTCGTTGTGCTGGGAGTTGTCTTTGAGGCTGAAGGCCACCAGGGGTACACCGTGGTCTTTTGATACAATGTTGAATCGCCCTGTTTTCTCCAACCCCTGTTTTAGTACCATTGCATTTTCTTGGCAGTTCTCCATGATGTTACGGTATCCCTAATTAATGTATTCAAATCATAAAAGTAATTAATTCAATTATTATAATTAAAACTATTGAATTAAATAAAACAGAAGAATGATTTATATCTTTAAAATTAAAAAGAATGTGTAGTACCTCGTGACCCAAACGAATAAGTTGGTAATACTGAGCAATAACTTGACTTGATCCTGCAAGATGTTTTTTATTTATGTGTTATCCATCCAACGATATAACATATACTGTTTATTAACCATACCTTTGGAGAAGTTGAGTGTGAAAGTGGGCTGATCAGCTCCGAGATAGTTAATGTGGAAGATGAGTTCTTCAGGCAAGTCTTCTTTGTTCCTCCAGATGACCCACCCGATACCCGCATAAACCAACCCGTATTTATGCCCGCTCACATTAATACTCTTCACCAGTGGCAACCTGAAATCCCACTCCAATTCCGGGTACAAAAACGGAGCAATAAACCCACCACTAGCTGCATCCACGTGGATTGGTGTGTCCCACCTACAATAAAAATCAAAATTAAATACTATTCCAATTTATAAAAATTCGCTATCAGCTTAAACTTTTAGAAAATGAACAAACCCTGTTTGTTTATTCTTCTGGAGCAAGAGGTCATTCAATCGCTTTACGTCTTCAAATTCACCGTTAAGGGTGGATCCCAGGATAGCGGCGACACAGATGGTGTTCTCGTCGACCATCTCGACGGCCTTCTCCGGGTCCATGACGTAGTACCCGTCTCTAAGCTTCACCTCCTTGAGCTCCACTTCAAAATAACGGGCGAATTTCTCCCAACAGACTTGAACGTTGGCGCCAGTGACGATGTTGGGCTTGTCGTAAGGCTTGCCGAGCTCCTTCATCTTGTTCTGCCATTTTCTCTTGAAAGCTAAACCAGCCAGCATTATGGCTTCCGATGAACCAACTGTTCCAACTCCAACGGCTGTCTCTCCCTCCCCCAGAGGGGCGTTGAACAGATGTGCAATCATGTTCACGCAACGGTTCTGCTTAATTTCAACCACATACTCTATAAACAACTTGAAACATTAAACCAGAAGCGTTCTGAGTAATATATGTTATTGATTTATCAATAGTTTTATCTCTTATAATAACTCACCACGGGTTGAGTTTCATTAGATCGATTAGTTTTAAATAACGAGTTTGAAAAAAAAAATTATATATATATATATATATATATATATATATATATATATATATATATATATATATATAATTTGTGCGATAAAGCTTAGTTGTTAAACCACGTAGTAATATAATACGCACAAAGTAGAGACCGATGAAGAGCAATTTGTAGAAATTCTTGAGTATGCATATTCAAAATAATAGAAAAGCTACCATCTTAAATATACTAATAGGGAGTTTTGTATGCCTTGTAGTCTCTACAATTATTCATCCTATGTGTCAAAATAATAATCTCTCCTTCCACATATTTTTCCCCACTTTCTATTTTGGGATGTCCTATGTATTTTTACTCATTCCATTTATGGTAAAAATACATAATATTTTATTACATACTTTTTACAATCTCAACAACTTTAATTACTTTTTTACACTTTATTCATCATTTCCAACAACTTTATTTACTTTTTCCTTTTAAATTACTAATATATCTCTACTTTTCCTACATTATATATTAAAAAAATAAAACGTCTTAATCTTCGTGCTCATACAAACGGGTAAAAATACCCGGGACTGATGGAGTATGAAGTTTGGATACTTACATGGCGTGCCTAAATATTATTTGTGTATGTTTCTAAATAATAAAATATTTTAATTAAATGACATGTCACATTTATGTTACACTTATTTATTATGAAAATTTATGTTATACTTAATTATTATGTAAACTTTTATTTGTATTAATTATTTATTGCGTTAATTATGCAATTATCATAAATATGAATTCTATAAATATTATTTATTCTATTCATTTATTAAATTGACTATAATTAATTAATTGAATTACTGTAATATATAAATACACAATAATTCACTATAAATATCTTTTTATGGGTTCATGTTCATTATATTATATTTTATTAATCGGTATAGGTATATTTATATTTTATTTTACTTTGAAAATTAATGTCTTTCTCATGTAATTCACGATGTATAAAAAGAATAAAAGTTAATATACATGTTATATTTTTTCAAAATAATTTGCATTGTTAAAATTATTTAATTTTTATAAAATTATTAATTAACTTAATATATTATCATTTACTATCATTTTTAATGAAGTACATGCATATAATTATATTTCATTTCACTCTATATATATTTTTTACTTATTTAAATTTAAAAAATTATATAAATTTAATTTAAAATTAATACTATATTTTTCCGTGCGATGCATGAGATATAATACTAATAAGCTATGAAATGGAAAACGATTATATTATTTCTCAATTGAAATCAAACATGTTACATCTCTATATAAATCATCATTTATTTTTAGTGTGTAATACGTTATTTCCATATATGGAATTCAAATTCCAACACAATTAAAAGAAAAGATGAAAAGTTTAGCTGGAAGAAAAAAGTAATTGAAGAGTAACTATATAGTAGTATTACATTCAATTGGTTTCAACCGGGAAAAGATCATTTCCGAAATAATTTTATATGACTCAAAATAATTGGTAATCTTTAGATCTCCTAATACATTCTAGTGGTACCTCTTTTGTTACTATTTTTTTTTTAATGAACGACAGGCACGTGGTTTGATATAATTTAACTAAAAAAAATATTAAATCTAAGAAAAAAAATTAGAAATTTTCATACCTAATCCATTTAAAAAATGTGTAACATTAAAATTTAACATGATATTTCATGTCGATCTCTATAGTCACTTTGGAAAAATATTAATTTTAACGATAACATTCTCGCAATTAAAGCCACTGCCATGAGGACTAGTACTGCACTTCTCATATAGTAGTATTATTAACTTCGCCACAAAAGGTATATGTATACCATTTCCTCACTTTACAGGATAAAATAAGAACCATGCTCAAATACATGCAAAAAAGTATAATATACTCTACTTTCTATTAAAATTATACTCCTCCATCCCATAATACTTTTTCCACTTTTCTTATTTGTTTATCCCATAAAACCTTTCACCCCCAAAAAAGAAAACATCACTTTATTCAACAACATCAAAAGTTACTTTAATTTCAAATTTGTCACACCTTTTTCACACACATATCATTACTTTATACTTTTTAATTACCTAAAAATACTACAATACCCTCCGAAGTCAATAAAGTTTGTCAAAAAGTGCAACTTTTCTTAAACAATGTGAAACAATAAACATGAAAAGTTTTCCGGGACGAAGGGAGTATTTATCACCTAAAATTATAAATTGTTCATGAAAATAAATTATATTACTCACTCCGTCCCATATATTTTTACCCACTTTCTATTTTGGGGTGTCCCACGTATTTTTACTCATTTCATTTTTGGCAAAAATACGTAATATTTCCCAACAACTTTAATTATTTTTTTACACTTTATTCATCATTCTTAATACTCCCTCCGTCCCCCGAAGTATTTCACACTTTCTTTTTTCATCCGTCCCTCAAAGTATTTCACACTTTACTTTTACTAAATTTGGCAAAAAATACATTATAACAATACACACTTTTTACACACATCCCAATATAATACTTACTTTTACTTACTTTTTCACATCTCCCAACAACCTTACACACATTTTTCATTAAATCAACTAAAATATATATTCTCTTTCTTACTTTATACATAAAAATACAAAATTTTCTTAAGCTCCGCGCACACCAATACGTGAAATACTTGTTGGGACGGAGGGAGTAACTTTATTCACTTTTTCTTTTTAAATTTCTAATTTATTCTTACTTTCTCTTACATTATATATTAAAAAAATAAAACGTCTTAATCTCCGTGCCCGTACAAATGGGTAAAAATATCCGGGATGGAGGGAGTACTATTTTTTTTTATTAATTCGATTTTTTTTTAATTGTTATCACACTCCTTATAAGTATTTCCCAAAAAAATATATATACAGTGTGAACCTATCGGAGTAAGTATCTTTCGTCTCTACTCTCTATCCATTTAGGACCATTACCGTAGGAATAGTGGGGAATATGGCCTAGTTTGAATTTATTAAGTATTTAACTACATGAATGACCCGACCCCGAAATTAATGTATTTGGGTCCTACATAGGATGCACCAATCACCGCCTTCCACTCTCCTATCACATGCTTGTATACTTGTACTATTTATTAAAATAAAAAACTTGTGGGAGTGCCGTGCCATAGCCCTACGATGGCCCTACGAAACACAAGAATTTAATAATTCTTGTATTTTTACGTGGCACTGAATTAATACTACTTTTTAATAAGGCCAAATATTTTTATCTCTGGATAATCCTAAAAATAAAAAGTAATATTTAATTGATAAAATATAATAATTATAATTATATCCTAAATTTAATTTATAAATTCTAAATGCACCCTAAATTATAAAGTACTGATACTATAAATTTTTAGACACATCCTAGAATTTAACCCTTAATAGATTCGTTGGACAAGGGTGTGCTCTAATGATGGTTAAGCCATTAACATAAATTTTGAATTGACATGCCCCCACAATTGCAAGCCCATTACCAACTCTAATAATTAATGGGGAGAATTTATATTTTAGTATTTTCTTTATACACACACAAAGTAGATAGTATTTCTTTATTCTCATAATTAAAAAAGGGCAATTCTGGTAATGAATTAGTGTAGAGTATAATAGTAACAACTTATATATAAATTTTAAATTAAAAATATTTTAATACATAACTGGAGCAAATGTGTACATATTTTATTTTATGTTGACTTATTTTACTCTTATAATTTATATATATTCTAATACTATAATCATAATTTAATATTTATAATTTATATACCAAATATTGTATTTTTATGATTTATAATTTATTTTATTTATAGAGTTAGGATTTACTTTAAGATATAATGTAGTACTAATTAATAATGGGATTAAATTATATTTCAATTAGAAAAGGTTATATGTAAGACCAGTTATTAGTTATACGCATGTAACGCATGCATATTTGATACACTTACATATACTTTTGGCACTCTATTTTAACTGATTCTTATTTTATGTAATATTGTTTAGTATTAAATTATTATATATTTTGTCGGTGAAATTAAGAAATGATATTATTCTTTTAAGTTCATACGAAGTAATAAAAGAAGTATGTTGGTAACAATAACAAAATAAAATTATAGAGGTGGGTTAATAAAGTGTAAAAAAATAAATTTATTTTAATAATATTATAGTATTATTATGATGATGTTTATATTGCGTAGTTTTTTTTTTTTCCTTAAAAATGTACAAAGTTGAATGAACGTATATAGAAAGTGTGAGAAATTTTTAAAGATTGATTAGGACATGGGTTTTGTCTGAACAGATAATTTAAAGAATACATTTGGGGATGTTGGAATATGCTTTAACTAGTGAAATACACCGCACGGCGACCAACTTGAACAGTAAGCAACTCATTTTATTATATTTTAAAATAAAAAATAATTTGTTTATGAAATCGATCAACATCATTCACCAATTTGCAAACATTATTTAATATGACTTTGAATCTTACAATTTTTTAAATTAATTTCAACTCGTATAAGAACTTTTGACCAACCATATTTATAATTAAATACTGTAGTTGATATTCGGGCCACTGGATTTAATTTATGTATTTAAAAAAAATTACGTCAAGCCCAAATTAAATTTTACACTTTTTATTTTTGTTATTCTCATATTAAATTACACCGCAAAAAAAAAAAATCAAATCAATCTCTACCCCTAAAATTACAATTTAATCACAAATTTAGGTACTTTATAATTTACTGTATTTATTACCAACCTTAAAACAAATCAATACACCTCAAAAATTAATAAAATTAATTAAAAACAATTTTTTCTTAAACTACATGTCCGCTGTAACTATGAAGATTAAATTGGAACTGAGAAAGTATTAGTTTTAGTTTAATTATATATAGCAGTGTTTTTTTTAATTTAATGAATGTACTCCCTCCGTCCCAGGAAAGTCTACACCCCTCTTTTCGGCACGGAAATTAAGAAAGTTGTAACTTTTAGGGGTATTATGGTATTTTTTTATAATAAATAAATGATAAAATATATTAGGTGTATTAGGTATGAGTGATTTTTTTGTAAATAAAGTGTATGTTGAAGGGTGATTGTGTTTGACTTTTTGCTTATTTAGGAAGGTGCAAACTTTTGTGAGACAACCCAAAATGAAAAGTGTGTCATCTGAAATGGAACAGAGGGAGTATGTATTAATTTTTTTATATTTGTTGATTTTTCATTAAAAAAACTCATGGGAGTAATATTTTAAAAAGTTAATGATTAAATTCGTAAAAATATGATAATAAACTGTATCAATAATATATATTTACTTATTAATAAATGGAGTATACAAATTTTGTAAATCAGGTGAGCTAGCCCACCTAGTTACTGGACTCCTCATTAAAGTGAGAGACCAGATTTTATTCCTTTGAGAACAAATAGGGTGAGTTATAAAGAGGCTTGAAAAACAAACTATACTAACAACTAACTTTTTTTTTTTTCGATTAAAAAAAAAGTATACAAATTTTATATGTACACAAACTAAAAGCATTGCACTACTGTCCTAAAATTCATAATTCATGTTTTAGAGTATGGACGGACCAGACGGTATGGTTGCAATTATGACTTTTTTTATTTAAATAATTTTTAAATGTATGCGACTAAATCATCCAATTGTATCGCTATCTCCTAAGTATGAACAATCTTAAATTATTATACATAATTGATTACTAGTTTACCAAAGCCAAAATAACAACATATTTTGGGAAAATTATATATTATAAAATTAAACTCATCTAGATCTAAGCTGACTCAAATCTCCAAACGAACAAAAAAACAAAAATAAAGAATTGTAATCCATAATTATGAAAATAATAAAAAATAAAAAGGAAGAGTAGTGAGTTGACTCGCCTGTAACTCAGTGGTGACTGGGTACTCATCCATGTCGACGTAGTTTTTGTTAATGGCGTCCATGATCAGCTTATCACACTCTGGTTCCATCCATGTCGTAACAAAGGATGCAAGGTTCAACCTCGGATTTCCATCCAGCATTAGCTCGTCGTTGATGATCTGATAAGCCGCCTCCTTCGGGATCGAATTCTCCGGCATCTTAAACCTGGATCACTACGATGATCAATCCTTAATCGACGAAAATACAGAAAAGAAGGCGGAATTAAGTAGGAAGCGATCTAAGTTGAGACGAGACGAGTCGAGCCGAGCTGAGTATAAATAATTAATTACCGGGGAAGAGAGTCGCGAACATATCGCGAAGCAAAAGTGGAGTGAACTGAGACGTCGGATTGGGAGGCGGTCTTCGAGAGAACCATGGCGTTGTCTGAAATTCAGATTACTAGAAAGTGTGAACAAGAAGAAGCACTTGCTTGATCGGAATAGTGGGTTAGGTGCTGGATTTATGCAGGCTAGTAGGGGTATTCTGGTAATTCCCCTATTACCCTTTTTTTTATCATGTTAGTATTTTTATTTCTAAGAAATTTTCGATGGGATTGAAAAATAGACTGATTATCGATAATGAACTCGAACCAATTTTTATAGAAAGGTGATCTTGATTAGAGGTATCTGAGGAGGATAAAGGGAATGAAAGAGTATTATTGATTTTCATTCCTCATACTTGATTAGAGGCAATGAAAATTCAAATTCCTCAATCATTCTTATTGATTCAATGTATATCCTCACCCCTTCAATCACTTTTATTCCCATTATCATTACCCACCCCTTCAATAAATTTCATTCTCATTATCATTACTCTCATCAATGATTTCCATTACCATTGTCATTTCGAAATTTGAACCAAGCGGCTCCTAAATTCAGTGATCAAAAGATATAAATTTTCCGTTCAAAATTTAAGATTATAAAATTATTCAAAATAATTTAATTATTATTATTATACTAAAATTTCATATATTATACATGTATTTTTAATAATTTAATAGTAAATATATATACTAAATTTTCATATATTAAACATATTTTTTAAAATAATATTTCAATTATAATTTATTATTATTAAAATCATGTGAATTATCAGGAAACTTATACACTTTAGATAATTTAATAGTAAATATATATACTGAATTTTCATATATTAAACATCTTTTTTAAAATAATATTTCACTTATAATTTATTATTATTAAAATCATGTGAATTATCAGGAAACTTATACACTTTAGAGAGTTAGTACCTTTAGACGTCCTTGTATATGGTGCATATGTAGTTGAATGATCTTAACTAGAGCTGTTATGGAGAACGAGTCGGTCGAATGCTTTGCTCGGCTCGGCTTGACTCGTTTTTATTCGAATTCGAGTTCGAGCTCGTTTATATACTCATTTAGTTAATGAGTCGAGCTCGGCTCGTTAAGGCTCGAAAATAATAATTAATAATATTAATATTATTAATTATTATTTAATTATAATAAGTAATATGTAATAAAATAAATATTTTAAATATAATAAAAAATATATTACTTAATATTAGGCTCAACTCGACTCTGCTCGACTCGATAAGACTCGAAAATTCAACATTATTGCTTAACGAGTCGAGCTCGAGTTCATTCGAATATTTTTCTAATCAAGCCGAGCTCATATATAAGCTCGTTATCTTAACGAGCCAAGCTCGAGCTCGACTCGATAAGTACTCGAGCCGAGTTTGGGTAAGGGGAACTCGAGCTTGCTCGGCTCATTTAACACCTCTAATCTTAACCATTAATAAAATAAAATAATTAAAATTTTCAAAAATACAACTGCCACTATATATACTTTATTTTTAAATTTTAACTCATCAACTTTATCGATGCACCTCAAAATCAGCCATGTTGTTCATCTTAAATATTATCTCAAAATTTAATATTTATTTTAAGTGTAATTATAACTTTAATTTATATAATATTTTACCTTATTGCTCATACTATTTTACTTCGGTATACATTCTCTATCTCTAAGATTTAGTGCCAAAGTATAATGAGAAATTAAGTCACATGTATATATATAGGAGTACTAAGATTTGATTCATACACGTAAACGAAATCTTTATTATTTAAATTAAATAACGTACGTTTAAAATAGAGAAGTAATACCCATGAGTTTTAAAGTAAAAAATTAATCTTCTTAATAAATGAGAAATTTTAATATTAATACTCTTGATTTCGATTAAAGACTTTTTTTAATAAAAAAATGATATCTTTATAATTATTAAAATATTTTTTTAAAAAAAATATACCCTTAGATATCAGTTAAATAATCATAAAAAATTATATCTTTATAATTATTAAAATATTTTTTTAATAAAATATACCCTTAGATATCAGTTAAATAATCATATTTGATGCTTAATATTTCATAAGGGTATAACAAAAAAAAAAAAATATATATATATATATATATATATATATATATATATATATATATATATATATATATATAAATACTATAAATTTACACAAATAGGATGGTAAGAGTATACGTAAATGTAATTACATTTCTGAATATAGCGAGTTTTTTTTTTCAAACATCCAATAGAAAAAAAAAATTGAAGTAAGCCGACATTACGTCAAATAGGTACATCTGGGGCAGGAATTATGTTGGAGATCATAAATGAGTTTACTCTTCAACTCAAGTAGGAAATTATTTCTGCAACTAATATCTACCAATAAATAAAAATAAAAATAAATAAAAATTGAATTAAGAATATAGAATTAAATCGATAATAGCGACAGAAAGTAGAAGCGGAGAGGTTTCCTAAATCATCGGTGAATAGTACGTAGGACGTGTTTCTTAACCGTCTTAAATTAATTTAGTCCTAATTTCTTATTCTAGATTGAAGAGTGCACAAAGGGTTAAAACCTATGTTTCGAAAAAGCTTCCCATCCATTTATTGTACCACGTTATTTAAGAAAAAATATTATTTTATTTTTTATCAAATTTATTAATTTTAAAAGGTATTAGTATTAGTGTGATACAAATAAATAAGAAAAGTGTGAAGAATAATGTGGGAGAGAGGGAGTTATATTTATTCTAAATGGTATCTGTTCCCTTTAAAGTGATGCATTTATTTTTTCCACGTATATTAAAAGAGAAATATAAAATATTTTAATATATAGTAGGTAGTTATATTAATGTCGTGTGTGAACTCCATAGAAATTAGGAGTAACTATTTTATGTGGGTTCCATTAATTAAAAAAAGAAAATATACTCTTTATATTTAGACAGATTAAAATACATATTTATATCTTTTATATAAACGAATAAAGTATTATTTTTAATTAATAGTAATAAGGATACTACTTTTTCAATGAAAGAGTATGTTGAAAAATGAAATATATTTTTATGTCTGAATAAGATTTTTTTTTTCTCCCCAATAAATCACAAGTATTAATTTTTATATTGAAGAGTATGATATTTGATACAAAAAATTATAACTTTCTAAGCATGCCGGATTTGGACGCATGGTGTGCTTGGTGGTGCACAAGTTTTATCCTTTTAGTTGGAGGAACAAATCGCAAGAATTATCGTATATTACTTTTTATTAAAAATGTAGAATTACTTTTTATCCATCTCATGAACATCTTTTTGTGAGAAATCTCACACAAGTATTTATCCTTGAATATTTGTGATTTGATTCATATTTTATTGAAAGGACACACTTTAATTAACAATAGCATAATTTTTATTAAAAATGTAGATTGAAATATGAAAAATATAAATGTTTGATTAAAAAAATTGTAAATTTTTTTTAGAAAATTAAAAGTATAAATTCTTATACTTAGTGTAATAACATTTAATATTAAAAAATACAACTTTTGTAAAGCGTTCGAATTTGGAGATATGGGGACACGCAAGACTTTTAAAAAACGGATAAGTAAATCATAAAATATTTAGCAGCGACACTAATTTTAATTTGCAATTTGCCAACAAATTATAATTACATGTTAAGTAATTGCATGCACGTCTCCTCATCATCACTCTCCTGAAGAAAAGTCAAATTATTTATTATTTAGAGAAAGAGAAGTGGACAATTATATAAGTATATATTTACTGATATAGCCATATAACTTTCTCTTAAATATGTTCAATATTTCTAATCAAGTCAAACAAAGTCCCAAATGTAATGTCAAATAAAATTGTTACTTTTAATTAAATCCTCACCATGATTAACCATAATCACATTACTCCCAATTTTTTTATTTTTTATTTCTTTTGTAGGTTGAATATCACTCCCCTGCAAGACCCCACCCCACCCCCCACGTCCCACCCACCATTCAACATTTTCACTTTTCTAATCACTTAGTTCCAACTTTTCTATTAAATAAATTAAAAAACGAAAAAGAAAGAAAAAAAACTTAGTTCCCACTTTAATCGGCCACCAATCTTTTATCTTTTGTAAGTACTTAGATCATTAAAGAGAAAAAACTCTCTCTCTTAATCTTTAAGTATTTCACAACAATCTATAAATAGGAGCAAATTAAATAAAATCGAGGGCATATTATTTTTCTAAATAAACTACCTGTTTCTAGAGATTATTAATACACGACATTAAATCTCCTATTCGAACAATTGTTTAAGTAAAAAACTTATAGTTCCCTTTTTATGTTCAAGTTCGTGAAATAGTTGAGCTCGCAATTGAAACTCAAAAATATATCGTTATATATGATTTTTTTAGACTACTGCAAGTCTGCAAATATACTAGATTTTAATTTGTCGTTTTAAGAAAAAGAAAAATTCTCACTAATTTTAGTTATTGTATACTATGAGCTAATTTGGTTCTATGAAATTTGTACGTGTGATGTTGGTTCAGACTTGATTAATAGTAGTAAATATTTTACTCAGTCAAGATTAATACCAAGACTCATCCACACGTTGTGGAAATCATTATTATCATTATTATTATTACTTCATTATTTTAATTAAGGATTTTTCTACTTTTTATACAACTAGTTTGGAACTCTTGGAGCGAATTCCCTATTGGGCTTAACAAATAGGAGTATTATAAATAAGGGCGACACTATTGTCACCCGCAATATTACTTAAGGCACCCGTGTTCAAGACGAAAGACATGTGAAATATCATTTATAACCCTACCCATTTAAAAAAACCCAACCCATTAATTAAATAAAATAAAAAAGAAAATGGTTTTGCTTTCCACACCCAATGATTTGGGTACCAACACGGCAACACCTAAAAACTCTCACACTAAATACAAAAAACACACTCACACACATGTCTCACACGCACTGAACACAAAACACACACACTTACACAAACAGAAAGCGGGAGAAGAACACTGAAATGAGAAGAAAGAAGAAATGAAAGGAGAATAGAGAAGAGAGAGGGGGGACTTAATTTCACACCCAATATGGAACAAGAAAAACGATTGATCAACGGTAAGTAATTCTCCACTGCATTCTTTTCAAAATCGTACTAGGGTTCATGGTTTTTGAAATTATGTACTTAGTTGTCAAATAATTCGTGGGCTAATGAAATTTTAGATGGAATGTGGGTTTAATAGTTGGAAGCAACGTGAATTTGAGTTGGGTGTTGAAAAATCGATGTTCAAAATTTTCAGGACTGGTCTGTCGAAATTTCAATTAAATTTCGGTAGATTGTGGCTGAAATTTTTGCAAAAATGTTCGATGGTACATTGCCGAAATTTTTATAAAATTTCGTTGGTACTCAGCCAAATTTTAATTAATTTTTTCACTTTTGATTATTGAATTATGACAAACCATATCTATACTTGTACTACTGCCTTCTTTTACTCTCACCATGTTGGGCTTGTCTTGGAGAGAGATGACTTCCACTACATATCTTAACTTTTGCAGTAATAATGGAGTGGGTAAAATGTTCACATTCTCTGTTCTGAATTGAGTCTTTCTTGATCTGGTT
Source organism: Pogostemon cablin (assembly GCA_023678885.1). Taxonomy (NCBI): domain Eukaryota; kingdom Viridiplantae; phylum Streptophyta; class Magnoliopsida; order Lamiales; family Lamiaceae; genus Pogostemon; species Pogostemon cablin. Next base: position 4,797,532 of record CM042993.1, on the reverse strand, counting down.
CAACCCTCTTCCCTCTTAGCTATATGAATTACAAACGTGGGTAAAATGCTCTATAGCAGCTGGGACGCCATAATCTGTTGTCATTGAATCTAAACATAATTGGGGTGAACATGTTTTCAATCTCAATTTTATAAGTGTGATTGAATAAAGTTTGTTAAACTGAATGAAGATAGTGATTAGAGCAGTGCTTTTGTTGAGTTGAATGTTGATCAGCAATTTGAGAAGAAGAATAAACTTTTTATGATCTGATTATTGCCTTGATTTTGTCTATCTTTAAGTTGATGAGATAAAACATAAATTATTCCACTATTTTTCTATGCTATATACTAAAACATTAGTTAAAAAATTCATTTTTGTCCCAAACTTTTTTAGTTTTGCTTTGATATCGTCTAAAAATTTTTATAAAAGTATCGTTTCAGTCTCATCTCATAAAATTAAAAAACTTGAACATTTTTAAGTAAAAAAGATCATTTTGATAAGAACTCATAAGGTATAAGACTATTTTGAAGAAATTAAGTGTTTTGAGAATATTTTGAATAAAATAAATTCATTATTTTTAAACTTCAAGTTGATTCATGTTGTCATAACTAATTTCAGCAAATTAGGAAATACTTATTGTTTATATAAATTCAAAATTTTATTATATCACACTCCTAAAATATGAGGGCCTTATCTAGATTACCATGTTTATATAATATTTTATTACTCTTAAGTACATATAGCATTCTTATTGTTTATATAAATTATAAAATTTTATTATATACACACCCCTAAAATTACAAAATTAATCTTTTTAAAATTAAAAAGTAGAATTAAATTATATACACTCCTTCTTCCTTATTTGGGTATTTGCATCAGGTCAAATGGATACCGTACACTCGAATTAGATGTTATTTTCCTCATATTCTTATTATATTCTACTGGGGTTTTATCAGTGTAGGCGATGTCATTGAGGCTTATATGTCTGATCGAGCTCTAAAACAGTTTGGGCATGTCCAAAGAATTCCAAAAGAGCCTTTGGGAGAGTATATCAGCATACAGGATTACTCGGCTATGCGGAGAAAGGGGGTGATTATTGACATGGCTCGCCATTTTTTGCACTGGAAGACTCACATTTTACCAAATGAGATGTTCGAGCAAAGGGCTAAACCACTGTGGCAAGTGCGTGATGATTATATGGTTTGATTTGTTAAAAACTCTTGGCCAATTGTGGAAAAGCCAAGTCGCAAGTCGTATTCGGGGGTGACCGAGTTTCAAAGTGATCATACTACTCAACCGTATGACCAACTTAGTCAAATTGAAGCTGTGATAGATCCCATACTATACCGATGGGAGGTGGGTGACCCTACGGTCCGATTGGAGGAGGCTATGCATGCATTGAGCAATGTACGTGCTATCATTCGATGTGACATGGCTTCTGGAGTGCAGCCAAGAGGTAGTGATCATCAGAGTGACATGGGTGCATCTACTAGTATGCCGAGGCATAGAAATAATGTCGGGCTGTCTTCCAGTAGGGGATTAGAATTCATGCAGAGTTTTTGATGTTGGGCGTTGAAGTGATATCGATTATCTATTTTCACAAATGTACTGTTGCTAATTTACTCAACTTAATTATGGTTATAATAGTTAACTTTTGGAGGTTTTGTTTCCTCTTTTAATACAATACATTATGATTCTGTTATCCTACAAATTTTTTTAAATTAGGCTAACTTTATTTAGGGTTGTATTTTTTGGGCTCCATCTTAGCCAACACATAAGGCTACAAAGAGAGAAGATTCATTTTGAAAATAACAAACTAATTACTGGAGTATGGCTGTATGATGTAAAAAAATATAATTCCAAAATTTATAAGATTTCAGCTATATTTTGCCAAAATTCTAATATACTTGAAATGTTGAGGAGATCTGTTCATAGTATTATAGTTTCAGCTATAGGCTTGGTGGAAGGCATGTACTCTTGCGAGAATCTTATCCATGGATCTGCTACTGGATGACGAAACTTATGTCATTGCACTGCCACTGGTGGGTGTGGGTGTCCATTCTGAAAATTAACTGCGATGAAGTGGTTGTCGTTCACAAGAGCCATGCATATCTTCTTCGTCTACTCGGGTGGGTGATCGGTGTAAAATTCACTTAGAATTTGGGCATAAATTGCATGAATTTATGTGGATTTATTTGGATTTAATTCAATAATTAAGCATGATTTTAATGAAAATATTATTAATTGCTTAATTAGTTTGAGAGAGGTATTCTTATGTATTTTTGCAGAAAAGGGGTGTTTTGAGCTTGAAAGAGTGATGGAAGAAACGGGAATTAAATTGGGACGAAGACGAAAAAAAGGAGAAAATTTGGCAAAGACAACACAGAAAAGACAACACTTTTCAGAAAAGTGTTGTCTATTCAGAAGTGCAAAAATTGTCCAGAGAGCTGAAAAATTGCAAGAAAACACGGGCAGATGCATAAAAACACGCCCGTGTTTTTATGCACTTTTGAAAGAAAATATGCGGAGGCTGGATTCGAACCCGAGACCTCATGCATGTACAAGGGCGCCTCTAACCACTTTGCCAAGCCATCACATGTGATTAATACTCGCCCAATTTATTCTTATACTAAATTCCTGGAACCGAAAATTCTATAAAATTCACTCTTGTCCCACATCGAAAATCATCACAAAATCCACTCACCCTACACCTATAAATACCCTCATTTGGACCAACTCTTGGAACGAATTCCTTCATCCATTTAAATTCAATAAAATTGAATCTTTTCAAGATTCAATAGTTGAGAAAGGGCTTTTTAGCAAGATCTCCATAGTTGAGATCCCTCCCCCTTTCGGGGTGAGGGATCCGTAGTTTTAATGTTTTTCTAGTTTAGGATTTTATTTGCTTTCCAAGAAGGTGGAGACACCAAGGAGAAGATGATCTTCATGGATGTAAAAACTTCATTAAGGTGTAATCTAATCCTATTTATTATCTTTATTTTCTATGTTTTGGTGGTTGATTGAAGGCATGATTATTGATTAATTTATGAAAATGTCTTGATTGAATTTCCGGCTTTGATTAGGTTTTATTTATGAAATTCACATGTCTTGTAATAATATGGGATTTATGTCTTTGGTATTAGTGTACAGTGATTAGGTTGTGTATTGTGTATCGACATGTCTTGTCGTTGCTTTACCCTTAGTTGATTTGCATGATTATCATATGTGATTTTTTTCTATTTATTACATGTGGGTTTAATATAAGGGGAGCCTGGCCGGGAGTCCTTATATTTAGAACAACATAAATGAACACTAGTGAGATCACTTGTGCCCGAGGATTAAACTAGTGAAGGGAACCCCATCCATACGAGCATAGTACCTTGAAGGGAATTGTAAGTAGGATCGATCCTAGGAGCTTTTTAGGGGTTATGAAAATAATCTACATCCTATTCACCATGGCCCTTGGGGATAGGTGGAAATAGTGATCGCCCTTACCATGATTTGCTTAAAAATGGAAAACAATTAAAGATGTTGGATGATTGATTATATGAGTGTATCATGAAAACTACCATGTCATTGAAAATCCAAAAATATTGTAATTAGATTTACTTTTTCATGCATTGTATTTTCTTTTATTTATAAACCTCCTTTCCGATCGTCCCTAACTAATCACGATACCATACCTAAAGGCCATGAATCCTAAATTCCCTTGGGTTCGATATTTTGTTGCTTGGTCGCCCAGACTATAACGACCAATCAAATGGCGCCGTTGCCGGGGACCGAAAATTTATTCTTATACTAAATTCCTGGAACCGAAAATTCTATAAAATTCACTCTTGTCCCACATCGAAAATCATCACAAAATCCACTCACCCTACACCTATAAATACCCTCATTTGGACCAACTCTTGGAACGAATTCCTTCATCCATTTAAATTCAATAAAATTGAATCTTTTCAAGATTCAATAGTTGAGAAAGGGCTTTTTAGCAAGATCTCCATAGTTGAGATCCCTCCCCCTTTCGGGGTGAGGGATCCGTAGTTTTAATGTTTTTCTAGTTTAGGATTTTATTTGCTTTCCAAGAAGGTGGAGACACCAAGGAGAAGATGATCTTCATGGATGTAAAAACTTCATTAAGGTGTAATCTAATCCTATTTATTATCTTTATTTTCTATGTTTTGGTGGTTGATTGAAGGCATGATTATTGATTAATTTATGAAAATGTCTTGATTGAATTTCCGGCTTTGATTAGGTTTTATTTATGAAATTCACATGTCTTGTAATAATATGGGATTTATGTCTTTGGTATTAGTGTACAGTGATTAGGTTGTGTATTGTGTATCGACATGTCTTGTCGTTGCTTTACCCTTAGTTGATTTGCATGATTATCATATGTGATTTTTTTCTATTTATTACATGTGGGTTTAATATAAGGGGAGCCTGGCCGGGAGTCCTTATATTTAGAACAACATAAATGAACACTAGTGAGATCACTTGTGCCCGAGGATTAAACTAGTGAAGGGAACCCCATCCATACGAGCATAGTACCTTGAAGGGAATTGTAAGTAGGATCGATCCTAGGAGCTTTTTAGGGGTTATGAAAATAATCTACATCCTATTCACCATGGCCCTTGGGGATAGGTGGAAATAGTGATCGCCCTTACCATGATTTGCTTAAAAATGGAAAACAATTAAAGATGTTGGATGATTGATTATATGAGTGTATCATGAAAACTACCATGTCATTGAAAATCCAAAAATATTGTAATTAGATTTACTTTTTCATGCATTGTATTTTCTTTTATTTATAAACCTCCTTTCCGATCGTCCCTAACTAATCACGATACCATACCTAAAGGCCATGAATCCTAAATTCCCTTGGGTTCGATATTTTGTTGCTTGGTCGCCCAGACTATAACGACCAATCAAATGGCGCCGTTGCCGGGGAATTTAGTTGTATTTGTGACTTTGGGTTTGTTGAGTGGTTAGGATAGGGACATTTTTTCTTTGATTTGTTTTTCGTTTTATGGTTGTGTTTGTAGGGACTAAAGCGTGGAGCCATGGTATTGGCCTTGAAGAGCAAAGGAGTGGTGCAAATTGAGGTAACGAATATCTTTCCAACTTAAATTCGACTTTGTCTAATTTAAGTTTGGGGGGCATGTCATTTGTTACTTGACTTTTCTACGGTTTGAATTATAAATTGTATCCATGAACTCCTACTTGAGCATATTGCACCGGCGCACGTTTAAGTCCTTACTCTTTTCCTTGGCACGTATTTTCTCCTTTTTTTGTTGTTTTCGATTTTTTTTTTCTCGTGCTTTTCTCGCTTTATCTTGTTTTCAATAAGGAGAAAATCTTTCTTGGCTCTCTTGTGCTTAATTGTGAGAAATTTTAAGATTATGATTTTTGATTGAAACTTGTGACTAGATGGATTTTTACTTGTGTACTTGTTGAGCTATGGTTTATGCTTGTTTTGTGTTGTCTTTCACTACTATAAACCCGTGAGCTTTTGAGCCTTAAAATCATGAAATCAAATGGTTTTTCCTTTCTTGTGTGTGCATCGTTCTTTTGTGTGCATTCTAGAACTTGCCTTTGTGTCTTCTTGAAACTACACGTGTGTGAAGATTGTTGGAAATGATTTAAGGCCATCTTTATTTTGACAAGTCACTTAGCCAAATTTATCCTACCAAATGAAATCATTTCGTAGTTTGCCCCTTTGAGCTTATTATCCTTATTTCTTTGGCAACCTACAAATTTAGCCATTTTATCCATATTTTATATTCTAATCACCTTTGTCGATTAGTAGAGGATTAATGGGGATGAAATGGTTGAATTGAGCTTACAAGAGAGTTTGGAAAGAGAGTGGTGAAAGTGCAAGAAAAGAGGGAGAAAAGATGAAGTAAAAAAAAATGGAGGTTGAAAAAAAAATTGAGTAAAGCTTGTATAAAAGAAGTATAAAGGAGCTCTACTAGAAAAATGGAAAGAGAGCCTTTGTGGAAAAGAGATAAAAAGAAACTCAATAATGAAGAAGAGAAGAAAAAGGTTCTTTTATTTGTTGGATGGATAAAATTCTCTTTGTGATTAAGGTGGAAATAGAAAAAAAAAGTGTGGATGAGAGTTGAGGCTACCAACCAACTTGAATTCTTCACTAATTTGAGAAAAGAGAGAGTGAGAGTTGATATTGGCCGTCAACTTAAATTCTCTACTAATCTTGAGCTTACTTTTCCTAAATATTTTTCCTACCCAATACCAAAGAGCCTACATTACAACCCCATATAAAGACCTTATTGATTCAATAATCAACACACATACAAGTGGTGGAGAGCGTAGACTTTTGGCAAGCATATGGTAATGTCATGCATTTGAATCGATTTTTGAGAGTATACACTTCTCCCATTCACCTCTTGAGTGTGAGAGTGAAAGCAAAATCTAGAGAGGAATAGTGGAAGTCTCACTTGCTTGCATATTTCCTAAGCTTAACTTGTATGTATTTAAATTGATGTCTTGTCACTTGTTTTGATTGAATTGAAATAGTTTTGAATTGACTCAATCTTTATTGATATCTTGATTTAATTCTAGGTGAATTCCCCTCCTCGTTCTTTCTTTTCTTTCGTTGCTCGGGGACGAGCAACACTTTAAGTTTGGGGGTTTGATCGGTGTAAAATTCACTTAGAATTTGGGCATAAATTGCATGAATTTATGTGGATTTATTTGGATTTAATTCAATAATTAAGCATGATTTTAATGAAAATATTATTAATTGCTTAATTAGTTTGAGAGAGGTATTCTTATGTATTTTTGCAGAAAAGGGGTGTTTTGAGCTTGAAAGAGTGATGGAAGAAACGGGAATTAAATTGGGACGAAGACGAAAAAAAGGAGAAAATTTGGCAAAGACAACACAGAAAAGACAACACTTTTCAGAAAAGTGTTGTCTATTCAGAAGTGCAAAAATTGTCCAGAGAGCTGAAAAATTGCAAGAAAACACGGGCAGATGCATAAAAACACGCCCGTGTTTTTATGCACTTTTGAAAGAAAAATATGCGGAGGCTGGATTCGAACCCGAGACCTCATGCATGTACAAGGGCGCCTCTAACCACTTTGCCAAGCCATCACATGTGATTAATACTCGCCCAATTTATTCTTATACTAAATTCCTGGAACCGAAAATTCTATAAAATTCACTCTTGTCCCACATCAAAAATCATCACAAAATCCACTCACCCTACACCTATAAATACCCTCATTTGGACCAACTCTTGGAACGAATTCCTTCATCCATTTAAATTCAATAAAATTGAATCTTTTCAAGATTCAATAGTTGAGAAAGGGCTTTTTAGCAAGATCTCCATAGTTGAGATCCCTCCCCCTTTCGGGGTGAGGGATCCGTAGTTTTAATGTTTTTCTAGTTTAGGATTTTATTTGCTTTCCAAGAAGGTGGAGACACCAAGGAGAAGATGATCTTCATGGATGTAAAAACTTCATTAAGGTGTAATCTAATCCTATTTATTATCTTTATTTTCTATGTTTTGGTGGTTGATTGAAGGCATGATTATTGATTAATTTATGAAAATGTCTTGATTGAATTTCCGGCTTTGATTAGGTTTTATTTATGAAATTCACATGTCTTGTAATAATATGGGATTTATGTCTTTGGTATTAGTGTACAGTGATTAGGTTGTGTATTGTGTATCGACATGTCTTGTCGTTGCTTTACCCTTAGTTGCTTTGCATGATTATCATATGTGATTTTTTTCTATTTATTACATGTGGGTTTAATATAAGGGGAGCCTGGCCGGGAGTCCTTATATTTAGAACAACATAAATGAACACTAGTGAGATCACTTGTGCCCGAGGATTAAACTAGTGAAGGGAACCCCATCCATACGAGCATAGTACCTTGAAGGGAATTGTAAGTAGGATCGATCCTAGGAGCTTTTTAGGGGTTATGAAAATAATCTACATCCTATTCACCATGGCCCTTGGGGATAGGTGGAAATAGTGATCGCCCTTACCATGATTTGCTTAAAAATGGAAAACAATTAAAGATGTTGGATGATTGATTATATGAGTGTATCATGAAAACTACCATGTCATTGAAAATCCAAAAATATTGTAATTAGATTTACTTTTTCATGCATTGTATTTTCTTTTATTTATAAACCTCCTTTCCGATCGTCCCTAACTAATCACGATACCATACCTAAAGGCCATGAATCCTAAATTCCCTTGGGTTCGATATTTTGTTGCTTGGTCGCCCAGACTATAACGACCAATCAGTGGGCTCGTCCTAAGCGGTAAGAATGTGAGGCTTTGTTTGGGAGTCAATGCCATTAAAACCACATTGTATGCACTTGCAACCAAGTAACCCATGTCAGGTAGAACAAACCACTTGTCCTTAGGTGCAACAGAATCAAAACATTCTAATTTTTCTATGACCATGTCAACTCGACCATCCATGAGAAACACCCCAGCGTACATCTCAATATTTGATATCAACTCATTATGTAGATCCCTACGAACTCTACCCCAAGAGCTCTCATCGAAACCCATCATATCTGCAATTACATGAAATCCACAATGACCATCGCTTGCAATGTTTTTCATGCTAGATACCCATGGTGCCCATTCCAGGGGTAACAAAGCCACAAAGTAACGAGACTTGAGTGTCTCTGACTATACACAAGGTTTCTTGAATCTAGTTTGCTTCTGCAAAATAAATAGACAATATTAAATAGATGAAAACTGATCAATGATATGATACACGAATATAATAGGTACGAACTAGGATCTTTTGTCTTTTATTTATAGAAAATACAGGTTTGCAAGTTGTTGAACCCGTCTCGTAAATATTTGTCTGGCTAGGCATAGGCGAACATGTACCAACACATATATTCTCTTCATACTAGAATGCACTTGGATCTCGTTTTGTTCTTTTCAAGCTCTTCGGAAAAACCGTCTTAGGACGGCCACGAGTGGATGTAATAGGTTGGGGCTCAAGCAGTGGTGTGGTGATTGGGTTCTTTACCTCCATTATCCACCTAAGCATCAAATGTTTTTCAGATATAGACGCTGACACGAATATTTTCTCCAACCCATCCATGCACTCCCTCCACAGAGCTAATATAGCTTCATCTTCATCAACACTACATTTCTCTCTTGGTGTCACCTCAATGTCAAGTTTTCGCCAAAATTTATCAACACACTCAAGTGGAATTGGCTTGCGGGAGACAAACGTCGAGAGCTCATGTGCACATGGTAGGCCACACGTTTTTCGTAATATACAACCACAATAAGCAGATCCACATGTACATCAGCACTAACAATTTTCAACTCCTCCAAAATTCGATTTAAAGCAGTTTCCGACACAACACCACGAAGAATTTTAAAGTGAATTGGACTATACTTGTGTTGCACAACATTTACACTCTTCTCGAACGAATTCTTGATCTCAGTGCGAGATGACTCCAATAGCGTATGTATTTCATTCCAACAATCCTCGAACGTACCCATACTCATTCTGAGTTATCTTTTTAGTGCTGCATGATGTCCCTCAGCCCTATAAAAATATGAATGCCAAGTAAGATATGTGTTTACAAAATTTAAACAAAGTAAACATATCTCATAATCAAATCCAAACCTGCTTGTGGTGACATTCTCGTAATGCATTATGTTATTTGTCCAACAACTTAAAAACTTCTCTTTGTATGGTTCGATCCAGCTCTGAATGACATATGTCACAGCTGTCGACCATTCAGAAAAGCTATCACGAAAATTTCTGAGCAAAACCTCAAAAGTTTGAACATCATTGGATGCAACCAACATGTTCCATGATGCTTGAAATGATTTTCAATGCTTCTTCTTGAAATATTTCTTGCAATTTGCAAGTATATTCTTGCTTATATGCCACCGACAAAGAAAGTGAGTTGTACCAGGAAAGACACATTGCACTGCTTTTATCAAAGCAAGCTCTCTGTCTGTAATGATCACCGATGGATAACATGAGTTATCAAGCAATAATTTCAAAGTGCTTAATGCCCATATATAGTTGTCATATTTCTCAGATTTCATGAATGCACATGCTATGCAAAACATCATGTCTGTGCTAGTAACTCCAACTATCTCCAACAAGGGAAATCTGAACCTATTTATCTTGTATGTACAATCCATTAGCGCTACGGATGGAAAGGCATGAAGCAAGTTTATAATCTTATGGTGAGCAAAGAAAAGGTCTGTCACAACTTCATCATATCGCCGATCGAGAAAATAATAATCGTACTCACATAGCTTACCCTTCAAAAATTGCATCTGAGACTGATCACCATGCTCATTGATCTTGTGTTTTGTACGAGCATTGTAGATAGTCTTCAGTTTAGATACATTACACTTGAACTTTTTCTTCAACTTTCGTATAATTGTATTGGGTTTCACATTACTCAACGATAGCTCTACTACGTAATCCTCATCTGGAGTAGTTAGACGACCGGCAAATGCGTGACCCTCTAAGTAAGTAGCAGTAGGGTGGTTATGTATTGCACAAACAACTTCTAAAACCCACTCTCCCATAAGCTCTACCTGTCTAGCTTTCAATAGAAAATGACATCCACGTTTCTTTGTTCCAGTATCCCTCTTCCTTCCATCTTTTTTTTTTCAAATTGATATCAAATTCATCCACTTCATCATTTGCTAAAACGATGGCCGTTTTAGGCATTCTATCATGATATTCCCCTCCTCTTTCACAACCAAGGCATAAACGACCTTTGTATTTATTATTCTCTACATCAGACCTTTTAACAACAATAACTATCCCATTTTCGTTTTCAACTTTCTAACCTAATTTAGAAGATCATCTCTAGTTCCAAATAAAGTATGATTGGTGAAGAGATCCGTAAAATCCATCACCTTCTCATTCAAAGGAGATGCACCATTAGCGGATTGTTTTATTTCTATCTTATCTTCCTGAAAAGAATAATTTAACGTATAAGGGGATGAATATACACCAAGCTAGTAAAAATGAAAATTTGATTGCAGGTGTAAAATTTTCAATCAACATTGACCGAAATTTTACATAAAATTCGACCACCTATTGCCGAAATTTTACGATATATTTCATACAGGACCAACCGAATTTAATAGCAAATATTTCGGTCACCCCTGGCCGAAATTTATACACTTTTTCAACCAACCAGTGATGAATTTTCTTTGTAATTTTCAGAAAAAATAAACTTGGAAAAAAATGTAAAAATTGCATAATACACTATTTGTTTAGTATAAAATAGTCTAAAACTTACCATTTCTAGTGGGTAATCATCTCCATGCTCCATATTGCCAATAAATAATCTCTTTCAAGCCCTAAAACAAAAACTAGGGCTTTCAAAATATAAATCATAAATCACATTATCCTTGATTGAATGAAAATAAATCTTATGAGAATAAGCTAAATTATTATATGCTTAGATTAACTCAATAAGTTTGCAAAGATTATGGAAATGAATGGAATTTAGTGTTAGTTCCTTCAAAACCTTTTCTCTTCATTCTTCTCTATTCTTCATCTTCATTCATCAGCGTGTGATGTGTGTGTGATCAGTGTGTGTTTTTGGTCTATTGTGTGTGAGGGTGTATTTTTAGTTTGTGTTTTGTGTGTGCAAAGCAAAACTATTTTCTTTTTTATTTTATTTAATTAATGGGTTGGGTTTTTTTAAATGGTAGGGTTATAAATAATATTTCACATGTCTTTCGTCTTCAATACGGGTGATTTAAGTAATACTCCGGGTGGCAATAGTGCCGCCCTAAAAATAATTGAGCTTACTAGAAATGAAACCCTTCGGCCCGCTACACCCAAAGCCCATTTTATGACAATTGGGCTTTAATTTCTGAGCACTACAAATCAAATACAACAATATATCTTTTTCAATATTTAGCCCACACTGCTTTTTTCATTATTTCCTCACGCAATTTATCCTTATAAGTTTTATTTTTCTCATTTATTGCCTTTTAAGGAAAAAAAACGTTGCTTCAAATCTTTTGTAACATTTGATAGTTGTAAGTTTCTAAAATAAAAATATTACTATTTTAAATGATATACGGGATCTCCTAACATCATTTTTGTGTATCATTTGCTGTATCACTTATTAAATGATTGTCATATAATATAGGGAGGAAATTAATTTGACCATTCACCAGAGGTTTACTTTTTTTTGGTATAATTTCCTCCACTCTCCTTATACAAGTCATTTATCCAAAGTTACATGAAATATTACATCAAAATAATATAGGAAATCAGTAAAGTATAAACAAGAATGAAAGCATAATGACAAAGGAGAAATGTCCATATTTTTGTGTGCCACCCAAAAAAAAAGTGTAATATTAAAATGTATAAAAAATTATAATAATAAAAAGTTGACTTAATTATAATTTTTAAAATTTAGGATATATAGAATAGTGTTGTCTCATGCTATTTTAAAAGAATGCGATCATAAATTTGAGATAAACAAATTTTTTACAAAAAGTGTAAATTTATTATATATATATATATATATATATATATATATATATATATATATATATATATATATATATATATATATATATATATATATATATATATATAGTATTTCATTATAAGAAATTACAAATACCAAACATAAAAAGCATGAAAGATTTAGCAAGTCCCATTGGTCTTCTTCCTATCAGCAGCCATCTTCCTCCATGCATTAGTAATCTCCCTCTGCACCTCCTCCGCCGTGGTCTTGACGACGGAGGCGGGGAGCTCCTCCACCGTCGACAGCTTCTGAATAATCTTCGCCGGAATTGAGTCCAGCTCCTCCAGAACTTTCTGGATATCAATCACAAGTCTCTCAGCAAGGGACCTCGAGAAGTCCTCCCGGACGACCGCCCGCAGAACCGTGACGTGCTGAGCGTCCGGCGGCATTGTGTAGGCCGGAACGATCCAGCCGAAGCGTCGGAGCTTGTCGGAGATGGCGAACTCGTCGAACTGGCGGTTGTCCTTGAGGCTGAACGCCACCAGTGGGACCCCATTGTCTTTGGAAATGATGTTGAACCGGCCGGTTTTTTCGATGCCCTCTTTTAGGACCATCGCGTTTGCTTGGCAGTTCTCCATGATGTTACGGTATCCCTGCATGTATTGGATCAATTCTCTCATTATACTTTTTTTTTAAACTCTAAAGTTCTCTATGATGTTACGGTATCCATGATGTATTGTATAGTTCGCTTTAATTTAAAATCTAACCATAGGGATCACAAAATTTACACCGTGAACTTTATTTAAATAACTATATTTGTCATTCTTAAAAGAGATGATAGTGTTCAACCGAGTATATATGTTATTCCCATCTAGGAATTTTTTATAATACGGAATGCTTTTTTTTTTAAGATAAAAACTTAATGTGTGGACACACCGTACCCTCGTGGAAACATAAAATTTTTTTTCTTTTATTCTTGTATTCCCATGGGGGCACGGTGTGTCCCCAGAGACACAGGAGACCAGCTCGTAAAATACATAGGTTACTCTAAAAATATTACTCTTTCTGTAGAGGAGTAACTTCCATTGTATTAAGAGTTCGTACTCCTTGTTTCACCCTGGAATACTAGTTTTTTTCATGGGAAAATATAATCAATTCTAATATTAGTCATTTTTTATTTTTTATTTTTAATTTTGGTCTTTTTTTTATTCAAGTTGGTTCAATTTGATTCAAATTTGAATAAAAATAATCAAAATTGAATAAAAATATTATTAAAATTGAGAATTACAAATAAAAAATAATTGCTTTATTAAATATTAGTAATAGTAATGTTGATGATTCATACCTCATGCCCCAATCGAATGAGTTGGTAGTACTGAGCAATAATTTGACTTGCACCTGTAAAATATTTTACATGATCAGTATTAATGGTAGTTTCTACATTAATTAATATTACTAATTAATTTGAAAATGTTATGAGATGATGATTAAGACCTTTGGAGAAGTTGAGAGTGAAAGTGGGTTGATCAGCTCCTAAATAGTTAATGTGGAAGATGAGTTCATCAGGCAAATCTTCACTGCTCCTCCACACGACCCACCCGACACCCGCATAAACCAACCCGTATTTGTGCCCGCTCACATTAACACTCTTCACCAGTGGCAACCTGAAATCCCACTCCAAATCCGGGTACAAAAACGGGGCAATAAACCCTCCACTAGCTGCATCCACGTGAATTGGTGTGTCCCACCTACAATAATTATCAAAATAAAATAGTACTCTAATTTATATAAAGGCAAACACTTCTGAATCTAATTCAGAGTGTAAACCCTCTAGTTTTCTTACGATTCTATTATACCCTATGTTTAGCTAGAATGTTTAAATTAAAGGAGACCAAGGGTTTATGGTGTAAACCCGGTTCATAGGTAACTAACTCTTATATAAATTACTATCAACTTAAGGTTTTAGAAACGAAACGAACCCGGTTTGTTTATTCTTCTCAAGTAAGAGATCATTCAAGCGCTTAACATCTTCGAATTCACCGTTAAGGGTGGATCCTAGGATTGTGGCGACGCAAATGGTGTTCTCGTCGACCATCTCGACGGCCTTCTCCGGGTCCATGACGTAGTACCCGTCTCTGAGCTTCACTTCCTTGAGCTCGACTTCGAAATAGCGGGCGAATTTCTCCCAACAGACTTGGACGTTGGCGCCGGTGATGATGTTGGGGTTGTCGTAGGGCTTGCCGAGCTCCTTCATCTTGTTCTGCCATTTTCTCTTGAAAGCTAAGCCAGCAAGCATTATGGCTTCTGAAGAACCAACTGTTCCAACTCCAACAGCTGCCTCAGTGTCACCCACGGGTGCATTGAACAAGTGTGCTATAATATTCACACATCGGTTCTGCTTACATATATATAAACATTCAGATTCTCTTTTTTTTTTATTATTATTATTATTTTCACTTAATGAAGTATGTAGGATGTTCTATCATGGTGCGAGAAAATTAGATATAGAATGCATGCATGTATGTTGTAGTTTCCAACATTAACTAAAATTATACTCCCTCCGTCCCACAACAAGGATTGCATTTTGCCATTTTCGTTCATCCCAACATAAGAAGTGCATTTTCCTTTTTAGTAAAAGAGACTCACACAAAAAAATTAATATATCTCATGTAACCCACACAACACTAATACACCTACCCACTTTACATTAAAATATAATTTATCTCCCTTCATCTACATATTAAATATTATATCCCTTAATTTATGTGCCAAAAAGTTTTGTCACCCTAAAATGGATAGTTGTATTAATATTGTGTATGGATGCTATGTGGAATAATTAATTGTTTTGTTTAAAAAAAAGATATATAAACCTTAAATTGTGAGAAACAAAAATGGAAAACGTAGGAGAGTGTATATTTGATTCATCATATAATTTAGATTTTATTTATTTATTTTCTAAATATGCAAAAGTATGCCAAAGTTTTTATTATATAACATCCCACACATTTTTATTTAATTTCATTGTTAAATTGATTTACCAACTGATTAACAAGTAGCAACAGAATCCGTTGGTAAAATTTTATTGGTAAAGTGGTGGTTGATAATTTTTTAGCAACGAAAAAATAATTTCGTTGCTAAATAATTCCGTTGGTAATCCATTGCTAATAATTCCGTTGGTAATTTATATAATGATTCTCTTGGTAATCCGTTGGTAAGCAACGGATTGAATTCCATTGCTAAAATAGAAAACAATTCCGTTGGCATTCCGTTGCTAAAATAAAAAATGTCATTTTGTTGCTAATTCATTGGTAATTAGCAACGGATTGAATTCCGTTGGTAAATTCAGTTACTAAAAAATACTTTTTTTGTAGTTTCAGGTATATCAATTGAATTGGTACACCCTTGGTCCCCACCCTTCTTAATTAATTCCTGCTCCTTTATTTAAATTTATTTTATTTAAATGATTATTATACCCTAAACCCTAGGGATAAATTATACCTTAAACTACAAGGGTAAAATTACAATTATACCCTAAATTCTAGGGATAAATTATACCCTAAACCACAAGTGTAAAATTGCAATTACATCTCTAAAATTAAATAAATAAAAAACGCAACAATTTAAATAATAAAAAGAGGAAAACAGTAGGTTATATCGGGGTTGTACTAAAATGGAGGTTGTATCCAAATCTTTGTCATTTATAAAAATATCACTATGTGATCACATATGGAGTATGTATGGTCCTCCATAGCATAATTTTATAGATAAAAACCAATTTATGAGGGTGACATTAGAGTGCATCAATTTTATATTTTATTTAGTTAAAGTACATTTTTTTGTTATTATTTTAGGCATTTTTAAACATTCTCTTAAAATTTAGACAAAGAAATTTTTAAAATGCCGAAGCCCACTGTTTAAATTCACCCTATTATTCTTGGGTATACGGACGCCCCAAAGGTGACAATATGAAACAATTAATAAAAATGAAACAATTTTGACGTATGCAACGAAATGATTTTATACAAATGTTTGTTTGTTTGGTTTTTTTAATATAGAAATACACTTTTCTTTTACCCCCTATCAATAATTCTGCCTTGAATTCATCATTATTTACCCTAAAAAAGTAGAGAAAGTAAAAATGAAGATATTTGTTCAATCAATTGATCTATACTTGTCACCTGCTACCACTAGTGTTTGTCTATCATTAGGAGTGTAGGACCATGCAGACTCACCTTCCTTAACCATTACGTTTTCTATTCTCCAATGAGATGCTGACACGTTAGCAAGGAAAGATATTGCCCAACCCAATGTAACTTGTTTTTCTGCAACCTCATTCTTTGAGATTGCCCCAACCCAGAACACTCAGATGATAAATATAGTCACTAATCAAGATTTATAAATTTATAAAAAATATATTTTGGCATTATAAGATGTGGTTGAGTGACACGTGTGATATAGGAAAATATCAATATTTTCTCTCTTTGTTCGACATTTTCTTTTAGGGTATAAATTGTCTCTCATTATTCATTAACATGTCATTCATTTAACGGTTTATAACAAAAAATACAAATTGTAACGGGAGATCTAAGCAGCCTAAATTTGGGTGATGGGAGGATAGAAATAAAAAATTTGGTAAAGTAAAGCTAAAGCTAATACTCCTTGTTTTTTTGCATGTAGATTAAGGAAGTATTATTATTATTATTATATGAAAATTGGGTAGTTGTATTAGAGGGAAGTGGTGAGTCATATTATGTACTTTTTTATTAAATAGGGGAAATGAATATCTTTGAACCGAACGCCAAAAATAGTAAAATGAACACTTTAAAAGCGGACGGAGGGAGTATAATATGAATAAATACGTAGTAACGGAAAGAATGATGGAGCATGCCTGTAGCTCGGTGGTAACAGGGTACTCATCCATGTCGGCGTAGTTTTTGTTGATGGCGTCCATGATCAGTTTATGGCACTCCGGCTCCATCCACGTGGTCACGAAGCTAGCCAGGTTCAGCCTTGGGTTCCCATCCAGCATAAGCTCATCGTGTATGATCTGATACGCAGCTTCGCTGGTTATCGACCCCTCCCCCAGCTTGTACCTGCACATCCATAACATTACATAATTGGAGCATGACAAACCACAAAGAAAGAAATGCAAATCGGTCGCGAGTCGACTCGTTACATAGGAAGGCTTTCGCGAACGTATCTCGAGCCGAAAGTCGAGTCGAGAGAGCGCTCTGTGTTGAAGGAAGCTGCCCTGGAGAGAACCATGCTTAAATCCTCTGTTTTGAGGAATGTTGAAAACTCAAGTGTGAGAGTTGGATGCAAAATATGCTGGAATTTATAGATCTCCAAAACTAAATAATATCCTCCATTTTATCACCTTTTATTCAGGGCAGTTTTAGGTAAAATATCATTTTACATATCACTTTTTATTTTAAAATATTACTACTATAATTTATTTATAAAAATATTATCACTTTTCACTACATTAAAATCACTTTTTATTACTCCTAAAATATTATAACTTTTTATCCGTGCACCTGGATGTTCTTAATCGTTAAATTATATTTTAATTCGATCTCTACCCTAAAATAAAAGAAAATCATTAAAATTTAAAATATAACTACCCGCTAACCCCTATTTTTAACCTATTAACCCCCAGGCGGTGCAACCCGTGCACCGTAGAATCACCCATAATTAATTTGTAGATTTTAATTTTAAAACATAAATAAACTACACCCATAATTAATTTGTAGATTTTAATTTTAAAACATAAATAAAATACAAGACACATGCAGCCACGTGTGTAAATTTTTTTGTACACATACAAATATATAGAGAAATATGTTTGAAATTATTAGATATTTTCTGTGTATATTTAAATCGTGTGACTAAGATATTATTCCTGTTTATTGTCTAGTCTTAGTCTTTGGGCCTACTGACTTTTCACGTTTATAAAAAATCTTTTTAATGGATTGAAAATTACTTTAAATGGCTTTAGTTAGCAAAACAAAAAACAAACTCCATCTAATTCTTATTTTTATTTTATTTTACTATTTTTTTTAAAACCCTAATAATTTCAAAATGAACTAAATCTCACATCAAACATGAATTTATGTTCTGAAATTAAAAATAAACTTATTAGTTAGACCCATTGATTTTGGATTTGAGGTTAATTTTATTAAAAAGAATTTCTTGCCAAAGCCCAATTATTTATAATTTAAGTCTGATCCAATTAATTAGAGTATATATTATTTCATTTTTCAAACCAATACTCAAATTTTACAATTTTATTTTCTTTGGTTATGCAATTTAAGATTTTTAACAAAAAATATTTTCTCAATTTGAGTCCTACACATTTTATTATTATTATTATTATTATTATTATTATTATTATTATTATTATTATTATTATTATTATTATTTTGTAAGATATACACCTTAATTCTAATCAAAATCATGATAATTGAATATAAGGGTTTTTTTTTTGGGTCAGGTAATTTTGCTTAAAAATAATGATATGAAAGTCAATTCTATAATACAAAAAGATAATTATAATTTGCAAAAGTAAAAACTTTTACTACTCCATTTGAACGGTGTAGTAAAAACTCCAATATGAAGAAAAGTAGTTTATGGGCTTAATGGGCTTCCATAGAAAAAATTAAATTTATTATTGTTATTATTATTTTTTTTAATCTAATTACTAATAGTATATATTTAACTAAACGTTTACACCTCTCTAAATTTATTCATTAGAAAAGTTTTAGTTGATCAATAAATCAATAATTTTTTCAAATTATATCACATCAATAATAAGATCTGTGAATGTGTATTTGTTGAAATTAAGATAGAAATGTGGAAAAGAAGATTTCATTGATCTTTTGTTATTCTTTACAAGTTCAAAGGCAATCCTATTTATAAGGATTTGAGAAAACTAGCTAGTACAAAAAATAGCTGTTGTAATAGTGTTTCCTTAATTTCTGGAAGGGTGTTTCCTTAATGGTTGGGAGGGTGTTTCACTCTTCAATACTCCCTCTCAAGTGTAGGGGTGAATGGGTTGATCACTCCTAACTTGTCAAGAATGAACTTATGTCTTGATTTGTCCAAGGCTTTAGTGAATATGTCTGCAAGTTGATCCTTGCTCCCGATATAAGGTGTTTGAATCATCCCGCTTTGAACTTTGTCTCGAACGAAATGACAATCCACCTCAATATGTTTTGTTCGCTCGTGGAACACTGGGTTTGAGGCTATGTGGTGAGCAGCGTTGTTATCACAATTCATTTGAATTGCTCATTTGGTTTGAATGTTCATATCCTCAAGTAGTTGCTTTATCCAAGTAAGTTCGCTAGCAGTTGATGCCATTGCCTGGTATTCAGCTTCGGCGCTTGATCGAGCCACCACGTTTTGCTTTTTACTTTTTCAAGTTACTAGATTCCCTCCAACCATAGTGCAAAATCTAGTAGTAGGTCGTCGGTCAAAGCTTCCTACCTAATCCGCGTCTGTATAACCTTGAATACTTACATCTTGGTTGTTTTTTATCCAAATTCCTTGTCCCGGAGTTGATTTTAGATATTGGAGGATCCGATCAATAGCAGCTAGGTGAGAGGTCTGAGGTGCCTACATAAATTGACTAACCACACTAACAGAAAAAATAATGTCAGGACGAGTAACAGCTAAGTAAATAAGTTTTCCTACAAGTCTTTGATACATGCCCACATCTTGAAGCGGAGATCCATCCTCTGAGTTAAGTTTAGCATTAGTTTCCATAGGGGTGCTAGCAGGCTTAACACCGAGTTTACCTGTTTCTTGAAGAAGATCGAGGGTGTATTTTCTTTGAGAAAGGAATAATCCTTTTTTGGAGTGAGTTATTTCAATTCCAAGAAAATATTTAAGAAGACCAAGGTCCTTGATATCAAAAGTTTGTTTAAGAAAATATTTCCATTTCCTTGTCGCCGGTGATAATAATATCATCAACATAAACTAAAACAATAATGGATGAGTTTAGAGAAGTGCGAGAAAATAATGATGAGTCAGCGGAACTTTTTTTTAAAATTTTGAGAGAGTAATGCATGACTAAGTTTAGAATACCAAGCTCAGGGAGATTGTTTTAGACCATAAATGGATTTGTGAAGTTTGCAAACAAGGGTATAATCTGAATTTTTAAGACCTTGAGGAAGATTCATGTACACTTCTTCTTATAAATCTCCTTGTAAGAAAGTATTTTTAACATCCATTTGATGAAAATACCAGTTTTTATTAATCCCTATAGAAAGAAGGATTCTTACGGTGCTCATTTTAGCGAATGGGTGCGAAAGTTTCTTCATAATCAATTCCATAAGTTTGAGTGAAGCCTTTAGCAACAAGTCGGGCCTTATATCTTTCGATTTTTCCCAAACTATCATATTTAAATTTATAGACCCATTTGCACCCGACTGCCTTTTTTCCTTTAGGGAGATGAACAAGAGACCAAGTATTATTTTTCTCAAGAGCATTTATTTCTTCTTTCATTGCTTTACGCCAAGTAGGACAACAATTAGCCTCTTCGAAGTTTTTAGGTTCAAATTGATTTATGCAGTTTAAAAATGCATGATGCGATTTAGAAATGTGGGAATAAGAAAGAAAGTTTTGGATAGGATATGATACCGAATAGCTGACGTAGTCTTTTAGTTTGTTGGGCGGCCGAGTCTGTCAAAGAGATCTCCGAGGTGAGTTAGCTCGAGTTATGTTTTGGTTTTGATCTCCCCCTATTGGAGCATTTTCTTTGACTGGGACGTGATCTTCCCCTGTCGGAGCATCTTTTTCGACTATGTTTTCATCATCCTCGAGAGAAATCGTATTGATCAAATCATTATGATGATCCTAAGAAGGAATAAAATCAGTAGGAGCTGAAATAGGAAAAACAAAGTCGGTAGTATCAATGGAGGAGTTATCAATAGGGTAATAAGGATCATTTTCATTGAAAGTAACATCTCTTGAAATGTAGAGTTTTCTAGTAATAGGATCATAATACTTGTAACCCTTTTGAAGTACGTAGTAGCCAAGAAAAATAGCTTTGATTGAAGAAGGACTAAGTTTATCGGTACGGTTAACGTGAACAAAACACGTACATCCAAAGGTGCGTAAGTGGTCAAGACTTACATCATTTTTAAAAAGAATTTTTTGGGGACTAAGGTTATTGAGATTAGGGGAAGGTCGACGATTAATAAGGTAATTGGCGGTTAGAAGAGCACCTAACCAAAAATATTTTGGAACATTGTTTTGGAAAAGAAGAGAACGAGTGACTTCTAGAAGATGACTATTTTTTCGCTCCGCGACCCCATTTTGAGCGGGTGTGTAGGAACACGAGGTTTGATGAATAGTTCTATTACTTTTTGTAAAATTTTGAAAATTTAAGTTTATAAATTCAGTTCCATTATCCGTTCGAAAAATTTTGATGGACTTATTGAACTGATTTTTTACGTAGGCGGAAAATTCTTGAAATTTTGCGAAAACTTCATTTTTATTTTTAAGTAAAAATATCCAAGTATGCTTTGAAAAATCATCTATAAAGCTAACATAATATTTAAAATCATTATAAGATGTAATTGGAGTGGGACCCCAATCGTCCGAGTGAATCAAATCAAAAATAGATTTTGAATTAGAAGAGGAATTTGTGTAGGGAAGACGTGTGTGTTTAGATAAAGAACAAATATCACACTTATCATGATATGACGAATTAGGAAATATTTAGTTGAAAACTAAATTGGACGGATGACAAGACGTTTATGCCAAAGGGACATATCAAAAGCATTTAAAGCAATACTAGGGAAGTTAATTAGGTATAAATTATTGATACGAACTCCTTTACCAATAGTTCGTCCCGTCAATCTTTCCTGAAATACAACACCAATGTCAGTAAATATAACTTGACAATTTAATTCCGTGGTAATCTTACTAACGGATAACAAATTCAAAGTAAAAGATGATAAATAAAGGATATTGTCGATCCTTTTAGAGAAAAGATAACTTGATCCTTTTCCATAAATTGGAACGGCAGTATTATTAACTACTTTAACATTTTGAGAGTTGTCTAAAATTAGGGAGTTTTCTAGAATGATAGAACGATTTCCGATCATATAATCGGTTGCTCCGGAGTCAACCACCCAAGTTTTAGATAAACCAATTAAATTATTATTTGAAAACATGCTAGAGTAATTAAAGGATTGTGTGTAAAAAATTTTGGTTTTGAAAAATTGAAAAATAATTTTGGGCCTGCAGGGCTTGAGCAACTTGGGCCACCAGAGAAGAAAACTTATTTTGGGCTTGCAGGGCTTGAGCAACTTGGGCCACAAGATAAGAAAATTAATTTGGGCCTAATATATTTTGAGGCCCAGCTTTTTCTTTAAACAAGGCTTCACTCCCCTGTTACCACCTGCACCAAAATCACTAGACCCAAAGTCAGTCCCAAAAAATTCTTCTTTCAATAACCTGGAATAGGCCTCACTCCCTACTCCTCCTCCTCCTCCTCCCTCCTTCATCGGCGGCTGAACGAGGGAAACGGTCGGCGCGACTCTGGAGCTTGCGAACAGATCGCAACTCCGGCGGAATCTAGCGGCGGTTGTCGCGGCGGCAGGAGAGCAGCGGGCGGTGGCTGCCGGAACCCTAGCTTGCGGCGGCAGGAAGAGCGGCGGTCGCGCTGTGGGTCTGAACCACCGGCGACTGACCTATGCTAGCGGCGATGGTGGACGGCAGCAGAGCGTTGCTGCAAATCGCGATTCCGGCGTTGGTGTCGAGCAGCGGCGGCCTTCTCCCACCGGCGGTTGAGCAGTTCCGTGCGCGACGAACGGCGGCGCAGACGTACAGAGCGGTGGCGGCGAAACAGCGGCGACCCGTGGCGGATGAGGGCGGCTTCGAACGGTGGACCTGCGGTCGATCACCGGTGGCTGGAAGCGGCGGCTGAGTTCGGATCTGGCGGTGGAGCTTGCGATTTCAGCAGCGGCGAGATGTTGATGGAATCGATGATGGCGAACGGCTGAGGGCTCTGGAGGATGATGGACACCCCCCCCCCCCCCTTTTCGGCTTCAAGGGGAGCAGCGGCTGGTGTGGCCAGAAACGCCGACGGACGGCGGATCGACTGCTGACGCGGCGTCTGAACTGACCGTTCCTCCCTCCGATGGCGGCGGCTGACGGACAGCAGCTTCAGTGACCTCCGACGGACGGCGGTCGAGCAGCAACGATGAGCAACGGCGATCAGAAAGCTCTCTCCTATTTGCAAAGCACGAAATGGGCGAGAATGAAGAGAAGGTCAGACTTGATTTGAAAGAAGAGATTGAACTTCTTTTGAATTGGGACACCTTTAATGGTGTTTTGTAGAATTGATTGAATGAAGAAGAGGTTGAACCGATTGAATAAGGAGAGGTTGAACCTTTTTTGAATTGAACCTTTTTTTAATTGAGACACTTTAATGGGGTTTTGTAGGAAGAAATATTTGAAGAGATTAATTTTTATTTTTTTTTTATCAGAACACTTGTGAGGTGTTTTTAGATAGAATAATTGACAGAAGAGGATTAGTCCTCTTATTGACAGAACACCTTAGAGGTGTTTATGGAGAGTTGAACAAAAATGGAAGGAAAGGATTAAGAGACAGAACCTGCTTTGATAGAAATTAAGATAGAAATCTTGAAATTAAGATAGAAATGTGGAAAAGAAGATTTTATTGATCTTTTGTTATTCTTTACAGGTATAAATTTATAAGGATTTGAGAAAATTAGCCACTAAAAAAAATAATTGTTGCAATAGTGTTTCCATAATTTCTGGAAGAGTGTTTCCGTAATGGTTGGGAGGGTGTTTCACTCTTCAACCGTATTAAACATAAATTAGCACTTATTCCACTAAAATGTTCATGTACTACTTCTGAAGTTATTTAAAAGTTGTACTCCGTATTAGTGAAAGATGTATGTCTCGTATTTTAATTATATTAATAATGTATTTGAATATGTCTCATATTTTAATTATATTAGTAACGTACTTGGATATCATATGTCTAAAAGTAAAAATGAATATATTAAAAGTGAATAATTTAAAATAATAAAATAAATTTATTAAAAATGAACGGAGGGAATATGATTATTTTAGACAATAATTTTGTGGGAACGCTTCTATTCCCAGAAATAATTAAATTACTTTCTAAAAGGGTTATCGGTCGTATTTAAAACGGTATTATGCAAGACCGGTCCTTAGTCCTACGTAGTCCTTCTCGATTTTTTTTTTTATAAAAATATTATTCGAGAAATTTTAGCACTAAACTTGCAGAATAAATGCGAATATTTTTCTTAATTACCATCCATAAGAATCCATATAAACATATAATGAATGAAGGATCTTGGTTTACAAATTGCAGATCTTTAAAATAAATGACAATATCCAAACACGATTTACTGCCACGTTTTGTATAATATGACATCATAATTATATTTTTAATAAATTATGACAATAAATAAATAATTCTATGTGCAATATAACCAACATGAAAAATAAATTATTAATTTTTTTTAGTTCATAATTTAAACTCCATATTTGGTAGATCAGTATCAAGTAAGGAAACTATTTAATCAAGAACTTTTCATACTGCAATTTCTAATATTTCTTGTCGTATTTTTATTTCATAAATCAATGCATAGCTAATAATGCAAGGATTATTAATTATTTCATTCTGTTTTATTTTTTGTTTCAATATAATCTAAAGGTTGACTCTTTTCGATGTAAGTGAATACGTACAGTGGGTGTACTAATTTTTATAAGCACAATTGAATTTTTTGTCATGAGGTAGACATAATTCTCAAGGTGAGTAATTAATTTCAGTTAATATCTATCAACATTTAAATAGTGTATTGTACGGAAATTTCGACAACTTTAATTTGTTTTGTTAATGATCATAAAAAAGGTTATTTGTCGGAAGAGAATATGGATTCAGCATATGTAGGAAGTGGGTCGGGTGATGAAACGAATTCGGATCCAAGAAAGGGCAAAAAACAATATCATCGTCACTCTGCGCACCAAATTCAGCAGCTTGAATCGTAATTACACTTTTTTTTTTTTAAATCTATAAATTATACTTATTTATTTTGATTATTCGTAACATGTTTGTTTGTATATAATAATATATGGTTCTACTTCTTCTTGTTGTTTTTTTCTTGAAAATCTTAATCTCATATTTAGTAAATTATTATGTACAGACAGGGCAACTGAGTCTTAAATTTTTTAATTTTTTAATTTTCTTATATTTTCCTTGTTTTTTTTTTGGTGAAAGATTTTTTAGGGAATTTCCACACCCTGATGAGAACCAAAGAGTGCAATTGGGCAAGGAATTAGGTCTTGATCCTAAGCAAATAAAGTTCTGGTTTCAAAACAAGAGAACTCAAAAAAAGGTATTTGGAATATTTTTATCTCTTATTCTAGATGTTAACTACCTATTCCGAGCGGTTCAGATATCCTGTTACATTTTGGTGTTACATCTCCTGTTACAAATGTTGGATGATTGACACGTAGGATAAACTAATGTATACCCTAACAATCAACCCTAAGGGGAAAGGTTGAGATTTTACTCTCTGCATACGTGTCACTCATCTAACACGTGTAATATGAGATGTAACACTAAAATGTAACAAGATATCTAAGGTATATTCCGAGTGTTACATGTGTATTGTTGATGACTGGTGACCGTATTAACGTCTAGAACAAGAGAATGATCAACACATTTTTAGATTGATTAAATTAGGATATATAATTAACTCACCATTTACGAATATATTTTCATGTAAATAAAGACATATTTGTATGAAATTGGGGCACATTAAGTTACCGTGCCTTCATTTTGCAAACA
This sequence comes from Pogostemon cablin, assembly GCA_023678885.1. Lineage (NCBI taxonomy): Eukaryota > Viridiplantae > Streptophyta > Magnoliopsida > Lamiales > Lamiaceae > Pogostemon > Pogostemon cablin. The sequence continues at coordinate 4,771,216 of CM042993.1, read as the reverse complement.
TTATTATTTCGTACTCATATATTGACAAATATTAAAAATAAGAGAGGTTACATACTAATTGCATTTAAGCAGACTTTATTTTTTTCTAAGTTTTTTAGTTAAAGGGCTCGTTGGATCACAATATGAGGGTAGATGAGTTATAATATCCCATGAAATTAATTGAGGCAATTCTCATGTTCATTAATTGTCTTTAACATTTTCAAGCCTTATTAACCTATTTAATAATTTTAATAAACCAAACACTCTTTTATAATGGTATCAGATGTCCTGTTACATTTTTGTGTTACATCTCCTGTTACACGTGTTAGATGAGTGACACGTATGCGGAGAGAAAAATCTCAACCCTTTCTCTTAGGGTTGATTGTTAGGGTATAGATTAGTCTATCGTCAATCATCCAACGGTTTGTAACAGGAGATGTAACATCAAATGTAATAGAAGATCCGAACCGTTTTATAATATATAGTCGTAATTAATTTCAGAGCCAGAATGAAAGAGCAGATAATAATGCCCTTCGAGCAGAGAATGAAAGGCTGGAGTGTGAGAATATAAGCATGAGAGAAGCCCTCAAAAACATCATTTGTCCATCTTGTCATGCCTCTATACAACATCCACCACCTAATTTGCTCTCTTTGAGGAATGAAAATTCTCTTTTGAGACAACAGGTATATATATTCATTAATTTACCCTAATTGCAATCTTATCTTTCTTAATACATAGTGAGAAAATTTGCTTGAGGCCATTATACGACATGGGTTCAATGATACATGTATATTTTCTTTTTATAAAAGTGGGGTAATATATACACATGATCGATGAAAAATTATTCCGAACAATTTCACGAGCAATTCATACAACAAATTAATACCATGACTTAGTAAGGCACTCAATTCATAAACTGAACACCTGCCTTGATTTTATAGCATGCATGTGACAAGCATATAATTGTGTCTGTGGATGAGTAAATTACAAAAGTAGTCATTAGAAGTTAGATCTTGGATGTCCTGTTACATTTTGGTGTTACATCTCCTGTTAGATGAGTGACACTTATATATGCGGAGAGGAAAATCTCAACATTTTCCCTTAGGATTGATTGTTAGGGTATAGATTAGTTTATCCTACGTGTCAATCATTCAACAGTTTGTAACAGATGTAACACCAAAATGTAACAGAAGATCCGAACCGTAGAAGTTATGGAATTTAATTAATTGAACTTATAGCTCGTGTGAAAAATTTAGTCGACATCATATAGATTGAAGAAAAAATTGTATACATGTATTTAACAAATTTAAAAAAATTGTACCGTAGCCAATATACATACAAGTATTTGATTATACGGAGTTTAAGAAAAATAATTTGTTTAATATAAGCATTAATTTTGGGTAATGGAATAAAGTATATTAATATAGATGAGATTATTTGTAAAAAGAATATGAAAATTTTGTAATATTGTAGTAATATTGTAAGGATGTCTATTCGTAGTATTTTGAGGAGATCGAAAGTATAAAAATGGAATACAAAATGTTAGTAGATTTTTTTTTCCTATATAATTACCCATTAATTTAACTAAAGTACAATTATTTTAACTTCAGCATGAAAGAACAATGAGCTTCTTCTCCAACTACACTGGGAATTCACCAGCTACACTTGATAGTACGTACTCCTACACACCTGCAGGAGATTCAGACATTAATCCTGTCAGATCGCCGTATCCTTGGAACGGATTGCAGGAGATGGATAAAGCTCTGATTATAGAGACAGCCATGTCAGCCATGGATGAAGTTGTGGAGCTTCTACGCATGAATGATCCTGTCTGGATCACCTCTCCTGCTGACGGCAGATACATGCTTCATCGCGACAGCTACGACAAGCTCTTCCCCAAGCCCACCCATTTCAAATCCGCCAATGCTCGGGTCGAATCCTCCAAACACTCGGGCGAGGTCGCCATGTCCCCGCCTCACTTAGTCGAGGCCTTTCTTGATCCGGTATTGTATTGGTATGCATGCGCATCCAACCCTTCTCGTCTCACAACTCGTCTCATGTTGCACTTCTGCATGTAGGATAAATGGAGGGACATGTTTCCAACTATCGTGACGAAGGCGAGAACCATCCAAGTTCTTGATCATGCTGCAGTCTTACTCAACGGTTCTTTACATTTGGTAAGAACCTTTTTGTGGCACGAGATGTCTTGTGATAATTTTGGACGAGAAATCCTATCTCTTACCCCTAGAGTTTATATGTTGACTTAGGGCATGGTTCCAATATTTTCTCGTAATTGCCACCCATCCAATGAAGTAGCATAGGAGATGTCAAACCAAAGTATCAATCATTAATGCAGTCGTAGGGTTCTTTATTATCAGAACTCAACTAACGAAAACATTTAAGGTGATGTTTGTTTTGTGATTTTAGATGTACGAGAAGATGCACATTCTGTCGCCTCTTGTGGCTCCGAGAGAGTTCTTCTTCATTCGATTCGTCCAACAGCATAACGCCAAGACATGGGTGGTGGTGGATGTATCCTATGATTTCATCAAACAAGTACAAGATGCTGCTCCAACTCGTTCTTGGAAGCTTCCATCAGGATGCATGATAGAAGATATACCCAATGGAAACTCATCTGTAAGTTCATGTACTCATCACTTCATCATATTCATCTCATCAATACACACATGCACACGTGTTGTTGATCATCATGTCATGCGTGATGGTCATAGATTACGTGGATGGAGCATGTTCAAGTAGACGATAAATCTCTGACCCATCGTCTATATCGAGATCTTGTTTGCGGTTGCCAAGCCTACGGAGCCAAACGATGGATAACCACACTCCAGAGAACATGCCAACGAGTGGCGGCATGTTCTATGGGGCTAACTATAACCCCCAAAAATAATGAACTCGAAGGAGGTATATCTATAAGACTATATCTATATCCAATAATGAGTGCCATTATATGATTATTTGACGAGGCCTTTTCAATATTGAAAAGGCCTCGCCAAATAAGCATAATCGGTGCTTAAACTACTCATTTACATTTGTCGTCTCATTATTTGGTTTGGTTGTTAGTTATTAACTCGTCGGAAGGGCGGAGGAATCTGATGAGACTTTCGCACAGAATGGTGAAGAGTCTATGTGAAATATTGAGCATGTCGGATAGATTAGATTTCCCCCATTTGTCCGAACTGAACAACAGTGGTGTTCGAGTGTCCCTCAGAAAAAGCAATGGAATTGGACAACCTCAGGGGCTGGTTGTCACTGCAGCTACATCTCTTTGGCTTCCTTTCTCCACTCACAAGCTCTTCGACTTCTTCAAAGACGACACCAAACGAGCCCAGGTAAACTCCACTCGTCTCAACTCGACTCGACTCTTACTTAAATATTTAAGTAGTAAAATGCATGCATGCAGTGGGATATCTTATCGTGTGGAAATCCTGTAAACGCAATTGCGCGCATATCAACGGGGACGGATCCAGGAAATTGCATCTCCATAATCCAAGTAATCATTTTCGGACAACTCGATTTCACTCGACTTAATTTATTTACTCTCATTGAGAATTGACTAAAATGCCCTTGTACCAGCCATTTGTCCCTAAGGAGAACATATTGATGCTCCAAGAGAGTAGCATCGACTCCCTCGGAGCATCCATAGTTTACGCTCCGATCGACCTGCCGGCTATAACTTCGGTCGTGAACGGCGACGACACCATGCGGATCCCGATCCTTCCATCGGGATACGTGATCTCGTGCGACGGTCGATCGGAGAAGGGTTCAGTGGAGGGTAATTCAGGGTCACTGCTGACGGTTGCATTTCAGATATTGGGTTGTTGTAGCTCAAAGTCGAAGCAGCTTAATATGGAGTCAGTTGCTACAGTCCACAGTCTTATAAGCTCCACTGTTCAGAAGATTAAGGTGGCTCTTAATTGTCCGGATTTGGACTAATTAAACGTCCATTATCTTGTCGTGTAATGATAAATATATGTACATGTAGTGACTTACATTTTTTTATGTCTCTGTACAATGTTCGCGTTTTTAATTTATTAGGAGTACTGTATATTATTGCAACAATGGTGGTGGTTTGAAGATTAATGTGTAACATATTGACAACGAAATCCTTTTAAACTAAACCATTACATAAAGGTTAATTTCTGGTTAATTACAAGGATATATTTGAGATATATTGTGAAATGGATCAGCGAAATATTAAAAAATCATACTTATTATTCATAAATTTCAGTATGGGTCCAGTCTCACAATCTCACAAAACACTTTGTCTAAAAAATTAATCATAACATAAATTTGAAAAGCAATTAAAACGTGAAGTTAAGGAGGATGAGCCATGGTTTATTGTTCAAGGAATGGCCTACTCTGTAGAATTACTACAATTTACCATATAATCAAGGGTGCGGCCTGTGGGTAATTAATTAACTAGTAGACGACAATCTCTTACCGGCTCGGATGTTGTGTTACACTTCCGTATTACATCTCCTATTACACTGCTCGAATGAGCGACACGTGTACCTGGAGAGAGAACACTAGCTCTGTACAAAACGTTTGTTTCAGGTCTGGGCAAGGAAAGAATTATATTAGGAAATAAAGATTCTTACCAAAAATTATTTTTCCCAAACTTTCCATTATGGAATTTAACATCGATTCCCACACCGGATCTTCTATCCCATTTCGTGCATCATCTCTTGTGCTACGCGTTAAGTGATTGACACATAAGAGGGGAATTAAATCCAATCATTGCCCCTAGAGTTTAAGGATTAGGGTATAGTTTCCTCTCTCCTACGTGTCATCCATCCAACGCTTTGGCACAGGAGATGATGTACCAAAATGACACAGAGAATCCGAGCCGATGTATTCCTTCTAGATTCATAACGAAACAACAAAAACTATATGAAAGATATACAACCACATGTACTTCTATTGATAACTTCATTCAGGAATTTCTACAAACACCTGGTGTGTGCTAACATGAATCAAACAATCGAACTAGTACTTGGTAACAGAAATCAAACAATCTGACCAAATCATGACGGGAAGAAAGAAAGACATGAAAAGAATAAAAATAAATTAAAAAAGACAATAATTAAGGCTGAGCCATATTTAGTACCGGATAACTCTGTATGCTTGAGGATGTCTTTTATGAACTTGGATGAAGACCTGCAACTTATGGTTCGAGAATGGCGAAGGGGAAGTTGTGAATTCTTTTGATGAAATGGTTGATTCTGATCGTCGATTGAATTGTTGAGGCAATTCCATAATGGAAGGTTTGGGAATAATAATTTTTGGAAAGAATCTTTATTTCCTAATATAATTCTTTCCTTGCCCAGACCTGTTAACAGACGCTTTGTACAGAGTTAGTATTCTCTCTCCAGGTACACGTGTCGGTTGTCGCTCATCCGAGCAGTGTAACAGGAGATGTAACACGGAACTGGGTAGTCAGTCTTTAAATACTCCCTCTGTCTCATAATACTTTTAACGTTTACTGTTCCACGTTGATTAAGAAAAGTTACAATTTTTGACCAATTTTATTGATTTTGGAGGGTATTGTAGTATTTTTAGATAATAAAAAAGTATAAAGTAATAATATGTGTGTAAAATAGGAGTGACAAAATTAAAATTAATATAACTTTTAAGGTTGTTAAATAAAGTGATGTTTCCTTTTTTGGGGTGTGAAAGGTTTTCTGGATAAACCAATAAGAAAAGTATGAAAGGTATTATGGAACGAGAGTATTATGCGCAGATACATTCTTAATTATAAAGTGCAACATGTAAAACCGTTTTACATGGAACTATCTTGTGCATTACTTTTTTTTTTCAAAACACTCACTCTATCCTCTTTCATTCCGCCATTTTAGTATATTACAATACAAAGTTCCCATGATTATTGTTACACTTACTAAAAAAGGGCGTCCCACAATTAATGTTACATTTTCATTTTTGGATGATGTGACCCACACAAAACTATTAAATATCTCCATGGAGCCCACAATATTCCACTAATACAACTACTCACTTTACATTATAATATTATTTCTCTCACGTGACAACACATTAAAATACAATTCTTCTTAATCTCTGTGCAAACAATAAACATAACAACAAAGGTAGGACGGAGGGAGTATCAATTTTCCTTTTAAGTTAGTGTGACTCACAAAATAATATTATTACACTCAATCCATTACGTATGGGACACACACTCAATAATAATACAATCACTCATTACATATTAAAATATTATAGGAGTATATATAATTCTACTACACATTAAATTATATTATATTCCTTAATTCATGTGCAAAAAGAAAATGAGGAGATTAAGAATTTTTTTAATACTCTCTTCATCCAGCGTTAATGTTTACGTTTGCTTTTTGTACGTAGATTAAGAGATATAATATTTTAATTTGTAGTGATGTGGAATAAATAATATTTAATGTGAGGTGATTATTTGTATTAGTATTGTGTGTGGACCCTACACGAAATAATTAATTATTTTGTGCGTGCCCAACTTGACAAAAAAGAAAACGTAAACCTTAAATTTGGACAAATAAAAATGGAAAACGTAAACTTTAACATGGGACGGAAGAAATATATAGTATAAGAAAAAGTAAATGTAAATTGGTAATTTAAGAAAATTAATAAAGTTGTTGGGATTATATTTTCCTTTTTAATATATGGGGTCACACATCTACTAATATATAATTATTCAATACACATTAAATAATTATACTTATTAATCTATGTGTAAAAAGTAAATTGTATATGGATAGAGTGAGTATTTGAAATTCTATACACATTCAGTCCTATCCTAATTGTTAGGTTTGTTTTTTGCACAAGATTTAAAGAATAAAGTATTTTAATATATATCGAGATAAAAAAACTCCATGGAAACACAAGAGTTTTAATTCTTGTGTTTCCATAGGGGCACGATGTGTCCCTGGGAGCACATGAGTTTTTGTCATTTTAATGTATTATGCGCGGACAGAGCGAGTTTTGAAATTTCATACTTCCTCTGTCATGTCCTAATAGTTAAGTTTATTTTTTATACGAGAATTAAAAAATAATATTTTAATGTATGATGTGTAGTTGTATTAATAATTAGATTTCAAATTTTGTTTAAAATAGGAATATGCTACATTTGGTGGGTCCCCTTACATTAATTAATTATTATCCCCAGTGTCATTTACATTCACACCTTTTTGATGGGTATCAAAAATATATATTTTCATTACTCATTTTATTAATATTTTTAAATAATAAATTAAAAGCTAATGATAAATTTTAGTAAAATAAAACAATATACGGTGTACTCCTCAAAGCTAAAAGTATTATTATATGAATATAAGTTGGGTCTTTAAAAAAAGAAATTAACAAATAATTTTGAACTAGCTGCTTTAAATGCCGAAAATGTGTACTTTTGATATATATTTTTGAGGAAATATTCCTTCCATTCCCTTATACACGTATCAATTTTATGGTGTCACGTATTTTTTTACATATAGTTTTCCTCTTATATTTCTAGTTTTCTACTACTCTTTCATTTGTATGAAAGGTGACATAAAAAATGTTAAAACAAAATGTCACTAAAAATCCAAAATGTAGGTAAAAACACCTTGGCTCCCTCTATATATAGAAACGCTACACAGAGCTTACAGACAGGCAAATCAGAAAAAATGGCAGCCACTTCCACCTCTCTCCTTTCTCTCTCCCTCATTCTTATCCTGTGCACCCTCTCCAATGCTACGCACCCCGAGTTCATCCTCACAGTCGTAAACCACTGCCCCTTCACCATCTGGCCCGCCATCCAAGCCAACGCCGGCCACCCCACCCTCGAGCGCGGCGGCTTCGCCCTCACCACCAACAACCACCGCTCCTTCCCCGCCCCCACCGCCCACTGGTCCGGCCGCATCTGGGCCCGAACCGACTGCTCCTACGCCCACGGCCACTTCTCCTGCGCCACCGGCGACTGCGGCGGCCGCCTCGAGTGCAACGGCCTGGGCGGCGCAGCCCCCGCCACGCTCGCCCAGTTCTCCCTCCACCACGGCCACGACGACTTCTCCTCGTACGGCGTCAGCCTCGTCGATGGGTTCAACCTTCCGATGACGGTAACGCCGCACGAGGGGAAGGGGCAGTGTCCCGTGGTGGGTTGCAAGGCGGATCTGCGCCAGACGTGCCCGCACGCGCTGCAGGTGAGGGGGCCGACGCACGGCGGCGTGGTGGGGTGCAAGAGCGGTTGCGCCGCCTTCGGGACGGACGAGCTGTGCTGCCGTGGGCACTACAATAGTCCGGCGACGTGCGGCGAGTCGAGCTATTCGAGGTTTTTCAAGCACGCGTGTCCGGAGACGTTCACATATGCGCACGATAAGCCATCGCTCATGCATGAGTGCTCTGCGCCACGTGAGCTTAAAGTGATTTTCTGCCACTAAACGACGCCGTGTGTCTTGCTTTCTAGGTTTACGTGTTGAGTCGTCTGTCGTGAGTGGAGAGAAAAAGGAACGTTGCTGGCTGCCTGTATTTGCTTTTTCTCTTTCTTTCTCTGTATCTGCTGTTCTGTAGTTTAATTGGGCTTTTATTTTATAAATTAATTTACTAATCGTTTTTCCTTGCATTTCTGAAATTTTCATTTAAATTAATTTACTAATCGTTTTTCCTTGCATTTCTGAATTTTTCATTTAAATTAGGGTTTTTCCTATATATCTAAATGTGACATTATAATTAGGTCACAGTTAACAATACATATCACGATAATAATGTGATAAGTGAAATTAATTTGAGCAAGGCTTGCGCACGGGACACACCGAGACTTTAGAATTTAATATTATGGGTAAGAGTACATTATTTTATTATGTGGGTATATACTTTAATTAATAAAGGTACGTCATTTTGTTTTAAAAGGTATACATTTTTCATTAATACAAGAGTACACATCTTTATACTAAATGATATACTCCCTCCGTCCCCCAAAGTATTTCACACTTTCCTTTTTCATCCGTCCCTCAAAGTATTTCACATTTTACTTTTACTAAATTTGGTAAAAAATACATTATACTAATACTCACTTTTTACACATATCCCAATATAATACTTACTTTTTCACATCTCCCAAAAACTTTACACACTTTTTCCACATCTCTCAATAACTTTACACACCTTTTTCATTAAATCAACTAAAATATATATTCTCTTTCTTACTTTATACATAAAAATACAAAATTTTCTTAAACTCCGCGCACACCAATACGCGAAATACTTCCCGGGACGGAGGGAGTACAATTTAATACAAAATTTTAAAGGCGGACAGCATGAGCCGAAACACATGTTTTTGCCCATTAATTTATGTTCCAAGGTTCCCATAAAGAAGTTTATGATTACTTTTAATACAGAATTCTAGCAAAATTATTTTATGACCTGCTTCACTTTTTCTTTATCACAAAATCCTTTCTATTTCGAATATATATATATAACAACCTTAAAAATTATTTTAATTTTAAATTAGTCATTCTTTTTTATGCTCAGACCATTTTTTTATCCTTTTTTATTATTAAAAAATAGTACTACAATACACTCTAAAGTCTACAAATTTGATCGAAAATAACAATTTTCTTTAAACAATTATAACAATAAACGTGAATTGTTTTATGGGACGGAGAGACGTAATTTATAAAATGAGTTATGCGAATTGTAAAACTTTGAAAATTTTGGTGTGTGGTGGTGCGATTGTCTGTTGGTATTTCTTTATTTAGGAGAGTGATCTTATTTATGGGACGAAAAATAATAGTGAGTGTAAATTTGTTTAAGGAATATAAGAAATAATATTTTTTATGAAAAGTGATAAAAAATACTCTCTCCGTCCGTCATATTGTTTTTTTCACGTTGATTAAGAAGTTGTATTATTTTATGTGTAATGTGTAGTTGTATTAATGAGTGTTTGAGTCTCATATATTAATTGTATTACTGATGTGTGTGGGTACCATGCATTTAAAAAATAAAATTTTATACTTTTAGAGCAGACACCCAAAATGAAAAAATATATACGTTATCGGCGACAGAATAATATATTTGTTCAATACACTCCATTCATCGTAAGTAAAATTTTAATACTCCTTATGGCCAACGTCAATCTATATTTACTTTTTACACGTAGATTAAGGAGTATTATTATTTTATGTTTAGTGGGTAGTTGTATTAGTAGAGAGTGTGTATTCCATGTTTTAGTTGTATTAGTGGGAAATATGAGTCTCGTATGTTTCAAAGAGAAAATAGATAGATTAGGAGTGAACAGTCCAATATAGTAAAATTGATAGATTAAAGATGAACGTATAGAGTATTTTTTTTTTGTCTCAATTAGAATTTAAATTTCACTTTTTGTCGAGTGATATCAACACATAATCATTAATGTATCATGAAATAGTTTACGACAAGATAATGTTATCACTTTTCATTAGTTATATATTGTACTCCCTCCATCCTACTTAAAAGTTCACATTTTACAACATCCTACTAAAAGATCCACATTTTACTGCATCAAAGTGTCACATTCAAAGATCTTCATTATCCACTTTTAATAAAATAGCTCCATATATAGTCCATCATTTATTATCAATACAAAAACTCACTACATATAAAATAATAATATTTTTTTAGTCTACTCACAAAAAGCAAAACCTAACTTTTAGGTAGAACGGATGGAGTATAATTTTTGTTTCACTTCTTTTACATCTTAAAGAAATGATTTCACACAAATTTTTAATTAAATAATAACACCCCTAAAATTGATAAAAGTGCAACATTTCACAAATTTCGAGTTTATATCAACTGTTAGAAATTTTAAGAGAGAATAATAAGTTTTCAAATAAATAAATTAAAAATAAAATAGAAAATAAAAAAGACAAGGTTGTCATCCAAAAGAATCAAACATGAAATCTGAGAGCCGTGTTTTGGTGGGTGCACCGTGCATCAATTCCGAGGAAATATTAAATTATTTCAAGTGTGAATATATGCACATATTCAAACATGAATTCCAGGGGGCTCCTTATACGGAACAAAGGCAAAAGCTAGAATCACCCCTTATAGATTTCTAATTTACCCACTTACTAGTAGGGTCCGTTTACTTTTCGGTAGGGGAGTTAGGATAATAAACACTTGGCAAGGGTTTGATGAAGGTTGAGTTAAAATTCAAATTCAAATTCAAATTCAAATTCAAAATTAAAATAGATGTATGTGTTTACTTTGTAAGTTTATTTTGATGAATTTTATTATATTACCCTTACATTAAATATATTAAATTAAGTAAATATATTAATCAAATTCAATAATTGCAGATTCCATCGACTTTCCATCTGAGAAGAGAAGACAAATAATTTGCTTTTAATTTCATATATATATATTGCAATTCACATTTCCTTTTTAACCAAGTGATTCTTATATCGCAGAAAGGAATGTGATTAAAGAGTTCAGATATTGCAATTCACATTTCCTTATTAACCAATTGATTCTTACATCGCAGAAAGGAATGTGATTAAAGAGGTGTTTTGTTTATCAGATTCATATACAAAATGTGTATACTCTCTGGAACTCAGTTCTCTTACAATGCAGAAAGATACACCAACATTCTAACCTAACAAAATCAGATGATAACTCGACTAACAATTAAACCACGGAATCATTATTTGCAGATTCCACACCAATTTCAACACCATTGCTTAAAAACACTAATGAACTGAAAATAGAATTCAAGCTCCCATTTACCGGCATTTGAGTCTCGCCGTCACCTGAATCCCCTTCAAGACGGCGGATATGCCCTTAATCTCCACCGGAAGGTCCTTTATATTCTCCGGTCCCTCCAGAGGTACAAACGCGAATGAATTGGAATCTGAATCAATGGGTTCGTTGACGATTCTGGACTCCGAATGAGTGAACTTGGTTTCAATTTTGGTTAAATTGATTTAGAGCAAGTGTACTCTATCGTGTGTAGCACGTAAGCGACCAAGTGCAAAATTTATAAGATATCGAACCCAAGGGCGAAAGTGGGTAGCCGTATTTGAGAAATGCTTTACTCTAGTAGGACGAATCAATAAGGATGGGATGATTAACACTAAAAACTAACACTAAGAAAGCAATTAAAGATAGATGGATACAATGGACATGGAAGATGGATGATGATAGAGCAATCTAAGAAGTATGCAAGGCAAGCAACACTCATGGAAAAGACTTATATAGACTCACACACACACATGCATTGATGGTTTTCAAGTTATGATATTAAGGGCACTCAAAGAGCGTCTCCAATTCTCACCCTTCCTATAGGTACTTACGGATATTAATATACCGGTATAGAGATATTATCACGAGGAATTTTCTCTAGTGGGCAGGGACGTTTTCCTAGTGTTCCCTTTCTAAGGTCAAGTGAAAATTGGCTTGGTTCCCCTCATCATATCAAACACTTCACAAGTGATTATCAATAATGTCCTATTATGAGGTTCTAAGCACTTGGAGGGAATGGCTTTCCTCCCCTCATACTAACTAAGTCACCTCATACAATCAATGATTCAATTAAACCACCATACATAATATTGGAATGGTCATCCTAACACTATGCATAGAGAATTTAACCACACAAATCATGCATCAAATGAGAATAAGCATTCATAATAGAAAATATTCATAACAATCATTTCATCAAACATGTGGTGTGCAAAATCTACATAATTCCTAACCAATCATATTGCTAGCCTCACATGAGGACTAGCCACAACAAATCATGAATAATTCATTACAATCCATGGCATGCTCTAATCTAGCTAAATAATGAAGAAAATCACAAATTAAAGGTAAGTTGGCTTCCCTTGCAATGTAGGCCTTCTTCTCCTTCAACATGCTCAAATCTTCACTCCTTGATGAATTCCTCTTCTTAGATTGTTGGATGGATGGATTAATGGATGGATTTGAGGAGATCAAGTGGTTTGGATGGATGAAGTGAAGGATGGAAGAGATGGAGATGAATGTGTGTGATTTTAGGTGTTTAGTGTGTGTGGAAACTGATCCAAAATGATTCCTCTCGAATTTTGTGGTCAAAACATGTATTTATACCCCCATGGAAGCTTCTAGAACATTTAGAGATCATAAAACTGCTTTTTGAACCTACACGGGCCGTGCAGCGTCACACGGCCATGGAGGTGGCCGTGTAGCGTTTTCTGGTGTCCGAGCACGCCCATGCCTTACAGGGCCGTGCTCGGTACACGGGCCGTGTAGCGTATCGCGTGCTGCGTAGTCTCACCGTTTCGCGCATAACTTCCACATTCGATCTCCGTTTTTAGTGATTCTTGTGCTCACGCGATCCTCTCTTCCGTGGCTTTCCAACCATGTATAGATCTGAGAAAACTTCCAACATTTGAGGGTATAACAAGTCATGCAAAGTAGCATAACCGTGCTGAGTAAGAACTGCTTGCGCGACGTCACCATTTAAATCATAACTTTCTCGTTTGGGCTCCGGTTGAAGTGTTCCTTATACCAAAACGATCCTCTTTTCTATGGATTTCCAACCATGTATCACACTTCTATTTTTGAGCTCCAAAAAAGTACAGAAAAATTACACAAGTGGGACGTGCATTTTTCAGCATTTTGCTTTGACTCATTCTCCCTCGTTTTAACTCCAAATCGAGCTCTGTTTTTTCCCACATCTTCTTTATCATGTCTAGAATCCATTTTTACCTGATAATCACACAAATTACACCAATTTACTAATTCTCTAAATATTCACAAATGTAGCACAATTTAAGGCACTTAATCATGAAAATCACACATTTATCATTTCAAGGCACACATCTCCATATCTTCACATAACACCACCAAATGATATACAAAATGAATAAAAACACACAAAATACATAATAAAAAGACACTAAAATCTAGGCGAAAACGACACCGATCAATGAGTAAAGGTGGATTTCGGGAGAGAGAAAGACCCCAGTTGGGGTTTCAAAAAGAGAGAGAAAATGGGGTTTGGGTTGGTGGGATTAGAAGGGTTGAAGGAGAAGTGAACAGAGAGGACGAGGGGAGAGTTAATGGGGGAGCCGAAGAGGTCGGTGCCGGATTTAAGAGTGAGAGTCAGGGGAGGGGTGACGGCGGCGGCATATGAGAGTTTGAGAGGGGAAAGTGGGGAAGTTTGTGGAGAGAGAAAGGGAGAGGTCGGAGGGGTGGTTGGTGGTGGTGGAGAAGTGAGAGAGGAATAGCACAGAGGAGAAGCGGCGGAGGAGGGTGGTGGTGATCGTGGTAGTTGTCTTGGGTTTGAGTGAAATCTTCATCGGCGGAATTGCAGTTACTTTCCCTTCTTCATCTTCCCAACTACGATTGGATTTCAATTGTAGTGAAGAACCCTAGTTCTATCCTCCCACCGTATTTGATCTGAGAAGTGAAAGATGATTTTGTAATTGAGGGTAAAATTATAATTTCTCACCTTAACCCTCAGGGTTGAAAGTTATCCCTCCACTTTATGAGGGTTGGGGTAGCCCTTACTCAACCACGTTTCACACTGGGCCAACAAAAGCCCGAGGGTTTTCCCTCGGAACTAACCTTCAAAATACTCAATCTTTAACTAGGATTAAGCAGGGGATAACCCTCCTTGACCCTCAAAGTATGTACCTAGTAGGCTCTTAATCTCCTCCTAATTGCGGGAAAATGCAGTCTTAATAGGACGTGGAGGGATTAGTACTCGTAAAGCTAACATAGAAAGAGAGAGGATTGCCCCTCAGGCTTTATCGCGCCTTTTTTAGAGGGGTGGAAGGATGATTATATTGTTGTGGGGATTTATCATATTTATACTGGATAATCTTACGTCACCCGTATTTGGGCAAGTTGATATATTATCGTGTACAGTGTGAGCATTAAATGCGTTTTAGCCTCATGTGACTATTCATAGGATATAATCTAGGATATCCTCTACACGTGTATCTTGGGGTAGATTCTGCGTATCGAAGGCGATTGGATCAAGTGGCTCATTTGGCTTAGTGAGGCGAGGCCTCTTTACTTTTGGCGGGAAGGCTCGTGGTCTCTCAAAGAAATATTGGGCTGGCGAGCCCAATGTATGAACAGGTGAAAGACCCATTTATAATACACACCACAAAGTAAACGGACTCGTATAGTACCGTGTGGGATTAAAAATTTTTATTTTACATTTAAAACTGTTTTTTAATGAAATACAAATGTATTAATATATTAATAGTTAAATGCATCAATATATTATATTTTTAAGTTTTATAACTAATATTATTTATTTTTTATATAAAAAATAATAGTATATACTTTTTTTAATAATCTTCTAATATAAACGAATAGATATTCATTTACCCGGGATATATGAATTAGAATATATACACTCAATTTTTTTTCTTCATAACATACTACATTAATTTTAATTCAACAATTAACGAATATATATTTCATAATAAATATATCACCTTTTATATTTAATTATAACATTAATTTTGCATATAAAAATTGTGTAATTTTTTTAATTTTTATTCACTAATATATAATTATTTATTAATCAACGTATTTGAATTAAATTTAAGTGCATGAATATTACTTTGTGCACTCAAGTGCACATGATATTTTGTTAATTTAAATTAATTCTAATTTTTGCTTTAATTATATATAAATGATTTTATTGATGGAATAAAATTAATATTAAGTAGATATTAAATTATTCATTACAACCAATTAAATTTTCAAAAATTTTATACACATTGTATTAATTATTTATTCATTATTCATATTTTTTTAAACACAAAATTAATTATACAAGGTATCTTTATAAATAATTGAAATATAAAATACTGTAAATTCTTTGAAATTAAGATAAAATTAAAAGAAGTTTTTTATGCATACCTTAATTAATAATTTAAAGTATTTAATGGTATTAAATTAGTTTCAACCAATAACACGTAAACATTTGTGTTTTAAAATTTAACATTTCATTAAAATTTGCCACATATGTTTTTAAAAATTTTATTAAGGAAAGTACTTTACAATTAGATATATTAAGATTTCTTAATTTCATCCTCTTAATAAAATCATAAATGCTCCACCTCTTTGCTTTGTTTTAAAATAATTTTCATCTTTCTATTTTGGATTCTCTTATAAAAGCTTTCAACTCCATAAATAAAAGTAACAAATGCTCACTTAACTATTGGGCTCAACACTAACTAAGGTGAATAATCAGGTTTGATTTTTTTGAAAATAATAGTCCTCTCTCATTCACATTTTATTTTGAAAAAATTAATATTATTATGATGCATTTATACCATTTAAAAAATTACATAAATATTGAGATGGATCAAAATAAAAGTGTGAAATAATTAGAAAGACGGAGAGAGTATTTAATATTCAAAATCATATAATAAATAAATCAATTCTTTAAAAAATTACATAAACGTTGAGACGGATCAAAATAAAAATGTGAAATAATTAGAAAGACGAAAAGAGTATTTGATATTCAAAATCGTACTATAAAAAAATCAACTCTTTAAAATTATAATTTCTATTGACGGTCGAATATTCATTTGTAAAAAGCAATTTACGACATTATTATTAAAATTTTATAAAATTTGGGGTATAAATTAATTGGTATACAATTAGGAATTTTTACGCGTTGAATTTTTCTTATAAATAGGTGGCGGTGATGTTCGAACCCTAGACCTTTGCTATACATTGACTCTGATACTATGTTAAATGACCACTTTATTTAAAAGCTTAAACTGATAGAGAGGACAATCTTTTAATACTTAATCAAATTATTATAATACCGTAACACTCATTCATTCTAATTACCCGATACCCATTACTAAACACCTTAAATGATTAACTTTGAAAGGTAGTAGTACTATTTTTTAAGTTTATTAAAATTGTAGAAAGTGTGAAATGCGTTAATATATTTTACTTAATCTATTCTTAATTTAACTATAAGTATGCTCTACTAAGAATATATTAACTTAATTTAATCTTAATTTAATTATATGTATGCTCTAGTAAGAAAAGCTAATTTTACGCCAACTTTCAAGTAGTTATGAGTTGCAGCTGGAAATTGGAATCTAAGTTATAAGTTCAGTGCACACATGATATTCGGTGTTATTTTGGTGCATCATCTTTTATATCATACATTATGTAATTGACACGTAAGATAAGGAAATAAATCTAACTATTACCCCTGGTTAAAGATTAGGGTATAGTTTTGCTCTCCTACGTGTCGTCAATCTAACGCGTGGCACAAGAGATGATGTATCAAATGACACAGAGAATTCGAGCCGAGTTTAGTGTATGGATATATATGATAACAACACTAACGATAACAAATTTTAAAAATTAACTTTACAAGAATAATCTAGCGGGTGAATATTAGTTGTTTTAAAATTTAATGATTTAGATACAAGTTAAAAGGTGCACACTCCAAATGTCATAATTATAGGAACTGTTTTTAGAGAAGACGTAATGTGCTTGTCTAATAATACCTAAAATCAATTCATGCGTTTTCTTATTAAACAATTACGCATCATAATATTATAAAATTATCACTTTTTTACTTGTATATTTTTCTCATTAAACGAAAATACACACCACAGAGTAAATACAACTTCAGCGGAAGAAACAAGTTCTGAAGAAATCCATACGTAAATAGAAATACATAATCCATGAAGAAATAAACATCCCATATATAGTTTTAAACTTAGTCAATTAAAAGAAATACAAATAATAAAATTTATAGTATATTTTTGGCTAGGATTTAAAAAAACAAAACACTTGTCATTTCGAAAGGACTGCGTTGTGGGTGGTGAAGAATTATCGAGAAATAAGGGCATTTTCATCTTCATACATTCTTCAAAAATTAAAAAAAATAATTAACACACTCTAATTAACCATAATATCACTGGAAATAAAAAAACCATACTATAATCACCGAAGTAGTTTGCTAAATTCACATCCATATTATCTAAAACAGAAAGACAAAAGGAAATAAAACCCCCGATTCCCACCTACAAACTATTCACAAACCCACAGCAGATCATACTACTTTCATGATCAAGCAGCAGTAGCCCTTCTAGCCCTCTTAGCAGCAGGAGATTTTATACTCTTCGGCTGCTTAGCTTTCGCCGGAGTTGCCTTCTTTCCACCCTTCTTCACCGCCACTTTCTTCTTCACCGCCTCTGCCTTCCTCTTTGTTCCGGCCGTGGCAGGCTTTTTGGTTGATTTAGCCTTTTTAGTGGCAGCAGAAGAAGCCTTCGCAGCCGGTTTAGGCTTCTTAGTGGCGGCAGCGGTGGTGGCGGTTTTCTTTTTGGCAGGCTTTGCAACGATTGCCTTCTTTCCGGATTCAGACAGCTTGTAGGAAGCTTTGATTTTGATGAGCTTTTGCTTCGTAGCAGAGTTCTTCAACTGAAGCCCTAGAATCTTCCGGAAATTCGCCGGTAAATCGCCCTTGTGCTTCTCCTCCATGTACTTCGCGATTGCATAAGGGCTCGATCCACTCTTCTCGTTCAATGCCAACAGAGCTTCTTTAATCATCTGAACAGATAGATTTCATATGAAAATCAGTTTCGAAATCCGAATTGATACAGAAATTAGCACGTTAAACAAAATTAATCAGGTAAAAATGGAAGACTCAATTCGCAAACTCTGATATAATACCTCAAAGTAGGTCGGATGAGCAGCAGTTTTCGCGACCTTAGCCTTCTTCTCCTTCGGCGCCGCCTTGGTTTTCTTCTCCTTCGCCGGAGCAGGAAGCTTCGCCGCCGCCGGTTTCTTGATTTCCTCAGTTGCCGACATCACGATCAATCAAAGTTCAGCAGAATTTTCTACAAAACACAGAATTCAGATGAAGGTGATTAACTTCTAATGAACGGATCAGGAGGAGTTTAACGGTATATATAGCGGGTCAGGATCCGTAGAATATGGATACTGATTTCTGATTGGACGTTTAGTGTTCTCAAGGATCGAGAACATTTAAAGCTTGAAATCGCGATTGTACACGTGGTACCTTGATAGTCGTCGATCTTTTTCGAATTGGATCGATGCGGTGACTGCCTTATCCAGAATGGGAAATGGGGGTACGCTTTTATTGACGCCAGTTTGAATGTGTTTTCTTGATAAATTATAATTTAAATCATTTCGTACTTTTTCATGAATTTAATTGGGTGATTATATTGGGATGAAATTGTACGAAATTGGGGTTGTAATGTAGGGTGAACTAAGGAAAATGGTTGCAATTTTAATATATTTTTAGATGCATCAAATTAAAAGTAATTTTCATTAATAAAATGTCTCCAAAAAGATGAATGAGTGATGTGATAGGAGTGATATTTTTAAAATAAAATTTGAATGATAAGAATATAATTAAAATATTTGATGAATAATTTACTCCTATATAATTAATAAAAAATAATAATATTTAAAATTTGATTGACTTGTGTGTGGGCAAAGTCGCAATGAAAATATTTAAAGTAGTATGATATTTTATTTTTTTAAATATTAAGTAAAATTATGTGAGATTACTAATAGAAATTGATATTTTATTATGAAAAAAATAATTTTAAAGAAAATTATGAAAAAACCTTCGTGAGCTTAATATGAAATTATTCTTACCAGTTCAACTGAATATACATTTTGACAATTATTTACATATTTTGAGACCTCGACAATTTATTTTAATTTTTTTAAAGTACTTCTCATTTTAAATACATCTTGGGCCAATTATGCCTTTATCTTGGGCTATTCTGATTGGCCCAATCATGTTCACTCTCACAAGTTCTTCATTACTGGATTACAGAAATCATTATTCATTAATTTTGGATCATTCTTCAAGATGTTTAATCAAGAAAATTATATAAATATATATTAATATATATTAATAGAATAAATAAATACACAAGATAATTTTTGAAATATTAAAGTATATAAGTGCATCTCTGAGAGATTCCTTGAAAGTTGAAGTATAATTTCAATGTCTCATGCAACTAAAATGAATTAAATATTCCCATAAATATAAACATAGTATAAGTTTTTTAAAGGAAAAAAGTTATACAGCTCCCTATTTCATCAAAAACCCAAAACCATTTAGCTCAAACATATTCGTCTTATATTTATATAAATCATGTAATATGAAGTGGATGGACATGATTGTATGGAACGAATATAAAACATGTTACCATTTAAAAAAAATCATTATTCCATATCACTCTCTTTTAAATGACAAATTAATCATTTTAAAAATTCATGATGCAATAGAAACTTAATTTTTGTAAATGGGTAAAATAGGGATGAAAAATCCACATATTATCCTCTACCCTATTCTTCCTATCATAACCCATTCTTATATTACTTTAAAACTTAGTTTAGGCATGGTTTATATATACCCATCAAGTAGACAGATAATTTGCGATGTGACGATCATGACAAAAATGTATGCATCCCGGAGACACATCATGACCCCATAAGAACATAACAATCCCCTATATATTCTATTTAAATTAATGTATTGCTAGGGGCTTAAATTGCAAAGGGGACATGATATCCCTGGGGACACAAGAGTCCCACTCGACAATCATACATATAATTGTTGGTTACTCAAGCCCACCCAACCCTAATTAATATTTTTTTAAAACATCATAAACCACAAAAAAAAAAAACAAAACATAAATAAGAAAACATCATATTCAATAAATAATAACAAAGTCATTACAAACATGCAATTTAGAAATTGAAAAATCAATAAAACATGTTTCTACATAAATAAATAAATAAATTTATATAATAATATCTCTAATAATATATATATTTATTTAATTTTGGGTATAAATCTGGTTGGGCTCGAGTTACCTAATCGGGTATAAAAGAAAAACCCGTACCCTACCCTTATCCATCGTTTTTTCTTTCAAATTCGAGTAATACCCGACCAAGATCCTCCTACTTGGGTCTGTTACACGTTGAATAACCCAACTCGACAAGTAAAATTGACATTCTTAGATAAGAACAGTAATTTATCATGTACTCTTACTCTCGAAATGATCGAGTGAAATCAATTAACCGAGTGAAAATGGCTACACATTTATCCAAAAAGTAATGTACTATTTCGATTTTGATTAGTACTCCTTTGTTACAACTTTAATTTTACACTTTTTGTTTTATTTCGTCTCAACTTCACACTTTCATAAAAAAAAATGACTCCTAAGTACCTAACTAATATCCCCACGACAAACTATAATTTTAAAACTAACATCACTTTTTTTCATACATAACATATTTTACAATTATTTATTATAAAAAAAAATATATAGCATTCCTATAAAAAGTTAAATTTTTTGTTTAATTTGCACATCTACAGTGGGGAGAGTATCAACTATCAAGTTGTAACTTGTAAGTTCTAACCAAAAAAAAAGGAGCAAGAAGAGAGAGAAAGGGAGGTAAGAGAAAGAAACTAGTGAGGAACAAAAGAGACTTTGGCCCGAATTTGACTACAAATAGCGAGTGGGCGGTCAACCTAAAAGGGACACATAGAACCGAAGCTCCGGCAGACAAACTCGGGTCCGAATGTTTCCAACTGCCATGACCCGCTCCTACCCGACAAGACAAACCAACCCAAACGACGTCGTTACATCGTCCATATTCTCCCAACGACGGCGTATTAGTGGAATTGAATTCCCATTTCTGAAAGCTACGCACACAAATAGGCATCTTTATTCTCTCGCCTACAACTTGGCGGATAAACACACACACACACTCAGCTCTCTTCTCTCCGACAAGACGGAGGGAGAGAGGGAAGGAGGGAGGGAGGGAAAGCCCACTGTGTTTGAATCTCCATTGTTGGAAGTCTTTCACTCTGGTATGTTCTGATTTTTGAAAGTTTTTAAATTTATGTGCTTTGATTCCTCGATCTGCTTCGTTATTCTCGCTAACTCTCTGATTTTTGATCCAGCATTTGAAACCAGCTTCCTTCTTCTTGATCTTTAGCTAATCATTTGGATTCACCTAATCATTCTGATTTGCGATCTCTGTTTTACAGCTCCTGATTTTGGGTAGTTGACGATAAGTCTGAGTTGAAAATACATGGGACTAATTATTGGAGATTAAGGATTTAATTGCTTGCTTTTACAACTTCTCCCTCAGGGTTTTGGACCTTTGGTTGGTACAATTTGTTCATCCTTTTTTTCTCTGTTTAAATTCAGCTCTTGGTTGTTGATTTGTTAGCTTTTTTCCTGAAAATTAAGAAATTAGGAGCTGGTAAATTGAGAACATGAAATTCATATTCAATTCTAAAGTTTAAAATAGCTGAGTGAGTTCGCTTTGGAGTTCTCTTGCTCAAATGTTCAAGCTAGTGCATTTCTATTGTTGATGCACCTTCATTTGGAAGTTTCCCTGCAAAGGGCTTTTCAAGATGTATGCAGGTTTGATCAACAATGTATAGAAGAAACAACTTTCACCCCCTCTTCTTTTCCGAAATTTATGCCATCTTGTATCTGAAACGTCGAAATGAAATGATATGCTTAATAGTTGGGAGCCTCGGTAACAGCTGGTAGGAAATCGATCGCTACAAATTTCCTCCAAATTCAGTCTGATGGGAGTATGGAATCATAAACTATGTTTACCAAATCGGTGTTCTTGAACTCATGTTCAGTTGTGACTTTGCTTGAACTTAGGACGTAGCTTGGAAAAGAGTATCACAGATATTGATGAGAAATCATGGAGTTGTACAATTTAAATTGAGATAAACCTTAAAGTTTTCATTTTCATCACTGACATCCCAGCTGAAATCTCATTGAAAACCATGTGTATATATTAGTTACCTTTAATTGCCTTGAGATTTCTGATATTTTGTTTTTATCTGTGCAGGAAAGGCCACTTAGAGATGGATTTCTGAATAATATTTCATTTTTATTGATGGTAAAGATGCGCATTTTATGTAATATATTTTCAGGAAAGTAAATTGGTTAAAGGGTAGGAGAAATGATTAGTATGGGAAGTCATGGGTTAATTGCTTGAGATCAATTTCAGAATTGAAAGAACTGCTTAAATATTTGTAGGACTTGCATGTTGAATTAATCTTTTCAGATATTCTCATTTAGCTGAAAGATCAGATATAAAATCTTGACAGCTAGCTAAATCTTGAAGAGTATGTTTAACCTTCGTGTTTGTCTGAAAAGATGGAGAACGCGTGTTCCTTCTCTGACATTCTGTTTAGTTCTGTAATTTTTTCTCATTTAAATTGAGATAAAAACGTCTGATTTTCTCTCTCTTTACTCTAATGAAGGACCATAATCACTTGACTATAAAGACCTTTATGGCAATCACGGCTGAAAGAGATGCTGCCATTCGAGAAAGAAACATGGCACTGGAAGAGAGAAAGCGGGCATTTGCAGAGCGAGATATGGCAATGTTGCAAAGAGATGCTGCAATTGCAGAGCGAAATGCTGCAATACAGGAACGGGATGAGGCAGTAGCTTCTTTGAGGTATCGAGAGAGCTCAATGAACGACAACACCAGTATACCCGATCCACTTGGAACTGAACTTGCTAGTGGGGGTAAACGCATCCACTACCAACAGCAGCAAGTACGCGTCCCTGATGCTACGTACAGTCAGAGGGGAAGCTTGAGAGGCAGTGAAATCAGTGCCACAGAGGTTGCTGAGAATCCCAAGCCCAAGAAAGGGCGGTCGACCAAAGAAGGAAAAGCATCAAAACCAGCCAAGTCTACAAGGTCAGGCAAAAGAACAGCTGAATCACCGAGCAAGCAGCAGGTAAATTCTGCTACGTACAATGGTTGGAGTAACGAGCAGGGTCTGGAAAGCGACGAGGACTACTTAGAAAAGCAGGTTTCGTGGAAGGATAACTTAGGGTTGAACCAGATAAACTTTGATGAGTCTGCCATGCCAGTTCCAGTATGCACGTGCACAGGTTCGCCACAACCGTGCTACAGATGGGGAAGCGGTGGATGGCAGTCGGCCTGCTGTACAACTACGATTTCAATGTATCCGTTGCCTCAGGTGGCGAATAAACGATACTCCAGGGTTGGCGGGAGAAAGATGAGTGGGAGCGCGTTCACCAAGCTGCTTAATCGACTGGCTGCGGAGGGATACGATTTTTCGTCACCCCTCGATCTCAAGGACCACTGGGCTAAGCATGGAACGAATCGTTACAGCACTCTTAAGTAGCTTTTCTATCTGATAAATAATTGCTTATTTGCACAGGTAATGGAGGCACTCGATGCTCTGTTTAACTTCAGACTTAGGCTTTTTATTTTTATTTATAATTGCGACATCCCATGTAATTTTCCCAGATTGGATTCTTGTTTGTATTATTGTATACACTGTGTACGAGGAAATGTTTAAAAATCTCTCTGATACCCTTTTTTTTTTTTAATTAAATTGTATGTGCGTGATGTAGAAAAATATTTTAAGTTGTTTGTTCGTGTGTAGATTAGATCAAAATAATTTACATTTAAGATCAGATCGTACAATATTTAAATATACAAAAAATGGGGGTGGAATTGAACATTGCTAACTCCACAAGGGGAATGCTAGCATATTAATTTGAAACTTTGCAAGTTTATATATAAAATAATAATAATAATAAAAAAAAAAAAAAGAATACCAAACACGTCGTATAATAGCTTTTAATTCGAAGGTAAAAAATTTTAAGGTAAATTTTCTATGCACCCGTTATGTTAAAATTTTCAATTTTACTTCCTAAAATTATACCAAAAATGTCATATAATGACTTAATTCGAAGATAAAATTTCCTAGACACAATGATATACATACACCATTATGTTACTTTTACTCTATAACCTAGAAGATTCAATTTTCATCATCAGGATTAATTACTCATTAGAATTTTATTATAATTTCAACTTCAGCTCTTTTTCAAAATCATTTATTTATTAGTCTTTAAAAAAAAATTAGTCATTTATTTTTAGAATATACTGCAATTGTCTTTTTCACATTTATATAATCACACGAGATGAATTTGAAATTGGATCGCAATCATAATAATGAGTTAAATATTTCTACCAAAAATAAACCTGTACTTTGTTACATAATGCATGTATGTATTTTTATACAAGTAAAATGAGAAATCCATAAGAAAACATATACAAAGATAGCTAATTAAGAGAAAAATCAAGAGAGTTACAAAAAAAAAACACTGTTAAATCTCCTGGATAACAAAAAATTCAGGTCTCACTAATTCTATCCAGTCTTTCGTTCGAATCGAATGCATGATTCAAACGATTAAACCAATGGTAATTTATATGTTTACCTCATGGTCTAAATTAAGAGAAATGACTTGCTCCCAATTACAATGACTAAGGTAGATAGAACGTTAGGGAGTAATAATTTATTCAAATGTCAGAAATTCCATGTTTTAAACTCATCTATCAACTCTTTTTCCCGTTGATAACTATGCAAAATTAATTAATAGGAAAATAATGTATGCATTAAGTTCATCGTACACAAAAGAATAAATTAATTAAGAAGAAAACAGAAGACTCGCACAAATGCACAACATTCAGTTCATTCCTCGTACATAAAAGAATAAATTAATCCCCCCTGAATTGACAAGCAAACAGGATATTCATTAAGGGGATCTGCTGTTTCCATACATGAACCTCACTGATAAAAAAAATAACACAAAAGTTATCGAAAAAACAATATAGAAAAAACCTAAAAGATAAAAGAGAACAAGTGGATGAGGACGGTAACAGAAAACACGACTAGGTTAATGATATTGGAGACGATGGCAAATGGTTAAGAAGCTCTACATTCCAAGAAATCTGGTATCTTCAGGGAAAATTTAGTGTCAGAGTTTTACTTTTACTTATTGTTATGGGATCCCTATTGTTATTGTTCTAGATTTCAAGGGAGTAGGTCTATATGTGCATACCATCAAGATATTGATAGTAGGGGCTTTTTTGGCAGGGACAAAATAAACAAATAGAATTATAGAAATATAAGTTGTTCAGAACCTAATACGTCAAGGATCAGCCCAACAAGACAGCAATTAGAATAGTCAAGGATCATTTTGCAGAATCTGTGGTATAAGAAGCAAATTCAGTCTGATGTAAACTCTCCAAGCAACCGTAAATTAGACATTCCTCAAAGCAGTGCAAGATACTAGTGGGGGGACATTACACATATAATCTAAGTATTCCTACGAATTAGGGCTCTATTGCAGGCAACACAGCGGTAAAAACTAATATGCATTCTTGAATTATTTAAATTCAATAATACCTATAGGAGTAAGATATGGCCAAAAAGGAGCACTCCTTAAACAATATGGATTCTCCAATATGTTATCAGCTTCCACTTAAAAAACCATTTCCAAAAATAACCAATGTCCTTGCCCGTTTAAATCCAATAAAGGACCAATCACTTTCAGCTCCATATGAAATCCTTAGGGGCAAAACCCATCAGTAAACCTTAGGGGCAAAAAAACAAATGCTGAATGCCCGCAAATTTACCCGAATATTGAAGTGAAAAATAGAACTCTTCCCTCGAGTCTAGCTCTCCTATAACTGATAATGTAATTTCAGTTCAACAAGGCTACATATTCTCTCCATGTGAAGATGTAAGAATCTACACTAACAACAATTTTCCTTTTAGCAAATTGCTATAAACTAATAAGTCCTCAAAGTGGATAGAAAAATAGCAAACCTTGTTCATAGTAAAGATTGATGTAGGCTCAAGAGTTCTAAAAAGATCAGGAAACCACAAAAAGACCCATTCAAACAGAAAAATGAAACCTCTGTGAATAACATAGCACACTGTCATTAAAGTGTCATTAACATAACCACTTGCTACAAAATATATCTACTTGAAAAACAGAGGGCATCAATCAAGGTGACTAATGTCTTCATGAAGCAAAAGGCAAGAACTTAAGGCTCGACGCCAAATCTTTAAATAAACCTACTGAGCTCTCACCCCAGAGATATTCTGTAATCACAGTTGTAAAAGCCCACTGATTACATCAACATCCTAGCAAAATGACACCACAGTTACAGAGATTCTGGTAAACCTCAGTCTCTGAATAAATACCAGAAACTAATTATCATAAGTACAATAAACCATAAAAACACTAACTTATAATGTATCCAACACTTATTGAAGTACATATATAACTCATCTCATTTCCCAAAGTCACATTTTGAATATTGAAATCATCATATTTCTGAATAGATGGAGTTTCATACATCTTCCTCAACCAAGCTCAATTGCAATAAACTCCAAAACTTAAAACTTTCCAATTGAAAAAGTTGCTTCATTCATCAAAGATAACAGCTCCAAGTATTACCATAGATTACTTCTTTTGATCTGAGATTGCTCTCTAATTAAGAAATTTAAATCCCAAAGTGCCTCCTCAAGATTCAAGCAAGTGGTCAATTATATGCACTCAATCCTAAAGGAAAATTTTAGTAAAGGAATTAGTTGGCCACATCTTAAAAGAACATTCTAATGTCCTTAAACTACTGAACCAGAATGGAAGAAACTAGCAAAATGACTGGCTCCAGCCTTTAGCACTGAAATCCATGCATCCTATCACATGGATACTATTATCCACATTAAGGTCTTTTCATAGGCCATTCCCTAATAGTCATGATCTCTAAACTGAATCTACAATTTGACAAAAAAAGAAGGCAAGGAAAGTGCAGAAGATATGACTGATAAAGAAGAAGTATTAGCAAAATTAAAACAGATAACAGGAAAATGCAAGAGCATCATTAAACTTTCTTCTAACCAGCCAGACAGCAAAATCTTGTCATACCATCACACTGAGAACTTAAACTTCACTATCACCTGCAATATGGGTATAAGAAAAAGTGTAACAAGAAAATCATCATCTTGCAGCCCAACATAAAGAATCAGAAATTCATGTTTATAAATACCTGACCAAAATGTCACTAATAGTAATAACTACGCCCATATGAGTGATCATCACCGTAAAATGCAGAATATGAACTACCACCATACTGCACATGATATAGAAATAAGTAAAAAGAGACCCATATGTAACCTCCAATCATGATTAAAAAAAGAAAATAATGTTTCTTACACGAGGAGGACCATTAAAATTTTGGCGGTATAGGCCACCGTCAGCTCCAAGCTCCTCTGCATCCAAGATGAACTAAGATGACGAGTCTAGAAATACCTATTGACAGATGAAGATGAAGATTGGCACTATATACACATACCTCGATATCTAGTTCCACGAAATGGAACCGCAGGATCTGATTGAGCAAATCGAGAACGATACCTACTAGGCTCTGCTAGATTTGGATCCTGTTCCTAAACAGAAATGAATAACAGGGTAGCCTCAGCATTATAGCACTGACTTTTCAAAATTACATCCAAACAAATAAGTACCAAAAAAATATCCACTGAAATTTCCAGCTTACCATCATGTAGTGGGGCCTCTTTATTCCATGGCCAACATCATCATAGGGATATGGATCATCAAAATGCCTCCCCATGAATGACCTGTCATATCCCTCTTCATAAGAATACGGATATCTCCTATATGAATCATAGTCTCCATAGCCTCTATCAGTTGCACCATGCCTCACTCTGGGAGGGTAAGGTCCTCCAGGCAATGGGCCTTGATGGGCACCCCTGGAACTCCATCTTCCACCTGATCATTAGTTGTGTAATTTCTCAAATAGGTCAAAGTCATTGCTGACAGTGCTTGCGGATTTCAGTTAAAACATAAGAAAAGAAATATCTAGGGAGGATAAAAACCTCGGCCAAAGCTTGGCCTTCCAGGAAAAGGAGGATATGGATAGTCATATTCAGGTTCACTGTTAAAGCTCATTCTGCCACTGTGCCCAGGACCACAAGGATGAGAACCCCGCCCATATCGGTTATAAGGACGTCCACCTCGTCCAAAGCCCCTATCTGCAACCAACGCAATATACCGTACTAACAGCCTTAATCGTATGATAAACAAGAATCTACACAGATATTGGATGAATCTATACCAGAAAATCTAGGAAAAGTTCCACTGCTACCATGACCAATACGAAATCCTCCACACATTCCACCTTTTACGGCCTGCATCTTGGGTAAAGGATTTGAAAGCCTTGCCCGAACTTTAACCTACGAACAAACAGAAAGGTAATTACAAAACTAAGTTAATGTGTTACAGAGAAAATATTGTGCATAAATTAGAGAGAGTGCATGTTTCATCCACATAAAACAAAAAAATAAAAAAGAAGTGAAAAACAAAGTAAATGAATCAGACTTTTTTCATACTTCCCTCAATTTATCCATAATTCAAGATTAACACCTAAATGAACCACATGCAATCCTATAGCATAACAAACACACACAAATATCTAAAAAAGACATCATGTATCTCCCTCCAAGTTCTTCCAAAAACTCGCCACATCATAACAGCAATACCTTTGTGTTATCATCATTCAATCCCTTGCTGTTTACACCTTCAACGCATGAAACTGCGGCTTCGTGTGTATTGAAATCAACAAATCCAAAGTCCTTTCTTTTTGCAGTAGACATGTTTCGTGCCAGCATGATTCGGGCAATTTCACCGAAAACTCTGAATTTCTCTCTAACATGATCTTCACCCCACGTAGGTGGTAGTCCATCAATGAACACTGATTTAACATGGGCCATGACCTCGGGGTCTGGTTCACGTAAAGGCTCAGAAAAAGCCACTTTGGCAGTTCTCTCAGAGTGCCCAAACACAACATCAGGCTTTTGGAGTCTTTTATAAGCTAACATGGCTTCATTATGAGTGAAGAACTCAACAAATGCAAAACCACGACTCAACCCTTCATGTCGGGGATCTGCAACCAACGTGATGTTTTCAACACCTTCTACGCCATAATCCTTCAGTTTTTGTTTTATCTGTCATTGATAATCAGAGATTATATGAGATAATGAACACAGATGGAGCTAAAGGAAAGAGGAATTGTCTTACAGCGTCCTTTGTCCATGTGTTGCAAATATTACCCAAAAATAAAGTGTTGTTATCCTCACTTGCTGCAGTTCCACATCTCTTTCCACGTATCTAAAAAAACACCAGAATTGCACCAGAGTTTACCTATATATTCGCACACTTGTGAAAATATTCAAATAAAAATAAACAATATACAAAACTCAACATTTATACAAGAACTACTATCGAAAACATATAAATTCAAGAAAAATTCATACAACAGGATTCTTCATCTCAGACAAAGCATGCTTTGCTTGCTCCTTCGTTGCAAACTGAACAAAAGCATAGCCCTTATTCTTGTTTGTTGATAAGTCCACATGCATGCGGACTTCCACAACCTCACCCGCATACTCAAATACCTTTCTGACATCATCTTCCAGAGCATCCCTGTCCAACCCACCAACAAAAATCTCCCTTTCTTTCCTTACCTTGCGTTCTCTCGCCACAGCATTCAACTGCACCTGTTCTTCCTCCAAAGTCTCAGTTCCTGCCTCATTCTCTAGCCCATCATCATCAGCAAGATCCTCTCCCTCAAATTCCTCATGGACCTCTTGATCACTGAGAGCCTCAATTTTTTCACCATCAAGTTCCTCTATGGAAGTATTCTCCAGCTTCACATCACTGGCATCATCAACTTCAATGGTTTTACCTTTAAGATCCTCTTTTTCAGTTATTTCTACCTGGCTCTCCTTTTCTACCCTTAATTCGTATTTTTCATTGGTTAAGATGGGTTCTTGAGCATCCACATGCTTTTCATATGGAACAATAGAGTCAGTAGCCTCCACAAACTCTCCACCACTTTCTATCACGTAATTCTTCGGTTCATCAGCTTCTTGTTCTTCCCTTTTAGATGTTCCTCTGAAGTTATCAATGTTTTCATCCTCCAACACAGAGTTTTTGACATTTTGGTAAAAAGAGATGTCATCAGCGGCAGGTCCATCATTGCCAGCTTCTACTTCTTTTTTATCATTTACTGTCCTCTCTTCCGTGGTCTGATCTATATTTGCCTTCCCAACTGCCCCTGATGTAGTGCACGCAGAAACAGTTCTAGGAGCTCCAACAGCTTTTCTGATCACTTTTCTCACTAACTTTTTCACAACTTTTTTTCCAGAAACAGATTTTGCTACTTTTGATATCTGACTGACTGGTTCAACTGCAACAAATCAGGATAAGAAACGCAATTCAATAACATTTCAAAGCCATTTACCCACAATAAAGAAATAAATAAGAATGAAGGAAGCTTCTATATCCAGAGACTAGCAGATATACAAACTCCTAATAGATATCCGACATAACAGACCAAGTTTGTTCATTAGATGATTTTATGGAAAAAAACACAAAGATAACAAAATGAAGAGACAAACTTCGCATATCTAGACAGTTTAACAGATAGAAAAATGAAGGACATAAATACATAATACTGAAAATTTGAATGAGATATAGTCAGTACGTGTAGGTTCAGTCTGATTACGGGTCTAAATAATCTCAATTAAGGGACCATTAATGTTCATTTCTAGAAAATTATGTTGAATTTTTTACCCAACGTTGGTTTATGTGTGAAATCATGAGTCAACTGCAACAGATGCTAAAACCCATTAAACTGATTAAAGAATAAAATAATTAGCAACTTAGCTTTAAAATGCCGGCTGCTGGACTATAGATATTAAGCAGTTTTCATATTGGTTATGGGCTTAAGAATAAATATATCATAAACGAAACATGATCATGATCCATAAGAATGCAAGCATACTCATCCTCCAGAGGTTTGGATATGAATGAAATAATTGTTAGAGACTCAAAAGATGGATAAGAATTGTGTCCCACACCCAAACATCAGGTCAGACGTCATATAGGACAAATATCAGCAGCTTAGAAGCTACTTATTACAGTATATTATAAAATGAAGCAACTAAGCTGCTTCCAAGCACATGCATGCTACTTCACAGAAGCTACTAATTTGCTGCAAACAAACTACACTGAGCCAAGAGATAATAAGATAAGTTCCTACACATAAATAAGGACCAGAACATTACCCAATATCCAAATGAAGATAATAAAATGGATCCTCTTAGAAAATCATTGAGCTAGAAAACAACCGCAAGGCTTGATCAATTAAAACAAACAGGATTCGGGTAATGTTCTGGTGCTCGTATAAGAAGATTTCAGATTATTTACTCAATGAATAAGCACGTAATCCTATTGTATTACAGCCCACTAAAAAAATCTCAATCAAATTCATACTAGCAGAGTAGATATCACTAATACTTATCTTATCACAAAGAACAAAAGAAACAAGCGAGTTAGGCGATTTCCCTCAACCTGCATGATTAATAACATAAGTGTCATATAACCTGATAGCTCCGGCTCAGAATTGGGGGCGATGCCGACTTTTATGGGTCTTCCGGCGGAGGCAGGCGTAGGTCCGACCGCCTCCGGCGTGACGGTTGCCATTGGAGAAGAATCAACATGTGGCTCTGCAGACAAGTGTGGCTTGGCGGTGGCTCTTTTGGCCGGTGGAGGCGTACTCTTAGCCACCGCTTTAAGGGTGTCGGATTGCCGTGTACTCATGAAAATCGTATCTATAACATTCCCACTACGTGAATTCGATATAATTTATTGGGGCATACCGGTGAATGGTGATATGAGGGTTTTAATTTTGAAGGCTATCAACAATTTCTGAGATTTTGAGAATGAAGTAAAAAACTTAAAATGCTTCTCAGCAATTTTCAAAATATAATTAATAGTATAAAATGTTTATTTATTATTATTAGTTATTTATCTCAAATATGAAGTATAGATGATGTGTTAATTTCTCAGTACCGAATTAAGGTTAGTTTTATTTAATATATAGGGAAAATATCAATTTTGGTCCTGCTAAATCCAACTTTAGTCCTTAAGTTTGGTAATTTCTCAAAAGTAGCACTTCGATATCCGTTTTTGATCCTTTTGGTCGTCTTTTTTGTCCACTTTTGGTTCTTTAGGATATGCCAAATAAGGATTAAAAGTGGAAAAAAATGACTAAAAGCAGACACTGGAGGACCACTTTTGAAATTTTACAAAACATTAGGACTAAAGTTTGATTTTGCATATCATAGAGGACAAAAATTGATATTATCCCTTCAATATATTAATTTGAAAAGTGTTATTAGGTGTAACCGAGCTGAGTTTTGGTTTGTTTGGGTCTCATTTGTTATAAAGTAATTGAGCTCGATTCTGAGTTCGAAGCGATCATAAAAAAATTACCGAATTCAAACTCTACAGAAGTGGTTTGCTAAGGCTCGTTTTTTGTTAACAAACTTGTTCACGAAAATGTTTAATAGCATGTTCGTGAATTTTGAGAAACATACAAATATTTTCGATCATGAACAAAAAAATAAAAATAATTTATTCGTGAACATATAATATTATTTATAATATTAAATAATCAAACAAGTTAACAATATATATGAGTAATAAAATTTAAAACGAAATAATCACTTAATTTAATATTATATTGTTAATATAAAATATTAAAATAATAATAATAAATTAATGAAATATTTTACTCCCTCCATCCCAAAAATATTGGCACACTTTCCTTTTTGGGTTGTCCCACAAAAATTGACATATTTCCTTTTAAAGAATATGAGACCCTCACAAAAACAATTTATTTATATACATGGACCCACACACATCACACTCACCACTAATACAACTACCCACTACACATTAAATATTATTTCTCTTACTTCACTTTACATTAAATTATTATACTCCTTAATCTCCGTGCCCAAAAAAATATGTAAATTCTTTTGGGTCTGAGGGAGTACTATCAATCAAGCTCTTAACGAACTTGTTCACGGACACACTAAACAAATACTAAATGAGCTTGTTTACGAGCTCTTATCAAGTCAGATCACAAATATTTGCTTACACCCCTACTTACAAAATTTAAATCTTAAGTTAATTTTGAATCTCATCTTTATATTTAAATTTTTAAAAATTAAAAAAATATTATTATAATTATACTTTAAGTTTAACCAATAAATTCTAACTAGTTTTGTCTCCCGCGTACTATACGTGTTATATTATATGTGATATATTTATTTTAAAAAATATATTTTATAGAAATATATTTTTATGATATTATATTAAAGATGAACATTTTATTAACATGAAAGGAAACATGTACCATAATAATAGTATTTTCAATTCAAAACACTAAAAATGTATAATCTATCAATTCGGGTTTGAAATATTTTGTCATCAATCAAGATTTAATTTAATTTGGATAATAAAAAATTTTAAGTTTTTTTAATATAAATTTATTATTTTAATCCTAATAAAAATATTTTTTATGTTCAAAATGTTTTAATTATGTATGTGGAGTCATCATATTAATTCTTGAAAATTTTTGTATATTTAATCTCGCCTATCAGTAATAATCTTAATCTCTCATATAATAAATTTGGAGCATGTGAATAATAGAGTGTGAGCATAAATTTTTTTATTAATTTCAAAGGATACGATAATCGAATTATATTAAGAAATATATTCCCTCTTATAATTTTTTATAAGAAAATTACTTAAAATAATATTATTATTAGAACTAAAATATTAAACCTTGATAACATATTCCCTCTTATTTTATGACTAAAAGTTACTTAAAATAATCTATCAACAATAAAATATATTTTATTTAATAGATTTTCCTAAAATTATAAACTATTATAAGAAAATCAACTTAAAATAATATTATTAAATAATGTTAGTTTTATTAGGATTAAAAGGCAAAATCACTAATAGATACTCCTTCCGTCCCGCCCATATTGCACCGTTTAGTGTAACTTTTGTGAGAGCTTTATGCAGTCAAATAGTGCAGTTTGACCGGGACGGAGGGAGTACACACTTTTAACCTAAATTACTATGAGATACAAGAAATTCAAATAATTATTCTCATATACAAAATAACACTTTTTAACCACCAACTCTACCCCTCACCCACCCACCCACCGTTGACTGGCGTTGATCGCCAGCCGGATACTCGTTGACCGGTGGCCGGACAGCCGTTGACCGGCTCTGACCGCCGCTGCCTGCTGCCGGAATTTAAAATGTGCAAAAACAAAATTATGCAAAATCAAATTGTGCAAATACATAGGGGTATTTATGGTATCATAATCATAATCATAATTGTGTAGTTATGAGTAATAGTACTTTGAGTCATGTAGTTTACATCAATTATACATATCCAATAGTAAGTGACCGTTATTAAAATATTAGATCTACATATATAGTATTAATTACAAGATTACAAAATATTAATTATTTTAAAATTATTAAAATATCTTACTTTAAATAAAACATTAATTGTAGGAACATGGAAACAACACGTACACAATTTTTCAAAGAACGAACACAGAATTACCATAAATTTTAATTTTTAAAAATATTATTACAATTATTCTTTAGGTTTAGCCTATATAAATTCTAAAATGTCAATGCATCCCAAAATTATCATAAAATTTAATTTTTAATATTATACTTTTAATACTTAACAATATATTTTTCTTTAATTATTATTATTATTATTTGATTAAAAAGGGAGTAATTTTTATTTGTTTTTAAAAAATAAATATGCACGATTTAGGAGAAAGCAGGAAGCAATTCTTTTCGTAGTAGTATTTCACAAAAAAAAAAAAGAAAAAAAAGAAAAAGGGGGTGCAATTGTCGTTCTCGAACGATGATAAAATCATAAAAATGAAAAAGAGCATTATAATTAAACTTCCCAGCTGACCGTTTGTTGATGGGCGCTTCAGAATCATCTCTCACGAACTCCAGGGTAAGAAGCCCTAGCTCCTATTTCCATGCCCTTTGATCTCCGTTTCTGTTTTTATGATTTCTTCTACTTTGATTGTTTTAATGTTTTATTCAAATTGCAATTCGTGTTTGATTATCGGTGTATTACTACTTTCTGGGTGAAGGTATCGGAGGATGGAATCACCACGGTTTCAGAGCGTGTAGAGGGCGCTGACCCAATTTTACAGAGGCTTCAATCCCTAGAAATTGTGAGTTTTTTACCCAGCATTTGCTTCATGCCCTATTATTTTATTTTATTTTTTTAAGCGTTGATCAATTTCGTGTATATGTATGTTCCAATAGACGAAGCCGATACTTGCATCAACTCCTACAGAGAATACCTTAACTGATATCCTCGTTAGGAAACAGTTCTCTCCTCCCACTTCAGGTAATATTTGATTGCTTTGTTTCCTTCCTTTTATTTGTCATGATGTTCTACTATATCTGCGCCTTGTTTCTGTGTTGTGTTCATATTTCAAGATGAATTGTTGTGGGGTGGGGGTGGGAGATGCTTAATGAAATTTGCAAATGCAGCAGCTCATTGGTGCTAGGTTGGTGTAATGATAGTCTGTTCCATAAGCAGATATGTGTAGGGCTATACTGGTGATAATTTAGTTTTCTTTTTGTATGCCAAATTTGATTCCAACTATTGTTTTCACTAACATCTTAGGCATGCTGATAGTTTCACCAAGCTGTTTCATATAAGAATTATTCTATCTGCTTCAGCTGGTCAGCTGAGTTGTGCCCAATTCTGGCAATTCTCAAGGGTTTATTTGTCATTTCAAAGGCCAAGACCAAGAACAATTAACATGCATCCCTCTTTCTATCCCTTACTTTCTCACACTTAACAGTAGCTAATGTACTCATGTATGTTTTGTCAACTTACACGAGTACGATAAAAGCATCAAAGATAGAAGCAACAATATCTGATCTGCTAGCATAACTTTCAGGATTTATACTACCATGGACTTAGTTATGCCACAAATTGTCAACCCATGAACTCACATGTAAGTGCTGATATTACGCCCAAAAAAAAAAAGCATGAATTTTATATGCATCTTTTGAAGGAAAATGACATAGACCGCAGGAAACCTGTTGCTAGAGCCATATTTAAGTTGATAGAAATTAACTATTATGTAAAACCCCCCAAAAGCATTTTGTTATGGGTTGAGGATCAGGACATCCTGAAATTCACTGTATGTCAATGATAGACTTTCAGAATTAGAGGTGTAATCCGGGGAAAAGAATTAGGCATTATACTGTTTCTTTCATTTGTTCAATCGTACCATTCCTTTTGTGTTCCCTATCCAATCAAATTGATATATCTGTTGAGCGTTGATATTAGCTCCCATTAGTTTTGTTGACTGCTGATTTTTCTTCCACTACATTTGCATTAGGTACTGTAAATCCTAATGTGCTACTGGAACTCTTCACAATTTATCGCGACTGGAAAGAGGAGCAGACTAAAAAAATTATTAAAAGACAGGTTGGCAATTTCAGTTTTGTGCATTTTAGCAGATCCTTAACATGTCTTTGAACATGACCATGTTTAGACCAATAAAATCTGCTAGAATATGGTGTGTCTGATTGATGCTGAGTGTCTTTGCAATATGTGATTGAAATTCTTTATTTCTTTGAATCTCTTTCCATAGCATGCATGTATATCTATATAATAATCACGTCACGACTTTTAAAGGACAATTATCAACTTCACCATATTCACATACTAACTCTTCACCAGGACCTTTAGTAGTTCTACTTTAAGATCAAGGGATAGAAAGACTAAATGGTGTGTGCTGCCTCTAAAATCAGCATGCTGGCTGACCTGCATCTCGAAATTCTCCAGTTGGTTTCTTTTATTCTTTCAGAAAATCATGTGAATGTTAACCTTGAAAGTGATATTTTAGTCATCATTTGACAAATGTATCTTCCATGCTGTATATTGGCTGGTTTTTCATCATAAACTTATGTAAACTTATGTCCAGCATAAACATTTATGATAATTAACAGACTTTTGCTTGGTTTTTATCTTTCTCTGTAAAATATTGTTGCTTGATATCATTATTTTCTTTCCACATTTATGTTACATACGTTGGGAATTTCTATTGTGGGGAGGAAAAGGTATTTTGCTATATCCACTTATTTTAATATGCAGGAAGAGGTTGAAAATAAAATAGAGGTTGCAGATGCTTTGGCAACCAAGCTTCTTCAACGTTACAATTACTCAGTCTCAGCAATAAAAACCACATCTAATCATCTATCAGAAGGTATCAGATTCATTCTTCAGAATACGACAAACTTGAAGGTCATTTTAAATGGATAGTTGGAATGCTTATAGAATTTGATGTGGAGAGTAATATAAATCCGTACAAATTGCTTATTTCTAAATCATAAATTTTGCTTACAATTTTCCATGGAACCTCTAATTGACCATGATTATTGATGATCATAAAAAAATTGCCACAGTACATTCCTTGCAAGTAGAACTTGGAGAGTTCAAAGGAAGGTTAACTGAAGTCATTAGCAATTGTGATGCGTTATGCAAGAGAATTGCTAGCGAGGGACCAGAATCACTGCGATCTTCTGTGAAGCCATTATCAGCAATCTCCAACGATCAATCTGTCGTACTGCCTCTGCATTCAACAGCAGACAAGGAGGAGCAATCACAGGAGCAGGCAAATTAGGCCTTTTTTTTTTCTTTCATATTTAGCATTTTTTTTTGTACATTCTCTTAAAATTGCAATTAGGTTGAGTTAGAAACATGCCACAAAACCCGGTTTTGGTGTAGTTTCAACTTTTTATTTCCAATCACATATGTTGATGACACACTCCTGTAAGCAGATAAATTTCAAGTAATGATGCACTCTGTATGATAACTGTATTAAACACACATTGGTTTGTTCTGTAATTGTTAAGAAAACTGACGTGGTTGAAATTGCGACAACATATTGACATATCATCCCATTTAAAGACAAACATGAATTTAAGCTTGCCTCTGCCCCCCATTGTTGTTCACGAAGAGTGAAGCAGTGTGCTGTCAGGCAACGTGGAGTTTAATTCATGTGAGGTAGTTCTCATACTGTATTTAGATCTAGTCATCTCATAGAGATGCATTTATTAGCGTCTAAGAGTAGAGGTGCGATCGATCCCTGTTGGATCGATGCATACATGCTTGAGTTTGGCTGAAAAACTCGAGAGCTCGAATGAATTCGAGCTCAAACAAGAATTATGAGTTTTGGTTAGTGTAATTTACTGGTATGGAGTAATAAAGTAAATAATCCTGGCAAAGCTTGTATAAAAGAGTTTACCATAAAATTAAACCTGAATCTACACAAATATAAATGATGATTAAACTTCAGATAACCAACAAAACACAGTTCAAAGAAACATAACGTATGAGATGAGTGAATTCATTGGTTAATCCAAGAAAACCAGACAGTATAGTGAACAAAAATAGTATTCCCCATAAAAACAACAAGAGCTTATCAATCAATATGATGAAACTACATCACATTCTGTACTAACAACTTCTTCTTCCTCTATAGACTCAACTTTCCATTACTAACAACTCAGAATCCAAAAAAAAAAAAGAAAAAGGAATTCAAGAAAAAGGGATGAAATGATTATCTTTTATGGCTGCTGCTGAGCATCCAAATAGCCTGCATCAACCAGCACCTTCTCTCTCTTCGCCAATTCAACATCCTCATCCACCATCATCTTCACCAGCTGCTCAAATCCCACCTTAGGCTTCCACCCCAACACCCTCTTCGCTTTGCTTGCATCCCCTTTCAGATTATCCACCTCCGTCGGTCGGAAATACCGCTTGTCGATCATCACGTGATCCCTCCAATCCAGCCCCACGTACCCGAACGCCACCACCAGGAACTCCTCCACCGTGTGCGAGTCCTCCGTCGCCACCACGTAGTCGTCCGGCTTCTCCTGCTGCAGCATCAGCCACATCGCCTCCACGTAGTCGCCGGCAAACCCCCAGTCACGGGACGCTTGCAGGTTCCCCAGAAAGAGCTTGCTCTGCAGCCCGATCTTGATCCGACCCACCGCGCGGGTGATCTTCCGGGTCACGAAATTCTCGCCCCTGCGAGGTGATTCGTGGTTGAATAAGATGCCATTGCACGCGAAAATGCCATAGGCTTCGCGGTAATTGACGGTGTACCAGTGGGCGGCGCACTTGGAGGCGGCGTAAGGGGAGCGGGGGTGGAAGGGGGTGGTTTCGGATTGGGGCGGAGGCGTGGATCCGAACATCTCCGATGACCCGGCTTGGTAGTATTTGATGTGGGATCGGCCGGAGGCGGAGATGTGGGAGCGAACGGCCTCGAGGAGGCGTAGGGCGCCGGTGGCGACGACGTCGGCGGTGTAATCGGGGATCTCGAAGGAGACGGCGACGTGGGACTGGGCGGCGAGGTTGTAGACCTCGTCGGGGAGAATAATGTCGAGCCAACGGCGGAGGGAGGAGGCGTCGGTGAGGTCGGCGTAGTGGAGCTTCATTCTCGCCTTGTGGGCGTTGTGAGGGTCGATGTAGATGTGGTTGATGCGTTGGGTGTTGAAGTTGGAGGATCGGCGGATGAGACCGTGCACTTCGTAGCCCTTATCGAGGAGGAATTCGGTGAGATAGGAGCCGTCTTGGCCGGTGATGCCGGTGATCAGGGCGATTTTCCGGGAGGGTTGAAGGGAGTTGGGGTTCAGTGCGCCATTTGCGGCGGATTCGGATTCAGATCTGGTGGGATTTGAATCGGTGTTTGCACTGTCGGCGGCGGCGGAGACGGTGGCCATCGGAATGTTGCAGGAGGACTGGAGGTAGAGGAAAGTTGAGAAACTGCAACTGTAAATTTATTGATGGAGGAATAGAATAGTCATGTCATGTGTAGCCGTGTAGGGGGGGTGGGGTGGGGTGGGGTGGGGTGGGTTTTGGGCTATTTTATTTCTTTTATTTACGATTTAATTTTGTCAAAGTGTGAATTATTTACTACTCCATTTAGGTTCAATTTTTATTCTTATTATAAATAGAAAAATTTTTAATTTCGAGACAGTAATTCGGGAGCTGCAATTCGAAAACATTATTGTCGGTTTAGTATTTTGTTATATTTTAATTTTCGCTATTACAGAGTAAATTAGGTTCAAATTGAAAATTTTGGGTTTATTTACACATTTTTTAATGACCTTATGTTATACTCACGATCAAATTCTCCAAAATTTTCATGTCACTCCATCTCTAAAATTATCTTTGTCATCTCATTTCTTATTTAAGTATCTTTAATTGGATTTCATATGTTTATTTCAATTTGATCTAGATTCTACGAGTTTAATAATACATTCTTTAGAGAGTGTGACTATATCCACAAGTTTAATAATGTACTTAATTTTTAGAGGATGTGATAGTGACGTGCCATAAGAAGCTCATCATCATGTTAAAAAAAACAATTGAACCCAAAAATTTCAATCTAGGTCTAATTTATTCTTTAATTACAAAAATTATGAGATATAATTTCCTCTTATAATATCTTTAAAATGCAAATCCTCTAAATTATTGTGCTTTATAAGAAAACTATCTCGAAATCGTTTAATTTTTGAGACAGGATAAAAAAATTATTCTCTTATCATATGAATTCTACAAATGAAATGAGAATTTGGATAAAAAATAGTACAATGTTTTTAATAAATTAAAATTTACTCTTATTTCTTTTGCTATAATTGGTAATGAAAGTAAACCAATGCTCATCGAGTAAATGGTATGTAAAATAGAATCATAGAAGAATAAATACAAAGTTGAATAATAATAGGATACACGACTTTATAGGTTTGAATATCGAGCTTAATTAAAACAAGATATTAAAAATAAATACATCTACTAGGTTCTATGTCTACTCTCTAAATCTTTATTTTATTTCGAAGTTTAGGATCTTCAAAATTGTGTTAACACAAAACTTTTCTAACTCGTTATTGCTGTTGATGTTGATAGTATGCTTTGTAAGGAATATTAATTTGTATGAGCATACTCTCACTTTCAATTCAATCCATATAATACAAAATACTTTTTAATCACGTTTAAATTAATTCATCGATACTATACTTATTTTCCATGTTTTGGTTACGTTTAATTCTTATTAAATGATCGAATCACATAATTACAGATTAATTAGACATTTCTTATAAAAAATCAGCCATCAACGGTTGATACTAGAAAATTAGTGGCTAATGGCAAACACTTTCATGAGCAGCCTTTTATTTTAGGAGCTGTTTGGTAGGATGAGTTAGAGCTTTTTAATAGGAATAAGAGGATAATGAATGTAATAAACAATTGTGTAAACTGAGTTCACGGTGTAAATTATGTTGTCCTCTCTTCTAATCTTATTATATCATAAGTTTAAATTAAAGAGAGATTACAAGATTTATACCATAAGCTCGGTTAACAGGAGACTAACTAATGTGATGGATGATTCTAAGTGTTCTAAAATTCTTCAATTTTCTCGTATTGCAATGTCGTTTATCATATTCACGTAATTATGAGTCTACCCCTTATTATTAATAGACATTTTTTTTAAGGATAAAAAAAAAATCATAAAATTGCATGTTCATGTAATTTTATGCCTACGTAAATATGCATGCAAATAGAATATATCATATTAATGCAAGAATATAAGAAAAACTATACTATACTGTATCCGAATCTACTAATGAGTTCAACTATCAAAGTTTTAATTTAATAACGACTCAGTCGTAAAACCGTATAGCGTTATATGAAGACAAAGGCTTTTTGACTACTATATTACTCCACAAAAATAATACTACTCCCTCCGTCCCACGTATTTTTACCCACTTTCCATTTTGAGGTGTCCCACGTATTTTTTCCCATTCCATTTTTGGCAAAAATACATAATATTTTATTACCTACTTTTTACAAACCCAACAACTTTAATTACTTTTTTACACTTTATTCATCATTCTCAATAACTTTATTCACTTTTTCTTTTTAAATTACTAATTTATCCTTACTTTCTCTTACATTATATATTAAAAAAATAAAACGTCTTAATCTCCGTGCCCGTACAAACGGGTAAAAATACCCGGGACGGAGGGAGTACTAAAAACACCACAAAAATATTTATTTTACGAAAATATACTCCCAAGTATTTTAAATTGAATTGTGTCACGTGACAGGCATAATTAAAATTCTATACTTGCATTCTTAAGCACAAATACAAAGGCTGCTCTCAGTCCAAGTCTATTTTGAAAAGTTTGGGATTAGGCCGCAAAAATTTGGAATATAAAAGCAGGGATTCATTCTTGTGAACTGTTGACAAATATTTGCTTCGCTGTCAAACAACTGCTATTAAAGCGCTCGCTCTCACTGTAATCTCACACTCTCATTCTGCTTCATCTCTCTCTCTATCCGTAGGTTTTGTGAATCACTTCTAGGTTTTCGCGTTTTTGTTGTCTCGATTTGCTGCTGCGGAGTCACCGAAGCTGTCACTTACTTGGAACCGTTGCTGGAATTGCTCTCAATGTGGAAAATACGGTGAGTGATTGTTTTTGCATGATATGATTTGGAGGTGAACGATTCGAGGAAGTCGAGCGGCCAACCTCTGTGAGGTGGTGTGGCTGCATTTTTCTCTGTTGAATTCGACTTCAGTTTTAATTGATTCACATTTTTATTTGGCCTTTAATTTCGTGTGAATTTTTGCTTTAATTTTATGGGTGATTGATCTTGCATGACTCGAAGATGAAGGATTCGAGGAAATCGAGTAGTGTTTCTCGGCTCCCTGAGGCCAATCTCCATCAGGTATAGCTCTGCTAGGTTCAACTTCGGTTTCAATCAGTGAATTCACTTGTTAATTTGGTTTTTTTTTGTTAGTTGTTTATTGTTATTTTTATTTAATTGTTTAACTGAGCTGTTTTTTTTTTTTTGGGTGAATGGTTGCTTCACTTTTATTATGATCTATGTGAGGATATCTGAAATTGCAGGGAATTGTATCGATTGCATCTAAAACAAGAGCAGATATGCAGGAGGATTTGTTAAAAAATTATATGGAATGGGATGAATAAATGGAAAGTTTCTTTATTATATGCACTTATATTAGGTAATGAATCTAAGAAGTCGCATAAAATCTTTGGTGGTTGGGGTGGTATATGTTTGAATAGAAGTATTTGTGTTGTTCACCGACCACACAGGGCTTTCCATGTCTGTTCATGTGTCTAGTTAAAGCCTTGTACCCACATTTTACATTACTTTCCCCCTGACTGGAGGTGCTAAGGAATTCATTGAGTAAGTAAAAACACGTCGAAAGATTGATGATTAACAGCCATTCAATCTACACATGACCTTAGGTCATTGTCTAACTGCTCAGATGCTGATGAATAGCTCTAATAATGACACGCGGCGAGAATACAAAAATATGGTGATTTGGATTTAGCAGCAGTCCTCCCGAAAAACGACAAAGAAATAGCCCGGGCCTGTTATTTTCTTGAAATTGTTCAGTCCTCTGCTGTGAACAAGACTATTATTATTATAGAGACATTTTAGAACCACATGAACACTGATTAACTCTATTAAAGCAATTTTATCCAACCAACATTTGTTGAACAGAAAGTGTAAATTCCAGTTACTTTCTACATTCCTAAAATAATTGTCTTCCCTGACAAATGTTAATCTTCAAGATTCTAATTGTTGTTGACTAGTAACTGAACATGAAAACGACAAGACGGAGTTAA
Organism: Pogostemon cablin; assembly: GCA_023678885.1. Lineage (NCBI taxonomy): Eukaryota > Viridiplantae > Streptophyta > Magnoliopsida > Lamiales > Lamiaceae > Pogostemon > Pogostemon cablin. The sequence goes on along the minus strand of CM042993.1, from coordinate 4,726,672 downwards.
CATCTTGTTTTAAAGATCACAAAACAGATCAGTATTTAGATACGACAACGTGCAAATGGGAGTATGGCGCTAAAACTAGTGCAAGTTGACAAAAATTCTCTTTTAAGATCATTAAGTAACTAAATTGTAACGTAATAAGATTTTATACAAATGAACTCATCATGCATGATTAAAAATTCATATTATACACATGCATGGTACCTTGTAGTAATTATGGTAGAATGCAGCTTTGTGGAAATAAAAGCAAGAAAAGATGAACGAGTTAGTAGCACTACAACCAAAAGTTGTATGTCATGCCATCAAATGATAAAGGCGCCCACAGGCTAGCTAGCGGAAACCCGAAGATACCATGAAATTAACAACCAATGGTACATAGCATAAATGAAAAGGTGGGGATGAGAAAACCTTTGATCATGGTGGTGGTTTCAATTGGACAATGAGCTGAACCAAGATTCTTCCTTATGAGACATGGTGGCTCATTTATCTAATTGATGGGTTTATTGAAGTTTAATGGGTAGAAAGAGGTAGTTTGAGAGAGATGTACTTGCTGTTTAATGGGTATAAAGAGGTAGTTTGAGAGAGATGGACTTGCTGAGACTGGCCTCCATTATTGTGTTAGCTTTTTGTGGCTCACTATTGTATGATGGGAAAGCTTTGGTGTCCACGTGGTTTTCGTGGCAAAGGTGGCGGTGCCAGATGGGTTGACGCCAAGCTTGGGATAGAGAAAAGAGAGAGATAATAGGACAAAAAGATAGTGGACAATATGGATTATTTACCATAATAGATGATGGGCAATAATGATGAGTACGGAAAATGAACCGAATGTGCCAAATATGAATTTTCATAATATTTATTCAGTTTGTTATCCTGACCTGGATATCATCAATGACCAAGTAGTAGATATTGTTTATACGAAGGGAGGAAACAGGTGTACTGGCATAGATCACTAAATGCAGTGACATTATAGTCATCTGCTGTTGAAGTTGTAGAAAGATTAGCATGGTCTCACCTTAGCGCGTGGATCACACTGTTTATTTGATCATAGAAGGGTGGGTTGTGTTGTCATTAATTTTAGGGATCAAAGCCTCTTGCATATTTCCTAATCTTATATTTTAAACTTTACTTTGGCACGTGATCACGCTTCCATTCTATAATGGAAAGGGTTTTTATTGTCTTTAACTATAGGGAAGGGGGTGTTTGCACATTCCTTATCTAATGTTTTTAGATATTTTATCATAGTGCATGGATCACACTTGTTTTTGATGATAGGAGGGGTTTCTATATGGTCTTCAATTTTAGTAAAGGGTATCTTGCACGTTCTCATAACTAATACTCTGATAGAGTAAAGAGCAGTTATATTATAAAAGAAAGGAAATATGATAAATAGGAACGTAAGAATACGATTCCTCCCGGGATGACTCCCGTCAGCCAAAGCTGCCCAAGTACTAGAATAAGATAGATTAATCGATGCCCCTTCCCTTTCCCTCTATGCACTAATATATAGATCTTTTATTCAATGGCTTATTTATTAATAGCCTGATTATTTGCATTTGCCTCTTATTCTTCCCTACAAATAAGCTCTTTATTTATTCCTCCTTAATTGACTCTATCATACTCCCTCCATGGTTCCGTCTCAACTTCAACTTCACTTTTACTGTTTGCAAGGATATTAATAAAAGTTACTTTTTGACTTACCTTTGGGGGCAATTTGGTTTTCTTTGGGTAATACCGTAGGTCTGTAACAAATAGATTGTAAAGTATGTTGTGTGTGTTAAAAAGGGATGACAATTTTAAAATTAAGATGTGTTGTGGGGATATTGGTTAAGTATCATTTCCTTTTATGGAATAGTGAATTTGAATTTGGGACGAACCAAAATAAAAAGTGTGAGTTGAAGTTGGGATGAAGGGAGTATTGTATATCTTGTCGGTTAATTTGTAAAACATGGGGAATTTGCGTCTTTCACCATTATTTGTGGATTTTGTCATTTGCATTTGTAAGTCTATATCACCTGTAATGCATACACATGTGGAGAACACAAAAATACTGTCAGCTCTTAGGTTCGAGTTTTCATAAAAATACTGTAATTCCGTATCACCAATTTGATACTAGTATATGAGTTCCAACATTTTCACGCGTTCCTCATTGTTGTGCCCAATTTATGAATATAAGATTACTTTCTCTATCTCATTTTGATTTTTGCGTGCAAGACTATTGATAAAAACCAATGTCACTTTACTTAGTGGGTGCTTAGACAATGGTGTATAGTCCAATTCCTTTTTGCTGCATGATGAATTTATGCTTGTTTCGTGTATGAATGCCACGTGGGCAACTAGTTGTCCACATATGTTTAGTTTAGAATCCTTTGTTATCAATTAGTTTATCTTGTTTCCTATTTAGCTTTTATTGCTGCAATCATTTCAACTCTCTATTCGCCTTCGTTGCGTCCTTTCAATTCATAGCAAATATATTAACTTCATTTAAATTGTTGGTAATCTTGGTAGACCAATGTTGAGTTTCTGCCAAAATTAGGAAATATGTTTTCAATCACTAGGACCTCTGTGGTAACTGATGCATAGGAATATTACTAGGTCAAATTCCTTAAGTAAAATATAAAGTTTACGTGTAATTGAAAATAAAAAAAATATATAGGTAAATGCTTTTTTGATTACTGGAGAGCTGATAGGTAATATGCATTAAAATTGCATTATTCTATTGCCATCTAATGTAAAAAAGAATGGGGGCTTTCTTTCATAATGTGGCATCCTCATTCCTCAGGTTAATAAAATGACAACTTTTAGAAAGATAGTCAAGTGGGATTTGAGGTTTACAAATGCAAACCAAATTTTCTTTTTCTTGTTAATTAGTTGAAGGATATAATTATTTTGATTGATGTTTATTTTCAAAATGAAAAAAGATAACAGGAAAAGTTAATGTTTAGTTCTTTCTAGTTTCTAGCAAAGAAGATTGCTTGTGCTTTTCTGACTGTGCCCTTGAGAGTGAATGAGAATTCATTTTGTAATACCTTCTTGTTCTAGCCAGAAGATGTGCTCTCTTTTTTGTCTATTTGAATGAAGCCAATAGGGACCGGGTGCAACAGATCTCGGCATATCTTAATCAACTTACATTACCATATCCACCTGTGAATTGGGAAAATGGATTTCTGTTGTTTGTGGATGTATTAAGAAATTGTTTAGTTATTTTGTAACCGTTCAAATTACCATGATTTTGTTTTGGAGTTTTATTGTAAATAAGCTTAGACCATTTTTTTTCCAACCAGGTGAAGAAGGCGAAAGATGGCCCTTCAACAGTTGGTTTTAAATCAATGTTGTCATGTTCTAGTGCTGCAAAACTAAGGAATCGTCTGTCTTGGTATGTTGCATTAACTCCTAAGCCATCGGAAATAAAGAGTTCATGCATTCCTGTCATCAAATGGAAATGCCCTCCCGAAGTAAGTAGCTTTAGGTGAATTTTTTGGTTTAGCCTCTTGGAAGATGTTCTTATCTCACCTAGCTGCTGTTATAATGTTCCGTAAAACAGATTGCTCCAAATAATCGTTGGCGTGTTGCTGGCGGTGAAGAAAGCCAGGAGGCAGAGACTCAAATGCTTAGAGTTTCAGAAATTCAAGAAGTAGTTTATCCTCATCCTGGTGCCATACCTCCCGGGTAAATTCATCTTACAACGAAATTTTATGCCTTTTATTATCAATTTGACCAAATCGAATTGATCCAATCTACTGCATGTAGCCCCTGTTCTCCTCCGCGTATGGAAGGTGGATGCTCTGATGATAGCAGGACACCAGTCATCCCGATAGATCCTATCGAAGAAGAAGCTGATGAAATGACATTTGATACGTCAGCGACTACAAATACTCTTGTCAATCAAACGCTACCAGGGAATCTGCCTTCATCTCAGTGCGTTCATTCTAGCCCTCAAGATCAGACCTTCCATGATAGATCTGTTCCCGACACGTCACATGGTTCAGAAAGGAATTATCTGGCAATTGCTGCAGCTGCAGCTGCTACTGTTGCTGCCGCTATGGATAGAAAAGAACAGATTGACACTGAACTGTTGATCAAATTGTTTACTGACCCGGAAATGGTGAAGACACTGATTGCTGGAAATGTTTCTTCTGTGATGCCCGAAAATGGAACTCCACCTTTACCAGAACCAAACGCACCCTTACCATTACCTAGCTCATCACCTCCAGTGGTCAATAAAGCAGCTCCTGCATGCACTGCTCAGACGGTGAGTCAGTCACCGGACCCGCGTTCTATAGTTGAAACTGAAATGGTAAAGAAACTGATTGGAGGGCCCTTGCCGGGAAACAGAACTTCACCTGCAGCTGTACTGAACACACCTGAACCTTTCCCAAGCCCAACACCTGTTTCGGTGGTTGATAAAGCTGCTTCTGGATATGGAGAAACATGGAATGGGGCGACCTCTAGGGTCCTTCCGAGCTCTGAAGTCAAAAGAGAAGTTGATATATCGGCGAGTAAACCGGATGGTTTCAATGCTGGAAGTGGACCAATGCCCGCATCAAAGCCAGAGTTATCAAGATTCTCAACCGCCGAAGTTGGACAGGCTGCTCGGTCGCATATCCACCTAAATTCTGGAATTCAGCAGGTTAGACCTTCAATACGTACCATACTGAGCCCTGACGAGGAAACAATGGATGGAGTGGTTAATAGATATCTAACGCTTGATACTGCTGGCATCACAACCGTGGCTCATCTTGATTCTCTCGATGGAGTGGTTAACAAATATCTTATGCCTGATATTGCCGGGGCTTCTCTTCATCCTTCCTCAACGGCAAACATGGAAGCGAGGAAAATGATTCACAAATATGGAGCCCCAAATCCAGGAGCTCCACTGATGTCTTCCTCCTCAAGATCACTAATCATGGAAGAGAGGAGGGAAAGAATAGACAGATATGGAGTTGATCATGGATGGGGAAAGCCTTATACCAGACCAAGTCGGTCGTCGCTTCCTCCATCTCCGGCGAGAAATCTCGACGCCTTGCCAAATGCATCAGCGTCCAATTTCATTCCACCAGGTAATCTCTCTTACCCTGCCCCTTTAAATTACCATAAATCACTAATCAATCAACATGGAGAAAGGCATGAAACTGGGGAGCAAAGGCTCCTAAAAAATGGTCAATATGGTAATTACATGCAAGGAGCACATAGCAACCCTTCAACCTCAATTGTAACTAATCCAAATCCGAGGAAGCTTTGTGCATACTTTGGTAGTCCAAGGGGATGTCGGAACGGCTACAATTGCCAGTTCCACCATGATGTGTCTAAACTGAGGGCAAATGGCAATGGGGCAAGGGAGGTTCCCTCATTCCAAAATCGACGAGTGACACTCGACTGGAATGGGGAGTCATGAAGCTACATGGTGTTTGAGGGATATACAGGTGATAATTACATACATGGGTTTAAAGATAATTCAAACCACAAAGCTTTTCACAACAAACATACTCTCTATCTCTGCAAGGTTTTAAGTAGACTTAAGAAAATGGCTACTCTTTTTTAAAAACAAATTGGTTATTAAGCCGGCCAATTTTGGTGGTTCGTATTATTTTATCCTTTCAAATTTTATATATGTAGGTCATCTCTAAATCAGTGTAGGCATGCATACTACATCGTATGATTGAAACTTTTATAGTTCTTTCCTGGTAACGTACGACACTGCTAACTCGAGATATCGACGACAAGCTCGTGTAATACGCCTATTTATACTTCTTCCTTGGTTACATTAATACGATGCTAACTCGACGACAAGTGTGCGTATGCGTATTTGTACTTCTTCCCTGGTAACGTTAAGACAATGCTAACTCGACAAGTGCTCGTATGCTTGTTTATATACTTCTTCCCTGGTAACATTAACAAACTGCTAACTCGAGACATTGACAACAAGTGCTCGTACTTCTTCCTTGGTTACATTAAGACGATGTTAACTTGAGATATCGACAACTAGTGCTCGTGTATGCCTTGTAAAATAAAACAACATAATGCACATAGGAAGATTTAGTGGGCGTAAGCCATCCTGTAGGAGAGTGATTATTAGACAGAGAAAAAAAGACATGACACGAGACGAGTGAAGAAGGAACATTTACAGTAAGTTGCTGGATTTGATAAATAATTCAAGGTAAGTAATAATGGTTTTATATATGGTTTTGGATGTAAGCATATTCTTCTATTTGCTCCTCTGTTAAAAACGGAGAAGTTTATGATATGTCAAATGTAAGATCCAACTTAGGCAGTTCGTAGGATGAGATGAACTCCGCTGTCGGTGTCAACGATGTCGCTAATCTTCCCAACCTCTAGAGCAATCGTTGCTTCTTCAAACGCCTTCTGCATTTGACCTCTTCCAAATGGACCTGCATCACAACGCCAGAAATTCAGTTTCATCTAGCTTTTTGATGACTTGTTATTAAGAACAGATGTGGATAATAAACAAACTTGAACACACTTCTTTTGTATTAAAAAAAACCTAAGGCTCGAATTCAAATGTCATTAAAATTTATTGAGCTTCGTCTTGATTAAAATTGACTCGAGAAGAGATTTAAAGCTCAATAACAAGATTCGACAACATTAGGCAGGGATATAACATAACAATTTTAATTCAAGTGATACCACAGGTGATACCATTGTTTAGCGATTTGTTTAATCATCACCTACTCACATTCATTGATTAGAGAACTACACAGAAATGATTAAACCAGCAACGGCAAATAAAGGGGTAAAAGAGGTCAGAAAATGTTGCAGATGCTTTATAATGTTATGGTTACTTGCATTCTCAACGTAATAACAGAAATAAATTTGCATCTTTTCATGCTCCCTACAAATGACTAGCAAATATGAAAAGCTGTCACGATTATTTCAATACCGTGAAGTCCACATATGAAGTTAATGGTGGGTTACATGATTATATATGCCAATGTGCTACAAGTTTGAACTGAGCTTTGTTATTCACCACAAGTTTGTAGTGGGCTTCGTTTAAATTTTGTCTGCAGATGTTATTAACAGTTGTACAATAAGTATAAACATACACCTCGAATGTAAGAAACTAGGATGGACAAACGTGGTGATAGGCAAGGGTGTTGTAGACACAAAGGCGTGAGTGTGTAAACAGGAGAGACATCTCGAATGAAGTTGTAGAATTTGTAATAAAAATTTGGCATTCTATAAATACGTGACAGGTAAATTTGACACTGATCATAAAACAGCACAAGAAATTCATATAAAGAGATCATGTGTATGATGCACAACTCTCATACCTGAAGAGGGGTTTCATTTATTAGCTTTATGTATACCAACTGGCAACTACCAAGCACCTACTTTTCACAATTTGCCCGACTCTTTCTTCCCCGGACCACCCTACAAGCTAGGGTATCCCAAACGAAAGTGGCGAAGGGTATATAAGTGGGGGTTAATCTTTTGCCCTTGGCCATATTTTAATCTAAGCTGAGACTTCATACAACCTAGTACCTACCAGATATATGCATGCTGCGGAAAGGGGCTATCGGGTTATAGAATTAGTTACTGCAACTACCTATTTAGCTCGTTGTGGAGGGATAATCTAGTGGATTTCTATTTCCAATAATCTGCTCTTCTTTAGTTAGAAACAAAGGGAGCTGATGGGAACTATACCATATTTTATGCAATTCCAATTCATGTCAATAAAAGATTCAACTGTTGTAGTACTATCAGGTTGAGTCAGTTACTAGGGGTCAGTTCAGATAGAATTCGAACTCATTACTCTACACAGATTGAGCTTCAGCTACTCGATTAACTCTCGAGCAAGTCCAAGTAACCAACTCAAGCTCTGTCAAACTTTCGATTTGTATTAGATTAGAGACGAGATCAACCTCATTGAATCTAAGTCCTAAAGTTTCGACCTAAATGTGCCACCATATCAACATGGATCATTCCTCTTTTCAACAAATGTTATGGCTTTCTTCTTATGCAATGAGGAATTAATTGAAGTTAACATCTACATCCTACATAATCACAATTTGAACTCATGCAAGGCATTTAATATGAGTTATCTCGCCAATTAGAAGCATACAATCTGATGCAAGCACCATATTATGGCATAATTAAAGTGAGATAATACATGATTAAAGTGATATAATCTTTATTAAGAAGCCATAGAAAGTACTAATTATTAGCAGAACAATTGGCAGAATCACTAAAAATTCAAACACGTTGGTAGCCAAATTTATCCAACAAATCGCATGCAGAAATCACGATAAAATTGCAGAGTAAATGAAACCGGAACGGACCGAGATCTCCGCCGCGCTTGGCGGAGTTGCAGTCGGAGTGCTTCCGGGCGATATCGGAGAAGGAGGCTCCGTCGTTGAGGATTTGGTTCCGAAAGTCCTGAAGCCGAGAAACGGCATCTTCGCGGGTGGTGGCGGAGATGACAAGGCCGTCGGGATCCTTCCAGGAGGACTTGCGGCGGGAGCCCTGGTGCTTGATGAGAATGTGCGAAGCCCTAAATTTCTCCGACGAGGCCATTTTGGTCTTTTTACCAGCGGCGGTATGCTTGTGGTGGTTGCGGCCGGCGAGATCCGCCGACTTCTTCCTCTTCCGATCGGACTCAATTTTGGGAGATTTGGGGAGAATTTCTTCTTCCACTTGGTCTCGGCCATCCATTTGTCATCTGTTTCATTGCAAATAAAGGCGTAAAGTAGCTGGTGGGTTCCACGGGCCAGCGGGGCGGGGTAGGCCAAAACCCGCCTCAGCTCGCCATTTGACTAGCGGGCCTAGGCGGGTTGCGGGCTAGAAATGTTTGGCCAATCCACCCAAGGTGGATTGCGGGCCAATCCGCCAAATTTTTTTCTTTTTTTTTTTAATTAGGGATGATATTATTAAAATAAAATACAAAAATAATGATACAAAATACTACAATATCAACAAGACAATTAAAACATAAATAAACATGATTCCTATAGAATTTGCATTCTTACCAACTCCTCTCTTCACAAAAAAGTTCCAAACATTTGAAAATTTCCTCGACTTATATTTACCACTTGAGTTCGTATTTCTAATATCATATACTCCCTCCGTCCAGTGCAAAGGTAATCATTTCACTATTCCTGGCGTCCGCTTCAAAGGTATCAATTTCCTCTATTTAGTAAAGAAAGTACACAATATGACCAACCACTTCACTCTAATACAACTACACACTTTACCTATAATAATAATACTCCTTAATCGACGTGCAAAAAGCAAATAAAGACTTTAGAATTGTCCACTCCAAGCAGCAAACGATTACCTTTGCACTGGACGGAGGGAGTATAGTATTACTTTGATTCAAATCGACAAACTCCATAGTTTTTTTCTTCAATTCTGCAAGAATATAAATACAAACACAAATATTAATTACCCCCAAAACAAAATAATTACCTAAATATAATCAACATTTTTTTTCAAATTTTCAATCTAAATCAAGAATTAAAAGAAAAACATGTTTAAAGAAGTAAACTTTTGTAAAGCATAATACACGAAAGATAAACTTTAGGTATTTCTCTCGAGTTTGACATGTGGCGGGCTTAGGCGGGTTGCGGGCTAGAAATGCTCGGCCCAACCCACCAATTATATAGGCGGGTGCGATTCGGCCCAACGAGCCCAACCCATTTTGACGGCTCTACATTCAAATTAATAATAATAATAATAATATAAAATAAAAAATAAAAAAAGTTTGAATAAATGGATAAAAGTTTTTTTTTTTTAAATTTCAGTGAATATATCATATTTATAATTTTTTTATTGGAGAAAATAGACTATGGCAAAATTTCAAATGAACTTTATCCTAATATTTTTTTTTAAGAATATACATCTATATATTTATATTCATTGTTGCAAATAAAATAATTATGTAAAATATTTATTTCTTAATCATAATTTTTCTGATTCCTTTCTGCCACAGTACCCTTCACTCTTCCTTTCTAATACCACCGTATCCTACATTGTAGTTGATGTGATATTAAACCTGTTCTAAGGTCACACTCTTTGAATACCTATGATGATATTGAACTTGTTCTCAAGTCACACTCTTTGAATACCTACATCATACTATTTCATCCGTTCTTAATTAATATGGGATTTCGACATTCCTTCCTACTAGTACAAGAGGAGAAAGATTATGCAGAAGATCTCGCCATGTTTGAAGACATTGAAGTATGTTGTACGTGATTGACTGCAAATCAAAAGTTGTTTGGATCAAGATTTCACTATAACCTCTCTTGATTATGTGGTGGGTGTATGTTTATGCATTATGTAAAAATAAATGTTTGTGTTGTTTGAAATGCTAGTGTATTGAATGGATAACATCTAAAGACATCTATTGGAGAGTTTTTGTTTGCTGATGTGGCATGCCTCTCCTTCCTCCTTGATGACATGGCATCATGTGAGTATTTGGAGCCCTTTCTATATTCTTTTTTTTATAACGTTTTCTCACTTCTGTTTTCATTCTCTTTCTTCTCTTTCTTTCCGTTCTTTATGATTTCATTCTCTCTACCTTCTATTTTCATTCTATTTCCCTTTTGTTTCATACGTTTCTTTTTCTATTAATTAATTTTGTGTTTTCATTCTCTCTTTATTCTCTATATAGATCTAAGAAACAAGTTCTCTCTATTCATTTTTGTGCCTTCATTTTCTTTCTCTTCCTTCTATTTTCATTATGTTTCCCTTTTGTTTCATATGTTTCTTTTTCTATTAATTAATTTTGTGTTTTCATTCTCTCTTTATTCTCTATATAGATCTAAGAAACAACGTTCTCTCTATTCATTTTTGTGCCTTCATTTTCTTTCTCTTCTTCAACCGTAGATTTGTCACCCATCCTTTGAAGAAAGGATAACTCTCTCTTTCTTTACTTCAAACTAGGTCTAAAGGGTAATGTGACTATTCATTTTTGTGCCTTCATTTTCTTTCTCTTCTTCAACCGTAGATTTGTCACCCATGCTTTGAAGAAAGGATAACTCTCTTTTGTGTTTTCATTCTCTCTTTATTCTCTATATAGATCTAAGAAACAACGTTCTCTCTATTCATTTTTGTGCCTTCATTTTCTTTCTCTTCTTCAACCATAGATTTGTCACCCATCCTTTGAAGAAAGGATAACTCTCTATTTCTTTACTTCAAACTAGGTCTAAAGGACGATGTGCTTGATGATATTGAGTGGCGTAACTCTCTATTTTTCTCCTTCAACCGTAGATCTAAAGGACGATGTGTTTGATGAGATTGAGTGGTGGACAATGAAAGAGGACAGATGTTAACATGAGTATAGAGTAAGAAAAATGTCTACATGCATTCATCTGTATTTTCTGCTTTCCCTTCAAAAAATTTCATTTAGTTTAATTTTACCTTTTATTATATAATTTGTGGTGTAGGGCTTTGGTAGAGAGGTGATGGTGAGTTATTCTTGAACATGATCGTGACTCCAAAGAGAAAAGGAAATGATTTTGCTTACACTTTGTAAATATTGGTGGGATTGTTTTAAAGATGGAGAAATGTGATAAGGATCATAGGTTGATTAAATCCTTATTTTTGTAGTTTATTCCCTCCGAGAACCACTAATTAAAAATCTTAAATCATTGTAATTAGCTTTTGTAAATTGAAAATTAAAAATCTTAAATCATTGTAATTAGCTTTTGTAAATGGGAAATGAGTTGCTCTTTTATGTGTTTAGATGTCAAATATATTTCTTTTTTATAATAACGTAAGTATTGTTTTATGAAATATTCCTTAATTATTTCATGAAATATATATATTTTTTCTCTTTCTAGTATATTATAATATATTGAATAATGTAAATATTGATGATCTTTTTTACACTAAAATAAATTTCAATTCCCTATTTTCATAATACATTATGGGATTAATTCTATCAATTATCTTCCTTATAAATAGCTATAAAATCAAATTTAATTTCAGAAATATTACGCTCAATTCCTTTAAAACTCTCATCAATTAAATTACATTCCATATAAAATACTACATAATCAAATTTAATTTAAAATATAATTACTCATAATTTCTTTAGAATACCTTCCATATATATAAAGAGCTATATAATAAAATTCAATTTTAGAAGTAGTTAACTCTCAAATTCTTCATCTTCCGTTACTTGATTTCATTTCATAATTACCTACCATATAAAATATTTAGATATGGATGAGTGATATATAAAGAGCTATATAATACAATTCAATTTTAGAAGTAGTTAACTCTCAATTCCTCGACTTCCTTACTTGATTTCATTTAATAATTACCTACCATATAAAATATTTAGAGATGGATGCATGATATAAATTATGATTGATGTTGTATACACATTAATTGATTATAATTTATCCAATATTTTATTTAGATTTTAATTAATGAACTACATTAAAATTTGATTTTCTATATTCACATCATTGATATTAATTCTACCAATCTTGAATAAAAAAAAAATATTCAGCTACCACACACATAAATCAAGCATAAAACACTATAATTATATTGTTATTGTTGAAAATGTGGGTGTTACACATACTACGACATAAGTGTTAAGTGATTTATTGAGTTGTAATTTTTTTTTAATTTCAAAATTTATGGATTAATATAATGAAATAAACTGTTTAAAATTATATCCAATGAATATTAAGTAAATTATTAATTAAATTTTGTGATCATATTCTCTTTATAATTGATACAAATTTCAATTGTTTTAAATGAAATAACTCATTATTTAAATAAAAAATCAATTTTATATGGTAAATTGAAAAATAAACCCTAATATTTATAGTAATTATGTAAATATATCTAAAATATTTAATAAAAAATTATTAACTGAATAATTAAAATCAATTGGTAATGAAAAATATTATATATAACTCACCTAAGTACCATTAATATTGATGAACAATTATTGAAATCTTTATTTTAAACAATTTAAGATACCTAAAAAATAAATTGAGAATAAAATTTGATTAAATTTAATAATTTAAATTAATTCGAAAATGATAATTAATTAAATTAAATTAAATGTTAAAATATATTATAATTGTTTTTATTAATTATGATAGACCATCTTTAATAGTATATATTTATTACTATTAAAATTGATAGATGCTAATTAATTAAGGCTAATTATAGTGTGCACCCGGGTGCATCCAAAGATAGGGTGCACCCATATACAAATATAAATAAAAATATATACAGCAAAAATAAATATAATTTAATTGTTAGTTTTTTTAATGAAAATTTGAGTGTAAAAAATATACCATTATTAAAAAATATGTATACACTATATATACACATATGGATATTAGTTTTTTTATTGAAAAACTTAGTGTGAAAAAAGTATACAATTATTACAAAATACGTATACAAAATTGAATAACATGTATACAAAATAGAATAAAAAGTCATACACATATGGGTGCACCCTGCACCCGGGTACACCCAATATACACTCATTAATTAATTAAATTGATTGACGATTAAAGTTTCCTTAACTAATGAATGAAAATTTTCAATCCACTAAAAAATTATTAATTTCAAAAAGTGATTAATTGCAATTTAAATTTAAAGATAATTTCATTATTATTATAATTTAATAACATTTAATTTTTGTATGTGTATATATTAAAATCAAATATGAGTTAAATTGTAATTTCATGTGTTAATTTCTCATCCTCTCTATATATTATCTTTACAGTTCATTTTTTTTTTATTATTCTTAACATTTATTTAGTGATTTAATTTTATTATATTCTTTTTTTTAAGAATTATTTATATATGCTTAATCTAAACATCTCCACATGTTTATGTATTTTTTTATTTAATTTAATTAGAAAAATCTTTATAAGACTATTTGTGAGTTTTTTTTTAAAGTTAATATGAAGTTCTTGAGACCTGTTGATGACACGGCATTTTATAATTTTTTTTTCAAGTTTCCTAAATTAATAGTGTAACAACAAAATTTGTATTTATTAAATAATAAACACAAAAGGAATTACAACGAAAATCCGATGTGGATTAAACTTGAAAATTGAAGTAGACAGCTTCTATTTATCCTCTGATTCCTCTCTTGAGTTGACTTTCTTGACTTTATCAACTTTCTGAGTCGGATCTTTGGATAAAGCTTGTCCGAGCTCGGGTTCAGGGCTTGAAGCTTGAAAACGTTTATCCGGAGGCGTCGAGCCTTTGTTCGGATCGAACGTTGACTTGAAGATTTGCTGTGAAGAACGTCGTTCAATTTGGTAGAACACCGTTGACCCCACGATTTTTACTGGATGAAGAACGCCGGATCGGAGAGGTTTAGCACCTTGATCCTTGATCGGAGGCAGTTCTTGACTTGAAGTTACTTTGAAGCTGCTTGAAGACTGGCTTGAAGTCTTCGATTTGAAGCTTTGAAGATTTGAAGATCTGGAGCTTGAAGATTCGAAGATTTGAAGATCCTCGAAGGTCTTGAGCTTGAAGATTCGAAGATTTGAAGATCCTCGAGTGTTCTTGAGCTTGAAGATTCGAAGATTTGAAGATCTGGAGCTTGAAGATTCGAAGATTTGAAGATCCTCGAAGGCCTTGAGCTTGAAGATTTGAAGATTTGAAGCTCCTCGAATGTTCTTGATTTCTTCAAGAGCGTCTTGTCTTCGGGTGCTTGAATGTCTCTGGAATGAGGACTGAAGGTCCTTATTTATAGGTAGAGAAAATAACCACTTGAGAGATATTTTCTCCTTCAAAAGATATGTTGGGCTTCCTCCTTTAATTAAGCCTGCTGGACTGGATACGGGCCTATTTAATTTAAATAAGCCTGCTGGATTTGATTTGGGCCTATTTAATTTAATTAGGCTTTTGACTTGGGCCTATTTAATTTAATTAGGCCTTCTGGATTTAAACTTGCTGGATTTGTTGACTTAAATCAGGCCCACTTGCCTTGGATTAAACCCAATTAATTTAAATTGAGCCCACTTGGCTTGGATTAAACCCAATTAATTTAAATTGAGCCCATTTGGCTTGGATTTGACCAATTTAATTTAAATTGAGCCCATTTGGCTTGGATTTGGGCTCAAATAATTATATTAATTATTAATTATTTATTTACTTATTTTAGGAATTAATTTATTTAAATTCCTTAATAAATAAATATTTAATCAATATTTAATATATTTTCTTTGCATTTATATTTATTAGGCAATAAATTTTAATTGCCTACAAATGCCCCCTTGCATTTTGTTCACTGAAATATTTCTTTGAAGTGAATAAATTGCAATTTTTTATTTCTTGATTCTTGTATCTTCTTTCACTTGGCCCTTTAATTTTCCAATTTGAGTTTACCACAACCTCTCTCATTTATTAATTTGGGCCCTATTTTCCTTTTGACTTGGGTCACCATGAGATTTCCTTCTCTTAGCCCATCTGAAGTATGCATGCAGCCTTTTTCAGAAGTGATAACTCTACCCCAATGTTGAAGATAAATCTGAATTTAATATGATGTCCTTCGCAAGATTTTATCTCAACTTTTTAAGGCAAATAACGCTTGGATTTTACAAGATGAACTCAAATCTCTCCACAATATATCAATTTGTAGGCAACGAGTTCATGCAATACATCAATTTGTAGGCAACAAGATAAACTCAAGTATCTCCACAATATTTATCAATATTTCACAAGATAAACTAAAATCTCTCCACAATATATCAACATATACGAAGATTCATAGAAGATTATCCACAAGAATTACAACAACTATATAAAGAGAGCTCCTGCCTTCAATTTTCCACATATCAGTTCACGGCTTTCTTTCTTTCTTTGCAGGCTCCTTCTTCCACCAAGGGCAACGAGTTCGAGCACGTTCGTCACAAGTAATGAATACTTAACTTAGCCTTACTGCTCTCCTTTCATTAGGCTTTTATTTTCTCTCTGCATATACATGTTTCTTTTTGTTTCTTTATTGCTGCATACATACTTGTTTCTTTTCCTGGTTCTATTATTTTTTTTTTTTTTGCACATACCTGTTTCTTTGCTTCTTGGTTGGCTCCTCCTTGAATCCCCAACAGTGATGCCCACAGTAGCGGTGCTGGCGAATATAGCGGTAGTCACAGACCCGCTTCGGTGATTGAGGCGGTAGTTACAGACCCGTCTTTCAAACCCGCGCCTGATGGTACCCTTAATTTGCAATCGTTCCCGTCGGTGAGGCTTTTGGTTGTTCGCGATTCCGGCAGCGGGACTCGATGTCGCGATGGAGGTCTAGGAACCTTTGGCAATATGCGGCGGTACAGCGAAGGCGGTGAGAAGAGGCTGGTGCTCGGCAGGTTTTCGGCGGTCTGCGATGGCTGAGCAACGGTTGGTGGCGCGACGGCAGTGTCGTGGCAGATCCGGTGGTGGCGACAGGCTCCGGTTCACGTGGTGGAGCGTTTGCGGAAGATCCGGGCGGCCTCGGTACTCGTCAGAAGCAGATCCGGCCGGAGTGGTTTCTTCCAGCGGCTTTGAAGGATCTAACGATGGTGGCGGATGCCGACGGCGAGGAGCGGTGGGGGTTCCGACGCGTGGTTGTCGGACAGCGGTGATGAGCTTGAAGCCGAGGAATAGACTCCGACAACCGAACTCCATCGAGGCTTGCGATCCCGTCGGCATTGGCGGTGCAGCGAACCGGCGAAGACAACAGATTCCGGCTGCTGGCGTGTGCGGCGAGTGGCCTTGCGTGGTGGAAGGTCGTTCGGATCCGATGGCAAGCCTGCTGGTTGCGCGCTGTGAGGAAGAGACGGCGAAGCCGTTTCCGGAGGAGGGTCGCAGCGGCTAGCGATTTCCGGTGGCAGCTTGCTGCGTCGTGCAAGGCGTGCGACTTCACGATGATGGGGGAAGTCGCGCACGGAAGCGGCTGGGCGGTGGATGCACATCGGTCTCCGGCGGCTGTCCGAGTGGAAAACTTGTGGCGTAAATTTCTTCAAGCAGACCCACTGAATTGATTTTAGGGGAGAGACGAGAGTTGTTAAGTTAACAACTACCCATCCACGTTTTTTCTTCCTTGGGAAAAGGGATTAATTTTGACTTACTCCAATTTGATTTCAATTTCAAATCAACTTTGCAACCCACATGGCTTCTCCTTTTGTGATTCCAAAACTAATTTGGGCCAAAGACTCCTATTTCAAACTTTCTTTTGGACTGATTTTCACCTTTTGGGCTTTACACTATACTTTGAGCTTTAAGCCTTAAAAGCCTAGCCTAAAATTAATTTGATTTATCACCTTTGAACATGAATTAATTTAGTTGCTCACTTTTGATATTTTAAACTCCATTCATCCCCATGAGTTTAATTTATAACTTTGAAAATAATAATTAATTGATCCCATGAATTTATTTTGGATCTTTTAATTAATTAAATTCATAAACTCCAATTATCTTCATGCTCATTTTCGACTTTTCTAACATTCCTTCTTTTGTTTTGCAGCTTATCCACTTTTCGGCATGGTTTTCTTCAGAAAGATCACAGGACAATCTGGCTCAGACTACTTACTAATCCTTGATGACGAGCGTCAACCTTTGAATAAAGGGACTCGTCTTTTAGTCGAGAAATCTCTATTAGGGAATCATGCTGTAGTTCCTACTAATCTTAAGAACGACTTCTTCCTTGAATGTTGGTCTCATGAGCTTACTTTGGGGAAGAATAATATAACCTGGACTTTGAAAGGAGCTGATATCGAGCCACATCCTAGCTTAGAACCTCTACCTTCCTTGGGGCGACGCATCTTGGAAGGGAAAGGAAAAGTGACTTGGGGAGAGCCGATTAAATTTCTTGGAGACTTTTGCTACACCAAAGGGTACTGGGAATGGACTGAGGATGTACTAAGTCGATGCCGACCTCTTCTTAAAAGCCTCAAGCTGTATGATGCTGTCTTCGCGTCTCTCTTTACTTATGATTACAACTGTGAAATTATCAAAGCTTTTTGCGAGGCTTGGTGTCCTTCCACCAATACTTTACTCACGAAACATGGGGAGATGTCTATTTCTTTGTGGGACTTGTACAACTTGATGGGGTTGCCTATAGCTGGCCACCTATATGATGAAGCAGTGACGAGCCTAACAGAATTGTTCTCCACAAATAATGAGCCATGTATTCCGCGCAGCTGTAGGCATCTACTTGGTGCTTATCACTTGCTCTGCAAGGATACTAATAAGAAAGGTGTGACGATTGATCAATGGGTAAGTTTTTGGTCTAAAAAAACTGTAACATACCCTGCGCCTCCTATGCGTGTTGAGAAAAGATCAACTAATCGGCCCAAAAAAACTTACAATCCAACCGGCATCATCCCAAGTCACCGTTCCTGGACATCTGCTGAATTGAATCAATTCAGAAAAGTGGGAATTGCGCCAACAAACCAAGAAGAGACATATCTCGCTGCTTATTTAGCATGCTGGCTCTGCATTTTTGTACTTCCGAGTAATGAAGTAAACTTGATACGGCCAAGTACTTTTAAAGCGGCGAGCTTAATGGCTGCAGGAAAAAAGGTGGGCCTTGCAATTCCCGTACTGACAAGCATTTATCGTGGTTTGAACAAAATCTCAAATTCATCAAATCCATCTGAAGTCAAATCAACATTTCCCGTTCACTTTGTTCATGCTTGGTTAGCTCATTATTTCAAGACTCACTTTCCGATTGGTAGCAAATTGTCTTATCCTCGCATGGTAACTTATTCTGGTGAGCAAGGTGCAAAATACTTTAATCCTGAGGAGGCTCGTAAACGAATTCAAACAGCTGATAATGCTTCGTGGACTTGCAACATTTTTTCCAAAGATGTAGCCGTTTATTATGTGGATGACGGGAATAATGACTGGACTAGTTGGACCCATCTTGTAGCTCTTCGTACCAGCTATCTTACAT
Source organism: Pogostemon cablin (assembly GCA_023678885.1). Classification (NCBI taxonomy): domain Eukaryota; kingdom Viridiplantae; phylum Streptophyta; class Magnoliopsida; order Lamiales; family Lamiaceae; genus Pogostemon; species Pogostemon cablin. The sequence goes on along the minus strand of CM042993.1, from coordinate 4,707,795 downwards.
TGAGGCAAGGTGGTCATTGTATAATGGAGCCATATTCTCCTCATAGATTTGCTCGTCAATTTGGTTTTCTGCAAGATGTTCCTAACATGCTTAGAACAAACCTCCGCAAGGCTTCTTTAGAAGAAGGATTTGATTACTGGTGTCATTCCACTACATGTAACTCCAAATCTGAAGCTTACTTTCCCGGTGCAGCCTCAGCTCCTAAAAACTACTCCACATCTGAGTATAAGGAGTGGTGGAAACATGTTCATGGCGCTTACTTATCTGATCATGTTAAAGACCTGATTACCCCAGCATCAGCCCCTATAGAGGAAGAAATGAACATCATAGATGATCTTAATGAAAACCACCAAGACAGCCAAGATATTTCTCCGGTGCATGATATGGTAAAACCTATGGCGCATAAAAGAAAGAAAGGTCAATCTGTGGAGGATTGCAGCGCATCCAAGGATCAACATTGGAAGAGGAAGAAGCCCACTGCCTCCACTGAAAAGCAAGATGATGAGGTTCTCTTTACTCTCCCAATTCTCTTCTTTTTTTTATTCCCCCCTTTTTTACAAGGTTCTTTTTACTACTTTAGATTGCGCAGAGGATTTCTAACCCAACTTCCCCTCCTAAGGCCAGTGAAGGAAAAGAATTAATTTCTGCTATCGCTTCACAAGACTTGGCCAACGAGGTTGCCCCCTTTTTTTTTAGCTTTTTTTATCATCTTTCCTTTTCTATCTAAATATATATATTTTTTTCAATTAGGTCTCAGGCTTCTCTTCAGACTCTGAGGACGATGGTTCTACCAAGAGTGATGCTTCTAACACAGGAATGGATTCTTCTTTGAAAGCATGCCCAGCAGTAACAGAATTTAAATTCAAGAAAGAAGTTCGAAGTCTCAAAGAGCAATTTGCCCAGAAAGCCTGGAGCCGTATCAGAAATAAGCTCCAACGGACTCCTATCGAATATTTATCATCTCTAAGGGCAGGAGTCTTCAACCTGATAGGGGAAGTGAAAGTACTTAACATCGATTGCTCTACATTAGAAGAAGCCTTGACTCCTTTATTTGATAAGGCTGATGCTTATACTGCTGCCAGATCGAAGTCTGATCAAGCGGCCTCCAAGGGAGATTACGTAAAAGTCTCAGCCGACATCAAAGGTCGTCTCCAAAGCTATAAGGACACCCATACGATGGAGATACAAAAACTAAAGACAACCTGGGAAGAATTGGAGTTGATAGGCAACGAGTTGGCCACCCTGAAGAAAGAGAAGACTTTATGTGAAGCAGCTGATCAACTCAAGCAAACCATTTACCGTGCTAAGAAAGAAATTGACCTCATAGAAGAAAATATCTTTGCACTTGATACAGTGACCTCATTAAAGGAGTATTCATCTGAGAACGAGAAAGCAGCTCTGAAGGCTGAATTACGAAGCATACTTTCTGATAACTTTTTTGTTTAGTGTAGGGCTTCTTCTTTTTTTTTTACTCATACTTATCTGTTTTCCCTACTATGCTTTGAACATTTAATTACCAATAAAGTTCATTTCCTTCACTGTCGCTTACTTATATTGCCTTCATACTTTGATTTATTGCTTGTCTCATAAACTTGATGTGATAAACCAAAGATATGACTGAACTTTAACAAAGTGTTAAGCTGCCTACGTACCTCTTTATAGAGGATCAAGTCATAACGTAGTTCAAAAGAACATAATTTGATTTGAATGGGGGGGTGCCGTACACAGTTTATACTCTGCGGGCCAGGAGTGACTATTCTTTAACCACTTTAGACAAAGTAGGATATTTAATGCTTTAACCACTTAAAATATCTGAGTGGGGTGAATTAATAGTTTAACCACATATAATTACCTTTGGTGGGTGTCGTGCACAGTTTATACTCATGCGGACCAGGAGTAACATGCAGTTTAGGCTCGTGCGTCATGGAGCGTTCCTTAGGTTTGACTGGATTACGCGTAGTAGCGTTTCAAGAATTTGCCATTTATGGGGCCAATTCCTACTCCATCTTCAGATATCAACTTGTATGCACCATTTGTATATACTTCTTTCACGACATATGGGCCATCCCACTTGGGCAAGAATTTATTTCCCACTCGGTGAGTGATGACAATAGGCCTTCTCACAGCAAGGACTAAGTCTCCGACTTGAAAGGAACGTATCTTCACTTTTTTGTTAAACGTTCTAGAGAGGCGAGCTTGATAGCACTCAAGTCTCTGTTGTGCTTCTAACCTCTTTTCATCAAGTGCCTCTAATTCTTCAAGACGCAGTCGTGTGTTCTCTTCTTCAGTCAAACCTTCTTGTATGGCAATTCTCAAAGATGGTATTTGCTTTTCAAGGGGCACCACAGCTTCAACCCCATACACAAGGGAGTATGGAGTAGCTTGAGTAGGCGTTCTATAAGTAGTTCGATACGCCCATAAAGCTTCATGAATCCTTTCATGCCAGTCTCGCTTTGACTTGGAGACTACCTTCTTCAACAGATTACACAGTGTTTTGTTGAAGGCTTCGGCAAGCCCATTAGCTGCTGCATTATACATAGAAGACTTCCTTTGCTTGAAGTCAAACTTCTCACAAAGCCTATCAATCAAAGAATTACTGAACGGCCTCCCATTATCCGTGATGATGTATCGAGGCACTCCATATCTATATATGATGTTGATGCGGATGAAATCAGCAACATTTTCCTTCTTTACTTCTCTCAAGGGTACAACTTCCGCCCACTTAGAAAAGTAATCAGTGGCAGCCAGAATATAAAGATGGCCTCCAGAAGACTTTGTTAACGGCCCCACCACATCTAAGCCCCATGCATCAAATGGCCATGAAGAAACGGTTGGATGTAATGGCTCCGGAGGCTGATGAATGAGATTTGCATGAAACTGACATGGCTGACACTTTTGTGCATAGTCTATGCAATCTTTTACCATAGAAGGCCAGTAATATCCCATCCTCTTGATTCTGAAATGTAACTTGGGTCCAGACTGGTGGGCGCCACATATTCCAGAATGAGCTTCCTCCATAGCTTGAAGAGCTTCTTCATCACTTAAGCATCTTAAGAGAATACCATCAAACGATCTTCTATAAAGTATATCTTTGTAATAGAAGAATCGTGGTGCTCTACGCCGAACATCAATCCTTAGGTGTGGATCATTGGGGAGCTTATCATACTTCAAGTAATCCACGAACGGTTGTCGCCAATCTTCCTTCCCAATATCGAACACTTCTATGGCACAATACCCAACTTCTTCATCATCTTCCTTTTCGAAGAAGGGAGGTACCACCCAACTTTTGCAGATCGGAACTTGGAAATGTGCTTCAGGCATTGCTATGGTTGATGCTAGCTTTGCCAAAGCATCGGCTTGTTTGTTCTTACTCCTTGGAAGATGTTCAATCTCTACATCTCCAAGCCAATTCATAAGCCTTTGAGCATAGTCATAATACGGACGTAGCTCGGGTTTCTTAACCTCATATAAACCAAGCAGCTGGTTGATTATTAACAACGAATCTCCATATACCTTCAGGTGTCGTTGCTTTACATCTACTGCCATCTCCAGACCAAGTATAAGAGCTTGATATTCAGCTACATTGTTAGAGCAATTTTCAGTTAGATTGAAGGAGTATGGCAGAACTTCTCCATCTGAGGTCACAAATACCACTCCTGCGCCGGCTCCTTCTCTGTGAGCAGCTCCATCGAAATACATCTTCCAAGGAGGAGTGATTTCAATAGCCAATATATCTTCATCGGGGAGATCATCAGATAACTCCCATTCTGCAGGCATGGGATGATCAGCTAAGAAATCCGCCAATACTTGCCCTTTCACTGCCTTTTGAGGGACATATATAATCTCGAATTGCTGCAATTGAAGATACCACCTTGCAAGCCTATCAGAGAGCACTGGCTTTGACATAACAAACTTTAATGGGTTAGCCCTTGAGACCAAGTAAACAGTATGAGCTTGAAAGTAGTGTCTTAATTTCTGAATTGCAAAGATGAGAGAAAGACATATCTTTTCAATTGGTGAGTATTTTAACTCATTTGGGGTCATCGTCCTACTCAAATAGTACAAGGCACACTCCTTTCCCTCATCATTATTTTGTGCAAGCAGGGCTCCAACTGATCTTTCTTGAGCAGATATGTAGAGAATCAATGGACGTCCGGCTATTGGAGCAACCAATACTGGCGGCTTCATCAAATATGATTTAATACTGTTAAAGGCATTAGTGCAAGATTCATCCCATTCAAATGGGCTGCCCTTTTTCATAAGATGGCTGAATGGTTGGCATCGGCCGGCCAAATTTGATATGAATCTTCTTAAGTATGCCAGCTTACCTTGCAAACTCTTGAGCTCATGTATGTTTTGGGGTACCTGCATCTTCATAATTGCATCAATCTTTGCTCTGTCAATTTCAATACCACGATGTCGGACAATGAATCCAAGGAACTTTCCAGAAGAAACTCCAAATGCGCATTTAAGTGGATTCATCTTGAGTTGGAATTTTCTAAGACGCTCAAATATTTGTCTTAAATCTTGGAGATGATCATTTTTCTTCTTTGATTTCACCACGATGTCATCAACATAGCATTCGACATTCTTATGGAGCATGTCATCAAATATCTTTTGCATGGCTCGTTGATAAGTGGCACCGGCATTCTTCAAGCCAAATGGCATAACATTGTAGCAATATATTCCTTTAGGAGTGCGGAAGGCTGTTTTCTCTTGGTCTTCTGGGGCCAGGCTAATTTGATTATAACCAGACGATCCGTCCATAAATGAAAGGACTTCATGGCTAGTTGTTGCATCAATCATGAGCTCAGTAATTGGCAATGGAAAGTCATCTTTTGGGCATGCCAAGTTCAAATCCCGGAAGTCAACACACACTCTAAGCTGTCCGTTTGCCTTTCTTACTGGCACAATGTTAGAGAGCCAAGTGGGATACTTCACTTCTCTTATTTTTTTCGTCTCAAGGAGCTTATTAACTTCAGCCTCAATCAAGGGAACCAGCTCTGGTCGAAATCGACGCTGCATCTGCTTAACTGGCTTGGCTCCTTCTTTTATTGCTAAATGATGAACTGCCACCTTTGGATCTAATCCGGGCATTTCTTTGAATGACCATGCAAACACGTCTCTAAACTCTTGAAGAAGCTCAATGTAAACTTTTTCTTCATCGGCTGTTAACAAAGCACTTATATAGGTTGGCCGTGGATCGTTATCAACACCCAAATTAATCTCCTTCAATTGATCAACAGTAGATTTGACACCCTCTTCAAATTCTGGAGGAGCATCATCAGCATCTTCCTCTTCGGTTGAGGTCTCCTCTCGTATAGTGACATGATTCACCGTGGCAACTTGTTCCAAGAATTCTTGCCTTTGAAAACGTGGGTTGGACCTAACTTGTTCATTCTCTCCCACTTTAACAATGCTCCCCACTTCATAGCCATCTCTCCTCATCTCGACGATCTTGCTTTGTAGATCTCTTTCTGCACTTTGTAGATCTGTTTGCATGATGATGGAATGAACAACATCTGATGAGCCTACACTTTCACGATCATCTTCTTCACTTCGGGTGAAGATTATTGTTCGTTTTTTAGCTTTCAACATTGTACCACATGATATAGTCAGGAAATGTCGTCTTTTCATGCGAGATGGGATCCGACTATGTATCTTTGGGAAACTTGGGAACTTAGTGGTCCTTTTAGCCCCAGCTGGTTTGAGTCTCTCTAATACTGAGATTCTTTCTGTCTTTCTATCTTTCTCATGAGACTCCTCTTCTTCAGAGAGAATTTCATCTTCAGTGATGTAGTTTGTGTTTGCCCTCTTTATCGCAATGCGAACAGGTTTTTGCGGAACATATCCTATGCCTGTTCTAATACACTTGGAAGTACGGCCATTACTCTTCAATTTCTCTTGGGTGGTTCCACTAGGAATCTTATGAGACAGTTCATTTGCCGCACATTTTTCTTGAGGGTCATAACCAGCTTTCACAAGAAGTTTGTAAGCTTGTGGGCTATACGATTTGGAAACTGCCGCCTCAAATACATCTCCATGCTCAGTTTTAGCCGCTTGTGTTGGGCGAGTGAATCCTTTGAGTGGAGGGGGAGAGGGCCTCTCAGCGTCAACCTTAGTCAGGGGTAGTGTCAACCCTTCTACAGTTTTGATCAACTGTTTACTTTTATTAGAATGTGTGGATGAAACATCATCTGCATTCTCTTTTTCTTGTTTATCATCACCTTTATCTTGTGATGAAGTTCCTTCCTGCTTATCGGCCTTGATACTTTTCAGAAAATATCTGGCGTCTGCGAAGTATGATTCTGCTTCTGTAAATGGCTTTTCATCACCGAGTACCTTTTTTATGTTACCTCCATCGCAGTATTTGAAGCACTGATGCAGCGTAGAAGGAATCACTCCATTTTCATGCAACCATGGGCGCCCCAAGAGCATGTTGTATGATGTTTTAGCATCAATGACATGAAACAGAACTGTTGAGGCCATCTCATCTATTATCAAGTTCATGACTATCGTACCAAGTGTTCTCTGGCCCTCTTGATTGAACCCATGAATCGTTAATCAGCTACTGCCAAGTTCATCTGTTGAAATTCCTAATTTTTTCAACGTTATTAGAGGTAGGATATTGACCGCTGAACCTCCATCAATCAGTATTCGATTCACCCTTTGCTCTTGAGTGCAACCAGCTACGAACAAGGGTCGGTTGTGAGATTGTGAACCGAGCAGTAAGTCTTCCTCAGTGAAGGTAATCTTCATAGCATGGGCCTTGCTTTCAACTTTAGGCACAACAGCTTCGCCTGCCATATGGCATGAATAATTAATTCCACCATCTGCAGAAGTAGAGTTTGCAGTTGCATCTTCATCTAGAAAGATCTTCCCTTGCTCAACCAATCGCATAACTTTGTCTTTAAAGACAAAGCAATCTTTGATAGAATGTCCCACTAGTCTATGATACTTGCAGTATTTTGGATTGTCCGTTTGTCCCGCTTCTTCTGGTCGCTTCATTTCAGGAAGCTCGATAAGTTTATCTTTGAGTAGATCATCGAGTATGCCTGGGACATCTGAATCAAGGAATGGGTACTTCCTTTCTTGCATTTCTTTCAAGGTCAATCTTCTTTGCCCCCTTTCTTGAGACTCATTCTTCACTTTATCATCTTTTTCATTCTCATTCCTTCGGAACTTAACAGTTGATGCATTGGTTGCCATAGATCCTTTTTCGGAAGATTTATTGTAGGGTTTGCCCCCTTTCCTTGCCTCTTGCTTTTCTTTATACTTGTAGGATCCAGGAATCGGTGGTTCTACAACTCCACTTATCCCCATACTTAGCTCCATGTCGTGAGCTCTTGTGGCCAAGTCTTCAAAGGTTTTAGGCTTAATCCCTTGAAGTATGTAACGAAGGTTCCATTGCATTCCTGCTGTGCACATCTCAATGCCAGAAACTTCAGACAATCGATCTTTACAGTTTAGGCTCAAATTTCTCCATCGATTAATGTACTCAATTACTGGCTCTTCTTTTAACTGACGGGTGTTCGTCAACTCTATCATGCTAACTGTCCTCCTAGTACTATAGAAACAGTTAAGGAATTGATATTCCATCTGATCCCAACTGTCTATAGAGTCAGCCTCCAAGTCGGTGTACCATTCAAAAGCATTTCCCTTCAGAGAGCGAACGAATTGTCTCACCATATGATCTCCGTGAGTGCCAGCATCATTGCACGTTTCTATGAAATGTGCTATATGTTGCCTTGGATTACCTTTGCCATCAAACTGTTGGAACTTGGGGGGTTGATAGTTAGGTGGCATCCTCAAGTTGCCAACCCTCCTAGTATAAGGCTTAGCATAAGCGAATGAAGGTTTAGAGCTCTCTTCGAATTGGTCCTTCATTGTGCCAAGTATAATGCTTTTTAACTGGCTGATAGGAACCATTCCATCATGGGAGATGTTCAATTCTTCTTCAATCACCCTTTTCCCCATCGTCTGATGCTTCGCAGACTCATCTACTTCATTTTCAGCATCTTCTTCTTGCTTTTCGTTTGCACGGCTAGTTTCAGCACCAGCCATTTTCTCCATCAGTTTGAAAATCAAAGTACTTTGTTCTTGGTTCTGTTTGGCAAGTGCAACAACGGATTCAGTTAAGCTTGCCAACTGTTCTTCGACAGACGAAGTGTTTATTGCCATTGTCGAGGCTATGGATGAATCAGACGATGAGCTTTCTTCAAGTATAGGGGTTGAGTTAGCTGAGTCGTTTTTTTCATCTTTATCATCATATGGTATCACTCCAGAGGTAACTCCAACTGAAGAATTTATCTCTGAAGAGGCTTCAGATCGTGCCATCTTTGACATGCTTCTAGTTGTTACATTAACGTCTTCCACTTGTAATTCTGAAGACTTGAAGACAGAAGCTGATCTGTTGACTTTGATTCTTAGCGGAACCATCTTACTTTGCTCGAAGAGGAGATGAGAGGTAGAAACGGTCCCACTGGGCGTGCCAAAATTTGTAACAACAAATTTTGTATTTATTAAATAATAAACACAAAAGGAATTACAACGAAAATCCGATGTGGATTAAACTTGAAAATTGAAGTAGACAGCTTCTATTTATCCTCTGATTCCTCTCTTGAGTTGACTTTCTTGACTTTATCAACTTTCTGAGTCGGATCTTTGGATAAAGCTTGTCCGAGCTCGGGTTCAGGGCTTGAAGCTTGAAAACGTTTATCCGGAGGCGTCGAGCCTTTGTTCGGATCGAACGTTGACTTGAAGATTTGCTGTGAAGAACGTCGTTCAATTTGGTAGAACACCGTTGACCCCACGATTTTTACTGGATGAAGAACGCCGGATCGGAGAGGTTTAGCACCTTGATCCTTGATCGGAGGCAGTTCTTGACTTGAAGTTACTTTGAAGCTGCTTGAAGACTGGCTTGAAGTCTTCGATTTGAAGCTTTGAAGATTTGAAGATCTGGAGCTTGAAGATTCGAAGATTTGAAGATCCTCGAAGGTCTTGAGCTTGAAGATTCGAAGATTTGAAGATCCTCGAGTGTTCTTGAGCTTGAAGATTCGAAGATTTGAAGATCTGGAGCTTGAAGATTCGAAGATTTGAAGATCCTCGAAGGCCTTGAGCTTGAAGATTTGAAGATTTGAAGCTCCTCGAATGTTCTTGATTTCTTCAAGAGCGTCTTGTCTTCGGGTGCTTGAATGTCTCTGGAATGAGGACTGAAGGTCCTTATTTATAGGTAGAGAAAATAACCACTTGAGAGATATTTTCTCCTTCAAAAGATATGTTGGGCTTCCTCCTTTAATTAAGCCTGCTGGACTGGATACGGGCCTATTTAATTTAAATAAGCCTGCTGGATTTGATTTGGGCCTATTTAATTTAATTAGGCTTTTGACTTGGGCCTATTTAATTTAATTAGGCCTTCTGGATTTAAACTTGCTGGATTTGTTGACTTAAATCAGGCCCACTTGCCTTGGATTAAACCCAATTAATTTAAATTGAGCCCACTTGGCTTGGATTAAACCCAATTAATTTAAATTGAGCCCATTTGGCTTGGATTTGACCAATTTAATTTAAATTGAGCCCATTTGGCTTGGATTTGGGCTCAAATAATTATATTAATTATTAATTATTTATTTACTTATTTTAGGAATTAATTTATTTAAATTCCTTAATAAATAAATATTTAATCAATATTTAATATATTTTCTTTGCATTTATATTTATTAGGCAATAAATTTTAATTGCCTACAAATAGTATGACAATTTTTTTCTTTATTGTGATCAATCAATAAATTAAAATTTTTCTAATATCAAGTGATTAATTGGAATTTAAATTAAAGTTTTTTTTTATAATTTAACAATATTTAATTGTTTTGTATACCTATTGAATCATATATGGGTTAAATTGCAATTTCGTGTTTCATTTCTCATTCCCTCTCTCTACACATCACCATTGCATTTTTATCTCTTTTAATTTTTTATTTTTAACTTTTATGTAGTGATAGAATTTTACTATATGCTTTTAAAAGAATTACTTTTATTTTCTCCATCTTATCATCTCCACGTTTTTTATGGTTGATTTAATTAGTAAATTATATATTGCTATTGTATAGGATTATTATTCTATAGAAATAAAAGCTCAAGTAGACAAGAAAGTGATAAAAGAAAAAAGAACAAGTATAAGGAAAACCTAAAGTCAAATACAAAATATTAATCTTCAACTCAATTAATTGATTCTAAAACTTTTACTTTTTTTTTATCATAATTGTGTAAAATTGTTATTTTTCTGTTAATAGTGATACATCTTTATTTTTAATATTTTTTTCTCAAATTATTATTTAATACTCCATATTTTTCTAGGTAGGTATATATAGATTCACTCTACAATTTTCAATATATGAATTTTTATTTATGATTCATCATTTATTATAATTGCATTTTAATATTTGTGTTTATTATGCATAGTTATATTAAATTTAATTACATGTAAATATTAAATAATTAAATTTATTGTACTCCCTTTATTCTGGATATTATTCACGTTTATACAGGTTCGAAAATTAAGAAATATTTTTTTAAATATATAATACAAGAAAAAGTAAGGATAAATTATTAATTTAAAGAGAAAGTAAATAAGTTATTGAGAATGATAAATAAAGTTAAAAAAAAAGGGAAAAAAGTTATTGGGAACGAAGAATAAAGTCTAAAAAGTAGGTAAGATGTATAATGTATTTTTATTATTAATGAAATAATAAATACCCGTAACACCTCAAAATGAAAAGTGTGAATAAATAGGATAGATGGAGTATTTAAATTTATATTATATATTCTTAAATTAAAATTAAAAATTTAATTTCTTTAATAAAAATTGAATAAATATAGGATACATCTATTTAAATGTTTATTAAATTATTATAAAAAGTTAGCATATTTAATTTATGCATCATTAAAATTAAATAAATGATAAGACAGTTGAATACATTTTAAATAATTCATTTCAATTATATTGGTGCTTCGTATGGTTTCTAAATTTTATTTCGTATAATTAACCTCTACGTTTTATTTAGCACATTATTTGTTTATAGCAAACTGATTTTAATTTTATACTTTTGGAATGTGAGACTATAATTGTATGGTTATGTTGTGCATGTCAAACTTTTATTGTTGTTGATGTATTGTATTATATATTTATTAATCGTGCCCTTATTTGTTTATGATATATTGTTCCATATTTGATTTAGTTGTGTATTGATGTTGTCTTTTTTATTTTTTATTTATATTCATTAAAATTATTTATTTATATATGAAATTGACATCATATTTATTTTGCCCGCCTTATTAGCTTGATTTTATGTGTTCTATGATGATTTTGAGTTTTAGCATGTGGCCTAAATTAATTAACAACAATAAACCATACATATAATTGATTAGATATTTGTTCATTTAATAGGTAATTAAAATTAGGGTTTATTACTCTTCAATACACACTTTCAAGCTTATTTATTACTCCCTTCGTCCCAAAGATATTGACACACTTTCCTTTTTGGGTTATCCCACATAAATTGACATATTTCCTTTTAAAGGATATGGGACCCACACAAAAACAATTTATTTATTTACATGGACCCACACACACATCACACTCACCACTAATACAACTACCCACTACACATTAAATATTATTTCTCTCACTTCACTTTACATTAAATTATTATACTCCTTAATCTCTGTGCCCAAAAAAATGTGTCAATTCTTTTGGGACGGAGGGAGTATGAGATACATTGAAAAAAAGAAAATACATTAATCAGATACACAATTTAACAAAGAATGGACAAAATTACTCTCCAACTCAAACTCACATTCTAAATCTCATGTGGGCTTCACGCTTAGATGCCGAAGAAACCCGATTTGGATTTTTTTCAATCCATGGCCGCCACATCCAACCTCCTACCATGGTGCTACATCTTTCATGATCTTTCCCCATCCATATCACTGCTGATTCTCTCTCTCCTCCTTATATATCAATCTTATTCCTCAATCCATCTCTTTTTCCTTCTCCACTATCTTTATGCTATATTCATAAACAACAAAAGGAGAAAAAATAAATCCCTAGAATTTCACCGGTGATGGCGGTGGAGCTGATGATGAATTGAAGAGACACCACCTTCGAGTCGGAATCCGAAGAAATCGCCGCCGCAGAAGTTGCTTCTGGACTCCAGAGTGTGAAAAAGCTGATCTGATTGTTCTCTTCTCAGCACCAGAAGAATCTCTCTGCCAACGCGGCTTCACACCTTCGATGTGCTTCACAGCCGTCGCCATCCCATCGACGGTCACCCACGACAAATTAGTAGCCGGAGATTTCTCTACGAGCCGTCACCGTCCATTTCAAGGGTAGCAGCGGCTGGCCCGCTTGACCCTCCGATGGTGCGCGACCATCTCAGATGCGACCTTCCAGTCGTCGTCACTGCCTAGCCCAAGGCAATTTCCAACCCTTGTCGTCGTTCGCTCTGGCCTTCATGTTTATCGGTGCAGTGCTTTGCTATCTGGCCTCCATGTTTATCAGCGCGGTGCTCTGCTACCGCTGGGTTCGCTATGGCCTCCATGTTATTTTCTTTCGACAAGGCTTTCTCTGCTTATTTGCTTCGTACATATCATAAGCTTACCCCCTCCATCTTACCATCAGGTATGAATTAGTAATTTCATTTGGTTGATAATTTTTTCTGAGGCTTTGGACTGATTAATTGTGCTTTTAGCTGCTGCCACTCTTTTGTGCTTTCAAATCCATAATTGGTGGAAATATGTTATCTGTTTTTATTTTTCACGGTGCCTGGGTACTATTAGTAGCACCAACAACAGGACACCTTGATCTGGGATTTAAATTCCATGTCTTATTCAGCAACTGTTGTTTGTAGTGTCGCAAAACAAACAACTTTAATTGATTGATTGGTGCTAATGTGTTATCTATTTTTTACGGTGCCTTGGTAATATGTTCATAGCATCAAGGCAACACTAATGCCACTTGTGATTTGGATTTTATTTTGTGCACTGGATTGCTTGTAAGCTAACTAGGCCAAGATTAGATTGTATCATAGGAAGTTTTATCTTGAGTTCATTCTGGAATGTGGCAGCCATCACTATCTGTTATATGGTGGAACCGTGTAAGTCTTTTGTCTTATCAACTAAGGGATTGCTAGTTATGATAAATATGAACCAAATAGTGCTTATCAGGAATTGTTGTTTTCTGTATAAGCACCCCTTGAGGTCATCGAAGGATCTCTAGGTGCGTTGTCCATTAGTTTTGAGTTTGCTCAACATAAATGTGTTGAATATTATGGTTGCATGCCATGTCTTATTAAAGTGGTTAGATCTGTAATGTTTTTAATTAGGGAGATTAGTGTTGTCTCCTTCGTCGGTGTAAGAAAAATGCTTGGATGGATTTTAGTGAGCCAGATATTGTATTTGCCTGCATTTGGGTTTACTTCAAATTGAACTAGTAATGCATTACTGAATTAGTTCTTACCAGATCATTTATCAAGAGTAATTTGGTTATTGTTTATTTTAGAATTATATGTTTATGTTATTGTTTAGACTTATGGTTTATTTGTGGTGTGATATAACATTAAATTTAGTGGAATTATACATTCTTCTGCTCAGACTTAGGAAGCGAATTGATAGGTATGTATTTCCTCAATTTACATTTTCAGAATATTGATTCATTTCGATTTCAGATCATGCTTTTATTGATTACTAATATATGTTGAATTTGCAGAGTTGGAATTGATATACCAACAATTGAAGTCAGATATGATCATTTGAATATTGATGCAGAAGCCTACAGTGCAAGCAGATCTTTGCGTACTTTCGTCAACTTCAACATCAACATTATTGAGGTGAAATTAATCCATACATATTCATATATTTCGATTCAGTTCGATTCGATTCGAAATCTTCAGTGTTAACTTTGTTTTTCATGATTTTCAGGGAATTTTGAACACTCTCCATTTACTTCCCAACCGAAAGAAACCATTCACTATTCTTAAAGATATTAGTGGTATCATCAAACCATGTAGGATGACTTTGCTATTAGGGCCTCCCTGTTCTGGAAAAACAACTCTTCTGCTTGCTTTGGCAGAAAAACTTGATTTAAAGTACGTTTCAGAATTAAACAATAAAATAAAATAAATTCATGAGAATTACTCATTTCATTAACGGATATTGTTTAGTTTATACTTAAAGTAATAATAAATTATTTTATGTACCTAGTAGTAATCACATCTTTATTTTAAAAATATTGAGAACGAAAATATTTTTTTAAAAAAAAAGGAAAGAAAAAAAAAAGATAATGCGAAAAAATTGTGCAAAAAAAAATGTTTTAAAAATGTGCAAAAAAAAAGGTACAAAATTGAAAATGTGCAAAAAAATTGTAAAAAAGAAGAAAATGTGCAAAAAAAAAAATTTTTGCAAATAAAAATGTATAAAGTAAAATGTACAAAACGAAATTGTGCAAAATAAAATTGTGCAAACCTATCCCTCACCCACCCACCGCCTGACCTCGGGTGGCCGGTCGTCGGACCTCCGCCGGAACTTAAAATGTACAAACAAAATGTGCAAAAATAAATTTGTGCAAACATATAGGGTATTTATGGTATCACAATCATAATTGTGTAGTTATGAGTATTAGTACTTTGAGTCACGTAGTTTATAGCAATTATGCATTATATTATGTATTCATTAGTAAGTGACCCTTAAAATTAACATTATTAGAACTTTTTATTATTGTACATGATGATTTGAATTCTTTGACTTTAGATTTTCTATATTTTATGGAAATAAGTTTTTATGAATTTATAATTTTTTAATTTCTCATATTTTGTAATTTGTATTTATTTTATTTTTACATGTCAATATTTTTTTTTATCATTTCAATAAGGAACTTAGTTTGAATGAGAGTCTCTTCTACTAATGACCAAGTTCAATGTCCACATAAAATACGTCTACAGCGTTAATTTCACCCTATCTATCATTATTATATATATTATCCCTTCACCATAATCATGAGATGTAATATAGATCATATTGAGTGTGAGTATCTTATCATCGTTAAGGTACTTCTTCAATAATATGATTGATTTTGTGATGTGGACTTCTTATCAACGGTCCAAATAAACACCAAAAATGCTTTGTAAAAGATGTGTTTTGTCCCAAATAAGAGTAATATAATTTTAACTTTAATTTAAATTTTTTAATCCTGTTATTACTTTTATATTACTTGAAATCGATTCCATTTAAAATATCAAATTATCATGATTTAGCATGGAACTTTTAACGAACTGAAAGTTTACTAATTTTGTCTACACTATTACCGTCGAACCAATTATAGCTATAGTCGATTAAAGATAATCTAAAAAGACGGTATAATATAAATTTATGAAAATATAATAAATTATATGTAAAATTTTATAATGTATTAACTTATGAAAATTAATAAATAAAATAAATTTTAAATATAAATTTCACAATATATAAAATTATAATATAAATTTTAAATGAAAATTTTAAATAATTTAATCCATGCATCGCACGGGTTCAATACTAGTTATAAGATATATAGTATAAGATTATTTGTATTGCTTTGAAATCGAATGTTTTTTTAATAAATATGATGAGTTTGATTTGTAATATATTTATCTCTTCTATTAAGAAGAACGTCTTTATGGTTACATTTGATTTTAGTTACATGGGGTGGAGTAAAGTAACTGGAGACTAACTTACAACTAATGATCACCTTACTTGTTTAGTTTCCTATTAAAAAATAATAATAATAATTAATAGAAAAAAATATCAGTAAAAGAAGCGCTACAAGTTAATATTGAAGTAATAATATTTTTTAAAAATATGATAATTGAATTAATGAAAAGTGATAATAATGCTGAATTATTTCATAAATACTCATAATAAATAAATAATAATAATAATAAAATTGATTAATATATTTGATAAAAAAAATAGAAATAATTATTTAAGAAAAATTGGAAAAATCACACGCAAGTATTGTCATTTTAGAAGTACTATAGTCTCTCTCTCTCTCTTAAGTAAGTTGTTGCAATTTGAATTTTAATCCCGTTTGTTTTCACTTTCTGAAATTAATTGTATAAGTTCATAGGTGTCCGCCAGCTTTAAAGAGTTCTTTTTTTTTTTGTCATTTTGGACGTCTGTTCAAAGAATTTTTTTTACATATACTCCATATATGTAACCACATAGACACACACATCCATTAATATAATTACTCACTACATATTAAATAACAAAATTTCTTAATTAATATGCAAAAAACAAAGAGAGCTCTTAGAACCGGCGGAGGGAATATTTTTTTAGTAAGTTGTTACAATTTGAATTTGTCAAATTCTCCCATGTACCCACATTCAAAAACATTAATAAATAAAAATGTATACACATTGTTTAATAATGTACATTAATGAATAAAAAAGTATATACATTGTTAGCGAATTTTTTGTTAGATTTTTTTAATCAATGCATTAGAATATCTAACTCTTTGCATTTTGATCCCGTTTGTTTTCACTTTATGAAATTAATTAATTATTTAAGTTCACAAATTCAATTTTTTAATCTCGTGACCGGCTATAGGACATCACCAGCCGATCACTTCTGATGTAGAGTGGTATTTATCTTTGAAATTAATCATAAGTTTACGAATTCGACACTTTAGTCCAGTAAACAGCTTACTTTTTATCCCAGCCATCACAAGGGTGTGATCCATATAAACGATCACTGGAATAAAAAGGTTAAATTCATAAATTTATAGGAACAATTTCAAAAAATGAAAACAATCTGGACCAAAATGAAAACAGAGCAAAAAAAAAAAAAACTCCATAATTTCAATATCACAGTGAGCAGTGGTACAATGCTAAAATTAGCACAACAGATAAATGATGATACTAAAAAAATGCTCACCTAGTTCTGAGCTATTCAGCTTGATCAAATGGTACAATCAACAACACTACTCTCTGCTGGTTGATGTCGAACTTGTGGGATTTGTACAACTAGGACGAGCGAAATGTCAAATTATCTCTCCCTAAGGATCGGCCAACCTTTTCTTAATATGTCGTTGATCTTAGCATCAATTAGCCTCTGCATTCTAGGAGGACAAAGCTCTGCTGCATATCCATTGAACCTTGTTGCTAGGCTAGACTTCTCAAGCTCTTCCTCGGGTAAGTTTCCAATCAATTGAAGAAGAAATTGATTTCGTTTAAGCTCAAATTTCTACAGGTGGGGTAACAAGTTTTCATTAAGTCTATGATGATCTTATAGATGTTCAAAAAGAGAAAGATCAAGTAAGAAAAATGTGCTCTTTTTTTTATAGTTTATTCGATTTGATAAAAATAATAATACTATTATCATCGCATTGATAAAAGTTGCTACATAGGAAAGCATGCCAGAAACGGAATATTAAGGTCAGACGAAGTTCAGGCATGTTCTGACTCCTTTCCCACATTAAAACTCCAACGACACTATAGAGCATCATGTGTGTGTGTGTGTAAGAAAGAAAAGTTAAGAATAAAACCTGATGTTCAGGCTCTGCAGGATAAAATGTTCCTAGTGGTTGGATTTGAGTGGTAATGACACCATTCCTTGACCGTGTTTGCTCCCTTTCTTTGCTGAGAGCAGCAAACCTTGATTCTTCAGTTCCATTTGTAAAGATTATAGACCTGCTCAGGTAAAATGATGTAACTTGTAAGATTACATCTCTTTTGGGGTACGATTGTACATGGGGGAAGTACTGGATCTGAAAAACAGTACCGGTATTGATTTCCGACATCAGGACCTTGCCCAAATACTTGTCTAGAATCATGACTACTCCAAAAGACATCCAGTAGTTGTCTAAAACTAATAATCCTGGGATTATATTCTACCTGATTAGAATTGACAGAATAATTTAAGAAGTTTGTATCAGAATCATATTCAGGTTGTGTTGTGAAACAAAGATTCGAAGAAACAAGGTGCAACTTTTCAGTCCATGCAACTTTTCTTTACAAAACACAAACTGATATTCCAATTGCAACCAAACAGTTATTTATCAGCTACACATTCAGAAAATGCAGAATCATGATAAAAAATAAAAAGAAAAAAAGAAAAAGAAGAAGGGGGAAAAAAAGTTAATTGTGAGTTTGCACAGCATTCCAACATCTAAAAAACACCTAAAATCTACAAATCAGATTGACAAATTCACTAATTCAGCTGATAATGCATCTGAGTTAAGCTGATTGTAATCACAATAGGCTATTCAGTAAGTCAGCCCAAACTTAATTCTCTGATTGTAATCGCAAAAGGCCAAATCATCAAAGGCAAGCCCTTGTTCAAAGAAATTGTTAAGTTGCTGAAGAGTGATATGCTTAAATGAATATAATGATGGATTTCATTGCAAAATATGTTCTGACCCTAGTTTTTTATACCCATCCCTAATTACACATTATTATTGAAGAGCAATACCAACTTAGCTGCTGATTTAACATAAGATTTGCAAAATGGCTAAAGCGTAACACTATTTGTCCTTCAACATTTAAAATTAGTCACTCACCAAAAGCATTCAAGTTTAGAAAGAGCTTTCATAATTGAATTTTGAAGTTTTTTTTCTGTTCAGAGTCATCAAATACATTCCATAATACCTACATCATAACAAAAAAAAAAAAAAGAAGCGGGACGGAGGGAGTACACAAGATGGCCAATGCAAGCTCTATCAAATCTGTTATACAAGCATGAAAAAACTATGCAACGAGATTTAATAAAATAAGTAACAGAATATCTTCAGGGAAGCCCAATTACATAATCCTATGATAATATCAAATTTCTGATAAGTCCAACTAGCAATTTCAAATCAAAACATACTGAATTCATGAAATGTACCATCGTTTATCTCTGAAAACCTAAGAGCAAGTACTCTTCATCATTTCACAATTCCGGAATTCACAAGTCTATTACTCACATTAAACACTTTTCATGTCAATCTTCCAGTTTATGATTTTTTTCATAAATACCAGCTAAATTATTCTCAACAATCAAAATTCACAAAAATGTAAATTACGAACATGAGATCAAACTCAACCTCCGAATTCCGCAAAAGCCACACAAAATAGAGTAAAAAGGTGAAAGGAGAGGACAGAAATCACCTGCACACACTCCGCTTGATCACCTAAGCTTCGATACTCGGGATTAAGCTTAGATCCGCCAGAATAACCTGCGACAGTCCGCACGACGCCGTCGCAGCATCCAAACGCGGCTTCGGACCTCCAAAAGCTGCCCAGAGCGAACACCGCCGTCCTCAGGGGCTCGTCGGATCCTCCATTCGGGTATTCAGAGACCCGATTCGGAAATCTGATACTCAGAGCGGAGTTCGCCACCCATAAAATAATAATGAGGATGAAAAGTGCAGAGGTCTCCCTCATTCTTTCAACAGTAAAAACGTCGCTGATTCGGAAAATAGATAAACAGCATATTACCGAGGGGCTAAATTACATTTGTGCCCCTCACAATAGTTCTTTTTGCTACCAAAACTTTTATTTATTTAGAATATGTCCACATTATTTTACGCATATTTACTTTAGAGCCCAGTATTTTTATTTTTCTTTTCTAAGAGACTAAGACTAATTAATGACCCCTTTTTTGCTACCAAAACTTTTATTTATTAGAATATGTCCACATTTCTTTAGACATATTTACTTTTAACCCATTACCACCCTTTTAAGGACAACAGATACCGTTTTAAAATTTTAACTATAATTTTTTTACTATTAAAAATACTACTCCCTCCGTCCCACGTATTTTTACCCACTTTCCATTTTGGGGTGTCCCACGTATTTTTACCCATTCCATTTTTGGCAAAAATACATAATATTTTATTACTTACTTTTTGCAATCCCAACAACTTTAATTACTTTTTTACACTTTATTCATCATTCTCAATAACTTTATTCACTTTTTCTTTTTAAATTACTAATTTATCCCTACTTTCTCTTACATTATATATTAAAAAAATAAAACGTCTTAATCTCCGTGCCCATACAAATGGGTAAAAATACCCGGGATGGAGGGAGTATTATTTTTTATTAAATTTATACATAAGCTCTCTATTAGTTATTTAATGGATCAAATCCTTATAAATTGTGGGGAAATAAAAAGTGGCATGTCTAACATTATCTGTTTCAACTTTCATGTGTAGCTATTTATTATACAATTGAATAGAAAATAATCTATTAAATTTACAAGATAATTCAAATTGTCTACATATATACAACTTGCACTTGGTATAACTTCTTGTGTTTGATCCTTCTTATATCTCATAATAAGATATAACCTAATAATAACTGTGATATGTGAATATATATATATATATATATATATATATATATATATATATATATATATTATATCTATTTATGTAGTTTTATGTTTATTACTTTCGTGGAGAAATTCCAAAAACTACCAGAAGAAGAAAAGATATGGAATATATTATAATAATTTATAGTTTATCTTGACATAAAAAAAAATGAAGGTTTGGATACGAGTAGGGGCGGAGCTAGACCAATTTTGTAAGGGGCTAAAATTTTTTTTTACTAGCATCAATATGGTTGATACATAGTATGATAATTTTTTTAGTAGCTTTATTGATTTTTTAAGAATAACATAGTCTTTCTAAATAATAAAGTGTAAAGTACCTAACATGTATTAGGTGGAAGTATTATTTTCAAAATTAAAATGTATTTTAAGGTGTGATATTATTTTTTAAGTGGTGCAAGTTATTATGTGACAAATATAATGATAATTGTGGGAGGATGTGAGTATAAAATAGTGCAATATAAAAGAATAACTTGCTATAAATATATTTTTAGAGATATTTTCATATATTTTTCAATGTCTATAACTAAGAAAAGAAGTGCAGACAATAATTTTCATTGATTCAACATGAGAAATTACAGAACTTAAAATGGTAGCTGTTTCTTTATTAATGTGTAAGGTTTGATTAATTGTGTAAGAATAATTAGAAGAATGTTTAAGGAATTAAAATTATTATTAAAAAAAAATTAATCATTATAAACTAAAATACTATATAAATATACTAAAGGAAATACTAAGGGTTTGATTAGGTGTGCAAGAATAATTAGAAGAATGTTTGAGGGATTAAAATTATTATTAAAAACTAATTAATTATTATTATTAACTAAAATACTACGTATATATAGTAGGGGAAAAATGATACGCTCCTGGATACGAGCTACCGACTTGAATATCGAAGTATCTATACTGGAAATTCTCTCCAACTTACTTTTGCAAATTAATTTTACAACGTGTACAAAAATTTTGGAAGAACAGTATGAATCGAAGAAGATTATATGATCAAACAAGTTTTGTATCCTCTCCATTATTATTTATTATTTAATTTATTTATTATTCAATGTAACCTTATCGAATGACATGATAGTGAAATATGAATCAAAATTCCCAAGTTGTATGATTTAATATTATGTAACCACAAAATTAATTAATTTACAAACCAAGTTAGCTTGTATATCACATGACAATATGTCTCATAATTCCATGCAAAATGCATTTTTTATTTTGTTCAAATCTCTAGTATATTAAATTAGAGTTTTCTTCTCATGATATGCCACCTCGAAGAATTCTAAGTATGATGTGCAATTATTCTTATTTTGAATTTTTCAAAATTATTATTGAATCTCGGTGTAATATTTGATACATTAATTAATTTCAGGTAATTTTGAGTGCAACTGGAATTTATAAGTTAAATAATTGTAATTATATATTTTGTTTTATTATTTTTAAATTTTAAATTTAAGAGTTAAAATTAATTATCTTGAAATCTAATAATTTAAAACTTGCGCATAGTTGGACTTGAAATTAAGAGTTCAAGGGCATAATCACATTAGACATGTCTTGTCCAAGTTCATGTCCGACCAATTTGATATAGTATACTTAAATATTTAATGCTGTATACTTTATTACTATAAAAATATATACTCTTAATTTTTTAAGAAAAATATGATTAATCAAGTACGCCGTATTATACCCTTTATATTTCAATCAACAAAAATAATATATTGTTGAATACTTTGTGCATTGATATGTATGAAAACCAACTCATCATATTATACAATATATTCATCATTTTATCCAACATCATTCACTTAAATGTGCTTAGTAAGTAATTGGGTGTTTGATATATTATTAAAGACAAATTCTCTTTGTGATATATTACTTTTGTGAGACGGTTTGTGAGATGTGTTAAAGTATATCTATTATTTAGATAAAGTATGTTTAATGATTGTTGAAGTATGTTTTCTAAAGTATGTTTAATTATATATTAAAGTACGATTTTAGCGTGTTATAATGCAATTTATTATTGACATACTTTAACTACAAATAAGTTTACTTTATCTATACAATAAGTATACTTTAGTGATGGATCGACCCGTCTCACAAGAAAGTGTCTCATCTTTAAAATACATAAAATTATTTAACTCAAAGAATTCATTAAGAACAAAAATATTAGTATTTCTTATTCACAAAACAATAACTACTCTTAAACAACATAGTTACGTTTCATTAATTTCAATTTCACCGTGTAACATTCCATGTTTAATTTTCACACACTTAATCAGAATATAATATCATGGAGTACTCCCTAAACCATTTGCTTTTTTATACTAAATTAGTGTCAGTATTATTATTTTACACTATAAAGTGAATAATTGAATTATAGATGAGAGGTAAATCATGCCTGAATTCTTTTTGTTAAAAAAGAAAATTTTATAATTTTATAATAAATGATCAAAGAAAAAATGAATATTTTATTAATAGACTAGTATTTCACTTTATAATATACTTTATTAAATAAATAATGATGATATATCTATGTAATAAATATGTGGGGTTGATGATATGCTCCAATATTCGAGTTGACCGACCAAAACCGGTCTTTTGCCCCCCATTTAATTTCCTCCTTGTCTTTTCAATATTCTTTCAATTTATTGTGAATCATTTATTCAATTGTGACAATTCTCTATATTTTCAAATGTACAAAGGTACTTTCAATGCTCTATTTATTATTTATTTATTTATGTGTGATGAGCTCAAAACAATTACTAATGGAGGATATACTAATAACGTTAATAATTATAATTATAATAATAATAATTATTATTATTATACATAATTGATTTTTAAATTAGTATACTGGTGGAGTACATTAAATTGCTACCCAACGAAAATTCTAGATGGAGAATTCGATAGGTACTATTTAAATAGTTGGAATTTTATTTTAGTTCCTAATTAGGAGAACAGTCATGAATTAATAAATGTATATTTAATTTAAAACATATAGTAGTGTTATACTTGCGTTTCCTTTTGTTAAACCAATGACACCTCTTTACAAAATTATTTATATTGTAAAAATAAAACGTATATAATAACAAAAATGAATAATTTAAATTTATAGTATAAATCATAAGTAATGATATTTTAAAAATAAAGTGATAATATTTTTATTTAAAATAATAACTAACAATGAAACCATGCAACTTTTACTTTTGTGCGTAATTATTGTAGAATATGCAGTACTATTCTATAAAACTTAACAATCATTATCCTATTACACCTTACAATAATACTTTGTGGAAAAATAGAGAAAATATCGCCATTCATTTTGTAAGTATGGTTAATACTAATTTTAATTTTTTATTATTTGTAATTCATGGTTTTGATTTTTTTTTTTCAATTATGGTCATTTGTGTCGGGTCAATTTAATCATGTTTTTATCCATTTTAGTTCAAATTTTGGACAAAGATCGGAGAAAATGACGTAAATCGAAAAAATAAAAATTAATTGAGCTTTGCAATTAAAAAAAGATTTAAGCAGGAATCAATCATATTTACATTGTGTTCCCGAAAATTTACCATGAATGATATCATAATTTGTAATTCATGAGCAAAATCTAAGAATATATATAAGACGTAATAATTCCAAAAAAAGAAGCTGTTTCAGCTCGTACAAAGATGATAAATATATAAAAATTAAATCAAGCTCAATTAACTATCAATTGCAGAAAGAGATAAATAGATCAAGTTAATTAACTAAATTAAATTAAAAGATTGCAGAGTATTGACATCTGAATCACGAACTCCTTGTACAAAAGAAAAGAAAAGAAAAATTAACCCTACTTAATCATCATCATCCATTTAATCATCCAATCATGGAAATCAAAGAGCAAAACTGGTGTTCATCACAAGGGAGAGTAATCCCCATATCATGATGGAATCCAAACTCTTCTTCTGCTCTTTGTAGCAATCTTTGGAACATGATGTTGTCAAGAAAGGTTATAGGAATAACATATCTACTCCGGTTTTCGCCCACGTACACTGCGAAATGCCCCCTAGGCACATCGTTTTTCTTCTTGAAAGACGAGTACTTGTTGAGAATCTGCTTCAGTGCGGCTGCATTGGTAGTCGTGCTCCCCGGGTTGTTCTTGTTCGTTTTCCATATCGCCATCTTTTTTTCTTTCTTTTGAAGTTTAAAATTTGAAGATTAGAAGTTGTCTGAAGAATTTGAAGTTAGTAGAGGTATTTATAGCATGAGAAAATGAGAGATTTTAAAGAACAAAAACATGTGAAGTGTTGGGGGCAAAGAACTAATCGTTGCATGGATGTTTTAGTATGGGTCATGATAAGAGGTCATACACCATTTCTAATGTGTCCTACATTGTTACACCTCTTTAGGACAATAGGACCCTTCAATGCTTATATTCTTATTTCCCTCCCAACCCAATTTCTTAGCGTCGGCATTGTATCCGAGCGATCCTTGCAAAATAGCCGTACATGTATTATGATTTGACCAATCGATATACGTGGCTTATTTTGCAAGAGTCGGATACAATGATCGACTTGAGAAAGGGTGGGTGCAGCGAAAAACATGGGATAATGTTGTTTCCCACATTAACAAAAGGGCAAGTCTGGTGTGAGACCGACTCACGTAAATCATTACGTGAGAAGAATAAAAGGTGAAAACATCATTAACGAAAAGTGATAATAGTATAGTGAACTACAAAATGACTTACATGAGACGATTTCACACAAATCTTTCCCTTAACAAAAATATCACTATTTTATATAGAAGCGTTTTTTTATTTTTACAAAATATATTTCGTGTTTTTTTTTAAATTTATAATATTATATATTGGATCCTCAAATTTAAAATTATGTATCCGTTGCTGGACGAGGATAGACAAACACTGCATTAGATTATGTCTTAGTTGATTAGTTCAAAAGAGGAAAACCTACCCCCCATTCATTTATGTTGCTTAGGATATGTGTGGTTATGAGGTATTCAATGAATGAGCATATAATTAGTGGTGGCATTAAGGGTTGCTTTTTATATATTTGCAAACCTATTTCTAATTAATTCCTTTCTCAAAAAAAAAAAAAAAAAAAAAAACCCAAAAAAAACCAAAAAGGTTCCATTTGGTGTTTGGAGCACTCTTATTTGTCGGTCGAACCATTATTAAAATATGCTTATTGATAGTTAAAATATGTTTGTAATAAATTATATTATAACACTTAAAATCATACTTTAACTACTCAATAAGTAAACTTTACCTATATAATAGTCATATTTATACTTCAAACAAGTAAACTTTACCTATATAATTATTATTATTTTAACATGTCTTGTATGAGTACCGTACAACAAGAAATTATATTTTTTTTTATATGGATTACTATTTAGTTAAGAAAACCGGCCTTTGCAATACTTTAAAACAAAAAAATCATACATTTTATTCTTGTATTAAGTTACACTCATAAGCTTTTGTACCCAATATATTAATTCCCATGTGCTTATGGTCGCATTAAATTAGACTTCAAGAACTGCAGACTAATAGTAGAGCACACCATTATAAAACGTTATTTCACACCTAATCATATTCTATCATCGTCAATTCACAACATTTATGATATATATTATTGACACGCAAAGTACTCCATAAATACTTACAATTAATTCATGTATATATTAATTTATAATAGTCTCTTAGTGACCAAACTTATTTTATTTATTTATTTATTTAGCAATAGTGAAAATCGTGATTAAATTGAGATTGTAATTAAAGATTGTGAACTAATTATATACGCAAAAGCTATGTGTTCCATGTGAACACAACTCTTCCCTTCTATATTCTATTTAAACATATGTATTGCTAGGGGTTTAAATTGCAAAGGAGCACGGAAATTGCAAAGGGGCACGGTGTCCCTGGGCACAAGAGCCTCACTCAGTTATATACTAAAGTATTAACCTTTATATACTTTCATGCACTTACATTTTATAGAACTGTTATATGCGAAATCAAATCAGGAAGTATCGCCTTTCTACATGATAATCTACTATCAATCTAAATACAAATTATTACTCTTCGAAAAATCACAATATAAAACAAAATTAACTTAATTTTTAAAGGGGTATTTGTAGGATGAGTTAATATCTCGTGTATTCGAATGCACCGAATTAATTTCTGTGCACCTAATCTATATTAATTTTGTTCAATAATTAATATACACTTATTAATGAATGTATAACTTTTTTTAATTCTATTCATTAAAAAACCAACAAAATTTTCGTCAAAAATTCTGTATAAATTTTTATTCATTACCGTATTATGAATGTAGGTGCAAGAATTATCGTCTGTGCATCTGGTGCACATGATAGTTGAAATTCAATTCGAGAAAAAATCTTTCGGTGGAACCGTGGCACGAAATGTCTATATATGTTCGAATATATACGTATATACTCCTAACTTTGGGAGGGAGAAAAAGGTACAACTGTTTACATTAGGAAAACTCCAAATGCCAAAACAGTATATTATAACGAAGTTGCTAGATATTTAAACATTTCCAATCATGTATAATGCTATGATATTAATATTATTGTACAAATAAATAAATGGTTGTCCTTCTAACATTGATTGTTCACCAGCACTCTTGTCCCAATCAATATGTTCCATTCATTTGAATGCAAAGCCAATATTTATCTTTTTTAATGCTCTAAAAATTTAGAGTTCCAATCACATTTTGTAGATGAGAACATCAATTAGTGACCCATTTGAAATGATAACTAACAAGCATGCCATAAATTAAATTTAAAAGCAATTTGTAATGTTTCAAAAAGTGTAATGGATCGGACGATACATCCAACATTTCATAAATCAATATTTATTTTCATACATATTATTTCTGTATGTCTACTTGAACACTTTTTAAAAATAATAACACCACATCATATTACTATCCTCACAATACAATACTATTACAAAAATACACCAACTTTTAACATCTTATTTACTAAAAGTCAATAATGTTATTTATCTATTGAATTATTCAAAATACCCCTATTTTATCTTACATGACACTTTAAAATCAACTTTTCTAAATCCACGAACCTCGTCATGCAAAAATATCTAGACCGAGTGAGTAAAATTTTTTTTTTAAATGTGTACACACACAAATACTCCCTCCATATACCAACAAGTGTCTCATATTGTAGTTTTGACTGTTCATCCCAATGGATCTTATTTTCTATTTTAGACATATGAGGCCCACACACATTACTACTATAACTAAAAATATAAGACTCCCACACCCCACTATTACAACTAACTATCTACTACACATTAAATTATTCTTTAATCCACGTACAAAAAATACATGGCACGGCGGACGGAGGGAGTACATAATGTATATTCCAACGCCATTAATATAAAGCACACAAGTATAAATAATACAGTAAGAAGAAAAAACAGCGTCTGCACTAGAGAAACAAGAGCCCAATTGCTACTTAGTAGTGCAATACCAAAAAAAGAAAACGGAATTCATTTGCAGTAGCATTAAATACCCAACTAAAAAAGAATATAGATGAGCTGCACAGCATAAGTACCTTTCCAGATAAAAGCAATGTAAACTACCTGTAATTCACATAATTGCCCTTCCTCTCCTCCCGGGGGTTGTCCGGCAGAGTGAAGAGAACGAAAGCGATACCTGGTTAGATACAAAACATTTTGCAAGCAAAAGCTCCATCATAATCAATAACAGATGGATCGAACCAACCTTCCGTGATGTACCATTGCACCACACACTTCAGCTTTAAATCCTTTCCTGTTCTCAACTCATTAGACAGATAGATAGAATACGATAAATGCAAGCATCTCGAACTACCCATGTGCCCATACCAAACTCTAATAAAACAAAAATGGAAAGAAATAAATCTCCCAAACAGTGTTGGCCCCCATAGCCCAAGGGGTCACACCACCAGAAACTTGTATCTATTTCAAGTGATGGATAAGTAGTATCCTGTGTAATGGGGACCAGAGCAGCACCATCTTTATGTTCCGTTTCTCCCATTCCTCCACGCAAGTTATGTGTGTGAACTTGTCCAAAATCATGCAGCAAGAAACAAAGTCAATTTAGCACACTTGTATGGTGTAATGCAGCCCATAGCGTCTGGTCCGTACAGGGGATCCAATATTTTAGATTCATGAGGGAGAAAGAGACGTCTGGTCCGTACAGGGGATCCAATATTTTAGATTCATGAGGGAGAAAGAGATAGCGAGTTCGTGATGTAAAAGAAATGGATGCCAAATATGGAGTCGTAAATTTTACTGGGAGGCAATTACAGTCGGAATTAATTACAGAAGTTCTATAACTAATAACACATAATTGGTGACAAGGAAACCAATTAAGCATGTGACAGCATGTTACTCTTGCCTTGAGAAATTTCTAATAGAGACAGAATGGTACTTGGCTGCTAAGAGGATCGCGACTCAAAGACATCTCCCTTCATACATGTCATACTGAGTAACTGATAGAACACGAATCTGCATTAAATGCTACACAGGAAAGGTACAACTATCAAGAATTCCTCTTGAAAGAGATATCTAGAAAACATAAGGCAACGCATGACGTTTTTCAGTGTTACACAATCAAATATGATACTACCACTTATCCTGGAAGACCATCATTTGTCCTCTAATATGAGAAGACAGTAGTCCTCAACCCCAAAATGCGATGAGAGCACGAGGAGGAATACAAAATGGCAATCGAGACAATAATCAATAATCTAATGCTTCTTGCTCTAAGTTACTACATATATACGTAATTTACGGTTAACCTCTTAATCCTTGGTAGTCATAGCTGTCACTAACCAGAAGCTGGTTTCCATGACTGTAATGGTGGCCCATCTAAGATGCTCAGTTGCCTTCTTAGCTTGATAATATGAGCTTGGACCTACCATAATGTAACCGATGTCAGAAGGGTTGTCGGATAAATCCAAAATCTGAAAAATCCAGATACTAACGTCTGATTGTGATAATCATGAGCAATGAAGTAATCGTGGATAATGTTCAATAAGATAAACAATTTTAAATGCAAACAGGCTTCACAAATAATGTCAAATTTTGACTCAGAGCAGAACTGTACTCCAAATTATGATACCATATTAGCAAAAAGCTGAACTGAATCGAAAAGTAAAAAATAAAGTGTCAAGCAATAAGGACGGTTGATTAGTACAAAATAACAAAATTACCTATTCAATAACTTATACTCCCTCGGTCCCATGAATTTGTTTACTCGTACTGTTCCATATTGTTTAAGAAATGCAACTTTTGGGAATTTTTTACTTTTTGAGGGTAATGTAGTCTTTTAGGTAATTAAGAAAATGTAAAGTATTTTATAGTATGTGTTAGGTGAGGATGACATTTTTAAAAATAAAATGTATTGAGGTTCGAGCGCTTTTTCTATTTTGGGGTATGAACAATTTTGTGCGGCGAACAAATGAGGAAACTTGAACAATTTTGTGGGGCAAACAAATGAGGAAATGTGAACAATCTTTGGGATGGAGGGAGTTATAGTAAACAAGCAGAAGTTAAATAATGAAGTGATTAAGCAACAGAAGTCAATGAAGAAAATAATTATACATGTAAAAAAAAAAACGTTGAGACTACTCCATGTGCAGCATCACAGATCATTGTAAATATTGAAGCCGTGTTAATTCATGCTTGCACTGACACTTATGTCATTCTATATAGAAATAGATCAAATAAAGTATTACAAAAGTTGCTTTCCAGTAAAAAAAAAAAAATCAGCTTACAGAATCTCTAACATGGTAAATAGTACTTAGAAAGCCACAGCCGATATATTAATTTATCTTCAACTAAAATTAGAACAGATTATTAGGTTGCCAGCTAAATGAACTCTAATGGATGGAGAGAACCCTAAAAACACCATTGGGTTAAGAAGACAGATAGAGCTCAGAGGTGAAGGCAATAAGAATAGCAAGAGAGATAAAGTTGTCGCACTTATGAGAGAGCAGAAGGGAAGAGTTGGGATATACTGCTGAAAAGTCTTCTCAGAATTGGTATTGCTTGCTGCACTTCTTCCATCCAGATTGACATTAGTATTGGAATGAATGTTCAGATCTCACAGGTATGCAATAAATTTTCATGCATAAACTGTCGCAATAAATTTCTCTAATTTCATGGTCCTCGAGACATATAAGATGAACGAACTGAACTTTAATAAGGAAACTACACTCTTACTATCCTAATTTCTCGAGACATATATAAGGTACATTCCAATACATAATTCATTAATTTGAGATTGAATCATGACCTCAAAGAGTACCACCCTAACAGAAATTGGCATAATGTGATTATTACGTAGGTACACGCATGAAAAAGAAGAAGGTTAGATTGAATATCTGGACAGAAAGATGCAATCACATAGTATTTTAGGGGTGAGCATAAAACTGAAAAAAAAATTAAAATTTTGAACTGAGCCAACATAAAAAAATTATATGCATATTATTTATTTCATGCTTTATGATTGATTATTTTATATTAGATTTGCAATTCAATTTTTTATTTGGTAGATGTCTAAGTACAAAATTGAAAAGCACCATATAGCTCTTATTCAAGTTCGGATTCAAACTTGAATCCCCCAAAGTCAATGCGGAAAACAAAATTGAGATTATCTTTTAAAAACAAGAAAAACGAGAAACAAACAAGAAATATGTGGGCTTTGATTTATTCACTGAAGCAACCATATTAACCGACCATGATAAATAAGTTTTTTTTCCCCTAAACCTCGATATGGGCTACTTTTCTTTAAAATTGGTTTGGTAAATACGGTAAAAAACAGGCTAAAAGTACCAAATGAACACCCCTATCGTATTTATTAACTCAAAACAAGTTTGTTGGCATGAGTTACAATGCAAATGAAATAAAATCAACTCAAGAGGGCATATGCATGAATCATCCACTTAAAATGTTGAGCAAGCATAAGACTATTACCTGCTGGCGAGCAGCTGCAAGTTTTAACAACTCATCTGCCTCTGAGAAATTGATAAACCATTGACTCAATGGGTGATCTTTGGTGTCAGCTTTCTTTTCATTCAGGTCTTCTATTTTGGTACCAAAGAAAGATTGGGTCGAAAATAAGAATGCTGCTAATTATGCCAGATAAGAAAACAATAGGAAGTACAAGAAGATGATTGCAACATTACCAGCTGGAAAATTTAATGTGACTGGAAGTCGAGGCACAATTACAGCAGGATGCTTGTGGACACGACCATAGAAAGCCTCAGAAGGATCAGGAAAGACTATCTCATTGTATGATTCCACGACAACCGGTTTTTTGGTGGACTGAGGACCACTTTCATCTTCAGCATACAACTTGAGATGGTGATACCTTAACACAAGAACAGAAACAATTTTTTTTTCAAAGTTAAAAGGATTAGTAAATTATGAAGCATTCTCAAAGACAATATCAACGTTGGCTTACAAATCCAACTGCTTTTCACAAACATCACTGTGGAAAAATAGGGAAATGGCAATTTCAAACTCCCCCCAACCACATTCAGATAATTCAAATGGCGGCGATTCAACAACTCTAACAGGGTTATTGAAACTCGGGTGCAATTGAAATACGGCGCATTTTATCACCACTCCAAGATCCTCATTAGTTGCTCCACGTACATAAATAGTCCACTTGTGTGATTGAGATCTGATGATCGAGAAAACATTGAAGGGAAAAATAAATTAATTGTTAAATGGTCGCAAGACCCATCAAAACAAGAATTTGACCAAAATTTTTCATATTTGAGATTCAACTTACTCTGAGGCCTTTCTACCAAGCCAAAAGGCAATCGTTCCATAGACTATTGGAACACTGATCTCAACATCTTTGAGTCTCTTTTGCAAACTCTGCAGCACATACATAAAACAATCAAGTAAGAATCACACAAGCTTTTACTGATAAAAGATTATTATGTGGCATTCAGTCTAAAAATAAGTTGAGCCTGTTTTTAATCAAACTATAAAAGCATGCACGTTTCTTCAATGGCCCGACATCATTCTACCATCAAGTGATTGGGTAGTAACAGTATGGCAGTGACGATGCAAACACAACTAACAAAATTTACATTAAATTGAAACACAAAAGTACACACGCCGCAACACAAAGTGAACTATCTTTCTCAATTGTTCAATTTATCCATTTTTTACAATAATTACATAATTTCCCCAACCAAATAATCAATCACTGTTACGTTGTCTCAGTTGCAACGAATATACATGAGAAAAATCGACTTATGTTAGTCAAGCAAGAGAAATCCAGCAAAGTGAGTAATAGTCCATTCTCTTTAACTAATCGAACTTAATTTGCAACGCCCCAACTACCAGAAGACAATTTCCATAAAATTTAAAAAAATTATAGAACTACTGCATCTTATGTACACACAAAAAAGAGAAAAAAAGGACAGAGTAAGAAATTTGCGCAGGAGATAAATAAAATCAAATGTAGTCAATGAGACGAACCTTTTTTTCGCCGTCATCAGAAGCCCTGGTAATTTTAATCCGCTGCGGCTTGAGAGCAGACTCGCCGGCATTTTGTTCCAATTGACCGTCATTTTGTACTGTTTGAGCCATTCCTACGCATTTGAGAAGGAGAAGTGTTTACAGATTTAGTGATTTTCAGTTATGCAGGATTTAGGGTTTATGAATTCGGGTAGTGCGTCGCTCCTGTTCTGGCGCTAAAAAAGGCTTTCTGATTTGACCTCTCGTGAGAGAGAGAGCGAGACGTGTCATAAGTTATTAAAGTAGTAGTTGTTTTTAAATGGTGTACCCCACCATTAGGGGCCCCACCACTCCCGTCCTGGGGATTGATGGAGAAGGTAAATCGCAGGATGTGCCTCAAGTGGCTTATAGAGAGGGCTCACTTTTAAACTTGTGCTTGCAAGGGGCCAAATCCATGCCAAAGGCAGGATTCGCGAACCCCCACCCTGCAGCAACCAAGCTCAGTTGAAAGGCCTTTACACCCTCTCCTCTACCACTTGAGCTATGCCCTGGGCGCAGGAGTAGTTGTTTTTAAAGTATGTTTGTAGTAAATCATGTTATAAGACTTTAAAAGAATATTTTAATTTATTATTATCCTATTTTAACGACATATTAACATATTTTAGTTATATAATAAGCATACTTTAATAATCTAGTCTAGTATATCATTTTCTTTTAATGAAAAAAATAAAAAGTGAATATTTTAATAAAAATATATAATTCCTCCATCCCTTTCAAATATGATCTTTTTTTCATTTTGGACGTCTAATCCAAAGAGTCCTCTTTCATTTTAATACACATGGGATCCACACACACCCACTAATACAATTAAAATATGGATCTCACACTTCCACTAATACAAATACACACTACACATTAAAAATAATACTCCTTAATTCACGTGCAAAAAACAAAAGACTCTCTTATTATGGGACGGAGGATGGATCTCACACTCCCACTAATACAACTACACACTACACATTAAAAATAATACTCCTTAGTTCACGTGCAAAAAGCAAAAGACTCTCTTATTATGGGACATATGGAGTATTATATAAGTATATTTACTTAAAACATCAAGTGTATTTCTTAGGGGTCGTTTGGTATTTTAAAAGGAATGAGAATGATAATGAGAATAATAGTATTAGGGAATGGAAATGAGTATGATATTTATGAGTGTATTGTTTGGTTGATGATAAGAATCACTATCATAGTCTTTGATTTTGTTTGGTTTATATAGGATTGGAATCAATCTTATTATATTTTTATTTTTTTTAAATAAAAATAATATTTTTATAATTAATATTCAGTTTTTATTATTATTAAATAATATTTAAAAAACAATAATATAAAAATATGTATAAAAATATCCCATCATTCTCTTCCAAGGGGAATGATTCCCATATATATTAAAAAGTGAAAGAATGGGGGATTCGTCGTTTTCAAGGAATCAAAGTAATAGTAGTCGAGAAATAAAAGTTCTTAACAAACATCCAATATTTTCTATCATTCCCATTCCACTCTCTATACCCTCAAACCAAAAGGCCCCGTTGCAGTAATAATATTATTGAACACTTTGTGCACATGAGTGCATAAAATACAAACTCATTAATTAAGAAAGTGTAAAATAATTTCACAGTAAAATAGATTAAAAAAAGTGTGTCCCTAAATACAAATATTTGTATGCACATGAGATCCTTTATGTTATTTTTCGTGTGCCATTAATTATATAATAATTGGTCTCTTATCAATAACACATAATAGTAACACATAAGAAGGGAAATGAAATTTATATATGTATGTGTTTCTTAATAAATTTATAATTTTTTATATTAAATTTTTTATTAAAAAACTAACACAAATTTTGCTAGAATTTTCCAATAAAATGTATCAATTTTAATTTATTAAAGAGTTTATATTGGGTGTAGGGGTGGGGAAAAAATCGAAAACTCGGTATGCCGAGCACGCCGTATCAAAAAATATAGAAAAATACCGAAATTTGGGTATATCAAAATTTTCGGCATGGTATATTCGCCGTACCGAAAATATCGTTTCGGTATCGGTATCTATCGAAGTAAAATTTTGATATACCGAAAAAATTATATAAAAATTTTATTATTTTTTTTATATTTATGATTTTATTTATGGAGCCCATTGCCTTTGTAAATTTAATAGCTAAGCCCAAAATCATTTACCAACAGCCTAGCCCAATTAAATAACCAACAGCCTAGCCCAATTAACTTAACATTCCAAACCCTAATTGACCTCATTATCATTCCTCTCAAATCACAATTACTCTCGGATCTCACTCTCACAAGTCACACCTCTGCTAACTACTCAACCTCATTAATCGACAATCAATTCTTCAAACCTTTGTTGCCCACCCATCTCTTTAATTATCATAGGCGCACGAGATTCAATTGCCGCCTTTGTTGCGAATCACCGGCATCATGTAGTAGTTGGTTCCGACTAAAATATTTTTTCCGGCAATGTCCACCACATAAGGAGGCGGTGGTAGTGTAGATGCATAAGAGAAGCTAACAGATAGCGAATGAGAGAGTGAGTTGAGTATTTTCTATTTGGGATGATTTTGAAGGAAGATGGAATTGATGAAAAATGGTTTAAAATATTCAGATTTGAGAGAAGTGGGTTCATGTAAATAGAATCTGTGTTTGGACATGCATTGTTTTATTATTATCAACTTTGAATATCAATCAATTTATCATTTAAAGTTGAAGAAAAATGAAATCTACATCTTTTGAAATATTGAATTCAATCTATATTTAAATATTTTGTACCGTAAAAAAAGATAGAACTCGGTATATTGAATTTTCTACATATATTGTATTTTCGGCATTTCGATAAATTTTTGGTATTTTGATAAAATTTTGATAAAATCGGTATATACCGAAAAAATCGACACGGTATAAATTAAGGTTTGGCAATGGTATGCATTTTTAGATACCGAGATTTCGGTATCGACATCGGTATGCAAAATAGCATACCAAAAATTTCGTACGGTATCGGTATTTTCGGTATGCCGTGTTTTTTCACCCCTAATTGGGTGCACCCGGGTGGAAGGGTACACTCATATGTGTATGACTTTTTATTCTATTTTGTATACATTTTAATTATATTTTGTATACGTGTTTTGTAATAATTGTATACTTTTTTTACACTAAGTTTTTCATTAAAAAAATTAACATCCATATGTGTATAACTTTTTATTCAATAGTGTATACATATTTTTTTAATAATTGTATATTTTTTACACTCAATTTTTCATTAAAAAATATTAACAATTAAATTGTATACATTATTACTCATAATTATATATGTTTTTGGTTATATTTGTATATGGTGTACCCCACCATTAGGGTTATATTTGTATATGGGTGCACCCTATCTTAGGGGTGCACTATAATTAATCTTTATTAAGATATAAATTCTAAATATAGGTTCTAATGAAAATTTATCTTACTTTTATCGTATAGCTTTTATTCTCTTATTATCTCCTTTGTGTCATCCATACAAAAAAAGAGTAAGGCTCATGTGCTCCTGGGGACACCATGTCCCTTTGCAATTTAAAACCCCCAGCAATACATAGGTGTGGGCACCTGAATTTTATTGCTTATTAAATAAAAACATGTGGCAAATTAATGCAATAATTATCAATTAATTATTTATTTATTAAGGAATTTAAATAAATTAATTCCTAAAATAAATGAGTAAATTATTGATAATTGGGCCAGATCCAGTCAAATAATCCCAAGTCAAATGAGCCTGACTTAAGTCAACAAGACCAGCAAATCAAATCCAGCAGGCTTAATTAAAGGAGAAAAGCCCAACATATATTTTCAAGGAGAAAATATTTCACAAGTAGTTATTTTCTCTACCCATAAGGGACTTCAGTCCTCATTCCAAACACACCAAAAATATCTGAAGATGCGCTTCTGAAGAGATCAAGAATACGAGCAGTGCTCCCTTAAGATCTTCAAGCATCTTCAAGTCAAGACTTGAGATATTCAAGCATCTTCAAGTCAAGAACGGTCTGCGATCAGAGATCAAGGTTCTAAGCCCCTCCGATTCGGCGTTCTTCCATCCAACCGCCTCCGATCAGAGATGAAGTTGCTAAGCCCCTCCGATCCGGCGTTCTTCCAGCCAACCGCCTCCGGTCAGAGATCAGGGTGTCCAGTCTCTCCGATCCGGCGTTCTTCATATCAAATTCATCCAGCAGTCTCCGTGAAGTCAACGTTCTACCAAATTGAATGGCGTTCTTCATATCAAATGCATCCAACAGTCTCCGTGAAGTCAACGTTCTACCAAATTGAACGGCGTTCTTCACGACAAATCTTCAAGTCAACGTTTGATCCGAACAAAGGCTCGACACATCCGGATATACGTTTTAAAGCTTCAAGTCAACCTCGAGCACGGACAAGCTTCATCCTAAGATCCGGCTCAGAAAGTTGATAAAGCCAAATAAGTCAACTCAAGAGAGGAATCAGAGGATAGCTAGAAGCTGTTTACTTAAATTCTCAAGTTTAATCCATCTCGGATTATCATTGTAATTTATTTTGTGTTTATTATTTAATAAATACAAATTTTATTGTTACAATAAGTTTAAATAAAGAGTGAGGCTTGCGTGCACCCGGGCGCACGGAACACATTCCGTGCGCCTTTAGAAATTTTGTATTATGGGTAAGGGTACATTAATTTGGTCTAAAGGGTATACACTTTAATTACTAAAAGGTACACAATTTTGTTCTAAAGGGTATACACTTTTCATTAATATTTTTTTTTCTTTAGAAAACAAAGGGTACACATTTTTATACTAAAGGGTATACAATTTAACACAAAATTCTAAAGGCGCACGGAGTGTTGTTCGTGCGCCCAGATTTTTCTTTAGAAAATAAAGGGTACACATCTGTATACTAAAAGGTATACAATTTAGCACAAATTTCTAAAGGCGCACGGAAAGTGTTCCGTGCGCCCGGGTGCACAGGAGCTTTTGCCTTAAATAAAATATGGAGGGGGATAATTGTGTTCATATGGGAACACAGCGTGTTCCCGGACCAAAAGTACTTTGCAAATTTGTTATGAAAAATAGACTGATTGAACGTGTGAAATAATTGAAGGGTCCATTTGTAGTTTTCCAATTTTTATTACTCCATCAAAAATATGTAATGATAATTGAAGGGTTCGCTTGTACTTTCCATTTTCTCATAGACATCCATTAATACACAAAGGAGGGGGTAAGTGCAAATAGCAAAAGATGAAGGGGTGGATAGCAAAATCACAAAAACTTAAGTACCACAATTGGTCATCAGTCACTTACTTTCCTTTTTCTTTTTTTTTTTCTTTTTTCTTTTTCTTGATTTATTTCTATATTTTGCG
The DNA here is from genome assembly GCA_023678885.1 of Pogostemon cablin. Taxonomy (NCBI): domain Eukaryota; kingdom Viridiplantae; phylum Streptophyta; class Magnoliopsida; order Lamiales; family Lamiaceae; genus Pogostemon; species Pogostemon cablin. The sequence goes on along the minus strand of CM042993.1, from coordinate 4,669,445 downwards.
ACTTTGTTTTCTGACAATCCCTGTTAGGGAGACCGTCTCCGTCGTCATCTTCTCCCGTTGGATTCTCTATAATTTCCCAGATATAGACAAGGTAACTGACATTAATTCTTTTGGTACCTTTCTTTATATTCCTACATATTGCGACTTCATGATCTTTGAATTTTCATTTGTCTGTTTGAAATTTTTGTTTGAGCGCTTGTTTTATGTTTAGAATTGGTTGAATATTTGAGGAATTATCGTGGGCTCCTGTCAAATGTGCTGAAAAAATGTAAAAAATCTACGGATCTTACTGTTAATAAAACTTCAAGTTGTTGGTTCTTTGGGTGGAAAGAATCTCGTGCTTCTTAGATTTTAAGAATCGGATTTTTTGATTTGGGTTTTAGGTAATTCTGGAGGAATCTGCTCTATCTCTTGTTAGCTCTGCGTTTGATATGTTTTTAATGTGCGTTTTGATCTTGTTAGCGAGTTAAAGTTTAGGGAAGGTAGTATGCTTTATTTAAGTTTAAAATATATGGTTTCATGCTGTCTGAAGTATAGTTGTGGAATGGAGAACTTCGAAACTTCGATTAAGGTGCTAGGATGAATTTAACGCAGGATTGTTTAAGTATGACGATGACAGTATATCTCGTGCTTAATGGACAAGGCATCTGTGTATGATTAGTATGAGTTCAATGAAAATTTTCGAAACTAGTTCAAGCTATCTGTTTTTTTCTTTTTAATTGATTAATGGCTACAAAATGTGCATATTTGTTTCTTATTGTTCTCAAGGAGATTAAATGCTCGATCTTCGTTGAATTTTACTGCATTTATATAGGATCAAGCACTAAGAATTTGTCTGGATCTTTATTAATCCATATGCCATGATCTGTAGGTTTCAAAATACTGAGAAAACACATTTAAATCCTTATTGTTGCATTTGAGATTCTCGATTTGAGTGCCTGGTGTCCATGCTTAAAGCACATTATCTTGTTGTCATCCACTGAGTTTTCATGGTGATGGCCGGCTGTAATCTTGTTTAACATGCTCATTTTTTCACTTGACCTTGAATGAAAAGTAGATTCTAGGTTTTTCGTGGATTGAGTCATTTATGATAAATATTGTTTCAATTTCCTTTAGTAAACTTCCGTAATATGTTGAGTGGTTGTGCTCTTTGGCAGGTGGGATGAATCATGAATAGTATGCGTGATTTCATACTGTTGGATTCATTGTGACCTTGGAATGAAAACTAGACTTAAGTTTGTGCCATGTGGAAAGATTTTAGACTTTGTTGACTTCCTTCACTTTTAAGGCAAACACTTTTTTCAAGTATCTATGTTGAGCGTGATTATTATGTTACGTGATCTTGCTTTAACCTCGTGGAAAAATCTGCTGCTTCCGAAGCATTTTCTTCTGTACCCAAATCTTCCGTACCCAAATCTATCACTGTGAGAAGCTTTAGAATTCACCAATGCCCAAAGCCAGTCCATAAGATGTCTATTTATTTTGTGTATCCCTTATTTTATCCTCACAGAATATCACATGAAATTGAATGCTTAGAGGAATGTAATGAAATTGAAACCAACATCTTTATGATCAAAGAGTTGAATCAATTTTTAATGGAACTTCACTTATCTTTTTTAGCAGCTACAGACTCAAAATATTTTCTCACAGATGAAGGTTGCATAAATATGTTGATGTATTTACTCTCTAGCGTACATGGAGTGTTCTTGTGATTGCTGATTACCTATAATTGGTTTCTGTGTCTTTTTAATTATTAGACATTATCTGGAAGGCAATGGCAACGGAGGAAGATATTGATGTTCCACAATTGGCCAAAACACAGATCAACTGGAAGCAGGAGATGGAAAAAAGTCAGTCCCAAGTAGATGCCTTGCAAGAGAAGCTTACACAGTTCAAGGCTTGTATACAAGGGTCAGATGCAGATGCTAAGAAGGAATTAAGTGTTTTGTGGCGAAGAGTCAAAACATCTGCAACCCTATTGACATACTTGAAATCTAAAGCCAGAATCATGGCTGTTCCTCACTTGGCCCATACCTCTTGTGGCATTAAACAATTGGATGGCGTGGGTCTTGTTGATAAAAACGGTGTGCCGTTATCTAGATGGTCTAGGAGCATAGATATTTCTTCCTTCGACAGTGCAGATGAGGAAACATGGACAGCACTTAGCAGTCAGGAAGGTTCTCTTGATGAACAAGATGGAGTTTATATTTGTGAACTGCTCAAAAGCGTGCAAATGGTTACAGATGTAATGGAATCTCTTGTCAAGAGAGTTATCATGGCAGAGAGTGAAACGAGTATTGAGAAGGAGAAGGTTACAGTTGGGCAGGAGGAAATTAACAGGAAGGCAGTTCAAATTGAGAATATGTCAGTAAAATTAGAGGAGATGGAACAGTTTGCATTGGGCACGAATAGTATTTTAAATGAGATGAGGCAGAGGGTAGAAGATTTGGTTGAAGAAACTTCTAGACAAAGGCAAAGAGCTGCAGATAATGAGCAGGAGCTTTGCCGTGTTAAGCAAGACTTTGAAACCTTGAAATCTTATGTCAGTACTCTGCTTAGCGTGAGGGAAACACTTCTTTCATCAGAAAAGCAGTTTCAGACAATTGAAAAGCACTTTGAACGGTTAGTATGTTCAAACTTCTATGATCTAATTTGGATGCTGGCCTTGTTATAAATGCCTCAATTACTTAGTTGCTCACTTTGATTGTATATTTTTCCCCATCGATTTATGCCCTATTATAATGAAGAAGATATGCATATTCTTGATTGTAGATTCATGGTCAATAAGGTTTTTAATCTGTAGCAAATATATAATGTCTTGCTATTTTGTGATGTCCTATTATAATGAAGAAGATAGATTCATTGTCAATAAGGTTTTTAATCTGCAGATTTTCGCTTATTTTCGATTCTTGTTCTCTCTTTTTTGTTGCCAGTGCACCCCCCTTTAGTGAACCTCCATGATTTTGTCAATTATCACTCCATTATATATTTGACTGTCTTAGCTAGAAAGCCAAATTCCTTTCAATTTACTTTGTTTAATTCTGCTGGATACGAATAGGCTTGTGGCAAAGACTTCGCAGTTGGAAAACGAGAAGATGCAGAAGGAAGCCGAGGTCCAGAAACTGATGGAAGAGAATGTGAGGCTGAATACTCTACTGGATAAAAAAGAGGCCCAACTTGTAGCCATGAACGAGCAGTGCAAGTTCATGGCACTTAACTCGTCCAACATTTAATTCTTCGACACGCTTCAAGTCCTTTTGACAGAGCTGCTTTCTTTCTTCTCCAACTCCACTGACAATGTGCAGCCATTGACAGCAGCACCACTAAGCTGAGTGTATCGCGTGAATTTCACGTTGGCTTTTTTTAACTTTTCGAACTGCCATTAGGAACACATACTTGCTATCTTGTTCTATTTCTTCGAAAGTGTTGAGTTGATTGCCTTTGGGGCTTGTACTGTTGGGACCCCTTTATACTCAGTTGGTGCAATGTGTGTATCATATTGTCTCATTGAGCTGATGTTCCATTTATTCTTTTGCAGTAGTTTTTACATTGCCTCTTGATGAATTTTCCATTTATTTATTTTTATCTTTTCATTTTTAGGAGCTCAGTTAAGATTTTCCACGTGTGTAATACTAGAGTGAGTCACCTGTGCAAAAGGTGTTATCAATTTGAAAAAGGAGGAGTAATGAAGTTGCAAATTATAAATTAAAAATAATATAGTAACATAAACTTCGAATTTATGCAAGTTTTTGCCATGTACACATTTTCATTAACAAAACATAAAACTTAATTGAAATGTGAGAGCCTACTTGATAAACTAGAGATTAATGTCACACTGTTTATCAACGGAAACGCAATACTAGCATAAAATTAGTTCTCGGTAAAATCAGGATTACTCTAAAAGATAGTTACTCTGCTATACAAAAACTAATATTGTTGTTGCAAAATTGACATGAAATTGGTTCACGGTGAAATTGAAATTATCTAAGAGACAATTACTCTTCTTTATAAAATGTAATACTACTGTTGTTAATAATTTGAGTAACCCAATGTGTTTTATAGAGTAATCATATAATTGAGATTATTCTAAAAGACCGTTGTTCTTCTGTATAAAAAAACAGTAATCATATGTATTTTAAAGAGTAACACTCGATATCTTAAAGAGAAATCTTTTTCGGAAAGGTGCACCATACGATCAGATTTGTAACGGAAACATAAAAATAAATAAAAAGTGATTATTTTTCAGTAAAATGTCATTTAAAAAAAAACATGTTAACTCTCTCATGCCCTTCTTCGTTCATGGTTCGATATTCTGGTGTCCTAGGCGTAGAGGAACCACACCAATCCATCCCGAACTTGGTGGTTAAACTCTACTGCGGTGACGATACTGTAGGGGAGGTCCTGCGGAAAAATAGCTCGACGCCAGAATGATAAAAAGCTTAGGTCTTATCCATATAAGTAATGGAGAACATACGAAAGCTTTGGAATATTATTTTCGAGCACTAGAGCGAAATCCATTCTTACCACAAGCTTTTAATAATATGGCAGTGATCTGTCATTACGTGCGACTATCTTCACTATAGAAGTAAAAAAAAAAAAAAAAAGAAACAAGAGGGCTTTGTGCATTAAATTCAAACAATCAATTGCAAATCACACCCTTAAATTTTAGTTGAGGGTACGAAATGAAAATGTCAGAATGTTGGGGAGTGAAAGTGAAAAATGTCGAAAAACATTGGCTCAAAATTCTTAGCTGAATAGTTTAGCTTTTTAGGTATTCATTCATTCATCAGAACGCGAGTTTCGTCAAAAACCAGGATTTTCCGCAACCTACTTTGTTCGAAATCCTGAATCGGGTTGGTAGAGACGACGAAATGGTAAGCGGCGGTGGAAAAGAAGGCGACTGGGAATGCAGCGGATGCCACAATAGGAACTATGCTTTCAGATCCTTTTGCAATCGCTGCAAGCAGCCTCGTCTTCTCGTCGACACCAAAACCCCAGCTGATTCCAAGTGGCTTCCTCGAATTGGCGATTGGATCTGCACTGGTATGTTATACGTTTTTGTTGAACATATATGAAGTACCTTTGTTGGGAGGAGGGTAATTCAACGAGTACTTCCTTCTGCTTTCTGAGTCAGTGTTTAAATATTGACTGGAGTTGAATCAGAACTGATAGTGTAAGCCCTTTTTTAATTATTATATGACATCACCAGTAAATAGAAAATGCTGCTCCATTTGTACTTGATTCACTCCTTTGGCAGCTTTCGTGTTTTGTATCATGAATCTATTGTGTTTAGAAAATGTTTGTGTTGCCAATTTTTTGGCTGCATGCTGACGCAGTGATGCTGTTATGTCCTTTTATAAAAGAACTGTTTATGCAAAGCTTATCGAATTATTCTTGAAATCCTGCACTTATTGTGTACGGATTTAGGGATTTTTTAAAATGCAAGATTTTAGATAAAAATAGATTTTACGCACTTCCCAAATTATTGAAAATTAGTTCTAATGAGAGTGATGGATTTTGAATTCATGTCAATTTGACCCTGACAACACCATAGGATTTTGCCACTATGAGTTTCTAATCCATTCCAAAACCTTCAGTTTAAAAACTACCTTTAATATCAAACTTAGGTGTGACATTAATATAAAAACCTGTGAATCTATTCACTTGATTACCTTAAAGTACCAGATGACTGAACTTGGTGTGGTAGAATGAATAGTTTTAGTCATCATAATACATATCAAATGTATGTTTGCGTCTTTTGTTCATTATGTTTACAAAAGGACACTGGCATAGTGGTAGCATATTTAACAGTATGAGTAACTAAGCTGTCTATGTTACATGGTGAGTACAGTTCATACGTATGTTCTCTCTAAATCTTTACGCTGCTGACTAGAGTTTGTAGGAGTTGGACTAAGTAAATTTTTTGAATGAGTAGTTCTATTATATGATTTAAAATTATCAATGAACTCATGTTCTTCTCACCTAGGATGTTTCAGACTATTTCCTTGGTCTAAAAATAAAGAGTTAGGTCAGAGGGTTAAATGAGTTTAAAATAGATTAGGTGTGTATTTTTCCAACTTTAATCTTCAAAGCTCAGAGAATAAGAGATTGTGCTTTTGGAATGGAAGTCCACCTTTTGAAAATCACTCCCTATTTTGAATGTATCACAAAGGAGTCAGGAATCAGGATCATTGATTTGTTTACTTTTATGTAAAGGTATTACTACTGTCGGTATGAAGTTATGATTTGTTCTAACTTGGTACTCTAGCTCAATTTTCTAGTTTAGTTAAGAACTACTATGTTTCAATATTTTTACTTGTTCCTTATTTATAAATGCAAACGCTTATCTTTGTTGATGATGAGCTGATGCGCCATTATATTAGCAGTCACAATGTTAAAAATCTTTTTTTTGTTTTTTTTTTACTAAATGTCTCTAAATTCAGTATGTTTTTTGCCATAATTGGGAACTTGGTTTCAATTAGGTTGAGTTGTTTCATGTTTTCTGTATGTGTATTGTGATATTGGATGGCGGGTTGGCGTGCGTATTCTTCGCTTGTATCTTCTTCCTGGCTGCATTCTGGGTTGGGTGTGTGTGCAATGGATCTAGGGTGCACTAACAACAATTATGCATCAAGAGAAAAGTGCAAAAAGTGTGGGCAACCTAAGGAGCTAGCAGCAATGCCGGCAGTTGCAATCCCTGGAGCTTCTGTCCCTACTCATCCAACTTATTTTGCCAGGGCTCGAGGAGGAATGGAACAAATGGTGAATGTTGGATCTCTCCAACCGTCAATGCCTTTGACCTCTGGTTGGGCTGTTGGAGGGACTGGTCAATATGGAAACCAATCTAATGATCCATATGGACTTCATCCAGCTTCTAATTGGCCCTTGGGAGGAAACGGCATATCTGGAGTTTTATATGCTGGCCAAAATAATCAACTTTCTCCAGTTCCGAATGGTAATGGATGGCGTACTGGTGATTGGATGTGCAGTTGTGGCTTCCACAATTATTCTTCACGTGTGCAGGTATGGTGTAACTGTAAATATTGGCTAATTACCGAGTTATGATTTTATTATAAAATCTATGGAGCCAATAATAAGAGATGCAATTGACTATATAAGCAGTTATTTTTTGCTGTCTTACTGGGATTAACAAAAGAGTTTTGCTTTGAATTTGTTGATTACAGTTTGCTGATAGCATTATAACTTGGTCAAATAGTTAAAAAAAGAAAAACTGCTATAATAATTTTAGCTGGATTTGAAAATATAGGCTACCTGACCAAGAAAATTGTATTCAAGAAGTCAAAGGCGAGTGTATCTCTGTTGCTTGGCTGTTTGTGATATAAAAAATTGGGTCCTCAAAAAAGAAAATTTTCTGTATTGATCTGATATTATTTTAGAGTTGTTATTACTTATTACTATTAGGATAGTTTTAATTTAATATTTTCGCTATGCATTTATGAAATCCTAATTGGTCTCAGTGATCTTTTGACTTTTATATTCTTTTATTGAATGTAATATCTTGTGAGATTCTTCATCTTTGGTTGTTGCATTTGTAGTGCAAAAAATGCAATTCTCCCACACCAATATCAGCATCTTCATCTCTTGTCGGCTCTGTTGTTACAGGTTTGTATATTGTTATTTCATGTTTAGTCATAAGAAACAGTTCCCTGAGTTCTTGTATATATGTTGCTACCATACTTTTCTAATTCTTCTTTCATGGGAGCCTGATGTTGATGCTTATGTGGCGGGTGCTTTCATTTTTTTATATGATTGGCTATTAGTATGTTCAGTTAAATGTTTTCTTTGTATGTATATGTTTGATGCACAAAGTTTCTGTTTATTCTTTTTCTTACTCTTCATTTGGTCTTGGCCACAATAAGTTCATATGAGTTATATTCGATTTGGTTTCTAGCTAAGGATCTATTTGATAATGAATTCATCAGCTCAAAAGCTGAGTATTCTACAATATAGTCGTGAACTCTAAGATCTTAAATTTTCTTAGCAAGTAAATTGCCCCAGGCGTGTCTTTGAGCCGATAGTTTAGTATTAAATTTCAAGTTCTTATTGCATTTTAATGTCTAGATTTACTATCTCAACAACTGGTGATATAGTTTCTCTTCTTTCTTTTGAAGCTCTTGGAACAAAACGTCTGGCATCTGAAGAATTTATTCATAATTTGGATAATAAGAGACAGAATGCTGGACAAGTAAGAAACTTTTTCCATCGTGACATTGATATCTTATATTTTGTTAATTTGAATATTTTGCGATTCGTGCCTCTCCGTTTTATCTGATAACCTTAGCATATGGGGACTGCAGCAACCATGTTCAGGGTTTGAGACGTTCCAAAGTCCTGGCAGCACCCAACTGAGCAGTTTTTACCCTGCACTTCCCAGTGGAAACACACCGGTTCCCACAAATTGGCAAGTCAACCTTCAAATCTCACGCCCCCCAGCAACTGCGGCACTTCTGGGGAAAGGGTAAAAGAGGACTCATTCCGAGATTTGGCAACCATTAATATCATTCTAAATTTGCACTTTACTGCCCTAATTCTTGCTATTTATTTTTTAATTTCACTCTCATGATCTCATCACCCTCTTCCCTTTGCTTCATTATCTTTTTCTTGCAAATCTTGTGTTTTCATGTTTTTCTGTGCAGATTACATGTCCTTAGCTCTAGTTTTTTTAAAAAAACTGAAGTTAACTAACCTCATAATTTTCCATGGTAAACAATGATTTTTTATTTTTCAATCTAATCTGTTAGCAAGACTCCCAAGACCTAGTTGAGTCTGAGTTTCGCTGTTTAGAATTTATGGTGGGATCATGTGTGCCTAATCTCTAGTGTCTTCAAGCGGGAGTCTGAAAGATCTACTTGCACTACCCCATTCTATATTCTTACCCCCACTTTTGTATTTAAGGTCAGTGTTGTGTTTTTCAGAGCAAAGCAATGGCGAGATGGTGATTGGATGTGTTCAAATTGCAATAATCACAATTATGCCTCTAGAGAACAATGTAATAGGTGAGTTACTGAGAATGTAATTGATTATCTTACTTAATGAATGCCATCAATTTTCTGTAGCAACTTTGAGTTCTGGCTTAAAAAATGAATCCAATAAATAAAGATCTCTTAATTATATCTGAAAGTGTTGAGATGCATTTATGTTGCTAGTTGTGTATTATGATATTTTGTGAGCATAATTGTATACTTCCAGTGTATTCTATTAATCTCATCCCTGAATAAATAGGCATTACAAATTGATGTATTACAGTTCGAAGCTGTAAATCTTTTTCAGTCTTTTCTTCACAGATCCAAACAGGAAAAAATCTTCATGAAGCTTTTTTCTTCTTTTGATAATTTTTTACATGAAGCATTTGCTTCATCAAAATTTTCTATATTTTCCTGTTAGATTGGTAAAGTACATTCCAAATCTATTTTACTGCTAGTAGGGAGCATTAACCTTGGAAGATCATGAAACAAACAAAGTGTGTGTAGTAAATACTTTATATGCAGCGGTGCTGTCTGCTTGACTTGGTTTGTTCTATGTTTGTATTTGTAGGTGCAAAACTCAGAGAGAGGTGCCGGCTCAACCAGTAAGTGTTGCGTAGCTCAAATATTCGAAAACCTCTCGGGCGGTGATGTTTACTCTTGAATTTCCAGTGAAAGGGATATTTAAGGTATTTTACATGGAATACAAAGCTTGGACTGGATGTAGTCATTGCAATAGCCAATATGGTTGTTTTGTAACTTGAACAATCTTTTTCTTGGTGAAATATAGATTGAGATTTGGTTGCTGTTCTTCTTTTGCAGAATACAGATTCAACTATAGATATAGTGTATGATGTGAAACCCAATACTTGCTCTGCAAGGTTTTTTTATTTTTATTTAAACAAATTTCTCAGCATGCTTTAGTATTAAAAAATTTTCTAGTGTGATATATGTTGTACTTTATTTATTTAAAATTATTATTATTATTTTATAAATTTTTTAGAATTACGTGAAAAAAATTATGTGAAATAATTGCATGAAGGGAATACTTTTTTCTCAATCAATTATTTTGTCCTACGTACAGTGGAGTAAAGTAAATCTTTTTTACTATTTCTATTTGAATGTATTTATTTTGTTATTTAATTCGTTTCAATGCAAGATATTAAATTCATTTTTTGAGATATTTGACCTACACATCACTATTATAATTAAAATATAAAACTTACAAATTTTATTGATATAACTATCTACTATGCAATAAAAAATAAATGTTTAAATGTTTAAAATGATAAAAATATTCTCGACTCAATTTATGATTATTCAAAAATTTTAATTGGATCATAATATGGAGTACAATCGAAAAATAAGTATGTAAAATTGAGTCGTTTATTTTAATTGAGTTAAAGATTATTTTTATAAAATTGGGGATCTAAAAGTTCCTTAAAAATGTGGTAGAGCTCTCTTGCTCATTACTTTTTAAATAATAATAATAATACTCGGAATAAAAAAATAATGTATATATATATATATATATATATATATATATATATATATATATATATATATATATATATATTTAAGGAGGACATATACCTTTATTTTTTAATTTTTTTAACAGCAAATTTTTTTATTAAAATAATAGAATAATGTATAATGAATACCCAAAAAGAATTACAATAGAAATAATATCAATAACTCCAAGATATCAAAATACATTTAACACTGAAGAATTATTCGCGGATAGAGCTCCCAATCTTCAAAGCCATATCCGATCAATCGACATTCTCAAATGTAAAGCGAAATATTTTTCCCTATCTTTTCTCTCAAAATCGTACTAAAAGATAGTAAATTTGTTGAGGGGTTCGAGGAAATAGTTGTTGACATCCCTAGCCATTTGAAAACATGCATCCACAAATTATGCACAAACAAGCATTCGTAGAAAATATGTCGTACCGTTTATGTTTTTAATCCACATAGAGAACATGAAATACTCACAGTGCGAGACAATACTTTACGTAGAGCTAGCAAGGTCTTTGTAATAATGTATATTTGACATATATATTTATTTAATTAAAGAAGAGAGCAACTTAGGTGGAACGGTTCCACCAAATGAATTGGTGAACCTTTGGTCCCACCTCTTCCTAATTAATGTAATTAATTAATATGTGGTCCCCTTACAATTAATATTATTTTTTTGTTTTTTAATTTTATTATATTTAAAAGATCATTATTATACCCTAAAACCATAAACTCTAAAAGTAAAATATACCCTAAACCATAAGGATAAAATTACAATTATACCATAAACCTTAAATCTTAGAAATAAAATACTCCCTTAGTCATATTTCAATGTTTACATATTTCTATTTTAGGTGTCCCATTTTAATGTTTACGTTTCCTTTTTTGGAATATGAGACCTACCTAAAATAATTAATATATCACCATGGTCCCCACATCCAACACTAATACACCTACCCACTTTACATTAAATATTAGTATATCTTTCCACCAACTATCTATTAAAATACTATACTCCTTAATCAACGTGCAAAAAACTAACGTAAACATTGAAACGGGACAGAGAAAGTATACCCTAAACCATAATAGTGAAATTACAATTATACTCAAGCCCTTGGGGTATAGTATACCATAAACAATAAGGGTGAAATTACAATTATACCCTAAACCCTAAACCCTAGGGGTGAAATATACCCTAAACTATAAGGGTGAAATTATAATTATACCCTAAACCATCGGGTGAAATATACCCTAAACTATAAGGGTGAAATTATAATTATATTTTAAATCAATTAATTTTATATCCCTAAAATTAAATAAATGAATAAATAAACAGAAAAAAAATACAAATATCAAACCATTAAAAAATAAAATAAAATTAGATGAAACAGTGAAACACACATTAAAGTTGAAGGAATGAGGTTCCATCAATTCATATTTGGTGAACTTTCCACCCTAATCATTGCCACTAAAGAAAAGTTAAAACATACTTACTAGTATATTATCGATAAGTAATCCTTTTATTTAGGAATTAAAACTTAATACTTGGACACTAAGTAAAGTACAACTTTTACTTGATTTCGGTATTAATTAAGGCAAATATTGAAATATTTAAGAAAGTAATAATTAAAGAAGATAAAGTTGATAAAAAAAAAAACGAAAAAAGGATCACACCGTTTTCGTGCTCATGAAGTACTGACTAGAATAATAAATCCCGACTTAGGGTTTGTCTAAAATTCTAAGATCATTAATTACCCAATGCATAACTATATTTAAAAGTTGAGCTTAACAAGGATAAGATCATTAATTATCCAATGCATAACTATATTTAAAAGTTGAGTTTAACTAAGTTTAACGATGATCTTAATCGTTTGATTAAATTTTATTAAGTATTTATAATTAAATTAAATAAAATATTTAAAAACTAAATAAATAAGCATCCAACCTTATGACGCAGTGAAAGGGTGCCACACATTATGTTAACAAGGAACATTTGATCTATATTTACATTTTCTAATTCTTATGGATCCACAATTACTCTATACTTCCCCAATTTTCATAAGAGAGGAAAAGAAAATTCAATCATTATTTTTAGAACAATGGTATCTTCATTCTTAAAGTTTTTTTTTTTGTCATCCACATAACAGATAAAAAGTTCAACCACAATGATTCAATGATAAAAAGAATTGGATTATATTTTACTTACACATGAATTAAAAAAAAAAATCTTTTGAACGTTATTATACTTCATCAACGTTTCCTATATTTTAGTTTAGGTAAAATAAATAAATAAAAATTCTCCATTACAAATTTGGAAAATATACGGAGTAGAATATAACATTCAAATTCGTATATATTTTTTTTTCACTAGTTTATGAAGAAGTTATTAGAAAGGAAAATAACATGTTTTAATTAAGGAATCGAGAAAATTCTAAACTGAAATCGCCAAAAGTAACCGAATTAATTATTCATTATTTAACATATACTAGTATTTATTTTTATTATCCAAAATATATTTTATTACCTTAATTAGTTTCTTGATCTGAAATTAACGGGATTACTTGGGTGACCTAGGTCATCTATAACCCAAAAATTCACCGGTTGTTACTTGTAATTAATCTTATATTATTTTTTAAATAAATATTTTATTTGCTAAATAATCCACGTTGCTAATCTTTAAGATTTGAGAATAATGCGGTTGAATATTCTTACCCTCTTAATCATCTCCTTCAACTTAATATTATGGATTTTGTTAAAATTTTTTGTTTTTATATTTTTAATTTATTTAATATTTCATTATTCTTAAAATATTTATAAAATAAAAAACAAAAAGTCGTGGAACATTTATTTTTTATTTAATACAACTTCTTACTAAAAAACTATTTTGTTATTTGTAATAATTTATCTATAATATAGTTTAATTAGATAAATATAATTTCTTTAAAATCAAATATCACTTTTTATTATTAAGATTATTAATTTTTTTAATTTGTATCACAATATTTATTTCATCAAATAATCTGATGCAAAATTATATAAAAGTAAAATTTTTCATTAAAAATATAATTAAAATTTTAAATAGATAATTTATTAAAAAAATTAAAGTTATTTCATTAAAAATATTAATTAGAACTGTAAATATATAATTAATTAGACGATATAGGTAACCGTCTATTCAAGTAATATGCGGTTATTTCATATTTTTCATCCCACCCTTCCTTTATTTCGATGATTGTGATTTTGGTCATATATGACCAATGTCGAATAATAATTTACCGAAATTAACTAACGGTCCTCAAATCCTATAATCCACAGCTAGCCCTACCCCCCTCCCCCTGTCTCTCTCTATATATACATACACCTGATACTTCTCCCTCAAGTGTCCTTACACATCTCTTCTCCCCCAACCCTCTTTGCGAAACCCTGTGTCGACTTCTTCCCGATGAGTGATTACCCTAAAGCTCAAAATATGGACCCTTTCCTCCACAATTTCGAGCCCAACGAAGTACGGATCGCTGCTGAATTTTTGTCCAATTGGTTGCCGTTCCTCTCACGCGGCCTCTGCAAATCTTGCAACCAAACTCTTTCCCATGGCATCCGATCCCTCCATACAGGTATACAGATGTTCAATTTTCATGTGAATTTGTGAAATTATCGTATATTTATCTGCTCCTTGATTTTCCTCTTCTGGGCTGTCTAGTGACTTCTTCGCCTTCGTGTTTCGATTTTCGCTAAAGAAATAGAATTCGCTTTATAAAGATTGTCGCCTTCTCACTAAGTCTTGGAATTAGGGATTCTTGCCCCAATTTTACTCTTCTTTTTCCCCTGGAAAAGTTCCTTTTTTGTTCATGTGTTCATCTAATTAGGGATTTTCTTGGGGAATATGTAAAGTTTAGTTATGAGGGTTGATTTATTTGGTGTCTGTTTCTAACTATGTTACTATTTGAAATTTGTGAAATAGATGGCAATTCTGCTGATTCTTTTCAAAGTGTTTCCGATCTGAGTGACTGCAAGGAAGATCATGGAAATTGTTATGCTCATTCCATTGGAACTACAAAAGATAGTGCAGATAACAATGATGATGCAGATACACATTCGTTAGGCAGTTGGAAAGACGATTTGGATGTGTCACCAGAACATGCTATCGAAGCATCATCAACAAACGAAACATATAGCTCCTCAACACAACTTTCGAGCCCAACGGCGAAAAAGTCTTGGGCTGATATGGCTCTTGAGGATGAGCTTGCGGAAGAAGATGGCCACGAAGAGAGTAATGGGCTTGGTATTGTGAATGATTCGTACTCAGAGGCAACATCTGGGGTTGAAGCTAAGCCTAAGGTGGGACTGTCTAGAGATGAGAGGGAGTACATTCGATTTAATAACGTTGAAAGGAAGAAGGATTTCATATGTTTAGAAAGAGTCAAAGGGAAAATCGTCAACATATTGGATGGCTTGGAGTTGCATAAAGGCGTCTTCAGTGTTGCAGAACAGAAGAGGATTGTTGGTTATGTCGAAGAACTTCAACAGATGGGAAGTGATGGGAAGTTGAAAGGTGAGTTGTTCTCATGAATCTTAAGTTGATTGCAGTTTTTAACTTTAACTGTTACCTGTTTAACCTTGGCCACATGTTTACAATCATAATACAATTCGCTGCGCTGAGGTTGATCAGTTACTTGATTGTTTATGGCTATATTCATATTAGTTGTAAATATCTATTTTATGGATCTGAACTTGTTGGTGGATGTATGATTTAAAAGCAATCTAGATCTAGATCTAGATTATTCAAGTATCTAGACAAGCAGAATAGATTGTAGAATTCTTAACTTGCTTATATCAGCCTGTTTTTTGAGTACTTCTAAGAGATTGGTGTATCCCTTTTATTAATAGACAGTAGGTATTGTTTGTAATGTGATGTGTTATATTTCATTAATCTTCAGATTAAGTGTCAATGTCCTAGATTGTTTAGTCACCAATTTGATATTGGTATGAACTAAAACTTTTAGGAGTTTGAGATGTCTATGAATGAAAATCCCACATTAATCTTTTTTTTCCCCCTCGGTACGAATTTTCCAACTTGAGATTTAAGTTGAGTGTGGAGTATCTTGTAGCTTGTTTCCTTGTTTGCAATACACTCTTCATTTATTTGGCTTTAAATCATTTATTTAGCAGATTGAATTTATAGCTTGAAAACTCCACAATAGTGCGATTTACTGCTTTTCTCTCTGAGAGTTTATATGCATGTAGGCTTGAAATTATGGTCACTTTTGATTTGTTTTTCGTCAAGTCCTTTATGGCCCAATATGTTCATGTTCATTTCATGTTGCTACATTAAATAGTCCTTTGCTTTATTTATTTTTAGTTAGTTACCCATAGTTCTCTCTTTTAAACTCTTATAATGAGATATTTGACTACTTGGTTCTGAATTTTTGGAACCCCTTTGTATTGTAAAAGATTACTCCCAATTCGATTGAAGAGGACAGTAAGTGATGACAGGAAATGCCTTATTTCTCAAATTTTAAAAATAGTACTACATTTGTCTTTCTGATTGTAAGTTGCTTGAACAGAAGTCTGAACAGAACTTTTGAAACTTCATGGTGTCCATGGATAAATAGCCCTTTAATAACAGAGTTTTAGTGCATCTGTGGCACTTATTGGTGCACTTGTTATTATCCTTTCGTTTACAAGTAATATGTCCTGGGTTCAATTTGGCAAATTGGCAGAGTTTATCACCTTTTGTTGCATTTAAAAGTTTAATCTTTGTTCACCAGAGTCATTGCAGTAAATCTGATTCTCTTTTGATAATTTAATTGTAAGATCGTACTTATTCTGCACCTCGGAAGTGGATGAAGGGAAAGGGGCGTGTAACTCTCCAATTTGGTTGCTGCTATAACTACGCAACAGTAAGTTCCCATAAAAATCTCCTTTTCTTTTTCTTCAGTTGCTGCTTACCAAGTAACAGAAGTTAAACTAGAGATCTTAACAATTAATTTTGGTGGTGGCAGGATAAAAACGGCAATCCTCCTGGCATCCTCAAGAATGAAATGGTTGATCCCTTGCCTCAACTATTTAAGACTATGATCAAAAGGCTGGTAGGGTGGCATGTTTTACCACCTTCTTGTGTCCCCGACAGCTGCATCGTGAATATTTACGATGAGGGGGATTGTATACCTCCTCATATCGATAACCAGGAGTTTGTCAGACCGTTTTGTACGGTCTCATTTCTCAGTGAATGCAACATATTGTTCGGATCAAACTTGGAAATATTGGGTCCCGGTGAATTCTCTGGTTCTTTTGCTATCCCCCTACCACTTGGGTAAGTATGTTCTGCCTGCTCATTACAGTTTTGTACCTGCAATTTCTTGTTTCATTTCGAATGATCAACTGTTATTATTTTAATTTTCAACCAGATCTGTTCTAGTTCTAAAAGGAAATGGAGCTGATGTGGCTAAACACTGTGTGCCAGCAGTCCCTTCCAAAAGGTACAGTCTATAGAATGCCAATTCTTCTTCTTCTTCTTCTACTACTACTATCGTTTGGCATTGTCTGATTTCAACTTGCTTTACTTCAGGATATCAATTACCTTTAGGAGAATGGATGAGTCTAAACGGCCACGCTTTTACGTTCCAGAGCCCGATATGCTGGGGCTTGAACCATTGCCAGTCGAAAGTGACCGATCAAGGAGGTATGATGCTTCAAAAAACAGGCGTTTTTCAAGAAAGCCTGTCGGTAGAGAGGATCGAACAGACCAAGGGCGACCACAGAATTCAGAAAATTCGTATGCTCGTTTCTCAGGCCTTGGTCTACCGCAGAATTCAGAAAATTCGTATGCTCGTTTCTCAGGCCGGCCGAGACAAGGTGCTGTACATAAGAAGAGATTTGAATAATTTGGAAAATTGATGTGTGTAAACATGTATTGATTTGATTATAGCATGCATTCTCTGTGAAACATTGGTGGTTTCCTTAGATTTTGCTCAAGGTGTATTATTCAATTTGTATATTACAGTTGAGGGCTTTACCCCCCTGATTCATAGTTTCTGTTAGTTGATTGAGATTCCAGAATAGAATATTGACTGGGATTCTTGCTTAATATAATCAATTTCATTTGTAAGTTTTGTATTGATCAATAATTAAAACCTCGTCATTTGTGACATTTATTACATTTTGTTGTATTTTTTAAATATAGGTAAGGAGTGATAATATTGCTAATAAAAATATAAATACAGTATAATTTATGAGAAGCAATAACCAATAATTATCTAATCTAATTACTTTCATAAATAATTCGTAATATTTTTTAATTAAAAATCTCACACCAGACATGGTCTTATGTTAACTATAAACCTATTAAGAACTAAATTTGTTATATGTTCTAAACTAAAGATTTTTGTATTACACTTGTTAAGCCCAAGAAGCTTACACAAATGAGATGGCACGAGTATTACTTTCCTACCATTTCGATTTTTTTATTTTTTAATGTAGCTAATTAAGTGAAATAGTTGTATACTTTGTGAATATATAGTAATCTTTTTAAAACAACATACCTAACTGATATAAAAAAAAAATGAAAATCAAACAAATCAATATTCATGTATTCATAAATAAATCATTTAGTAACTGTTTTGGAGTCTATTCATGGCAATGGACAAATGGTATAGTATATTACTCTTTACACATATACATACACAATTGGGCAAAGAAGTAATAAAGTGATAATTAATTACAAAACGTAAAATGATATACTACATAACTGGATTTCTTGAGGATCATGTAATTAATTTGTAATAGTAATTCAACGTAATAAAATTTATGCCATTATTTTGTACATAAGTAATGGAGTAGATTTTTTTCCAAACGTTATCTTTTTCACACCAAATATTAACTTATCATCAAAATATGAATCTCTTCTTTTCTTTCATCACCACATACATACATTGGTATAAGGGTTTGCACAGAATTTCTCATATATATATATATATATATATATATATATATATATATATATATATTATAAGTGAAAAGAATAGCATTAAATTAGTAATTTTGCAGAAAGAATTAAATGGTTTGTGTTGCAGCCCTCTATTAGAAACACATTCAAGTCAAGAATATTCAACAAGAAAAGCTAAAATAGTTGTAAGTTTGAAAGAAGTTATGAAGCCCAAGAACCATTTTTGATACTCCATTCTTGTGAAAAGAAATGCCCCCATTTAATAACTCCACACACACACTTATATGTATTATAGGAATTTGTGTGATGATCATGAAAGTGGCAAAACCATAAAGTAGATGAAACCAACAATATGATTTTAGGCCCATTCTATGTTACACCATTATAATTTCCAATCTTGGTAACTTGCTTCACTTTGTTTGCAAGCATCAAATTTTTGCAATCTTTGGATGTTAAAGTGCAATTCAATTGCAAGTCTCTTTCTTGCCATTAAATTGCAAAAAAGCAAACAAGAAAATGAGACTGCTAGTGAGAGAAACCAAATCTTTTGAGATATGGAAGAGAAGAAGATGATAATTACCCTTAAGAAAGAAAATATTGAAGAAAGGGTAAATTGTGGTTGGGGGTGGGGTGGGGGTGGAGTAGAGGGGTGGGTGCAAATTGTAGGTAGGGGGGTTATATATCTCATGAGGTAAGCTGTCCAGGATTTGGGACTTAGAGGACAGAATTTTGAGCTTTTACTGCCAAAGTATAAGATAGCCCACAAGACTACTGCTATTGGATGCCTAATTAGACTAAGAAATGACCACAATAAACCTTTAAATAAATACTACTCATATTTTGTATTTTAATATACATGATGCAATTATAACACTGTTCTTCTACTTTAATTTGGCTTCCAAACATTTACTAGGGTTTAAAAAAGAATTAAATATAAATAATTTTAATAAATACTCCCTCCGTCCCGGAGTTAAGTTCACCGACACTGTAGATACGGAGTTTAAGAAAAATTACTTTTTGACCAACTTTATTGACTTTTGAGGGGTATTGTGGTATTTTTAAGTAATAAATAAATTATAAAGTATGTTATGTGTGTTAGGTGATAGTGGTATTTTTGAAATTAAGATAACTTTTGAGGTTGTTAGTTAATGTAAAATTTCCTTTTTTGGGTGGTGAACATAAGTATGGGACGGACGAAAACGGAAAGTGTGAAGATAAGTATGGGACAGAGGGAGTATATTTTATATGGACTTGATCCTCTCTCGGGAGTCAATTTCTACTAACATGAACAGTGATTTCACTGTTCACATGAACAGTAAAATCATTGTTCATATGAGAGGAAATTTCCTCCGTTACTAGAGAGGATCCTCACCCTATTT
The DNA here is from genome assembly GCA_023678885.1 of Pogostemon cablin. Classification (NCBI taxonomy): domain Eukaryota; kingdom Viridiplantae; phylum Streptophyta; class Magnoliopsida; order Lamiales; family Lamiaceae; genus Pogostemon; species Pogostemon cablin. Next base: position 4,649,619 of record CM042993.1, on the reverse strand, counting down.
TATATACTATATTAAAACCTTTAAAAACACTAGAAATAGATTTTATTTTTTTGAGCTGCTATCCGGTGTAACTGAGCACGCGTGCGCTCATATGTTTGTATTAATTTTTATTTAATGGTCTTTACTATATGTTTCTTAATAAATATATTATCTTTTTATATTCAATTTTTTATTTTAAAATTAATAAAAAAATTCGTTAAAAATTCTCTAACGAAGACCATTATTCATTAGTAGTGTATAGTAAGTCCTAAATATGAATCAAATGAGAATTTGCCACATACTATATATCTATATTTGTTATTTTATGATGGTGGATTCGTTATACTATATTTTAAATGTTGGGATGCATACATTTATTAAAATTATTAAACTATGTGGTGTATTCATATCCTAATTGAAGTTGTAGTTTACAACATAGATGGAAATAAATGAAGGCATAGTGAGAGAAAGAGGAGGGTGAGATGTATGAAAGTGAAGTGGGGAAATATGACGATGTTATAGTCAAAATCAAAGAAATAGGGCAGAAATCTCAAAAGTTGAACGAGAGAGAGAGAGAGAGAGAGAGAGAGGCAAAAAGTGGAATTAGAGTGTGGCAGTATGAATTCAAGGAGGGACTCTGAATAGTTTCTAACTCCCTTTAGCCTTCTCCATTCTCAAGAAACTCAGTATTTACTCCTAACTATTTCTATTTTCTACATCCATTATGTAATTATTATACCTACAAAATACATACGTACATCTTATTAATAGAAACGTTTTTTTTATCGAATATTTGCACCTTTTTCTTTATTTATTTATCTCCAAATTGCTTGCACACCCTTAAAATACAAAAAACCCTGACACCCTTTAATTATTACTCTCTCCCTCCCATTGACACACTTTCCTTTTTGGTTTGTCCCACTAAAATTGACACATTTCCTTTTTAATACATGAGACCCACACAAAAATAATTAATCTATTCTCATGGGCCCCACATATCACCTCTAATACAACTACCAACTACACATTAAATATTATTTCTCTCACTTTACTTTACTTCACTTTATATTAAATTATTACACTCCTTAATCTCCATGCCCAAAATAAATTATACCAACTTCTCGGGACGGAGGGAGTATAAAAATGATACTCCACTTTTTATATTTTATTAAATCCAAATCAAGAATTAAATACATTAATTTTAATACATCATCACTAAGAAAATACTAGTTTTCTTAACCCTAAGAAAGGGGGAGTACAAGCTTAATTACAATCTAAAAAATTTGGAGTTTTAGCTCCTATTTCCTTTTATCTATCACTACCTATTAATTCCAAAATTTTAACACTATAAATTTTTTTTGTACATATAAAAAAAAATTACCTCTAATTTATCTTAGAATTATTTAATATTAGTATATCACTCTTAAAAAGAGGAGTATACATTTGTGGTTCAATCGATAATATACATGTTAGTAAATGCAACATAAAAAATGTTGAATATGTTTTTTGTTTAAAAATAAAAAATAAAACTGATAGTAATCTGAAGTGAAAGTTGAGGAGAGAGAGAGAATTAGGGCACAAATAATGGGAGATTTGATAGCTAATGAAATTGTAGTAGCATTAATTATAAGGCCACGTGCTTCTTCGTATTGCACAAACCATACCAAATCTTCTATTTGCCGGCCCGTCCTTCACCTTTTTCATATTCTCAATATGACCCCAATCCCAAAAGCTTCAACATTTCTCACTTTAGATAACTTCTAAGAGTGAAAAGGAGAAATAAAATAAAATAAATTAGTATTTTCAAAATTGGTCAAATTTTAATTTAGAGAAAGATTAGACCCAAATATTAAAGAACATGTGTATTTCAAATTATGTATATACGAATTTGTAGTATATAAATTGGTTGTTGTCTAGTCTACAATTGTTTATGTCACATAATTACAATGACTTGTGTATTTCAAATTATGTGCTTTTTTTGTTATATGAATAATTCATTGTTTTTTATTAGATAAAATATATATCATTATTCAAAATTAATTACTAAAATTTGTTGAATTCTATTAGTATGAATGAGGTAGAAAAAATATTTAACTCAAAATTAATGTAAATTTCATGGTGGATTGAAGGGAGTAAATATTTTAAAAGAAGCATGACATAGTAACAGTTAAAAATTAGTTATATGCCATAACTTTTTAACACTTTAAATTTTGTTTCAAAAAAAGTTATTTGTATAAAATATGTGGTATAATTATCAATTTTAGTTCAATTTTGCTCAATTTTTGTTGAAAAACGGTCACGTGACCATTCAATTTGGGGGAACCGGCTACTTTAAATGATGTGGGGTTCAAAATTGGGCCAATCCAAACAAAAATTGATGGTTCAGGCAAAAATTGGGTAAAATTGAACTAAAACGGATAATTATGAGACAAAATTGATACAATTAATTTTATTTGAGACAAAATTTAAAGTGTTAAAAAGTTATGGAATATAATATATTTTTACTTATTATAGGGAGCAATAACTTTTTTATTAAATCTCACACTTTTTTACAATTTAGTATTTAATATTATACTTTTTAGTACCCTTAATTTTCTAAGAAAAAAGATAAATTTTTTAATCAAAACATTTATATTATTTATATTTTAGTTGACATTTTCAATGAAAAATTGTACTCTTATTAATTAAAGTGTATATCATTTAGAACAAAATATTATATCTTTATACTCCATTCGTCCCGTTTCAATGTTTACGTTTGCTTTTTGCACGTTAGTTAGCTTTTTGCACGTTGGTTAAAAAGTATTATATTTTAATAGATAGTGGGTGGAAAAATATACTATTTAATGTGAAGTGGGTAGATGTATCAGTGTTAGATGATATATTAATTGTTTTAGGTAGGTCCTATATTCCTAAAAAGAAAAACGTAAGCATTGAAATGAAACGCGCAAAATAGAAACGTAAACATTGAAATAAGACGGAAAGAGTACACCTTATGCATACGGAGACACAAAAAACTAACTCTTTATTCAGAAGAATGGAGTATAATTCATCACTTTAAAAAATAATTTTTCATATACTTAAAACGTAATTTTATATAAAAAAAAGTGTAGTTCTCGGGAAACTCCAACAATAATTGAACTAAATAACTAATCTTTCAAATTCGATCCCACACAGAAGACATTCTAAAAAAATCGTTCCATAGAAAATTAGTCCTTCAAAATATTAAAATAAGTGACAGCAAAATGAAAAGTTGGAATTAGAAATGAGAAATGAAAATGTAAAAAAGGATCTTCGAAATGTACTTTTATGGCACATAAGGATATGTTGGCAGCATATAATTATACGTCTCTCAGAACAGAATAGAATAGAATAGCACCCTACGTGTGTGTATCAATCCCTACGGATTTTTTTTTTTTTTATAAATCTTAATTATGTTACTTCTAATTAATTTATATTGTGACATAATTTAATTAATGCTACTATTGTTTATGAAGATGACGTTGCCCTAGCCTTTCAATATACTCTCTGTACTAATAAACTTAAGTTTTCACTTTTTCTTTATTTATTTACCTCACTACATTATTCATCTTTCTTCAAATATAGTATTAAAATTTTAAAATAAATAACCTCCCATTACATTGCATGTTTAAAAAAGTCATCATTATTACCTAACATACATTTATTTTATCATTTATTTATTACTTTAAAATATAATTTTACTCTCAAAACTTAATAAAGTAGGTTAAAAAGGCTCTTTTTTTAAATTTCATATCTACATCAGTAAAGATGAAGAAATTATGGAGACGAAAGGAGTATTTCATTTCTTTTAATACAGTGTATCACTTTTTTATTAATTAGGGTCTCTTTTCAATGGATGATAGCTAGGGTTCTTTCATGGAGTATTTATTTTGGAGACATTTACTATTTGGTTATTAATTAATATTGATCTTGTGCTGTCAAGAAAAAAGAAAAAAAAATATCTATCCTAACTTTAACTTCACATTTTCAATTTTTAGGGATGGCAACGGAATCCGAAACCAAAGTTAACCGAGCCGATTCCGATTCAATTGGGGCGGTTTTTTTTTTTTTTTTTGACCGGGTATGGTTCGGGATTTTGAGAAAAACCAAAAAAATAATAATAAAAACGGGTGGGGACGGTATTTAAATACCCCGCCCCGATATATATATATTTCAATAACAAAAGTAATAATATGTGTAAACTTTGAATTATACATCATATGTCTCTTTTAATTAATTTTTTTATGTATTTTAAATTTTTTTAAATTATAATTTCATTATTATTTTTAAAATAATATGATAAATTAAAAAAAAGATTTCAGTTTGGGTACGGGAATACCCGACACTGATAGGGGTGGGGATGGGGTGCAAAATTAATTCCCCGACGGGATATGGAGCGAGTTCGGGGATGAAAGTTTTCAAACGGTTCGAGGATGGTATTGTTAAAACCCGCCCTGTTGCCAACCCTATCAATTTTTATCCATCTCAACCTTAATTTCACTCCATCTCAGTTCCACTTTATATTTTTCGTTCGGGCAATCCCAACATTTTAACTTCACACTTTCATAAAAGAAATGACACTTAACTAATATTCTTCTTTTTTTTGGAAGGAAAAAATAAATATTATTAAGAGTACCAGAAGTACTCAATGAATCAGAAGTTACAGGTTTACAAACAACATAACACCAATAACTGTGAAGAGAGACCCCCAATTACTTACAAAATATTCTAGGGTTGTTACACCAATCTAAAAATGATAAAGAACTATAATGTGTAAAGAAAATGCACCATGATTTGATTCTAATTTCCTCAAACGTCTTTTCCGGATTGATTTCCTTGTTTTCAAAGATTTTCTTGTTCTTGGCATTCCAAATGAACCAAGCTGCACAACACCAAATGCATTCAATAATGTGTTTTTTTTGTTTCATACCTAGCATGCCAGAATGTTGTAGGAAATGCATCGTTGGATCAGAGGCACAAGGCATGGGAGACTTTAACTAAGAGTAGCAAAGACACCAAACTTGATAGGAAAAGTTGCATTCAAAGAACAGATGCATCACCGTTTCTTCATGATTGCCACAAAAGATGCAAGAGATGTCATCTCCATCTTTCAAAACATTTATCTTCTTCAGCGCGGATCTAGTAGGAAGCCGACGTCTACGGAGGCGAGCCCCGAAAATTTCATAGGAGTCAATTTATTCCAAATCCTAGATAGAGCTTTGCAAGTATCTTCACCAATGTTCGAGGAAACCGAGACTTGAGCTACTTGGCATTGATAAGCACTCCATGTAGAATATTGTCCATCTTTTGAGGATTTCCATGTCCAAACATCATCACCAGAGGCCTGCATAAGAAATAATTCAAGAGAAGACCATAATTCCTTTTCTAAATCTGACTCCCATGACAAAAGTTCTCGTCGCCAATTAAGGCTCCAACTCCAAACACCATTAACCCAACAACCCGACTCACCTACTTTGACCTCTTTGTTAGAGCACAAAGAGAATAATCTAGGAAAAGACTCTCTAAGACAAGACTCGCCAACCCATTTATCGAACCAAAAATAAGTAGACAATTTGTCACCCATTTTTTTGACATGTTAACCTCGAACCAAGGACACTTTGAAGGGGAGAAGAAAATATCAAAAATTTATCTCCACCAAATTGACATATACTTCCTATTAACACACCTAGCAGACAATGGAGACGAACAGGCACCATACTTGGAGTCGAGTATCATTACCTAAAGAGAATTAGGTTCAACTCTAATCCTCCAAGCCCATTTACCAAGTAATGACTTATTGAATAAATCCAATTGTTTTACACCAAGACCACCATTCTCTTTAGGCTTACAAATGTCATCCCAAGCAACCAAGGAATTTTTCTTTCACACACACCCCACCCCAAAGGAAATCACGTTGGAGTTTGGTAATTTCTCTCAAGGTGCATTTATGTAGACGATGAAAAGAGAGATAATAGGTCGGCAACGAGTTTAGGACAGTATTGAGAAGGATGATTCTGCCACCAAATGAAATATTCTTGTCTTCCAATGCCCTCAATCTGTTTTTTATTTTTTGAATTACTCCTGCCCAAATTTCCGAACTATGATAGCCCGCTCCAACATGAATTCCAAGATAGCACATAGGAAAAGATTCAATTCCACAACCAAGAAAACTGCCAATATTGTTAAGAATCTCTCCATCAACTTTAATTCCAAACAGAAGGCATTTGGTGTAATTAATGCGAAGCCCCGTCAACAACTCAAAATTAGCCAAAATGCATTTTAAAGCCCAAATATTTTTGATTGAAGCATGGCCAATAAGGATTGTATCATCGGCATAGTGTAGGTGAGAAACTGAAATATGCTTACTCCCAATAGAAATACCATCAAAGAGACCACAATTAATAGCTCTAGAAAGCATGACATTTAAAGCTTCAGCTGCAATAAGGAAAAGTAGAGGGGAGAGAGGATCACCTTGTCTTAGGCCCCGTTCCAGTTGAAACTCTTTAGTAGGACTGCCATTAACAAGAATAGAATTTGAGGCAGTGGAGATGCATTCCATAATCCAGCCACACCATTTTGAATTAAATCCCATACTCTCCATCATTGCCCTCAAAAAGCCCCAGTCAACTGAATTAAAAGCTTTTGCAAAATCAATTTTAAAAAGTAGCGTCTCCAATTTCTTTTTTTTCACCTCATCGATAATCTCGTTAAGCACAAGCATACCATCTAAAATCTGTTGACCTTTTATAAAGGCTGTTTGGGCAACAGAGATGACGTTTCCAATTACTCTACTTAGCCTCTGGGCAAGAACTTTGGCAACTATCTTGTAAGCACTGTTGATTAAAGAGATAGGTTGAAAGTCACCAATGTTGTTGGGGGAGCGCTTTTTGGGAATAAGTGCGATGAAGGACGAATTGAATCCTCTGACAAATTTTCCATTTCAATGAAACTCTTCAAACAACAATTGAAAATCACCTTTAAGGAAAGACCAGTACTCCTTAATAAAAGCAAAAGAAACCCCATCAAGCCCAGGACTTTTAGATGACTCACATTTCCAAATAGTTTCTTTGATTTCAGATTCGGAGAACGGTTCCACCAGCATAGAATTGTCTTCAACACTCACCTTTTTCAGAGCAAAATCAGACGTAATAAATGGCCTACATACATTCCCAGCTTGATAGTGATTTTTGAAATGTGAGAAAATAGCATTTTTAGTCTCTTGAGCTGATGAGAACCATTCACCATCAATACATATCGCACCAAGATCATTGAACTTCCTTCTTGCATTGATACACTTGTAAAAAAAATTTGGTATTTGCATCTCCTTCTTTGATCCATTGGATTTTAGCCTTCTGTCGTAAGATTTGTTGACGGAAGCTGCAATCTTGAAAAATATCTTTTAAAAGATCTCTTCTTCTATCAATTTCTTCTATCTCAAGACCAAAAGTGTCATCAAACAGATCAAGATGAAGAAGCTCCAACTTATTAGACTCAATTCTTCGGTCCAAATCACCAAAAGTGGTTTTACTCCAATCACGTAGTCCACTTTTAAGGAGTTTGAATTTCTCCTTTACAATAATAAAGTGGTTTTCTTCTAATATATTTTAATTTTAAAATTGCATGTCATTGTTTTTTTAACACAGATAACATACTTTATTATTTATTTATTAAAAAAATTATTAAACTAACTCAAAAATAAATCAAAATGTGATTTTTATTAATACGCGTACAACAATAAATGCGAACCTGATATCGAGACAGATGGAGTATTTATTTATATATATTTTGAATTAGAAGTAGTTAGATTAGAGCATTTCGAGCAGACTCGATTTTCATAAAGTATAGAGTATTTTTTAATTTTAAAGAATTATATTTTGTTATGTTCCTACATCCTCTTTATATTTTCATTTCTAAATTTTTTATTCTCTCCTAAGTTAAAAGTAAATTACATTTAATGCAACAAAGTGCTTTTTTGACTCCAAATTTGAGAATGAAAATCATTCTCTAAACTTAAGTGTTAAAATAAAGAGTGGTGAAGTTTACTTTTATTTCAATATATATGAGTTTTTTTTCCTCAGTTTTTGGATATATATATATATATATATATATATATATATATATATATATATATATATATATATATATATATATATATATATATATATATATATTTATTTGGTATGAACTTGATTAATGAGTTGTATGCCTCATATGAACATGAATCTCAAAATAGATCACTCATCCAACATGATTTTTTCACATAAATAGTAAAATTAATTAACATTTCAAATTAATCATTCAACATGATTTTTTCACATAAATAGTAAAATTAATTAACATTTCAAATTAATCATTCAACTGTAAGCAGGTTGATTAATTCTAGTTGAGAGACATAAATGCAGTTGGTTGACAATTCCACACACATATATATATATCATATTTGGCAAAACATTACTTATTAGTACTATATATATATTGTTCTATTTTCATCAATATATCCCAGTGAAATTATAAATATATGTGTGTCCAAGAAATTAGAAAAATAAATAAAGTAATAGAGTAATTAATTTAAACATGGATATGAATAAGAATGTATTAGTCCCTTTATGAAAGTACAAGAATATCTCTCAGAAAGACAGATATGATAATATATACTCACTGTATCTATCTCCATTAAAAGAAGAACCCTCCTCCCAGAATTTTCTTTCTTTCTTGTATATATCATTTCATTCATCATTCATTCACTTCACTTCACTTCAATTCACATGCAATATGTATGGATTTTGATGATATATATAGTGGCATGTGATGACTGGTTAATGATACTAATCAGTAGAGAAGAAATGTTGTTGATGGATATGGCTTTTGATCCAAGCAATTCATGTCTCTGAATTCCTACTTTATAGTCCCTCTTTTGTCCCTTCCTTTTTGTTACCCCCCCCCCCTGTCAACTTCACTCCTTCTCTCTGTCTCTCTATCATCCTCCATGTGGAGGCCTGTTCTCTGACTCCCCCCTCCCTCTTTTTATAGCTCTCATCTTATTTCTCTTCCATCTCCACACCAACAACCAATTAATCAAAATTCAAACCCCTTTTCTCTCTCTGTTTCTCTCTCTCATGGATGGTGCAAGTGATCAAGAACAAGGGGGTGGGGGGAAGAACAGTAACTTGGTGTGCAGACAGAGCAGTACGAGGTGGACTCCTACGACGGACCAGATAAGAATCCTCAAGGATCTTTACTACAACAAAGGCGTGAGGTCTCCGAGTGCAGAGCAGATTCAGAGGATCTCTGCTAAGCTCCGACAGTACGGAAAGATTGAAGGCAAGAACGTGTTCTACTGGTTCCAGAATCACAAGGCTCGTGAGAGACAGAAGAAACGCTTCATTGCTGATATACCCATGCACAAACCCCCCTCTCCTGCCACGTGGCACATCTCCCATGACTCCCCCATCTACTCCAAGTACCCCACCATCAACCATCATTCTCCAGGTTCTTCTTCTTAAGTTAATTTTTTTGTCTTACTTTTTTTTTTCTTGCAGTTTTGATTTGATTTGATTAAGGTTTGTTTGTGTGTTTTTGTAGGGAATTTTGCATCAGGTTCTAACTCAAGTGGTTTGATGAGTGTTGGGAATTATGGGTATGGATGTTTGGGCATGGAGGAGAGCTTTAGGGTGAGTTGTTTTTTTGATACATATAGATTCATGTATTGTATGTATGTATATATTAATTGTTGTTGATGATCAAGTACGAGATTCTTGCATTTTTTGTCTCTCATTTTGGGACACAATATTATTACATTTACACCACTTGTTTTGTGTACATTCTATTCCACCCTCTCAGAAATCTGTCTTCGTTTGTGTATACTTTGATTTTGTAAGAAGATTTTTCACAGTTTCAGATTCTTTTCTGGATCTTTCTCTCTTCAAGACAGAGAATTTTTTATTTTATTTTTTTTATTTTTATTTTTTAAAAACCCTTGATTTCAAGACCCTTTTTTGCCCAAGTAATTATGAATATGATCATTTAATAAACTCAAAATTTCATGAACACGGATAATTTCTTGAAAATTGTAGCGAACATTTACTAAAAGATTTTTTTTTTAAACCCTTGATTTCAAGATTTCATTAACATAGATAATTTGTAATTAATAGGAGTAATTGAATATGTGCAGGATTGCTCCATAAATCAAAATGGGAATGGGGGTGCATGGATAGGGGTTGATCCTTACTGTACACCCTACCCTAATTTCCTTGAAAAGAGGAAATTCCTCTATGCAGATCAAACCCTAGAAATGGAGGAGGGGGAGGAGGCGCCGCCGCCGCCGGAGATCGAAACCCTACCTCTCTTCCCCATGCACGCCGAAGTCAAGGACGGCACCGCCGGCTACTTCAACGGCTGGCACCGCCGCCTCGACGACACCATCGCCGCCGGATCGCTCGAGCTCACCCTCAACTCCTACGCCGCCGCCGGATTCCCCACCACCTATTGAATATCAATTTTATATATATATATAATGCAATTAATAATTGTGAAATAATTTACTCCCTTTTAAATTAGGACGTATTAATCTAGATTTATGGGATGATCTTTTGTAATTAATGATGACTAATTATTATAATTAGTGCTTACGTATGAAACATTGATGATGTCACTTTTATTTTATTAACTTTGGATTAGAATGTTAATTTCTAGAATAAGAATGTTTCTAGAATTAAATCTGTGTTTAGCTACTCATAAATTCTTCCTAATTATACTTTCTCTATCTGGTCATGAGGAAATAGGATTATATATACTGAACAGCTCATGCGTATATACCTTTATATAGCATAGTTTATTTATCAAGTTTATGCAATTAAATTCTGCTGCATATTTCATGTGTGATAAATTATTTGGATTTTTTTTTAATTGATCAACGTCTAAAAAATAGACTAATAATTGATTTAGAGTCTGGAATTTTTTTTATCCGATTAATTAATTTACAAGATTTTGTTCTTGATTAGAGTCTTTCGATTAATTAAGACATGAAAAGTAAATTCATTGTAAATTTGGGCTTGAAAGAGTTTCATCACTAATTAAGGCCTAAAAGATGAATTGTAATCTAATTATTGTTGAATTATTTTAAACAATATGATTTTATAGATATTTATATTTTATTCACACTAGCTACTAAATATAGATGGAAAATATATTCACACTTAATTAAGATAAATAGTTAATCTGTGTTTTTTTTTACTTCTTGGATTGAATTTTTTTTAATTAACTAATTTTACATATTCGTAATCCACCTTTATACAGGAAATCGTATTAATTTATGATGATTAATTAAGTAGGATTTAATTATTTTATGGGAGTGCAAATTAATTTAACTATTGGATATAAGCTATCTCTAGAGAATAAAATTTGGAGTATTATATGTAGTTGAATTGACGTCCTCAAACTCTTAATATATGATATTAGTTTCCAATATAATTAATAATCTCTCCATTTAAATAAACAACCTTTTAAAATTCTTCATACATGTTAAGTAACATATGTATAATAATTTGACGCGCGATCGATTAAGTTTGAGATCGTTTTGGTGTATAATAATTTGACGCGCGATCGATTAAGTTTGAGATCATTTTGACATAAATAAAGCGTGATAACATTTTTAATAAAAAATTAATATTTAATTAATAAATAAAAATGATAATCATCTAAATGAATTAATTTATACAATTTAAATTATAAATAAAAAAAATATTAACATCTTTAATAGTAAGTAATAACTAATCAAGAAAATGTAAAATAATATTAACGTGGATCATACGAATTCACCAAGACTTGCTCATAGACTTGTTAACGTGGGTATAAATACACATACACCCACATTAATTTAGTGAGATCCATATTCGATTTTCATTGAAATCGAATTAGAAAGGGAGTTATAACAAGGAGGCTTGGAGAAAGAGAAAGTACGAGTGCTTGGTGAACTAATTACTAATTATGCTAACAACTAATATTTATGGATAAAAAAAATTAATGTGGTGTATTTTTTTTAAGTGTACGTTGAATAGCAACATTTACTCACCCAATATAGTTAATGACTCAAATAATATAATAAATCTATAATAGTAGTTTTCACACAGAAAATATTGGGATTAATTGGTAGAATAATTAATGGTGAAATTAATAGTTTTCAAATTACATGATTATATCATGAGAATTTCAATGCTGACATAATCTAATTTGGAGCATTTAATGTTTGTACAAGCAATCCCCATAAAAGAATTATTGGAAATAGTTGCACAACATGAACAAAAGGGTGCATTTATGTGTGACACTTACATATATATCCAACATTAAATAAATTAGAGACTTGAATAGTAAATTTTTGGATTTGTTTTGTGTCTTCTTCAATCACTATGTGGCTATGACATGTTGCCAAGATGGGGTATGTGACTGGAGTTTGAGCTAATTATATATTTTTCTTTGTAATTCTGAATTTAATTATATATATATATATATATATATATATATATATATATATATATATATATAGTCGTAAGTACAAGTGTTCTAATGAGTACGTAAAAAGATTTTGGGCACTCATTAGTGTTATAGCCGATGGGAGTATTATTATTTTAACCTTGTATATATTTGATGACTTTAACTATCTTTAGAATTTACTACATTCCATTTTAATTAGAATTTTTATGGTTAAATCGTTTCTAATTAAATTATTTAGGTTATAAAAAGAGCGATATTATTGTTATTTTATTCTTATAATAATGTATAATTTATTTTTTACTTTTAAAATTTATTACATTGCTTTTTAATAATTTTTCAAAATATAAATGGATGTGTTATATATATACTCCCTCCTCCGTCCCCTTAAAAGGTATTCATTTATTTTTTGCACGTGGATTAAGGAGTATAATAATTTAATGTATATTAAAGAGAGATAAATAATATTTTAATGTATAGTGGGTAGTTGTATTAGCGTTGAGTGTGGGGTCATGTGGACTGGTTGTAGGTCACATCAATCCAAAAAGGAAATGAATACTTTATAATGGAACGGACCAAAATGAAAAAATGGATACGTATCAAGGGCAAGGAGGGAATATATATAAAGAGGACTTATTATGAAATCATAGTAATAACTATTAAAGTATATCATTAAAGTATGATTTAGAACACCATTTAAAGACTAAATACAAATTATTATATAATTTAAAGAATAAAGTCACTAAAATGTATCTCCAATAAATTCTCTATCATAATATTTAGATTTGGATAATGAATTTCATTCCCCAATTTAAAGAGCCATATAAGCGTTCTTTAAAATTAAATAAATTTATTATTTAACTATTTCCAACTCTTTATCTTTATCATTTCGTGTAATACATACATGGAATAAAGATAAAGGATAAATAAATTAATAGAACTAAAGAATAAATATGTGATTGGTTGAAAAATGTGTAATAAGTATATTTAAGAAAAAGATAAAATAGAAAATGATCAATTATAAGGGTGTGTTGGAAGAAATAGAAATTTTATTCTTTAAATGATAAGATGCTCTTTAATTTAAGTACACTATGCTCTAAAAAATTAAAAGTTTTGTTGGAGATGCTCCTACTTATAAATAATATATTAAATATGATTTTAAATGGTATAGTATGATTTGTAAAATTATAATTATTGGATAGTACAGCTTCAACATTCTATTATACTTTATTAATAGATGTACATGTTTTAATTACAATTTGTATCATATATAAAAATTGTGTCACAAGAATTCTATGTATTTAGGGCTAAAAAAAATAGTACTCCCTCCATATGTAAACATTGTTACATTTTACCAAAAATGTGTTTCATAATTAATGTAACATTTCTTTTTTTGGTTGATGAGATTCACGCAAAATATTTAAATATTTATATGGGGCCCACAATACTACACTAATATAACTACACATTACATATTAAAATATTATTTTTCTCACTTCACATTATATTAAAATATAATATTTCTTAATTTTTATGTAATAAACCGTAAACGCAACATGGGAGGAGAGAGTATAGTATAAGAATTTATATGAAATAATTATAATTATAATAAAAAATAATTAAATAAATAAATAAACTTTCAATCTTGATCTGACAAACATGATTGGGAGATGGACGTTGTGCAGTCCCTAGGGATAGACAGACATTTCTATCTTGTTACGGAAAGTAATTTAAAGATAATATTCATGCTCAAGATAATGTTTTCATCTCAATGATAGATCATATAGATATTGAATATTATATTCCCAATTTTATGTTAATTATCAGTATTTTTTTTCCCTCTTATAATCGTTATTTTTATATTTTTATATTATTATAAATGTTTAGGATCTAACTTACTTTTAAAGCGCATGGCGATCATATGTAATGTAAGGTACCGTACAGATACTATAAGGATAAATTAAATTTAATAATTATAATTATAATTAATTATTCTAGCCCTCGACTAATTAATCAAGTGGGTACAGCTTGACGAAAACAAAATTGTAGGAGTAATACAAAGTACTCCCACCTTCTCTACAAATGTATTTATTTTATTTCTTTAGTATGTCTCATTATATATTTTCTTTTTTTAACGTGATTTACAAAAAAAATTATTATTATTCACAATCCACCTAACATAGAGCTCATACATTAATATAACTGTACATGACACATTAGAGTATTACACTCTTTAATTTACGTATAAAAGACAAATAAATTCTATGAAAAGGAGGGATGGATGAAGTATATATGCTATTTATGGCGTCGGATGTCTATTACATTTTGGTGTTACATCTCCTATTATACGTGTTAGATGAGTGACACGTATGCGGAGAGGAAAATCTCAACCATTCCCCTTAGAGTTGATTGTTAGGGTATAGATTAGTCTATCCTACGTGTCAATCATCCAACGATTTGTAACAAAATATGTAACACCAAATGTAATAGAAGATCCAAACCGACTATTCATCACATAAATGTTGATTTACACAAAAATTAGAGTGGAACAAATTTTACGGTGTAATTGAGATTAATCTATATTACATCGGACGAAGATTGGGATGAAGAAGTGGTGACATGCAAAAGATAGGAAAAGAGAAGGAAGAGCGGTTTGGTGAGATAGAACTCCCGAACTTTCAGAGAAACAAGGGAGTCCGGGGGGTTCCCTGATCGATTGATCCACAACATTCCCCACAATAGTCAAGCATTTCCACAATCCCTGGTTAGCGAGCGAATTCGAAGTTGTTATCCATACCCAGAGTGTTAACCCATGATCGAATTTAAAGGGGTTCACATAAATGTTGATTTACACAAAAATTAGAGTGGAACAAATTTTACGGTGTAATTAAGATTAATCTATAGTAATATAGTGGAAGATTACTCTTTAGAATAACAAAATTATTTTTTAATATAAAGAGTAATATTACTATTAATAATCATGAGCTCACATCGTAACTTTATTTATTTTTAAGAATATATAACATTCCATATTCTAAAATAATCATTCCCAAAAGGTTATATCTATATAGATCTAGTTATACATATTCAATTATTTAAATATAATTATGTGATGATTTTTCATTCAAACAAGGCAAACAAACAATTGTTTCGAGCATAAATATTTTCTTGAAATTGCCTATATAGTAGGCTTATTAAGTATATGTAGATAATTACATTATTATTAAGTATTAAAAAAATACTCCATAATGTTAGATAAAGAAAATAAAGAGAATTTCTGATGTGAAATGATGATGGTGTTGAATAAAAGAACTGCAAAAAGTGGGCATGAAGTGAAAGATTAAGGCAGGGGATATTGAGCCGCTATTTTTGAGCAAAATAAATTAAATAATACTCCTATATATACACACACACTTGTAGTTGTATCTATATGTATAGAACTTTGTGTATTATGCATCGTAAATGCCACAAATTATTTGCATGCTATTTTGCAGTCACACGCTCATTAGCCCTAACCCAACCCCACGCACCCCCCCCCCCAACACCTTTTTAATTTCATTTAATAATAATAATAATAATAAAGGAAAAAATAAATAAATATATAAAAGCGGTGCATTATTCATATTTTGTAAGAACATCAGAACATTAGACGAATGAGTATTAATTTAAAACAAAATCCAATTCAAATTGTTGTCCAAGTAAATTTATGGAAATAACTCCGTGTGTGTAATAAAATGTGTTCATATTTTATTCAATAAAATTTTTCATATTCTGAAATAATAAAATCACACATAACCTATCATCCCTTCCCACACGTAACAAACATAATAAACTTTATATTATGTATTATTACTAAACATACTCTATCAAAGTTCAAACTACCATAAGAGTTAATAAAATTCATTAAAAGAAATTAAAATAACAAAGAATATAACTATATATAATAATCAAAAACTAGTTATTTTAACTATAAACTACTATCATTTAACTTCTAAACCGTACGCGTTTGTGTATGGATATCTTATCCAATTTAATACTGGAAGAATCATGATTGTAAAAATCAGAAAATATTAATTTTAGGAGTATTTGTCAAAATATAAAGTCTTTTTTATGTGAGACATGTCCGTTTCTAAAGAGTCTTATCTAATGAATATCAATGAAAATCAGGAATCATGATAATGATAATTCAAGATTTAAGATATTTGATCAAAAAATTGAAAACCTTGACAAACCTCTTGTAAATATTCTTTTTGATTTGAATAGATGGAATCAACCATTTCGATACATAAAAATAACTAATTTGAGAAGGCTATCAGAAACGAAACGTCACAATATTATTTTGACATATGTCAAAGTGATGAAAAAGAAAGAATCTCTTTTACATACCCTCCCGGTTGTCGATTTGTTAAAGTATAATCTTATGGTATTATAATATAATTTATTAAAGTATAATTGTTTACTAAAATAGTATATTTATTGGAGATCGTGAATTGTATTATAACATCAAGGTATCATTAATCATACTTTAATTATCCAATAATGTATTTTACTTGTATAATAAATTATACCTGTTGGATCGAGCTGTTTCACAATACGTCTTACATATAACCGTTTCACAGTAAAATGTCCCTTTGTAGTAGTGAATTTTGTAAAGGGGAAGTGATAATACTTCTTTGTCCCAATGAAGTTCACATTATCACATATTTCCTAAAATAACAAGAAATTATTATACAAATGGACAATCATACCCTTAAAAAATTATATATAAATTAATCCCAACACTGCAAATAAATAATTTTATCCTTAATTGAAATATCAATTAAATGCACTTCTTTTGCATCGGTGCCTAAAAGAAATGTTTCCAAAGTATTTAGCAAGTCACTTTGAGAGTACGTAATAGCAAGAACTTTTAATTATTTAGGATTTAATTATGGAGTATGTAGAATTAAAATTACTCCCTCCGTCCCACGTATTTTTACTCACTTTTCATTTTGGGGTGTCCCACGTATTTTTACCCATTCCATTTTTGGCAAAAATACATAATATTTTATTACCTACTTTTTACAATCCCAACAACTTTAACTACTTTTTTACACTTTATTCATCATTCCCAACAACTTTATTCACTTTTTTTTAAATTACTAATTTATCCCTACTTTTTCTTACATTATATATTAAAAAAATAAAACGTCTTAATCTCCGTGCCCGTACAAACGGGTAAAAATACGCGGGACGGAGAGAGTATTAAATTACAAAAAAAAGGGGGCAGCAAAGAATTGAGATTGGTTCTAAAGATGGATGAAGAAGAAGTTAGTCCATCATAGTATTTCTACGGATAACAGACAGGGCCATGTAACTGACAGGTGGGCCCAATGATGTAGCATTCACTCTAATAAACTGAAATAACTCGAATAATTGCAACCAACTACTTCTCTTCCTCTTCCTCTTTCCCTACAATTTCCTTTATTTAATTCTCCTCCTATTTATCATTATTCGTACGATATTCTACTAATAAAATGACTAAAAAAATGTTTTGCATTAATTTATGTCTTTCTTAGCTTGTGAATGGTTGTAGAATACACTATTTTATAATGGAATGTGATACACCTCATGTGAGATCATTTTATGTTTTTCTTAAATAGTTACTCCCTCCGTCCCACGTATTTTTACCCACTTTCCATTTTGGGGTGTCCCACGTATTTTTACCCATTCCATTTTTGGCAAAAATACATAATATTTTATTACCTACTTTTTATAATCCCAACAACTTTAATTACTTTTTTACACTTTATTCATCATTCTCAATAACTTTATTCACTTTTTCTTTATAAATTACTAATTTATCCATATTTTCTCTTACATTATATATTAAAAAAATAAAACGTCTTAATCTCCGTGCCCGTACAAACGGGTAAAAATACCCGGGACGGTGGGAGTATTACTTTTTATTTATATACTACGCATTAATCATAAAATAATGCATTGCACCACGATCACTTTTCATCAATCCGAATACCACTTTCTATTTAAATATTATCAATTTTTATCTGTCTCGTGAAACTCTTTTCGTGACACGATCTTTGCCTTTTCTGACTGGTCGCCTTCCTAAACTAGTGTTGTTAATGAATTTTATGATAGTTTTTTACGTAGCTATTAATAAAAACACTTAAACTAATGAATAAAAACTTAAACAATTTATTAACCTAACGAATTTTCTATTAGTTTTTTAATGAAAAATTGAATACTCCCTCCGCCTCGTTTCAATGTTTACGTTTGTTTTTTGCACGTTGATGAAGGAGTATAATATTTTAATAGATAGTGGGTGAAAAGATATAATATTTAATGTAAAGTGGGTAGGTGTATTAGTGTTGGATGATATATTAATTGTTTTAGGTGGATCCCATATTCCAAAAAGGAAAACATAAACATTGAAATGAGACGCGAAAAATAGAAACGTAAACATTGAAACGGGACGGAGAGAGTATGTAATACATTCATTAAAAAACACATATACATCACTGAATAATAAAACTAATACAGATTTGGTGCAAAGAAATTAACTCTGTGCACCCAATGCACGGGATATCAGCTCCAGAAAGAAAATGAAGTGAATGAATGTGTGGAATGTCATAGTCAGAAAGATTTGGTGTGGATGGTGTTTCCTTAAGTTGGTTTGACATATTGGCACACTTTATGGCAATTGATGAGGCACAATCCCAAAGAGAGGGTAGGCCAAAATGGGTAATGTGGGTTCATCATGGGGCTTGCTTCTTCACCCCATCCACCAAGATTTAGGTGGGTTTTTCCAAGCTTTTTAAGTCTTTGGGTACGTAATGTCCCTTACTAGCAAAAATAACACAACCAATCAATCCCATTTTCTTCCAACTTTCCTCCTATCCAAAACCCTTTCCTTCATCATCACTCTCTCTCTCAAGAAATGATGTCATCTCTACAAACATGTGATATATTTATTCCATGCCCAACAGAATACCAAGTGTGTAAATCTAAGAATTTGGTTCAAGGATTTGGAATTGAAAAAATGGATGGAATTTGGTGCCCCATTTTTTCAAATTTCACCACATATGTGACTTCACCACGATCATTACAGATATCAAAACCTAACTCTAATAAACTCTAGTACTGAAGTGTAGTCTATCTATTGAAGTGTAGAGGAAACCCTAGTGATTATTTGACTTAAATAGACAAGTGTAAATAATTAGTGAAGAATGTAGAAAACCACAAATAACTGTGCATAAATAATACAGGCATGGAAGGTACATAAATAAATCATCTTCACTAATTCTTCCTTAGTTTTAAAGGAAGGAGATTAATCAGTTCCTAAATAACATTAGATGAACAAGATGCTGGTATATATGATTCGGTTGGAGAAGACGTACATTAGGAACTTTGTTGCTTCGGTGCGTGCATGTCGACTGCCCTACAATAACCATAATCCAAATCAAATAACCAACAGTGTGATTTAATAGCTTAAATGATTGCACGTCGAAAATTGTTTGGACAGCAAAATGCTCTATGATCAAAAACAGCAATTCATTACATATACTTCTAAAATATATATATATATATATATATATATATATATATATATATATATATATATATATTATATGCTGTGTGATTCAAGGTACAACATGTGTATTGAAACATGACTTCTGAAGTAACAAAAATTGCTGACAAGAGTAAAGAATGGGACCAGGAATAAGTTGCACGTGCATACCTCTGCTATGAAAATTCTCATATGCTCACTTCAATAAGCAGCAACAAGGGGAATAATATCTACGCCACGTCAAGCTGCCATCATTTCTTATATACAAGATATGCAGGCAATTATTCACAGTGCCCCTCTTCATCTGCAGCTAATTGTTTAGCAGATTAAGTAATCAAAAGCTTAGTTAAGCAGATTAATACATAGTTGGTTACTCTATAGATAATCATAAGATGGACGAGAATAGTACAGAAAATAAAGAGAAAACCCACTTACTGGTCAAAATTTCCTACTTCCTTCCAACATAAGCAGCTAATTTAGATAAGTCGGGAATCCAAAAGGATAGTTCAGAAGAGCCCGTCACAAACATTAAGCTTCCACGGGCCCATTTGATTACAGGAGGTTCAGCTTCTGTACTCATCCAACTGGCTACCTGAAAAATGTTTTACAACAAATTAAAAATATGCATATGATTCAGTAAGTAGCGTAACAATTTAGTAAAATCAAAAAGAGATTCAGGAGACAATGATACATAAAGATATATTAATAAATGATAATTGTTAACATACAAAAAAGATTTGTAAAGTCAGACAAAAAGAAATAATTAAAAAATTATATAATTGAGGAGAACATTAAGGTATACAAGCAGAATTAAGTAGTTCTATTGACCTAAAATGAACACAGGTGCCAAACATTAATAAATTAGTTTAACAATATATAGAGAATATGATCACTGGCAAATGATGATAACAAATTGAAACTCAGCATTAATATGTATAAGTGCAAGAAGCTGAAATTGCTGCAACAAAATCTCTTAAGATTTCCCCCTTCCTGAATGATTTGGACAGATTAAGAATTTTTTATCGTTAATGACTTAACTTATCAAGGATTACACTAAAACGGTACACCATTTTTTCAGGATGAATTTTTTTATTACCCTCAATAAAATAGTGGTGAACAAGAAATACTTAAAACAAACGACAATTAAAGAAAGATCAGTTTAAGTACTTCTTTGCCACTTCGAACACTCCAAGCATAAACACTACCATCTCCAGAACCTGCATCGCAGCATAAGAACAAAATATCAGCGGTGTTTAACTCACTCAGATATTTATCTCTATCAACAAATTCTTCAGGAGCCACCAATAAGATTGACAATTATCAGTAGGCATGGATGACAAATTTTAATGTCATGTATCTACCACAGCTGCAAATCCAATTACAACCTTGGCATCAAAAGTGCATACAGAAATATTACGGAAAAAAAAAAAGAAGAACACAATCTGAGATTTACTGGACCATTTCATTCAACACAATGACATTCTATTAGTCATAAGCTATGCTGATTGGATCCAGAAAGATTGAAATGCACAATTCTTCTTCCATGACAGGTAATCTTGGAAGTTTTCTTAATGGTATCTATAGTTAACTGCGAAAATAACTTCTTATTTTAAATACATTTATACTTTACGGACAAAGAAATTTCCAGCACAACTAATTTTCATAGATAAGAAGAGAAACCCGCCATAAAAGCATTTTAATTATCTCTCTTGATTATCACTACTCAATACCAAAATAAGCCCAAACTAAACAAGAGCTGGAAATTCAAGTATTACACAGAAAACTCGTGAGAGTCATAGTTGTTAAAAGGCGCGCTAAGGCGCTCAGGCTCAGGGGTCTGCGCCTAGATCGTTGATTTTTTGCTATTCCAGGCTCATGTATCAAAGGCGCGCGCCTAGGTGCGCCTTAGGCGCGCCTCTTCAACATCCTGTTTTTTTCTTTTCTTTTTTTTAAGTTTTTTGAAATTGCTACTCAATTATTAAAGGGTTTACAAGTTTTAAGATAAAAATGGACAGCCCACTTATAAAATGATATGAATAGAGAATTAGGGTTAGGGTTTTAGTACTTGAACTTTCAAAACAAAGACAAAAAGGTGGGCTGCCTTCACCTCCACCGCCTACCTCCACCATCTGCCGCCTACTTGAACTTTATTTGTGTGTATGTTTTATGTGTTATAATGCTATTATGAGTTATTATGCATCATTATGTGATGTTATGTGATTTTTATCTTAGTTTAGTTAGGTAATATGATTGTAAGTAGGATATATTTGTGTATATACATTGTAAATTCAGTTTTGGGCAAAATGTAGCTCAGGCGCGCCTAGGTGCGCCTCTCGCTTTTAACAACTATGGTAAGAGTTGTACGTGTGTATAACAGAAAATTTTTATTTAGTAAAGAAGTACTTCCTATCTATATATAAACACTAAATTCTTCAACTGGATTCCTGAAAAAATATAATTGACTAAAGTCATCACACAATGAATGTTTTATTATTGAACACTGTCTGCTGGGAACACTTGATCACCAAAGCATTGTAACGTTATAGATATATTAAGAAAAAGTTGTTCCAATAATTCCAACATAATCAACTCAAACTAGAATGCTTGCAAATGTCTATTGAAAAGCTGAAAGTTACACAGACCTGATATGATAAACATTCCCTCAGGGCTGAATGATGCCTCCAAAGTTGAATTGCTTGAAACTGGCTTGACATTGTATGTTGATAACTAGAGGGAAAAATAACATAATTTTGAGGCATTCAAAGACACAACTAGATTTTTAAGTTTAAAATTTTGAAACAACTCACAAGGGTGCCACGTAATGAATCAAGCACATGAATATGCCCATTTGACGTCGTTAATAGCATAAGTTTTCCATCATTACTGAACTTCACAACATTGGCTTCCGAAATATCTCCACCAAGAGAAAATATGTCAAAAGGACCCTATAAACATTTAATAAATCAACATCTGCAGGAATAAAAGTTGATCAACTTTATCATCAGGTGCATTCATATGCTATATCCTGACCTTCTCATATTTCCTTGCATCAAACATTCTAATGTGTCCTCCAAAAGCAACGGCAAAAACAAGTCCATGATCATCATAAGCTGCAGCTGGTCTCCCTTTCACTCGTAAAAGACCCTATTTCCAAAGACTCAATTTTAATAGAGAATATATATATATAATTAAAGCTATTAAGAATTGAATGTCAAGGTCTCTACCTGACATTTCTCTGCTCTTTGGTCCCAAAGCAAAACAGTTCGATCAAGCGATCCAGAAATAAAACAATCATTTCTTGGGCAGAGGCTAAGGGAAACAACCCTGTAAATCCAACATTACAATTTACCATGGTACCATATAAAAATATTACTTTTCAAAGTTCAGAAAATAATTAATGCTTTTAAGGTTAAGAAGGCGTGCCTGTCATGATGACCCTTGAAGTACCTCAAGTATTTGTTATCATGCAATGAGAGAAGCCTCAGTGATTCTGTTGTCATTGAGAAAATTCATTAGCAATTGCATGTGTAACCGTGTTACTTTGGATTGTTGACAGTTACAGTATTTTCAAATGCATACCATCCCAGCCATTCTTGGAGGAGTAGATTACAGTTGTAGGATGAGAGGTAAAGGTAACAAGATCAACTCCATACTTTTTGCTGTTGATTGTCTTCAGACATCTGAATGCAACAAGCAGCATCTCTTTGAATCATCCAACACAAGTACGAACTAGAGACTAAACCATTTGTACTGAGTACCATGTTTGATGATTATTACATGCATCAGAAGATGTCCAGATATAAGGAAGGAAATCCTTTTGGACTATAACTAATCAATGACAACTAGAAGTTCGGAAGAAGCATAAATTTTCATTTCGTTAAATATAACAGTATTTCCAGTTTATAAACGAAGTTATAAATAAAGAAATGGGAGATGCTTACACTTTTTAATTATATGACTGTATTAGAACTAACAAGTGTCAATATGACATGTTGATAACACTGATCCTACAATGAGAGTGATGTAACTAGAGTTTTTTTTTTTTTTTATGAGAAATAAGTGAGAGGAAGAGGATGATCCAGTGAGCTTAGATCAGCGATGCAAGTATTTACATGAGGATGAAAATTAAGATGATAATTAGGTTTTTTTTCCTTCTCTGATAAGAAACTAGAAAATTTTACTATTGAAAAGGAAAAAATACAATTCAAAGGGAAGAGCTATCGCTCAAGGAAATATAATGAAGTTGCAGGACACAATTCAAAAGAACAAAAAGAAAAGAAAAGAAAAGAAGAGATATTCAAAGTCCTTATGACTCAACAGTCAACACCAATCATGCAATATTGGCATATTGCAATGCTAAACTCGACCCCATAACACTCCTCTAAGGTTCTCTGTGTCCTCAAAACCATTTATTTCTTTCTAACCATAAAGACAAACATACAACTGGAACAATTACCGCCATAACACCAGGTCAGCATTACTAATATATCCCCTAGAATCAAACAAATATAAATCGGCAACTGAACTTAGTACAATTATTTCAAACTCTGACTCAGCACCCAATGCCACAAGGTGGGTGAGAAAGCACAATGTAAAATTCCAACCATACGGAACTTCTTAAACTTGATTAAGAGAGCTTCTATTTTGTAGTTAGGGCTACTTTCTTTGGCTTGCTGAATTGATGACAGCATCATTGTTTGCTGCTTAAGGGCTTTCTGTAATTTATGATTGATTTTTAAAAACATAAAATCGACAGGAAACAAGTTCCAATAGAAAAAAGTAGTACGAATTACTCCCAGATCTTAGGCCTTTTCCAACTACAGTTCTGGGAACACATATAATGTGGTTGGTGAGAAAGTCCAAAACAGCTTCTTATTACATATAAATAAGAGTCTAATGTACCCAGATGTGTCGATAACTTTCAAGCACATATTCTTGAGAACCATAACAAATGTTCATCCCTTAATGTCAATATATGGTCAACTATACATTTAATCCTAGACATGTTGAATGCTTGAGGCACTATAATCAAAGCAGACTCAAATTTCACCAAAAATAAGAGTCATGAAATTTAAATGTGAATCCAAAGGAGGAAAAAGAGAGAGAGAGAGAGATGCATACGTAGCATTAGCAACATCGTAAAGGCGAATAGATTCATCATCACTGGCAGTTACCAAATAACTTGATGTCTTATGGAAATCCATTGAACTAATTCTTCCATTCTGTAGATGGGAAGTATTACATCAGTGTGCATTGCAAATACCTCAACAGCTTTCATATTTGTTGAAAGAAAAATATTACTCCACATAAAATCCTTGTACATGAAACCTCAATGCAAAAAACATGAACTCGCACTAATTTTCAGGTCAAGGAAGTTGGACCTATAGGCATCTTCATGCAGTAAGGTTTCTAGAGAATTGAAAAATACCTATTTTTAAGCGTAAGGCTGAAAAGGCATACTCTATAATAAATCTACACAATGAACACATATAACAACTGCAAAACTACTAATAAACAAATTTTGGTACTAAACATAAAATGCATAATTTTTCATTTTTCATATGTTAAAGACACTAAAAAAGTTTTATTGGAAAGTATCAACTATCAATAACTATGTGTTAGGGGGAGAGACAACAAGATACAGGGAGATCATCAACTTAAAAGCCATAAGGGCATAAGTTTCAGAAGCAACCCTAGTCATATTCCCCATAATAATATACTGAGCTTGACAAAATATGTTATATGGTTTAACAATTAACATATTTCCTTCTTTGGGTAGGTTTGTAGAAACTAATGACACAATTAGACCACAAATTTTGGTGAGAAAATAAATTTATAAGAAAAAGTATCAAGAAAAACGGAGCAGCAACACACATTCATTGATAATAGAAAAATACTTCCCTAGGCATTTTGACACCAAAATAATAGACCAAATACAGCGTTAATGATGAGGCCCTCCATTTACTACTTGATTAAAGTTCAATCATAATCAAATGTCTTAGGTTATGCAAACCAAAAGCAAGTTAAGTAAACGCATAGTCCTGCTAATCAAGGATAGAATAACGAGAACACCAACGTAATCGCGGAAGGCCATTCCAACTTCCATGCTCTGAAGGATCTCCTCGGTGAGTTCTAACGATACTCTGTCTTCTCTCTCCGACTGACCTCCTTTTCAGGAAAAATAAAATAAAATTGCGGAAGTTTGAAATATGAATTGCAATAGCACATCAGAAAGGCGATGCGGAGTTGGAAAATATATGAAACAAGGTGTTAATTCGACGGCTGTTAACATACCCGCCATAGAAGTTGCTTGGAGCTTCTCAGAATTCAGAAACTGTGAAGGTTCTGCAGGACCCGATGAGCCTACCCGGATTCTGGATTGTTGGGCCTGACAGTTGGGTTAAATATATGAGTGAAGCCCCTGCGCACAGGGCGTACGGAGCACGTTCCGTGCGATTTGCAATTTTCATATCCTTTATATTTTAAACTCCTAGCAATACATATATTTAAATAGAATTGGAGAGAGAAGGTTGTGTTCATAGAGGACACGGAGTATCCGTCCGTATCCCAAGGGCGCAGGAACTTTTGTATAAATATATTTGGATCTCTATGTAGATTATTCCAATTAAATTAAATTAAATTTGGATTCTGTAGCACATACACAACAGCTACCAAATACTAAAAAAGTACACGGAGTATTTACAAATTTGATTTCATTCATCTTTTTTCTTTTTTTTAATAATAATACTAACTAATATTCCCTCCACCCCACAATAGTAATTATTCCCTCAGTCTCATAATAAATTTTACACTTTTCATTTTTGTCCGTCTTATATTAAACTTTACCATAAAAAAAAATCACATCAATCTTCATTCTCCACCCCTAAAATTTCATCTTAATTACAAATTTATCACTCTCACCTAACACACTTAACATACTTTATAATTTATTATTTTTACCTAAAAATACTACATTACCCTCCAAAAATCAATAAAACTGATAAAAAAATAAATTTTATAAACTTCGTATCTACAGTAACGGTAAAATTTATTATGGGACGGAGGGAATATATTTTTTCAATTTGTCCGACTCACTTCAATAGTTAAATTTTCTTTTTCATATAGCTCACACATAATATTAATACAATTATCCATTATATTATTAAAATATTAGAAGTATGTCTTTCAACCCACAACACATTAAAATATCATATTTCTTAATCCCTGCAAAAAGCAAATATAATTATTGAAACGGAAAGGGAGTACATATACAATTCTAGAGTATTATTGTAAGGAAGTGTTTGGTTCATTAAAATTGTTTGGTGAAATAAAGCTCTAAAATGTGATAAACAAAAAATGAGTATGAGAATTATTTTAATTTTTTATTAATTTCACGAGCTAGTGTAACACTTCCCTTAAGTTCTACTTCACATGCTCCTTACTTTAAATTTAAGGGCTAAAAAAGAAATTGATTTGGTCTTTTGTGTCCCAGGGACACACCGTTCCCCATGGGAACACAAAAGTTTTAGTATTAAAATTCTTGTGTTCATACTAAAACTCTTGTGTTCCCATGGGGCTCCGAGGACACAGGAGTTTTGTCAAATAAATTAAGCTCGTTTAAGTGCAATTAGTGTGTAAATTCTTTTATTTTTAGCAGTTAAGACTCATAAAATATTATTAGCTCAATGTGAATCAAATACTCTCTGATAATATCAAATATTCCCTCTGCCCCGCCACAATAATTACATTTTACTAATTAGAACGTCTCGATATAAGAGTTAAAATTCATTTTTTAGTAGATGAGACCCACATAAATCAATCATTTTATCTTTATGATGACTCCACACACAACACTAATACAACTATTCACTATACATTAAATTATTATATCTTTCGATTCACTATACATTAAAATTCTATATTTCTTAATTTTCGTTTAACTCTTTTTTATGGGAGGAGGGAGTATGATAACGGGCTATTGAGTGAGCCTTGATAAATTCCAACAACCCTAAGAAATTTGAGCTAAATGGCCCTATTTGTTTTTGGGCCTAAACAGGCAGCCCATCAACCAGTACTTAATCAGATTAAGCCTAGCCAAAATAATGATGATTTGAGTTCAGAAGTCATAATACATTTATCCACTATTTAATGTTGATCGTTGAATGTTTGTGACAACTTTGGTATGTCTTTGAGTTGAAACATCAATGTCTCTAGGACGGACTGAGTATGTCTTTTGTGTTAAAAATTGTGGGAAAAAGAATTATTATTATGTATTCTATTCATGAATATATGCACTTATGGAGTGAAACATGATTAATTTGCTGTTCATACTCTTTAAATTATTCTCTTCATAAACACTTTTAATCTAATGGACAATTATTATAAGTTGATTTCTCCATTTACCATAAAATTCCAACTCTCTGTAGCAAGAAAACATAAGAACTAAATCACTGATTAATTAATTTAAGCATCTGGTCACAGCTGTAATTAAATTAATGAATTGTTAAATTAAACCAGCTCTTGATTTTATTTTATTTTATTTTCAATTCAATCGTTGATAAACTGTATATAATTGATATGTATTCAGCTTAAGAATTTGGATTTGGAATTGGTGCTGTATTATATAAGCTTCAAAATAATAATAATAATAATTATTATTATTATTATTATTATTATTATTATTATCACTAAACTGATAAGTTGATTTAAAAAAAAAAAAAAAAAAAAAGAAACCACAGTATGTAAATGTTTTGTTTTATTTTATTTTTAAGTAACTCTTGGAATTTCAAATATGAAATCTAAATATCTAAACTGTTAAAAAAAAAAAAAACTATTTTTCTCTTGATATGAGGAGAAAAAAAAAACTGTTCTATTCAATTCTACATACACACCATGACACCAATATACATAAAACATATATTAACTGTACCTGAAATACATTATTATATACCAAATTAATCACTCAATCACATACGACCTGCGCCGCCGCGGCCTCCGAGTAGCTACCGGCGGTGGAGTGGCGGGATTCATCGCTGGCGGTGGCGGACTTCTTGATGAACTCTATGCAGTCGGCGACGGCTTCACTGTGGTGCGGGTCGTTGGGGTAGTAGTTAGCTTCCGACCGCGGCGTCGATGATGACCGGCGGGCAGCGCCGTTGGAGCCTCCGGAGAGGGTGGAGAGCATGATGAGACGGAATACGGCCGCCCTGAGGCGATCGAGGAGGGACATGGGGGAAAAGCTGCCGGATTTTCTGCCGGCGGCGGCGGCGCCGGCCACTCTCAGCCTTGGGCGACAGAATGGATTCTTAATCATCGTTTTTTGTTTGTTGAAAAGAATCTCTGACTATGAGGAGCCACATGCATTTATATGGGGTACTATTTAGTGAGGTTTTTATTTTTTAATTAATTAATAAACATTATTTAAAAAAAAATATTTTTTTTTTCTAAAAGGACCTGTATTTTAATATTTGGCTCGAGTTGTTTTTAGCGAGGCCACAATAACTAATTATTGGGACAATAACGGAATGGCAAAATGAATAAATTAAAAAACTTATGAAATAGACAAAATCTCCATGAAATACTAACTAGACAAATTATGATATATGACTAGTTCAATTTTGAAGTTTAGATTTATTTTTGTGATTTATTTTTAAATATATTTTATTGTGAATTCATTTAAAATTAAGTAATTCGTCACTTAAAAAGCATGAAAATGAGATAATATTATTTTATGTGTTATTTTTATTTTATACTCATTTAATTATCATTTAGAATTATTTTTATCATAAATTCAATTAAGGAGCCGCTTGGTTCAAATTCCGGAATGGCAGTGGTAATGGGAATCATTGATGAGGGTAATGGTAATGGAAATGAAATTGATTGAAGGGGGTATACATTGAATGTAGGGGAATGATTGAGGGATTTGGATTCTCATTACCCCTAACCAAGCAAACCAAGCATGAGAAATGGGAGTCAATACCCTCTCATTCTCATTACTCTCCCCTAATACCTCTAACCAAGTGCCCCTAAAATTAAATAGATCAATAAGTTTCCAACTAACTTTACATTAAGGGAATGTTTTGGTTCATTAAAGTTAATAAATGTGTTAATAAAACTTGTAAATGTTATAAGCAATGGATGAGCATTAGAATTTCTTTAATTCCATATTATTTTCATGGGATATAGTAACACACTTCCCCTCAAGGTTGTACTTCACCGGGCCCCTTGTTTTTTACTAATGGGCTTAGATGAAAATTAAGCCCGCATAAGTCCAATTAGTATATAAATTCTCTAATTTTTAGAAAATTTTTAAGATCTATTGAGTATTATTAATCCAAAGTGAACCAAACACTCTCGTTATAATTAGGGGCCTTGATGCATTAATACAATCTATAGTTTATATGGTAAACATTATTACAATGGGTAGTTGTAAAATTTAATATATAAAAAAATCTAATAGAGAGAAAAAAAAACTATTAGTGCGTGAGTTAATTAATTTTGTTCATCAAATGAAAACTACACGATTGAAAATATTACAGTAAAATTTAGTATGATGTAGATTGAGAAGTATATATAGGTATCCATAGTTTTCTAGTCCCAAAATGACCATTTAATAAGATTAAGACATGGTCTTTAGCGTGAAACGTATCACGTTAAATGATTATAATTAGAACAATATTTCAACAATAATAATTAAAATATTTTTTTTAAAAAATCACAGTACGAGTAATAACTATCCATTTGGAATTTAAATTAATTTTATTGTTAATTAAGGAAAAAAATATAAAACAACCCATTTGGACCTAAAATTATAAGGTAATGATAACTTTATTATAAAATTACAGTGTAATAAATTATAAATCATTTTGATTATAATAAATTAAAATGCATGTTAAATATACGAAATTTAATGTATTTGTCAAACAGATATTTTAAATATTTTATATTTTTAGGTATCTATTTGATATAAATTTTTAGACTAATTCAAATTCTTTTGATAATTTATCTATTTTAAGACTTTGGAAAAAAAAATCCTAAGAATTCAGTTTATATCTTAAGTATCATTGTGTAGTCTCATTTAATTGTTTTACATTATTTCGAAGAAACACGTCTAGTACTCTAGCTAATTTAAAATTAGATTGGGTTAAATAAAAGAAAAACTATACGAATTTTAGAATAAAAATAAATAAAATACTAGCTAGTGGAGTATTAATTAGATTTAGATAGATTGTGGCATGTTGATTGATTATGTGGGCAATGCTGGAAATATTTTTAAAATATTAATTAGTAAATATTAGAATATATTTTAATATATAATATAATATTTAAAGGAAGAGCATAATTAAAGTCTGGAAGTTAATGGCTAAGATAGCCAATTAGAGGGTAATTAATTGCCAGAAATTTTGGCTGAAAATGCTGGAGCCCAATTATTTAAAAAAAGGCCCCCACAAATAAATTATTATCATTTAAGGTCAATTAATTATAGGAGATTTGACTTTTATTCCTCATGAAAACTAATAAATATTGAAGATTTATAGCAAGTGTGTAAGTGGAGTCATGATCAGTTTCAATTTGAACTAGTGACGCTAAAAAGGTCTTAATAAAATGAATAAGAAGTATTATGAAATAATGTTTTAATCAAATTATTTAATCGAAAGAAAAAGGTTAATAGTCTAGTTGAATTATTTGATTAATAATTTGTATGACGAATTAAAAATATATAATAAATAAAACGGTCTAGTTATACAAAATATTTTCTCCATCTTACTTTTATGTATCCTTATATATACTTATTTTTTATTTACATCTATTATACATTCACACACATGTATAAAAGTAAAAATTCATTTAACATTAATTTCATAATATACTCTTTATTTTTAACCAATTTACATATCATACTTTAAATTGTATTCAACTTAAAATCAAATTTCTCCCATTTGAAAAGTGAGGGAGAAAGATTATTTTATCGTGTAAATATGCTGATGTTATTACCCAAATAAATAATACAAGATTATAACAACAAGATCCATAATTAAAGGACCAAATCAATCTATACATGGAAATGATATAAATCGCAAACAAATTAATATATTTGAATTATTTTCCTTAACACCCTTCCCTCCAAAATTAATAAAGAGAATTTTCTAAAATTTATTTAAAAACACAATTATGAAGAGGTTAACAGGACTATGGAATATAATGTTGTTGGTAATTATTCTATTAGTTTGAATTTATTGATAATGGTTAATAGTTTGAATTTTTGTTAAATTTCATTGCTATTTTTTTTCTTTTTCTTTTTAGTGGCGTACTATGGCAGGAAATATCATCTAGTAAATAAATATGTTAGAATAAAATATTGTATTTTTATCAATTGAAGTGTATACTTTTTAAAACAAAAATATTATACACTTATACAATTTGTGCACGTGAAAAAACAAGAGACCAACTTTTATTATAATTTTTGTGCACGTGAAAACACAAGAGACCAACTTTTATTATAATTTTTTTTAGGGGATCAATCAAAATTGTTCAAACACAAATGGTTTAATAATTAAAAAAAAAAGGAAATAGGTTGAGGAAGAAGGACTAATTGTGGGGTGTGAAAGACTTTGTCAAACATGTAAATCTTGTGATATGGTTCACATGCAGACATGTGCATTTTATTAATTAATTAATTAACCAATCAATTAATTTGATAATTATTTTGAACATATTTTTATGCCTTATTCCATGTTATCATCACTTCACCACGACCGACTAACCGACAGTATATTTATCTAATCTCTTGTTCTTTGTACTTTTGTCCTAAACAACATTCTATTCAATGTCCCTATATCAAATTTTAACTTTGTATTGGAAGATGTAGCAAAATTATTAATTAAATGGAAAAAAAATAAAAGTTATAAATTTAGCTATCCCACATTGAGAATGCAGATGGTTAAGGTAAATACATGAATGATGAATGCAATATTTTTCTCAATAATCATTTTTATTCTAGCTTTAATCAAGAATGATCGATAACGGTTGGTAGGTATTACTAATATATTAAAGAATTTGTCTTTGGGAAATTCATCAGTTTAAAAAATAATTTTTATGTACTACTTATTAAATCATGTATATTTTTCATTTTTTTTTAATTAAAATTATTGTAATAATACGATAAGCAATTTTTTATGTATGATTATTAGTAGAGTGAAATGGGTCCAAGCTGTTCATTTATTTAATTTAATTTTGATTTTAGATTTCTTTACCAATTAAATCTGGAACGGATGAAATTTAATATTTGGGCTTTGGTGTTAAATTCTACAATTCGAACCTTACAGAATTTCGTATTCATGATTAATTAAGAGAGCGATTTCAGAATTCCAATTAGTAAATGGGCCAAAATTGGGCCTTTATTATTTAACCTCTTTCATCTTAATTTTCAGAAATTGGGCCTAAGATTGGGCTACCATCTGCTATAACCCACCAATTTTTAAATTTTAATGTGAAGATCATTTATGCATCAAGAAATTCATTTTATAATCAAATCTACCATTAACATCAATCTGTTAGGAATAGAATCATCACCTCACCTAACAAAACAAACAAGCTTAAAATAAAATAAACAAACAAAACTGAATTGAATTGAATGGTAAAATTACCTGTTTATTGATCTCCCGTTACATTTTAATATTAAATCTCCTAATACACGCGTTAAATAAATCATCTAACTGTTTACAACAGGAGATATAACACAAAAATGTAACAAGTCTTCTATTACATGCGATAGATTAATCATCTAACAGTTTGCAATAGAAAATGTAACACCAAAATGTAACAGGAGTTTCGAGTCGATGATCATTACCCTCTCTCATGCGAATTAAAAAGAGCGGGAAATGAAAAACACAAATTCAAGATTCAATACTACTCCATCTCTTTCTTCTTCTTCTTCAAGAAAATCAACCCTGCAAAGAGTGGCTTCTTCTTGATCTTCTTTTTGGACATGGTATCACCACCCTCCATCATCACCTTTGCCAGCACTGGACTTGCAAACTTCACTGATCTCTTCTTCTCGAATTCCGGCTCCCTCTCGTCCGTCACCACCATCATGCTCGTGTTTTCGACGAACTTCAGCTCTTCGATCTCCGGCTGGTCCAGATGATAAGTTATTGTTTCCCTGCTCTTCATCTGATGGAGCTCTCTCTTTGTCTGCTCAAGCTCCTGCCTTAGTGAATTCAGACAGCTTGCCATGTGGTCCCCTTCTTCTTTTGCTTTGTGTAGGCTTTGCTTTGTTTCTTCTAACTCTGCTTTCACTTCTCCAATCTTTGGTTGATGGATGTAATTTGCTGAGTTTTGCATCTGATCATTAAAAATCTATTATCCAACTGTTTGATCATGAATTGAACAGTCATTAATGTAATAAAATTAAGACATGCATGTGTCTGACTAGCAAACTGAAGAGTACCTTAATAGTCAGTCACATGTATTAATTAAAGTCGTCTATAATAAATCATTACAGATTTATTATACGGACATAATAAAAAAAAGAAAAGAAAAGAAAGTAAGATATAAAATCAAGCAAGATGACCTCCTTAAGCTTGTTGCCATAGACTTCTCCGGCGAGTACCTTTTCGCCGAAGAGCGCGACGGCTTCCCTCACGGAGCGAAACGGCTGCCGTGTGTCGATCTCGACGCGGCCCCTCACCACCACCCCTTCTTCTCCATCTCCTTGCATGGTTTTCAACTTTGGACTAATATTAGTCGTTTTAACTTTAAGTGTGACAAAAAATGTGATAAGTTCTTAGTTATAATAGAGAAGGAGAGAGATAGAATAATAATTGGTGAGTTAGCTACTCAAAAGTTAGTGTTAGCAGAGGTGGTGGTGGTAGGAAGAAGAGTTGATAAAGTGATGAGTTTGATTAAATGGAGGTTAAATAAAAAGAATCATAGAGGAGTTTGTTTAATTTCTTCGCGTCCACTTCACTAGATATCTGTTAATTGATGCTGATGGGTTTTTCCTGTTTTATTTTTATTTTTATTTTATTTATTTTAATTTTTTGGGGTGGGGGGTGGGTGATGGTGGTTGTGGTTGGGCCAGGGCCATCAAAATATATAGATATGATATGATACATGTATACTTATCTATCCACTCCTTAATTCCAAGAGCTTGAAAAGTATACATTACATGGAAATTGTTAAAGAATATAAAGATTACAATAGCTAGCTGTTGTTTGGTAGTTTATGAGTATGATTTTATCTTTTAATACATTAATTTTTATTTAAATTGATGGGAAACTATATACTCTATATTTTAGAACTTCTATTGATAGTTGTTTTTATATAAGAACCAGTTTACCATTAAAAAAAAAACTAATATATATATATATATATATATATATATATTTTTTTTTTTTTTTTTTTTTTTTTTTTTTTTTTTTTTTTGTAGTTACTCAAAATGAAAAAAGTACTTTAGAAGAAAAGAGTTGATGGAGGGGTTTGTCATTAGATGTTGACATGTTATTCACTTTAGTCTTAAAATTCAGCAAATTGTGTAATTCTTCTAACTCTAATCAGGTTTGTTTACTTAGTTTGGAGCAAGGTTGAGTTTGCTAGTATTATGGAATAATAGAAATGATTATTTATATATATATAAAATGAATATATACTATACCTTATTTTTAAAGTCATACTATAAATACTGTAACTTAGGTTTGTATATCTGAGTTATATACTGCTACTGTATACCATCAACTGTCAAAAAGGGCCCAAATTTAATTATTCTAATTGGCCTTTTGGTTTGGACTTCTCTTTTCTTGTGGAGCCCAATTTGTTATGTGCTACTTTCATTTCTACATAAAAAAAAATAAAAATTTAACCCTTTTCTAATTGGGGGAAAAAACCTAGCAAAGATTCTTTGCTTTGGATAATTTGTAATATACTTCAACTAATATAAAATTACATTTTTTTAAAACAAAATATATACACTTTTCATATTAAAAAAAAAAAAAAAAACTCCTTTATTCCTTCACCAACAGAACACATTAAAATGACCATGAAGAGTGATTGGGTTGGCTGCCCCCAATCTTTTCTTTTATCAATTCTATTTGACACATTAAAATGTTATTATGGGAATTGTTTATGTGGCGTCTCTAAAAATTATTTGTCTACACCCTACAAATTAAAATAATATAGATTTTAATTAGATGATGTGTCATATTATGTATATTTAAATATTATAAAAGCTTTTATGCATATTATATAGAATATTGAAGAATTAATATTGATTGACAAAACTGTTTTTACATGTTGAGCAGTATATGTTCTTATATACAGTAAAGATTAAACTAAATAAGGAAATGTTATAATACAAAGAGCATGATATCAGGAGCGGCATTATTGGAGATTATTCTTCAATTTATTTATTGATTATCTCTTTTATGCCCCCGCAAAATTGATGTCCCATCGGCGATGGAAATTTTGGATCTCAACAACTCAAATCGTTGTCGAGGCAGGGACTTTGTTAGAAGATCTGCGAGCTGATCAAGTGTGTTGACATAAGAGACTGATAGTAGGCCTTTGGAAGACAAGTCTCGAACGAAATGAATATCAATGGCAATATGTCTCATTCGCGAGTGTTAGATTGGATGAAGTGCTAGACGAGTGGCACTCATATTGTCACAAAGAAGACGAGGCTTTACAGAGATTGGAAGATGAAGGTATTTAAAAAGCTGCATTACCCAACAAACTTCAGAAGCTGCTGATGCAAGGGCATGATATTCAGCTTCTGTAGATGAGCGAGCAACCCCAGTTTGCTTTCGAGAGCGCTAAGAAATAGGATTTGGACCAAAAAAACTACATAAGCTGAGGTGGATTTTCCATCCCTTAAATCACCTCCATAATCCGAGTCTGAGTAAGCGGTGAGTGCAAGATGTGAAATGGGGCAGAGTAAAAGTCCAAAGTGAAGAGTACCCTTCAGATACCGAAGAAGATGTTTTACAACAGCCCAGTCATCAGATGACGGAGAAGACATCGCCTGTGCTAGGCGATTAACAGTGAAGGCTATGTCTGGGCGTGCGAATGACAAGTACTGGAGACTACCAATTGCACTTCGATAGGCAGTGTGATCTACTGGACTAGAAGATGAGATAGACTTGGCGGAAGATGGAGTCATAATAAGATTTGCACGCCAAGACGTATATGGTATCAGTTTAGGCTCCTCTCTCACGAGATTGATACGATCCACTAATCTTCTTCCCTGCCACTATCTTCTTCCCTGCCAACATGACAGAAAACTCTTCCACTACCCCCACTGCAAATACTACCACTCCCTTTGTTAACTCACCATCTGTCATACCTATAACAGTACATCATCACATCCCTATAAAACTCACTCCTTCAACATATACATATTGGCGTGCAAATCTTATTGCTGTTCTCAATAGATTCAATCTTATGGGCCATGTTGACGGTAGTAAACCGTCTCCTCTACCAACTGAAACAAAACATATCAGTCTTGATTTTGCCAGGATCAACTTATCTTGGCTACTATTTTTGGATCAGTTACCATGGAAATCTTGCCCATGATCACTGCAGCCACCACTTCTAAAGCCGCATGGGATATTTTTGGTCGAATATATGCCGGAAAGTCTCGATCTCGGGTTTTCTAATTGAAATCAGATATTGCTGAAGTCTCTCTTGGTGATAAGTCTGTCTCCACTTATCTTCAAATGATTAAATCTAAGGCTGATGAACTTGCACTAATCGACATTCTAATTTCTGCCGATGATTTAATATTATTCGCGATCAAAGGGCTTGGTCCCAACTATCGTGAAATCGTGAGAGCCATTCGTTCTCGCGAATCATCTCTCAAATTTGAAGAATTGCACGACATACTTGTCGCCCATGAACTTTATCTCCGCTCATTGAAAAATAGCAATCAACCTCTTGTTGCTACAGCTAATTCTGCTCGACAATCCCAAAGCCACCATAATGGAAATTCTATCAGATCACAGAACCGTCATTCAAATTCCACCCCTAATAGGGGTCGTAGTAGCTACATCCAATGGCGGGGGTTTTAGAATTCTTCTGGAACACGTGGTGGTTTCCATGGCCATGGTCATGGATTTCTAGAAAACTCAGGTCGTCCATCGATCACATGTTAGTTGTGCAGCTTTAAGGGCCATGCAGCCCCAACTTGTAGGCGTCTAAATGCCACCGCTAGTGTTGCCCAATCCCCACCGATTCATACTCCTCAAAATTCTTGGCTGGTTGATTCTAGTGCTTCCCACAGCCTTACAAATGATCTTTCTCAAATGTCTATTCACTCAGAGTATGATAGCACAGATGAAATACAAATCGCTGATGGTACTAGTCTCTCTATTTCTCACACAGGTTTATCTCACTTTCAATTTTCTTCTCGTAATTTTGTTATTTCAAATATTTTGTGTGTACTGGCTGCGAAACAAAACTTACTATCTGTCCATCAATTCACTAAAGCTAATGACGTGTCTATGGAATTCTTTCCATATTATTTTATTGTCAAGGACCGACTCACGTGAGTATCATTGGCGCGAGGCCAGTGTAAAGATGGTGTTTATCACATAAAGCCATCTGCCAGTTTTCTACAATCTCCATCCAAGTTTGCTGCTCTTGGTATCCGTACATCAACTTCAAATTGGCATGCTCGCTTAGGGCATCCGTCTTCTTCACGATGTTTAGATATTATTAAACAGTTTAACTTACCTGTTTCAAGTACTACTGTTTCAGATTTTCATTGTATTTCTTGTGATGTGTGCAAGAGTCATCGCTTACCATTTACAGACTCATCGTTTATTGCTGCTTGTCCTTTGGATTATATTTATACTGATGTTTTGGGTCCTACATCTTGTGTAGCTCATGATGGTAGTCGATATTTTTGTTGTTTGTCGACTTATTCAGTCGGTATTACTGGTTATTTCCTCTTTAGGCGAAGTCTCAGTTTTTATCTATTGTACAACAATTTAAGCTTGTTGCAGAAAAACAATTCAGCACACAAATTAAGTATTTTTACTCTGACAACGGTGGTGAATTTCTAGCACTTCACCATTTTCTTGCCTCATATGGTATATCGTGGCTAACGACAGCACCACATACATTGCAGCAGAATGATGTTTCAGAAAGACGAAATCGTCATATTCTTTATTTGCAGTGGGGGTGGTGGAAGAGTTTTATGTCATGTTGGCAGGGAATAAGATAGTGGCAGGGAAGAAGATTAGTGGATCGTATCAATCTCGTGAGAGAGAAGCCTAAACTGATACTATATAGAATATTGAAGAATTAATATTGACAAAACTGTTTTTACATGTTGAGCAGTATATGTTCTTGTATACAGTAAAGACTAAACTAAATAATGAAATGTTATAATACAAAGAGCATGATATCAGGAGCGACATTATTGGAGATTATTCTTCAATTTATTTCTTGATTATCTCTTATATATTAATCATTTACTGTATAATTGTACAATTATCAATTTATATAGATGTAGAATGTGTACATGTCTCATAAATAGCATAATATCAATATTATTGAAATATAAAAAGAATGATGCCAATAATAAGCAACAAATAAATATTTATTTATCTACTTTGAATTATACCACATGTACATAAATAAAAGAATTGGAATTTTATTTATTTATTTATTTTATTTATGACACGGGCTAATTGCATTTTTAAGATATGTATTTTCTGATTTTCAAATGAAAGTTTTAAAATGTTATATTTTAATTTATATATTTATACATATAAATTTATGTTAATTTAATTTAAAATTTATGTCTTTATCCATGCAATGCACAAAATATATATAATACTTTGTACTACTTGTGAGAAGTGAGAACTCTTTATTTTCTCCATCCAACTTTCTTGTGTCGATCAGTGGGGTTGATTCCAGCTTTTTAAGGATGACAATTGTGTGAAATTGTTTTTACGTCTTTTAAAATGATTATGACTTTTTATAAATAAATAAAAATTTACATTTTTTATTGTAATTGTTTTTTGTTTATACTACCAATTGTTGATGAAATAATCCTGCACTACAATTTTTTTTTATTAATTCCAATATTATATTTACTAATACATTATCAATATGTACATTTTATTTATGGGGTAGTTACTCCTAGGTACATTAAAAATTCCTTTATTACTATGAGATACAAACATATAAAAATATTACTACTAACTACATAAATATATAGTGATATTCCAATATTACCCTTACACATATGCTGCACATAAATATTGTGTGCAGCATAAAAGTTTATGTGTAGCAAAAGTTCATGTGCAGTAAAAAAAGTTTGTGCAGCAAATGTTACATGCAGTAAAAAAAATGTGCAGCATATGTTATATGAATAATTAGTGTTATGTGCAGTAAAACATTGAATGAAATTATATATTTGTGGCATATTTTTTATGTGCAGTTTAGATTGTAGGTACAACATAGATTTTATGTGAAGTGTAGATTTAAAATATATATGTTTCGTGTGCAGCCTAGTAATTTATATTCTTCATCATCTGCCGAGTATATTTTATGTGCAGCGTAGCTTTTGTGTGCAGCATACTCTCCGACGCTAGGTGACAGGCAAACCACCAAACGCAACAAAATCCAATCACTAATCCTTTCCAAAAGACTAACCTTTTTGCATTTTTAATGGAATTGAAGCTCAAATTCTAGCAAAATCATACAAAAAATAAAAAATAAAAAGGATCATTAAGAAGAATAAGAACTTACCACAATATATATTTCATATGTGGCCTAATTGATTATATTTATTGTTATGTGCAGCTCTAATTCTGACAAGGATACCAACAATCATAAGAGCATCTATTAAAGAACGTACAGGGGGTTGTAAAACCATGAATCTGCCAGAATTTAAAGAATCCCTAAGGTAACTCCTTCCATCAAAATCAATAGAGCTACCTTGGAATGAAAGTACTTCACTGCACGTGAAGTAACTATAAGTTAAAGAAACAAGGGTGCAGCTAGTGAGACAATAAGGTGCTCTTTAATCCCCAATACAACCAAGATAAGTGTAGTGGGCTACACAATCAGTTGCATCATTAAACAAAACTCCAAGAATTCCTGAAGCAACTGATATTCCAATAAGCAATAAACTAAAGCAACAATCGCCCAAACTTTGGGGGTTGCTGATATGAGGAGGACCGTCAGATTAGACAGCGTCCATAATTAAATCCACTGCTGGAGAAGCAGGGAATGACGGAGTTGCTGACGGCAAGGCCATCAGCCGCTAACAGGGATGACGAAGTTAAGGGAGGGATTCTCCAGATCTGAAGCATGGCCGCCAATAGAGTCCTTCATCAGAGAAGGGTCGAAAAAGAAGGAGCCCTAGGCACTGACTCTGTCAGAGTCCCAATCGGGTTCGATCGAGGACAGACGCAGATAGGGATGACAACGGGTAGGGTACCCACTTATTTTAGGGTACCCGTACTCATATCTGATTAAAAAAATAACTACTCGTATCATTATCAGTCCCGCTTAAAAAATTTATTATGGTACCCGTATCCGTCCTATTACCGTTTATCAATACCCGCGGGTACCCATACCCATTTAATATTCATTTATTTTATATATATTTATATTTTTTATTGTCTAAATAAGTATAATAATAAAAATTACATTATTATTAATTAAATATAAAATAAATATAATATAAATTGTATTATTTTAAATAAATATTTAATAAATATGATTAAATAAAACTTATAACTATTAATTAAATATATAAAATATCTTATCATATATAAATTATATAATATATATTAAATTTTATAAAAATACTCCCTCCATCCCGTGAAGTATTTCACGTATTGGTATGCGCGGAGATTAAGAAATTTTATTTTTTAATGTATAAAGTAAGAGAGATGATATATATTTTAGTTAATTTAATGAAAAATGTGTGTAAAGTTGTTGGAAGATGTGAAAAATGAGTATTATATTGGGATGTGTGTAAAAAGTGAATATTATAATAATTTATTTTTTTACCAATTTTAGTAAAAGTGAAGTGTGAAATACTTTGAGGGACGGATAAAAAAGAAAAGTGTGAAATACTTTGGGAGACAGAGGGAATATATATATAATCGGAGTACGCGCGGGTATTTGAGGCATTATCCGTACCCGTCCCAAATCCTAATGGTATTTTTCACAACTACCCGTACCCTCTCAATCTCTTTTACAACTACTCGTACCATACCCATTAGGGTTTGGGTAGATCGGGTACCCATAAATACCCATCCAATTGTCATCCCTAGCCGCAGAGGTTGCCGAATTTGCAGAGGCAGAGGGCTCGTGTCTAGAATGGCCCGCATCGGCGGAACGACGTGATGAGAGTGCACATCAATTGCAGGGTCGTCGCAAGATTTATATGATTACAATCGGCTACCTATGTCGACGTCAACCAAGAAAGAAGCGGAAGGAGTCAGCGTGACCTTCTGCTTGATTGAAAAACCAACAATGAAGCGGAGCCCAGGAGATGAACTTTGACGGCGGACTGGGAGGGAAAACCTAGCGGCGGCCATGATATTGCAACGACGCTGCCTTCTGAAATAGGCGGCTGTGAAAAATTGTGAGAAGAAGACCCGTCCGAAGTGAATCAGCCATAGGCGGCGGCGCAAGGTCGAAGCCCTAACAGCAATGGCGACGCGAGAGGCCCAGATTTGTCGCAAGCCCTAGAGACTCCGATTGGGGGCTTCGTGTTGGAGGCAGGATCCGTCAAAGGCTATTTGAAAATCTGCAGTGAAAGGAACAACCATAGACGTTCATTAATAGCCATAGAC
The DNA here is from genome assembly GCA_023678885.1 of Pogostemon cablin. Classification (NCBI taxonomy): domain Eukaryota; kingdom Viridiplantae; phylum Streptophyta; class Magnoliopsida; order Lamiales; family Lamiaceae; genus Pogostemon; species Pogostemon cablin. Next base: position 4,606,752 of record CM042993.1, on the reverse strand, counting down.
GCCATCAAAGATGTTGGGTAGGGAAGGGATATCCAGATAGGTTGGGAGAGGAGGATGATCAAGGTCAGGCCGTGAATCGTGATTATTTGGGATTAGGGATTACAGGGTTATATTAGGTATTTTGTTTTAAATTTTTGTATGTGAGAGTAATTTTTTTTAAATCAATGTATCTCATATTAATTATGGGTACAAAGTGTGTACCTAAGATTAATTTTTCCTTTATTTATCTACATCAATTTTTAATTAATAATTAAAATATTTAATAATGATTCTAAATATATAACTCATCAAAATTAAACTCTCCTTTAAAAATATTTGAAAATTATACTCTCTTCTTTCCATTACAAAAGTTACATTTATTCATTTTGTGCATCTCGCAACAAGAGTTGCATTTTCTTTTTTGGTAGATAGGTTAGACACAAAATAAGTAATAGTATATCTTTATGGAATGCACACACAACACAAATACACATCTCCACTATACATTAAAATATATGAAAGTTTTTATAAAATACACAAACTTTAATATTCAATGTCAATACCAATAATTTTTTTTCTTATATCAATTCTAACAATTTATACTCTTTTTTTACACTTTTGCCACTACTATTCAAACCCTAATACCCAATATGTCTTTATGTCGATTCTGGTGTAGGTTCAGATATCAGTACGGGATATCAGTATGGATTTTGGTTATATGTCAATACGGATTTCGTGTTGGTTCCGATATCGGTATAAATCTTGTATTAGTTTTGATGTCGGTACGAATCCCGTATCGATTACTCAATCGGTGTGGCGACCTGCATCGTCAGTGCGACTGGGTGGGTGGGTAATAAATTATTTTAATTTTTATGATAAGGGTAAAAGAGTATTTTTATATGCTAATGAGTTAAAAAAGAAAGTATGCCTTTTTAATGTTTATATTGATATTTGGTACTCCTATTGTTATCTTGCATATTGGAAATTAAAATATTATATTCATTAATATTTGTACAAATTAATAAATGGAAGAGCATCTTCAGCTAAACTAAATAATTGTTATATTTTGAAGAATATTCCACCAAAATATCACTTCAACAAACTCTTTATTTTAATTTTTAATTTTACATTATAAGTTTCACTCTCAAATTTTAGAGATCAAAATCAAGTTTTTTAAAATTAAATGATTTATTTTTACCAATGCTTTTTTTTTTGAGAAAATAACATGGGATGAATAGTAAAATCAATTTTAGATTGCATTGATAATCAAAATAAAAATGAGAAAAATGAATAGAAAATATGTATAATAAATTAATATTGAAAATAGAAAAAATACAAATACGAATTAAATATACATAGTATGTTGGAAGACTTTAAAAAATATCACTATTTGAATTAAAATTCAAATATATACTTCCCCATCCCATATTATTCTTCACCGTTAATGTATATACGAAGTGTAAGAAAATTTTATTTTTGACCAGCTTTATTGACATTTGGAGGGTGATGTAGTATTTTAAGGTAGTAAATAAATTATAAAGTATGTTATGTGTGTTAGATGGAAGTAGTAAATTTATAATTAAGGTATATATTTTTAGGGTTAGAGATTGATGTGATGTTTTCCTATTTTGACAATGAAATTTAATATGAAATGGTCGATAGCGAAAAAAAATGTGAAATTTAACTTGGAACGAGAGGTGTTCGTATTTATTTATTTATTTATTGTGCCAACAGGCAATTCTGCCACTTTTGCATTCAGATAAAACTTTGCCAACCATGAAGTAAAAAGTGATCAATTTTAACCAATTTTCATCTGATAGACAAAAATGCCCTTATTTAAAATTTAAAAATTGACCCACACACCCTACCCATCTGAACTGACAGCCATTGACACCCAAATGGATATATGTTGGTCGGCTCGGCGATAGGGAACCGCCAGCCACCGACACCCAGACCGACCTATGCATGTTGGTGGTGGATCGACGAATGTCGATCGGGTGTTGGCAAGGGACTGAAATCCTCTGACATCCGGATCGATTGGAACCGACACATAACCCGACGAGTCGATGGAATGTCTGTCGAATTGTTGGTGGAGAATCGACATTCGAACATTGTCAGTGAAGAACCGACACTCAGACCGACGTGTCAACTCTATTTAGTCAATGGGTATTTATGTCTAAAACACATTAAATGGGTTAAAATTGAATACAATTTAGTTTAATATTGAAAACGATGTAGAGATTAAAGAGGGTGGGTATTTATGCATTTTTTTCTTATTTATTTTTATATCGCAAATTTATAGTGTGCTTGTTATTTTGTATAAGTTGAGAAGCCTCCTACTATGCATGAGTCATTTTTACTCAATTGAGGGGAAAATCAAACCATGTGGAACTCTCTCCTCACTTGTTTGATTGATCACTAAACTGAAACCCTCCAATCCAAAAACCCTAGATAAGACTAATTAACTACTTAGATCAATAGTTGGCAGGAATTAGCTCGTCAATCCGAAGCAGCACCTGCACATGTGAATTTCCATTACCCAATTTAATGTTAGTATAGCTTTTTCAAGGGAAAAACCTTAATTGTTCGTTTTTCCCTAAACCACTGCTGAAGAACCCTAGTTCTCGCTGTTGCCCTGAATTTCCTAGTTAATTCGAGAAAGTTCATCAACCATGAGCCCCGTTCAGAATTTCGAGCAGCACTCTCGTCACCTAACCGAGCCCGACCTCCGTAAGCGAGCTGTCAATTTTTATTTATTTTTAAAAATATTATTAGGTTTGAGTTTTCCTTGTTTATGTACTTCGTGCGTTGATTGTGTGTGTTTTAACTCTGTAGCAATTCAGTCGAGGCTACAAATGGCAATGGAGGTGCGGGACAGTTTGGAGATATGCCACACTGGCGAGTATTTGAACTTTTTGAAGTGCTATTTTCGTGCATTTTCCGCAGTTCTACACCACATTACCAAGCCACAGTTTGTTGATAACCAGGAACACAGGCTGCGGAATGTTATAATTGAAATCCTTAATCGTCTACCCCACAGTGAGGTTCTAAGGCCGTTTGTTCAGGAGCTTCTCAAAGTAGCAATGCACGTGCTCACCACAGACAACGAGGAAAATGGATTGATTTGCATTAGGATTATTTTTGACTTGCTTAGGAACTTTCGACCTACTTTAGAGGCTGAAGTTCAGCCATTTCTGGATTTTGTCTGCAAAATTTACCAGAACTTTAGGGCTACTGTCACTTACTTCTTTGAGAGTGGGGCCATGATGGCACCTCCACCAGCCCCACCCTCAACCTCTGGATCCTTGGGGTCATCACTTAGCGGTGATGATGTGAAGCCTATGGAACTCTCTGATCAAATGGGTCCTTCGGGATCTTATGTTGGGGCTGCAGGGCAGCTTAATCCAAGCACGAGGTCGTTTAAGGTTGTTACCGAGAGTCCACTGGTTGTTATGTTTCTATTTCAGCTGTATGGGCGACTCGTTCAGACTAATATACCGCATCTGTTGCCGTTGATGGTGCAAGCAATCTCAGTCCCAGGTCCAGAGAAGGTCCCACCTCATTTGAAGACTCATTTTATTGAGCTGAAGGGCGCACAAGTTAAGGTTAGTTATTATAATTTTGAATTACAGTCAAGCTCGATTGTACTTCTGTATCTTCCATAGATTCAATATAAGTAGAAAACCATTTTAACTTCTAACGTCAGGACATTGTTGTACGGGTTATATATTTTACTTTTGATAGTAGCTAACTAGTCATTATGTACGATCTATTTCACCTTTTTCATTATTTATGTCCCAGACAACTAATAGAATTGCTATTTTTATCCCCTTTTCGGCATTTGCATTTCTTTTCTTAGCCGTTTTCTCATTTCTTATGTGCAGACGGTATCTTTCTTAACTTATCTGTTGAAGAGCTTTGTTGACTATATCAAGCAACATGAAGAAAGCATATGCAAAAGCATTGTAAATTTGCTTGTCACGTGCTCTGACTCAGTTTCAATTCGGAAGGTTGGCTTCTCTTTGCAACAACAATATACATTTTCATAGTTTACTCCTCGAAAACTAATCCTTGTTAATTGATGACTCTAGGAACTATTGGTAGCTCTGAAGCACGTTCTTGGGACAGACTTCAAAAGGGGTTTATTTCCTTTAATTGATACACTCTTGGATGAGAGGTATGCTACTCTACCAAATAGAAATAGGTTATGTTAACATTTTGGGGATTCAGACTTTCTCTGTTCCGTCCTTAATTCTGGATTGTGAGATTATTTGCTGTATGGGATGTGTGATTTTACTTTTTCTCTTATAATTTGGGGGAAACCCTGTTATTGCACTTGTATAGTTTGAATGTCTGGATATGCAATTCATGAAAGGCAGCGGAACTTGTGCCTGATATATCTACTCTATGGTCTAAACCTTTTTATGTATATTATTTGCAGTGTTGCTCATCGTATAGTATATTGAATTCTTTTTGGAAATTGCATTTTCCTTGTACATCAATTTTCCTTGATTCCGTAGCCATATGTAGATGTAAGTCACAATAGGTTGTTTTTTATTTGGCTGGTGGTGAGAAACCTTTGTTTTGTCGTTTTTGTCTTGATAATCAAACTTATTCTGAGATCAGTAGGGCTTATTAAATGTGACCGCAGTTCTTAATCACAATTACAGTAAATCAGAAAAAAATAAATTTCTTTGCACTTCTTGCATTAATAAGCTGGAAGTTTTTAGATTTTCTGTCTCGTGTTGTGCTTATACTATCTGTTGTTCTTTGTGCTATTCAATTTTAAACTTTTCAACCAAATTACACAGAATTCACATTTTCTAGTTTTACATTCTGTATTTTGTGTTTTGACCCTCATGAAGCAATGTTTTAACCACACCAGGGTCCTTGTTGGAACCGGCAGAGCATGCTTTGAGACATTGCGGCCTTTAGCATATAGTCTTTTGGCAGAGATTGTTCACCATGTTAGGGGAGATCTTTCTTTGTCACAGGTAAGCACATCTTCTCTATTATGAACTTGTAGATCCCTGCAATTTTCCTATTTTTGGCTCTGCAGAGGCTGTTGTTAATTGAGTATTGAATATTACTCATTAAACTATTTTTCCTTACTTTCATAATTATGTTGTTGGTCTGCTATACTTACCTTTATATCGCTGAAGCTTCTCTTATTATTTTTTCTGAATAAATGCGTTTCAGTTATCGCGGATTATTTACCTGTTCTCAAGCAACATGCATGATGCCTCATTGTCCTTGAGCATTCATACCACATGTGCTCGCTTGATGTTGAATCTGGTATATGCTCAAAATAATTTATTCTTAAAGATTATAACAAATCGAGTTTCTTGCAAACAATATGATTTGATTATGTAAGAGATTCCATTTGATTGATTGCTTTTTAGGTGGAACCCATTTTCGAGAAAGGTTTAGATCAGGCATCAATGGATGAAGCGCGAATTTTATTGGTATGTCCACCTTTAGTGGTCTTTACAATTCCTTAATAGTGATAATTTATTGTTTATATATACCTTAAGCCTGATGCCACTTATATTGCAGGGCCGGATATTGGATGCTTTTGTTGGGAAATTTAACACTTTCAAGCGCACTATTCCTCAGGTCTTTTTACTTTTCTTATATGTTTTTTGGAAGTTTGTTAGTTACAACGTGTACCGCTCATACATATGAGTAATTAAAATATTCTTCTAGTTCTCATACCTATCTAATAATGCTCTGACTTTGACACGAAATTTAAGTACATGTATTGCATATTATGTGAAACTCAATTAATTTTTATTTTTTTAAGAAATCTAATTTGGAGTGCTTATAGCCTCAAGTATTATCAGGGAAATATCAAACTAACATAACAATGATGTATAAAAAAGATTACTTTTTGTTGGCTACTTTACATATGAGGTGTGATAATTATTACTTAATGATATTAAAACAGATAAATATATCTTTTTTGTACAATTGTAAAAATCAGGACTGAATATCTAAAACTATTATTAATTAAATAATAATGTTAAAGACATAAAAGTTCATATTTGTTCTATTACTAAATTAGTGTTGATGCAAAACATATAAAAATATAGTAAAGTGGTTCATGTCCCAAATAATTTTTATTGGCAGTTTAATTTTTGTAAAATTTTTTCCAGCATAACTTTCTTAGGATCAGTAGAGTCTATGACTGTGTAAATGACCACCTTTAGTCATTTATGTTCCTATGCAGTTCTCTTCTAATTTTTCTTTTGACTATTGAGCCCTTGGACCTTCCTTAGAACCTGCTTGGAAGATTAGATAATATAGCTTCAGGAGAATAATATCTTTTGTCGCATTAAGAGAAATAATGTGATCTGAACTTGGAAATTCAAATAAGTGTAGTCTATTAATCAGTGGCATGCTTGTCAGTACACAGTACATGATTCCTGTCTGGAGAATGTAGAGAGAAGCCTCGAGTGGAAAATGGGCTAGAGACAAAGTTATGAAATAGATGCATATTGGTGATAGTTAATAATTCTTAAAAATGAGGAGAAAAATGATGTTTAGGTTAGATTCTTGGCAAATCCTCTGTCTGTTAAAATTGATATTGTTTAATTTCCATTTATTTGTTTGCATGATTATTCTGCTCCACTTCTGTCTGGACTTTGCATGGATTTGATTTCCCAAATTTCAAAGTTTCGAGAAATACTGTATGGTTAGATTCTATTGACATGAGTATGACTTTGACCCTTCATTTGCTTGTTTGGCTGATAGCTACTGGAAGAGGGAGGGGAGGGGAAAAATCGTTCTACATTGAGGGCAAAACTTGAAATACCAGTTCAGGTAATCTGATACACTTCCTCTGGCCCTTGACATTGTTTCTTTATATTTGTTTCTCCTCTTTATATACTTTGTTTGTGATGTCTCAGTAGTTAATAACTTGTTAATTACTTTTTAGTACTGGTTCAATTGTTTACACTGATTACAAACTACCAGTTTTTCAAATGTTGTGAATCTATTTTTTCTTCTGCTTTTTTCAAAATTACTGTGTGTAGGTTGGCGTGTAGTTTGTTGCTCTACAACGGAAGATATAACTTATCCATCATTCATGTGCATGAAAATTGTTTACTTTGTCAAAGAACCAAAAAATGTTTATGTAATTTTAGTTTTGTCTTTTGAGGAACATCTGTTTTGTGTTTGTTATTATGTGTTAAGATTGTTCTAGTGAGAATAGATGATGCTAGATACTCAACCAGTACTCTTTGAGAGAGTGTTATATCTTATTTAATTTATTAAGTTATCCTTAAAATAATTAGGTTTTGGGTAGTTTTAAGTTGGTACCTTTTCCAGTATAAATCTCAATTTTAACTTGGTGGAAATTATGAATTTTAGTATTGTATGGGGGTGGGATTTGCAGGTAATTATTTACAATGTGATTTTAATTGTTAGGAGGGGGCATTTGAAATTGGGGAATCAATACATGTTGCGGCAAGCGTCTATAACAAATTTGTTGATACTTAGAATTAGTATGTAAGAAATTCAAAATTTAAAATTCAAGCTCTCTTCACTGGACATTCTTATTATCTTCTGAGCATAACTTACAATTTTGTACTGCTTTCTTCTATTTAATGGAAAAAAGTAGATTCTTTTGAAGTAGGTTTCTTAGAATTTTTTATTAATGTCTAACTGTGGGCTTTATTTTAGCAGGCAGTCCTTAATCTACCAATGTCCGTTGAGCATTCCAAGGAAGTCACTGACTGTAAGCATCTGATAAAGACATTAGTCATGGGTAATGTTCATTTGTCCCATCATTCAGAGGCTGATACATGATCAGATTATATATGCCATTTATCGTGACATTATTACCCTAGGTTTTCTTCTCATGTCATTATGACGTTATTACAGGAATGAAGACAATTATCTGGAGCATCACTCATGCGCACATACCCAGGTCACAGGTATGCGTGCCACCTCTAGATAGTATTTCATGCAAGTTTTTGCCTTCCTTTGTGTGAATATTTTAATCATATAGGTTTCACCTTCAACACATGCTAACCCTCACGCATACCTCTAGATAGTATTTCATGCAAGTTTTTGCCTTCCTTTGTGTGAATATTTTAATCATATAGGTTTCACCTTCAACACATGCTAACCCTCAGCAAGTGCTTGCATCGACATCATCTGGTTCTTCTATATCACAACCTTTTAAAGGGATGAGAGAGGATGAGGTATCGTTTATCACAATATCTACTAATTCATATGTAGCATGATCTTTATCTTATTATTATTAATTTTTTTGAGTTTGATAGGTCTGCAAAGCCTCGGGTGTTTTGAAGAGTGGCGTGCATTGCTTAGCTTTGTTTAAGGAGAAAGATGAGGAGAGAGAAATGGTTCATCTATTTTCCAATATTTTGGCTATCATGGAGCCACGGGACTTGATGGACATGTTTTCATTGTGCATGCCGGAGCTATTTGAGTACATGATTTCGAATGGCCAGCTAGTTCATATATTTTCTACTCTTCTCCAAGCTCCAAAAGTTTTTCGCCCTTTTGCAGATGTTTTAGTTAATTTTCTTGTGAGCAGCAAACTTGATGTACTTAAGCATCCTGATTCTCCTGCTGCCAAACTTGTTTTGCATCTCTTCCGCTTTTTATTTAGTGCAGTTGCGAAGGCTCCATCAGACTGTGAACGCATCCTTCAACCACATGTGCCTGTGATTATGGAAACTTGCATGAAAAATGCAACTGAGGTTGAGAGACCAATTGCTTATTTGCAACTTCTTCGCACTATGTTTCGTGCTCTTGCTGGAGGCAAGTTTGAACTTCTGCTTCGAGACTTGATTCCTATGCTCCAACCATGCTTAAATATGATGCTGGCTATGCTTGAGGGACCTACTGGGGAAGATATGCGAGAACTTTTATTAGAACTTTCTTTGACATTGCCTTCACGGTTAAGCTCGTTGCTCCCTCACCTTCCTCGTCTAATGAAGCCTCTGGTTATGTGTCTCAAGGGAAGTGATGACCTCATAAATCTTGGTTTAAGAACACTTGAGTTTTGGATTGATAGCTTGAACCCTGACTTTCTGGAGCCTAGCATGGCAAATGTCATGTGTGAGGTGATTTTGGCATTATGGTCTCATTTAAGACCTCCACCCTACCCTTGGGGTGGCAAGTCATTGCAGCTTCTTGGGAAGTTAGGTGGTCGCAACCGACGGTTTCTCAAAGAACCTCTAGCACTTGAATGCAAGGAAAATCCAGAGCATGGGCTTCGATTAATTCTCACATTTGAACCTTCTACCCCATTTCTGGTGCCGCTAGATCGCTGTATCAATCTTGCCGTGGCAGCAGTTATGCAAAAGAGCAGCTGTGTCGATGGCTTTTTCCGAAAGCAAGCTCTTAAGTTTCTTCGTGTATGCTTGTCTTCTCAGTTAAATTTGCCTGGGCTTGTAAATGATGATGGATCAACATCTAGGCTGCTTTCTACTTGTATAAGTTCTTCAGTTGATGCATCCTGGAGAAGATCCGATACATCTGATATAAAGGTAAATAATTATTTAACTTCCTTTGCATACTTCTGACCTTATATTTTGACTATTTTTGTGAATATTTCTTTTACATAGGCGGATTTAGGTGTCAAGACGAAGACCCAACTTATGGCTGAGAAATCTGTTTTCAAGATCCTCCTGATGACAATAATTGCTGCAAGTGTGGAACCTGAGTTACATGAACCTAATGATGAATATGTTGCAAACATATGTCGGCATTTCGCTGTTATATTCCATGTTGAGTGTCCAGCTGCTCAGAGTTCAATTTCTTCAACATCCAGTGGTGCCCTCATGCATTCATCCAATTCCAACATGAGTTCAAAGTTGAAACATAGTACTTCTTTGAAAGAGTTGGATCCTTTGATCTTTTTGGATGCTTTAGTTGAAGTACTGGCTGATGAAAATAGGCTGCATGCAAAAGCTGCATGGAATGCATTGAATATTTTTGCTGAGACTCTGTTGTTCCTTGCTAACTCTAAACATTCTGATGCGCTTATGTCTAGAGGAGGTCCTAGCACCCCTATGATTGTCTCCAGTCCCTCAATGAGCCCTGTATATTCACCTCCTCCAAGTATACGCGTTCCTTGTTTTGAGCAACTTTTGCCCCGACTTTTACATTGTTGCTATGGAAGTACCTGGCAAGCACAAATGGGTGGAGTTATGGGTCTTGGTGCCTTGATTGGAAAGGTCACTGTTGAGGTTTTATGTGTGTTTCAAGTACGTATTGTTCGAGGACTAGTCTATGTTCTTAAAAGACTTCCTACATATGCTACTAAAGAACAGGAAGAGACAAGTCAGGTGCTAACACAAGTTCTACGTGTGGTGAATAATGTTGACGAGGCAAACAGTGATGCACGCAGGCAAAGTTTTCAAGGGGTTGTTGAGTATCTGGCTTCAGAACTGTTTAACGCCAACTCTTCTATAAACGTGAGAAGGATTGTGCAGTCTTCTTTGGCACTTCTGGCTAGTAGGACTGGAAGTGAGGTTTCTGAGTTGCTTGAATCTTTGCACCAGCCTTTGCTACAGCCTCTTATTTTGAGGCCACTTCGGTCTAAGACTGTTGAACAACAGGTAAGGTTGGATTCTTGAAGCAACTTGTTTCACATGTGTTGTTATTAAACCATACTCTTTTGCAGGTTGGTACGGTAACAGCTCTAAATTTCTGCCTGGCTTTGAGGCCTCCGCTTCTTAAGTTAACACCAGAACTCATTAATTTTTTGCAAGAAGCTTTGCAAATAGCAGAAGCAGACGAAACTGTGTGGGCTGTGAAATATATGAACCCAAAAGTGGCAACGTCACTGAATAAACTACGCACGGCTTGTATTGAGCTCTTATGTACTGCCATGGCATGGGCAGACTTTAAAACTCAGAATCACTCAGATTTGCGAGCAAAAGTAATTTCCATGTTCTTCAAGTCGTTGACAAGTAGAAGTCCTGAAATTGTAGCTGTTGCCAAGGAAGGTCTGCGTCAGGTTTGTTGAGCTTACCTTATTCCTTGTTATTTGAGAAATTTTCCATCATATTGTTTTCATATCATAAAGTTTGTTTTCTTAGTTTTTGCTCATCTATTCGAATGTTTATGGTTCCATAGAAAATTTATGTAGGCAATTCCTAATATTGTTGGTCGAATTCTGGTTTGTGTTTTGTATATGTGGGATATTCTTTGTATGGAGCATTAAGGTTAGTGTTATCATAGTCTATAGAAATTCACTTTGGCTGTTGTATGTGTTTAGCATCCTTGCACGATTTTTTTTTTCCTTGTTTTGCATGCATGTTGGGAACTCAAGAAGATATGAAAGAATTTTTTGAGTTAAAAGTGAGCAAAACCCAAAAGATTGTTTTATTATTTAGAAAACATCTGGGATTTAAAGTAGCTGCAAAATTAGATAGACAACTAGACGCAAGATGAAGAGTCATTACCCATGATGAGTGCAGCATCTTAATCTGTTGTTTTCTTCAATCAAATGGAACCTATTTCTGAAGATTTATTGTTAATTTTTTTCATTTTATCATATTCATCTTTCCACTTATGCTAGTGTAACTCTCTACTGCTTTTGCTAATTCCCGTCTGTTATTTCCCTATTTATGTGGTCCTTTATTCGGTCAATATATATGTATATACTATGCATATGTATATATTTTTATTTTTTTGTGACTTCATTTTTTGTTTTATGAGTGTTTCATAGTGTTTTTTTTTTTTTTTTTTTGTGTGTCATATCTATGTTGGAAAAGATGTGCCTTCTGGTATTTATGTAAAGCCAGTTATTTCATGGTCTTATTTCGCATAATAAGACTGGTTATTTCTTCTTCTTCCTTTTTTATTTATTTTTTATTTTATTTTTATGACTTCAACTGACTATTGAATGAATATGATTTGTACGGTTGAGCTAGATATTAATTTCTTAGGAATGATCTTGTGCGGCTGTGCCTAAATTTGGCTTTTTCTTGTGTCCAACGTCAATGATGCCAAAGCTTATTTAATAATTTATTGTCATTTTTAGGTCATCCTACAGCAGAGGATGCCAAAAGAACTTCTGCAGAGCAGCTTGAGGCCCATATTAGTTAATTTGGCGCACACCAAAAATCTCAGCATGCCTCTTTTGCAAGGTCTTGCCCGGCTGCTTGAACTTTTGTCGAACTGGTTCAATGTTACCTTAGGTGGTAAATTGTTGGAACATCTTAAGAAATGGTTGGAACCTGAAAAACTAGCACAGAGCCAGAAGTCTTGGAAGGCTGGCGAGGAACCTAAAATAGCTGCTGGTGAGTGCATGATCCTTATGATAGCTGCATATGATAGAATACCAACACAATTAGAGCGTTTATTATTATTTTTCAATGGATTCTAATTGATCATTTTTCAGCTATCATTGAGCTTTTCCACTTGCTTCCTTCTGCGGCTGGGAAGTTTCTCGATGAACTTGTAACTTTGACTATTGATTTGGAAGCTGCCCTTCCTCCTGGTCAATTCTATAGTGAGATCAACAGCCCATATCGCTTGCCGCTCACTAAATTTCTTAATCGTTATCCAGCAGCTGCGGTTGATTATTTTTTAACCCGGCTAAGCCAACCCAAGTACTTCAGGAGGTAATCTTTAGATAATGATGAATGTCTGTGCTAGGCTATAGTTTATAAGAGGGTTTTTCGTTGTATTGATGGTGTTCATCTATGATATTCAGGTTCATGTATATCATACAATCAGATGCTGGTCAACCATTGAGGGAAGAGCTTGCGAAGTCCCCGGAAAAGATAATATCTTGTGCATTTCCTGAATTTTCACAAAAAACAGAGGTGGCTCAGGGATCTTCTAATCCTTCTGGTTCTTTAGTGGGCGATGAATTGGTCACACCTAAATCTGAGGATGCTGCTCAATTGGTAACCGGCTCTGTGGCTACTTCGGATGCTTATTTTCAGGGTCTTGCTCTAGTGAAAACCCTTGTTAAATTGATGCCTGGTTGGTTGCAAAGCAACCGTGTCATTTTTGATACGCTGGTTCTCTTGTGGAAGTTTCCAGCTAGAATATCTCGTTTACAAAATGAGCAGGAATTGAACTTAATGCAAGTAAGTCAGTAATTTATATTTTTGCATAACGTAGTCGGAGTGCGTATATATGTTCTTGAAAAGCATGTTTAGTTCTTTATCGGGACTCTGTTTTTTGTGACCTTTCCATATGACTTCTCCTTGCTCTGTGTGCTATAATCATTGTAGATACTCGGTAGTTTTACATGATCTTAGCTGTAATACAGAACTGTTACTCATACTATTATCTGTTCCATTTGTTTCTAGATAATGGCCTATCCCTCTAAGAGAAGAAAACTGATATCAATTGGAGTTTGAAATGTGGAACATAATCTTAAATTCTTAATTACCTCTTCATTAATTCCATTTCCTTTCAGCCTTGCTTATATGAGAAATTGTAGGCTTAAAAATTCCATCTATTACATGTACACCATCTTCTCTTTATACCTGTACGCTTCTGTTTTCTAGATGTATAACTACTGGAAGTACTAAATATGTGCAGGTTAAAGAAAGCAAGTGGCTTGTCAAATGTTTCCTGAACTACTTGCGCCATGACAGAATGGAGGTTAATGTATTGTTTGATATTCTTGCCATCTTTCTGCACCGGACTCGCATAGACTTTACTTTCTTAAAGGAGTTCTATATCATTGAGGTGTGTGTTTTATGGCATTCACCATTTTATAGGATAATTTTTTTCCTTTTTCTTTTTCATTTCATGGATGCTTTAATGATAATTGATAATCTATAAATATAGATAGCGGAGGGGTATCCACCCAACTTGAAGAAAACTCTGTTGCTCCATTTTCTGGACCTGTTTCAGCTAAAACAGTTGAGCCATGATCATATGGTAATCGTTATGCAAATGCTCATTATCCCAATGTTAGCTCATGCTTTTCAAAATGGCCAAACTTGGGAAGTTATTGATGCGGCTACAATCAAGACAATAGTAGACAAATTGCTTGATCCCCCAGAAGAGGTACATCTATTTTATTTTGATTGGTTGACTTATGGCTTTTCCTGGTTGAATCTGTGTTTTCATATACATTTATAAATATATATATATATATATATATATATATATAGAGAGAGAGAGAGAGATAGAGAGAGAGAGAGAGAGAGAGAGAGAGAGAGAGAGAGAGAGAGAGAGGGATGTAAACTCTTAGACCCACAGTTCTGGTTGTGATGTTTGAGTTTTGGCAATCTATCGAACTTCTGATAGATTAGAGTTGAAATTCCACAATGTTTATGTATTGAAGAATGTCTTCCCGTGCTAATTGTACACCCTTTATTCAGCGGTGTAAGGATTGAGCAGGTTCATACTGTTGTCTTTAGTTTGAATGATTAAACATCATCACAAAAAATTTAGTTAGCCATGAGTACTAAACTTTAAACTTAAATTGGAAACTTATTAAGAGAAAGGCCAGGACTGGACAGCCCCTCGGGTATTTAAATCTACCTTTCCTCAGGACCAGCCAATGGTTTCTCCCCTTCTATTCCCTGCAGTGAATTCCCCTGCCACCATTCCTTATATCCTGCCACTTCTGCATCTCAATTGTCCATTCAGCTCGGGTGGAATAGTACAGTCACAGTTTAGTGCCAGTTTCGTCTGCATCAGAGATCTCCTCTTTGTATATACTGTTTCGATAATACATGTATGCAGCTATTTAGGTGGATGCATATGTACCTTAAAAAAGTGTCATAAATGTGGAGAATTCAGTTCCAATGTGGCGGGTATGGGTATGGTTAAGGGGCTTTTAGCAACATGGAGGGATGGATTTGTGGGAAAACGTATGTGTGAGCAGAAGAAGATAGGATGGGTACTGGAATGGTGTCGGAGGAGCAATTCACAGAGGTTGGGTGGTGATGGTGAGATGGATTGGAAAGACTGACTGTGGAATTCATTAAGCTTTTAAATTTTAATTGAGCTTATCCCTATTTTAATGCTTGCATAATGAGTGAGTTTTCAAATGGATGTTGCATGCATGTAAACAGCACTGACTAAGTATTCTCATGTCTCTTAATAGCTCTAGAAATTTTTTTCTGTTTTATTTATCTTGGTTTGTGCATTTGATCTTAGTTTTATTTTCCTAGATATCTGCGGAATATGATGAGCCCCTCAGGATTGAGCTTCTGCAGCTTGCTACTCTGCTTCTCAAGTATCTTCAGAATGACCTTGTTCATCATCGTAAGGAACTTATAAAATTTGGCTGGAATCATCTCAAGCGTGAAGAAAGTGCTAGTAAGCAGTGGGCATTTGTCAATGTTTGCCACTTTTTGGAGGCATATCAAGCTCCAGAGAAAATCATCCTACAGGTTCTTGTACATGTTAATATGCATTCCTAAATAATTTTATATCTAATTGTGTGTTGAGTTTAGATTTTTCAGTGTAAACATGAGCTTGTTGACATATTCATGTGTGCTCAGATTTGAACAATTTAATGTATCAATTCCAATTTAAGTACTGTTATTCTTTCATAAAGAAATATATTTTCACATTGTTTTGGAAATGTGGTCTAGTTGGCTTTAGTTGCTGTTCCCTTCTGATGCATCATTTTTCTTGTTGAGTTGCTTGTGCTTTCTCTATTTTTTGGGGGGCTGTTCTGTTATCACAAACTCGTAACTTTGAGTTATGCTCTTATGCAAGTTGAGTCGATTGAGATCTGATCAAAATCTATTTTTCCCTGGTGGAAATCAAGTAATATTTCTATTCTGAATTTTTTTTCCCAGTCTGAGCAAAATATTTCTGTTGTATTTGATCACTCCCCAACTAATATAAACTCCTAAGATACTTGATCTACCTTCTCTACAACTCATTTTTTATTGTTGTAATTCCTTCTGCATGTTAATTACACCTCATTCTGTTGAGTATATTTACAACCTGAAGCTGCAGGTATTTGTTGCACTTTTAAGGACGTGTCAGCAAGAGAATAAAATGTTGGTCAAACAAGCGCTTGATATTCTTATGCCAGCACTTCCACGAAGATTGCCATTAGGCGATTCGCGTATGCCTATTTGGATACGCTATACTAAGAAAATATTAGTTGAGGAGGGTCACTCAATTCCTAACCTTATTCACATATTCCAGCTCGTTGTTCGCCACTCTGATCTTTTCTACAGCTGTAGGGCCCAGTTTGTCCCTCAGATGGTGAATTCTCTCAGTCGCCTTGGGCTACCTTTTAATACTACAGCAGAAAACAGGCGTCTTGCTATTGAACTTGCTGGATTGGTTGTCAATTGGGAAAAACAAAGACAAAGTGATTTGAAAAAAGGGACAAGTAATGACGTCGCCTGTCAGAGTAATGATGGAATCAATCTTACCTCTGCTGTGGTGGATTCTAAGCTTTCTGTTGATGGATCCACTTTTTCTGATGATTCAAGTAAGAGAATAAAGGTTGAACCGGGTCTTCAATCTCTATGTGTGATGTCACCTGGAGGTCCCTCATCCATACCCAATATTGAAACTCCTGGATCTTCAGGACAACATGATGAAGAATTCAAGCCTAATGCGGCAATGGAAGAGATGATCATCAACTTTCTTATAAGAGTATGTTTCCATTCCATGGTGTGTATACATGCATATGCACCCCATTGTATCGACATCAAAATTCCCTGGAACAATTTATGAGTGTGCTTTATGGCTTTCTCCTTATCTGAGTGTAGAATACCTTTTTAATATGCGACTTATTGTGTTTTGCAAATGGGCCATGCTTCATGGTAGTTACTGATTCTAGTATTTACTTCGCTCAATTTTGTCCACTCTATTGAATTAGTTGGTGTTATTTTATATCAGTCCCATTTCACTTGAGTCGTGCTTAAACAAATAATGTGACTGGACTGTGGGCTTTTTGTTGTCTGGTTATTATAATGTCAACCTTTTCCATAGCTGAAGAAATTAAGAAATAATTGAAGGTGAAGTTATATTCAATGTATTACTTTTTTTTTCCATCTTGTACATTTTGTAGCTTATATTATCATTCATGACTTCCGAGCTGTTATTCTAATGCAGTTTGCATTTTTCTTATGCAGGTGGCTCTAGTAATAGAACCCAAAGATAAGGAGGCAAGTCTTATGTACAAGCAAGCATTGGAGCTTCTGTCACAAGCTTTGGAAGTTTGGCCAAATGCTAATGTCAAATTCAATTATTTGGAGAAGCTGCTCAGCAGCACTCCATCATCTCAATCAAAGGACCCATCTACTGCCCTTTCCCAGGGTCTAGATGTGATGAACAAGGTTCTTGAAAAGCAACCACATTTATTTGTGAGAAATAATATCAACCAGATTTCTCAAGTATGTGCCATTGAATATGATTATGTTGCATTTCTTTCATGAGAGGCCAATACTCTGGCATTACTGTTTTTTAATTTGTATATTTTGACAGATTCTTGAACCATGTTTCAAGTTCAAGATGCTCGATGCTGGAAATTCTTTATGCTCCCTGTTAAAGATGGTTTCCACTGCATTTCCTCCTGAAGCAGTGAATACACCACAAGATGTGAAGATGCTGTATCAAAAAGTGGATGAACTTGTCCAGAAGCATCTTGCTGTAATTGCTACTCCTCAGACTACAGGAGAAGATAATTCTGCCAGTATGATTAGTTTTGTGCTTCATGTCATAAAATCCTTGGCAGAAGTGCATAAAAACCTTGTTGACCCTTACAATTTGGTCCGAGTCCTTCAGCGACTTGCACGTGATATGGGATCGTCAAGTGGTACTTATACAAGACAAGTATGTTTTATTTCCAATCACTACAGTTGGATGTACTTTGCTTCTTAAATTTCAATGTCTTTGGGTTGCGTCCAACGCTTGTGGACTCATCGCTTGATTCTGAGCTTAGACCCATGCTCTTTCTGCTTAGTGTCTAGTCATAAAAATCGCTGGTTATCATTTTTGCCACTCTTGAAATTCCTTGTTACTTTTTTGTTCTTGTCAAATTTTATTGCATCTTCTCTTGCCTCTCAGACCAAGGCTTTTTTGCTTGTCTAGGGTCAAAGAACGGATCCAGATTCCTCTGCCACTTCCTCACGTCAAGGTGCTGAAGTTGGAGTTGTCCTTGAAAATCTGAAATCTGTTTTGAAACTAATTACGGAAAGAGTCATGGCCATACCTGATTGTAAAAGAACTGTGACTCAGATTCTTAATACCCTGCTATCTGAGAAGGGCGTTGATCCTTCTGTGCTTCTCTGCATTTTAGAGTTAATCAAGGGGTGGGTAGATGATGATTTTGGAAAACCTGGACCTCCTACTGCATCTTCAACTTTTCTTACGCCCAAGGAAATTGTCTCTTTGCTCCAAAAGCTTTCACAAGTTGATAAGCAGAATTTTTCTCCCAGCACTGCAGAAGAATGGGATCGGAAGTATCTTGGACTTCTTTATGGGCTTTGTGCCGACGCCAATAAGTAATTATATTCCTGGTACCTATTTGTTTAAACACCTGGATACATGCTCAATTTATTAATCTAGATGCTTTTGCAGATACCCTCATTCGCTTCGCCAAGAAGTATTTCAGAAGGTAGAGAGGCAGTATCTACTGGGGTTACGGGCAAAAGATCCTGAAGTTCGCGCGAAATTCTTTGGTCTTTATCATGACTCTCTTGGGAAAACACTCTTTACGAGGCTTCAGTATATCATTCAGAATCAGGATTGGGAGGCCTTGAATGATGTCTTCTGGCTTAAACAGGGACTTGATCTCCTTTTGGCTATATTAGTGGAGGACAAACCCATAACCCTGGCTCCAAATTCTGCAAAGATCCGACCTGTTTTATTATCAGGTGCAGTTGCTGATTGCTCAGGTGTGCAGCCAATGGTTACTGATATTCCAGAAAGCTCAGGGGAAACTCCTATGACACTTGATAGCTTTGTTTTGAAGCATGCTCATTTTCTTAACGAAATGAGCAAACTTAAGGTACTCTTTCCGCTCATGTTTTGATTTAAAGCTGGATTCTTCCTTTAGGACCTTTACCCTCAGCAATGAAAGAGCCTCACCTGTGACCTTAAATGTGAATCTGGTGATTTTAAAGTTCATGTTGCCACTATTGCACATGGTGCCATGCTGCTATAAATTTTAGTTTATCCCTTCTCTAAGACATCATACCTTCTCTGACCAGAAATTGTCAGTTGCTCTTTGGATTGAATTAGTTTTTCTTTCTTTGTTTTGTGCATGTATAAGTGTTTTTCAACGTATGATATTAGCATATCCTTGTGAATTTTCATTCTTCCCTCCAACTTAAGGTGGTTAATAAATGCTTCTATCTATTTTGTTCTTGTAGGTTGCAGATCTTATCATCCCACTGAGAGAGCTGGCCCATACAGATGCCAATGTTGCTTATCATTTATGGGTTTTGGTTTTTCCCATTGTTTGGGTGACCTTGCATAAGGAAGAGCAGGTAGCACTAGCTAAGCCAATGATTGCACTTTTATCAAAAGATTATCACAGGAAGCAGCAAGCACATCGACCAAATGTTGTGCAAGCTCTTTTAGAAGGGCTTCAACTAAGCCATCCACAGCCTCGAATGCCCAGCGAATTAATCAAATACATAGGAAAGACTTATAATGCTTGGCATATTGCACTTGGGTTGCTTGAAAGTCATGTAATGTTGTTCTTGAATGATACAAAATGCTCTGAGTCTCTGGCCGAGCTTTACAGATTACTCAATGAGGAGGATATGAGGTGTGGCTTGTGGATGAAACGTTCAATTACAGCAGAAACTAGGGCTGGTCTTTCACTTGTTCAGCATGGTTATTGGCAACGGGCACAGAGCCTCTTTTATCAGGCTATGATGAAAGCAACGCAAGGTACTTACAACAACACTGTGCCAAAAGCTGAGATGTGCCTTTGGGAAGAGCAGTGGCTTCAATGTGCTACTCAACTTAGTCAATGGGATGCTCTTTCTGATTTCGGAAAGCTTGTTGAGAATTATGAGATACTACTTGATTGTCTCTGGAAACAGCCTGATTGGGCATATCTGAAAGATCACGTTATACCAAAGGCTCAATTGGAAGAAACTCCAAAACTTCGTGTTATCCAGGCATATTTTGCACTTCATGAAAAGAATACTAGTGGGGTTTCTGATGCTGAAAACATAGTTGGAAAAGGTGTTGATCTTGCTTTGGAACAGTGGTGGCAACTGCCCGAAATGTCTGTTCATGCCAGAATACCCCTTTTGCAACAGTTTCAGCAGCTGGTTGAAGTCCAAGAATCAGCTCGGATTATAGTTGATATTGCTAATGGGAACAAACTATCTGGAAATTCTGTTGGTGGTGTTCATGGTGGCTTATATGCAGATCTCAAGGATATCCTTGAAACTTGGAGGTTGAGAACCCCAAATGAATGGGATAATATGTCTGTTTGGTATGATTTGCTTCAATGGAGAAATGAGATGTACAATGCAGTTATAGAAGCGTTTAAGGATTTTGGCAATACAAACTCACAACTTCATCATCTTGGTTTCCGTGATAAGGCATGGAATGTCAATAAGCTTGCTCACATATCTCGCAAGCATGGCTTGTATGATGTTTGTGTTTCTATCCTGGAGAAGATGTATGGTCACTCCACAATGGAAGTTCAGGTACAGTGGACTTCGTTGAACCTTAATATAAATCATATTTTCACATTTCTATTAGTTTCATCAAGGAAATAGTGGCAACTGTGGTTTGCTTTTCCTGTTTTATTTGTTCATTGCATTTTTATTTATGTCTGCAGGAGGCCTTCGTTAAAATAAGAGAACAAGCAAAAGCGTACTTGGAAATGAAGGGAGAGTTAACTAGTGGTCTTAACTTGATTAATAGTACTAATCTGGAATATTTTCCTGTCAAACACAAGGCTGAGATTTTCCGCCTTAAAGGTGATTTTCTATTGAAGCTTAGCGACTGTGAAGGTGCCAACCTTGCATATTCAAATGCTATTTCCCTCTTCAAGAACTTGCCCAAAGGATGGATTAGTTGGGGAAATTATTGTGACATGGTATGAATACCACCACGCTTGGTTTCTAATATTTTTGGGTTCTGATAATGTGAGTGCTGATTGTGCACTGTCCTTACAGGCATATAGGGAAACACATGAAGAAGTTTGGTTAGAGTATGCAGTAAGCTGCTTTCTTCAGGGAATCAAATTTGGCATTCCAAATTCAAGAAGCCACCTGGCCCGTGTTCTATATCTTCTTAGCTTTGATGCTCCTAGTGAACCCGTGGGCAGGGCATTCGATAAGTATTTAGACCAAATACCTCATTGGGTGTGGCTTTCCTGGATTCCCCAGCTACTTTTATCTCTACAAAGGTCTGAAGCTCCTCACTGCAAACTTGTGTTACTTAAAGTTGCAACTGTGTATCCTCAGGTAGATATCACTTATGATAACAGGTCATGCTCCATCTTTTTCTTGTTAACCTTAGTGTTAATGCCATCTCTTTTCAAAATCTAGGCATTATATTACTGGCTCCGCACATACTTGCTCGAACGGCGTGATGTTGCTAGTAAATCTGAATATGGTAGAATGGCAATGGCTCAGCAAAGAATGCAGCAAAATGTTTCTGGTGTAGGTGGACCTGGGTCTATTGGATTGCCTGATGGAAGTTCAAGAGTACCTGTTCAAGGTGGGGGAACACTGGTGTCAGAAAATCAACTCCACCAGGTATCTCAAACTGGTGGAAGTATTGGGTCGCATGATGGAAGTGGCTCTCAGGTGCAAGAAACTGAAAGGTCAGGTGCTGCTGACAGTGGCATGCCTTCTGGTAATGACCAGTCGTTACACCCAAGCACATCCAACAATGAAGGTCAAAATGCTTTGAGACGAAATGGTGCAATGGGATTGGTCGCTTCTGCTGCTAGTGCTTTTGATGCGGCCAAGGACATAATGGAGACTCTGAGAAGCAAACATACCAATCTTGCTAGTGAACTGGAGGTAATTTATCTGGTGTCTCTGAGTCATGCAATTGTGTTGGTCATTATAGAGTGTGCTATCCATCTTTTCATTCTTCATTCAAGTAAGCATTTCAAATACCATATATGAATATATTATAGAGTATGCATGTAAATTTGTATTACTGCTTGCGCTTAGATTGATGCTGGAAAGCTGCTTGGTTCATCATTAGATGTTTTTCATTAAAATGGTTTTCTATTGACATTGTGGAGTCTTATGTTCTCTGCAGATTCTACTCACAGAAATTGGTTCAAGGTTTGTTACGTTGCCGGAGGAGAGACTGCTGGCTGTAGTCAATGCCTTGCTTCATCGTTGTTACAAGTACCCCACTGCAACTACGGCAGAAGTGCCCCAATCTCTCAAAAAAGAGCTTTCTGGTGTTTGCAGAGCTTGCTTTTCAGCAGATGCTGTGAACAAGCACGTTGAATTTGTAAGAGAATACAAGCAGGATTTTGAGAGGGACCTAGATCCAGAAAGTACTGCTACATTTCCAGCTACTCTTGCTGATCTAACAGAAAGATTGAAACACTGGAAAAATATTCTACAGAGCAACGTTGAAGATCGCTTTCCAGCTGTTTTAAAGTTGGAGGATGAAAGCAGGGTCTTGCGAGATTTTCATGTTGTTGATGTTGAAGTTCCAGGACAATATTTTGCTGATCAGGTATTCCGTTTGAATTTTGGGACCACTATTTAATCATGATTTCCTTTCTGACCCTTAGATAAATATTCATGCAATTGTTTTCTATTTGTCCATGGTGTTGTAATAATTGGTATGCTCTTTCAGAATTGAATCTGCATTCTGAAATCTTATCTCTTTCCTAAAACTGTGGTTTTCATTTCTATATCTTGTAATTGTAAAGTTGTAACGAGTCATCTTTGATTTCAGGAGGTTGCACCTGATCATACTGTGAAGTTAGATAGGGTGGGAGCTGACATTCCAATTGTTAGAAGGCATGGTAGCAGTTTCCGGCGTTTGACTCTTATAGGTTCTGATGGCTCTCAGCGCCATTTTATAGTTCAGACATCATTGACTCCAAATGCTAGAAGCGATGAAAGAATCTTGCAACTCTTCCGTGTAATGAACCGAATGTTTGATAAGCACAAGGAATCCAGGCGTCGCCACATTAGCATTCACACTCCAATCATAATTCCTGTCTGGTCACAGGTATAGTTTTTGCTGTGAAAATCAGTGTGTAATCTCATAAGAATAAATATATTATAACCATACATTGGTGTTTTGATGTGGCTTTCTATTAATTTTTCAAAAGAGCTTCTTAAGGGTTTCCCTGAGAGTCCCATCTCATAGCTTCAACCAACGTATAACCCTGATTCGTTTCTTGGTTATTCTTAACCAGGTGCGAATGGTTGAAGATGATCTGATGTACAGCACCTTCCTTGAGGTGTATGAGAACCATTGTGCTAGAAACGACCGGGAGGCAGACTTACCTATTACCTATTTTAAAGAGAAACTAAACCAAGCCATATGTGGCCAGATATCACCAGAAGCTGTGGTGGATCTTCGTCTGCAATCATATAATGATATCACAAAAAATATTGTGACAGAGAGCATCTTCTCACAGTACATGTATAAAACTTTGTTAAATGGAACTCACACATGGGCATTCAAGAAACAATTTGCGGTCCAGTTAGCTCTCTCTAGCTTTATGTCCTTCATGCTTCAAATTGGAGGAAGGTCCCCGAACAAGATTCTCTTTGCCAAGAACACTGGAAAAATATTTCAGACAGATTTTCATCCAGCATATGATGCTAATGGAATGATCGAGTTTAATGAGCCAGTACCTTTTAGATTGACAAGGAATCTGCAAGCATTTTTCTCTCACTTTGGTGTAGAGGGCCTTATTGTGTCCGCAATGTGCGCAGCCTCGCAGGCCGTGGTTTCACCCAAAGTAAGTTTGCACTTGTAAGTAATACATTATCTTCAGCTTATAAGTACACCATCTCTCATGATGATACTACCTCATTTGCAGCAAAATCAGCATTTGTGGCATCATTTAGCTATGTTTTTCCGCGATGAGTTGATCTCTTGGTCTTGGAGAAGACCTCTTGGGATGCCCCTGGCTCCTGTTGGAGGTGGTGGTTTAAATAATGCCGACCTCAAACAGAAAGTCACCACAAACGTCGAGCATGTCATAGGGCGTATCAATAGCATCGCCCCACAATACATATCAGAAGAGGTATGCTTTTAGTCAATTTCTTTCATTCTCTAGCATATCATCACAGCCGTTGATTTTGTGTGATCGCTTTCGCTGACAACGGTTTCGAATGGATTTGGAACAGGAGGAAAATGGTGTGGATCCACCACAATCAGTGCAGAGGGGCGTTGCTGAGTTGGTGGAGGCTGCTCTCACTCCCAGAAACTTGTGCATGATGGATCCGACGTGGCACCCTTGGTTTTGATGTATATTTCCTTAACTTAGTTATATACTATATCTCTGCTATCCATCTTGTAGATAGTGATCACTGAACTTTTAAAACCTGCAGTTAGGACCTCGGAACTTTAATCATGTTAGGATGTTAAGCTGTAAATAAATTTGTCCAAATTTAAATTTATGTTTTGCCTTTTCATTTCTTTTCCTTTTTTTTATTTTATTTTTTTATTATTATAAGAGTAATGGCTAAATTGCGCAACTTGTGATGAACCCAAAATCAATGTGAGCTGTGGGAGTAGGAATATTTTGCAAATGAGATCTCTCTTCGCCTCCCACCATACGTTTTAACCATACCTTGTGATTTACTCCGTCCCTCCGCCTTTAAGAGTGTCATTTACTTTTTGCACGTGGATTAAGAAGTATTATTATTTATTGTGTAGTGAATAGTTGTATTAGTGGAGGTGTGAGTCCATTTTTTAGTTGTATTAATGAGTGTGTGTCTTGTGTAAAAAATGAAATGAGATCTTTGGTGGCGGTGGCGGACGCCTAAAATGGAAAAATGACACCCTTGAAGGTGGATGGAATGACATCTATAATTTATAGGTGATTTGGGGTGTACCCCTGATTTTTTCTTTTTCTTTTTACTCCCCCTCCCCCCAAAGTATTTCACACTTTCCTTTTTCATCCGTACTTTTACTTAATTTGGTAAAAAATACATTATAACAATACTCATTTATTACACGCATCTCAATATAATATTTATTTTTACTTTCTTTTTCACATCTCCCAACAACTTTACACACTTTTTTCATTAAATCAACTAAAATATATATTCTCTTTCTTACTTTATACATAAAAATACAAAATTTTCTTAAACTCCGCGCACATCAATACGTGAAATATTTGTTGAGACGGAGGGAGTAATTATTATTTTAAATTGTTTTGTTTTATTTAATGATAAAGATTAAATTAAAAGTTAATTTAACCCTCCAGGACTCATAATTTACAATTATGCCCTAAATATTTAATTCACACAATTTTTATGGAATTTTGTGGTTATAAAATATTTTTTATTTCAGGATTTTAATTTGCATTTTTAGGATATTTTCCTGATTATTCGATTTTCTTTATATTTTATGAGAAAATATAAACTATTCAAAATTTGTAAAAGATAACCTCGTTAATCTTTTAGTTTCAAGCCTACAAAACTCCTTCATTCACATATAATGTTGCTATAGTGAATTATTTGTACCATAGAATATATAGTTGATTCCACGTTAGAAAGTTCAAACAAAGATTTGAAATGTTTTCATGTTTTGATTAAATAAAACACTATTAACACTCTGTTTTAAGATCTCATATACTCACTCATAATACAAGAAAATAAAACAGAACTAAAACTGTAACATCAGATAATAATGCATATTAGAGAAACAGAAAGAGATCATATTCAAATATGAATCAAACATAATCAGTAAAAAAAAAATATAGAGAACAGAAAGAGATCATATTCATATTTGAATCAAACATAATCAGTGAAAAAAATTTGTGCAACATCCTCAGAATTCACGTAAACCCCACAAAATAGAACCATTCCAACCAAACATGGTGTCACAAGGAAGACAACCATAACATAACATCATCATTAGAAGTAGAGAGTGACTAAGAACACTAGTTCTTACTCGCATCAATTCTCCTCCGATTCTTGAGGGAATCGGAGGTGCTTCCCTTTCGGCGTCGGAAGCCCTTTCAGATGAAGCACTTCGGCTGAAGACAACGAAGAATATGAAGATTTACTGCATTCACTACTCTCTTCTTCGATCTCATCATCACTGTTGTACACAAACCGAATGTGTTTCCCCATAAATTTAGCCTCTCCAACATTCATCTTGCTGATTCCTTCACACAGATCATCAAGCAGGCCCTGATCTTCTTCGTAGTAATAGTCATCATCGTAGTCGTCTTCGCAGCATTCTTCGTCTAGACAGCCTTCGACTTCTTCTTCGTCTCGGGTGCTGCTTGCAGCATTCACCTGCATAGACCAAACTGATGCATCATCATCATCAGTTGAGGCCTTCTCTCTCTCCCCATAGACTACTCCTTGATAAGTAAGCACAGATGAGCACTCTGATGAATCAGATTTCTCAGAGAAATCCAGCAGCAAAGACCTTGTGATCACATTCTCACATTCCACAATATCTTGTTTCTTCTCATCAACCATCTCCTCAATCATCATCTTCAAAAGTAACCAAATCAAAGAAAAACAACATTAACAAACACAATCAAATCATCATTCTTATATCTCAACAAGAAATCATCAATCAAGAAAGAGTGGTGGCAATTCAGACCTGTGGGATCAGAACATGATCACCATTCTCTGCAGAGAGATTCAAGACCTGGGGTGTGTTTGCAGGAGTGGGGGCAGCAAGATTCATAGGGGAATAATTAACAAGGCCATGGAGATTGAAGAAAGGCCTGTTCTCGAGGGTTATTTTCGACATTTCCGCTTCTTCTTCAACTTTCTGCAATAGGGTTTTCACCTGACCCCTCAACAGAGCCTCACCCGAACCCGGAGTTCGGACAAATTGCCCTCCATTACTCATCTTCTTCTTCGACACTGCCGATGATGGGGTCTTCAGATTCCCCATTGCAAGCCCAACGATCGGCGAATCATTCGTGATATCGATCAGAGCAGATCGATCTTGCTGCTGATTTTTCCTCGATTTCGCCAGGGATTTCTCAGAGTCCTCGAATTTCTCTGCAAGAACAAAAGAAACAAGTCAAAAAAACGAAATAAAGAAAATCTTGGATCATTCTTCTCATAGATAGAAACAGAACGTACTTGACAGAAGCAAATTGGTGCTGTTGGCAGAAGAGGCCAACGTTTGAGATCTAGTAACCCTTCTTGTGGATGATGGGGTTTCCATTGAAACAAATTGCAAATTCTTGTTGTGGGTCGCCGGAAGATTTAGATATTGTGATCGCCGGCGGTGTTGGGAGGTGAATGTAGAAAGATTTGAAGCGATTGGATGATTTAAAGGTGGAGATTGAAAGGTTTTATAAAGCAATTAAGGAAAAATATTTAGAAAGCTATGATTTTGGAACGGGGTAATATGACCGTTAGAGCGTACTGAGGCGGCGAAAACTAGCCGTTGGAATTGAATCGATACACTGAATTCGGGATGTGTACCCTTCGGCCCAATTTATTATTGGGCTTGGCCCAATCCACCTCAGAACTAAAGTCTACATAACAATGTTTAAGCCCATTTACTAAAAATTATACTTATGGGACTAAAGTTTATATTTTGTGCATTTGGGTATGCACGTGTACCTGTATTATTTATATATATATATATATATATATATATATATATATATATATATATATATATTATTTTTTATATTCTGTAAAATCTAAAAGAAAAATTGTTAAACATTCATTACCAAACAGTATAAGTGCATATTTGCTCCTTCCACTGTAACATTTATGAATTATCATTTTGGGTGTCCCATTAGCATAAGTATATTTTTTTAGTAAGTATGTGTCTCCTACACTTAAAATTTGAGAGTTAGTCTCTTGTGAGACGGGTTATTGATGAAACGGATGTGAGACGGGTCAACCCGTCACTAAAGTATGCTTATTTGTGGTTAAAGTGCGCTTATTTGTGGTTAAAGTATGTCGATAATAAATCAAATTATAACACACTAACATCATACTTTAATACATAATCCAACATACTTTAAAAAACATACATTAACAACCATTAAACATACTTTATTTAAATAATCGACATACTTTAACACGTCTTACAAACCGTCTCATGAAAGTAGCGTCTCACAAGAGACTTTGTCAAAATTTAATACTTCTAAAAAATTTATAATATTACACAATTTGTCATCAATTCAAATTAAAATTAAAGATGTAAAAGTGAAAATATTATTTTAATCAACCTATTAACTATTAAAATATTATTTTCGTTAAACTTAAATTTTCGAAAGACATGAAAGAAGTACTCCATGTTTTTATTAATAAATAAATGTATTGTTTTGAATGTGCATTTGAATAAATTGGTCTATTTTATGTCATACTTAAACAACCTAAAATTCATGAGAATTATGTTATGAAGAAAAAATACCTGACCCAAATAGCAATGATAACTGATGGAGATCCAGCAAGATAGACCCAATGGGAAAAAGGCTCATGAGGGACTGAAGAACAAGAAGCAAAGTACAGATGGTGAAGGCTAGATAATAAATCAGGATATATGGAGAATAAAGCTCCGAGAAATCAGAGGATCACAGCCAGGAATTAAACTCGGAATTCTCGAGGATGATAAACGACATAACGCCATGATAGCAGGACATCGGCAATGACGGGAACACTCCAGTAAGGAAAAATATCTCACACTTGATTCTCTCTCAACCAATCAGGCGTGAGGAATCATAAGAGCATCAAATCAATTACCTAGGGATTCCATAAAAAACACAT
Organism: Pogostemon cablin; assembly: GCA_023678885.1. Taxonomy (NCBI): domain Eukaryota; kingdom Viridiplantae; phylum Streptophyta; class Magnoliopsida; order Lamiales; family Lamiaceae; genus Pogostemon; species Pogostemon cablin. The sequence goes on along the minus strand of CM042993.1, from coordinate 4,577,941 downwards.
GACAATCATTTATTGAGAGAATACTAGAAGGAAAAAACTATACATAAGAAGAGATACAAATCCATAATATCTTTTAATTACTTGTAATTTCACACTATAGAGAGAGAAGAGAGTATGAACTTGTAAGTCTCTTCAAGACATTTCGGCCTTTCAAATTAATATAACAAGTGTTTCTCCTTCATCTTCCATTGATTATGTTATTTTTGAACTACTTGAGTTCTCACAACGAAAGTTGATGCAGTTCTCACGAAAACATCAACAAATTGCGCAAAATATTGAATAGTTAAATTATTTTAGATAAATAATAATCAAATTAATTAATTATTCCGATTACCACTTTATGTCGGTCAACTATTAAAAATAAGGCATGTGCATGTGAGAGAAGGGAATGGACTTGAGCTTGTTCCTAGTGATAGACTGGACTGCCCCAAGGCATAGCTCAAATGGTAGAGGGGAGGGTGGAAAGGCCTCCCAGATGAGCTTGGTTGCTGCAGGGTGGGGGTTCGAATCCTGCCTTTGGCATGGATTTGGCCCCTTGCAAGCACAAGTTTAACAGTGAGCCCTCCCTATAAGCCACTTGAGGCACATCCTGCGATTTACCTCCTCCACCAATCCCCAGGGCAGGGGCGGTGGGGGCCCCTAATGGTGGGGTACACCATTTTTTTTTTTTGTGATAGACTGGACTATGAAATTTGTGCAAAAATAAATAAATAAATAAATTAATTAAAAATAAAAAAGAATAAGCAAACGTCCAAAAGAATCTGTCAACATTATGTCCACAAATTTAATGACTTGTGAAAAGTGTGTCTCATTTCACACGACGTATCCCTAAATCTAATTATGAATATTTGACACATTCAAAATATCATGTTTATTCGTGGACCATGTCAATAAAAAACTAAATTTATTATTATTAAAAATGGGTTTGCAATAATGTCACTCCAAATTAAATTATTATTATATATTTTTCTGTGATTAATCGTTGCGTCTTATTTAATTTGATAAAGTTGAATATTGATATAGTTATGACTTATATATTTATTAGATTATATATTTTCTGGTAAAAATTAGTGTACGATGTTAGTGAAGTCATTATTTATGTTATCTAAAGTTATAAAAAGTGTAGGAAGTTTAATAATAAGTATATTTTCAAGTGATTATCCTAGTAATCAAATATTGAATTCATTTTAACTTTAACAATTAAATAAACTAGCTAAGGAGAAAGCACGTTATATCATTGCCCACTATACTTTATGCAGCATAATGAAGGTTTTTCAATATTTTATTATCCATTATAAATTATTTTATAAAATACTTAATCTATCATTTTTCATTTATCATAGAGTAAAAGTCAATATAATTAATGTTACACTTAAATAATAGTAGTAATTTTTTTATGAGCTTAAATTTTTAGGAGGTGTAATAATTCAATATATTGTGATAGTATGGTTCAATAAAGATTGGGGAGTCGGGGACACGAGGGACGATTTAAGATGAAGTGATCATTTACAATAAATTTGTTGTATTTTATTTTGAATAATTTTATTTTATTCATTTTATACTCTCTTTGTATTACCATAAAATTTATATATTTTTATTTTATGCGTTTCCTGTAAAGATTTATATTTTTTCATCATTTATTATTAATTAATAAATGTGGATCCTACAACTAAACATTAATACCTATAATTTTTTTTATAATATTACATAATTTGCCATCAATTTAAAATAGAATTATGAACAAAAAGATAAAAAATGTTACTTTCTTCGTTTCGGATATTTTTATCCGTTTGTACAGATACGAAAATTAAGAATTGTTGTTTTATATATAATGCAAGGAAAAATAGAGATAAATTGGTAATTTTGAAAGAAAAAATAAATAAAATTATTTTATTTGATGAATAAATTGTAAAAAATAGATAAGATATGAAATGTATTTTTATTATTTATAAAATGAATAAAAATACGTGAGATGACTCAAAATAAAAAATATTAAAAATACAAATACTCACTGCATAAAAACTATATTTCTTAATATAAAATATACACGTAAACGTTTGTCGTGAAGGAAGTATTATAATTATAAAAAAGTTATAACTTATAAGGTATTAAAAAGGTGAACTACTTTTAAAATAACTAATCTCAATCTTAATATATATAAAAACATAATAAATCTGACCATATATTTTTAAAACAAATCTTAGCCTCTCATTAAAATAATTAAATAATTATAATTATGACATTTTCAAATTAGAAAATAATTTAGTCAAAAAAATAATTAAATAATTGTAATTATGATAATTTTCAAATTAGGAAATAATTAAGTAGAATAAATACAATCCTGACCATCTATTTTTAAAACAAATCTCAGCCACCCATTAAAATAATTAAATAATTATTATTATGATATTTTTCAAATTAGAAAATAATGGAAAAGCCCAATCCCACATAATTAGGTCAAATCATCCATTGATCAATCAAATTGCGAGCTATATATGGGGCTTCCTCACCCTTCACCTATGTAAGGAGCCCTCCTCCATTCATTCTAGACACACCGAGAGCGATTCTCTATGAAGATCAAAGACTTCAGAGTTGTCTGAATAATTCTTCGAATTATTCAACGAGAATCAACTCAAGAACGGAATACATTTGGGAGGTTTTAAACCCCCTGGATTAAGCGTTCTACAGTCAAGTTTTTCAGTGAACGGCTTATAATCTGGGATTCAGGTGCTAAACTGCCCGGATTTAAGTCTGCTTAAGTCAAAGTTCTTCCAGGAACGGCCTATAATCTGGGATCGGCTTATAATCTGGGATTCATGTGCTAAAATGCCCGGATTTAAGCCTGCTTAAATCAAAGCTCTTCCAGGAACGACCTATAATCTGGGATTCAAGTACTAAAAAACTCGGATTTAAATATTTTAAACCGAGCACCCATTAAAATAATTAAATAATTATAATTATGACTTTTTCAAATTAGAAGATAAGATATTATTTATTAAAAAATTAATAATATTAAATATAAATTCAATCCTAATCATTTATTTTTCAAACAAATCTCAACCAAGAATAAATCCAATCCTGACCATCTATTTCTCAAACAAATATCAGCAACCCATTGAAATAATTAAATTAAATTAAATAATTGTAATTATGATTTTTTCAAATTAGGAAATAATTAAATAATTAAAATAAATCCAATCCTGACCCTGATCATCTATTTATCAAACTAATCTTAGCCACCCATTAAAATAATTAAATTAAATAATTGTAATTATAATTTTTTCAAATTAGGAAATAATTAAATAATTATAATAAATACAATCCTTGCCATCTATTTCTCAAATAAATCTTAGCCACCCATTAAAATAATTAAATAATTATAATAATGAATTTTTCAAATTAAAAAATAAGATATTATTTATTAAAAAATTAATAATATTAAATATAAATCAAATCCTAACCATCTATTTTTCAAACAAACCTCAACCACCCATTAAAATAATTAAATAATTATAATTATGACTTTTTCAAATTAGAAGATAAGATATTATTTATTAAAAAATTAATAATATTAAATATAAATTCAATCCTAATCATTTATTTTTCAAACAAATCTCAACCAAGAATAAATCCAATCCTGACCATCTATTTCTCAAACAAATATCAGGCACCCATTGAAATAATTAAATTAAATTAAATAATTGTAATTATGATTTTTTCAAATTAGGAAATAATTAAATAATTAAAATAAATCCAATCCTGGCCCTGACCATCTATTTATCAAACTAATCTCAGCCACCCATTAAAATAATTAAATTAAATAATTGTAATTATAATTTTTTCAAATTAGGAAATAATTAAATAATTATAATAAATGCAATCCTTGCCATCTATTTCTCAAACAAATCTCAGCCACCCATTAAAATAATTAAATAATTATAATAATGATTTTTTCAAATTAAAAAATAAGATACTCCCTCCGTCCCACGTATTTTTACCCACTTTCCATTTTGGGGTGTCCCCCGTATTTTTACCCATTCCATTTTTGGCAAAAATACATAATATTTTATTACCTACTTTTTATAATCCCAACAACTTTAATTACCTTTTTATACTTTATTCATCATTCCCAATAACTTTATTAACTTTTTCTTTTTAAATTACTAATTTATCCCTACTTTCTCTTACATTATATATTAAAAAAATAAAACTTCTTAATCTCCGTGCCCGTACAAACGGGTAAAAATACCCGGGACGGAGGGAGTATTATTTATTAAAAAAATTAATAATATTAAATATAAATCAAATCCTAACCATCTATTTTTCAAACAAACCTCAACCACCCATTAAAATAATTAAATAATTGTAATTATAACTTTTTCAAATTAGAAAATAATTTAATGTTTGCAAAAGGGTTTAGGGTTTTAGAGTTTTAGAGTTTAGGGTTTAGGGTTTTAGGGTTTAGCGCTTTAAGATTTTAGGGCTTTAAGATTTTAGGGTTTATCTCAAACAAATCTCAGACATCCATTAAAATAATTAAATTAAATAATTGTAATTATAACTTTTTCAAATTAAGAAATAATTTAGTCCAATCTATAATAAATCCAATCTTGGTCATCTATTTCTTAAACAAATCTCAGCCACCTATTAAAATAATTAAATAATTATAATAAATCCAATCACGTACATCTATTTCTCAAACAAATCTCAGTTTAATGTTTTCAAATGATTAGGGTTTAGGGTTTAGGGTTTTAGGGTTTATGGCATAATGTTTTCACATGGCAAAATTCTGATCATCTATTTCTTAAACAAATCTCAAATAATTTTGTACAAATTCTGACCATCTATTTCTCAAACAAATCTCAGCCATCCATTAAAATAATTAAATAATTATAGTTATGGCTTTTTCAAATCAGGAAAGAAGATATTATTTATTAAAATTTAAATAATATTAAATATATTATTTGAATATATTCAAAATTTTCAATCAAATTTCAGCCACCAATTAAAATAATTAAATAATTATAATTATAATTTTTTCAAAGCAGGAAATAATATAATATTTATTAAATATTGAATAATATTAAATATATTATTTGAATATATTAAAATTTTCAAACAACTCTAATGATTATTTACACTAATCTTTAAATGAATCTTTTAAATTATTTACAATGGAAGTTTGGTTGAGTTAATTAACAGTAAAATATTTCATTAATTAATTGATGTTTATAAATTAGTAATATAGAATCTGATCTTATAATTTTTAAAAAAGTAAATTTTATTGTTGCATATTAAATTGTTAAAATTCTGCATTTTAACCTCATTGCAAAAAATATTACTAAACTTATACGAATTGATCAACTTAACAGTCTCGCAAAGTTTTATAAGTGTTTTTCTCATAACAACATTATACTATAATATTAAAACATTAGGTTGGATAAAATTCAAATAAATATTATTCGATTCAAACATTATAAAATTAAGTGAAGTTATTGCCCTAAAAATAACACATTCCGTGCAACGCACGGGTTCAATTACTAGTCATATTAAAAGCACAAGAACATAAAGTTCACGCAAAACATACCACATCTTTAAAAGAAAAATTAACTTTTTAAATCTAAAAAAAAATGTCTAATTAATAAAATAAATAAGACACAACGTGATTTTTTCATTCTGAAGGTAATCACACTTAACCTCCAATAATGAATCATTTCACTAATAACTGTTTATAACATGCTCAATTTTCTTGTTTTAACTATTCTTTAATCGCTGATTTATTTTATTTTATTTTATCTTAAATAATTATACAAGTTAAAAAATGCTAAAAGTAAATTGAGTTTTTCACCGGTGTAAACTAATTTGAATGAAGAAATTAAGCGTAGATAATGAGATCTTTTAAGTTAAATTATTTATTCTTTGGTGGTAATTAAATTGATTAGTCATTAATCACTAAGTTAAATTTCTTATAAATACCGGAAAAATGTACAATAATTAAAACTTAGTAAATAAAATTTTAAATATTTAAATTAGATTATTTTTAATATTTCACAGCGACAGAAGAATTTTAGAGTTAGAAAGAACTATAAAGATTGTTGTATGAAGAGTTGGTACCTGACTTGCTCTATTATAAAGTTTAAATTTTAATATGCATAAAGATTTATGATGGTGAAGAGATGGTGACGATGTGAAGGTGGAAAGACAAAGGAGCTGGTGAAGACGGAGATGACGATGGAGGTGGACGGTGGCGGTCATTCCCGCTGCTAGAATACTTTAAACGTGGGGATGGTGGTGAATATTGTTGATTTTGGCGCACGGGGAAAATTTGGCATCACACACTATGATGCCGGTTAATGCATGGTAAATTCACGTGAACCCACGTTCATAACATTGAATTGGGTTCACATGTAAATCATATATTTAAAAATTATTTTTTAATATAGTAAAAAAATTAATTTTTAAGAGTAATATTTTTTATTTAAAAGAGTTATAATTCATCTTTTTATATAGTAACTTTTCATATATTAAAGAGCAATTATAAAGAAGGGTATACAAAAATTTGAAAAGTAATTTTTTTCACTTAGTAAAAAATAATTTATGTTTATAAAGAATAATTTTTTATATATTAAAGAATAATAGGTGAAAATAAGTTTTACACCGGAATTCAGTTTAAAACATTCAAAGAAATGAGTGTATATGTGTGTAGTCATTAAAAAAAACACTATTTTTGTTTTAATAAGAAAAATTTTATTTTTATTTTTTAAATCAAGTGCACAGTAAGTTAATTAGTTATCGAGCCTTTCTTTAAAAAATAACATCTTTAAAATTAAAATAATAATAAATGATGGAGTATTATTTTGAAAGTGATGGCATATATGAAATTTAAATACCTGATAATAAGAGTAATGATTTGATAATTCAATAATTAAAAAATTGTCATTATTCTTAGCTTTTCTTAATCAAAAGATTGAGTCAGACAAAATTCATAACTTCTATACAGTCATATTCAATTCATATTATCGCGTAACCATAAGCTTGGCCAAGGTCTCAAAAATCAACTTATAATCACTTCGTTACTAGGATCACAAATGACTTACTTTTGGGTTGTAATGTTGGCTCTTTGGTAAGGTAAGAAAAATTTAGATAAAGTGACTAATTTACTAGTAGAGAATCACCTCGAAGTTTTGCTTTTCATCAAACGTAAGTAGTAGAGTACTCAATTAATGAAGAGTAATAACGATATTATTTATAAATAAAAAGTAAATCATTTTATGAACAACTTATAATATAAATAAAAATTGAACATTAAAAAAATACTAATTAAAAAAATATAAAGACAAATACTGGTGTAAGACTGTCTCACGTGATAAAGAGTGATAGCATCAATATTATCACACTTTCGCTATAAAATACTATTACTTTATAAATTATTTCTGAAATAGTTTACTAAACTAATATTCTTTTTTCATCTATTATCTATCACTTTTTATTAATAAATTTTTTATCCATCTCACGTAAGTACTTACGTGAGAGTACTTACGTGAGACGATCTCACACGAAACTTGCTCAAACATAAAATAATTTCACTATAAAACCCTAATATAGTTTTATTATCACCGTCGTGCGAAGTTACTGGGAGTGTGGATGTGACCACTAATCATAGTCGTGCGAAGTTACTGGGAGTGTGGATGTGACCACTAATCATACGCTTCGACCTTCAACTTTCCTCCAAACAATGTGGAACAACTAACACACCTCACATGCTCAATTCAATTCTATTCTTTTTAGTTAAACAACTAACATTTTATTTCACCAGATTTATGATGCCTAATTTCCTTTCTCAAACAAGAAGTTGATTGATTACTCCTATCTTTTCGTAGCTTGTAATTTTGAGTAATTCTAAAGTGAAATTGGTGCACCTATGCATCTCATAAGTTATAAGAAAGATTTTTTTTTTAAAATACTAATTATTTTTAAAAAATATATTTTTAAATTTACTTTAACGTTGAATGATAATTAATTTAAGAATAAGTTTGACGATGAAGATGTAAAATAGATTATGCAACTAATCGACCCGTTATAAAATGTGTGATTGTTATTATATGATAAAGTATGTTTATTAGTTAAAATAAGATTTTTTTTTAAATATGATAAATGATGAATTAAAATTTAATTTTGAATGTTATAATGTAATTAAATACAAACATATCTTAACTACAACTAAACATACTTTACCTAATCAAAATTTAATATTAGATCTATCCATCTTATAATTACTCGTCTCACGAAAATAATATCCTTTAATTTAAAATTTTATAGGTGCACTGATACCCTATTGTTCCCTAAAAATTTTCTTTGAGTAATAAACTATTTATGTGTCCTGAATAAAATCTATTTCAAAATTATCTCCACGCCTTAATTCCACTAAATAATCCATAAAAATGTGACACATGCAGAATTATTTTACAATTTAGCTCGAAAATAATAAAAAACGACCTAACACTCTATCAACTAGTATAATCGCTTCGAACACTTCATTCTCATTTTCAGGAAATTTAATGTAAGATAACCGTATATAAAAATAATTAGGGAAACTAGTATTAAATTTAAGTGATGCAATTATTAAGATCGACCCTAAACCCTAAACCCAAGATAATAATATTAAATTCTATAGACCTAGAAATATTTCACAGAATTTATTTCGCGCTAGTACATAGAAAAAAGACAAAAAAAATTTTGTGATTAAAGTATTATTTTTACATATGTTTATTGTTAGTTAAATAAAAGAGTAATAAATGAATCATTCTACAAAAATTTCATATTCATGTATATACTACTATATTTTATTCTTCAACATTATTTTTACTTTTTCCATCTCATAATGACTTGCACTATAATTAAAAAAAAAATTGCATCAATTCTATAATTTTTAAATACATTTTAATTTTAAAATCATCATCTCACCTAAACGCATAAAATAATTTATAATTTATTTATTATTTAAATTAAAAACTACGTTATCCCAAGTTAATAAAATTGGTTGTAATTTTTTTTTTTTTTTTTATCTTAAACTCAATTTTTTCAGTATTGGTAAAACTATCGTGAGATGGAGAAGGTAATTTTCATATTAGATATTAAATTGATTTATTTATTTTAAATAACTAAACAATAAAAAATAAAGAATGCAATGTAAACTTCAATAATAAAATAATACTCTTTCCAAATAAAAATAGGATTAAGGATTATATGTGATATCCTTGTATTATAATTTTTTTGCCTTTTATGCTATTTTTTATTTATTTTGATAATATTAGTTTTCAACATAATGACTAAACTCAGGGTGACTTTGAGTTTTGTTTTTTCAAAATCCTTTTTTCAATATTTGAAATGATACAATGTAATGTAGATGCTACTGATGGTGAAAATTCGAGTTTTTGTATTTTAAAATTCTTTTTTTAATATTTTAAATGATACAATGTAATGTAGGTGTTATTGATTGTGAAAATTCATTTACAAAATTTGCAGGTTTTTTACTTTTCAGAATATTTTATATTGCTTCTCTTGACTATCAAAAGCGAGATATTTTTCCGGAGAGAAAATGGGGTGAGTGCTTTTGGCAAGATGTGTAAGGGGGAGTGTAAGGTTTTAAACTCATACTTTATCATAAAAAACTACCAAAGGTAGAAGAGATAGTAAAAACATCCCTGCTATTTTTTTTTTCGAAAATAAAGCAAGTCATCCTCTAAAATCTACCCACCTCCAAAAATGCCACACAACACTGTAAGGAGACTAAATTGAACTAAAAACTCATCCTTACCTGCAAATCGGATAGATGTAATGTCTGCAAGTTACTAGTAAAAAGAAAGATAAATACAAGCATTCATGTAAAAAGCTCATAATATCAAAGATCATTATTGGGCAGTTAGCTTCAAGACCTTTTTCCTTACAGTTGTGGTCCACTACTTTCATTCCCAAGCAACAATTGCATGTCATGCAATGGAAGAAGTCTATACCAAGCTCCTTCTCCACAAATTGAGAACGTACAGTGATAAACATCTCTGCTAGGTGGGGACATCGTTGCAAACATGCAGTAGGCAAATTTGTTAATACTATACTTCAAGAATTTTCAAGAATACATTATACTACCACATCACACATCACAGTACCAAAAGCTCATACTATTATAATTTCAAGGATCGAATTTGAAAGATTTACTAATTATTTATTTATTATTGGTTATAAATACATATTGAATTAATAAAATTATAATAAATTAATTTAAACAATAAGGTTAAGAATGGGAAAGAAAAAAATAGTAAAGAAGTAAATTGGAAAAAAAAGTTTCTCATTTCCTTCTTACTTTTAAAATATTAAGATAAGATATTTGTATTTTTTGAGATAAAATCCATAAAAAATACTCAAATAATAATAGAGTATATCACTGTCGGATTCACACTCAACACTAATACAACTATTCCAATATTGTATATTATAATATCATACTATTTTTTAATCCATTATATATTAAAATATTTTTTTTTAATTTTTTTTAAAACAAATAGTATAAACATTCAATTATTGATATTGTACTTCTCAAGATGTACTATGCATGATGCATATCACTTCAAAATCCCAAGTTTGGACAAAGAAAATGATAAATCTATTTTTTAAAAAATTTCCAAATTAGAGGACTCATTTAATAAACTAGAGAAATTTAAAGTAGTGCCAATTTAACTCACATTCCTTTGTAAGGAAAAATAAATTAAAGTAAAGACAATTAATAAGAATTAAAAAAAGAGGGGGAAATTTTTGTAACCTTTTGTTTCTCTCTCCTCTCTCTCTCTCTCTATCTCTCTCATCTGTTTTCCTACCAAAAGTCTCTTTGACCATTAGCCACCATCTCCATCTCCTTCTTCCCTTCTTCCTCCTATCTGCTTCAATCTTTCCTCTCAATTAAATTATATGTCTCATCATTTCACATTGTATTTGCTCCAATATAAATCCCTCCTTTTTTCTCAATTTATCAACCTATGCTCCTCTGATTACATGGCTGATTATTACTGATCTCCGTTGAATTCTTCTTTGAATATTCAGAATCCATTGATTTGAAACAAAAAGTTCGAATCTTTTGGGGTTTTGTTCTGATATCAAGAAATGGGCAGCTGTTTTTCTACCACAAAAGTCAGTGGTGCCAATAGCAATACCCCTTCCACCTCCAACGCCACCACCAGCCACCACCAGAACCGCCGCTCCGCCGCCGCAGCCAAGCAGGTCCCTGCGACCTCCTCCTCAGTTACAGCGAAAAAGCAAGAGGGCTCTCATAATATTAAGACAAGAGAACATGCTAAAAATCAACAACAGAGGCCATCTCAGCAGATTATCAAGAATTCCTCAAAAAGGCCATCTGGGGTTATTCCATGCGGCAAAAGAACAGATTTCGGTTATGATAAGGATTTTGATAAGAGGTATACCATCGGGAAATTGTTGGGACATGGTCAATTTGGTTATACATATGTTGCAATTGATAAGTCCAATGGAGATCGTGTAGCTGTTAAGAAAATAGATAAGAACAAGGTAATCTTCTTTCCTGCATTTTTGTTCTCCTCTTTTCATTCATTTTCTCTATTTTCTTATATTAGTAGACAATTGGCTCAATGAGGCTGTTTTATGCTATGTTTTTCTTTTTAATTGCTCAAATGGTCTGTTGTTTGGTTCAGTATTATTGTTTACTTGTTCTTGTTATTAAATTGAATTCTAGTAATTAAAATGAGAGTGAAATTGTACTGTTTGATCGAGTCTCTGCCTTTATTTGTTGGCCATTTATGGTTTATGAGCTCTCTAGTTGAAGTGGTTATACATAATGTAGTTTCAGAAGTAAGATTCATGAGAATCTTCATACTTGTGAGCTTCTGTGGTGTCAACTTTGCAAGATGAACATGTTTGAATGAGATATTTGCTAATTATCTTTTTTTGGGTATCAGGATCTCAATTTCTTTTTGTTCTAAATGATAAAGTCCACTTTGAAACTTTGTAATGATACAAAGTGCATTTACAATGTTCTCTGCCATAATGTATTATACTTGATGTTCTTCATTGCCGCCTTAAGACATCTATCAGCTCCGCTGTCCGATACTTTACCAAGACACTTGATGTGGCTTAACTCACGTTAATGGCTGTATTCTTTTGTAGACCTTTGTAGTATTATGTTCTTAATAAAATCTGATTCTTGATTTTGGACATATTTACTAGCACTCTGGCTTCCATTGTGTATCAATGTATATTGACCATCTATTTGGCGTTGAGGAATTTCCTGGAAAATGGTACGGTTGGCATTGTATGAGAGTGGATAAGTTTATTCAGGATTTTTATCTAATGTATGAATCCTTGACTACTGAAATAGTGAACGATCCTCTCTGAGTTATTTAGTTTCAGAGATGACAATTTCTTGAATGCATATTAGATGGTTCTTCCCATTGCTGTCGAGGATGTCAAAAGGGAAGTGAAGATATTGAGAGCTTTAGCCGGCCATGAGAACGTGGTTCAATTCTATAATGCATTTGACGATGATTCTTATGTATATATAGTGATGGAGTAAGTTTTACCTTCGAGTCTTCACTTTACAGACTTAATATTTACCCTATTTAAAGCAGTTTGTAATTGAAAACAATGCTCATGACTTGTTATCAACTTCTTCTTTTAAGGTTGTGTGAGGGTGGAGAATTGCTAGACCGTATTCTATCTAAGTAAGTGTCTTTAAGTTCTATGTTAAGTGTTTCATTTTGCGACTGCATTTATTGTGGTTCTTTTCTTTTGCTAGAACAATTTTTTCTGGGACTTCAAATTAGTTTTCTCTAACAGAAAGGATAGCCGTTACACGGAGAAAGATGCTGCAATTGTTGTAAGGCAGATGCTCAAAGTTGCAGCAGAGTGCCATTTGCAAAGTTTCGTACACCGAGATATGAAACCTGAAGTATGTGCAAAATTATTTTGTTTTAGCTGGTAATCTTATTGATGTTCTAAGGTTTCGTTTTCTCTTCAGAATTTTCTGTTTAAGTCTACGAAAGAGAATTCACCACTGAAGGCCACAGATTTTGGTCTTTCAGACTTTATAAGACCAGGTAATTACATCTGGGAAATTTGTTGTCGTTTCATTTATACACTAATATTACTCAAAAAGAAAACCTTTTAAATCTTGACTTTTTAAATCTCTTCAAATTTGTTTCAGGAAAGAAATTTCAAGACATTGTTGGCAGTGCATATTATGTTGCTCCAGAGGTATTGAAGCGTAAATCCGGTCCTGAATCAGATGTTTGGAGTATTGGTGTAATTACTTACATTTTGCTCTGCGGACGGCGGCCTTTCTGGGACAAAACCGAGGATGGCATATTTAAGGAGGTTGGATGCTACTACTATGTTCATTTTCTTTTTAACCTAAAACTTTATATGATTCTAAAATTTTCTTAATCTGATCATAAATTCCAAGTAAGGATCATTATTAAATGCACTTGCTATTTTCCAATTACTGTGCACTTGAATTTCCAATAAATCCTGCTGTGTTATTTTGTCCATGTTCCATCTGCCATCTACTGCTCTAACATTTATGGTTATTAATCGATATATGAACAGTTATTGGAGTCCTAGTAAAAGTTTTGTTGGTGATTGATACTCCAAGAACTGGACTTTTAGAACATGATGATAATTAACCTCACTGAATTTATCTTTTGTATGTCAATTGATTTATGCCTGTATTACGTTTATAGGTTCTAAGGAACAAGCCTGACTTTCGGCGCAAACCATGGCCAGGAATCAGCAATGCTGCTAAAGATTTTGTAAAGAAGTTACTGGTAAAAAATCCGCAGGCGAGACTTACTGCAGCTCAGGCCTTATGTATGTCCTAGCTGATTCTCAAACAACTAGTTTACATTTTATAATATTAACGGATTACTGCATTTCATCAGAGTATTCGGCATCTATGCTCTTTAGCTGTTGAAATATTACCTTCCATACATGCATACTTTATTTTTTATGATTCTCGTACAGACTATTTGCCTTATCCTTATTTCCTTGATATTAAATAACCTCATAAAATGTTAATCGGAAAAACAGCCCTCCACTGGAAATGGAATCTAGTATTGACTAGATCATTGTAGAAATTTCAAGTCTGAGACCAGTTCTATTTATAAAATGGCAATGATAAGTCTCATAATTTTTCTACATGGAAAAAAGGTTCATTATCTGAAACTGAGTTCAATTCTGTTGGTTACCCCCATATTGAATCTAAACTTTGAAAGTGGTAGTCGAGGAAATGAAACCTGATATTTAGCAAACAGTTGTGCAGGAAAATGAGGTTTATAATGATTTCTAGAAATCTACTGTCAGAAAGAGATGCTGAAATATAACCATTACTCCCTCCAGAAATCAGTATCTTTTTGTCTTCTTTTGCTTTTATTCATGGGTTCAAGAATGATTATTAGGTTTTATGCAATTTATACTTTTCTTCACGTTTTTCGTTTTCTTGGACTTTATAAATACAATGATGAGGTTTATAGGTTTTATGCAATTTAATCATGGATCAAGACCTGTTTGATATTTTTGGTGGCCAAAAAAATGAGTGCAATCGGGTTGAGTTAATTTTACTCTAGTTGATGTTTAAATTACTCTGCAGTAATGATCCCCTGGCATTATGACATTTATCACGCTGATGTTGTCCGTAGATCAAATTTTGTCGTGCATTTTTTTTGACTGTCTGTGAAATCCTTGCATGTGATTTCGACTTTTGAACCCGTTCCACTACTGGATAGTATACTAATAATTGTGGCTTCTGCAGCTCATCCATGGGTACGAGAAGGAGGTGAGGCTTCAGAGATTCCTCTTGACATTTCCGTTCTGTCTAACATGCGGCAATTTGTCAAGTACAGTCGATTTAAGCAGTTTGCTCTTCGGGTAAGTTGTAATTTGTCCTTGTGTTTCATCTTCTGCTCTTCTAAAATACAACTACTTGGGATAAGTCTGTACTGAGATCAATTTGTATACCAGGCATTGGCTAGTACTCTCGACGAGGAGGAGCTATCTGATGTTAGAGATCAGTTTGATGCAATTGATGTGGATAAAAATGGTGTCATTAGTCTCGAAGAAATGAGACAGGTTAGTCTGCTTTTTAAGTATGCATTATCTAATTTTTTGTTTCTTGCTAGCATCCAAGTTTCAACTGCAAACACCATTTGTTTGTCTCGTGTCATCACGGTAAAACACGTTCATATTTGGCAGGCATTGGAGAAGGATCTTCCCTGGAAGATGAAGGATTCACGAGTCGTTGAAATCCTCCAAGCGGTATGTTTTGCTCTATGCAAGAAGCTTGCGTCTATCTGTTGTTATTTGCTCATGTAAGGTACTGATATGAAATTCGGGTGAGCAGATTGACAGCAACACCGATGGCCTCGTAGATTTCTCGGAGTTTGTTGCAGCTACTTTACACGTCCATCAACTGGAGGAGCACAACTCCGAGAAATGGCAGCAAAGATCACGCTCAGCTTTTGAAAAATTCGACGTCGATAGAGATGGATTCATCACTCCAGAAGAACTCAAAATGGTTAGTACAAAGTAACACTGATTTATATATCCTCAAAACCAGAAACTCAATTCTCCCATCGTATGACTACAGCACACGGGGCTAAGGGGTTCGATAGACCCCCTTCTGGAAGAAGCAGACATTGACAAAGACGGAAGGATCAGCTTGTCTGAATTCCGCAGACTCCTCAGAACAGCTAGTATGAGCTCACGGGGCGTGACTAGCCCGTCTGCAAATCGAGCTGCACAGAAGATGCCGCTGCACTGAAGTATGACAAAGTGCACGTGAGGTGGTGGTGGTAATAATGAGAGTATCTCGAGAGTGCATTCCGACTACTATCATTGTTTTTCGTCTGCTCGTATTCAACAGCGTTCGATGGATCTCTCGGGAGTTGTGGTAAGATCAGGTGGCGGCCACGGTTTGATACGTCGTGTTCATCGTAGCCCTCAACAATGGCAGGGTTTATGTTGCTGTAAATTCTGTGCTTGTACTGTTCAGTATATATAGTTGCCTTTGTAAGATGCTTGATGAAGTGGTCGTCAGTGAAAATCGTTGTCGATTGGTTGAGTTTTATGTTGTCTAAAAATGACCAGATTTTTGGCAAGTTGTGTGCAGTAGAAGATTATGAGCGACTCTATTCATGTAACTTGCTGTTAATCGTTGAAATTTCTATATAATATTTTATAAATATTATAGTCTAGAATTACCTTCTGTTTGTCATTTTTAAAAGTCAAATATTCAAATGAAACGTTTCACGAGATAATTATTGTGAGAGAGATAAGAGAGATAAGAAGTACTCCCTTGATCCTGGATAACATTGAGGAGTATAATATTTTAATATGTAATGAAGTGAGAAAAATGATATTTTAATATGTAGTAGGTAGTTGTATTAGTATAGTGTGTGAGGCCATGTGGATATAATAATAGTTTTATGTAAGTCACGTCAATCAAAATGAAAAAATTTATACCTAGTTGTGGGACGGAGGGGTAATAATTTTTATAGGAGGTATCTACAAAGCAAAAAAGAATAATTAATGGTAGAGAGGTTACCGTTTTATTACAATTAATTAATTATGACAATTTTATGATTATTATCGTAATACTATATTAAAGGACAAAATACAAATACTCGAGAAATAGACACGTCTCAGAAAAACAAAGTATTAATACTTACTTTTATGGGATTGAGTGATGGAGACTCGATGTTTCTCAGGACAGGGTCGAAACTACGTCGTTCCCGCCATTACCCCCCTTCTGTATTATTTCCATTTCTTTCTTTTAATCTTTACTGGAAATCGAACTTGTATTGCTATTACTCGTCAAGAAAATTGCCATAGTTTAATTCTCATGATTTTTTCCCGCAGAATCTGTTCGTGATTTATTTTCTTGAGGGAGATTGTATTTTTTTGAGGTTGCAGATTGCTCTGGCGGCAAACTAAGAAGTTCATTTGTTCTGTATCTATTTTTTTTTTATTATCATTATTATTTTTCTCAAATTCTATGTTGATTTTGTGTTAATCGATTCAATCATGAATTTTCATAACCAGAGAACGGCGGATTTCCTTTCCCGTCAATGCACGGAAAAGAGTTTGTAAAGTGAAGAATGAAAATAGTGACGTACAATGTGAACGGGCTGAGGCCTCGAGTTTCACAGTTCGGTTCTCTTCGAAAATTGCTCGATTCATTTGAGCTGATATCATCTGCTTTCAGGTTCCTTTCGAATCCCTTCTACGAGTTCGCAAATTTTTATTTTTTTTCAAATTGATTTTAATATATATTGCTTGCTTTGAATTCATTTGGTGAGTGTTTCTTAATCAGTTTAATCGGTTTAATTTACGCAGGAGACGAAACTGTCGAGGCAAGAATTGAAAGCGGATTTGGTGCAGGCGGAGGGTTATGAGTCATTTTTCTCTTGCACTCGCTCTTCTCAGAAAGGCCGGACAGGATATTCTGATGGCAATGGCTTCCTTTACGTCTTGTTTTTGTTTATAAGTGATAAAATATATGTGCCTTGCTGGTTCTATTGATATAATTTACACGAGTTCATCAATTTAATTCTAGTTCTATTGCTTTTGTTTAGTAATGATTGGACTTCTGTACCAGCTTCTTAAGCCAAATTTGCTTTGTAGCATGTGAATGTAGGTTTGCGCTCTCTTCTTACTTGTAAACTTTCAGATTTAAGCTTAGATATGAGTAGTGTTAATCGTCGGAGACCTATGCTTGGATGTGTTCTCATTCCTTGAAAACATGTTTCCTGAGACTAATAAATTGGGATGAGCTTGGTGATTTCTTTTCTTTATATAGAATTTCTTCTCTAACCACTTAGAGTTTGAGGTGTATTGAGGGGTTAAAATCATTTCCTTGAAAACTGGTTTCACAACTGTGGCAATAATTTACTCTTTTCCTGCATATATTCTGTCCTGCAGAATGTTGGATAAGTTTACTTATTTTATATGCTAATTAGGAGTAGCGACATTTTGCCGAGTCAAATCTGCATTTTCAAGCAATGAAGTATCTTTGCCAGTTTCTGCAGAGGAAGGCTTCACGGGAGTTCTCAAGATTTCCTCAGTTATCGGGTCCAGTAAAAATGAATACTCATCTATGATGGAAGGGCTGGAAGAATTTTCTGCTGATGAGCTTCTAAAAATCGATGGCGAAGGGCGTTGTATCATAACTGACCATGAACATTTTGGTGAGTAACTAATTTAGTGGATTGAGACTGCAATTAAAGAGTCTCCTATGGAAGACTTATTTCTCCACAAGTAGATTTCAATGACTCTTTTGTGGCCAACTTGACATTCTTTTTGTCAAAGGTTTCACAGCCTCAGTCCAAAATAATGTTTCTTTCTTCAGTTCTTTTCAATGTCTATGGACCGAGAGCTGTACATGATGATATTGAAAGAATCCAATTTAAGCACAAAATTTTCAGTGTACTTCAGGTAAATTCATCTGTTCCTATAATGGCTGAATATGAGAGTGTTGATTGTTCATTTACAGATCATGGTGTGCATACATGAAAATGCAGCCTGATTTAGTTTTACAGTAAGTGGGTAATGTACGAGGATTCTTATAAATTGAATAATTGAACTCTGATCAAGCATTGATCACATTTGAAGCAATAAATATACTTTGGATGCATTCAGTTTTAGGGATCAAACTCTGATAATGTGGTACATTTTTTATTACTGTTGTAGTTACTATATCTTTGGTGATGAAGTTCATACTTTTAGAATAATGTTTATGATTTTGT
Organism: Pogostemon cablin; assembly: GCA_023678885.1. Taxonomy (NCBI): domain Eukaryota; kingdom Viridiplantae; phylum Streptophyta; class Magnoliopsida; order Lamiales; family Lamiaceae; genus Pogostemon; species Pogostemon cablin. Next base: position 4,559,123 of record CM042993.1, on the reverse strand, counting down.
TTTAGAAAAGATGGGAGTCTATTTAGGTCAAGGGCGAAGGGTATTTGTTTTTGGGGATCTAAATATTGCTCCCTCTGCCATAGATTGTTGTGAGGCTGGACCAGATTTTGAGAAAAATGAGTGAGTTGCTAACTGATTCTGATTTTTTATTTTTTTTTCACTTCTTAATAAATACATATTCTTATAAAGAAGTGAAGGTTTGTGCTGGATATATTACTGGAAAAATATCAGTTATACATAATTACATCATTGCAGGTTTAGAACTTGGTTTAGGTCTTTGCTGGTGAGAAATGGAGGCGTCTTTTGTGATGTTTTCCGGGAAAAACATCCTCAGAGGTTCTGACGCTTTATGTATTTTGCTATTGTTCTTATATTTTTATATTTGTGTGATTCAATCATCTTATAGTGTGGCGTGTCTGATGTAGTTCCAACTTCTGCATCTTACATGTTACTCTACAAACCTTAAGTGATCTTGCATTTCTAACAGAAGAGATGCTTACACCTGTTGGCCAACAAATAGTGGGGCGGAGGAGTTCAACTATGGAACACGTATTGATCACATTCTTGTTGCTGGGCCATGCTTACACAAAGGAGAAGTTCAAGAACACACCCTTGCCACTTGCCATGTTAACGAGTGTGGCATATTAGAGCAGTTTAAACGCTGGAAACCTGGTAATACTCCAAGGTAAGTGATGCGATTATTAACTTGGAATGAATGGTTCTCTATCTCTCTTCAGAAGCAATGCTTCTTCACTAATGATTCCTGGAATTAGTTTTTTTCTTTTTTTTTTCTTTTTTTTTTCTTTTTTCAGTTTATGCTCATTAACTTAATTTTAGACATAAAAGCATGCCTGGGTTTGTCAATCGATATTGCTAGTCATCGATTTGGATTTGCATTGTAACTTCCTCCTATTTTATTAACTTCCTGCTATCTTTATTCTAGGCATAAAGATTTATACTTGAGAAATGCTAAATTGGAGGGCTCAGATCATGCTCCTGTATACATGAGCTTGGTCGAGATTCCCGATGTACAGCAGCATAATACTCCTCCTCTGTCTACTCGTTACTGTCCCCAGGTCTATGGATGTCAGCAGACGCTAGGTACTAATTTCTCATAATTGTGTCTCGTGTGCATAAATTCGCAAGAACTTTTACATGTTTGAAGGTATCATTGCATTGCTTGATCTGGAGAACGTGAATTATATTTGAAACAATACATTATAATGTTCCTTTATTTTTTTACCTATATGTATATACACACTTAGATGTTGGTCATTGATTTTGTTGGCATGTATTCACTCATGCTCTGAGCTGAAGGTTGTAACGACAGCCTAGTTCTGTCTTCAATAAATTGAAATCAATTGTACAAGCCTGGTTCATCTTTCATGAACATTACATCCCAGTTCTGGACCTCTGGTCTATTACTGCAGTAAACTTTGCAAATGACTGGAAAGAGAGCTCATGAATTGCACCTACTGATCATGGCTTCCGTGAGAGACTACCCTCTGTCACCCAATACTGACTTCATCAACCTTACAAGGGCACAAAAAATGGTCCCTTTATTTAAGAAAAAGTTTTTCAACTTTGGCGGTTAAGAGAATTCCTAGGCTACATAAGAAACATATTAGGATTAAAGATAAGCTTCAGTTTAAGATGATTATGAATAGATGTACTGAATTTTTTATATTGGGCAGATCATATGTTCAATCAGATATGGTGGAGATAAATTTTGATACTTAATTCTGTGCAATTTGTTTTCCAATGACTTGTAAATCCACCAGTCAGTTACTTTTGAGGATTTGGTCGTTGTTGACTCTATTGATAGAAAAGATGTCTGTGATTATGAAGCTGTAAATATTGCAGGTAGCTGAGATATTTGGATGATTTAAAGAAGTACTTATGAATTTATGTGAAGAGTATTTTCCAATTGCAAAGAATGTCCTGTTATGAATTTGGATGAAGGTATTGGAAAAATCTATTTTGATAGAATCGGTTATCCTGCGTAACTTTATTGGTTGGTGACTCTGGATATAAAAACAGGAGGATAAAAAAATAATGATAGGATTGTCTTTTGAAAACAAATTTCATGAAGCAATGTGTTATCAACTTCTCTTTAGAGCTTATGTGGATTTTATTTTTTTGATGTTATGCTCATTGCTCTGTAAATAGATACTTAAAGCAGCTCCGTCTATCCTCTTTCTGGAGATGTTTTGTATCTCTTTACAGTTTTTGGAAAATGACAGAAGTTATTGAATTTGTTCTCACTAAGTTTTATATCTGTGCCTGTCATATACAGCATCAATGTTCGCGAAAAGCCGATCTGCTGAAGAAATTAACTTATCTGGAGGATTCAGTTCTATTTCAGACAGCAGAATTGTTGTTGAAAGGTGCAGTCAACTTAATAAAAGACCTCTACATCCATACCCAGCTTCATCTTATTCAATTAAACAAGGTGGGATTTGTAGATCAGATGACTGTCCTGAAGTTTCATTTGGTGAACCATCATCCGGCTCACCTCACTCTGAAATTGGTCATACTGAACCGTCTTCAGTGGTTTCCAAAAAAAAAATCTAGGCAGAGTCAATGGTCTCAGCTTTCACTCAAATCGTTTTTCCAGAAAACTGTAAATACCAGTGCTGACTCCAGCAGTCTTATTTCTGATATGAAGGAGCTAACTCAAGAAGATAACTCCATTCCTTGTGAATCCAATGAAACTGCCACTGATGGTGGTAAGAAGCATGATGCTGCAAAGGAGTTGCAGTTGGAACAAAGCACATCAGTGCAAGAGGACAAATTTCAGGCTTCTGAAAAAGAAAAAAATATGGCCTTAGTTGAGTGGCAAAGGATTCAGCAACTTATGCAAACTAGCATACCTCTTTGCAAAGGTCACAAGGAACCTTGTGTTCCCCGTATAGTGAAGAAACCAGGTCCTAATTTAGGGCGCCGATTTTATGTCTGTGCTCGTGCTGAGGTATTGTGTGGCTATAATTGCTTCATTTCCATCCTTCTAGCATATATGTTTTTGGTGGAGAATGAATAAGATCTGTCTCTCTATGTTGTGTTATCTCTTGAACCTCTTAAAAAGTTCCTAAGACATAATATATTTGTAGATTGTACAATCATAGTTAAATACTGTATGCATTAAGCCAGTACTTATTTTTTGTACCTGGCTGTAAAGCTATTATTGCATCCTCACATCTTTGAGATAGATCCATTCTGGTAATTATTGTGGTTCTTTTCTAAGTTCATTTAGGAGCATGTTTAAGAGCTTGTCCTTTTCAAGAATAAGCTTATAGTTTTTGTGTACTAGACTAAGTTGCCCTTGGACTTTGGTATATCTGACTTATTTTAATTCATATCCTATGAGTTTATTTGTATGTTCTTTTTTATATATTGACTTAAAAATTTATAAATGCTATTATGTCACATGTATTGGTTCAGTTATATCATATGATAATCCAAATGTTTGTATGACTATTGTATGTATATTTTTATACACAAATTTATACATGTAATATCTGATTGTTACTCATGCACTCACTCATAGGCATAAAGCATTTGAGTACAGCTTCAACATATGCGTACGTGTGTAAATGGTATTTTAGCAGCTGTATGGCATTTTCTATGTATACATACACTACTACTTCTATTGTTGCACAATATTTTTCCATTATCTATTATCTGTCTGTAGAGTAACGTAATTATGATGAGCATTAGATTATGAAGTTTAATGCATATTTTAGTACATTTATGTATAGATGTACAATATAAGTGCATTTACATATGTTGTTTGGTGAAGAATTCTACAGCTAAATGAATTTAAAAGATGTTGTTGGGGCATTTTGAATTTGGGCTATTATGCAAATGTTTTTGTGGTAAAATTTGTTCTGGTTACTTCTATTTGCAAAGACAAGTACAAGCTACTTGAAACACCCCATTACCACCAACTTATAGCTTGTAGCTTAACTCTACCAAGAAAATCATAAGTAAAAGTTGATCTCCGAATCACATCTAGCTTTGTTTAGCCAAATGCTGGGTAGCTACTCTGTGAATTCTTTTATTAATTTGTGTGCTTTGTTTTTGTCACATACCAATTTCTTTGAAGTCATCCATTCATTCTTGATGCATACCCTTTGCTTAAATGACTATCTTAACGCTGTTACTAATATATTATATTGATGAATGATGAATCATTTTGTCCATGAGAGGCTTTAGGATTTAGAAATTGTTTAGATATAAATAGCTTTTGGTGCTGATATACTAGGATCCAATATAAAGGAAGTTTCTCTTGTAGATAAATATGTTCTTGATGGAACTTTATTTATATATATCTCAGGGACCTGCATCTAATCCTGAAGCAAATTGTGGATTTTTCAAATGGGCTTCTGTAAAATCAAAGAACAAAAGATGATTTCTATGGGCAATGACCCATTTCGTTTTTGGTCAATATTCAAATTTCAGTGATGGCGCTGTCACTACTAATTATAACTTCTAAATCTCCTCTCTGTTCTTCTCAGTAGGTATTGTGTTCATTTGACATATTCATCTTACATTATTTGAGTAATAGAATGTGAAATTTTGTTATGTTTCTTCTATAGCAATCTGATACTCTTGTCTACTTGAATTTTTTAAGTTGAAAATATTCACACGTAGAAATTTCTGTTTCACAGTAAATTTGCTTAAATTGCATTGAATCCTGATTTCTAATTATGTTTTTAAACCCGCTACTTACCTGTCATCTTGCTGATCAGCGCTGTGCAGTTTATAGGCTGGGTTGATGAGTTGCGAGGTTCTGGGAGACGCCCTTAGACATTGAGAAACAGCTAGCAAAATACTTGTGACGTTGAGAAACTAAAAGGAAGTTTTACTGACTTCTAGTCCACTAATTTTGAACATATTAACTTCACATGATGATTGATTGCATCAGGTAACATCATATACATGTTTTAATTATGGGAATTTATCTTTTATATCAAAATGTAAATATTTGGGAATAACATGAATTGTGTGACCAAATATATTCAAGCATTAGTAGGGTCGAGTTTGGTAAGTGAATAGATTTGTCATTTTAAAAGGTGCTTGCTATTGGTCCCAACCCTTCCGCAGATGGAAGGGTGTTTCATGTGTGAAGTGGGTTCTTAAAGTGACAATGACATGATATACTTAGGAATATGTAATTCTGGTAAAGCAGCCTAAGTATGATTAAGGAGGTTTACATTGCGTGTCATATTTTGGTTTGTTATTTTATAAGGGGTCAAATACTTTAATATATGTGAGCATATGTGGTGTCAGATACAAAGGGATGATAGTTAATATTTCTTCATTTTTTGAACTCTTTTCGTTGCCATCCTTTTGAAGTAAAGACCTAAAGAGAAGGTAGGTTTCCTTGAGAAGTGTTATGTGAGTTTAGATTAGAATAAATAAGAATGGGGCATACTGAGTGTTTAAGATCATTCCTTTTATACGATGATTCTGTCTGTCTTTTGGGATGTCGTCTTTGATATTGTTCAAATTTCTGTTAGGAGCTTATTGCTGATTTTCAGGAGTAAATATGTATTTGGGCGTGAAATAGCCAATGTTGGTAGTGTGTTTTGCAACAGCAGAACAAGTGAAATAACAGGCTTGATATGTGAATTTAATGCATACATGTTGCTCGTTTATGCAACTTGGGGAGGTGTAAGTTTCGTACTCTTCTGTTCTATGCTAGCGGACTCGCTCTTGCACAGGTAAAGCCAGCTTCTGTGGACCATTTATTGATTGGCACAAACATGTCACATTTAAATGCATGATTGCCTCTATGAATTGGTATTGTCATTGGTTGCCTGACATATACATACATTAGTACATACAGTTGCTAATATGATTAGGACTATAAAAATGAAATGTGTTTATTGATGGTATCGAATCAGGACAATCTTTGTGATTTTCACTAGTTGCTTTTATTAAAAGACAATCTTTTAGTGGATTATATGCGTGCTGAATAATAATATCGTTTAAATGCATATAGACTGTGGCTATAAACACCCTTTGATGCCCTATATGTGCCCTGTAACCCTGTAATTTTAATGACTAGGTTTTTCTTATATGAAAATGTCAATGTATATACTTGGAAAAAGTATCAAGTTGAATAAATATGATTATACTCGGTATATTTAGCATTTTAAGTTTATAAAAATGATCAGGTGCTCATAGTGGTTGCCAATTAATGTCAAGTCAAATGCTGGTATGCCTCGGAACTGTGTTTTATTTCTCTAAATGACAGATTATTATCAGGATTATGACCAAAATAGTAAAAAAAAATTAAAGTTAAAAATGATCGTCATTCAATAATTTAATTTTATATTACTCTCTTTACGTTTGCTTTTTGCACGTTGATTAAGGAGTATAATATTTTAATAGATAGTGGGTGGAAAAATATAATATTTAATGCAAAGTGGGTAGGTGTATTAGTGTTAGATGATATATTAATTGTTTTAGGTGGGTCTCATATTCCAAAAAGGAAAACGTAAATATTGAAATGAGACGCGCAAAATAGAAACGTAAACATTGAAACGGGACGGAGGGAGTATCATTTATACCCAAATGATGATTTTTGGACCAAAATGTTTCCACCCTTTTTTATTTTATAGTTTTATTATTCAGTGTTGGTAATAGTGTCTGAAACCCGACACAGGCTACCAATATCACGTTCGATACTATCGGATTCCATGTTGATCAAGGTGTCGAAGTCCCGACATAGGATATCGACACCATTGTCGTAGCATCGAATGTCTGATTTCATGTCGATTTTGTGTCGGGATTTCAAAACCTTGACCAACACCAATTCCGACATTTGGTGCTATGACCATGGTGTCGGACTTGAACATGATGTTAGTTTTTGTGTTGGGACTCTTACCACCCTGATCGATACTGGATAATTTTAAAAAAGAAATAAGGGAAGTGTGGGCATTTTAGTAATAAAATGATTATTTGGGTATAAATACTAGAAAGTTAAATTGTTTGATAACAATGATTTTTAACCATTCAAATTGATTATTTTTACCATTTACACTATTATCATTAACAAATGTTAATATTTACTCTTTTATATTACATACTATTATTCTTCTTTTTAGAGAAATACTGGATATTATGAAGAGTTACGTTCGGCACCTTTAGTAGTTTTTTTTTTTTTTGTTCCCTCCCAAGTGAAGTGATAACACCTATCTTGATCTCATTTATTTTAGAAGGTCCAAGAATAGAAGAAGCTAGGTGGGGAGCTGGGGTCACCACTACCAGCCCATCCTGGATTTTTTTTAAAAAAAATGTGTTGGTATTTTAGCGATTTAGTTGGTCTTGAAATAAAATAAATTATTTATTTATATCAACCAAAAAAAATCCTTACTTCTTTTTAACATCAATAAACCAAAAGTGATATTTTTTATACGTCGTGACAAGGAATAGGGAGTATTACATTTGATTATACGGATTACGGAGTAGTATTTATAAATTTACCCAAAATGTATAATCTATCATCAAATAAATTGTTCTCCTTTCAAGCTATGTCTTCGTGTCCACTTTCATCTGCATAATTAATTCGTATTTTATATAAATATACGTATATACAATATGATACTCAACAAATATCATCATCATACCAGATGAGATACGTATTTTAGAAAATAGAATCGTATGTGATGGAAAGAGACTGCGATGATGACATCGTCACATGGATATAGTTGCCTTTTTTTAATATATCGAGAAAATGAATAAGCCACGTGTGCAGTATGTGGGACCAGACAAAAAAATAATGGAAGACCTTTTCCCACAAATTCAGCAAACAACAAAGGCATGTTCTTTGTACTCAGAAGACTTGGTTCAAGATTAGTGTAGTTGACAATTCTAGCATACATAATATTAATGGAGTAATTTCACTATCATGGGGTAATTACTAATTTGCTTGGATTTAGTCATCCAATTATTTCTTTGTCCAATTCTTGACTCCATCAATATCTGCTTTCAACTTGGTTTTGCTTTAATAAGTGAAAATACATGACTTCTATTGATGATTTGTAATATTTTATTTGGAATTGTAGTAAGGTATGATTTTGAGTAATAGTTATAATATTGTGATGAAAGAGTAGATGATTACATGGATATTAGTATTATAGTGATTGAATAAATGAGAAGAGATGAATAAGCATAATAGAATATGCATGTTTGAATTTAAAATGTTACTAGTAAAATGTTATATGCATTTAAATTCACATCACATCGGTGTATATTTATATATATTGAATGTGGGATAAAATTTGCTTAAGCGCTAGGGCTATGCATAGTAATTGGTATTACCGAACTTATACCGAAAAATGAAGAAAAAGGTTTTGAACCAAAAAAAATATGTGGATTCTTTTATTATTCTGAACCGAAATATTTTAAGGTATATAAAAATATTAAAAGTTTTTGAATTGAGTTAAAAATTAATTACAAAAATATTAATTCGTGTAATTAATGTGCACATGTTTATAATGAATTATAGAGGTGTAAAGTTCTGAGCTTGAACAACAAAATCTAATGAGTCGGATTATAATATTTCTTTTTCATTTATCTCTATTCTCTAGGCAAATAACAAATTTATAAAATATTAACTATAAATAAATAAATAAAAATCGATACCTAATAACCTTAATTCAGCTATATATAAACGATGTGAATAATTCATTTGTTAATTAACAACACTGGAATGTTCGATAGCATCATAACTACTAACCACGCTATTCTCACAGTTGTCAGTCATCAATGCTCTTTTAGATATTTTTATTTAACTGATGAATGCATTATTGTATGGTTAAGTATAGTTAAACATTTCTTTATTAATATTAATATATTAATATCAGTTTTTATTTTTTAATAATTACCAACCCAAAAAAAAAACTCGAATTTATATAAAATCGATTAATCATGATGGAATTTTTTGAAATCTGAATAATCTGTGGCGCAAATTCGTTTATCTGTGTCATAGATATAATTTTGTTTGCCAGCTTTAGTTTAATTATTAATCATTTTTCTCGTCCAATTTTGGATTTATTTATTTAAGTTCTTTTTACAACTCAAATGTTGTCCGTTTTCCCAAAAACCAACCATCCGTTTTCCTTCCCTTTTCTTTCCGGTTTCCACTTTTAAGGTGATGTTTGATTTGGGATTATATGGGTTTGAAAATTATAAATAGTGTGTTATATGTTTGTTTTGGATTTTTAGTAGGGTAGATTTTAACTTTATTTCAAATCAATATATTAATTTATTTAAAAAAGTTAAATGAGAGAGGAAATATAAAGAGAAAATATGAATTAATTGAGAAGAGAGAATTTAGTAGGTATATATAAGGGTGGTTTTTAAAATTTAAATGTAGTTTTGAAAACCAAAATCCGAGTTTGAAACTCGAAAATGAACATTGCCTAGGGATTTTATATTCTTGATATTAAATTTAAACGGCAAAGTAAAGAATGTTTTATTAGCTTTATTTAGTAGAGAATATTGCTTTAATTCAATTAACACTTAAATACTGAAATACTCCATTGTTACATAATTTTCTGAGTTGGTCTCTTATGTCACGGGGACACACAAGTTTTTGCCTAATTTTTTATACACTTTTCGTGTTTCATCTATCCTACACTTATCTTCATCACAATAAAAAACATCATATCAACCAATAAATTCAAAGTTATTTTATTTTAAAAATTACCACTCTCACCTACCATGCATAATATATTTTGTACTTTATTTATTATTTAAAATTATCACAATACCACCCTAAAATGTCTATAAAACTGTTTAAAAAATAATTTTTCTTAAATTACGTATCTATAAGGTTGGTGAAGATAAGTTCGTGATGGAGGGAGTAGAATTTTGATATGTAAATGATAGTAATGGGATGTGAGGATATTATTTAATAATAATAATAATAATAATAATAATAATAATAATAATATACTCCCTGTCTATTTAAAAGAGACTATTTTTCTATTTTTGATGTCCGTACCTAAGAATCTTATTTTCCTTTTTTATTTTATATACTATAAGTATATATAAGTCTCGCTCATATCCGCTAATACTATAAAAATATAAAACTCACAAATCCCCTAATAATTATTAATAAATAAATTATGATGAGATGTTTTAATATCCTTATACGAATATAGAGTAGTTGAGCTAAAATCCTTAATATTATATTTTTATTTTTTATTTTTTATTACGAGAGATTCCTCAGCACGTTATGTACCATTTAATAATAAAATATTTATACTAAAATGCATTTAAACACATATATATTTTTATACAACATAAAAAGTTGCAAATATGCATCTGTTTGGGCCGCGATTGATGTTGTGAAAGTGGCGCAATTTAAGGTAATGATTTCTGCAAATTTTTATTATTTGTAAGAGAAATTATTTTATGTAAGATGATATAAACACACTTTTCTATTTACTTGTGGAAGTCTTACAAAAATGTACATTGTTTGAATTAATCAAACTAATTTGTGTTAACTTAATTAATTAAGAGTTGTAAATTATAAATTATATTACATTATTTTAATTTAATTTAATTTAATAAGATAACAAATAAGCTGTATGATGTGTTGGCATGATGTATTAATTTTGAGTTGGTAAACTGAAAACATCACAGCAGAATCGTTGGTGACGGTTGACTTTTAATAGTGGTTGAGATGAGTTAGTGGGGTTATTGTCACAATTTGGGTATTGACAGCCTAGATGTGTAATTAATTTATGTAGTAATTGTTAAAGTGGGTAACCAATTGTTTCCGATATTTTAGAAAAATAGTTAAATGGAATTCCTTTCTATTCAAAATTTAGTGGCCAATGATAATATATGTATTTGATGACATATATGTATGTGTGTTTGATAAATTTTTCAAAATATCACCAACATTAAAAATGAATTTCTAAGTTTATAAGGAGTCATTAAAAGATGTGTGTGTTTGTAACCTTTAAAGAAAGATTTGGGATGGTGGACAATCTAAATCTTTATATTTCCTTTTGGTTTCAATCAAATTAAGACGAAAAAAAAAAACATAGAATTTCATATTTCAATCAAATAAATAAATAAATATCGTTTTTTGTTAAATTTAAAGTAAAAAAAAGTAAAAACAGCCTAATACACGTAAAAATCACAACCTTTTAAAGAAATACTAATATTTGAATCGATTTAAATTCAAAATATGAGTGGGTCTCATGTGTCCCAGGTGTATAAGGTGCTTATGGGTATAATATTTTATTCAAAAGAGTGTATATTTTAACTAATAATAGTACACCATTTTATTTTAAAGGGTATACACTTTCATTAAATTTTTATTTTATTTTTTCAAAAATTAAAGTGTACATGTCTTTTACTAAAAGATATACTCCGTACTAGTTTATACTAAAAGGATATTTAGACGAACTGCTTCGGGACACACAAAGTCTCAAAACAAATTAAAAGATGGATCAAATTATTTGTTCTCGTATTATACATTTATTCAGTGATATGGACAAGAAGTGATAATAGTAAAAAGTGATATTTGATTATATTTTTTAAAAATAAAAAAATATAAAACTTTAATAATTAATAATATAATTTATTAAAAAATACTAAAAATAAATGTTTCAATTGTTTAACACACTGGCAACAACTTATTTATACATAATAAAATTCTTTGCTGAAAAAATTTGTTTTAGAGTGATAGGATGGAAAACTGTATATAATGGAATTTTCAATAATTTTTCAAAAATTTCAAGATATTATTTTAAAATTTTCAAGATTTAGGATTTAAAAAAAGTTACGGCCTTAATTTAGTTACTTAACCGTACTAGTGTTAGACCAAACACAACCATTTTTCTAAAATTGAATCCTCTCTCCCCTCACAGCAGCCTCACTTCATAGCAGTCTCAATGGTCGAGGCCAAACACCCTAACCAATTTTCCAAAATTAAATACCTATCTAGATAAAACACATACACAGATTTTTCAGCACATTTTTAAGTTTATAAAGAGTCATTTCTGTTTGAAACATTTAAAGATTTAAAATGGTGTAAATCTTTATATTTCTATTTTGTTTCAATCAAATTACAGTAATAGTTTTGTTGTTTTTTGTTATTATTTTTTTTAAAGTGAAGGTAAAAAGCTAGTTTAATATTTCAATCAAATTAAGAAAAAATTGTAAGTATTGTTTTTTTGTTAAATTTAAGGTAAAAAAGGTTTCTTTTTTAAAAAAATCATTCGAAAAATGGAAATAAATACGAAATATCCGACATTATTTAATCAAAGTTTTAAATTTTTTTCTAAAATACTAAAAATTTTACCTAATTATCAATTGAAATATCTAGATATACTCATCAATACGACAACAAAATATCAAAATATATGTAAAGTATCATTTTATATTTTGAATTAAACTCTTTAATTTACATATAATACTATTCTTTTATTTACTTATAATAATACTATCTTTTAAGTTTAGTATTAAATAGAAATTTTAGGAATGAATATGATATTTATATTTTCATAGTTACATTTAATAAAATTACATTCTCATATATTATGTAAGCTTATATGAATATAAATTTAACATTGTACATAAAAATATTAAATGAATGGAATAAATATATAAATTGAATAAAATTGTTTAAAAATAAACTTTTTTTTGTGCAAATTGGTTTTCTTATTCTATACTTTGTATTTTATATTTCATTAAAATTTCATCTTTTAGGGCTTGCCTATCGGTAATTTAAGAAGTACTTTTGATATATAACCGAAACATTGTTATACACGACCGCACGTCTGCTTCGTAAACAGTGAATCAACAGAATAAATAGGTGAATTATTATTTAATTAAATAAATGATAATGTACAGATATCGTGTAGGAAACAGATTGTAATTTGATTGAATAAACGGACGTTCTAACAGAGAAATACGCATTTGACCTTGTAAAGCCCGTCGACTGAGTTAAACGTCATAAACGTCATTTCTTTACAGTTGTTTATGTAATTGAAAAGGGAGCTCAGCTCCTAAAAACATATGTGTTCTGTTCAATCTTCTCACAACTATATTTCAAGAATACACCTAGATCTGTTTTTAGGGTAAGGATTTTCGACAATTTTGATTTGGTGTTTAAATGGGAGATTTAGTGAAGCAAACTTTAGCGACGCCGATCCAGTTAACAGACCAAGTGATAAAGGCAGCAGACGACGCTGCAACCTTCAAACAAGAATGTGCTGATCTCAAGTCGAAGACTGAGAAACTAGCTGCACTTTTACGACAAGCTGCGCGTGCGAGCAACGATTTGTATGAAAGACCCACGCGCCGTATCGTCGACGACACGGTACAGGTTCTCGACAAGGCGTTAGGTCTGGTATTGAAATGTCGTGGAAATGGTCTTATGAAGCGCGTTTTCACCATCATCCCTGCTGCTGCCTTTCGTAAAATGTTATCCCAACTGGAGAACTCGATTGGCGATGTGTCCTGGCTCCTCCGTGTCTCTGCAACCGCTGACGACCGTGGGGAAGAGTACCTTGGGCTCCCACCCATAGCCGCCAATGAGCCGATCCTTGGGTTAATATGGGAGCAAATAGCCATTCTGTACACCGGCTCCGTTGACGATCGGGCTGACGCCGCTGCATCACTGGTCTCTCTGGCTCGTGACAACGACAGATATGGAAAACTGATTATCGAAGAAGGAGGGGTTGGACCCCTATTGAAACTCGTGAAAGATGGGAAATTAGAAGGGCAAGAGAACGCAGCTAAAGCCATTGGATTGCTGGGAAGAGATCCAGAAAGCGTTGAACACATGATACATGCCGGAGTTTGCTCAGTGTTTGCAAAAATCCTCAAGGAAGGACCAATGAAGGTTCAGGCCGTGGTGGCGTGGGCTGTGGCAGAGCTGAGCGCCCACTATCCTAAATGCCAAGATCTCTTTGCTCAACACAATATCATTAGACTATTGGTTAGTCATTTAGCATTCGAAACTGTTCAAGAACATAGCAAATACTCTGTTGTTAGTACAACTTCCATGCACGCCGCTGTTGTTCTAGCTAGCAATACCACCTCCAACAACATCGCAAAGGGCAACGATTTTGATGAGGATAAAACTCTATTACCTCATCCTTTAGGCAGCAATAAGCAACCTAATCAGATGTATAATGTAGTAGCAACAACAATGTCAGCAAAGAGCACCATCAATGGAGCCAAAAATCAACACCACCATCACAGCCACCATCCATCCAATATATCACTATCCGGGGCGACTACCAAAGCAAGAGAAATGGAAGATGCTGGGACGAAGGCATATATAAAAGCAATGTCAGCAAGAGCCCTCTGGCATCTAGCCAAAGGAAACTCTCCAATCTGCAGAAGCATCACAGAGTCAAGAGCATTGCTATGTTTCGCCGTCCTCCTAGAGAAAGGGCCAGAGGAAGTCAAATACAACTCAGCAATGGCATTGATGGAGATCACTGCAGTAGCCGAAGGAGATGCCGAACTAAGACGTTCAGCGTTCAAGCCCAACTCACCAGCTTGTAAGGCCGTGGTTGATCAGCTCTACAGAGTTGTGGAAACAGGGGATTCAGAGCTCCTAATCCCCTGCATTAAGGCCATTGGTAGCTTAGCTAGGACATTCAAGGCAACCGAAACGAGGATGATTAGCCCTTTGGTGAAACTAATCGATGAAAGAGAGGCTGAGGTTACAAAGGAAGCTTGCATTGCCCTAACAAAGTTTGGCTGCACGGAGAACTACCTCCACCTCGATCACTGCAAGGCCATCATCGGTGCAGGAGGGGCAAAACACCTCGTTCAGCTCGTCTTCTTCGGAGAACAGGTTGTGCAGAAAAGCGCGTTGATCTTGCTATGCTACATTGCCATGCATGTGCCGGATAGTGAAGAGCTAGCTCAAGCAGAAGTACTTCCTGTCTTAGAATGGGCATTTAAACAAACATTTTTGAATCAAATTGAAGAGGTGGAGAAGTTGTTACTGGAGGCTAAGGGAAAGTTGGAGCTCTATCAATCCAGAGGATCCAGGGGATTCAAGGTTTAATTATTACTACATGTGCAAATATTTTTGTTTTTCTTTTTAAGATTAAGGTTTATCACTCTTGAACCCTTTAATTTTTTTATTATTTATGTTGTGCTTTGAGTGTATATAGGGAGTGTTAGTTTATGTCTGTGATTCTTTGGAAAAGAAAAAAAAATTTAAGAATGTCTTTTCTTTTTTACTGTCATTCACATGAAAAATTACCAAATATTTTCACATTATATGATTTCTGATGATCCACATTGTCTGGAAGGGTAATTTTTATTATTAATATTATTTTTTATTGAGCTATATTGAACTTATCTCTGCATTTTTACTATTCCTATCTTGTATGTTACAAATAATGACATTAGGGCAATGCAAGAAGTGGAATTAAAAATAAGATACTGATGATTGCATCTTATTTGGATTAAGAGATTTTTACCTAGAATTGCATATCAGTTGGATTGGAGATTTTAAATTGCCTAATCTAAACTTGGATCCTATTTGGATTTTGAAGCAATTAGAAGTTTTGAATTGCTTTATTCTAGAATTAAGACAAGCTAATAGACCAAAAATGGATATTTCCGTATGCCCAATCTAATTTTGCTTCTAATTTTGTAATATTTTCATCAAGCGTTTTCCAATGTTAAATTAATTCAATATATCACCGTAGTTTTATTGTAGATATAAATTATGTTTGAGATAAAAATTATTGACATAACTTATCTTCGTCCCACAGCAACAAAATAGAAAAGTTATTATTATCAACTTTATTAGCTTTTTTTTTAATAAATAAAATGCAAAGTATGTTATGTGTTCATTATAACCGTAATTTTAAAATTAAAGAAACTTTCTATATTATTGGATAGAGAATTATCTCACAGAACAAATAAATGAAATAATACATAAAAGGGTTTTATGGGAACAGATCAGAGTAGTATTTTAAGATAATAATAATAGTATAAAATGAAACATTGTATTATACAACAAAAAATTGACAGAGAAGACTATCCATTGAAAAGGTGAATTCAGAAAAAAGAGCCAATTCCATCAATTTTTGGTATATCATCATCTCAACTACAACTCTTACACAAGTAGCTTGTCTAGGAGTTCAAAAACTGATACTAGCTTTCTTTCTCTACAAATCACATCTATTAACACACTCCATGTAACCTCCTCTGGCTTAAATCCAGTCTCTAGCAAACCTAACAATAACTTAGCAGCATCGTTCGCCTTTCCGGCCTCACATAGACTAACTAGCAACTCGTTCGACGTCCCAAAATGGGGCCAAAAGCCCCGGTGCAACATCAGAGTTAACAACTCAACTGCCTTCTGCAGTTCACCTTCTTTGCACAAAGAATTCAACACAATCCTATAACTAGCCTTGTTAAGATAGACACCGTCGTTGGGAAGTCTCTCTAGCATGTGAAGAGCTTCATCGTATCGGAATTCCCTACACAATCCACCAAGAATTACATTAAATGTTACCTCATCAGCTTTGCATTCTCGTTCTTTCATCTCTTTAAGCAGCTCGATAGCCTCATCGGTTCTGCTTGCTCTACACAACCAATTAATCAGGGTAGTGTAGGTCACAGTATCGGGTTTCAGCCCACTAGCTTTCATCTCATCCAGAACTTCCTTGGCTTCCTCAAGCCTTCCATCCCTACAAAGTCCATTCATTAAGGATGAGTAGTTGAATAGATTGGGATTGCATCCGTTTTTCTTCATAAATTCGATAATCTTCCTGGCTCTATCGGTTTTGCCCCCACGACAAAATCCGGTGATCAAAGCATTGTATGTCAATGCATCAGGTACTATATGAAGCTTGGATACCATTTCCTCAAACATATCAATTGCATCTTCTAAACTTCCACGAGCACAAAGACCATCTATCAGAGTCGAGTAGGTTATCAAGTTAGGGAGAGATATTTCAGACTTCTTCATCTCTTTCATTACATCTAAAGCAGATTCCACATCCCCTTTCTTACAATGATGTTTGACCATAATGTTGAAAATGCATGTATTGGGATCCAAGTGAAAGTCCTTTCGAGTACTCAGAAGGAAACTCCTCGCCAAATCAGTTTTATTCGCATCAACAAGAAGATTAAGACAAGTACTAATGGCTTTCAAGGAAGGCTTGGTGCGCGCAATAGGGAGAATAGAGTTAAACATCTCAAGCACCTTCTCATGCATGGATGCTTTCGAATAATGCTTCATGAGATTAAGGAATATACCTTCGTGGAATTTGCAGGTCTCGTAGGTCATCCGACGAAGAACAGCATCCAGAGACTGATGCCTCCTGCATTGAGCAAGCTTATGAAGAATCACAGCATAAGTGGAGTTGTTATGCTGAAAGCCAATTTGGGAAGACACTCTATCGAAGATTTCTAAAGCCTGTTCTGGACTTCTCTCACGTCTTATAAGGTCGATGGCCAGATCATGGGAGATATATTTTCTTTTCCTAGGGAATTCTCTTCGAGGGGGTGTAGTTTCAGTTGGGACGAGCCTCCGGTGTCGGAGGGGGGAGACGTAGTGAGACGTAGATGATAATGATTCAACAGATAATAAGGAGAAACTCTTGCTGGAAACAGCCTTCATCTTATCATCAAAAAAACTACCAGCCACTCACAAGTAAGCTGTTCCACAAGGCAACAATCAACTCACCGAGGTGGATATGAATAAGAAAGTAAACCAATCATCACCATTAGATATGCAATTCTAAAGTTATCAACTCTTAAGAGAATTTCTAATCTTTAGTTGAACATAGTAACAACTCTAAAGCCTTTCCCCTACTTAGTGATTGGAGAAACAATCACAAAAAAAACCATACATGTGAAAGACAGTGAGCAGAGCTAACACCAATCCCAACTCCACACCATTCCTCTAATTATCATTCTAAGAAATTTTCTCAGATATCACCTTAACGTGACGTATGCACCTCTTAGCGCGAGAGGCCAGAGGCGCAGGCTGAGCAGAATTTTATCAAATGGTAGGATTTCTAACACTATTATTTTCGGAATGCCCCTCAAAGAATAAGAGATGAGATTCAAAAAAAAATAAAGAACAAAAGTAAGAGCAGCACCGGCGAATAGACGGCGGAATACGGCGGGCAATTGAGATTGAGAGGAAGGTTTGATGAATCAAATGAAGGATAGTACCTGGAGAGCAGCGCGTGGTGAAGAATCGCCAGGTAAGCTACGGCAGCCGTCGGAATGGAATGGAGGAGGGCCGGTCATTGCCCAGCAATCAATAGGCCAAGGTTCAGACCTGATTCAGGCCCAATGTCTTTAAGGGCCCATGAGTTTTGAATTACATTAAATATGTGAAAAATACTAAGATTAAACAAAATATATTTATATTAATTTTATATACTCGGCCGTCGCGATTTAAAAAGGAATGATGCAAGATAGTGTGAGTAATATCAATGAAAAAAAAGAAAAACTCAATTTACGTGACACTTAATTAGGGTGTATGAAAGCATAGCGTTCATGAGTGGATTCAATAAGAGCTTGTTTATTTGATTAATCAATGAATAATTATAAATTTATTTTAAGCTTGTTTTATAAACAGACAAAGTTTTAATATTAGATGGTTTGTTTATTAAAACTTCTTTAATACATATAGATACATATATATATATATTTAAATACATATTTCTGCAATGGCATGCGGTTTAGTACTTATTAAATTTTATTTTATTTTGGTAAAAGTTCCTGCGCCCTGGGACACGGGACACAGTCTGTGTCCCCATGTGAACATAATCATTCTCCTTCCTATTCTATTTAAACTTATGTATTGCTAGGGAGTTTAAATCGTAAAGGAGCACGGAAATTGCAAAGGGACACGGATCTAAATCTGTGTGCTCGAGTGCACAAGAGACTCACTCTTTTATTTTTATTATTATTACTCCTTATTTATTTATCTTTGTTTGTTTATAGTTTCTCGTGGGGTGGGGGTGAGTACTGAACAGGATATACACTACCAATACAAAGATCTTTGGTATGGTCATGTGGTGAATCAAAAAATCAAAAGACTGATCAATCTACTAAGAAATATGTCTGAAATACGAGAGTCATACATTTCCCACATTTTCTTATCCTTTTTATTGCCACTGCATTTGCTCTCCAATCTCCTCCACCCAATACTTAATCTTCTCTTTTCTCTCCATCTTCTCCAATTACTTCTCTCACTCACACAATCTCTCTCTCTCATTCTTGATTTCTTGCTTCATAACAAACATGGCTGCTGCTGTAAGTGCTGCAGTCTCTCTTCCTTCCTCCCAATCATCTTCTCTTCCAGCCAGAACCTCCATTATTTCTACAGAGAGAATCAATTTCAACAAGGTACAACCTTTACTTGACTTATATGTACTCTCTTTATTACAAGCAATCTCATTACAGAGTATTCGTTTCACTTCAGTGCATTGCCTGCTTATTCCATTGTTACTAATATTAATAGATGTCTTTTATTTCAAGAATTGGCTTTCCTAACAAGGGTTTTGGCTCTCATTAAATTTTACAATCAAATTATGATTTGTTTGATGAATAGATTAAAATTCACTAGCTGGGGTTTTCATCAACTTTTTACTATCAAATTATGATTTGTTTGATCAATAAATTAAAATTCACTAGCTGGGGTTTGGGGGTTATCCATGTAGGTACCTTTGTACTACAGAAATGTATCCTCTTTTGGAGCCAAAGTTGGTCCAATCAGAGCTCAGGTGACCACAGAGGCACCTGCTAAGGTAGAGAAGATTTCAAAGAAGCAAGAAGAAGGGGTGACTGTAAACAAATACAAGCCTAAAGAACCCTATATTGGTAGGTGCCTATTGAACACCAAGATCACCGGAGACGATGCCCCCGGTGAAACCTGGCACATGGTGTTCAGCACCGAAGGTATTTTACTGACCAATATTTTGATTTTGTTTCATTAAGGTTGTTTGAATGAAACTAGTGTGTCTTTCCTTTGCAATGGACTAGTATTGTTGAATTTGAACTGTGAGTGGGAGGAGTGTGATTCTGAGGTAGTTACAATGTTGAGCAGGGGAAGTGCCCTACAGAGAAGGGCAGTCGATTGGGGTGATTCCGGATGGCGAAGACAAGAATGGGAAGCCTCACAAGTTGAGGTTGTATTCGATAGCAAGTAGTGCTCTTGGTGACTTTGGTGACTCCAAGACTGTAAGCCTTCTTATAATGACTAAGATTTTCGTGTTGCCTATAATCTTTGTCGAATTCAAACTGGTCATTTTGATTCTTTGCAATGAATAGGTTTCTTTGTGCGTTAAGAGACTCGTTTACACCAATGACCAAGGGGAAATTGTTAAAGGAGTTTGCTCTAACTTTTTGTGTAAGTACTCATTTGTTTGTTGAGAAATATACCTATCTCAGAGCTTGGATTGTCTGTTTTTGGATGTGAGATGAGCTAACTCAACATCATCTTTGATTTCAGGTGACTTAAAACCCGGCTCTGAGGTGAAAATAACCGGGCCTGTCGGGAAAGAGATGCTCATGCCAAAAGACCCTAATGCTACCATCATAATGGTATCTTCTTATCACCACTTGAGATTGTTGATCACCTATAAGTATTTCTGACATTTCGATATGTTAGATCTGATTTAGAATTGTTTTTTAATTGAATTATGACATAGCTTGGCACTGGAACTGGTATTGCTCCATTCCGCTCGTTCTTGTGGAAGATGTTCTTCGAGAAGCACGACGACTACAAGGTAAACTCGAAGGAGACAAAACACCAAGTTTTGATTATTTCAGATAAACGAACTTCAACTGTTTTTTGGTTACAACTTATACACACCTATATCCAAATGAAATCTTGAATTTCAGACAACTTTATACTTGTATTCGTGCATTAAGGATCACTCTTTTGGTGTATTTCAGTTCAATGGTTTAGCATGGCTGTTCTTGGGTGTGCCCACAAGCAGCTCGTTGCTCTACAAAGAGGTACTAAACCAATGCATCCCCACTGCTCAATTATACTCTCGTTCACCATTCTTGAATCAGCCCCAAGGGCGAATAACCAAACGAGCATGTTGTATTGGTAGGAATTCGAGAAGATGCAGGAGAAATTCCCTGACAAGTTCAGGCTAGACTTTGCTGTCAGCAGGGAACAGACGAACGCGAATGGTGAGAAAATGTACATCCAAACTCGGATGGCTGAGTATGCAGAGGAGCTATGGGAACTCCTCAAGAAAGACAACACCTATGTCTACATGTGTGGTCTGAAGGGCATGGAGAAAGGAATCGACGACATCATGGTCAGCTTAGCTGCCAAAGATGGTAACTACATTGTGTCGTCTTTCGGCTTTAAGGTTTCGTGTACACAGCATTCACTCACACCTCGATCGATTTTTCGTGTTTCAGGGATAGACTGGATAGACTACAAGAAGCAGTTGAAGAGATCAGAGCAATGGAATGTGGAAGTCTACTAATTCTTGCTTGTTAATGTTGTTGTACAAATATCAGCTCACCTACATGGTTTTATCTCTCCTCATGTAGATAGGTAACCTTATTGTTTTTCTTTGCTTCCTTTTTTGTTTATTTTCTCAGATCTCAATCTGTTTCTTACATCCATTATGGATGTCAAGACTTGAGGAAATGGTTACAAAGTATTTATAGTGAAACAACTTTACTATCACCCTTTTTTTCACCATTATTATTCGAAGTAGAATTTGATTTCTTCTGTGGTTTTTACATGTATCTTTTGGATCATAGTTGACCCTTTTATCTCTTATAGTATTATTATTAGGCAAAATGAAAACATTTTTGTAAATCGAATTTACATATACATTTGATTTATTGATTACTCTTAATACATAGAATTTCATTATTTAAAGATAAACTATTATTTTTTGAATGAAAAATAATTATCAAATTCTTACAATATGATTTTACTAATTCATCTTTAGAGAGAATGAAGAGAACGAGAGATGCATTATTATTCTCCTAAATAAAAAATATTACTCTTTTTTCTAATTTTGATTTGTTAGTGATTTTTTATACTCCTTTAGATGATATGAGTAATATTTTTTATTTAAAAGGTAATAGTTCATCCATCTAAAAAGTAATTTAGACATACGAAATAGTGATTTTGCAATGATAGGATGCATGTGTTAGTAATTTACACATACAAAATAGTGATTTTGCAATGATAGGATGCATGTTTTAATCGAATTTACAGGACTCTCCACAAGGCAAAATATCATGTGTACCCGAGTGAACAGGTGTTAGTCCGTGTACTCATATTCAAATTATATACATTTATTAATAAAAATAGAATATACACTAATGAATGAACACTTGTAAAGTTTGTTAACGGTTTTTAGCGAATTTGCAGAATTTAAAAAAAATTACATTCATTAAGAAATATATATACAATATTGAATAAAAAGTTAGTTTCTTGTACATTCAAGTACACAAAATGTATAAAAGTTATTCTAAATGATATAGTACATTTTATTAATAAGAGTAATTTTTTTATTGAGAATGTTGATTTATATATAAATATTAATGTTAAGAAAAAAAATAATAAAAAAGGTATAAATTTTTATATTAAAAGTATAATATTCTATACACATGCATACGAAAATCGGATTTTATTGGACTTGGGCACATGAACTAAATCCATATGTTCAAGTGCACAAAGTCATTGCATTGAATAAAACTAATCAGGGAACAAAATCAAATCATGTCCATAAGGTTTTTTTTCTTTTCATTTCATAATATAATTTATTTCTTTCTCTTACCTATTACCTAATAAATAATAAAAAATTAATAAAAAGTAACATGTAATTTTCACAAATAATATTGATCTTAATTTGATAATGTAGATTGAAATATATTCTCATTGATAGAACAATGCAACAATCATACTCCTTCCGTCCCTCGATAAGTGTCCATTTTGTCATTTTGGTTCATCCTAATACAAAGTGTCAATTTTTTTTTGGGTTGATGTGACACAACACAATAATATTATTATACTCAACCACTTACACATGGGCCCACACTCAATATTAATACAACTACCCGCTATATATTAAAATATTATTTCTCTCACCTCATTATACTTTAAAATATTACACTCCTTAATCCATGTACCAAAAAATAAATGATCACTTATCGAGGGAACATAGGGATTACTTATTTCAGCCAATAAAGGCTATAGCCTACAGAGCTATGTGACATACTTAAAAGATGATTCGTATTTGTAAGATTAAATTAAATTCGCCTACAAATGTCACGTTCAGTAACATATTTTACTTGTCACACGAGTTTTCGTTAATAAATATACTAATGTTTAAGACTTATTCACGCGTCTATTGCCCAACATATTTATTAAATACTGTATAGATAATAATATTCTAAATTACTTTTTTTAGTGGACATCTTCCATAACATATACTCTATGTTTATGTTAAGGTTTGGAGCACTATATATTACTTACAGTGTTATTATGAAATAGACATTTATCCTTTAAGAATTTGGATTTTTAGAAATAAAGTTTATAGCTTTTATTCTTATAATTTTATTTTCTAATTAAATTATAGAGTATTCCCCGATCCCATTACAGATGTCACACTTTTCATTTTGAGTTGTCCCACAAAAATTTGTACATACTTAAAAAAGCAAAAAGTCTAACACAATCACCCTTTTCTACACTTTATTTAAAAGAAAAACATTCTTACCTAACACACCTAATATACTTTATATTTATTTATTACCATAAAATACTATAATACCCCCTAAACGTTATCACTTTTCTTAATCTCCGTGCCGGAAGAGACATGCAATCTTTTATGGAACGGAGGAAATAATAATTATATTGATTCTATATCATACTGAAAAAGGGGGGAAATGGAATAAAAGCTACTTCATCCGTGTTATAAAACGGTTTACATTTACTATTCCAGGTTATTTAACACAGTACAAATTTTTTTCTACTAAGAGAAATTGTATCCTTTACCGTGTGCGCTCAATATGACAAAATGAGATAACTAATGACGAACAAAATGAGTATACTCTTATAATAGGACTCACACACATGACTAATAGAATTTTATCAATTTAAGACTTGAAAAATGGGTAAACTATTAATTCGGGGTCTGAATTATTTTTTTTATCAATTCGGGGCCTGAAATATAAAAACTATCAATTCGGGGCCTGAATTTAGGCCCTAAATTGATAAAACAGAAGATATTATTTGATAAATTCAAGCCCCGAGTTGATAGTTTTATATATTTCAGGCCCAAAATTGATAGAAAAATAATTCAGATCTCGTATTGATAGTTTACCCATTTTTCAAACGTTGAATTGATATTTGTTTTCATTATATTATATTCTCAATCTACCCCACATGAAATTATCGTAATTTTTATTATTTATGCAAAAAAAAAAAAATAGGGATCGACTTCTCCAGTAAGAGTAGTACATAAAATGTTGAAAACTTTTATTTTTAGTGCAGTGAGCGTTGTTAAATTAAGAAAAACTAAATGAAGATGCTCCATTAGAATTTGCAGCACAATAGGTAGGGGTGTGCAAAATTCGGTTTTAAGTCGGTTAACCGACCAAAATCGAACCGAAATGTTAAATTCGGTTTGTTATTTTCAGCACGGTTCGGTTATCGATTTTGAATTTTTAAAATTTCGGTATTCGATTTTCGGTTCGGTTTTCAAATAAAAAAACCAAAATAACCGAAAACCGAACCGATTTTTTATATATATCATTTTTTTATTTTTTATATATAATTGATTAAAAATATATTATATTTTTAAATTAATTATAATAGTATTAAATATATATTAGTATATGAGATTTAAAATGCTTATAAATGAATTAATTCTTAAATAAATCATTAATATTAATACATTAGTTATACCATTAAAATTATTATTTAATGATATTTAAGATAAAAATGTTATTACTCAAATAAATTAGATATAATATTAATATGTATCCAGTATTTGTAGAGTATTAATAATATTATTTATATTATTTAATAATATTTTTAAATAATTTCGGTTAAATCGGTTCGGTTTATATACGGTTTATACTAAATTCGATTCCAATTCAGTTATTGAAAAAATCAAAATTTCGATTTTCGATTTTTTTAATTCGGTTCGGTTCGGTGAAACCGAACCGAAGGTTTCACACCCCTAACAATAGGAAGAAATTTTCATTAATGGTGTAAAGGGGCCCAATCACCTCATTAATGATTATGGTGAGTGTAGATAAGTGTTAATTAACTAATTCTTTTTAAATTGTTCAATTAATTCAGCATTAAATATAAATTTATGATTTAAACTAAAATTGATAATTCAACAGATAAATATAGTTAAGATTATGAAAAGAACTAAAACTAATTAATATTATTAAAAAATATATATTTATTAAAATAAAATATTTTAATGTAAAATTAGATGAATAAAAAAGTGGGTACGATGATATTAGGGCTTCTCTAGGCACGAGCCTATATAAATATCACATAATAATACTTCCAGCGAAACTCCGTCTATACATACAGAAAGTAAAAGGCTTTTTGTGTATATCGGGGGTTTTAGGGTTTCTATCGATCTTTCTCCAATCTGAATGGCGGAGGAAAAGGCTGCTCGATCTAAAGGCGTTGTTACCAAATTCAATGATCAGAAGGGCTACGGCTTCATCCAGCCGGACGGAGGCGAAGAAGATCTGTTCGTCCATCAAACCGCCATCAAATCTGACGGCTATCGCACCCTGCGCGAGGGCCAGGCGGTTGAGTTCACGATCATCGTAGAGAGTGGCAAAACCAAGGCTGCTGACGTCACCGCGCCCGGCGGTGGCCCCGTGGACACCACCTCTCGAAGGGCGAATAACAGCAACAGTCGCGGCGGAGGATTTGGTTACAGCGATCGGAGGAATGACGGAAATGGCTACGGGTATCGGAGTGGTGGAGGAGGAGGAGGAGGAGGCGGCGGCGGCGGTGGGGAGTGTTTTAACTGTGGGGAGTATGGGCATATGGCTAGGGATTGCCCCGGCGGTGGAGGCGGTGGTGGTGGTGGAAATGGTGGAGGGTGTTATAACTGCGGAGGGTACGGCCATATGGCGAGGGAGTGTCCGAGTGGATCTCGCGGTGGCGGCGGAGGAGGAGGAGCCTGTTTTTCTTGTGGGGAGCCAGGGCATTTGGCGAGAGACTGTCCCCATGGAGGGGGAGGAGGCGGCGGCGGCGGTAGCGGTGGTGGTTTCAGCCGTGGAGGTGGTGGTTATGGGGGGAGGTTCAACGGGGGAGGCGGCGGCGGTGGAGGCAAATGTTACAACTGTGGGGAGTCTGGACACTTCGCCAGGGAATGCACTACAGCACCTCGTGAATAAACTAATGAGTTGACTCTCAATCTCATATCTTGCTCTTCGTGGTTTTATTTCTGAACGGTCTATTATGCTGGTATTATGTTTTTGTTATGCTTACCTATAGAATGGGTGCTTGAGATATTTTTGAATGGTTTCTTGGTTAGCTATGTTTCCATTGTTTTGGCGTACGATCCACTGATTTTGTGAACTGATGAATTCTACGGTTAGTTGCCACCTAACTGTATAATATGGTGGTTCGGTTCTTAATTTCTTCTGTTCTGATTTGTGGAATATCTGCTTAATTTCTTAGTCTGCTTTGGTTTCTCTCCTTTTATAAATATATCCATAATGCTTACGTTTTTCTCATAGATGCCTGTTTCTGGTTGATACTTAGAGCAAACCATTAATTATCTTAATCAATGCAATGCAATGCAAAGAAAATGCACTACAATCCGAGTCTTTTCTTTGGCTTGCAACATGTAGTATATACCCCTTCTGAGCATGAATTCTGACCCTGCATTGTGTTCAAGCAACATGAACATGATTGGCTTTATGGGGTTCGATCCTATTGACTAGCTTTGGTTACTGATATTTGCATGTTTTATAAGGCATTTAATATCCTATATTTGAATAAGGATTGGCTGCGTTTGGAAATTGGAGCTAGTGACTGATTATAACTGTATTTAGTGTGAATGTTGTGAAAGGAAATGTTCTGTTAATTTGAGGAATGTATTAAATCATATTTCTGAAAGAACATACAGGTGTTCTTGTACTCACAGTCTCACCGTATGAGAGTTTGAATGAGTTAAAACATCTGTCGTTTGTTATCTTGTGCATAGCGGTGGTGTGGCTTTTGCTCCTGTCACCCCTTCATCTCATTCAAAAAGAAAATCTTAGAATTTTGGTATATTATGCTGCCCTATGATCTACGCGCTATAGCCCTTCCCAACAATTCGTAACCTTTGTAGACATGATCAATAGAGAACGATTGAGTTCTAGTTATATACTAGTAATCTGATGTATCCTTTTTAGTTTGTAGTTGTGGCATGAATTATGGTTGTTTCTGTGGGATCTTATTTGGTTACTATCATTAATTGCACAATGGATCCTGTTCATGAATGGTTTTCTTTGTGATTATGGATGCATTACTGTATATCTTTGTTGACAATATGTGATTCTATCAGGTCTGAATTTATTACAAGAGTGGGGCTCTTGTGCCCCGGGGACACCATGCTCCTTTGCAATTTAAACTCCCTTAGCAATACATAGGTTTAAATAGAATAGGGAGGGGAATGATTGTGTTCACATGGGGACACGGACCATGTCCCCGAGGGCGCAGGAGCTTTTGCCTTATTACAATTGAGTCTGAAAAAAATGTATTAGGATATACTTGGTAGGAGTATTGGGTGGGGTTAATGGGAATTATTGGGTGGGGTTAATGGGAATTGAGGTATATTGATTTTCATTATTACTTGGTTGATTTAATTGGATTCCTCAATTATTCTCATCGACTCAATAACTATCTCAACCCTTAAATCATTTTCAATCTCATTGTAATTAATCTCCTTATTGATACCCATTGGTTCTAATTGAAGAAATCGAAACAAGCGGCCCTTAGTTCCCATGTCTAATGTAGATTTTATCAATATTAATGTATTATTATTGACAGGGATGTGTTAATTTTTACTTAACTAATGGAACCAAAACTGACTGTTCTTTATAGGTGCCATAATAGTGGGTGGTGGGAACCAGATTTTGAAAATTAAGAATATGAAATTCAATTAGAATACTGTAATCCATGTTTGTGCTAGTAAATTTTACTAGGATGGATGGAATTTTTATTAATTGAACTATTATATTTGTTTATTTATATTATTATCATCTATTGGTTATTGAAGTAGAGAAATAATGTGATGCGTATTCTTTAAATACGTAGTTTTTAGCATTGCGTAAGAGCTATACCTCTTACGTTTAGTACTAGTCTTTAATACTCCCTCCGTCCCAGAGCAATGCGTGCACTTTCTATTTTCGTTGGTCCCAATACATTGTGAACAATCTAAATTTGGTAAAAAATTCATAAAATTTACCCTTGCCAATTCATCATAATTTCAAGTTTGCCATTCAATTAAACCACACTTAATACATCAATTAATCTGTTAATTTTCTAACTTAAACTAAATCATTAAATTATCCCAATTTAAACCCAAACCCAAAACATAAAAAATCTAAACACGTAATCAAATCCTCAAATTATTTCAGCCCTAGCCGTCTGGCTGATCTTCACTGCCTTCTCATCACGCTGAAATTCATGGTTGTTTCCATCTCCCAGCAACGTCCGACGAGTCTCCCAGCCTCGTTTCCGCTCTGCGCAGATTCACCTTTGGCGGCCTGACACAATCAGACTCCGAAATCGATCTGGGTTCACCGTTACCATTTATATCAGCCACGCCCGACTTCAATTGACGTGCCTCCAGGCCATCGCCTCTGACGAGCCCACGAACCGCCACTCACCGCTGAGATGCATTCACGACAGACCAGCGCCGCCAGCTTCCTCCATCACTTTCCACAGAGTCGGCGGTCGAGCAGCGATCGCTTTGTTCTCTGCGGGATCTTTAAATCGGCGACCGCACTGGCCTATTTGTGTCCTGTGCACACCACGCTTATCTCAGTCTAGGACTTTTCGCTTCCAGCCCGTCGATCTCGCCCCGCGCCGCGGGATTATAGGGCTTTTCCAAATTTCGATCAGGGCCGTGTGTCTTCAACGCTGGTGGTTGCCTTGTGACCGCTCTGTTTCTGTTATCCTGGTCAAAGGTATACCTATTCTGATTCTCAATTCTTATTGTTGGTTTGGGTTTACAAAGACTGTGATCTTTGGATAATAAAACTTTTGTCCTGAGAATATGCATGATATGTGCCCTTTGATGTGATTACAGCCGTGCGAGGCTCTTGTTCGCAGTATTGAAAATATGATGTTTCTTATTTTAAGAGTGCCTTGTGAGTCTAATTTGATTGATATTCAAAAGAAAACTTGTTTGGTTGAATTGATCTGTTGAGCTTGATAACTGTCCTATGATGAAATTCATCTGAGGGAAATGATGAGTTAGAAACACCCTAATCTTTGATGGACTAGTTCTTGTTGCTTGATGGATTCATTCTGAGGCTGGTGGGTTGATTTTATGCTTAATTTGTGTTGGATTACTTTTTTCCCTATTGAATGCATAGTGATGCACTAATGCTAAGGGCTGTTATGAAACAAAACCACACTACTCTGTGATGGAATTTTAAGATGTTTAAGTTGGCTTTAATAATTTTCTGTTGAGCTTGGTATGTGCTTTTGATGAATTAGTTTTGATGGCAAAAAGAATATGATTCATGTGCTCATGTGATGAAAATAAAGTCATTAACAAATTAAAAGTCATGCATGTAAGAGAGTGTTTCTTGAAATTTTAAGTCATCGTTAAGGTTAAACACAATTCTATGTCCTGGGATGAATATTTTCTGAGGACAACAACCAATTAATACACGATTGATTGCACAAAATGAATGTTTACAACTTAAACACAGCATAAACATCATATGGACATACTTATAGTCCAATGTTTATGTTGTAAACACAAAAGAAAAAACAAAAAAGGAACCTGCACATAGATTTCAAATTTAGTAACCAAGCCCCGACATCAAATCTGAAATGTCATACATATGGGCATAATTCTGACCTTCTTCCACAAGTTTGTTGATGCACTCCTTTACGATCTCTTCATCAACATATAAGTTGTTTGGAAGCACACCTTCTTTAATCATTTTTGCCTTGCCCATGTGTGGAATTTTGTAGTCATTGCCCCCCTTGACCTTTAATATTTCAGTAAGGCAACATTGTAGGCTGAGGAAGACATTGTTAAGTGTCTGAGGTGTCAAGTTTTCATAAGACTTCATTACATTCTTGATCAATTCATCTATAGTGTAACTTGCAGTGTCAACTTGTAGAGATTGAATGGCCCTAAACCACCCCAAATCATTGATATTGGTATCAGGTGAGTTAGGGGGTTGACATACAAGCTTGATAGTAAATCCATCAGAGTTTGCAGCTACCATAAACTCTGGATCACTATCAATGCCAACATGGGGTTTGGCATTATCTTGTTGGATAATTACGTTCTTGCTCATGTGAGAAGGCCATTTGGCCTTAATGGCTGGAATAATCTGTAAAATATAGTGCAAAAAAAATGAAGCGTCATTTTTTTGATAAACCAAGTGTAATGGTGATCTGTATAAGCTAAATGATGACAATAACATAATGGTTTGATAGTGTACCTGATTCACAATGCAATGTTTAATCACATTTTTATTGATGGACTGAATTGGTTTTGTAACTGGGGTACCCTTCATTCTATTCTTTGAATTTCTCTTCGCTGGTTCAGTTTCAGTGAAATGGAAAATTCCTATTTTACCATCAAATAAAACCTGCCCATCTCTAGAAAATATTGGCCTTGAGACTGCACACATGAACATAATCTTCGATATGAAGTTTTTTGACTTGCATGTTCTATGTGGCTCTTGTTCCCCTGGAACTAGATAATACCTCTCACTAGCTCTACTCATATAGAACCATTTTTCATCTATGTGAACTACATTATGCATCTCATCAAATACAATCTTGTTTGAATACCTGTCAATTGTAAGTGCATGCAAGCTGAAATTCATTCTTTGAAGCTTGTTGTGTGCTGTGAGTTGAGGCTTTATTGCATTTGTATGTGGCCTTAAAACTCCATCTTTGACCCATCTTCCCACCACTGATTTGCTTATCTCCATCTCTTTTGCCAATCTTCGAATAGTTGATCTTTTTACAAAAGAAATTTTCTCTATTTTTTCATAGTCTATGACCATCTTTTTTAAGCTTGTTTTGCCTTTCTTGTTGGACTTGAAATTAACTTGCATATTTGAATTCATTTGCTTCTTCCCAGCAACCCAAATAAGATGGATGGATCCTCTTGAAACCCCAAACATTTCAGATGCTTTCTTCACCATTCCATATTTCATCTTGCCATTACCATTATGCTGCAGAAGAAAATGAAAAATTTGGGTTTTTGATCTGTAGTGATATCTTTATGAGAACCCATTTATTGCTGTCATTTAAAGGCTTATGATTTAGATTTATGAGGGTTGTGAAGCCATTTAATACACTGACATTGCTTATTTATTGTGTAAATATTGGAGGAAAAATTGAAGAAATTTGGAAAAGGCTCTTGGTGCATAAAATTGGAGGGAAAAGTGTCACTTTTACATGGATATGGAATGAAGTGACAACTTACATGGAGGGAAAAAAAATTCCTATGGTGAATGTAAATTGAGAGCAGATATATATGTAAATTTTCATTCAAGTGTTTCTTTTTTTCAATCTGTAATTTTTTTAGAGCATTAAAGAGCCTGTAATGTTAATTTGAGTAAATTGAATCAATATTTAATGGTATTCTCAAATAGTGACAGCAAAAATATTTCATTTTTCATAATTCTTGTGTTTAATTTGAAATTAGGCAGGTGACGTGGCATATTATGGGTAGATAGACTGTACTTGGGATTAACTTTAATCCCAAACAATTAGCCCACCTGTATGGACGTTTTTACCCTTCAAAATATGGTTGAAAAAGTAAAAAAATTAACTTTTCTTAATATCCGTGAAAAAGCAATTGTGCACAATGCTCAGGGACGGAGGGAGTATAATTTATTTGAATAAGTTTCATGGTTGGATTAACCAATTAGACGGTCCTTCAGAGACCATATCTTTATCGTTCCCAGGTGTTTATTTTGCAGACTTCGGGTCTCATTTTTTTTAGACATTTGTGGTTTATACACATTATTAATACAATTAAAATATAAAATTCATATACTACACTAACATATCTACTTATTAATACCATTAAAATATGAGATTTATATGGAGTATTTCTTAAAACATGAATGCTGTATACAAATACTGACCAGAAAAGCTGGTTCAAACTTGAAGACATACGATAATAGCATATGAAGATAAATACTCTTTCCATCTTAATTTCTTTAGAGCTAAAGCACTAGTCTCTTATCTTATGAAGCATCATCTACGTAAAATTTATTTTTCTTTTTTAAATATACGACACATAAATATGTGCATAAGATTAAGGGATTGAGGAATTAATCAAAATATTTGTGACATCATAGATGGTTATTCGCACTTGAAATTGTTAAACATAGCCCAAAACATAATTTAAATTTAAAATTTCTTAATTGATATTACAAAAATACCCTAATTAAAAATGGAAATTCCATTGAAACCCCGGTTGACACTCATCCTATCTCCTCCCTGCAGCCTATATAGAACGCGGCTATAGCCACACCGCCCGACAGATCCAAAACAAATGGAGGATATTTGAAAGAAAAAAGAAGGGCGTCATCCCAAGTTTAGGCATGAAGAACTCGTATGTGACACACATGGCAAGTGTAAGCACAGGATCGCCACCACAATCGGAAAGACATCGCAGAAGGTGGAGGACGCCGCGGTGGAGGGGGGAACGCCACCATAAGCAAAGCTAAGGATGCAATTACCGATCCAGCACATAAGGTGTTCGACAATATGCAAGAAACGAAAGAGAAAGTGTCCGAAAAAGCCGGCGGAATCAAAGAAAAACTTTTAGAACAATGGAATCGTCAACGGAGATGATAAAAGAGGCGGGATAACAGGCGGAGGACGCCGAAAGATGCAACATTTCATGTAAAATCCAATTAAAGACCTTCAATTTATAACTAGTGTGATTGACTTGGTTAATTAATCTTGAAACCTCAAAACAGTGATTTTCATCAAGCCAATAGCAAATTGGTAGCCTGTAAGAGAGAGAGAATTAGGGAGATGACTTATTCTGCAAATGTTACCATGAGGTACTTTCTTTCTGGAATCATAAATGATGTTGGCGTTCTCCTTACTCCCGATTCCCTGAACATGTTTCATGTTTGAGGTTGCAGTGACGGAGTTGGAGCCGTTGATGATATTGGTGGCTGATCGTGTAAGAATGGGTGGATAGTCTTGTTGGGGCCTTTAAATGATTAGGAACAACGCATGGGTTCGGGGAGGCGTACGGGATGTGCGTGTGGGTCACCTTCGCTTCGAACTATGTTCTAGCAGGTGCACTCCCTAGGCAACAGTTTGCAATAGTGTTAGGATTTTGGAAGAAGAGAGATGAGGCATTGGAGCAGGGGTGGAGAGAGGATGAGACAATCGGATTCTGCAGTGGGAGATGGGTATTTCAACGGAAGTAATTAATTTGTAATAAGGGCATTATTGTCATATTCATTAGGAAAATATTAAATTTAAACCATTTCGGGTACATCTAGTAATTTCGGGGTAAATAATCGTACTCTTTTCTTAAATACGAAAATTAAAAAGGTTTTTCATGGGCTATGTACTATAAATGTTTTCTTGAAAATGATGTATTCGAAGTTGATTGAATTATTTTATTGCGGAAAAGTCTCATTTACACAAGTTTTTTTTTCTTTCTTTTTTTCGGAATTTTATCGTCAAAATTATAATTAAATTGATCACTTTAAATATTAATGTAATAATATTATTTTACACTTACTGATCTATAATTTATGAGTTGATATTAGGTGCACTTGGGTGTAAGGTATATAACTTTTTATTCTATTTTGTATAAGTGTTTTTTAATAATTATATTTTTTTTCACACTAAGTTTTAATTAAAAAAACTAGCATCCATATGTGTATAACTTTTATTCAATATGGTATAGGGTATATGTTTTTTAATAATTGTATATTTTTTTACACTCAATTTTTCATTAAAAAAACTAACAATTAAATTGTACTCCCTCCGTCCCGGCGTA
This sequence comes from Pogostemon cablin, assembly GCA_023678885.1. Lineage (NCBI taxonomy): Eukaryota > Viridiplantae > Streptophyta > Magnoliopsida > Lamiales > Lamiaceae > Pogostemon > Pogostemon cablin. Next base: position 4,524,885 of record CM042993.1, on the reverse strand, counting down.
AGAGAGCCATATGCTTTTTTGCACGTAGATTAAGGAGTATTATTATTTAATATGTAGTGAGTAATTTTATTAGTGGGAGTGTGGATCCCATATTTTAATTGTATTAGAGGGGTGTGTGGGTCTCATGTGTGTAAAAAATGAAAGGGGACTCTTTGGGTGGGACAACCAAAATGAAAAAATGACCCTCTTAAGATGGGACGGAGGGAGTATATATTTTTGTTCATAATTGTATACTATGTTTTTGTTTATATTTTTATAATATTTTTTAAAATTGGTGCACCTTATCTTGGGGTGGTGCACAATATAATTAGTCATAATTTATTTTTTACCCTTAATATTTAGTACATTTTTTTTTAAATGTAAATTCAATAAAAGTAAAATGAATCAACCTGAAGAAAAATGCTAGCAAATTTCTATAATATGGGTTAAATAAAAAAGTAATACTCCATTAAAATTTGCTTTACTACGTTCTAAGAAAAACTTCATGGAAAGATTTGTGTGAGCTCGTCTCACGTAAGAATTACTTATGATTTTTATGTGAGATCGATAAAAAATTATAAATTTTATAATAAGATGTGATACTCAATTAGTGAAAAGTAATAATACTATTTTATGAACAATTTATAGTATTAAATAAAAAATAATAATATTTTATGACGGAAACAATCACAATTACAAAAGTAAAAAATGATCTCACCGTGGAATGCTCTAACACAAGACTCGTTCAATTAAAAAAAATATTAAAAAGTAACAAAAATTTTATTTTGTGGTACATTAGTTCTATATCTTTTTATATGGAGTATTAATTAAGAATAATATTGGAAGATTTTATTTTTAAATTCCTAAAATATTTAAGTAGTTTGAATTACTATCATTTTTAGAAAAACTATTTTGAAAAGAAAAAAAAAGTACTAAAAGGAAATTAGTAAAACAAATTGTCTTATTCTTCTTTCACTTCAATGCTTATTGGCATTAGTGATGGCAATTTGGCCTGGCCTGTACTCAGCCCGCCCTGGATTGGGTCCGCCCCACCCCGTGCACAGGCCAGGGCGGGATTGGGTCCTAGCCTCGGCCCGGCCCGTAATAAAATATTAAAATTTTTTATTAAAATATTTATTATATATAATATAATTATTATACATACATTTTTATTTAATTTAAATAAAATAAATCATGTATGGTAATTATATGTAATTATTACAAAATTCTTTATTAAAATATTATATATATCATTATAATGTAATAAAAAAATTTTAAAAATGAAAATAAAGTTTAATTATTTAATTTAAAATTTAAATTTATTCCACTCTAATTTAATTTAAAATTTTCTATTTTCTATTTGAATGTATTATAATTTATCAAAAAATAATTAAAAAAAAAAAAAGGGATGGGGCGGTGCGAACCCGGGGCCGCATAGGGGCGGGGCACGGGTCCTCAATAGTCGACCCGCAGCAGGGCACGGGGCGGGGGAATTGGAGTGCGGGGCGGGGCGGGCCACCTAGGTACCCGGCCCACTGCCATCCCTAGAAATTAATACTCCTTTCGTCTCATACTTATCTTCACACTTTTCATTTTTAACCGTCCCACACTTATCTTCACCATTCAAAAAATAAAACTTCACATTAACTAACAACCTCAAAAGTTATCATAATTTCAAAAATATTACTCTCACTTAACACACATAACATGCTTTATAATTGGTGTACCCCACCATTAGGGGCCCCCACCGCCCCTGCCCTACCCCTAAAAAGTCAATAAATTTGGTCATAAAACAACTTTTCTTAAACTCCATATCTACGGTACAGATAAGTATTGGACGGAGATTAAATTAACAAATTTAGTTCTTTAAATACTTGTCAAATTATCACAAAACTCCCATTTGATCCTTTAAATATTAGTACGATTTTCAATTTTGATACTTTTTGTCCAAAATTAGACAAAAAGAACCAAAATTAAGCAAAAGAATAACAAAAATTAAACAATGCAATAGTTAAAGTACAGCAATTTTTGACATTCTTATAGGATCAAATGGAAGACTTTTCGTTAGAAAAGCCTAGAAAGAAAGCCTAGAAAATCCATATGGTTAAAAATCAAACCTACTTTTTAATGGAGAAAACTGAACTAGGCAGCTGAAACATTGGAGACAGTAGTTCTCACAATTTACGACCTCAAACGATATTGGTAGTTTATAATCTAGTAAATTAATTTAGTCGAACATTGAAAATAGTGATGAGTACACAAAACTTCAATTGTACATCACTGATATCTCAACCACAATAAACTGCAAAAAATAGTTTCAAGAACAAACTTCAGGGCTATATGACCCTAAACCTCAATCACTGCTGTCGGGCCTCGACTTTCTTCTTCTGCCAGAGCCTGTCAAGTGCACCATCCGCATCACCCTGCAAACCAGAATTTCAAACACCATGTTAAAGTTATCATGCGCCACTCTCAAACCCAACGCGATGGGCATAGAACAGATTATACACTCTCCAACAACAAAAAATGAAAGAATCAGTAATTGATAATTAGCATGGATAAAACAAAACTGATGAAATACAGAAACCTTGAGCGGCTATATTTGATCCATACAAAGAATCCTAATAGAATCCTAACCATCTAACTCCCACAAATAACCAAATTGACTTTCGATGGAAGATTTGTGATACTCATCTTCCAGTGGATGCAAGGCAAGTTATATGAACCAAGAGTAAATTTGTTTTGCTAATTGATATAAACATGTTCTAAACTACTGCAGCGTTCCATAATAAAGATAATACCACATTTAAGAATGCCTATTGCCGCGCTACGAAGAACAATGCAGAATTCGCAAGAATATGGAGTAAAAGATAAACAAACAAAAACTAGAATTCCCACAAAACACAAATAAAGGAGCTAGGGAACAGACTTGAATAAGAAAAATTATATCGTCATAAAAGGAAAAAGAAATCCAGAGGACACATACCTGGGCCCGAATGAATCCACAGAGAGCAAAGGTAGAAGATTGGCCAGTGTATCGACCGTTTTCATCCAAATGACCAATGTTGATCTGAACAGATGCATGGTCCTTGGAAGTGATCAGCCTATTAGTGGCAGAGCTGCACCATCAAACAAATAAATGCTTTACATAAATCCACACAAGAATTCTTTAATTAAAAAAAATAAGCCAAGCGTAATCGAAATGCAAGATATGAACAATGTACACACCACTTCCTGGGGATATAGAGATCCATGTTTTGACCTTCTTCGTTCTGCATCTTGCCTAAGTCTTGAAAAATCAACAAAGATCAAAGCACCTAAACCAATGAAAGACCAACACAAACCTTTAAAGGTCAAAGCAGGAACATTTGAAATTAACAGATTAATGGACAAATTTCAACAAATATTTACAATGGAATAGCTATTAACCATATAAAGAAGTCCAAATTTTGCACTTCTCAACATTCATACTTCAACAAACCATCCAGCAAACATACTTTACATAAACTTCTTTACAGGGAAGATATTTATATCCTTTAGTTAGATCATAAAAAAAACAAATTATCAAAATTCAAATAAGCCACACAAAAAAGAGAACGAAGAAAATTAAATAAGTATTTCCACAAGATCTCAGGAATATACTTCAATCATATTCCAGCAGAGAGCCTCAGTCAATCGAAGAAAAAAAAAAAAACAGGGAGTCCATAGAAAAAACGCTTATTGACAGAATTCTTAATTCTTTGTCAAAGAATGAGCAAAAAGTAACCATACCGTAATTCGAAAAATATCACAAAATAACAACAATCGGAGAAACAAATCCACGAATCCTCAACAACAAATTTATATGAACCTACAGTAACAAATTATTTGGTGAACCCTTAACCCACGTCAAAGAGAAATGAGAGAGCGTACCGGAGGAGGGGAATGACAAAAGCAAATGTGACAAGCGGCTCTTTCTAATCTCCCATATGCCAAAACCCTAATTCCTATTTTTATTCAATTTTTTTTTTACAACCTACTGGGCCCTAATTCATGATACAAGAATCATTGGGCCTCCATTCTTAAAACCCAGCATCCGGCCCATTTGTCTTCTTACAACCTACTGGGCGGCACTGAGTGATACAACCATCATTGGGCCTCCAATCTTCCCATATAGCATCAGACCCACTTTTTGGTTCTTCCAAACGTTTATGTTTATCTCTGCATAACGTATTATTCCCTCCGTCCCCCTCAGTACGTATTATTTTTTCATTTTGATCTGTTTCAATATAAAGTATTTATTTTTTTTGAGTTGATGTGACACATAAAATAATACTCTATTATTATACTCAACTCATTACATATGGGTCCACACTCAATACTAATACAATTACAAATTATATATTAAATTATTATTTCTCTTACCTCATTACATATTAAAATATTATATTCCTTAATCCACGTGCAAAAAACAAACGACTTATCGACGGGACGAAAGAAGTATATATTTCTCTCATATCTTCAATAAATTCATTACGATAGATTCCTAACCCGTTTATTAATAATCGCGAGTCAAAATTAATAATTAAAAGTATACTGATTACTGAAATTTAATCAATTATATGAAGATAATATTTTATTGTAAAATAAATAAATTAAATTAATTTAAGAGAGTATTTTAGAGTAAATATTAAATTAAAAAATATATATCAAAATTAAAATAAATTTTTAAATAATTGCTCTAAAAATAAATTTTAATTAAATAGTTTAAATATGTTAGCTGAATAATAAAAAAATTATCAAAAATATAAATTTTATGTAAATTAAATTAAATATATTAATTGATAGTTAGTTAAATATGCTAAAAATATTTGTAATATTTTTTAAATTTATATTGTTAATTAAAAATTTTATTATTGGCATAAAAAAGGTCCATGGCGAGCATTAAATGGATGATGAAGATTAAAATTAAATGATTTTTAAATATAGTATATAATTGAAAAATGAAGAAAAGGTTGAAAGAAAAAAAAAATAGACAGTTGGTGACGTTAAAAATTACATGAAGTTGAATAAATCAACTTAAGATCTATTATTAATATGGGTGATAATTACATTAATTTGTATATTTAATTAGGGTGCACCTATCAAACCTATCAATCTTTAACCATTAAATTAATTTTTGGGGATACACAAGGTGCACCTGAATCACCCTTAATTTTAGTTTGGAAGAATATGCCCACGTTTCTAAAGCCCAGCTCAAATATTATAAAAGAGAGAGGTGAGTGTGAATCAAAGCAGAGCGGTGAACCCTGGATTCACCATCCATCCAATTCAGAAATTGAGGCGATTTCCATGGCTGCGGCTGATACCTGGTTGTGCATTCCTTGCAGAGTTGAATGTCTGGAGTAAATATCACATCTTCTTTGTGAATGTATCTGGTGGAATCGAAGAGCGTGAATTGTTAGGATTTATTCCTCAATTGCGTGTAAGTCGGAGGTATGATTTCATGACTTTCTGGGTCCAACAATCTAAACTCTATATGATCTCTGACAAGTCTGTGGCTGTTGCCTCTGTTAAATTGACCGAGGAGCTTCTTCACTCCCCTTCTCCTCTAGAATTAGATGATAGTATGATTACGTACGTCGCTTCCATGAAGTTTCTACGCTGGATGGGAAAATTCTAGTGTTTACAAAAACGATTCAGTCTCATGTAGCAGATCCCGATATTAAGTCTGATTCTTATCTTTTCTACGGAGAAATGGTAGATTTTGAAATATACGATAGCTCTGAAGATCGATGGGAAACACTTGCATCAATTCAGCCCTTTTAGCCTAATTCTCTCTACCAAATCGGTAGAGTGGAGTCGGCTGGTTTCATTGATTCAGATACTTTGTTCGCCAAAACCAAGTTTTGTATTGAATATTAGGGCGAAAACTTGGAAGGTAAGTGAAAAACTGGTGGAGAGTTATGAATTCCCGGGGTTTGGAATTAAAGCCGTAGTGAATGGCGAACTGTGTTTTAATCCATATTATGTGATTGATATCAATCACATGAGCAGAGGGCCATCTGTGTGTGGTGTAATTCCCCCCTCCTTTGAAGATTTGGAGGATTACAAAGACGCACGATATTCGTGCACAGTAGACATAGACATAGACAGAGAGAAGAAGAAAGATAAATATTCTCCTGGATGCAAGTTGTACACAGTATGCATAGCCAGAGAGAGGAAAACTAAAAATGTCAAGTTTGTTGTTTGTGGATACTGGGTAGATATAGACAAGTACAATGAAGATAAAAGGGAGCTTGAAGTCACATGGAGGAATGAGATAAGAAAAGAGGAGTATAAACATGAATTGAGAATGCAACAATTGATGGAGAATTATGATAAGATAGGTGAAATAGAGAGTTTGGATGAGGACATTAAGAATAATTATAAGATGGTGGAAAAATGAGTTTGAATGAGCACATTAAATATCTGGAATTCATATTGAACAGAAATGGCAAGGGCATCCAGATATAAATATGAACCTCACAACCTCCCCACTGCTCAACCTGAATTCCTTGAAGTTCAAGGATATGGGAATTGCGGAATTGTCATTGTTTTCGATTTCAGCTCTAGCATCAGGCAGCACCTCCTCCCCTGGTGATGGAAAGCGGCCAAGACTCAGTTGATGGAGTTTGTGGCATGCACATCTTTTTCTCTCAAGTAATCTCTTTTCCGTTTAGTTATCTTTCATTGTGTTCGACCTACACAAGTTGTAAGTACAAGATTGAATGACATAGAATTTAGATTGATTGACTACCTTTTGAAGGATCAGTGGATTGTTGAGCTTCTGTAGTCTAGCTTGTGTTTGATCCATGGTGTTTACTAAGGATTTTGGCTTGACTTCATTACTAATTTCTCATTTTGGTACACATATTTTAAGTTCATAGTATTGTAACTTAAGATATTTTAATTTCATATTTAGAGTTTGTAATTTGACAATTTAAGTCGCTAGTATTTGTAACTTTGAAATTTTAAGTTCCTAGTATTTTCAACATGACATTTTAACTAAAGATTTCCCTAGTCTGGATGCTTGAGAAAAACACAATTCAAATATAAGAGGAATTGAATTGAAAAAAAAACCCCTGTATTATTTATTAATTATGCATCTTGAAAGATGCAAGGTTTAGAAACAGTTATGAAGATGAATCCATCAACGCCACCCCTTCTCCGCATCAAAAATTTTAATTATATCAACAAAGATCAAAGCACCTGAAGCAATGAAAGACCAAACAAACCTATAAACATCAAAGCAGGAAGAGATTTGAAATTAACAGATTAATGGACTATATTCAACTAATAGATCGATATTTATTTCCTCCAATGGAATAGCTTCAACCCTATTAATCAACAAATTTTTAAATAATCAAAGAAGTTCAAATTTTGCACTTCTCAACATTTATACTAAAAGCTAGATAATTGGGATCTACTAAAGAAAATTGGATTCAAATAGATACAAGCTACTTTATTGGTATTAAATAAAGATAATAAGTTTATGATCCAATTGATCGGATCATATTTGAGACGTGTAATACGGTATTATGTGAGGATGTTGATTTTGGGGGAAGAATAATATTAGAGACATTGTCCTTAAGGGGGAGTCGATTCGATCCCCACTTATGCTTTAAAGAATTTGTGCAAATTCAGAATAACGATATGACATGTCAATAATATTTAAGGAATAACAAATTCAACAACCTCAAGAATTAATGTCACTAAGAAAACCACTAGAGTTGGGTGAAAGACAATTCGAATTATTATGTAGTTTTTCTCTTAATTAATGAGGACACTATAGAATTAATGGTAGAATATTCAAACAATGTTCATCAAACCATGAAAGGTCCAATTACTCCAAAGTGTGTTAATGCTATAAGTTATGAGTATAAATCAATACAAGATGATTAGGTTTACATCTTGATATAGGATTATATTCAAAGGGAAGGAAGACATTATTATAAGATAATCGTGACATTAGTATAACATTTTGATCTTGAATCATATTAGATGGATGTAAAGATAAAGTTCCTTGATCGCAACACTGATGATACGATCTAAATGGTTTAAGAACTAATAGGAAATCCATCTATGCATTCAAGCAAATTTTTTTCGTAAGGGAATCACAAGTATCATCATGAAGTAAGTGTCTCATTTGGTTTTGAGACAAATGTAGATGATTATGTGATTCAGTGGGAGAATGTTTAAGTTAAATTAAGGGAGACAAGTGCAATCTCAATCAGGTGCCCTAAAGTTAAACTAAAGATTTAAAAAATATAGAAACATTCCATATTCGTTGGTTGTTGGAAGTTGTTGTATGATGAGGTCTCTACAAGACCTAATTTGGCTTATGCTGTTGGTATATTAAGTAGACATTTAAGTAACTCTAGTATGGATCTTTATAAAGTATGTATAGAGAACTAAGAATAATATTCCTGTACATCAGGAATCAGATTTGTTAGAGATCATGAGGAATTCTGATTCTGAGTTTGTTGGATGTCAATACAGTATAAGATCCACTTCAGACTATATTTTCTGTTGGTCGGAGAGCTATACAAGTAAAAGTATTAAGCAAACACTTTAGCTCATTAACCATGACAACAGAATTAGTAGCACACTAAGGGCATTCAAACATGAAATAAAGGTTGCGAAGATTTGTCACATAAAGTTCATTGTGACAGTTAGTTCGCAGTAAAATATTTATGACAAGAATACTTATAAGTCAAACAAATTGACATAGAATTTTTGGTTGTTAAAGAAAGTGTTTTGTGTGGATAAAATTTTAGTAAAGCATATTATGATAGACTCTAAATATGGATCCACCAATTATGTATAACGCCCTGCAATTTTATAAGCTAGCTAATCATGTGGGTGTTATATGGTTTTAGAATACATTAGTTCAGTGGGAGTCTATATTTATTGTTCTTTAAAGTTTTCAAGACACTTAGATTTGGATAATTCAGTTTTCTGCATAATTAAGTTGATGGTTTTGAATTCATTGTGAATTTACTAAAGTTAATTTTTCATTTTGTAATATTTTATATTATGGATTAATCTCACTAAGGATTAAAGTTGGACTAGTTGGAAATAGACATGATGTTGATCACATTTGACATGTAATTTCCATGCTACTCACCATATTTGATCTATGTCATTGAATATATTGATATGGTGATTGTCGGGGTTTAATCACGATTTATAATGTGGTGAATGCCGCGGTGGTTCCATATTAGTATATGAGATGGACCAGATTGTTAAGTATAGCCTGAAGAGAAATAGCATAAAGTTGCGCAACTAAGGACTCTTGATATAATTGCTAACGGGACATATATAGCCCAAGTGGGAGATTGTTGGAAATTATTAATTTTCATTATAATCTAACTGTGGGCAATATATTATTATACAATTATATTAGCTATTCAATTATTTTATGGACTTAATTAAAGTGATCCAATTAAGATTAAAAGTCCATGGGCTATAATAATAATTAATATGGACCAAATGAGTAGATACCCAATACTACGTGATTAGGTGATTATGGGTGGTCTAGTCAAGTAGTATATAAAGGTTACCCGGTTATGGTCCCCAATATACTAAGCCGCACATTGTCTTCCCTTCTCCCCATTTGAATGCTCGTTCCGTCGCTCTCTCCCACCGTGGTTTTACGACTCAACAAGCGGTAAGGGGTCATTTTCGAGAGAGTAATCTGTCCAACTCTCCTAGTTTCTAGTAGTAGTAGTTGCTTCCTTTAGTGCTCTTCACATCTTTGCAGAGCATTGATCGAACCTCCAGGATGCATCGTGGAGGTTCCAAATCCTTCTCTTGTAGTGCATTGCCGAGCAACTGCTGCATCTGCGATGCAAATGCATTGTCTAGAACCTGAAAGTTTAAAGAGACGGGTGATGCCAATCAGGAGATAAACGAAGAGCAGTTCATCGAGCACAATAAATGTTCAGACGAACGTACATTTACTGCAACGCGTGAGGTTCTGTACCAGGATCTGTTTTCTTTCCTGTCTTCTAGAAACTTCAGCACATCCTGCATGGAAGGATTGTGCTATAGATTAATATCATGGCATTGAAAAACGAAGAGATTTGTAGTGTGGTAGGAATAGAGCTCTGGTTACCTGGCCCATGCGATCCCAAAAACCGCGACAGACTATAACAAACACTTGTGTTTCAAGAACAGTGTTCAGCTGATTGATCGTATTGGTGAGCAACTCCTTTAAAGGCTGCATCCTCTGTCGTAAATCAGACTCAACCACGTTCTCCTTCGCGTCTTGGATGATCTTCTTTAGCTTCGTGACATTGTGCAGTTTCGTCTGAACAAGAACAAAAAATGCATCAGATCATCTTCTTTGACAGATAAACAGATGAAATCATCAATTTGCAAGTGATATCCTTAAAACTAATGATCAAACACACATTCTCAACGAGTTTATCTATCACTGCTTGCACGTATGCTCTGAATTTCGAACGAATCATCACTGTTATTTCGCTGAGTTTCTCTCCTCGGACCATGTTACCACTCTCCGGCATGCATGAACCCCACATTTTGAACTGTAATTCTATCTGGGGCCGCAGTACATCAAGCATTCGTTTCATGGAATTCAGAAGAACGCCCAACTGAAAAAACGAAGAGTTAATGAGCTATAGTCTTCTGCTCACTGAAATACGAGAGAAGATGCATCCTATACGTACCTCAGCAGAGACATTATACGGAGGCGCAGTCCCCTTCGTGAATTTCTGCACATATTTGAGACCGAATTTCTTAGGCATTGTATTTTCCTTCAATGGAGCTATAACCTCAGCATACTGCTTCTCCATGCTTTCCACCACCGCCTTTTCAACGTCTGCTATGGCCTGTTTGAAACGCAAAAACAAACATGTTCAACAAAAGAATTGGCATTGGTTGTCTAGATTAAGTAAAAGGGTAGTCGTACAGTTTCCAATGCGAAAGTATATTCGGGCCAACGACTGATAATCACATCATATTCAGTGAGCGTTTCCTTAAGGCGGCCATAGATATCATCGATGAAAGGAGTTGTGGAGAAGCCACAAGATTTTGCCTACATTACATCAGGGTTTAAAACATGTTACAGCAGAATCAAGCAAAAGGAAAAGTAAAAGTGTTGAACAGTAAGAATTACTCTGTCAAGCTTGCATAGTTCCAGTAAAGCAAGACGCTTATCCTGGATCCAAACAGCTATATAAAAGTGGAACAGCTCTTTCGCGTCAACCCCTCCTTTAATATAACTGCAAAAAAGGATTTATAGTCGAGTTGATATCCGAGGTGTCAAAATAGGGAACATAACCATCACTATGTATTCTGCCATTACCTGATATTCCATAAGGAAAGATCCCTTTGAAAATCGGCTGTAGCTATGATGAGTCCTACCACAGGAGGAGAGGATCCAGTGGGAGGGCATGAAACGAGGAATTCCTGCAGCCTACAGTAGAGTTCCGTGCTATATATGGATGATGAAAGGTTCGGGAGGTCTATAAAACTGCATAAAAAGCCACATACTATTAGTGAGAGGAATTTAGTGCCATATATTGCTCGTGTGTGTTGAAGGCACCACTGAAACTGGGGGACAAATGCAATATATAATCATATCATACGACCTTGAACCTTCTTAGTACTATACAACAAGAACAGTAAGGGACACCAGAGATTTTTAGACATGAGACATGAGGACAATAACTTACACCATAGAGATAAAGTATCAATAAATGTAGCTACTTATTAGCATTGAATACCTAGGAAGAAGATCCTGCTTATGGATTTCGATGTCAGTCAGAATCTCATTACGGATGTTCAGACAGAGAGACTTCATTTTCTTATATGCGGTGGAGAGGGCCACTGGATCCAACAATAAGTTGTCATTGTTGTTGGAAACAAACTCATCAGTCTCCGAGAGGTGCCTTCTTGACCTTTTCTTTGTAGCATTCTGCACAAAAAAGCACCCCCCATTATTAATGTTGTTTATTAATACAAGGGACACAAACGAGACACTGTATGAGCTTGACCACATTGCCCACCTGAAAATATCGACACATTTTCAACTGCACCTCAGGTGAAAGAATGTCGTGCAGAAGTTTGTAAAGCTTTAAAGCAGGAGCAAGACTAGGGGCAGCCACTCCTGTAGCAGGTCCAAATACTTCCATCATACCGGAAGGCGATGACTCATCCAGAGACTTATAATTCTCCAGAACCAGTGTAACAATTTGCTCAACTTGATCGGACACTTCTCCCAACAGACGGACCTGATTAGTAATCAGTAAAATAGTCAAGAATTCGAAAGTACACGTCTCAGTTCCTCAAGAAGTAAAGATGTTAGGAAGATTATCTGCGGGAGAGATATGCTATTGACCTACCTCTTGATGACTCAGTGAGTGCTTAGTTTTTCCTTTTATAATCACAGGTAGCAGGTTTTCATGCACCAAATTGAGACAGTCTGCAGTCGGTGTGGCTACATCCATTACATATGAAAGATATCTGAAAACACATACAATTGAAATTTAAGGCTTGTTAAAAATAAAAACATCCCAAATAAATGGCAAAGCACAAATTACGAACCTGAGCTTCGTATACGCCTCTGAAACACCAAAATATGATGCAAATTCTGCAACCAACCATTTCCATGAACCATGCAGCAACAAATTTCTTTGCTGAAACTGTTGTACTTTCATTGCTGTCTCCAAAACACAATCATATGCAATGGTCTCTGCAACAGATGCACACTGTGTTCAAATGCAAAAAGTTAGTGAACTGTAGAGGTTAATTCATTATAAATATGTATGATTTCCATATCTTCAACACAATTTCTTTCTTTATATTTTGGGAATTTGAAGAACTGGAGCATGATGTTTTAAATATTTACAAAGCACAAAAGAAAGAATCCTACAACCAAGCAGATCTCATTGTTTCCACAGAATGATACTCAATAAATACGTTCTTTTCCATTAATTATCATGCAAACACACCAAAAACACGTCCCGTAAATAATTCTCACAAAAAAAATTAAAATGACACCAAACATAGCCTAAGAGACTCAAAATAAGAATCTCGAGAAAGAGTGATTTTTTCCATATGAATTGACAATACCTTACGACTAGTTTCATCAGCAGTAGTTGAATAGTTGATGCTTAACTGTACTTTCCCAACTTGATCATGTTCTGGCTCCTGATATATAAAACACTGACGAAGCTTCTCCCCCTACATTAACACAATTAACAAGCTCAACCACAGTTCAGACATGGACAAATCTGCTTTACCAAGAGAACATAATCAAACTTGTAATTTAGAACAGTACTGAGTCATCAGCAATATCAGCAACTTGAACTAGAGCTTGACCACAATACTTTCCCTTTGAATCATGGATTTCGATAATCAAATCATCTCCAAATCCATCTGGCAAACTGTACATGAGTAGCAGAAAATTAGCATATTTCTCTGTTAAACCAAAGAATATACCAAAAGAGTAACAGATTCATGCACATACAACAAGCGAGTTTCACCAGATCCAGGTTGCATTCTCAAAGCATCCTCTTCAGGGGAACTTTTTAATCTCAATAAACAAGAATATGATTCTGCATTGAGAAACGAAATTAGAATTCAGCAAATAGTTACACAAAATTAGATATTAGATGTCCTGGTAATAATTTGTAGGATCTCAAGTTATAATTTTTTTTTTTCATGAATTTATCGGAGAAAACATGCCATATAATTCAAAAAAGATCCATGCCTTAATATCCATACCTTGTACCACTTCATAGGATGATGAAGTGCTGCGCCAAGCATTACAACCAATTTTAATATGCTGGGGCACTTCTTTCAAATACCTACGAGTCCCAACAATTATGTATGCCAGGCTTTGATGTAATAAAGAGCCATTGATAGTCATAACCGGGGTTACATGTTCTCTTCGTAAGGCCCTTCTCTCAGTGGAAACAATTGATTTCACATTTGATAGCCGATGCTGCAAGGATTCAAACTTCACCATGGATGATGACTTTAAAGATGTGAATGTGCAGCCAGTTGGGTGCTCCAGCCCCATTTTAACCTTACGCACTGCAAAATAGTCAAATTTACGGTGATGTTACACACCATGCACACACTTAAAGAGGAAAATGATTTCTAATTGCAGAGAATGAAATCATTCAATGAGAGTAAAAAGGAAAACAGAGAAATGCATATAGGACACCTTGAACTTTTATCTTTCCAATAGTTTTCTTAGTCTTTACTGAAGCGCCTTCACCGACAAGTTCCGAAGAGTCTTTTCTCAACAGCTCTTCTTCTGATTGTAACAGTATATGCCTCAAACTGCAAGTTCAAAAAGAAATCATTCAAAGATTATTGCCAGTATACACACTTTTTAAAAATTCCAGAACTTTCAACTACAGATTATTTAATATCACATGAAATGCCAAAATAAATACAAAACCAAAAAGGAAGAACAAAACTCATTCCGACGTTGATCCAGCATAAGTTCCAGGTTAAGATGTTTTTTGTGGCATATGATTCAGAAAATATAGCATTATACTTGCCAGAGATTAGAGTCTTTTATGCAGCTGAAGATTAATTAAAAAACCTAGTCAAAATGTTGTGATTAGTGATACAGAAATGTACAGCATTAGCAGAAATTTATTTTAAAAAAAGAAAAAAGATACTGTAAGATAAAAAGTTGTGATCCTACCCAAATGCATCCCTGAGCAATGCACACTCATTTTCCAAAAATGGAGGAGCTTCCATGCAGCCCCTGGCCCAAGAGTGAAGACATAGCCGGACACATGCATCGTATGATAAAACTGAATACCAGTAACCTAAGCCACTGCATCCAATTTTGGATGATCAACAGGGATTAGTAAATCTGGATACTCAAATAAGATCTGTGAACTATTAGTAGGATTACTAGCCAGGTTACCTTGCATGATATGTAGGGAATCGAGCAGGCAGAGGATTAAAAGATGCAGCTGCATTCCTGTCAATTATGCATACTTCATTTTTGAATTTTGCTTATTCAAAAAGCCCGTAGGCTGTATGGTTTTTGGGATGCAATTCCAGTCCAAAGATGTACCTTTCAGGTACTTCAGGAGTTTCAACTTCTGTAGAACCCATCATTGTGCCCTTATTCTTGTTAGATTCAACCTCAGCTGTAGAACTTCTTGACGTTGCAGAGCAAGGTTTGGCGTCAGCTCTAGAAGTTGGGTTTTTTTCTGAAACTTGATTTATGTGTTGAAAAAGTTCAGCCAGAGGGGGCGCGCTGGGGATGTCGTCGTCAACGTAGGAATGACTTTGCTCTCTTGCACGAAGAAAGTCCTGAAAACCTTAGTAAAATCAGTCAAACTACAAAAGCATATAACAAGGACTAATCTCAAGATGAACTAAACTAGTGAGATGATAATGTAAACTCCCTCTACATAAGCTTCCTTATGTTTCCAAAACATGTAAGCAAAGATTCTAAAAACAAACTCCTTAACATCTAGTCAGTGAGTAACAAATTTAAAAATAAATTGAGAAAACTCAGACATAAAAAACTTATAGAGGCACATATCAGCTTCATTACTGAAAAGATATTTAGATAAATTGTTATATTTCTCTACAGTGAATGTAGATCACATCAACTTGTAGGCTGAAAAAACCATAACCTGTTTCACTGTTTTTGAATTTGGTAAATTAGTCCCTGGAATGTGGTTCCTCTCCCGTGAAATGCCATTGTTGTTGCTCGCCCTTGGTGGTGTGGAATTCACTTCAGAGCTAGTGACAGATTCCGATGATTCGTCATAAACAGCACTAGCATTACCAGTGCGTCCATTCATAAAAGCATTGTGCCTTGAAACACTATTAGATGTGGATACTTTATCATCTTGAGGCGACGCTTCAAGTGAGTAACGAGCACCGCAGCGCTCACCCTCGGAATCACACGTGTCCATGTCCGACTCCGAGAGGTTGTCAATCACTCGGGAGACATTCATCCCTGTAGGCATGTGACCACTCCGGAATCTAGACACTGAGGGCAGTCCCAAGCTACTGCCACGGTAACTCAACCCCATAACTGAATCAGATTGTAGATTTGACATTGGAAATCAAATATTTCTCCACCTACTTTACAACATTCCAAATCAAATTATTAACAGATATCACTATCTTCAGTAATTCAAATTCACATATTCAAACAGATATCACTATCTTGATAAATTCAAATTCACATCTACAAAAACACTAAACCAGCAAGGAAAAACTCAAAATCATTTGCAAGAAAGAACTACCAGAAATTAACTAAAAATTAGCATACAAATATCAAATTAGCACCTAGGCAACACGAATCCCAGTTCTCTGTTTTTCTCTTGTCCTAAGATTAAGCATCCAAACAAGAAAGATAAACCCTATTCAGAGCTGTCTACTCACTACAAATTCTTTTTAGCCTGAACACCGAACAAAACCCATTTTCCAATCTTTATCTTTACTATAAAAAAGTGGAAACAAATTTAAAGATAAATATACCCCAAATTACCATAAATACCAAGAAAATAAACATCGCATATATTTCATTTACCTAAACAGCGTAAGTGGAAATCTTGTAAGAGAATCAACTTTCTCTACTCAGTGCACTGCTAAAATAGTTTCTCTCTGAAGAACCTTTTTCTATGTTCAAAATTCTACTTCAAGCCACCCCTCATTTCTAACAAAACATGGGTTTTAAAAGATTTAACAAAACCATCTCTCCTAAATTGCAACAGAAAAAGGCGAACAAACAAAAAGAGGGATTTTTTTGAAGTCTTTTCTTTTGCAAGAGAAAAGAGAAGACGTTAAGAATTGAAAAGAGATGATAATGGGGGATGAAGTTTGAATCTTTTTTGCAACGGTCAAGTGCTTAGTGGCGCCGCTTTAGGAGGTCAGAGCTGTTTGGATTACTTTTACTAAATTAATCTTTAATAATGGGTAATTAAGGATTTTGAGTAATTATTGGCATTACAACTTTATTTTTATCATATGATTATTTAATGGCAAATTACATTCAAATTAAAGGAGGAGAAGTTTGAAAAATAAAGAGAGGATGAGTGTGTTTGGTGAATAATGAATGATGGACCTAATCTGTAAAATTTAAGATTGCTTGCCTGCTGTGCGCCTCACTGTTATACCGTGGTCCACAACTCACAAGTGCTGTACATCGTGGGACCCACCTTGCCTTTTGTTATTTTTTCATTTTATTATTCAAGTTCTTGTCCATTAATTTCAAAGTTTGGTTACGACAGTACTATACTCTTTGAAAAAAATAATAAAAAATAAAATAAAATTAAGAAGTATTATATATTATGTAAGTTTTATATTTTAATTATATTAGTGAATAGTGTGGATCTCGTATATATTTTTACAAAGAAAATGAAATATTTTGAGACGATCGTCCAAAACAGTAAAATGAGACTCTTGCAAGCGGTACAAGAAGAGTATTAAATACAAAAAATACTTGTGAGAGATGTCTCACGAAATAATTTACATGAAATGAATATGAAGTGATAATTTTTATAATAAAAATGATATTCAATTAATAAAATTGATAACAGTAATATAAATTATTTCATAAATAATTTATTTATAGAGTAATATAAACAAATAAACAAAAAATTTGGTTAGTGCTTAGAAATAAACAAATTTTTATAGAGTAATTCTTATAGAAGTGTTAGAAATTAAAATTTACTAAGAATTTGGTAAGTGCTTAGAAATAAACAAATAAAAACTATTAAAAGTTAACATATCATTCAGTAGTAATTGATAATGAATTTTAAAAATTCCAATAAAAATAAAATTATGTGAAAATTTAATTTAATTTTCGTTGCATTATTTTTTTTATATGCTAAAGATAATAATAGGGATCCAAAAGTATTTTAACATAATGTTCAAAATACGCATGCTATAAGGCCTGACATTGAACAGTACTACATTAGCCCACAAAACATTTTAAAAATAATATCAGAAACTTCAATAAACAAACATCTAAATATTTATTAGATGAATAATATGATTAATTAAAACGTGAAATATATGATGAAAATAAACCAAGAAATGGAAGTGATGGAGAAGCCTTGCAGTTTTCAGCAGATGCATAAACTGATAAGCATATATTTTGTACAATGAAACTAAACAAGTTATACTCTATTATTTAGCTCTCCAAAGCCTCTTTTTACATTAACATAACTTCATGCAATGTGTTTTACTAAACTGGAGGTAAAAGAGGCAACACTACAGACCTAGACCATTGAGATGGAACGATGCGATCCAGTATTAATCATCCTTTGAGCCGAGCACCTCCTGCTTAATCTGTTCGACTCTGGAAACCAACTCATCCCTATTTTCCTGCAAAACAGTAAAAAGTACCTCGGATCAGCACCAGTAAAGGGAGGCAACATTTTAAGTGAAATTTTCTGATACCAACCTTAAAAATAAGATAACGAGAGCTGAACCAGATTGTGTAGCCAAGACCGATGAGTTCCAACACTTTTGGGAACTACAGATATCAACAAAATTGGTAGTACCATTGCTGTAGTTAGTAAAGAATTTATGCAAGTTGAAAGGCACATCCATTCATCGAAGAAAATTTACTCACCACTGGAATGGAATCAATGGCACCAACAATTGCTGCGGCTAGCCAAAGTACCACTGCACCGCCACCACCAAACACGAGAGCAGAATATGAATCCACATAATCGAACTGAAACAAGAGGTGAACAACATTAGTGAGATTATTAGTGAGATTCAACTCAGAGGAACAGTAACTTTTGCAGACTGAAATGCTGAACATCTGAATCTTAATTCAAGTGAAATTATAGTGGAATTAAGAAGATTAGATAGACAATTTGATGGCCAAATAGAAGTTTCAGAGGATCAATATAGATTATGATTCAGGTAGAGGTCTTCTATCTGAATTGTTTCTTCATAAAGTTCCAAAAACATTCATAATAGTTTGAGGAAGCACAATTAAAAGGGAAATGTTGGTCACAACTTTGAGAGACAACTCAGAATCCTAACACTTAAAAGAAACGAGTTTCCATATTTCCTGCACAACTTGCTGGATACACTCTCTCAAAATCCAAATTAATTCTCAGATACAAATAATGCGTTTCTTTACTCACTATCCACTTTGTAATAGTTACTTCCTGCTTCTATTATATATAAAATACAATGTAATAAAGTACTATGACAGCACGATATTAATCCTAGTTAGAGTCATCAATCTGATTACTACTATCAACTTTACAGTAATACAACATCACATTCAGCAACATCAGATTGACACTATTTGAAGCTCCATAAGACTTGAAAGTAGAGACTCTTATTGGAGCACCACATGACATGATTACACATCTAAACACACTTCCGTTCTCAAGCAAAAACAGGAAATATTTTACATCTTTTTCAACTTTCCTTCGAAACATTTTGAGAAAAGAAAAGAAAAGAAAATATCCAGGCAAAGATATATTCATGAGGTTGCTCAGGTAACCGCTCAGCATCGATCTGGAAATCGATGTTTCATCAAGCATATAAGTGCTTTCAGAGTGTTGAAACATCATAGCAACCAATTTATTACTATCAATTGCCCATCGAGCATTTTTTTTTTTTATTTCAGACATTCAACACATGGGAACTCCAACAATAAGTCAAATGCAGTGTTCTATTACTCTATACACTCTTACTAGTTTTTTCCACCCCCTACATCCTAGCTGCTATGAACATAAGACTCAATGTATCATAGAAGAAATTGACCATTTATTAAGCATGATTCTGAATTACCATCAGTGCACAATACCACACTCAGTGAAGGTTAAAAAATCTCATGAAATATGATCTGGATCTTAACGTAATACTACAATATAAGGCAAACATCATACAGCATAAAAGAAAGTACCTTAATATCAAAGTCCTCCAAGAACTTAAACAATTGCAGCGAATCGACAAAAGAACCTTCTTGTGGCGCTTCATTGAACTCAGAATCAAAACCCTCTTTCTTCCCATCAGGTCGAGTGTCCTCCACAACTACACGATCATCAGGTTCAGGTTCATCAGAGTCGAACTGAGTTGACTCAGCAGAGGTTTCCTCAGAAGTCGTTGACCTCAGAGACGAATTGATACGGTACCTCAACCCAGTACCTGTAAGCCAATTATCCGCAAATCAATATCACACAAACATCACTTGAAAAAATTAAAGGACAAAGTAGAACAGAATGTTGATAAAATTTGGAAACATAAATCAAAGGAAAAGGATGCTAATTGAACTGTAAAGCTGATATTACACAGTAAAAGCACCATGTGAAGTCTAATTTCTCACAAACACCATACTAAATCGCAAAAAAACAAAGAAAGGGCAATAAATAGGTTAATTTAAATTACTGCAGCCTATCTAATATCGGTAACAATCCAGAAATCCGTCAGCTAAACAAATATATTGACAAAAACATTAAAAAATTCGGAGAAATTTTAAGAAGCTATAAACTTATAGATCTTAATCGTCAAAACAAAAGAAAACAAATCCAAATTAGCAAGAAGGCAAGTAAAACTGACCAGAGGTGAAGCACGCCTGCTTGAGAATGAAAGGAAGCTGCGTCTTGCAAGCGATGGATTGAATGTGGTTCGAAATGAGATGGTTGGGATAGGGTAAAGGAAATTTGGAGATACCTCGAGCTGTGCAAACCTCCATTTTTTCCGATCAAAAGCAATTATAAAAGGGAGAAGGAATAAATAGTTAAATTTGCACTAGGGTTTAAACCTCTTTGATTTGATTGGGTGGCCTAACGGTCTTTATACCTCCCTCACTGTTTTCTCAATAAAATGTGAAACACGACTATTGTTTCACCTGTGAACACGCCTACTTTGCACATCTTTTTTTTTTTACAATTAGTACTAATAATCGTTTTATTATAGAAATATTACAGAAATTAAAGTTGGGCTTTTAATGAAATTTCACTATTTAAATTAATAATGTTTATTAAAGTATGATTGTTAAATATGTTATATATTTTTATTGGTAGTTAAAGTATGTTAAAAATATTAAAACACATTTGAATATACTTTAATAATGAGTCGTTCTTTCTCTCAACCTATCTCACATATGAGTGTAAATAAGTCAAGTCAAAGCTAACACAATGTTGTTTAAGCTTATTTGAAATATTATCGAGTTTCAAAATATATATGTTCTAGCAATTGTTTGATAATACAATTGAGTCGAATTTGAACAAGATTTAATTAAGTCAATATGAGACAAGATAAAGTAATTTGATCATATTACTCTTAATTAACCTATTTTCACGTAGTGAGCTCGAGCCGAACATTTAATTTTATATAATACAAAATTTGTTTAAACTTATTTAATATCTTTATAAATTGAACTCAAACAACTTTTTTATCAAATAAATTTGATTCGATTATTGAGTAATTTAGTTTAATTTTCACTCCATCTACTAAGAAAGTAAATCAAATTATTATGTTTAAACATTGTTAGCAAGTACAATAATAATAATAAATTAATTAATTAAATGCAAAACTAAGCATTTATGAAGAGTATGACCCAAAGTAATTGGGTGGATATTAAAGGTACCTTGTATCATTATTGAAGAAAGCTTACTTTCTAATCCAATAAGACCCTCATTATTATATGCATTTTAAAAAAAATTTAAAAAAAAAACCAAACTATTATTTTTTCATTAAAAAAGTCAAGTTGAGATACGTAAAGTATTAATGTTTTACCGTTAAAAAAAATAAAAATCAAGGATAATACTAAAGTGTATAATATTCAAAATTAAAAAATATAAAATTAAATTTAAGTACACGAAACTATATTTGTGCTGCTGAGTGTATGCAAAACATTGTCATAATAACTATGTAGTTTTATTTTTTATCGTTTTAACAATGTAGATACGTTCTCTAATACATTAATTAAATGTAATTTATTTATAAATATTTTATTTAATATTCATAGTTTTAAATACAAATTTATTTAATTCTTTAATTCTTTGCCAATACTCAAAAAAAATTAAATTCAACTGTCACATCTTCCCAAGCCAATTGTCCAAAATTAATTTTAAAGATATTCAAGAATGTCACAGTTTTTTTTTTTAACCAGACAAATCATTAAAAATTCAGAAACACTTTGAGGAAGCAATAAATTGAGGGTATATTAAAAAAAAAATTAAAAAAAAAAAGAAAGAGGTACTATGAACAGTCTTGGGCTGAGGTTGGAAGGACAATCGGTTATGGCCCAATATATGTGCATGTTTTTTCCGAGTCCAAGACAGAGAATAATCCAGTATATAGTAATTAAAAGCTAAAATTTAGGGCAAGGTGGCCCTTCAGCGATGACCCTATGAGGTATGCACCTATTTGTGTATATTTTAGTTTTAATATAATAAATTAAAAATTTACGGATAAAATAGAAAAAAAAAAGTGACATACAAATAAATTGTGAAAACTAACGTCTACTATGTTTAAATTTTAATTTTTATCCTAAGATTATTTGATTCACGTAATAATATTGTATGCTTATTATAGTTTTTTTTCAGAAAAAAATTCAACCTAGAACTACCGTATTAAGTTATTAATGTTCAAAGTGATTAGAGGTGATCAATAACCAAAGCTACCCAATAATTGAGATTTATTATACAACTTTAAATACTATAACAAGAAAATTAATTGGTAACATAATTAGTGGATTTTTTTTTTGTAAAGCTCCATAATTTGTGGGATATTGGATTTTCAATTTCCCAATTGAATTTCAGTTTTTTTTCTTAAAATCATAAGCATACAAAATCTTTACAAAAAATTAGAATATGGTTAAAATTAAATAAAATCGATTAGATTAAGTTATGTATCAACTCTACAAGACATTCCATTTAAATAAACAAATAGATAAAAATAAAATTATATATATATATATATATAAAAGAGAGAATATTTAAATTGAATAATTATTTACATTTGTGATTAATTTGGTTGTCACCCACTCTGGTATCCACGTGCTGAATAGACATCCATGAACCCCACATAATTCAAATGCCATCAGATTTACTTCAAAAACAGCTCACTTCTTCATATTTGCTTCAATCCAAAGTGTGACATTCACATTATAAAACACAAAAATGAAATGTTTGCTTCAATCCCAAGTGTAATGTTCATATTATATATATATATACACACACAGAAATGAAGTGAACTCAATTTTTGGTTTCTGGAGGTCGACAATACATGTGGTTAAGGGTTTATTTATTGTTTTGAAGTAGATTATTATGAGATTAATCTCATCCATACACGTGTCAAATCTGGCTCCATAAGAAATTTATTGTTTTGTTTCTTATCATAACTTGATTTTTTAAGAAGCCTAACAATACACGTGGTTAAGAGTTTATTTGTTGATTTAGGATGATAGTTTTAATTAGATTAATTTTATATTTTCACATGTTAATTATGGCTCCATAAAAACAATAACTTGAAATGATATGTGACACACATATATATATATATATATATTCAAATTATATAGTATATAATTTTTTTTTAAGTAATAGATAAAATTTTCTCATCAGACAATTTCAAACTGGATGCAACATAAAAGAATTATAGATTCATAACATTTTGATAGGGTTAATCTTCCTTGTAAGTTGTATTGTTTGATGTTTCAATTGTTAGGGACAACAAAATCTTCTGTTATCAATTTGCTTTAGGGACTACAAAATCTTATACTATATTTATGTGAACAAAGGCAAAAACTCCTATGCCCCTGGGGACACGGAGAGATACTCCGTGTCCACATGTAAACATAACTCTCCCCTTCCAATTCTATTTAAATTTATGTATTGCTAGGAGTTTAAATTGCAAAGGGGCATGAAAATTGCAAAGACGCATGAAATGTACTCGTTGTGCCCGGGTGCACAGAAACCTCACTCGTGAATAAAATTCTTTAAGCTTAAATCTTAATTTTGTAGACGATGTTCTTAAATATTAAGGAGAATATAAAGATTTGTTATAATCCCACTTTAGTATATCTTTCAGTAATAAGGGTTTTCGGTTGATGGGCAAACTTTCGAAAATCTACATCGACAAATCTACTCCACTGAGCATGTTAGTCGTCTTATATGCATAAATCAAAGGTAATGTGAAAAATTAAAACATATTAATGATAAAAATCAATTTTACATAGTAATAACAGCATTGGTGAGTTGAGAAAGGCCCAATAAGAATATAGTTTGAAGGCCCAATAACGTGACTTGGAGAAGGCCCAAGAGTGGTGAAATTGGTAAAATGGTGGTCCTGGTGGAATCTGAGTGGACCCCACCTCAGCTTCATGTTAATCCCATCTCCATCACCAACACTCTGCCTACTCGCATCATCACAAACAACCGTGTACTCGCCGCCACGCCTTCTCATTTTTTATTTTTGAAAAAATACCAATATGATTTTTCAAAATATTAATTTGAAAATCAAATTGTGCACATAAAATTGAATCCTCATAAAGAAAATTCTATGACCTCTAATTCTTTTTTATATTTATACAAAATAAACAATGGACATGATTATATTATTATTATTATTTTATTTGCATGAATTCAATAAAAAAAATGTTAAAAAAAATTATTTTAGCGAGAAAAAAATAGTTTCACGCGCTGTCAATGGCTCGTAAACCCTCGTTCGAAAACACACACACGTGTATGTGTGTGTTTATATGTATTTCAATTGAATATCTTTCACCAGTTTTTCCCCAAATATTTCACGACAAATTCAAATCCCAACTCTCTCTCACTCTCACTCATGGCTCTGACGCGCGAGCAGTATCTGTACATGGCCAAGTTGGCTGAGCAAGCCGAGCGCTATGAGGAGATGGTCCAGTTCATGGACAACCTGGTGGCCGGTTCCGCCGGAGGCGAGCTCTCCGTCGAAGAGCGCAACCTCCTTTCCGTCGCTTACAAAAACGTCATCGGCTCGCTCAGAGCGGCCTGGCGCATCGTCTCCTCCATCGAGCAGAAGGAGGACGGACGGAAGAACGAGGAACACGTGGCTCTTGTTAAGGAATATAGATCTAAGGTCGAGACGGAGCTGTCGCAAGTGTGCGCCGGGATTCTGAAGCTGCTCGCCGATCACTTGATCCCCTCGGCCGAGTCCAGCGAGGTCAAGGTGTTTTACTATAAAATGAAGGGGGATTATTATAGGTATTTAGCGGAATTCAAGGTTGGGAATGAACGGAAGGAGGCCGCCGAGGATACCATGCTCGCATATAAAAATGCTGAGGTACATTTACTTTTTGAATTGATTAGTGTTCTTGCTGTTGCAGTAATTACTAAATTTTTCATATTTTATTTTATAATTCGGATAATATAAAAAATGCGCGCGCTCTGTATTTAAGGCTGAGTGGTCCTCAGTTTTTGTGTTGATTATTCTTTGCTTTGTTCGTTAGGGTGGGGATTCAAAATCCAATGAGATTGGCTCTAGATTTAAAGTTGATAAATCCGACGGAATATTTATGATTTATTGTATCTCAATCTGGAAACTTGAAATTTTTGATAGGAATATTCAACTGCCAGATTTGTATTTTTTTTAATTTTTTTTATTTTGTAGTATTATCTTGAGAACTGGAAAGAAGATTTGCTGTTCTAAAATTTTGTTTCTTTATTTTCACTGAATGATATTATTCAAATTCAAGAAATACTTTAAGTTAAACAAAGATTTTCCCTGAAACGACTTGTATTGATTCCTGATGTATTTTAGTGAATCAAAGAGGAAGAAAGATATCTTAAGTTTGTAGTGACCACACAAAATAAAATGGAAGTAGAACTAAAATATCTTGTATAATAAAATCTAAGATATAGCCTGCTATTAATGGTCTTGAATTTTTTAGTTGCTACATTTACATTATGTGTAGCATTGTGTGTGTGTGTGTTGTTGAGTGCATCACTTTTGCCACCTAGACCCGATTAGAAGTTAGAGCCCAATCAGCTCCCCGCTCGTAGTGTTAGTCCCAGGCTGGACTAGGTGCCTTCTGAATGCATCGTTTCTCATTTCTGGCAAGCATCTGAAGTTTAGTTGGGAGGGCTTGAAGGAATTAATCTTCCCTGAAAATGTTTCTGTATGCTAATGGGTCTGTAGATTTTTATGCAAAAATTGGAATGGTGGATGTTATATTGGTGTGAATGATGATTTAAGAGAAGCTTTTGGCCTGGTCTGAATTTTCATTCTAGTCTGCCTCTAATCTTAATTAGGACATTGCACTTGCTGATCTTGCACCCACTCATCCTATACGGTTGGGCTTGGCGCTCAACTTCTCGGTTTTCTACTATGAAATTTTGAATGCTTCAGAGAAAGCTTGCGACATGGCGAAAAAGGTTAGTCAATGTTTCATGTTGTATTTATTTTGCATGTACTCTTAGTTATTTTCCCTTAGGAAAACATAACATTTCTGTTTCTTCTTGTAAGTCTTTTTTTTTTAATTATTATTCTTTTGGGTTTCTCAGAGTTGGTCTCAGTTTTAGGACATAAATAAAGTTAAATAAGTAAAAGTTGTTGACTGAGAAATGTTGCTTCTTGACTAATACAGTCCAATTTCTGCATATAAATTGTCATGTACTAAATTCTGAAGCATAACTGAGAACATCTATTTCTTTATACAATTAAACGATCCTAATCAATGTATTAGTTGGCCCCTGCTGTTATACGAAAATCATTCTGATCTCTTGCAGTAAGCATTACATGTTTTTGGCTAACTAAACCAGCCAGATTGCATCAATAATTAACCTTAAAACCATATGTGAGTGAAAATATTCCACAATAAGTTAAATCTAGTTCTTGTGGTGGACACCAACATCCACCAGTTGTGTAATTCTTTCTGGGAGTACCTTTGAGACGAAGAACATTGAAACCTATTTATGTCACTGAACAGGCATTTGAAGAAGCAATTGCAGAGTTGGACACTCTGGGTGAAGACTCGTACAAGGATAGCACTCTCATTATGCAACTTCTCAGGGACAATCTCACTCTTTGGTCCTCAGATGCGCAGGTAGACAACTAAACATCGGAAATGCTTGTTCTATAATTTTGTAGTTCCATGCATATGAAATCTTGAATTACTAAATTGTCTGATAGTTTGATGGGGAGTCATTACGACCAGAGGCGGATCTAGTTAAGGTGTATGAGGGTACAGCTGTACCCCAAATTTGAAAATAAATAGTATAGATATAGCATATGATAAACTAAATTATCGATAGCTTGGTGGTTGGGGTGCACTTTTTTCACCTGAGGTTGGGAGTTCGAACCAAAATGCTGACTTTCCTTATATATTTTAATCCTTTTCTTTATATTTTTTTAACTATTTTATTTGATCCTTTTATCCTTTTTATTTATTTATTTATTTATTTATTGTACTTTTATATTATTTTCATAATTTTTTTATGTTTTATTCCTTTTCTCTTTTTATATTTGTATTCCTACATTTTTATTTTAATTATCTTATTTTATATATCAAACATGTTTTTTTAAGGTTATACTACATCTTTTTTTTTATATTTTTTATTTTATTTTAACCTTGGTGTTTCTTCATTCATGTATATATATAACATATTAATGTCCATGTTAGATTAAATCATTTAAATTTTCCTCAATCGTTTGTTACCCAAATTTAATTGAAAATTTATAAAACTCCATCTGTCTCACCGAAAGGTTCATATTTTATTATATTGGGCGTCCCATCCTAATGTCCCCATTTTTTAGTTTTAGTAAAAAGGCCCCACATGTGACCCACTACTCACTACTAATATAATTACTCACAACACATAAAATAATAATACTCTTTAATATATGCACAAAAACCAAATGACCATTTTTAAGCGGGACGGAAATAGTATTTTTATAGTTATATATCGTACCCCCAGTTTTTAAATCCTGGATCCGCCCCTGATTACGACCTACCAACTATTCATAGGCACAAAAAGATGTGCGGGGTGGGTATAGTTCTGTTTTCGATTCTTTTCTAGTTAGTTTCTTTTTTCTTTGTATTACCAACCCGAAAACTATCTTTTCTGGTATTGCATTCTCAAATGACTTCATTTCTTATAAGTTTTGAAAGCACCAAAATCACTTGAAAAAACAGTTAAAAATGAGAGTGAGTAATGTCAAAGCCATCATAACTATAACTCTTCCGTACGTACGACTTCGATTAATTTGTGTTTGTTGGTGTGTTGATACAGGATATGATAAGTGAGGCTTGAGCCAGTTATCTTTCATCTTCTCCTCAAGGAGGTGGGCTTGAATGTCACTGTTCTATCTGTAATTTGCATATATGCTACAACTGGTGATGGCTCTGTATTTTTTTTTTCTTTTTTGATGTTATGATCCTTTTCTTTGCAGACTAATTGAACCCCATTAATTATTCGTACATGTCCATATTCCTTTCTTCTAAGTCTGTATGAAGAAAGAACATGGGATGTATTGCAAAAATCTATCCATTAGTTGTCTCAACATTTTTAAGTATACAAAAAGATTCAAAATTAACTTATCAATCTACAAAATTTATGTGACATCGTTTCATAATGGAAAAAGTGTTGCATTTCAGAGTTAAACAGAAAAAAAAAAAAAAAAATTGGTAGTTTCATGATAGAATTTTTTTGCATTCTCACAGTACTATGAAATGATCATTCTTTTTCTTTTAAAATATTTCTCCACGAGATGTCTCTCATGAGATGTTTCGCATTCTAAATTACTCCCTCACTAGTCACTCCCCCGTCTCCTCCGGTCTCACATTAGATGTTACACATACCATAAATAGAAAAAATATTTTTAAAATAATATGTAAATATTAATTTAATGTTCTATCATGATTTTATAAGTTTTTTATAAACCTAATACTCCATTATATATAAATATATTTGAAGATTTATTTAGAAATATCTAATACTATTTACAAATAATTATTAAAAATAAATAAATATTATACCATTAATATAATATATTTATTATATTAAATAGTTAAAGAAAATGATTATAGGACAAGAGTTTATGCTTTTATAAAAATAAAAATTATATTAATTAATAACATTTTGAAGTATTTTTTTTAATAAGAAGATATTAATTAAAGTAGTAGGGTACAAATTTTGATTCTTAACGCATTTTTATATTCTATTTTTCAATTCGGTACTCGGGATTTGGTATGGTGTATAAAATGATATCCAAATTCATTCCGTTTAATAGTTTGGCTCAATTTTGTTCGAAAAAAATAAATAATCAACGATTTTAATCCAAATTCATGCCGTTAAATATTTTTGGCTCAATTTTGTTCGAAAAAATTAAATAATTAACGATTCAAATCGGTTTCGATACAGATTCTGTAATATCTTATTACCATGACTAAAGTTAAAAAGAAAATTTTCAAATGCAAAAATCACCCCCTAAAAAAAGCCACGTCACAAGTGGACAAGAATTGTTAAAATCAAGATTGCGTTTGTAAGGAATGCTAAAACAAGTTTAGAAGAATTAAGTACGTTTAACCATTATTTTAGCAATGATAAGTCTACATCCAAAGCAACCAATCAAATTCGATCTCGACAATGTCTCCCTCTTTTACAGTATTGATGTTTGAAGAAACTGAAACATTTAATGATGATTATAAGTCATGATGTGGACCATTTATTTTCAGATTTAAAAAAAAAAATAAAAAATTCTTAGGTTGATATCCAAATACCAAGAAGTCAGTAGAATTAATGGTGTAGCAAAAGATCTAAAAATCATTGCTGTTGGATGGAAAAAGTAGAATAAAAAGCAAGCAATGTTTTTTGCAGTAAGCTATCTGTTCGTTTCCAAAGTTTTGACTCAACAAACAGTTGAATTGGATAGGTGTCGAAAACTTAAGAGATTGCATACATCTTCAATTTGTGTCACTAATTGTTTTCAATTTATGTCACTAATTGGATTAAAAAGTTATTTCCTATCTCCCCGTTAAGCTCTTCACTCTTTTTTTGTATATTGCTCATGAAAGAAGAGTAGAGAGTTTAGCGGGACAGAGAAAGTATTATTTTGAAAATTGCAAATTAATTCATTCAGTACAAATTCAAAATGAAAAATAACTCAACAACAAACCCTAGTATAAGGGCGAACAACGAGCAGGAATTTAAAATAGATAACGTATAAGTCTAATGACCTCCAACTTAATGCTTTTCGCAACTTGTACTGTAGATAGCTTCATACCCTAAGGTGATGCTTGTTTTGGGGTTTTGGGGAGTTTCAAAATCATGAATAGTGATGTTGTGTTTGTTTTGGGTTTTTTATATGGTAGGTTTTAACTTTATGTCAAATCAATGTATAAGAATATATTAATTTATGTAAGAAAGTAGATGAGAAAGGAGAGATAAAGAGAGAAAGTGTATTAATTGAGAAGATATAATGTATATAGGTATATATAGGGGTGATTTTTAAAATTTGGGTGTGGAATTTGAATTCCAATTCTGAGGTTTCAAACCCGGAAACAAACATCCCCTAAAAGCTGAGCATTTCTGCATTCCCACACCTTCATGACACATGTTAAATTAAGAAATATTATTATTTTATATATAGTGTGTAATTGTATTAGTAGTGAATGATGACTTTACGTGAGGTACTTTTATTAAAAAGGGGGAAATGAGTAATTTTGAAAAAAGATAAAATAGGTATTTTTGGATTCATGCATGGAGGGAGTATATATTTTTTTAAACTCTAATTAGATATTGTTTTAGTCTAGATTAAGCACTCCCACTTGATTGCCCTTACTAATTAGAATTTATTATGAACCAAAGGATGAAATGGTTTAATTGTATATTGTTTGTTACCAATCAATATGCTTGAGAATAATAATTGGAGTATTATATACATTTTGTTGATAATATAACTGGCATATTTCAATGTTGGGCATGACAAAAATCATCTATATGAAATAGTAATAATTTCTTAATAACGTTACAAAAAAGTACAGCAAAATCTTTAGAGAATAAAACATTAAAGATTGGTCAATTATTTTGAGAGTGCAAATTAATATAAAATACAAATTTAGACTACTTTTAGAATGGAACTAGAAAAAAGTTTGACTGTGAGGTCATAAAACTAAGAATTTTGTGGATCGATTCTCTACTATGTGACTCAATGACTATGTCACAGATCCATTTTTTCAGGAATCTAAGTTAATCAGTCAAAAAAAAAAATTGAAAAAAAAATTTCTTATATTTAATTAAGTAGTAATTGATTTTCAGCAAATTTGAATATTAGCGCCAATGAGAAAGTGATACTGACTTGGATTCTTTTTCTTTTACAGTTTGTAAATGTGAATGATGAGTCTTTGGACATTATAAAGACAGGAGACTAAAGGAAGTTAAAAGAGAAACAATTTTTTGATTATTTATTATTATATAAAATAATAAAATGAGCTGTGAATTTCAAAGTCTTTTCTATTTTCTGGCCCTATATTGGTTTGATATACAGTAATTAATTATATATATTCAAGACCACTAAACGACGATGCTTCAAATCAATATTTAAGATGTTCATAAAATGTACGATAATTTGCAAAAGAGAATACTGTAAATTGTAAATTTTATGGAATATTGATTTAGGTTATGATGAATTTTTATAAATTAATTAATCAGTTCTTTTGTTTCAATTTTGAACGCATCATCAAACTCATGAAACGATAAATTCTAATTTTACCGTTTTGAATGGATATCGATATACTCCCTCCGTCCCGGGCAAATATGTTTATTTTGAATTTTTGATAAGGTAGGTTTTTAATTTTATGTCAAATCAATGTGTAAGAATGTACTTCATCCGTCCACTTATAAGGTATCCATTTTATCATTTTGGACGACCACTGTAAAGGTATCCATTTTTCTCTTTTAGTAAAAGGGACCCAGACATGGCCCACCACATCCCTCTAATACAACTACTTACTACACATATAATAATAAATCTCTTTAACCCACGTACAAAAAACAAATGTGTACCTTGTAAGTGGCCGGAGGGAGTATTAATTTACGTAAAAAAAATAGATGAGAGAGGAGAGATAAAGAGAGTAAGTGTATTAATTGAGGAGATAGAATATATATAGTTATATTGTGTAGTGTGTGA
Source organism: Pogostemon cablin (assembly GCA_023678885.1). Classification (NCBI taxonomy): domain Eukaryota; kingdom Viridiplantae; phylum Streptophyta; class Magnoliopsida; order Lamiales; family Lamiaceae; genus Pogostemon; species Pogostemon cablin. The sequence continues at coordinate 4,492,776 of CM042993.1, read as the reverse complement.
GGATCATGAAGACATACTATTTTTTTTGTCTCATATGGAGTATTCCCCCGTCCCGTCAAAGGTCCTCATTTATTTTTTGCACGTGGATTAAGGAGTATATATTATTATTTTATGTGTATGATAATTGTATTATTAGTGAGTATTGAGTCATATGTTGGGCCCTTTAACTAAAAGGGGAAATGAAGACCTTTGAATGGACACTCAATATAGTAAAATGAGGAATTTTCGGTGGGACAGAGGGAAAATGTAACTTTTAAAGTGAGATGTCAAATTAGAAATATATAATCATTATTTTGAGATGGAAAGAGTGTTTTTTTTTTTCATAAAAATAGTATTAATTTTATTTCAATAATATTCATTAATAGGGATGTGTTTCTTAATGAATGCAATAATAATAATAATAATAATAATAATAATAATAATTATTATTATTATTATTATTATTATTTTATGTTTAACCGTGCCATTAATTATTATTTATTGAAAACCTAACATTTTTTAATTAAAAATTGCCGTTTAAATAATTTACTAACAAATCGTATAAATTTTAATTCACTAATGTATACTCTCTCTGTCTCATGAAAAGAGTTACGTTTACTGTTTGCGTGGAAATTAAGTATTTTAATGTGTAGTGAATTGAGAGATATAATAATTTAATATATAGTGAGTAGTTGTATTAGCGTTGTTCGTGGATTCCATGAAGATAAATTGATTGATTTATATGGGTTTCATTTACTAAAAATGGGGATGTAACTCTTATAGCGAGACGAAAGAAGTATGTATTTATTAATTAAATATATACTATAAATTAAATGTAAACGCATGAATTACCGTTGTCGCACCATGTTACGTATAATTAAAAAAATTCAGGGTGCGTCTTTATAAGTTATAGTAATAATATTAGAAGGTTGTAAGGAACACGTGACATTCATGGGATGCTGTTTGTTTAAAGGTGATTTTTGAATATGGAAGAATTTTTTGGGTTAAGCCTTAATCTTGTAAAGAAGTGCACTTAAAGTCGTGTTAATTTGTGTGCGTGGGAATTCCATGCTTATAGCCTTAGAATATTTGGCCACCTTCTCTTTTTTACCACCTTTCTACCAGCTCTAAATTTAAATCTATTTTATTCAGTCTTTTAATCAGTATCCTAAGTACTGTTTTTTTTTATTTATTATAAAATATTTATTTATTTATTTATAATCACCTTTCATTTCTCATGATATCTAACCCGAGTAGGACAATAAGGATGCGTATAACATTAGCTGAAGCCTGAACACTGGTCAGCTATTTATTTACTTAGCTAACTTTCAACATGAGTTCTCCAAATATTTATTAAAGGGACATTAATTTCTGCATCTTTTTACAATTTTTATACTGTTTCTGAGCTCATTGTCGACTGCAAATTTCTGGTATATAAATATTATGCTTACGTCATAATATTTGAGTTCATATATATCCAATATTTTTTTAATTAAAAATAGGGTAAATTATGTTGTCACACATTTTTACTGTTATTTAAATAAAATTTCAAATAATAACATATAAAATAAATCGCTAAAATTTAAAATTTTAATAAATGAGAACCCTACTTTATTTAGGGTTAATGGTTGAAAAAGTCATCACTTTCGGTATTTAAATTGCAAATTTAGCAGAAAAGTACATTACTTTACTAAGTGATTGCAATTCGGACCTCCAGTTAAATTTTAACTGCCATAGTATAATTTTCCTCTTTTTTTTTTTTTTTTTTTTACTGGTTGGATCTTATACATTTCTTTTAATTATATGTGTACTTTCGTTTGTAGAAATGAAAGTTTTTTTTTCTTCTTTTGATTACATCTAAACCAACATTTGGAATAAATTGAGAACGTTTTCAATCTTTTTCAAATTGAAAAGATAAAAAAGAAAGAAAAAAACTTAATTTCATAGATAAAAATGCATGATCCCAAAATATAAAAAAAATAAAATTAGAAAGTAAACATAATAATTACTATTGAACCTATACGAACTCAAATACAATCTATATAAATCAAAAATTTTAACTATGAAAACACGGGAAAAGACGTTGCCAACGTGATTTGGCAAGTCAGGTATCGACAAAATTTCATGAATACTAATGTACAATTTTTCTTAGTGTAAAAATCTTTTCCATTGTAATATCGCATTGCTTCGATGATTACCGTTCAAATATGTTATGATTCCATCATTTAAGTTTTAAATGGTAATTATCCTCAATAAATTAATTACTAATAAATGGTACAAAAAAAAATTCAACTACTATGCTCTATATATTTAACTTCTCTTTCAAATTCAAATCCAAAATCTATGTGGAATAATAAAGGTGTCTATCAAAGGAGAGACTTAAAAAAAAAAAAAAACTACGGAAGGATCAAAGTTTTAAAGGGAAGTAAATAAGTGGTTAACATTTCATATAAAGAAAACTAAAGGATGAAAATGATAAACTTAATTACGTGGAAAATAATTTAAAATGCAAATCTCAAGTATTTATTAATTCTTTGGATGCATAATTATTACATAATCACTATCATACTATCTATAATTCAGTCAATCATCATAAACCAGCTGAAATAACAGCACTTCAGTAGGAAATTTACTAGAAATCATACTCCATTTTTCATTTATTAACAATACTAATTTATGCCCTTAATTGTGTTTGTGCAGTTATTTTCTTCAATATATATATATATATATATATATATATATATATATATATATATATATATATATATATATATAAATAAATTTAAAGAAATTCATTACTCTTATAATTTCTAATTAATTATCTATGTAAAAGGTGGAATTGCCCATCCCATCTGGATAGAGTGGTGGAAGAATAAATCATGATAACTCAATTAATCAATAGAAGTTAAACTACAATCATTGCGCACAAGAAATCCCTCATTTTGAGAGATTATTCACACACTGCAATTGTTAGGATTTGATTCTTAATTATTGATACAAATTGTCACCCTTATGATAGAGTTATACTACTCAAACCTCTAATTAATTTTTCTTGTGCACAAAAACATTACATTCTTGTCAAAGCTATACAAATACTCCCCCATCCTGCCGAGATGTCCTATTTTATTATATTGGCGTTTTATTCAAATGTTTTTATTTTTTTGTTATAGCAAAAGGGGCCCACCACTAATCATCATATCCCTCTAATACAACTACTCAATACATATAAAATAATAATACTCATTAATGAATACTCCCTCCGTCCCCCAAAGTATTTCACACTTTCCTTTTTCATCCGTCCCTCAAAGTATTTCACACTTTATTTTTACTAAATTTGGTAAAAAATACATTATACTAATACTCACTTTTTACCCGCATCCCAATATAATACTTACTTTTTCATATCTTCCAACAACTTTATACACCTTTTTCACATCTCCCAACAACTTTACACACTTTTTTCATTAATTCAACTAAAATATATATTCTCTTTCTTACTTTATACATAAAAATACAAAATTTTCTTAAACTCCGCGCACACCAATACGTGAAATACTTCCCGGGACGGAGGGAGTATGTAAAAAGCAAACAGACACTTTTTGTTCGGGACGGAGGGAGTACTGGTTTTCTTCTGCATGAAACTCCTCTTAATAGTCAATAGCACCCTGTCTACAAACATAACAATCCCTCTCTCACTATTTATACACTTAGTAGTCTCACTTTCACTCCTCACTCCCCACCCCACCCCAACCCACCCCCTCTCTGGGCCTAATAAATTGCCAGAAACATAATGCCAATCTTTATAGCATGCAAAACAGAAACCCCATCAAACAAACTCCTCTCTTTATGAGTTTTTTGCAACATCGATCACTCCATTGACAGCAAAGCACATTGATTGAGTGTGTGATTTCCCAATGGCTGGTAAGAACAGCTTTACTGACCTCTTGTGTGATGAGGAAACAAAAGGGTTTTGCTTTGATGATACTATTGATGATGGTGAAAAACAAATGGGTATATCAGATTCAATCACTCATTTGCCATTGCCATGCCTCACTGAAGAATGCATTGAGTTCATGGTGGAGAGAGAAAGTGAGCACTTGCCCAAAGATGACTATCTCAAGAGATTGATCAGTGGAGAACTGGATATTAATATCAGAAAAATGGCTCTTCATTGGATGTTTAAGGTCTGAATTATTGATCCAATTTTTGATTCATGATTCATCTACATTTTCATTCTATCTCTTCATTGATATTGCTCTAGTAAACTAATGATCATGCCTAAACTGAACCACTCCTCTGTCTCAAATTTCAAGCACTCTGTTCTGTTTTGTTCTGTTCAAACTTCAAAGTTCAAACACCTATTTCTTTTTTTCTGAATTGAAACCTGCATCAAAAAGTGCTTTTTATTATTTATTTTTTTATATATATATTTTTTTTCTAACTGTTTCCAGTGATAACTCAATGTTTTTTTGTTGCTTTACAGGCTTGCGCCCACTTCAGTTTTGGAGAGATGTGTTTGTATTCAGCTGTGACTTACTTCGATAGGTTCTTTTCCTTCTACGAGTTGACTCTGTCTTCCTCAGAAACTGTAATGAAATCATTTCACTCTTGTCTGAATTCAGACACCATTTGATGACATGCTCACATTTTCTTGAAATTTCTCAGGAAGGTAGCAACTGGGCTATCCAACTGGCTGCTGTGGCATGTTTATCACTTGCAGCTAAGATGGATGAGGTTAATGTGCCTTCCACATTGGATTTGCAGGTAAAAATGTTGTCTAATGAATGACTGATTGAATTCCCTATTCCATATATATAGCATTGACATTTTATAACATGAAAAAGTATACCTTATGAATGACCATTAAAAAGTGGAACATAAGATGAAATACGACCAATGAATCGATTTTATTGTCTTTTCACGTCTTTGCATTTCCTCGAACAGGGCGCGGGCGTACCGAAGGTGCTGTTCGAGGGAAAAACAATACAGAGGATGGAGATATTGGTGCTGAACAGCTTGAATTGGAAGATTAAAGCGTACACTCCATGCAATTATATGGATTATTATCTGAGAAAAATGAATGATAATAAATTCCCAACAGGGCAAGCCATTAATAGATCACTCCAGATCATGTTGAGCACCATTGAAGGTCCCTCACATTTAATGCACAACAAGATTCTTGAATTCAATACACTTGAATTAATTATGTTGAAATCTTAAAGAAATAATGTTTGGTTGGGAATTGAATACTTTGCAGCAATTGAATTCTTGGAATTCAGACCATCTGAAATAGCTGCAGCTGTGGCTATATTTGTTTCAGGGGAGATACAAAAATTGGACATTGATAAGGCACTGCCTTGTTTGATAGGGGTAGACAAGGTGGGTATTTGTATTAATTGGACCCCCCCTAATAAAAACCTTAGCCAACAACTTTATTTCTTGCATTATTATTTAATCAACTTTTTTCACATTTTTTTTTTTAAATTAAGGGGAGGGTGGTGAAGTGCTTGGAATTGATTCAAGAATTGCCATCCATCGACGAGGGGATTACTACTGCTGCTGCTACTGCTACGACTACGAGTGATCGGGGCGGTTCGCTCGTTTCTTCGATGATTCCTCGTAGTCCAAATGGGGTCTTGGATGCAGCATGTTTGAGTTATAAAAGAGAAAGGAGTGTTGGATCATGCTCAAGTACTCCTTCACAGGGTAGTCCTGATGCTAAGAGGAGAAAATTGGACCAAAATGGGGGAGACTCTTGAAGTGTTGAAATTTTCTGAAAATAGATGTTACAATTGTCAGTCCAAAATCAGTTCTTGGTCAATGGGATGTTTTTGGTGTGGCATATCCCCTTAAAATTTAAAAGAAAGGGGGAAAAAGATGGACAATTGATGATGGGATAGTTGAAATAGGGATGTTTTTAAGCATGAAAGGCAGGAGTTTGAAAATGATTAAATGTATTGTTATGCCAAAGAATGGGGGGTGGGGGTGGGGGTGGGGGAGGGTGGGTGGTTGAGTCCAATAAGATGAAATAAATTTTTTTTTTGTTAATATAAATAGTTAAATTTTGTCTGCTATATGTATTACTTTCTTACCTTAATATTTTGTCATAAAAATGAGTATTAGTAATAATTATTGCCCGCATCAATTTTATTTTGATTTTATAAATTAATATTTGTCGTTTGCAATAACACACCAAAATGCAACATATGTACTGAAATTGGTAAATGTTTATTTCAGTTCCAACGGTTACAAAGTACATAAGCACCATGTTAAAATCGAAATTCTATCACTACATCCTTAGCATCACACTTAGGATGTTACAATGTCATAATTCAAATACAAACTAACGATCTGAGAAATGACTTTGTCTGCAATGTGTGCTGGAGAAAGCATTCTCGAACCGAACTGAAGAGTATTTCGTTCTATCCATATATAGTATATCATGGATGCAAAGGAGATGACGAAAAGTCTCCGAACCTTCTTGTCGTTTCTAGTGTCTGCATGTATCTTCCGAAATCCATCAGTTACAGATGTGATACGGCGCCTCCATCCAATCTTACTCTTCACTATGTCCCATATACGTTGTGTATATGGACATTGGAAGAAAAGATGAGTCTGCGTCTCTGCACTCCCCACACAAAACCCACATGTTGTATCACCATTCAGATTCCACACTCTATCCTTGGTGTATACTATTTCTCTATGCAGAAGCCATAGTCTGAAGCTATACTTTCTTACAATTCACTTATGCCAGATTTGCTTATATACAAACGTTGTATCCTCTGTCTCATCCTTCCTCAGCTTCTGATACAGTATCGAAGGAAGGAACTTCCCATGAACACAAGCATTCATAATTTGATCCACTGTATCTCCATCTCCTTTCACACGTGCTATTTTGTTTCTTAATTGGATCATGGTTCTCCAAACGTACGAAGAGTTCGCAGTTAGAGTAACCATTATCCAATCATGCTCTGTAAGGTACACTGAGTGGATCCACCTTATCCATAGTGAAGTGGCCTCCCTATGAATGTCCCAAAGTGCCGCTGCTAGAAGGGCCTTATTCCATGTGGATATGTCCTTCAACCCCAATCATCCATTGTGCTTCGGTTGAGTGACATCTTTCCAACTTACTGCACTAACCTTTGAACCCCCAAAGATACCGTCTTATCATAGTTTCCACTCTACCAATGACAACTGCCGGCACTGTCACCATAGCACACCAGAATAATAATACACCATAGATGCCTGAAGTGATAAGCTCTAATCTTCCTGTGGACGAAAGGAGTTTAGAAGACCACTTATGAATCATGTTGTTAACATCATTCAATAGGGGGTTGAAGTCATTCACACCAATCCTTTTACTATAAATGGGAATCCCTAAGTATTTGAAGGGAAGCGTACCTTTTTTGTATGGAAAGATTTTTGTAATGATGCTCAAGATGGGAGTCGCCACCCCAGCTGTGAAAATGTTGGATTTCTAGGCATTAACAGATAATCCCGATACCTTCTCGAATGAAGTCAAGCAAGACTCAATATTTTTTGCAGTTCGATCATATCCATACCCCAGAATTAGCAAATCATCCGCAAATATTAAATGTGAAACATCAACTTTCTTGTAGATTCTAGAGTGGAATTTGTACAATCCTTCACTAATCTGTACCTTCATCAGTCTGCTAAAATACTCCATACATAGCACAAAGAGGAGGGAAGAGATGGGATCACCGTGTTGAAGTCCCCATTTTTCCTGAAAAAAACCTTTCGGTTTCCCATTTAGCAGCATATGTACAGTTCCAATGATTTTGTGGCACTGTAATGTGATTATGATGGGTTAAGAACATACTCCCTCCATCCATCCTCAATGTATACATTTGCTTTTTGCATGTAAATTAAGGAGTATCATTATTTTATGTGTAATATGTAGTTGTATTAGTGGAAGGTGTTGGTCCCATATTTTATTTGTATTAGTGGAGAGTATGAGTCTTGTAGTCCAAAAAGGGGAATAGATAGATTATGGATGAACGGCCCAAAATGGTAAAATGGATAGATTGACAGTGGACGGATGGAGTACTATACAAGTATATTTATGCATATTAATCAATAATTAAATACTAGTAAATAATATTTTTCTAATGAATATTCTAAAATTGACATGAATTTTTTTATGTCATTTTGATATAACATTTACTGTGTCATATCATTAGATGAATGATAAGTAAAAAAGAAATAAAAATTATACCATAAACAGGAAATTATCAACCCTAAACAATGATTGAGATTTCTTTATATGATTAGTAGCATAGGAAATGATGTATGAAAATTGTTTAGAGAATCCCGCATGCCTCACATCATTATTTCTCATTCTTTAGAAAAAAAAATACTTCAATTAGCAGTAAAAATATCTTACTTATATAACCACAATATTTTTACACGTTTCTCACAAGATATTTTATCCTGATTTTAATATATAAACTTTCGTGTTACTTGTATTTTTCTGTATAACTTAAAATGATTTTAATAGTAATATAATAATACTCCCTCCATCCTCTTAATAAGTGTTCATTTTGCCATTTTGGTCCATCCCAATACAAAGTATTCATATCATTTTTTGGTTGATGTGACATACATAATAATAATATTATTATACTCAACTCACTACACATTAAAATATTATTTCTCTCATCTCATTACACTTTAAAATATTATACTCCTTAATCCACATGCAAAAAGCAAACTGACACTTATAGTGAGTAGCAATTATATTTTGTAATTCAAGGGTGCAATTTTTAAGCTGTTAAAAAATATTTCAAGAAATTAAAGCCAACATAAATTGGGGTGGGGAGACTAGAGGACTAAAGGAGTTATGACTTATGAGAAGCGGTCGAAATAAAAAATAAATATATTTAATAACAAATTTCCAACAGGGGCAATATAGTCATATCAATAAAATTCAAATTTGCACACGCCAACAAAAGCGACGTCGTAACCAGGAGATTTCTGCAATGATGACATGTCATGCGAATTTTGGGATCTAAAATGGGGAAGTGGGCCACAGCCCAGGCCCACTTTCTTTTTGTTACGACTTATATGTAACTGTGTTTGACCAGTCAACATCCTTTTTTCCTTTTTTTTTAATTATATATTCTGAAACTACTAAATATAGAAATAAATCTCGAAAAGAATCGAATAAGAAACAATGGGAACACAATTTTTTAATAGTCAGAGTGGATTTATTAAGCTAAAGTATTTGATTTTGGAATTTAATTATCGGCTTAGCCTGGCCCACTTATGATAAAGTTGTTTTCTTCACTTGCTGCTTGCTAGTTGCTACCATAAATTTGAATGATTAATTTTGGGAGTATCGATATATCAATTTTTTATTTATTTTTTAAATTTTTTAAAAAGCCCACATAATTAGAGGAAGTCCTCAACTTATATTAGTTATATAATAGGAACTTTATTCTCTAAGGCTATCTCTAAGAGTGTGCTGCATCTCCATTTTGCAGCACACTTTTGGCTCTAGCAGTAGCAGTGTTGCATTTTTGGCTGCAAAATGGGGCAAAATAGAATAAAATACTGTAGCAGTTGCAAAATGCAATTACTACAGTGTTTGCTGTATTTTTTTTGTTTTTTTTTAAAATTTTTTTGTGTCTAAATAATATATATGTGTGTTATATTTATAAAATGGGTATGTGTATATTTTGTTTAAATAATTTAAAATAATATTAAAAAAGATGATATATTGTTCTTTTAATTTTTTGGGTAGAAAATGGGGTAAACTGCTGGAGATGAACTATTAAGTTAACTGCATTTTGAAGTTGAATGTAATGTAAAATAGAGTCGACTGCTGGAGATAGCCTAAGGGGGTATGTTATGTTATTAGTCGTAATTTATATGGTTACACTTCATGCATCTCACTTTAATGTTTACCTAAGTTAAATTTTAATACTTATCTTAATATTTTTCTTTTTACATATGAAGAACTCACACCTAAAAATTAAAACTTATAAAAGTAGTAGAATATCACACTCACATCAATTTAAATTAAAATAACAGAGAATAAGATAAAATTGCAACTAAAACTTTCCAACTACATTAACCTGTTAGTATATTTAATCTCAATACAACAAATAAACATACACATTAAAGCGGAGAGGAAGTATAATGTTTCCTCCAAATTAAATCAAATTAAGTATAAGAGAATTGATATAATAAATTTAATTAAAAATCATAATATAAGTGTGTGTATTTACCCAAAAAAATAAGTTAGATTTAGAAGAAATAAATCATGTCAGTGCTTCGAAGTGTTCTCATAATTGAAAAAACTAGTAAAAGTTAAAGTGTAAAAAAAAAAAAGACTGTAGGCATTGACTGAAAAATAGTAGAAAATCAAAGTCAATCTAAGTTAGTAAAACTGCCTGTGCCTGTCCCGTTTCCGGATCCTAACCACGTACGCCTCTCGACATAATCTATCTATATTTGCAGGCTAGCTAGGGGGAGCCACCCTTCCTACTATTTTACATTTTTCATATCAATATTTTTTTTACTATGTATACTATTTATTAAAAATATTACTAAATATTTACCATTTTTTTTAATAAATAAATACTAGTATAAAGTATGGAGTATATAACATGAGATATATGTGAATGGCAATTTTAAAATTAACGAGCATTTCACAATTATTAACTGTGGTTTTCTTTTTGGGGTAAAAGATTGTAGAATATGTGAACTATTCTATATAAGGAAGTAAAATCTTAAATAATGTTCAAGGAAAAAGAAAGGATAAGAAAATTTTATATTCATTAATTATCTTGAATAATTATTTGATAATTTCTAAGTGCAGAAGTAATGAAATCATTAATTATCTTTAAATAACACAAAATCATAAAAAGACCACATTTATTTAAGTAAAAAGGTGGTCATAAATTGGAAGCAGCCCCCATAAATTAAGAGTACAACAGATTTAACTAATCCCAATTAAGGGGCTAATGGCTTTTTTCTTGAGTCTATTTTCTCCTGCCAAGCCATAAGAATGGTGCTCTCAGTTTCTTAAACAAAACTTATTTTCAAAACGCCACATCAGAATGGCATTGTGAATGCTGTACACTTAAGGGAAAAAAAATCTTGAACAAGAATCTGGCCTTCTGGTCCTCTAATCTGCAGTAATATAGATATCATTGGTTTACCAGGAATAAATTACTTGCTTTTTCCCAACTAGATGAAGTCTGGTTGACCCGTTGACGTTAGGCAACGATGCCACATTCGGCTGTTAGGGTCGAGCACCTTGGGCTGAGCTATGACTTCAGGTATCGGAAAATAGGCGTAGTGAGTATTGCATAATCCAACTGTGATTCCACTGTATCCAGCAAATGCACCGTGAACCTGCCAAAATATTTGGGTGAAGTCGAGTCATATATATGCTAAGGCGAACAAAATGTCGTTTATAAAGTAAGATCTTCGAAAATAATGAGTAGCAGTTTTGCTAAGTATGAAGACTTGAAGAGAAGATGATTTTCATCTTTCATCATCAAGATTTACAATTCATACGTGAAAGTAGCGAACGAGTAGCGATTATATCTGGTTTGAACCCCAGACTTAAGATCTATAAAGGTGCCATATACCAACGCTAGTAATGAGTTGACCAAAATAAGATTAAAAACTCAAAAATATAAGACTTACTGCATTTTGACCGAGAACAGTGCAGAGAATTCCATCTGATGCATTTGCACGGCAAGCACGGATCATGTATGTTGGGTCAATGTATTTCACATCCACTGGAAATTCAAGGGCCCTAAAAAACTTTTTTGTCTGTAAGGTATACGGAATGCATGTTAACGAGAGATGAGGCAGACGAAAATTTACATCTAACCCTCTAAAATAGATTATGATCAATTCACCAAGAACTTGTAAAAACATAAATATATAGTCTTTTTTCATAAAGGAGAAATCTTAGCATCTTTTATTGGACAATTATGTTGCAACTACAATAAAAATTGCAGTGTGGCCATCGAGAATAAAATTTAGGAATTGAACAATAGAACAGGTCCAAGTTAATTCTAAAACAGAAGGATATCAGTTCAATATCTCCACACATAATGATGCATGCTGTAAAGCGTCAAGACAAATCTTAATACATGGGGGAGTCGCAATTGAACCATTGCAAATATGCCAAAAAGATGGGTGGTCAACCAAGAAATTAGTTAGGACGGTTAAAATAAAGTTAAGAACAATATATGCTGTTGAACAACTACAAGTAGATGAGGAACCAACCTCTTGTTGTATATGAACACCTATATCTCCTAGAACAGTGTTTCCTGATGCATCTGTAGCATTCGTTTTCTCAAGAAGATCCTGTACAAAAATGTAGAAAATAACTAAAAGGTTAAATTCCATCTAAAATATTCAGATATTTCAAACTAGCCAGATTTCAGACAATGTTGAATATATAATGATAATAATAATAATAAAAAAATAAGCAACAATATTATCTCAGAATGTCCAGAAACATTACAGAAAGGGAGCTAACTGCTCCAGCATACACATCTCTCACTAACCTGACCAGCTCCCTCCGCAACGCAGATAACAGCGGATCCCTTCCTCTCAAGCAGGTATTTTAGGTGATTAAGGACACCGTGAGGCCCATGCAAATTAAATGGTACCTGATATATTAAGAAAACTTAATAAACATGGTATAAAAAAAAAGAGAATAAATTCTAGAATTGGCTAATTGCATCTGGAGAAAGTACCTCAGGTATCAAGCATACATCAATTTGCCCACTAGCAAGAGATGCTTGCATAGCTATAAAACCACTACTTCGACCCATCAACTTCACAATCCCAATGCCATGATAAGCACTGTGTGCCTGTTATAGCAGAGAAAGGATTGTCTCAACGAAGGATGTAAATAAGGTAGGTAAGAACAGCTAGGCAATAAATAATCAAATCCTCTATGGAGATAAAGTTACAGCAAAAAGGATTCACAAAAGAAGGAGTATGAACTTGGACCTCTATATATGCAGAATTAATAGCTCTTTGTGCCTCTTCAACAGCTGTATCAAAACCAAATGTTTTATCCATGAGCAAAATATCATTGTCTATGGTTTTTGGCACACCAACTACAGCTACCTTCAATCGCCTTTTACTGCACTGGATAAGGAAACACAGAGAATATAAAACCATGTTAGAAGTGTATGGCATGATGCATATGCTACACCATATGAGAGTAATCAAGACAGTTCAAAAGGAGGCCAACATATTCATTTAAACTTCTCTTCTTCCTTTTCACTGGGAAAGAATAAATCCAATTTTTATTTTGGTTTTAGTTTAACATCCAAATTTCTAATACATGCAAATCCCAAGTAAGCGAGCTGTAATTCAGATGAGACTGGGAGTTTTATTGTTAATAACTTATTTTCATATCTTCAACTTTGAATGTAGTTTATATGTAAGAATGCAAGCTACATATAAGTACAAATGTTATTAGCCAAAAACCTCTTCATGTATAGCATTGGCACCAGCATGTGTACCGTTTCCACCCAGGACAAAGAGCATATTTATTCCTCTTTCCTGCCATCAAATGTTGAATCAGTATGCAGATAGCTAAGGCATTGTGAAATGTAAATGATGGAACCAGTAAATTGAGGAACATTCACTGAGACACACCTCCATACTATCTACAATATCACTAACTTTAGGTCCTCCACGTGATACTCCAAGCAAGCTTCCTCCAGACAGATGAATATTTTGGACTACTTTTCTTGATAGCTGAAATACACATAATAAAAAACATAAAGACACAGTTTGATCAAATGCGCAAAACTACAAGCATTCATGTGAATAAGTGATCAAAGCCATGGGCCATAATCTGCCCAAATCTTCAAAGAATGATTACGTATATCATAAAACCCAAAAAAAAAAAAAAAAAAAATGCTGAATTGTTGAGAACACGTCAATCAACAGATTACCATGTTGGCCAAAAGAGGGTGATACTTAGGAGTTAGGATTTAACATGTTACACTATACAACGGTCTGACCAAGTACAACGGAAAATGCATTACTTTACAAAGTACTATGTTCACTGAACAATAAATCACAGTCATAAACGAAAGACAATTGTAATATTTGATTATTATTGTCTCAGGTATTATGGTAATAATGCTGAGCGTTTAGGAATTAATGGGGAAATTTGCGAAATTGATCACGACTTGTAGGCTAATATAGAGCATCCAACAAAGCTAAGAATAATGATGCATAAAGTAAAAACTTCCTTTTTTCATAAAGAGAGCATTGATAACTTAATAAGATATACCCCTTGCAAAATATACTCACAGGCATCTCGGCTAAACTACTGTCGGAAAATCCACGATAGCCAAAAGGGATTCCAAAAATCTTTTTCACACCATATATCTCAAGGGTGATGACTATCTGCAATGATAACAAAAATAGTCTCAGTTAAATTAAAATGCGGCAATTCACAAAATACACTTTTAAGCTTGTAAGGAAGTCACCGTATATCTAGCATACCCAAAATATCATATATCAATCTACTTCACTTCTTGAAGTCCTCTCTACTAAGAGAGGTTAAAAAAATAACCCCTACAGGAAATAAAGATGATACCAAGTCCTCTCTTCAACCAAAAAATAAAATGAAATACATAATTGAAGATAGAATATCTGTCTATTTGTCTATATAGATAACTCTAATGCTTTCTTTGGAATTAGAGATTATAAACATTCAGATGTAACTTTTAACAATTTTCTTGATTATTTATGAGAATACCTGCCGTATGACATCATTGAGTCCAGGACAAAGGCCTCCACAAGTAACAATTGCTGCTTTTACATCTTCTGGCCTGAAGTATATCTTCTCTCGGGGTCCAGCTCGGTGTACCCTGAAAAGTGGAGTGACATGTTTCTATGAATTGAAGCATCAATTACCGTATGGGGAAAAGGTTGGTGTATTGGATAGGATAATAATAACAGTAATAAGTTCAAAACAGAGCAACAATTGTATTTAAAAAATAAAATAAAAATTATTGCTTTATAAAGACATTTCGATCACCATTGCTCAATCCATGTGCAATCAGGATCAATACACTCAGCACCAGCAGATGTAGGAGAAGAGTAACGTATCACCTGAAACCATCAGATAGAGCACTTTATTCAGAGACATTCAGCATGAAAAAAAACAGCATGTTTTATAAAGGCAATGAGCCCATGGTGCTTAGAGAGTAGTCTTTTTTTCTTTTTCTATTTTTCAATTCCAGCCAGTTTTATGTAGTCTGAGAAGATTCAAACAATTCAGAATTACAGGATTGCAAACAGTTATCCAATAAGACTTAAAACAAATGAGAATTGGTTTTACATGCTAAATCTCCCTAACAACAAATAAGTGATTTATTTCAGCAAGATGTATCATTAACATTCTAATTCAATTATTGAGCATATGAATGGATTATCCTGATATTTAAGACGCATTACACAAAACATAGTTCACAAACTTAATAACAATAAAAATACTAAATTTGAAAATACATCAAATAAATCTCGAAAGAAACTCTTAGACTAAAGTTGTGAATCAACCGACATGACCATAAAAAGATGTTATATATTCTGCTTTGCAAGCATACCTTAATGACTAAACACTAACTTGAGATAAAAAGAAACAAGAAAACAACCACTTAATGTTCTATGAAAACAATTTATCCGTCAACTTTTTATTGACTCCACAACTCACAAGATGTAACAACATAATCCAAAAGGTCACACATACAACAAAGAAGCTGTCAAAACAAACAGAGCCAAGTAAATATCAAATGGTACTTACAGCAATATCTATGACTCACAAAAAAGAGGAGAAAAAACTAATACTACCTTAAGCAGTACTCTATCATTGTTGTTAATATAACCGTGCCACTCCTCATCTGATGGATAACCTTCCGCAAAATCCGGACTCACAGGAGTCCTGCAAATAATCTCAAATTAATTTCTCTGACTAATCTTCTATCTATCTTTTTTTATTTTCATTTTTTCTCCTCAAGCAAATATTCTGCCATCTGAGTTTCAACGGAAAAAAATTTAAACAGAAGTATGTCAAGTATAAGTCACATCAAACTATAAGACCAAAAGAGACTAGCTTATAAGCCTCATTAAATACACCAGCCATCACCAACAGATTTCAGCATGAATCTCTAGTTGGCTGGTGTTCTTCTAAATTCTGGCTTACATACTCCAAATTTATATTAGAACAGATTTATATCTGACATGCGCAATCAAGCGTGTAAACTACGCAGCATAACGCACAATCCATCGCATCACCAATAAAACAAAAAAACTACACTTTCCAGAGACACATTCAAATAAAAAGGTAAAGCAGAACTGATCATCATCATAATTCAGAAGAACGACAATAACAGGTATAGGGAAGTGTTTCCCAATTTAACTAGTGTAATCATTCAAGTCCGAGTAAGAACCTCATCTTGAGGCAGAACGTGGAAGGATAGGAAACGGCGTCGGGATGCGAGTCGGCGATATGCGGAATGCGGAAACGCGCCTCGAAGTCGCTCTGGTACTTTGACTTCCAATCCGAATCGCTGAAATCAATGCTCCCCTGCTGGTTGGATTGCACCTTCACCTCAAATCTACTCCGAATGGGAATACGCTTGGACTTAGGGTTGCAACGGAACCTGAAAGAGAGCAGAGCATGATCGGAGCGAGCCGTGGCCGGCGGCAGAACCGAAGCCGGCTTGATCGCCGGCAAAAGAGCGTCCATTAATAATGCCGCAATGATACGTATATCTGGTGCGTGCGTGTGTGTATATATTGAATTAGGGTAGGGGTTGGAGATCGGTGACGGAGAAAGAGAGGGAGGGAATTAGCGTTGGATTTGGCTTATAGTTGACACAACCGAATCGAGAATAGAAGACTAAATAGTGTAGTAGTGGCGTTTGCTTTTTTGCCTTTCCCCTTTTCTCCTTTTACTTAATCAGTCTTAACATTGTTTTGTGAAAGCGGCTTTTTTATATGACCAATTTGTACTTCTTTCTTCGTCTCACACTTCTCTGGTCCCTACTTCTTCTTTCACCTAAGCTTACGTGGCTTTCTTCTTAAAATCTTCCGCCTCTTCCACGCTTTATCCATCCCATATGATTACTTCCGTCCCAGACGGTACACTTTTTATTTTGGATTATCCCACAAAAGTTTGTATATTTTTAAAAAATAAAAAATCAAATACAATCACCCTTCCTCATATATTTTATTTACAAAAAAATCATCTTTACCTAACACACCTAACATATTTTATCATTTATTTATTACAAAAAAATACCATAATACCCCTAAAAGTTATCACTTTTCTTAATCTCCGTGCCGAAGGAGACATGCAAACTTTTGTGGGATGGAGGGAGTATATATAATTTCTATTTTATACGTTTACGTTTCTCTTTTTTGATAAGTAGGAATCCACAAACATTAATATATTTTTATGAATCTACATATACATTAATACAAATATTTACTATATTCTCCCTTCATTACAAGTGAACTAAGAAGTAATTTAATGTGCAGTATATAATTGCATTTGTACAGTGTGAGTCTCATATTTTAATATTTTAGTTATATTAACGATGTGTGTAGGTTCCATATATCTAAAAAGAAGAATGAGATCCTTTGAACCAAAGACTTAAAATGAAAAAATTAGACCCTTACCGAAGAACAAAGAGAATATTGAATATTAAAAATATTATATTTTTTAATCTTCACGTAAAAAACAAACTTAACCATTATCAACATGGTGTACCATCTCGCGTTGAGACCATTTAAGTTTACAACTTTTTAATTAATTGTTAAATTTTATTAAAAATATTATCGCATTTTTATTTACACTACAAATGATTCATAGAATCGTTCATTGCAATTCTACCACTTTTTTAAAAAATTAGACCCTTACCGAAGAACAAAGAGAATATTGAATATTAAAAATATTATATTTTTTAATCTTCACGTAAAAAACAAACTTAACCATTATCAACATGGTGTACCATCTCGCGTTGAGACCATTTAAGTTTACAACTTTTTAATTAATTGTTAAATTTTATTAAAAATATTATCGCATTTTTATTTACACTACAAATGATTCATAGAATCGTTCATTGCAATTCTACCACTTTTTTATTCAATTATTATTATTTTTTATCCTTCTCACTTAACTCATTACCCAATATATACAAATCTTTGCCTTTTTTAAAAAAATTTAATCCAATCTAACAGCTCATATTCTACTGAAATTTTAGTTATATGGGCAATTAAGGTCCTTAAATCATTTGGCTAACCAATACAAATATTCAAAATCATACAAAAAAGGCAAATTATTTCCAAAGACAAATAATCTTAATAAATACAAATCAGGAGGTTCTCAGGATTGATCTGCGGAGTTGAAGACAACATCTACAAATTGGTGTAAGTGCGGCCTTAAAAAGAGAAAAAGAAAAATTAAAACTTTTTTTTTTATGATCAAGGTTCCGGGCTTACGTCCGACCCCTCAGAACTGCCTCCAGGTAAACCGCGATAGTCACACAATGGATCCCAAGTAATATCTTTAACTACTGCGCAAAACCGCGGTAGTCACACAATGGATCCCAAGTAATATCTTTAACTACTGCGCACAAGGAATCGATCCTCCACCGAGTTTCAGCCTCCCACACTGCCGCTTCTAGCCCTCAATATTAATTGTTCCACCATTGCGCTCCGGGGGACTACCTCAATATTGACCCTTTAACTACTGCGCACAAGGAATCGATCCTCCACCGAATTTCAGCCTCCCACACTGCCGCTTCTAGCCCTCAATATTAATTGTTCCACCATTGCGCTCCGGGGGACTACCTCAATATTGACCCAGACTACTAGGTCAACACATCATTGGTGAAGGCATTGAGGAATCAAATTCCCCTGCCATGTCTCGAACCCAAGACCTCACAATCTTAGGTAGTGGGGCTCTAACCACTTGAGTTACCCACGTTTGACAAAACTTATTTAGATATGTGGGAACTTGTCCAAACATCTTCCTGAAAATTTTAACAAGGTTATACATTATTTCTTAAGCAAATATTCTCTCAGACTCAGTCCCATGTAAATGGGTGTTTTTGTTTTTTAGATACTGTCGGAACTTGACCGTACATTTGTTGAAAATTTTAGATGAATGGAAAAGTAACCTTAAAATGGTATCTAATAGATTAAAGTGTGTCTATGAAGAAGTTTGATCAAAGGGTGTAATTTTTGAATAAATTGTGTCTTTTCATGGAAAGACATTTGAATTTGAATTCAAAATTAAATCTAATAATCGCATCAATTCACGAAAAGACGCCTAGAAATCTATAAATAGGCCCTCTCCTTCCATAATCCTACACTCGGAAGTACTCGAATATTTCCTACACTTCTAAAAGACTTGATCTTAAACACACATGTGACGTAGATGTTCAATAAAGTTCGAGTTGCTTAAAAATTCATAGTGTATTCCTGTGTCGTCCTACTCCTAAGGTAAGTTCATAATATCTTTTGGTTCGCCGTATATTGTAATTTGTAGTGTTACTATCACAAGATGTGAGTCGTTGTATCTTGAAGATGATTGCCATCAAACCGTAAGCACCAGAGCGGGACAATTTCTTCTTAAGGAGAAAGAGTGTAACTCTTGATCGACTCAAATTCCGTTCTTATTATTTTTGTCATATTTTTCTAGTCAATATATTATACTGAAACCCAAATATACCCAACAAAATTTTCCTTGTGAAAATTTTAACAAGGTTATACGTTATTTCTTAAGTAAATATTCTCTCCGTCTCATGCAAATAGATATTTTTATTTTTTAGATACAGCGAAACTTGGCCATACATCTTCCTGAAATTTTTAACAAGGTTATACATAGGGGTGAGCATATAACCGAGGAAACCGAAATGTCGAACCGAACCGATGAATTTTGGTTAATATGGTTCGATTTTTCATATGATAAATTCGGTTTCGATTGGAAAATATGAAAACCTCAGTTTTCAGTTTTCGATTCGGTTAGTTGAGTAAGAAACCGTATTTTTATAATATATATATACCTCATAGGTTTTGGATGCCCTAAATTCATTTTTCATTTCTCACCCCAACAACGCCGTTACCCATTCTTCAGTCTTCCCTTAGAAGCATTCAAAAACCATCTCTAATCATCAAATCGTCTTCCATATCCCGATCGGTGACTCCAACATAGCGAGAATTGGTGACGACAATGGAAAAGAGATTGAGGCTTAAACAAATGTTATCTGCTTGTTTATTTTTTCTGCAGTGATGGTCACAAGAAATGAAAGAAAATGATGCAGTTGCTATGTTTGAATAGACTTGCAACCTTTAAATTTTAATATTTTATTTTGGTTATGTGTTTGGTTTTTGAAATTTGGACATTAAACTTGCATTTTATTGGTGATTTGTATTTAATTTAATTTAGTGTTGTATGCCTATGAACTTTAAACATTGATTTAGAACTTTATTTCTATTGTATTTGATAAACAATGGTTATTGAACATCATCATTTTGTGTATAAGACATTGCATAAGAGTTATTTTATATGAAATATAGGTTTTTAAAAAATTACAGAAATATGATTTTTCTTGTCAAATTAACCGAACTAGTCAAACTAACCGATCTTCTTAAATCGGTTCGGTTTAATTCGGTTACAAGACAATTCGGTTCGATTTTCGATTGAAGTTTTAAAAATTTCGATTAGTTTAGTTTGGTTAAAATGACAATCGAACCGACGAATCGACCGAATGCTCACCCCTAGTTATACATTATTCCTTATATTTTACCATGTTAAACAAATACTCTCTCTGTCCCATGCAATGGTGTTTTTATTTTTTGTACGTAAGTAGTATTAATTGGTGTATAGGCTCATATCTTAATTGTATTAGTGTGTGTAGGTCCCATGTGTGTAAAAAATATAAGGAGATTTTTGGATGAGACGCTAAAAATGAAAAAATTACCCTTTTTGAAATAGACTGAGTGAATACTCATTTGGCCTTTCTTAGTAACATAGGCACACACATAGCACATCACTCGCTACTAATACAATTATTTACTACAAATAAAATAATATTACTATTTAATCCATATAAACGGAGGAATACTCATTTGGCCTTTCTTAATAACAGAGTCAAATTCATTTGTTTTTCATTATTAGATATTCTATTATGGGAGATCTTAATAGGGTTAGGGTCTTTCACTGGAAAGGGGGTCAAAATGCAGAAATGGAAGGTAAGAAGTCAATTGATGGTTCATATACTTAGTAACAAAGAATAATCAAATTGAGTTCATGGATTTTCCCATGTCAGTTTGTAGATCAATAATGGATTTTTTCTCGAAACCTTGGAAATCTTAATGTCATAATGCCTTTCAAATCCCCCTAACCATTATCCTACTGCAATTAATGCCTTTCAAATCCTTCTAACCATTATCCTACTGCAATAATTCTTGCTTAAGAAGAAACGCCCCCCTAACCATTATCCTACTGCAATTAATGCCTTTCAAATTCTTCTAACCATTATCCTACTGCAATAATTCTTGCTTAAGAAGAAACGCCCATGTTGTGGCAATTCCACTCGACGATAATGGGTTAGTTCTTTTTTACAAAGTATTATTTTGTATTTTTAATAAATAAAAATATTTTTGTAAGTTTTTCAAAAGTTATACTCCTATCATTAATACCTAAAACCCTAAAATTTCCAAATAAATATATTTGAAATTATGTAATTAGGATTATATTTATAGTAATGAAAACTTCTAAAATTGACAAAGTTTATGGAAAATTTTACAAAAACTATTTTTATAGTAATGAAAACTTCTAAAATGGACATAGTTTATGGAAAATTTTACAAAAACTATTTCCTTTTATCTTTGTTAATTAAAATATAAAATAATGTTTGCTGAATAAGATTAATTATATTTATTTTTTAATTAGTATAAAAAAACTTTAAAAACCAAAATAAATACATGAAAGATAAACATGAAAAAATAAAATAATTATTTAGCGTATTGACAGCACAATAATGAAATTGAAGAAAAAAGTAGAAGGATTATTTTTTATAAAAAAAGTTTGCAAAGAGCACATATATATGATGATAAAAATCAAAGAGCACACATATTTTAAATTTAAATCTTTCGATTCAAAATAAAAAATCGAACACATATTTAAAATTTAATATTTTCTTCGACCCACTTTAACTTCACATCCTTTGTTTTTATCCATTTTAAACGCATTGATGAATGGGGCGGTAGAAGTAGGGCACTCTATTTTATATTAAAAGTTTACTCAATGGGCCGCTGGCTGCCCGTATGTGTGTATATTAAACATCGGTACTCGGGCCGCCTAATTTATAAAATATAAATATTGGCTAAAGGATCTGTTAGCCTATGCGCTTCCTCCGTAATTACGAAAGAAGCGCGTATGTTTCAATAGCAATAGGAATAACTAATGAGTGAGTATAATTATTAAAAAATATATATATACTATTGAAATAAAAATTATACATATATGAATGTTAGTTTTTTAATAAAAATTTAAATGTGAAAGAAGTGTACAATTATTAAAAAACATATACTATAAAATAGAATAACATGTATACAAAACAAAATAAAAAATTATAAATAAGGGTGGTATACCGTACCGTATCGAAAAAATCTCACCGTACCGATATCATTGGTATTAAAAAATTTATACCGATACCGTACCTACAATCTCGATATACCGAATTTCGATATGCCGAAATTTCGGTATATTAATAATACATACCGTTTTCTTACCGAAATACCTAAATGAACACGGTATAAAAATGGTATTCTAAAATTTCAATACAATGTCTCAATAATCCAAAAACTTTCAATTTTTTATACAACCCAGACGTAGAAAAACAATTTAATCAACGAAAATATTTCAAAATAGTAAAAAAAAAATCAAAACAGTACGGTCCTCTTCATTTTCGATCTCGAGATTGAGTGACTGAACACATAGTTGCTGAAGAATCTTACCAAATAGATGAAAATTAGAGAGATTAACCCAATTTCCAAAGATTAACCAACTTCTTTGGAAAGCGTCAAAATAAGAAGGGTTCCGATCTTGAATTGGCTATGGTGAAGCAGTAAACTTGCAAAGGAGAAGAAGGGAGTGAAGAAAAATAAAGCAGTAATGAAAGACCAAAGGTTTTTGGGAAGGATGAGGATTGGTAGTGCCAAGGAGAGAACATGATGGCCGCTATGAGCTTTGAGAGGATGAGGATTGGAAAAGGGATGAGAGAAGCATATTGGAATCGAAAAGAGAAGGGAGGCGGCTGCAATGTGGAGAGGGAATGAGTAGGGTTAATCTCAATGAGTAGGGTTAATCTCTTTTCAACTATGAAAAATATGTTACTCCCTCCGTCCCACGTATTTTTACCCACTTTCCATTTTGGGGTGTCCCACGTATTTTTACCCATTCCATTTTTGGCAAAAATACATAATATTTTATTACCTACTTTTTACAATCCCAACAACTTTAATTACTTTTTTACACTTTATTCATCATTCTCAATAACTTTATTCATTTTTTCTTTTAAAATTACTAATTTATCCCTACTTTCTCTTACATTATATATTAAAAAAATAAAACGTCTTAATCTCCGTGCCCGTACAAACGGGTAAAAATACCCGGGACGGAGGGAGTATAATATATTTCAACTTATTAGTGAAAGTATAATATATTTAACTAATATTATTATTTAATTCAATTAAAAATTAATTTGGTATGCCGGTATATACCGAAATACCGGCTTACCGATATTTTATGGATCGTACCGAAAATTTCGGTACGGCACCATACCGTATCGAAATTTTCGGTATACCTAAATTTTCGTTAAATTCGGTAATTTTTAATTCGGTAATTGCGGAATACCGAAAATCGGCAATTTCGTCCACCCCTAATTATACACATAGGAGTGCATCATTGCATTCGAGTCCACCTAATACCAACTCAACTACTATATCTTAATTAATTTAAGCATACGAACATCTATTTACTCCATCATACAAATTAAGTTGATATATGCCAACAAATTAAGGGGTATTATGTGGTACAACATTGGTGCATTTATAGAATAAAAATTATTGGGTGGTGAGTAGTTATTGCATTTACTATTTTCTTTTATCTTTGTTAATTAAAATATAGAATAATGTTTGCTGAATAAGATTAATTATACTAATTTTTTAATTGAAAATTGAGAATCACTCACGTTCTAATTTAGAAAAAGACGTTCTAATTTAGAAAAAGTCAAATTATTTTCAAAGCGAAATTGATCTTAAAAAATATACTTACAGTGAGTTGCACAATCATAAAATATATATATGTCGTGTTTCAAATGTCTTTACTGCAACGTTGTTAAGTCTAGATGATTTCATGCTTGTACAGAAAAGTTTTGCTCGAGACTAATCATTAAAATCAGTATGGTCTTTTCAAAACTTTAAAGTTTCTTTAATTGCATAAACTAGTACACATGCCTTGTGTAGAATGTCAACGCAAATTCCAACTTGTAGTGAAATTGAAGAACCCAACCAAATATTAATATCATGGCGGTTAAATGTTAAAAATGAAAAACTATAAAGTCAACAACTATATGTGCAAAACTTGTGCACGCATGCCCATGTCACGCGTTGTAATTTTTTTTGCAAGATTTATAATAGATTTTTCTTTATATTTCTTAATTGTGTTTTTCAACATTTTTTAGAGACTAATTAATTTGATATAGACGCGAAAAAAACCAATAAAACAGGGTAAGACAGTTTGGTGAGCGGCTAAATTAAACTATGAATTATATCAACTAAAATTAAAATAAATATTTAATCAAGTTCAACTTATCACACACTATAAAAATTAGAATATCACTGTTCTATGAATAAGATACTTTTGAATTCTCTTTTCTGTTCTAAAATTGATATAGTTTTTGAAATTAAATTTACAAAAATAAAAAAATTCTTTGGTTAAAAATGCAAAATAATGTTTTATGGATAAGATTAATTATATTAATTATATTAAATTTTCAATGGCTAAATATAATGTGCACCCACGTACAAATATAAGCAAAAACATATACAATTATGAGTAAAAATGTATACAATTTAATTGTTAATTTTTTTAATAAAAAATTGAGTGTAAAAAAATGTACAATTATTAAAATACATGTATACACTATTGAATAAAAAGTTATACACATATGAATGCTTGTTTTTTTAATGAAAAACTTAGTGTGAAAAAAGTATACAAATATTACAAAACACGTATACAAAAGAGAATAACATGTATACAAAATAGAATAAAAAGTTATACAAATATGGGTGCAAGGGTACACCCGGGTGCACCTAATATACACTCATTTTCAATTTGGAATCACATTACTTTTAAGTTTTTAAGTTTCAATTTGAAATGAAAATTGCACACAGTATCCTAGTAATATAAATACAACAAAAATATTAATTCCTAAATATGCTCCAATTTGTTTGTAGCATAGAACAATTTAAAAGTCCATTTATATAATGGGCTAGGCCCATTAAAACTAGTTAGATTTAGGCCAGTCAATAATATTTATTAGTCCATAAATATCATATTTTTATTTTAATTTATACAATAAATGATGAAATTCATATAAAAGTAATAATTATAAATTAAATAAAATTAAATTTTGTGATGACAAAAATATAGAAATAATATATAAATTGAAATTCAAATAAAACAAATGATTTACAACAAATCTCTAATATACTAAAGAATATATATATACTAGTTTTATTGAATTCGTGTGTTACACGGATTCGTTAGCATATTTTATCTTAAATTAATAACATAAATTAGTTTAAATATATTTTATTGTTTATGAACATAATTAAGTTATTAATTTATACAATTACTTATATTTTTCTTTTTACCCGTGTGTTACATAATACTTATGTTAAATAAAAATTTTATAAATATTATTTTTTTAGTTTATAAATAGTATAATATTTATATTAACTAAATATTTTATAAACATTATTATTTTTTCAATTAAAGCTTTATGGTAATTAAATACGAAATTTTTAGAGTAATTAATTTTTAAATGTAATCTTATAATGAAAACAAAGAAGTGTAATTTAATTTTTAAAATTACATATAAAAATGTGGTAGATCTCTTTTTCATTCAATATATATATATATTATAATATACTCCATATTTAAATTACTATCTTCTTGAAATAATTAATTGAATAAAGACTTATCAATTATATTTTTTAGATAAGAATAAATATTTTGAAGATATATATTAGTGATATAATAATAAATGTTAATATATAATAATAAAAAATAAATATAGAAAGATTATATAAGAAATTAAAATAAAAAATACGACGATTAACCACGTCGCGACACCTCATACTTTTAAAAAATTATTATTTATAGCAGCGTATTTGTAATTAGTATATATATATATATATATATATATATATATATATATATATATATATATATATATATTACTTATGTGTTTTTATTAAATTTCTAGTAAAACATGACGTATAAAATTGTTGTTAACTTATTTTAATTTAATTATTTATGATTTATTTGATTTAAAATGAAGATAATGATTTCGGTTGTTTCAAAATAAAATGACCATTATTATATGAAAATAATTAGTCTTAATATTTGTGGACCACAATTATAATATTTTGCAGCTTTTGCAGATACTGAAAAATCATCTACTAATTAGGTTGCAGGTTGGCATGGCCCTGCTGCACCACCATTTTCTAATTATTTAACTACTATACTTTCAATTTCCCAATTATTCCAATGTATAATGTGACAATTAACAACATCCAACCAACTGGGAAAAGCATAATTAAGTAGGGCATTGTTTTTATTTTTTTCAAAATTTAATTGAACTCCAAATTATTAAATATTAATATTTTAAAGTTTTAATTTAGTATAATTTAATTAATTAGTTTATGTTGGCAAAGTTGTTGGATGTATTATTTCTTTTTATATAAGATATATCAATTCACGAACCATGTATATAAAGTGATGGTACTTTTAATACTAAAATGTATTTTTAGGTTACGTTTTTAGAGAATGAACTTTATTGTGGAAGGATGAATGAGAAAATAATAAATTTAATATTGAGACGTATGGAGTATTATTTTTTATTTTATAATTTATTCATTATATTATTATTACTTTTTTATTAATTTAAATATTTTTTTAAAAAATATTACTACTTTTTATTCGTAACCTTCTATCACTTTTTTTTTTTAAATTTGTAAGCTTAAGATTTTAATTAAATACTCCATTTTCACATGCAAAAGCTTTAAATAGCATGCCTGGTTGCCTATGCGTATTGGAGAAGTAGGAAAAACAAATTTAAAGGCATCAACTTATACTTTTTTTTAAAAAAAAAAATCTTGAAAAAAAAAATTCTTTATCCTTTTTCTTTCCAAAGTAAAAAAAGCAAGTCTTGCATGAAACCGTCTCACGAAATCATTTTACACATTTTAAATCAATTATTACTTTCAATATAAAATATTATTACTTTCGCCATAAAATATTATCACTTTTCATTTATAATAAAATAGTAGTATCACTTTTCATTAATTAAGTACATTACAAGAGTTATCACTTTTTATCCGTACCTAACTTATAAGGTATGCGAGACAGTCTTTGCCAACTAAAAATTTGCTAAGTTAAAAAAATACGGAAAAAATAAAACAACAGGCATGTCAAGATGGAAAGCTATGTTTGAATTTTTCTTGAAATATCCTTGATTCCTCTGTGGTTTTATGAAAACAAATAAAATTAGAGTTTCAAAATGCACACCTGTGACAGTTGTATTTTTATTTGAAGTCCACAGTGAATTCACAAAAATATAATTATAATTTGTGACATAATTAAATTCACGAAATTGAGAAATTCGTCCAATTAAATGAGAGCATCATGAAATGTGTTGGTGTTGGTGGCATTAATGAATAATGTATGTGTATAAATGTTGATGCATTAATGTGTATATAGTAAAGTGTTCCATCCAGAAGCCGTTTATATATGTTGCAGTTGTGCCCACATGTTTCCTTTACAACATTACAAACATTGAAATTTAATAATTATAATGAAATATATAAAAAGGTTGTTCGAATAAAGAGATTGCAATAACATATTTATATACAACTAAGCTTTGGATCTATCGACTTTCTCGAACATCAACTTACTACATTTATGTATATAAATAAATTATTATTGTTTTTAAATATTCCCATTCCCAATGCACAAGTGTGTGTGTATATATATTAATACTAAATTTTTGTTTTCCTATCGTGATTATTTTGACATGATGAATGGAGTGTTGTTAGAATAAGAGATTATATCAATCCATATTAATCACACGGCGTATTATTTATGATATTAGTTATAGATTTACAAGTAATTAAAAAAATGTATGAATTTGTATAACAATTGACACTGTTATTAATGTTATATACCACTTCGAATATGAGTTAAGACTCAATGACGATACGAATAAATAAAAGAGTTCATGAGATCCAAGTCCAATAGATCGAAGATAAAGTCCGTTCAAAGTATAACGGACAAACAGTGAAGACTTAAAGACCAATAACAACGAAGCCCAGGTTTATCTGGGATATCACATACCCATTCTAGCATAGGATCAACATGAATACCTTGAGTTGAGCTGACCTTAAATAGAATCGGCTCAACTGAGGATAATCTCGTCTAACTCCTCAGAAGTTAGCATATCAAAATCTCATCAGTTATGAGCGCCTAAAAGAAAATGACACATCACTCTTATAATTCCTGACAAAAGAGCAATACACAATAGGCATGAGCAAGCTATAAACTAATAGAAACTCTACATAACTTGGGGGCCACTTATGTACATAAGAATATTTTGCAGAGTTGGTTCTCCATAGATAGCAGGTTTAGTTTCTCCAAGAACACATGACATCCTCTTATAAAGCTAACAATTGTGCAAGGTCATGATCCATGATAGGGCAAATGAAGAACATATATATACATATATAGCCATCCCTACAAATTGCAACACAATGGGTACTACTTCATCTTCTACATTTCATGTATAGAGAGGGCGAGTGTGAGGTTGAGGGTAAAAAGAAATAATCATCAATACTAGACAGTGTGCTCCAATAATTAATTATTTAGCTTTGTGGGAGTTCTTTCGGTTAATTATTACTTTGTCCTTGTGATTTATGTCGTGCTATTTATCCCTATAGTTTAGGTCAATTTGGATGTATGATATATTTGAATGAACATGAGAATGACTCTTTGTTTCAAATTTAGTTTATTTTTCTCTTTCTTACGTGTCAATAGTACAATGATATGACACATAAGATAACAAAATATAAAATACACATCTATATCAATAGCTCTCTCACGCCATATAAATTTACATCATTTTGATTGTATTTTGAGCACGTCTCCATTTCTTAAGAATGAAAATAAGATTTAAATTTTTAATATAATACATTTCTCCAAAGTTGGTTTGAAACTATAATATTTTATTTGAATTTTCTTTTAGATCTCACATATATTTTTTTGCTGTATAATGATATATGGCTCGTGTAGTACTATATATGAACATGACCTATATTTGTGTATGACATATACGTACTGTGTTAATCAATATGATAAAGACTTCAAATTCTATTGCAAATTATTTGATTTAGATATGACAAGATGACATAGATTTGCAAGATAATTATGATTTAAATCGAACACGTAACCCCCCCAGTTGAAATCATCTTGTAAATTCTTGGACAAATTAATATAGGTAGGTATTGTGTGAGACCGTCTCACATGAGACTATTTTTCATTTTTTATAATAGTTATCACTTTTGCTATAAAACATTATCATTTCACTATAAAATATTATCACTTTTTATTTATACTATAAATTGTTCATGAAATAGCATCATCACTTTTCTTTAATTTATTATCACTTTTCTGTATAAAAGTTGTCACTTTCTGACCGTCTCACACAAGTCTTTGCCATTAATATATAAGTATATACTCAATTTTTGTTTGATCGTTTATAGAAAATATTATAAGTGTCGTTGAAGACTGCTATTTTAATATGTGCAAACTGTGATTTATGATTTAGATCGTTTGTAATGAAAAAGAACAAAACGTGGAACCAAAATTTAATCATTTTTTTTCTTCAGGTAAATCGTATTAAAATGTAAAAGAATTTAATTTCAGCGTTTATTCGTAACATGCATCAATAATTTAAAGTAGATTATACTATATGATTAAAATCTCATTAAACAATAATATTCTTGAGCTATAGTTAATTAACATTCTTGAAATACAATGCTATAATAAATGTATGTGCAAATATACATATGTAACTGAATCAATACATTAATGAAAGATATATAGAGTAACAATAAATAAATTTCTCATTCTGTGCCCAAAAAAAAAATATAAATCTTGTTTATATAAATAAAAAGGCTTGTAAATTTGCTCTATTTCAGTAGGGTATCGAGGAACTTCAACTCGTACCTTTTTTAGAGTAACTTTATTTTAAATTCGGTTCGGTTTCGAGTAATTCGCGAACCGGCTCGACTTAATAATGTAGAGGCATAAAGTACTTAATTCAGATGGTATAAGAGGAAATACAAGCATGAAATGTCAGTGATATTTCAAAAAATTTAAAGGGGTTCTCTCCCTTCCACATTTAATGAATAAGGTGAAAAAAAAAAGTTACTTGAATTTTTGATCCATAAAATGGTAAAAAAAAAAGAAAAAAAGATTAGCACAGAATTCGAAATTCTACCAACAAACAATGAATGCTGTGCAGAATGGTTCAGGTTTTTCTGTACAATGAAAACAAAAAGGTTGTTTGGAAGAAATGAACGCTCTCAAACTAACAGAATGGCTCTAACTCATTTGAGATAAAGCAAAAATTTATCAACAAACCTTAAAAATCATTTATCACATCATCATTATTTTATATCTTCACACACCCATTATAAATATATGAAAGAAATTAAGGAATGCTGTCTGAAATGGCAATGTAAGGATATGATATGATGTATACATAAGAATTAAGAACCCTAATTTGAAGAAATTAATTCCATCAAGGTAGTCTAAATTAAGTTACAAAATGATAATAGTGTATATAAGATAAGATAAAATAATAACATGATAGTTAAATTAAACGTACATATGAGTAATTGATGAAGTTGAAGTTCACTCCAACTCTCTCCACATACTACTACATTAATAAAGAAAAAAGAAAATAGTAGTGCCAATAAAAGCATAGCTAGGTTTTCTTACCAAGGGTGTGTTTGTTGTTGTGCATCCACACTTTGAGCACGTGCCTTTTGATCCCCAACTCAGTGCAGAAATGGTGCACCATTTCTTCATCCTGTTTCTGAATTTTCCAATCCAAACGCTCCGCTAAATTCAGCATCTTCTCCTTCTGCTCCTGACTAAATTTGGTCCGAAACCGTTTCTTCCCGCCGCCGCCACCGCCGCTCGGCCCAGAGTAGTAATCCTCCATCTCCTCCCTCGATCCGCTCCCCCCGCCGCCGCCGGAGCTCGACGGCAGCGCCAGGGGCGGCGCAGCCCTCGCCTGCTGCGCCGCCACGTGGAGGTACCCGCTCGGGCTTCGGTACCCGAAATGCCCGTGCGGGTGGTGGGTCAGCAGCAGCTGCTGCTGCGGGTGGAAAGGGAACGCGCCGCCGCCCCCGCCACCGGACTCGTTCTCCTTGCGGTGGAAGTTCCGGTGGCAATTGCAGGCGGCGCACTTGAGGGATTCGAGGGTGCCGTCCTCACCCGCCGGCATGAACTCGCCGCAGCCGTCGACGGCGTGGCCGCCGATGCTAACGGCGTGGTTTTTGAGGCACTCCTTGTAGCGGTGCTTCCGGAGCGGCGGCGGAGGGGGGGAGGGGATTTTGGTGGGGGGGCGGAGGGAGTCATTGTAAGCTTGTCCTAAACCCACCTCACCCTCTTGCTCCTCATCTTGATCCTCAAACTCCATGGATTTACCTTAAATCCACCACCTTAATTATGCTATATATATACTTGTAATAGAATTTTAGTTTATATACTCCAAACATGCATTGCTTAACCCTAGGTACAGTCACCGGCAACCCGGAGCTACGGGTTTCTCTCTCCTCTTTCTCTCTCTACTCTACTCTTTTATCTCTAGCAAAATTTTGGAGTTAAGAGAAGTGTAGTGAGAAGATAAGATAAGAGAAGTGGATAAAAATATTCTTTCTTAGTGTAAATGCACTTTTTTCTTCTTTCCAAAATAAATTAATAATTATTACACTATAATCTCAATATCTATTAGTACATACTACTTATATAATTATTTTATTTTAAAATGTATGGAGTATTCATTTGGGTGACACGTGTGGATTTGTTGAGTTGTACTATATAGTATTAATTAAGTTGAATAGCTTTATTAAACTAAAGTTGAATTAGTTTACAAGGTTGAAACTATATATATGTATCCCCTTTGATCGAATTTGGGTTCTACTTCTTACCAAATATAGTGTGGTTTATTTTTATGCATCACATGATGTAACTGGTCAAGGTGTCTTTTCTCCTCTTACCTCTTTTCATCAAACTCAAACAAATTCAGCAATTATTAAACGCTTTAATACCTTCATTTACTTCATAATGTACTACAATTATTACGGAATTATAACAACAATTTATACCATCTCACTATGTCGACTTAGTAATTATTTATACAAAAGAGATACGTACTTGACACCTAACGACACACCATATTTTTTATTTAACATTTTCCTTAATTCGAAATCCAATAATTTTTATTTGTATTTCATCAATAATTCATAATATAAATAATTATAAATAAATAATAATAATATTTTCTATGTAAATCTTACTCCATTATTTATTTATTATTTAAAAATTAAAGACTGCAATATCATGGAAAATCAACAGAAGTAAGTATAAACTTACCAAGTAAAATATTTAGATTGAGTCTCATATGAAGTATATTTTGGTTTTGTACGAACAATTACAAGATCCAATTAAGTGAACGGACATGATACTTAATGATATATTTAATTTTATTAGCGTGTTTAATAAATTTGGGAATGATTTAAAAGTGGCAATATAACAGTAGGTACACATTGTCGGCATGCAAGATTTGTCATTAATTTATGATAGATTGTTTGCTTTAGTTGTTATAATGATGCATAATTTTAATCTGCTGACTTATAATGTCAATTACATTATATACTCAATAAGATATAAACACCTCATACGTTTTTTTTTTTAAATCAGTTAAAAGAAAATATTATAATAAGAGTTTAAAGATATGCAAACCTCAAAACACAAATAAAAATTACAGGTATGAGAGAATGTAATACATGTATTAAGTATAAGAAAAATGAGATATATGTATTTTTATTTTACTTTTATTGCTTAAATTTTATTTCGTTCAATTTGAATTAAGTATAATATCTATAGTAATTTTTTTTATAAAATTTGATTTATGTCAAACAATTATGTGAGATATTTTCATGAAAGATTTATGTGAGATAAATAAGAAATTATAATTAATATTTTAATAAAAATGATAGTGGTGAGGTAAATTATTAATTTTATGAATAAATAATTTATAGTATAAATAAGAGTGACAATATTTTTATCAAAAAAGTAAAATATTTTTAAGTAACAACTATCTAAAATATATTAAAACCATCTCATGTGAAATGATTTCAAGTTCTCTATTTATACATAGTCTTTATTTCTAATACATACAATTTCATTTAATTTGAATTTATGATTTAATAAAATAGGTAATGTTCTTATTATAATTCAAAACATTAGTTGCAGGATACAGTTAATGCGCACACATCTTAATTACTCATTAAATGTATACAATTTGTTGGAAATTTTTAATTAAAAATAATAATTCCTTTTTCAATTAGAAATATTTTTTCCAATTATGATCATATAATTTTAGTCATTAGTATAACGGTAAAATGTGAGTTTAATATCGAAATCCCCTCGTAAAAAATTATTATATTCAAGATAATAATTTTAAAAAGTTTTAAATAGTCCTATAATTTTAGATTCTTACCAAAATAGTAATTTTTTTTTTTACATAAAAAATACAGTATTCTATTTTTTTTTATTCTATGGAATGAGATAAATTGTATCCACACTTTAAATACGCGGAGCTCGCTTTCTATATTTGGCCATATCAGGGTTAGCTTCTTTCAAGGTTTATTTATATAAGTATACACTCATCATATACTTACCAATTAAAAAAAAAGACAAAAACTTGTGTAATACAGTCTCATGTAAGAGTTTACGCGAGACGGTTAGAAAGTGATAACTTTTATAAAAGAAAGTGATAATAAATTAATGAAAAGTGATAATGTTATTTCATAAATAATTTATAGTATAAATAAAAAGTGATAATATTTTATAGCGAAAGTGATAACATTTTATAGAGAGAATGATAACTATTTTAAAAAGTGAAAAACGGTCTCACGTTATTTCTTCAAATTTGAGTCCGTTTATGGTAAATTTGCAAATTTACACTATATATTTAGAACCACTGCTATAGTAGCACATATGGATCCTGTATGCCATCTTCTTCAACACTAGAAAAATTTTGTTTAAGTGATAAGGATTTATTGACAATCATATTTTGGCTTGTAATTAAAGGGAATATAGTAGAAAATTCATATGATTATAATTACTTCAGTAATCCTAAATCTTGTGCAAATGATTGAAAATGAGCCTTATTTATATTATAAAATCCTAGTGTACTGTCTACTCTCCACACTTATCTTCATTTTCCTTTTTTTTACTGATCAAATTTATCTTCATCATATATATATATATATATATATATATATCACATTAATTAATAATCTCATAGGCATAAACCAATTTAATTTTTTTGAAAATATCAATCTTATTTAACACACTGACATACTTGAGTATTTATTATATTAAAAATGCCATAAACCCAAAAAAATCCAATAAAAATAACTGTGAGACGAGTGGAAGAAGTATTTTATTTGGTAAAATTTTTAGTATATCATTTTAGATTTAACAAATTATTTTTAATGCCTCGTCTTTAATGAAAAATGTTAAAATACTGAAAATGGTGAAAATACTCTTGATTGATTTGTAACTTGATTTTTAAAAATTTTAAGTGAGTCATAATATGTATAATTGAGTCATAAAATATGTGTAACCAAATTATATATTTTAAACAAATCAACAATCAAGTTAATTTTTATCAAATTAAGCATTTTAACAAATACCCTTAAAATTTTAAAAAAATTAAAAAAAATCCTTAAGTGTCATGGACAATATTACACCTTAGTTCTATTTTATATGGGAGTATCCAGTGTAGTCCTTATTTAATTAAGAGTCCAAACTTTGGTGTCAACTGAATTATGTCAGCATAAAATAATGAACTTGTAGTAAATTATTAAACATATCTAAGGATATTTGGGTCATTTAGTCACAATTATTATAAATATATATAATTTGATTATATTTATAGAAAATGGTGGGGTAATAATCCTTTGGCACAGAGTAATTGCATCTGCAGTGGGGAGCAGAGGAGCGCAGTGAAAACACAACGCGCATAAGGAATGCGTGTGGATTCGCAAGAGAGGCGGCGCGTGGCGGCGGCGCGTTGAAAACAATGCATGCAGGATGTACTACTATTAATTACAGTGTAAATTAAATTTAAATAAAAATAAATAAATAAATAAAAAGGTTGTTAGCAATAAAGAGAGCTGGTGTGAGCTATTAATATTGCGTGTGAAAGTTGCGTTTCTGACATCACTGACTACTCCAGGCGTCAACGTTAATTAATTTTTCGAGACTCTAATGTTCAAATTCAACTAAACCCTATTTAATTTTTTTTTTTTTTTTTTTTTTTTTTTGATATCGAGGTTCCGGGCTTACGCCCGACTAGTCCTCGAGGAAACAGTCCCGGCCCCTCAGAACTGCCTCCAAGTAAATCGCGGTAACCACACAATGGATCACAGGTTCCTAATATCTTTAACTACTGCGCACAAGGAGTCGATCCCCAAGTGATTGCTCCATGCTGGTGATTGCTCCATGCTGACCCTCCCCCTAGCTCAGCCGCAGGTTCCCACCGAGCCGCAGGTTCCCACTGAGTTTCAGCCTCCCACACTGCCGCTTGTAGCCCTCAATATTTGGTATGAGTATTATCAAAGTTTTTAAGATACATTTACATCAATTATTTAAAACATACTATCATGAGAGATTCCCCTATAATTTATAGTTATTTTCTTTTATTTAATTGTACTCTTATGACTGATCTTTCAATATTTTCTCCGAGTTATACCATTCTCTATGAAAAATGAAGTCATTAATTTTGAACTTTACAAATCAACCAAACTACACATTTCCAAGCACATATTACAAAATTATTTCCCCTTATCCCTAAAATAAGGCTAATAAAGTGTAGTAAATTTACTGATAGAATAGAGAGTAGAGTCGTTTGCACACCTATCCAATTGAGGCACTTCATCCACACTTGATATGCAAACTTTAAAATCCAATTTATAAATTTTTTGATCAAATTATGAAATCAGGTTAATTTTATTAAATTCTAATTTATACTTTGTATAAGTATTACGCTAAAAAAAGTCATTTTTAGCGACGTAATTTACCAACGAAATTCAAATTCATTGGTAGTTATCAACGAATTGCAAACAAAAATTATATTTTTCTTTTAGCAATAAAATATCAATATATTTATTATGTTTTTTATCAACCACTGCTATTTACTCGGAATCATTATATAAATTACCAAGAGAATTATTCACAACGAATTATTTGCTAAATAATTGAATATTCGTTGCTAAAAATAATAATAGCTGCAACGTACGGTATTTGGTACCGATCGGCCTCTCAATATTGAATAACTAATTTAATATAGTAGTAATTAAAAATCAACTGCAAATACAAAAATAAATAAATAAATAAAATACTCTCTCCGTCTCTCAATAATTTGCACAATTTTCATTTTGAATTGTCTAACAAAAGTTTGCACCCCCTAAAAAAAAGTAAAAAGTCAAAATAATCATCCTCCTCTATACACTTTATCTAAAAAAAATTATCTCTACAACTAACACACACAACATATATTATAATTTATTTATTACAAAAATATACCATAATACCTTTAAAAATTATCACTTCCTTAATTTCTGTTTTGGAAGAGGGGTGCAAACAGAAGAGATATGAGAGAATAGTAGAGAAATTTATTTTAAGTGAATACTCCCTCCATCTAATCTAAAAGTATTCATTTTACTATTTTGAGCGGTCCACATTAAAAATACTCATTTCTTTGTTTTAGTAAGAGGATCCACATAAGTCTCACAATTCACTACTAATACAATTACTCATTATATATAAAATAATTATTTAATTTCACGTGAAAAGAAAATGGTGATTTTGGAGTGGATGGAAGAGGGAGTAGAATAATTAAGAAAAGAAAAAAATGAAAAGGAAAGGAAAGAATAATAATTAGATTAGATGTAAAAAAAAGGGGAAAATGGTGGGGACTGGGGAGTGAGGGAGTGAAAGCAGCAGAACACAACACACCAGAATAGAACACACACGACACACTCCTGTCAGCCCCAAGGAAACAAACCACTCTAGTTTATATACTTGCATATACATACACATGTGTACAATCAATTTATATATATCTCAATTCCAAATTATATTTTACTAGCTTTTCTTGAATCATACATCAATTTTATATTTCATTGCTAAAAGTTTTAATGATGGAAAATAACACAAACTATAGAGTATTGTTAATTTTTATGTGCATGGCATAATTATATACCACTTCAGTAGTGGACCTTACATGAAATTTTTTTATTTTTTTATTTTACTAAACTTGTTTTAGAATGATTCTATAAATAATACTCCATATAAGGTGTAAAGTATGATGGGTTTGTTAGTTAAAAATAAAATTAAATTAAGATAAACTATGATGAGTTGCACATCATGCATACTATAGCACCTCTATTGTTATAATTACATCTACAAGCCTCACCAATACTATTATATTATCATTCCTATTACTATATAGTATATACATGTAAATGTTTGGGATGCCTCGAGGGCATAGCTCAAGTGGTAGAGGGGAAGGTAGAAAGGTCTTCCAACTGAGCTTGGTTGTTGCAGGGTGGGGGTTCAAATCCTGCCTTCAAGTTAAACAGTGAACCCTATCTATAAGCCACTTGAGGCACATCCTGTGATTTACCTCCTCCACCAATCCCCAGGACAGGGGCCTGGGTAAACCATGTAAATGTTTGGGATAGAGCAGCAGAGGGGACAAAAATGTGCAGTGAGAAGACAGACAATGGATGAGATTCCTCAGCTCAACTGTGTTTGTGTTATGATTCCTTCTCTCTTTTTCTTGCATCTCACTTTATCATATGATCATACTATCTCCCATTCTTTTTCATTAGCGCATATATGTACCCCACCCCACCGTTAGGGCCCCCACTCCCATCATATATTTTCTGCCATTCCATCCATCTCACTCTATATATAGAGAGAGAGAAGGGAGTAAATAAAATTGAGATTATTTGTGAGGATTTGGAAGCACAATTAGATTAATGGAATGTTTGATGATAATTAGGGTAAGTTTGAGAGAGATAATTAATGGATGTATTGAGTGGAAAATGATAATAATCTGTTAACAGCTTCATCTCTGATTTATAGTTGTAAAGGGAGACATTTGGCAGTGAAAAGGGGAAGCAGATTGTGACAAGACAAACAATATTGGCAAACCTGAATTTCCAATTCTAACAATTTGCCTTTTTTTTTTTTAAATAAAATTAAGAAAAGAGAGAGAGGGCAGAAAGAAAGAGAGTTGATTGGGCAGCAAATCAGAAGGCATGAAAACTAGAGAATTGTTTCCATGTGTTTTGTCTGCTATTCTCACTCTCTGTCTCACTGCTCCCTCTTCTCCACTCCTCTCCTCTCCCTTCTTTTCAACTTTTCATTTCA
Source organism: Pogostemon cablin (assembly GCA_023678885.1). NCBI lineage: Eukaryota > Viridiplantae > Streptophyta > Magnoliopsida > Lamiales > Lamiaceae > Pogostemon > Pogostemon cablin. The sequence goes on along the minus strand of CM042993.1, from coordinate 4,453,673 downwards.
TTCCAGCTAGCCTTTGACATGACATCCATACCTTTATTTAATTAATTCTTACTTATTTCACATATATATAATCTTCTTTCTTATTACTATAATTATAGTACTAATTATTAAGCTAAGAATTAAAAAAAATTCTGAATATGCTAGGATAAAATTCCATTAGCACTCCTTACAAACTCTATCAAATACCCATTGTTATAGTCACCAAAATCACATTTTTACCCATTTAGTTTTTGTTGAGACGCATTATTTATCAAGTAGAAGAGTAATAGTAAAAAATTAATTGAAGTGGATTAATGTTTATATTATAAAAGAATACTCTCCGTCCCAGGCTAAGAGGACCATTTTTCCATTTTGGTCGTCCCACTCAAAGAGTCCCCTTTCATTTTTTACACATATGGGACTCACACACCCCCTCTAATACAATTAAATGTTGGGACCCACACTCCTATTAATACAACTACCAACTACACATTAAATAATAATACTCCTTAATCTACGTACTAAAAAGCAAATGACCCTCTTAATGAGAGACGGAGGGAGTATAAATTTGTCATAGAAAACTAACTTATTAATTGTGCCCCAATGTCATACAACATGTCTCTATATGTTATTGAGATGCAATTTTATGAAGCCCTAAAACTATAATTTTCTATTTTATGCTAGTTTTTTTTTTAACCACACCAAGTTATTTGAGAAAAGAAATTTTGGATTGACTTGATTCTAATTTCTATGTTTATTTATCAATCCTTATCTATAGATCTTCTACGTATGTATTTTATTAACAATTAATATGATCAATAGCTAATGTGAAAGTAAGTGATCAAGTCGGATTAGTTCTAGTCTGACCTTTTAGCTGGTGGTTGTTTTTTATATGAATCTTACTATTCTAGAAAGATGGAGTATTTAAATAAGTCCAGTTAAATACTTCCTTTTGTCCAGGAAGTATTTTATAATTTTATATTTGAGTAAGGCTCTTATGCCTCCGGGAATCATGTCCTTTTGCAATTTAAATCCCTAGCAATACATAGATTTAACGTGTTCCCGGTACACAAGTTTTTGCCTTTATATTTTATTAGTTTCACTAAGTATTCACATTTTAGTATTACTAAAAAAGATTTTTTTTTTAAACACTATAATAAACTCACTTTTTTATACACATTCTAACATAAAAGCCTATTTTTTTATACATCTCAATAACTTTATACAACTTATCCGAGCACAAAAATGAGTAAAATACATTCATAAACGGAAGGAGTAGGATTTTGAGATACATTTTAGAAGTTGGTTAGAGTTAGACCTTAAGCTCCCTTTGAATAATGTGACGTATTTCAATTCCTGTACTCTCACTTTCTAAAAGAAGAAGTTACAGATTTATATTAATTTGTTTTCTGAATCATAATTTGATCACTTTAAATAACATAAGCTTTATTCAAAAAAGAACAAAAAGAAAGCTAATTTAACCTCTTGCAGCTATAAATGAAGTCAAACATTTAGAAACTTAATCCAAATCTTTAACGTAATTACTTTTTGCATGGATACATATATTAGTGCACTAATAATTAGCCCTTTTAGAATTTTAAATTTTTACTAATTAAAGACATAATTTAATTTAAACCTTTGATTTTTATAATTTATATCATTTTGAATTATAGGATAAAATAAAATTTTCACAATCGTAAACTGATATTCAAGGTTGTCACTTGTCTGTCACTAACGGTTTTGGACCAACGCCTCTTAAAATGGCAATCACATATACACATATAAAATGTTTCCATAATGTGACGTTATTAATTATTGGCATAATTTATAAAAATAATTTGATATATAACCCACTTAATAATTTATATTTTGGGGGGAGAAAGAATTACGAAGATCAGTTCTAAATACAATCTGCTTAAAAAAAAATTAAACACAGCGAACAGAAAATTATACTCTAATTGATATCAAATTTTTGGGTTAAGTATGAAATTGTTTTATAAAACAATTCTTGAATTGATCATAGAAGAGTATAAACATAATAAATCTTACTAAACTCTAAATTTTACTCCAAAAAATATATTTAGTTGTGAAATAAACTCTATAGGAGCCAAATCATTTAGAATTTATTAAGGCATCATCAAAAACATTATTGGAGGAGATGTATTGAGGTGACTCATCATTCATTTACAACTCTTCATATCATCTCTCTCTCTATATACACACACCACACTGATTTCATTAAATTCTCAACTCCAAAAATTTGCAATATGCTCCCTATAAACTGTAGCAGTGTTCTAATTTGGAAACAAAATTATAACACCCAAATAGATATAATGGATTTACATAATTGATTAGAGAAGCATGCATGTGACTGTTGCAGGGTAACAGGGTACTTGATTAGATTCTCGGGTTTAATGGTGCAGAAACAAAGATCATCGGGGCCCCATTTTAAATACTCCGTTTCAATTATTCCATTAAATCATGCATCCTACTGCCATGTTTGGATTTTACTTTTACTATCCATCATCAACCCTCAACTAAACTATTCCACTCCCAAACATACCCTATGCCCCCATTCATATCCACATATATCACTCATTTATTAAATAATAATTAATCCTATTCCCCACAATGCACCAACTTAATAAAATTGATAGTCTCCTATGAGACGGTTACGTGTAAAAACAAGTTTTGAAACAGATCGATCAATGGTTAAAATATGTAGTATATTGGTAGTTAAAGTATGTCGGTAATACCATTATAGGAATTTTATCAATACAGAGCCTGAAAAATGGGTAATCTATCAATTCGGGCTTGAATTATGTATATTATCGATTAGGGACCTGAATTATGTAAAATTATCAATTCAGGGCCTGAACTTAGGCCCTAAAATTAATAAAATATGTGATAATATTGGACAAATTCAGGCATTGGATTGATAGTTTTACATATTTCAGGCATTAGATTGATAGAAAAAATAATTCAGGCTCCTAATTGATAGTTTACTCATAATTCGGGTCTTGAATTAATAAAAGCCCTAAATTAATATCATAATACCCTAATATTATACTTTAATTATCATTATCATAATTTAAAAAAAAAACATATTTTATCTTATAACAATCGTCTCACAAGGATATATCATAAGAGACTTCATCTTCATAAAATTACTAAATATCATATGTGGGAGAGAAATTAATCGTGTAGTTCAATTAAAAAAAAGTCAAACACCCTTTTGTAAAAGTTTTAAAAGGGGGTAATGTACGTAAATATGTAACTTTGGGTCCGTTAAAGAGAAAAAAAAAAAAGGTTTTACTTTTGGGGGTAAATTGTCACCTTTGTCATGAATAAATTTAAAGAAAAAGTGAACTACTTGTGTTCTTTTAATGTAGGAGTATGGTTTGGGTCATTTTAATGTTGATGAAATCACTTCAAGAGACATTCAAAATCATCTAACAAAAGATAGATATACTAATTAATACCACTAAATTATACTTATCAACATTAAATACATATAATTATATTTTTAATTCAATAATTAAAAATTTGTGCTGAAATGATTCGTCATGTATAATAACCTCTCCTAATTTAATTAGTATTTTTTTTATTGCATGTTCTTAAGGGCTCCTACTTTATAGATTTATAGCACTAACTTTAAATATATAGAGCAATCAAAACCTTCCTTAAATAAATTTTTTTATTTATCTTTTTTTTTTTCCCTCAAAAAAGTATATAGTCTATATATGTAATTATGTTATGAAATTCCACACTCGTTTCCAGGAAACCATATAAGATATGTATATTGTACTTGTAGGATTGAGCCCGTAGGCCTGTAGGTAGAATAGTCCAGCCCGAAGAAAATGGCCCACTTTTCTGTGATAGCCCGATTTTTTAGGCCCAGAATACGTAAAAATGTTTTCATTTCTATGAGTAGCATTGCAGCCCGGCCCATTATCACTGGATTTCCAGTTATATATTAGTGAATGCCCAACTTTTATTTAAAAAGAAAATGAATAAGGGAAAAATCGTGGCAGTGAACTAACAAATATAAACAATCAAGTTTAAGAAATTAATATCTAAATTTTAGAATAATTGTGTATTTTATATTTAAATTTAAACTTTTATAAAGCAATATAGACAATCTGTTAATTCTGTTACAGCTTCAATTGTATTATTGTGTGTTGAAATCAAATGAATGATTATAATCGACCTTTTCTTCTTGCGATCACAATATGAAACAATAGTCATAATTCTTTTTGGAACCATTATTATGGTCCACTACAACGTTATATTGATGAATTTTTAAAGCTACAGTATAATGCATATTAAATGTATAAATAGAAATACACATGACATTGTCATGAATTATTTCTAAATAAAATAAAATTGAAAAAGAAATTGAAAACAAAAGTGGAAATTCAAGTTTGGTTTTATATACGTATAGATTAAACGCATTACATTGTACTACTATGGTATAAAAATAAATAGTTTTTTTCTTTCTTGGTCCTTAATATTGTTGAGTGGTGATTCCATTATTCTTGTAATTTTAATTAATCCCATATTCAATATATATTTTAATAAATAAATAAATGCTATCCATCCAGATATTTGATAAATATGGGAATAATTTAGAAAGTTATAGTTGGGACCATGTAAGAAACATGGAATGTATAGATACCTCATTTGTTTGCTAAGATAATGAACTAATCATGTGATGACAGGACATACATGTTGCACAACACCTATTTTTTAAAATCTAATTCTTGGCTGTCCTCCACCAATAACTTTTTTCTTTTATTATTATTGTTGTTATTTTATTTAAAAATAAAAATAAAAATATCCGAAGCCTGTTCGAATAAATTAATAGAATAATCTTCCGTTTTGACCGCTACATAATTACTCCATAAGTGTAGTTACATTTACCAATAACGACATTAACTAGCTCATATATTTATTAATTATCATATGTATAACTCTAATTGGAAAAAAAATCGAATTGATGATAATAAAATAATGATTTTTATTGGGTATTTTATTTTTTGGTTCAGGGGTACATTATTATTATTTTAGTTTATATCCAAGTGTATTTGAATTTCAAATTTCTATATATTCAATAAATATTTGGGTGTATATGTATATCAGTATATGGCATGCCATCACATCTCTCAAAAAATTTAAAATTATTTGAATTTAAATTAACATAACTCAGTTTCTCTTGGTGGGTCTGTAAGAATCGGAAAATTCACGTTCGAATTCGTCATAATTTTGAGTATTAATTAGTTATGATTGTTTAATAATTATGATTAAGCATGTCATTGCAAGTTAATTAATAAAACGATAGCTGGATAATATAATTTCTACACGTACAATGAAATAATGATAAATATTAATCCAACTAATAAATTAATTTAATTTTAATATACATATATATCCTACTGGTAGTCGTGGTACACCGCTAAAGAAGCTGGAGATTATAAAGACAGTCTGTCACTGGCTGTCCCAATTAGCTATCAACCACTTTTATACTGGATTTATTTATAAATTAAAAATTAGTAATGCACAATTAATTACTTATTGAGTAATTAAGCAAGATTAATTGCAGAATTAGTAGGATGCATGGTTTAATGAGGTGATAATGACAGAATACCCACCAAAGAAAATGTTAGCAAAAAATGGGAATAGAAATGGGCACACTTTATAAAAATTGTTGAAGAAACTAAGGCAAAATGGTAGAAGATGCCAAATATTGTAGAAGCTTTGAAGCATAATTACGACTCTGCACCAACTCAGTGGACAAACCTTACAGCTCATTCTTCAATCATTCTACCACTTTTCTAGATTATTCTTAGATAGAGAGAGAGAGAGATTGTAGTGAAAGTTAAGACATGAATTTGGGTGATGTTCATTTATTTTTCTTGTAATTAACGAATTCATTCAATCATTTGGGATAAATGAAGCTTCTTCAAATCTCGAATAACTAATCGTAATGTACTAGTGCCAATTGTTGATAGCATGGAAATTGTAAGGGTGTAAACGAGTCGAGTTGAGCTAAACGAAGAGTTGTTCAAGTTTGTTTGGAATATTGTCGATTTTGTTTGATAAGTAATCAAGTTGAGCCCGCATGAGCTTTTATTGAACCAAACATGAGTCAAACTTAATAGTATGATAATTTTATGCTTTACTTTACTTATTTTCATGAATCAAGTTTTTAATTTTATCGAACATAAAAGTTGTTCAAATTTATTTAATATATTTATTAAATCGATTTCAAATGAGCTTTTTTCGAATTCGATTATGGAATAATTTGATTTGATGTTCAACCCTGCAAACTTGATAAAAACACCTCAAAATTCTGATAGCTAGTCCAACCTATTTGGAGTAATCTAATTATGTGTATATGTTTGAGTAGTGTAATCTAAGCTATCTATCAATTAATTTGTTGAAAATTAGGATGTCTTAAATACTCATTGAAATGGCAACTGTAAATATTGTTTTATAACAAAATTTTGTCAAGTACAATAATTGATGGATAATCTTTAAAACCAAACAATGAAAGTTGAGAATAAAGTTAACAATCCAGCTTTTATCTTGAGACAACACATGCTCGTATCTTTAATTAAATTGTACTTTATTAACTACCAATTATCTTTAATCTAGAAAAAAATAAAATGTAATATTGTGCAGGGTAGATCTATAATGATGGATGTACTTAAATCTTAAATTTCACTTTTTTGGCGATTGATGTGGCTGATCAAGTCAACGTTAACCAAGTCAACAATAGTTGTAATTTGATTAATTACCACTTCTAAATCTAATTTACATAAAACAGAATTCTCATGATGTGCAACCTTACCAACATATTTCCATCTAATTATTATTCAAAATTATATAATTTCTCCTAATTCACACATAAATTATGAAATATGAATAATGTCTCTCCACCACCATTGATTATTTAAATAATAATTTTCATGGAATTTCATCATTATTGTTCCACTAATCTCAAGTTGATTTCCCTGTTACATTTTCGGTGTTCCATTGGTGTTCCACAACATAAAAAAACTATACCCTACAAATGACTAATAAACCCTTGGGGCAAGCATTGAATTTTGGGCATTGATCATGCCACGTGGCAATCATTTAATTAGTGGAATAGGAGATGAAACACCATTATGTAACAGTTGATCCCATTCCCACTAATCTCTCTCTCTCTATTTCCTTTTTATATATATATCTTCACTTTCCAATCCTCTTTTGTCCATCTCCAAACTTCAAAATCCTCACACAGTAAAACACACACACACACTCTCTCTCTCTCTCTCTCCCCTCTTTCTCTCTCTAACAATGGGGCTTAGGGTTTTCCTTTTCTTGGCACTCTTGGCCACCTCTTGCATGGCACAATCACCCTCAGGTGCACCCACGGTCTCCCCCACCGCAGCCCCGACACCGCCACCGGTGGCGCCGCCCACATCCACTCCATCCCCATCGCCGTCGCCGTCTACCGCCGCACCAACCCCCGGACCCGTGGCCGCACCCGCCCCATCGAAATCATCGCCGGCCCCCTCACCGGCAGCCGACGCACCAGTTTCACCGAACTCGAACGCACCCGGACCCTCCGCCGATCAGACTCCTTCAGATGGTCCGAGCGGCGGCGCCTTCGTGAGCAGGGCGGCCATTGGTGGCACCGCCTTCGCGGCGGCGCTTGTTGCGGTGGCGTTGATATAGGCGAGCCACGTGGACGGCGTAGATCTGTTCTTTTTTTTTTTCTTTTAACTTGTGGCCGGATGAGACTTGGCTTTGTCCTTTTGTTGGGGGTTTATTAGTGTTTTAACTTTTTTTTTTGGGTATATTTCTTCTTGTGTTGGTTTATTTGATAATTTGTTTGGTTGTGATTATTTATTTGGGAGATACATTAGACTATTGGATTTGTTCGAGGACATTATATTTATCTAGGGGAGTCGCATGTACATGATATCTATCCTTTATTAATAAAATTCACTTATTATTCTTTTATATATGTTTTAGTAACAACTATAAATTCTAGGTTTAATTAATTTGTTATTTATTTAAACTGTAATTAACTAATTATAATCTAATGGAGTAATATTGTGGCGATATCGATTGATAGTACATCTTTTTGGAACACATTCTTTGGAAATTGAAATGCAAGTACATGTGATGGAAGAAGGCTTTGTTCCAACAAAATATGTACTTCCTATACAAAATCTCAATTTCCTATATACAATGTTACATGATTAATGTGGAAGAAATTTAAATAAGCATATCATAATCGAGTTGGTCTCTTGTGAGACGGGTTATTGGTGAAACGAATGTGAGACGGGTCAACCCATCACTAAAGTATGCTTATTTGTGGTTAAAGTGTGCTTATTTGTGGTTAAAGTATGTCGATAATAAATCAAATTATAACACACTAACATCATACTTTAATACATAATCCAACATACTTTAAAAAACATACATTAACAACCATTTAACATACTTTATTTAAATAATCAACATACTTTAACACGTCTCACAAACCGTCTCATGAAGGTAGCGTCTCACAAGAGACTTTGTCATCATAATCATACCATTCAATTCAATTTAGACGTTGTTCCTTTCATTAATATTCTTCATATTTACTCCACAATGTCCTTTCCTATATACATATATATATATATATATATATATATATATATATATATATATATAAAGAAAAACAAATGACATATTTATTTAATAATCTCAATATATGTTTTAATTTTAAAATTGTGCTCAAAATACATAATAACTTCACACTTTAATAAAAAAAATACTTAAAAACCTAAAAAATAAAATAAAAATATTAATAAAGAAAAAGTTAAAATTAAGAAACTTGATCAAGAAAATATATGTTATATTAAACAATGTAAAACAACAATTGTGAATATTATTATACTCCCTCCTTACACCATAAGAGTTTCATTTATTTTATGCATGTTTATTACTCCAATTAAGAAGTAATATAATTTTATCTGCAAACTTGATCAAGAAAATATCTGTTATATCAAACAACGTAAAACAACAAATGTGAATATTATTATACTCCATGCTGTAAGAGTTTCATTTATTTCATGCATGTTTATTACTCCAATTAAAAAGTAATATATTTTGATGTGCAGTGTATGGTTGTATTCATAATGTTCGAGTCCTATATTTGTTCACTCCAAATAACAGAATGACGTTCATGTTTGCAGAGGTAGAATGGAGGTAGTATTATTTTGGTAAGAATATATAAAATGTATCGATTTTAGTTTAATTTCTCTTTATAAAGAACAAGAATTAAAGAGGTAGTTGATGGAATTTGTGAAAACCCACTTTATGAAATGCAAAAGAAAATGTTTTTTTGAAAAAGAAACTCTTGAACTTTATTTGAGAAAGTTGAAGTATTTATCTACAATATTAACATTGGATACCAAGAAATATCTGCAGCTTTCACTGGTCCACTATCTTGAAGCATTTCTTTATCACTGAAATATTTCTAAAACTTTATGCTGAAAGGAATTTGTGAGATAGACAATAATTAGATATTAGGATTGTAATTTTAATCATGTAAGTTAATTTATTTTTATTTCGGTTTAGACTGTTTTCCATTTTTTCTAAAGATTGATTCTATATTTTTATCAATTCAATATTTTGCTGCTGTGATCCGTTATAAAGCATATGTTGAGTCGAACAATCCATTTTTGAATTAAAACTTAAATTTAAAAATATATATATAAAAATAAAACTCTACGTAAGCAGTGACCGACTGAAATGTTCTCATAATCATATCATTGATTAAAATGTTAAATGGGACAAATATAAAAAAGTAAAAAAAAAAAACCAAATGAAAATCTAAATTAAGACAACTTGACGTATAAAATAAATAATTATGATATAAAAAGAAAATATTAGTATCAAATTAGACTTGGTGAGCTATGACACCTGTCATGTGAATCGGGCACATGGAGCACCGACTCCACCGCCGTTGAAAATGTGGAGCACTGCAATTTTATTAATAATTAAATAAGATATATAGGAAACTAGCCGTTGAAATTATTCGTGTAACGTTCATCATATGACACACCATATGAAAAAAAATAAAAAATAAAAAAAATCTAATTTTACATCCAAGTTTGGTTCCTTGAATTCAAATTAAATTTGAGAGTAAACATGAATTATTTTGTTGGAGTTGTTTCAGTTAAGATAGCATGGAGTAAATAATTAATAAAGGGTAAAATCTTAATTTGAATAAAGAAAAATAATAAATATGATACGCAGATTTAATATAGCCCTTTTACATAACACTACAAAAGAAATTGTTTTTTAACAATAGAATATTCCGTTGCTAAAAGCCTTAATTTTATTGTTAAATTGGTTTACCAACGGATTAGCAACGAAATCCGTTGGTAAAATTCTGTTGCTAAAGTGGTGGTTGGTAAATTTTCAACAATGAAAAATCAATTCCGTCGGTAATCCGTCGCTAATAATTCAATTGGTAATTTATATAATGATTCCCTTGCTAATCCGTTGGTAATTACCAACGGATTGAATTCTGTTACTAAAGTAGAGAATAAATTCGTTTGCATTCCGTTGCTAAAACAAAAATGTCATTTTTGTTACTAATCCATTGGTAATTACCAACTGATTGAATTCCGTTGCTAAATTTTATTGCTATATATATATATTTTTTTTTTTTTTTTGTAGTTGTAATGTTTCTGTTAAAACTTTACAAAATATTGAATTTCATTTTTAATTATGTCACTAACTTTAGTAGTGAATAGTGATGCGTTAATTTAAAAGGAGATATTTCTAACTATAATTTAATCTAAAAACTATTTTAAATTTTATTAGAATTGAAAATTTCTCCTTTCTCTATTAACACATCCCTTATTTGTTTAATCACTTATTTAATTAACAATTTAGTTATTAATTTAGTTTTGCTTACAATTTATTAGTATAAGGTTTTAGAAAATTATAAGGTTTTAGAAAATGAATGCCCCTTATAATTAGTATCTAGGGTCTAGGTTGGTTAGCTAGCTAGAGCATGAATTATAGACATTTTGTAGATTTTATAATTACTATTATCATTTTGTGTAGATTAAAGTTTAGAAAATGGGAATCACTCAACCTATTAATTACTATGTGTAGTTAACCAATTATTATAAAGTAGGTCAATCCACTTTAGCTATAACATTTTATATTTTATTAGTTATATGCATGCATAGAAAATAAAATAATATGGTATGGCATAATCTCTCACAATTTTTTTTTAAAACCATTTCACTGTTCAAGAAATTGAATGATAGATAATTACATAGTTCATAATAAACAATGGAAGTAAATAAGAGGAATCAATAAAAAATACACACAAGGCAATTAGCAAATTTATATGCCACTGAATTGGTCAGATGACTAACCAAGTAAAAGAAATCTCTCAAATAAAATAATGTGGTATGGCATAATCTCTCATATCAAATTATCATTATATTAACAAAACTTTGTGACTTTAAGTAAGGAGTCATGATTTGGTGCCAATTTGGGTCATAAAATTCTAGCAGATATGGGCCTGATATTTAGATTTGGTTGAGCAGTTTAGGCCCAATCTTAAAACCTTATCTTTGAAATGTGGGCCGTCGTCTATAATATTTTATGGTTTTCTAAATCGTATTTTGAGATCCAAAACAGAACATAACAGGATTCATGGAATGTGTGATGTATCCATTTAATTAGATTACACCCCAACCAAAAAATAAATTAGTTGTTTAACGGGCCACAAAAATAAAAGCCCAATATGAACATAATAAAAGCCCAAACCAATGAACAACTTTAAACAATTATATGCACGTCTATACAAATGATTGTTTCATCAGAGCTAAAAGTAATACGGTCTGAATCTCATGATATTACATCTTATATTTAACTCGGTTAGATAAAGTGATACATAGGAAAAACACAGTCTAAATCTTAAAAGAAAATAATAACTAGAGAAATAAGTGATATAAATCAAAATGGAATAGGAAATTCACAATGAAATTATAAGCATTGGTTCATTAAAATTATTGGGGGGTTTAATAAAGCTTGATAAGTCATAAATAAGAAATGAGTATGAGAATTGCATTGATTCTTTATAAGGAGTAGTTTTTATGGGATATTATAATCCATCATTTAGGTTATAACTTATAATTAACTAAATCCCTTGCTTTTAACTAACGAATTTAGAAGGGAAATTAAGTAATTAGTGTAAATTCCTTTATTTTGAATAAAATTTTAAGACTTATGAAATATTATTAACTGAAACAAATTCCTATGTTATAATCACAATTAACTTTGAGTGTTAGTTTAATTGAACTTCTACTCTAATTACTACTTGACATTAAATTATTCTATCATACACTATAATCACAATTAACTTTGAGTGTTTGTTTAATTTAACTTCTACTCTAATTACTACTTGACATTTAATTATTCTATCATACATGAACTTAGTTTGTTAATATTGGAAATGTACGTAATCCCATTATTGACCACGCAGTTCACATGCACCATGCTCTTGATTATCACGAGGGGCACTCTATTTTTTTCGAGATGCACAATTCATTTTATGCTTTTTCGATCAGAGATTTTTTTATAATTGCGTTTATTATCAATATAAAATTTAAATTCGTATTTATAAATTTTTAAAATTTTATTGTATATAGCTGGTTCATAGAGCTGACTCGTTTAACTAGAAGCCTGCTAAGTTAAATTCATCTTTTAGTGGTTCGTTTAAACAAGCCAATTAATTTAAAACCCGTTTAATTCGAAGTCCTATCAAATTGGTCTTAATAGATTACGGTTAACCTGTTCAACATCCCAATATTATGGCATGCATGTTTTCCCGAGATCGTTTGTGCCAAGATTATGTCTAATTCCTGATAAAGAAAATGTTTTTCAAAATTTAATTGTCACCTACCACATAAAATATAATTGGAGTTTTCCCAATATCAGGATCTAAAAATAAGTAAACTAGATTAAAATATTTTACTACATATTTTATTTATATATATAGGAGGGTAAGAGGACATAATGAGACGAGAAAATAAGAGGAAAGTATGGGAGAGGAAGACTCGCATCCATTATTATTGGATAATAACATCTCAATTCCCATTAGGGATGAAGAAAGAGGAGTTGGAAGTAGGGTTTGGATGGAATCAAAGATGCTATGGCGCATTGTAGCACCAGCCATACTAAGTCGAACCTTAACCTACTCCTACAATATCATCACCCAAGCTTTCGCCGGCCACCTCGGCGACACTGAACTCGCCGCCATCTCTATCCTCATCAGCGTCATCACCGGTTTTGATTTCGGCCTCTTGGTAGATAACCCTTTTCCCGAACAAATCGTTTATTACATTTTAATGTTACATCTCATATTACACACGTCTTTCCTATAAATATTTAATCTATATATCCAGAATAAAAGATGTAATATCAAAATATAACAAAATAAGTAATTAGGGTTTGCTTGGATTTTGGAGTTTAGTTGGGAATGGCGAGCGCATTGGAAACACTGTGCGGTCAGGCATACGGAGCGAAGCAGTACCACATGTTGGGAGTGTACATGCAGCGTTGCTGCATCGTTCTCCTCGGCGTCGGAGTTCTTCTTCTTCCTCTGTACATCTTCGCCGGGCCTTTGCTGATGGCGCTAGGGCAGCCCAGGGAGGTGGCGGACATGGCCGGAAACCTAGCCTTATGGATTATTCCGTTACATTTCAGCTTTGCTTTCATTTTCCCTCTTCAAAGATTCTTGCAGTGCCAGATGAAGAACGCCATTTACGTGTGGTCGGGGCTAGCGGGCCTGGTGGTGCACGTGGCGGTCACGTGGTTGTTCGTCACCGTCCTCGGGTACGGAGTGGTGGGCGCCGCCGTGACGTTGAACGTCTCGTGGTGGGTGTTCATTATGATCATGTTTATCTACGTCACCTGTGGCGGGTGCCCCGGTACCTGGACCGGGTTCACCATGGAAGCCTTTTCGGGTCTTTTGGAGTTTTTGAAATTGTCTGCTTCATCTGGGATCATGATCTGGTATTTATTTATTATTATTTTTTTAAAATAAAATTTGGATTTTTATTTATTTATTTATTTGTTATTATTGAATTTGATGTGGATTTGGGTGCAACAGTTTGGAAAATTGGTATTACAGAATACTGGTATTGATGACTGGAAATATGAAGGATGCTAAAATTGCAGTTGATGCTTTATCAGTTTGGTAAGACAAAACAATCATACATTAATTAGTTTTATTGATTGAGTGTCAGAGTGCTTAATCAATAATCAAACTCAGTTTGGTTTGATTATCATAAAATGACCAAATCACTTGTCTCCCTCATGTTCTAATTAAGGGGTGTTAATTTGTCCAAAATCATTGCAGGGATTTTTTAATAAATGGGTGGGTTAAGTGATACCTCATCTAAAATTATTTAACCAAATAAATTTTAACATAGTTAGAAACTCATTTAACATATATTTAGATTAATAAAGTTACTCCTAATTTATTCTGAAAAAAAAAACAAAAAAAACTAAAGTCTGAAATTCAATTTTAATATTGTGGCAGCATGGCTATAAATGGATGGGAGATGAGCATTCCACTCTCCTTCTTTGTTGGAACTGGGTAATAATTCCCTAATGTCTTAAAATATCTGAGCTACTTTTTTCTTCTTCTTCTTCATTATTATTATTTTTTCCATTTCTTTTTTCACATTACGTGATACGAATGGTAGGGTAAGGGTGGCTAATGAGCTTGGCGCCGGAAATGGAAAACGGGCGCAGTTGGCGACGGCTGTTTCGGTGGTGACATCGACGGGCATAGGGGTGGTGATAATGATAATATTTGTAGTGTTTCACCAACAAATTGCACTCTTTTTCTCTTCTAGCAAACCTGTGCTTGATGCAGTTAATACAATGACTCTTCTCTTGGCTTTAACCATTCTTCTCAACAGCATTCAACCTGTTCTATCTGGTAATTACCTCATGCACCCTTAATTAATTTTTATATCTTAATCCATTTATTATATCTGGGGTTATAATTTTATTTATTTCATAAGATTTGGAGTGATGTTTTGGTTGTAGCTGTTTTTTTTTTCCTTTTTATTTTATTATTATTTAAAAAAATATATAAAATTGTGAATGACAGGAGTGGCGGTGGGGTCAGGATGGCAAACAAGGGTGGCGTATATCAATATTGCCTGCTATTATATGGTGGGACTCCCTCTTGGCATCTTTATGCAGTTGGTGCTCCACATGGGTGTTATGGTAATTTCACCCATATTACCCCAGATTTCCTGTTTTGGTAATATATATCCTGTTACGAGTCATTGAATGAATAACACGTCGATCACAGACAAAATTTATACTCTAAAAGAAAAATATCAACTACAAAGTTGGGATATCTAACGCGTGTAATATGATGTATAATACTAAAATGTACTCCCTCCCCCCGCAGAAAGGTACACCGCTTCCTTTATAATTTACAAAGGAAGCGCGTGACTTTGTGCGAGGAGGAGGTAGTAATAGATGTGTGGTGCTATATTAGTCCTTCCTCTTTTACTGAAAATTAGATTAATTAATGGATTGGGTTTACAATTTATATTGATTAATTGTTGATTAAATTAATTAGGGAGTGTGGGCTGGAATGATATTTGGTGGAGCTGCATTGCAAACAATCATTTTGCTCATCATCACCATGAGATGCGACTGGGATAAAGAGGTCATTGTTATTTATTTTATTTTTACTTTAATAAATTGGATTGTTTTTTTTAGCCTAATTGCATGCAATTAATAAATAAGCTTTCTTAATTAAGTGGCATAATGAATTAGTATTTGTTTTCTATATACATCAGTTTAACGATACTATTAAATTTGATTTTTTAATTTTAAAAAAGAATTTTAAATAATGGTAATTTTGGAGGAATGTCTTCACATATGATAAATGAATGAATTTAAATATTTATCTCACTTCTTTTTTTTAAGGAATAGACTAAATAGAGCGCACTTTTAAAAATCAATGAAAAATATTTATTTTTAATGAAATATTTATTCTGCAATATTAATTTTGCTAGAAAATATTGTTTTTTCTTACCTAGCAGAGAAATTATTTGGTAAACTCATGATTATAATTACTTACATTAAAAAAATTATCTACTAATTTCATAATTATTGTTTTTGTAATGTGTAATTGACAGGCGGAAAGGGCTACAAAGCATGTGGAGAAGTGGTCGCGAATTTAATTGAAAAATGCAAAATTTGCACACCTCTTTGTCCGAATTTACATTAAACATGTCCGAACAATAATTAATAATATCAATCTTGATTTATTTTAATTTATATAAATAAACTTGTAACTGAACCCGTGTGTTATACGAGATATGTTATTTTTAGGGCAACAACTTTATTTAATTTTATAATGTTTGAACTGAATAATATTTATTTGAATTATATATAACCTAATGTTTAAATATTAAAGTCTAATGTAATTATGAGCAAAGCACTTATAAAACCTTGCGAGCCTGTTAAGTTGATCAATTCGTATAAGTTTATTAATATCTTTTGCAATGAGGATAAAATGCATAATTTTAGAAATTTAAAATACAATAATAAAATTTTCTTTTTTCAAAATTATAAGATAATACTCTATATTACTAATTTATAAACATCAATCAACTAATGAAATGCTTTACTGTTAATTAATTCAACCAAACTTCATTGCAAATAATTTAAAAGACTCGTCTAAAGTTTCATATATATATAATTATTTAATTATTTTAATGGGTGGCTCAATTTTTTTGAAATTTTCTAATATATTCAAATAGTAATATATTTAATATTATTCAATTTTTAATAAATAATATCTTATTTTTTTATTTGAAAAAAATCATAATTATAATTATTTAATTATTTTAATGGGTGTATGAGATTTGTTTGAGAAATAGATGGTCAGGATTTGGACTAAATTATTTCATAATTTGAAAAAGTCATAATTATAATTATTTAATTATTTTAATGGGTGGCTGAGATTTGTTTGAGAAATAAATGGCCATGGATTTATTCTTCTTTTATATATATTTAAATTAGGCTAATACTCCTGTGCACCTGGGTGCACCCCAGGATACGATGCACCCACTTTCAGAAAAGTACACAATTATGAACGAAAACATATACAATTATGAACAAAAATGTATACACTTTTTAGTGAATTTTTTGTTAGCTTTTTAATGAAAAATTGAATGTACTATTGAATAAAACTTTATGCACATATGGATGCTAGTTTTTTTAATGAAAAATTGAGTGTGAAAAAAGTATACAATTATTAAGAAATATGTATACAATATAGAATAAAAATTCATACACATATGAGTGCACCCTTGCACCCGGATGCATCGGATATCAACTCTTTAAATTATTTCCTAATTTTAAAAAGTCATAATTAGAATTATTTAATTATTTTAATGGGTGATTGAGATTTGTTTGAAAAATAAATGATCATGATTTGATTTATTCTATTGTATATATATATATATATATATATATATATATATATATATATATACTCCCTCCGTCTCGTTTCAATGTTTACGTTTGTTTTTTGTACGTTGATTAAGGAGTATAATATTTTAATAGATAGTCGGTGAAAAAATATAATATTTAATGCAAAATGGGTAGGTGTATTAGTGTTGAATGATATATTTAGGTGGTATCATATTCAAAAAAGGAAAACGTAAACATTGAAATGAGAGACGCAAAATAGTAACTAAACATTGAAACGGGACGGAGGGAGTATATATATATATAAAGATTAAGATATATAGCTGATGAAATCAATGAAAACAAAATATTACTCCATTAATTAGTCAAATAGAAATTTGTAGGATATACGGTGTGAAACTATTAAGATGGGCCTTGGCTCAAGAATGGTTTCAATTACTGTACTAATGCTTAATGGGCCCTTCTTTAACGGGCTCATACATTTGCTCCAGAAATTATATTTTATCTATTTCTTACTTTAATATAAATCACATTTCGCATATTAGTATTTGTTGAAGTAATTAGCAGAGAACACAGTAATAAATTATCATCGTTTACATTTAAAAAAGATAAAAAAAATATAACCACTAAAAACACTTAACATAATTTACATTTGATTTATCAGTAATATATTAAATTATTTTAACTTGGTTTCTAGGAGACCACGTATTTGAGCGTATATCCTTTTAAATTATATTAATATCAAATTTATAAACTTCTACTTGCTCGGCTATAAATTCAAGTAGAAAAAGGGAGAAAAGAAAAGGTAGACAAGAAGTGGAAAAGTGAGAATATTTGTTTGGACCAATAATATTCATCATATATATATATATATATATATATATATATATATATATATTAATTAAAATGTGCTTTTATAATATTTATTTAATTTTGAGATTACTTTAGGACCATCTACAATGCAAGCCTTTTGTGTTGCAAACGACACAAGGAATCATCAACAGCTCATGCAACAAATACACGACCATAAAAAACAAACTCAAAAGTGCAATCATTACCACCTTCGGGCTCTCCTAGATTTTGTTTTCACTTAAATTAATATTTAATAATTTCTTTTTTATTGATCTCACATCATATATAGGTTCACCCTTTAATATACTAGCTAGCCTCACCACATACTGTGCCTTTTCGAATTCTGTCAATATAGCTATCAAAATTACTCTAGGGTCAATCAACCCGGCTCCATCAAAACCGCTCAATTAATAGCTCAACTCGCAAATGATCTGGTCCGTATATGACCCCCTCAAATGATCCGATCAATAAATGACTCGCCCTGTTTAATATCAAAAAATAATTGATTTTTTTATAATTTTTTGATAGTGTTTGTCAATTAATTTATTCCGATATATTTTTTTTCAATTACGTATAAAACATGAAAACGAGATTTGGCCCACATGGGCCAACCTATCATGCCCCACCAATGACTCAATTCATATAGGCTCGCCCATAAATTATGGGCTAGTATAAGCTCATCCCATTTCAACCCACAAAATGGTGAGTTGTAAGTAAACCAAACTCACCAACACCTATAACAATTATATACATTTGGATTTTTAAGCAAACAAGTTAAGCCTAATATACTACCACAAATTAATACTAGTTCACTAGCTTGTATTTTCCTATAATGCAATTGTATAGTTTATGCAATTTTAATGATGAACTTGACATATCGTCACGTTGTCGAATCAAGTACACTATTTTGGAGTGTATGAGAAAATATCCCAATTATATGTTCGTCAGCAAACGAGATTTCAAACATATATTCACACTAATATTATATATCATATATCAGTATTTATATTTTATAATATGAGTGACAAGAAAATATATAGTGAAAAAATTACCACTGTTAATAACATTAATATATCGATCCGTTACGCAATAATACTCCACATTTTACACCAATGGCGTGTGAAACAGAATAGGACATGAGACTGAAAAAATGCCGCTCTCATTCCTTATGCCACTTTTCGTACATCATCTTCGATGTATCACATAAGATGATGTACGAATGTGACACGGAGAATTTGATCTTGAAAAAATGTCCCCATAAATATGGATTATTCCTTGTTGATTAAATGAATAATTTTTCTTTTGGGTAAGCTATGGAATGAAATTTGGGCAAAATTGAAAGGTTGAAACAAAATTGAATGTTATTATAACAATTTTGGTACTTTTTACATGAAGTAAAATGATATGAGAAGTTTATGTTTTAAACTATGCTTTATACGTATACATAATTACTGTAGATAGTTCATTGTATTGGACACAATTGCATTTGTTAAACTTTTACAACTTAACTTATTATCACATATATATAATTAATTTAGTGCGAAAAAATCCTGTCCAAATTATAAATGGTAAAAACTTGTGTGCAACCCGGGTGCACAGATCACATCCCGTGCACCTATAGAATTTAATTTGTGTTAAATTGTATACCCTTTAGTATAAAGATGTGTACCCTTTATTTTCTAAAGAAAAATAAAAAATATTAATGAAAAATGTATACCTTTTACAACAAAATGGTGTACCCTTATTAATTAAAGTGTATACCCTTTAAAACAAAACACAATATACCCTTACTTATAATACTAAATTCTAAAGGCGGTGTGCCCGGGCAACCTCACTCATTATAAATATGTGAGCAAGTCTTATGTGATAGCATCTCACTTAAGCGAGATTATTTCACTTTATTCATAATTAGTTATAATCGTTGTTTATTAAGAATTTTATTAATTTTCATATTTTAGCTCAATAAAATAATTAGCACTCCATATCCATAAGGTATTACCATAATGAATTTAACGAGACACTCTCCCACAAATTCTTATTCATTAATAATTATTTGAATTGGTATTTTAATTGTAGCCACACAACTAACACTAATTTATGGTGATTATATGAAGATAAAAATTAAGAGATATTGAAAAATAATAACTAAACACATCCTTTTTCCAAATCATTTTGGTCGTTTCCACCACCTCAGAAACAAACTAAAACCAGGCAAATTTGCAAGGCTAAAAAATATCAGTGGCAAGAAAAAACCAAAAAAAAAAACTAATAATAATAATAAAAGATCAAAAGGATCGAAGAAAATAAAAGCTAAGCTCCTGCCCATTTTTAGTAGCATCAGGATCAATCAAATGAAACGACTCAGAATACGTGGAACCATGAAACCTCTCGAACTTTCCACGAAGATACATGACGTCATCCTCTAGGTTTACAATGCCCGCCCCAACGACGACGTTTTGGATCCTCTGCAGAACCTCCAAATCCGCCACCGACGGTTTCCTCCTCACCGCAAACCCTAATTTCCTCCCGTTGCAGTACATCGTCCACGTCGGCATCCCCAGCAGAGGACCCGAACCCGACTTGGATTCGAAGGCAAATCGGATCGACCCTTGCTTCATTTCCTTGGCGAGAACGTTGGTCGGAATGTCGAGTTCGAGCAGGAGGATCGGAGATATTGACTTAGGGTTTGTTTGGATGCAGAAACTGACTTTTCCACGGCGGCGGCCGAACAGCGTGCCGGAGATGTGCGCCTTGTGCTGAGCTGTTTCATGACTTTCCTGCGTGATGATGCAGTTGCACGTTGGAATGAGGAGCTCGGCGATGGTGCGGAGGAGCCGCCACGATCGGACTTGATTCTCGCAGTCCACGGCGGTGATAGTGGCGGCGGCGCCGCCACGCGATGGCGGATGGGATAATAGCATGATGTGCCGTACGTGTGGGTGCGAGTAGTGAAGGCAGTGGAGGATTTTCAGTGTGTATGTGTGTATATATAAGTAAATAAATTTGCATGTAATTTTGAAAATGTATATAGTTTATTTATTTAAATAAATTATGAATATTCTGGTAGTACTTTTCATTTTAATGTGCAGACGAGTAATATAGTGGGTAAAGTGATTCGACCAATTATTGTGTGGCCTTTTGGGCTGGAAATTAATAAAGGAAATATAAATAAAACAATAATGGTAGGGCATAATGTCAATATTTGTTTCTTTGTATTGAAGTTTTTTCAAATTGTACGTACGTCCAAATAATTTAATTAATTCTTAAATACTACTATAAGTGTGTATAAAATTATTGCACTCTTCATCTAAATCAGAAGGGTTTAGTTATACCATTCGTCTCCTTTGTTTGATGGTTTAATTTTGTGCCTAATTCTTAACTCCAATTGCAACATTTACAAAAATCATACTCAACAATATACCTTATTGACCCTAATACTTATCTAAAATTTTAAAAATGAGAGATAAATTGTATGCCTAAAAAGAAAGAAACATTTTAGGAAAATGTTCTATTCTATGTAACGCCCGTCTAAATAAATAAATATATAATAATGCAATATCGAAATATAATAAAAAAATCATAATATGATAAATTACGTTATGCCACTTTAATATTTTATATATATTGTCAAAGTGATGATAGATCACTTGGGATTGTGTATTCCAAATGGTATTTCATCTAACATTAGATTAGATGGAATAACGTTTGAAATAGGTTTTCTTACTCATGATGGATATACTATATTTACTCATTTTGACAACTTAATTAGTATCACCTTCATTAAAGTTTAAAAAGAAAAACACACACGGTGTATTTGTATTAAATTACCTTTTGTTTTAAATTATGATCGCCTAATCCAGATTTGTTCACAAACATTCAATCAAAGGCTTCTCTAAGATTTACTAAACACTGGCCCAATGAAGTATTGGGCTCTTTTCAATTTGGGCCTTGTGTTTCTCTAACATTGGAGAATTGGGGAATCACGCAAACGCACTGGGCAAATGGAAGCCCATGGGCTTCAATCTCAAAAACCCCCTTAAATCTTATCTTTAAAATTGGGTGAAATATCGTAATAATTTATTTCCTCATTGTTGCTTCTTAAAATAATATATCGTAAAGTTTTGCGATTACTCGTCGAAGGTTTGTTAATTCGAGATGAATATGAGAAATATACAAATTAAACATGATGCTCCTTCCCCTAAAAATATTAATCAATAAAAATGATAATTCAAATGAAAATTGATATCGTTTTTAATAAAAATTAAATGATCTATAATATCACTCGTTATAGAACTATATAAATGGGATATATATATATATATAAGTAAATGATCCCTCAATTGTCAATTTCGTTCTTAATTCTACTCATATTATTATTTTTCTTGATGTTGTTATAACCTTGTTTAATTAATTAATTATTTATTTATTTTTTAAGAATTGATCTTATATGTCTACTGTTGGCATGATCAGAGACCAACATTTATAAATGGATGATGGTCAACTAGATGTATATAGTAATTTTATTCTAAATTCCTAATTAACCCCATGTGAAATAAGCTATAATTAAGTTCAGTCCAAGTGAAGGGTGCATATTGAAAAGAAATAATTAAAAAAGAGCACAAAATTAAGAAATTGTATTTGTTATGGTTTTCACTTGGATGAACTTTTGACTGCTCACTCATTTCCTGATTATATATATATATATAATATTTGGTGTGACCTTTTCATTTTGTCTACAACATCATGATGACCCACTCACTCACCCAGTGAAGACCCCTAATAAAGAGAGGAAGCCATTAATTTTCCGGTTGATGCCAAAATTTGGGATCAATTGTTTATCACCTCAATTGGATTAATTTTTACATTATTTTATACATTTAACTACTACTCTTTTTTTATTTTTTTTCTAATTGAGGTAATTAAGTGGATTTAAGGCACTGAAAATTTACTAAAAAAAAGTTATTAAAATTTAGAGAAAGAAGTAAATTTTTTTTATAGTTTTCTCTATCACAAAAGCATTCACAAATTAACTACAATTTTTTAGTATAAATATATAGCTACTTTCTTGTGTATGTAAATATGAGACGGATTGTGAGACTGGTCGACTCACTGTTAAAATATGTTTATATAATAAGTAGAGTATATATGTTTATTTGTAATTAAAGTATATTTATAGTGTATCATACTATAGCATATTTATAGTGTATCATACTATAGCACCTTAAAAGCACTTTTAATTTATTATGCATTATACTTCAGAAAAATATATTTTAATTAATAACAAGCATTTGTACTTTAGCTATATAACAATAATATTTTAACAATTGGTCAACTCGCCTTACATAATAATCGTCTCACAATAGATTTTCTCATAAATATAAATAAAGTTCCTATATTTTTATTTAATTTAATGTGGTAGCAGCTAGGAGTTCAAATGGTCAATGTAATTACAAATTTGTTGTTTTGAGATATTATAAGAAAGAAAAGCACATGGAAGGCAACATGACCTAATTCAATTAATTTAATTAATGTTTTCTTGACAAAGTTAGAGCTTGATCGTTTTTTTCCTTACGTTCTAAGCATGATATATTAAATACAAGACAATAAATTATTTAGAATGCTTTGTGTGTGGTGACAAATAAAAATATATAAATGCAATCTCACATAATGAATTATTAGGAGTGATATTTTTTTTTAAAAAAAAATGTATAACTAATGGAAAGTTTTAACTGTTTAAATAAATTATTTAATAAATAATTTGTGGTATAAATAAAAAAAACATAATAATATCTTTACTAATCATGACAACATATAGTACTCTATTGGAAGAAAAAAAATCATACAAATATAAAATAAATTGAATTTTGTGATACAAATAAAATGACATCTTCTTATCATAAACGATCTTATTGAATTTCTACCTAACTTTTATGAGTTGATATTTTTTTACATTTATATGTGTATTGATTTTTATTCAATAGTGTAGATGTGCTTTTAATACTCTCTAACATCCTCTATAAAGGGATTCATTTGTTTTTTGCATGTAGATTAAGAAATATTATTGTTTAATGTGCAGTGAGTAGTTGTATTGGTGGGTGTGTGAGACCCATATGAGTGTGTATTCCATATGTGTAAAAAAGGAAATGAGATCATTGAGGACGAATGCCTAAAATGGAAAAATATGATTTTTTGGGACGAATGGAGGGAGTAATGTTTAAATTTTTTATATTCATTCAATTTAAATAAAAAAAAATAGTTAATTAATGTATAATTTCCCAATGTAAAATGTAAATATCGTGGACCGCATTCTATATATATATATATATATATATATATGATCAAATAATTATAATATAATTAGTAAAATTGTACGATCTCAACATGTAGATATACTAGATATTTAAAGAGCATGCAACATGCATATTTTAAAGGTTTGTTAGTTTGTTCTATCATCCAAGTTGTCATTTGCAATCAAGTTGATGGTCAAGTTGCATATCCTTCTATTTTGACTTTCATAATGATTTTAATATATTTATTTTAAATATAATGTGATGTCCGTACCCATTTACAGATTTTTGAACAAATTGGATTAAGAAAAATATAAAATTTTGACTTCTTTAAAATTTTTCTGTATTAAAACCGAATATTTAAAATGTGACCATCCGAGTAATTATTAATCAAGTCAACATTTATCAATTTATTTAAATTCATGAGTTTGGAGATTCATTAACCTGGTAATTCATAGCATAGTACTATTTAAACCTAGTAGTAATTATACAAGAATCATTAGACTAATTCAAATTAAGCCACACGCATAGTGTGTGTATATATACATAAATGTCCTTATAATATTCCTAATTAAATTAGGATTAAAATAAAAACTTGTCACAACAACTCCTTTCAGCTTCATCCTCCCTCTCCCTCACATCAAAATGGGCAGAATTACCACTTTTAGAGATATTTTTGGATTGATCAAAGATAAGGCTTCAATTTCTAAGGCAGCTTTGTTGACCAAACCAAATGCCACCACCACTCACCTCGCAGTCCTACGCGCCACCACGCACTCCCCCCAATCTCCGCCGTCTGACCACCACATCTCTGCTCTTCTCCTCCTCGGAGAAGCCTCCCGCTCTACCGCCTCGCCCATCATCACCGCCCTCATGGATCGCCTCCACCGCACCGGAAACTGCGTCGTCGCCCTCAAGTGCCTTCTCATCATCCACCACATCATCAAACGTGGGCCCTTCATCCTTCAGGACCAGCTCTCTGTTTTTCCGGCCACCGGCGGATACAATTACCTGAAGCTGTCCGATTTCCGCGACGGCGCCACCGCCGCCACGTGGGCTCTCTCGTCCTGGGTCCGGTGGTATTCACGTTACTTGGAAACACTGCTTTCCACTTCTAGAGTTTTCGGCTACTTCCTCTGTTCTTCTACCTGTGGATTGAATCAAGAGAAACAAGAACAGAGGATCTCTTCCTTCTTAAACGTCGATTTGATCCAAGAATTCGATTTGCTCGTCGTACTAATCGAAGAAATTTGCAAACTGCCGGAATCTCTGATCGTAGAAGGCGATATGCTGCATAAAGAGATTAAGGGATTATTGTTGAACGACTATCATTCCTTAGCTAATCAAATACTGTTGCGACTCAGTGATTTCAACGAGCGACTCAGTAGCCTGAGTTTCGGTGACTCAGTCGAGCTCGTTTGTGCTTTGAAGAGATTACATGATTGCAGAGAGAAGCTTTCGACTTTGTTCGTGGTAAACAAGCCTTCGATTCAGATGATCTGGAATTCAGTTCAAGAATTGAGAGATCAAGTTGGGACGTTGAAGGTGTACAGAGAAGGTGGGAAGTTTCTCACATGGGGGACTCGGGAGAAGGGGAGTGAGTCAGCTCGGTTCGAACAGCGAGTTCTGTCAACTGGTCGTGACTCGGTCCAATTTCAATCGGGAAGGTATAGCATACAGAGGTTGCCTAGTTTCTTATTAGTGGATAATTCAGTTTGAAGTTGAACACTCGCAATTATTAATATTATATTTTTTTACATTTCACTAGAAATTTTCAACTGCCCTTTTGTACATATGTAGTCTTTGTGAATGAGCAAATGGAGTGTAATAGAATTATTACGAAATTTGAGATCTTATATTATCTCATCATTCTAATTTATTAATTCATCAAATGTGTCTCATCTTTATGATTGCATATAACTTCAAAACCATCCTCCAAAATTAATATACTCCCTCCGTCCCAGGTATTTTTACTCATTTGTACGGATACGGAGATTAAGAAATTTTATTTTTTTAATATATAATGTAAGAGAAAGTAGGGATAAATTAGTAATTTAAAAAGAAAAGGTGAATAAAGTTATTGGGAATGATGAATAAAGTGTAAAAAAGTAATTAAAGTTGTTGGGATTGTAAAAAATATGTAATAAAATATTATGTATTTTTGCCAAAAATGAAATGAGTAAAAATACGTGGGACACCCCAAAATAGAAAGTGAGTAAAAATACGTGGGACGGAGGGAGTACTATATTTATGTCGGCTACGCACCTCTCTTGCTTGCCACACTTGATTTTTTTACAAATATTATGATTTTTTTTATATTTAATGATTTTTGGGATAATTTTGTAATTTTTTCTGAACTTATATAAAAAAAAAATATAATCCTGATATTTCTTTTCAAAAGTGAGATATACATACGTGAGGAAGAGCGAAAATGAAAATGTGAATATAAGAAGTAAGAATATATAAGCGGGAAAGTGTGAAAATTAAAAGTGTGAACAAGTGTGTAGTATTTTTCTTGGGGGCGTGAGAGGACAAAATACAGAATAAATAGGTTTTGTGGTCGTATTAATTTTAATTAAATACAATAATCAATAGATTAATCATTTTGCCTTGTTGATGTACGTCTCTTGGTTGTAAGTATTATTAAAAAAAATAAAGGGTCTATTAAAAAAGGATAGGTCTTGGGTGAGACCGTCTCAGATCTTTTTACGGGAGACGAATGGAGAAAAAGAAAGAGCACTGTTTGGTTATAATAATTAAGTATAATTAGGAATAAAGCAATATTTAAGAATGAAAGAAATGGTAAGTAGACCGCCGCCGACCTCATATGCTGAAAACAATCGAAGTTTTTTTTTTCCCTCATTTATTAATAAATTATTTTATTAATTATTATTATTTTTTTTTTTTAAATCATAATCTAGTATCACTTTTAATGATAAATATTATCACTTTTTATTTATCTCATGAATTCATTACAAAGTAATTTATTTGATTTAATATAACTTTTTATTAATCAGATATTATTTTTTATTAAAATTGTTATCAATTTTTATTTATTTCACAAATAGTTCAAAAAACAGTACAATTGGACGCTTATCACTTTTCATTGATCATATATCACTTTCTATGAAAAATATTATCACATTTTATTTGTCATACTATTTATTCATGAAATAGTTCAATTGGTCAATTATTACTTTTTTTTTTGTATTACATTATTAAAAATATTATCAATCACATTTTTTAAAAATATTATCACGTTTTTATTAATTTTATAAATTGTTCGTGAAATTTACTTTCGTAATTATTTATAACTTTTTATTAAATATGTTATCACTTTTTCTTTTAAATGTTATTACTCTTCATTTATAGTATAATCTGTTCATGAAATAGTTCATATCACCGTTATCACTTTTCATCAATTGGGTATCACTTTTCCTTATAAAACATTATCACTTCTTATCCTTCTTATGGAAATCATTCGTAAAGTGGACTCGCGTAAGTCTTTAACATTATGAATTATTCATAACATAATTCAAATAAAAAGTTATCACTTTTATTTAATCAGTATTTTTTATATTAAAAAAATATTATTACTTTTTAAAAATATTATCATATTTTATAAATTTATAATATTTAAATAAAAAATAAATTAAATGAATTATTAATTTAATATATTACATTTTTAAGTAGTAAAATATAAATTAAATGAGAAAATTAAAGAAAAATATAAAGTGATACTCGAATAAAAAAAAGTGATAATGGAGTTATTAAACAATCTAATAGAAAGAAAAAAATTAAAAAATAATAATCCTCTGGCCACTTGAAAGGTAACCATTTGCTGTTTGCACGTGGACAATTCTAAGGTCTTTATTTGCTTTTTGCACGTGAATTAAAGAGTACTATTATTATAGGTAAAGTTGGTAGTTGTATTAGAGGGAAGTGGTGAATCATATTATTTACTTTCTTTATTAAATAAAGGAAATTGATATATTTGAAGCGGACGCCAAAAATAGTAAAGTAGATACATTGTAAATGGGTGGAGGGAGTAATACATTTTATTAAATGCAAAAATATTGATTTACACCTGCACATGGAAGCATCGACACAGTGGCCACTTGGCCGATAAATTTAGGAGGATGTCAAACCAAACAAGGCGCTCCTCTCCTTGATTTTTTTTAAAAATTTAACGTAAACAAATGCTTTAATTGGATTGATGAGAATTCGTCTCACGTAAAGAGATCCGTGAGACGATTTCACCCCAGTCTTTACTTTAAAAAAATAGATTTTTTTCTCTACTTATTGTGCGTTTGACCATCAAAAGAAAAAAAAGTATCTAAAAATTTTTTTTCGGACAAAACTAATAATAGTATTACTTTATTTGTTATATTTATAATAAAATTTTATATATTTTTTCCTAAAAAAGTTCAAATTACTTGCCATCGACACTTTAGAGATATATATTTGGGAATGTTAATTGCAAATAAAACTACAAATTTTATATCCATTGCAAATTAATTCTCATTTTAGAGAAATTGCAAAAAAAATCACCACCTTTAAGTATTGTTGCAAAACGAACCCAAAAAGTCCATACTTTTAATCACAAATTGGGTGCATTTTGCAACAATACTTAAAAGTTGAGAAATTGTAAAAAAAGATATTATCTTTAAGTATTGTTACAAAATGTACCAATTTTTTTTTAAAAAAAAAAACTTATAATCACAAATTGGATACGTTTTGCAACAATATTTATGGAGTTTTTTTTTTCAATTTCTCAAAGATAAGATTGTTGTTTTTAAACATGGCAAAAACTTGTGTGCACCCGAGCACAAGGGGCACATTCCGTGCGCCTTTAGAATTTTGTGTTAATTGTATTCCATATACTCTTTAGTATAAAGATATGTACCCTTTATTTTCTGAAAAAAATAAAAAATATTAATGAAAAATGTATATCCTTTAGAACAAAATGGTGTACCATTATTAATTAAAATGTATACTCTTTAGAACAAAATAATGTACCCTTATCCATAATATTAAATTTTAAAGGCCCACGGTGTATATCCTGACGCACGCAAACCTCACTCTTCAAACATTATTTGCAATATGATTAAAGTTTGTAGTTTCACTTACAAATTGTTAACTTTCTAAAAATTAATTAAAATTCATGTAATAATAATGATTGTATAATTTTCTTTTATTATTATTATTCTAACCAGTTAAAGTCGAGCATGAGTCTAAATCCCAATCCATTTCAATGGGGGGGAAGGTTTCAACTTCGAAAGAAACAACCTGAGAATTTTTGCATTCTATTCAATGCTTATTTAATACACATTAAATATAAGCTTAGATTTTATAGATATAAGATTAGGCAAAAACTCATTTGTGGGACACACACTCATAAGATTAACCAATAATCATGGAATTGCAATTCAATTTTGACATTGATTGCATTAAAGTATATAACTAAGTTTGAGTAAATATTTATTTTTTCTCACTAACCTCAAAATATAGATTAATTATCACCGAATTGATGGAAAATATTTTTGAATTCTTATTCGATAGTAATTAACTTATCTTTTAGTTCCTTTATTTTGTGAAACGGCATTTATATGAAACATGAAGTATGATTATTATTATATAGAGGTAAAGTATGTTTATCGGTAATTATTTTTTAATACATGTTGAAATATATTTTAAGTACCAATAATCATATATTATCTATAAATTAATGAGTGAGGCTCATGTGCGCTCGGGGGCGTACGGAGCACATTCTGTGTGCCTTTGCAATTTTCATGTCCCTTTGTAATTTAAACCCCTAGCAATACATAGGTTTAAATAGAATTTGAAGGGGGAGGGTTGTGTTCACATGGGGACACGGAATATCCCTCCGTGTCCCTGGGGTGCAGAAGCTTTTACCTAAAATAATAATCATACTTTAATAATGAACTAACACATCTTACAACTCATCTGATATATATCATCTCATAATAGATTTTTTTTTTCTAAAGTGTTATACACTTATAATTAAGAAGTATCAGACTAAAAGTGTAGATATGTTCTATAAAATTTATAATGATTACATTTGGGAATAAATAGGTGTAGAAATTATATATAAAACTTAATAACGGGCGAATAACTTTCGTTAAATCGACTTTTCAGTCGTTCTCCTTTGACCTATTCTATTAAACCTAGAAAGAAATAAAAAATAAAAAAGTACGTGTATATTTGAAATTTAAAATATATTCTCAAAAGAATGAAAATGTCTTAGTATTATTGTTTTCATCTCTTTATTTTGAACTTTCTGGTCCCTTGTGTTTCTGCTTTATTCCAACTGGAAAATAGATAGGACTCACATCATCTTTATCAAAGAATTGCCTAATATTTGGTTGTTCTTTAAATATGCAGAATAATGTTTGGTTGAAAACGGGAAATTCTTTTACTTGCTTAAAAAAATCATATTCATAGGAGTAGCAGAGAATTTTTATTTTATTTATTTATTATTATTTTTATTTTTAATAGAAATTTGTGGCAAATTATTATAGATGGACAACATTTCAATCTTCAAAAAAGGAACTTGTACATCCAAACAAGAGGGAAATGGAATGGAAGAAGTCTCTTTCTTGTGAGGTGGTGCTTGTATGAATTGGGTTGTGATATGTGTTGAAATATGTTTGTTATATTAAGTAAAATATGTTTATTGGTTTTTAAAAATGTTTTTCTAAAGTATGATAAATGATGCATTAAATTACGATTTTAGGGTATTATAATATTCACTACACACATATTTTAATTACCAATAAATATATATCTTACCTATATAATAAGCATACTTTAACAATGGATTCATCCGTCTTATAACTCATCTCACATATATTAATCTTACAAGAGAGTGTCCCAATAAAATGACAAACAAAACACTTACTAAATTATTTTAAAATAATAATAATAATAGTATATTGGTTACTGGTTAGGGATATCTTAAGTTTGGGCTTCTAAAGTAAAGTTATTGGACCACTTTTGAAGGAGAACCTTGGACCGTTACTGGGAGCATACTCAGTGTGGGCCCAATATTTTCCAATTGATTGATGAATTAAAAATCTGTAACCCAATCCTGATATCCTTAAACAAGGCCCAACGGGCCAAAAGCAATTATAAAAGCAAATTTGAAGTGTTTTGGTGGGTTCACTGCCTTGCTCCACCCAATGGGCCTATATATCCTCTTTTAATTCTTCCAAATAAAATCTTTAGTATACTTCTTCTTACTCAATGCACACCTTCCAGGTTCTCAATTCAAGTTTTACAATTCAATACACAATTAGTTAACTCATACACACTTAAATTTTAAAATTGTGTTCACTTTTTAATGCATAGTATAATATATTTTACTATATTTACTATTTACTTAAAATAAAATACATCATCTCAAAAAGCAACTTCATTAATATATGTGCAAAACAATAATTGAGTTAAAAACTTGCTTTTGATTGGACATTCAGTTTAAATTGCCTTCTTTCTCCTCCACCTCAATTTTCACTGTTGTAACAACAAATTTGTATTTATTAAAATAATAAACACAAAAGATATTACAACGAAAATCCAAGGTGGATTAAACTTGAGAATTTGAGTAAACAGTTTCTAGCTATCCTCTGATTCCTCTCTTGAGTTGACTTCTTTGACTTTATCAACTTTCTGAGCCGGATCTTCGAATGAAGCTTGTCCGTGCTCGGGGTTGACTTGAAGCTTTAAAATATTTATCCGGAGGCGTCGAGCCTTTGTTCGGATAAAACGTTGACTTGAAGATTTGTTGTGAAGAATGCTGTTCAATTTGGTAGAACGTTGACTTCACGGAGATTGCTGGATGAATTTGATATGAAGAACGTCGGATCAGAGGGGCTTAGAATCTTGATCTCTGATCGGAGGCAGTTGGATGGAAGAACGCCGGGTCGGAGGGGCTTAGAACCTTGATCTCTGATCGGAGGCGGTTGGATGGAAGAACGCCGGATCGGAGGGGCTTAGAACCTTGATCTCTGATCGGAGGCGGTTGGATGGAAGAACGTCAGATCGGAGGGGCTTAGAATCTTGATCTCTGATCGGAGGCGGTTGGATGGAAGAACGCCAGATCGGAGGGGCTTAGAACCTTGATCTCTGATAGCAGACCGTTCTTGACTTGAAGATGCTTGAAGATCTTAAGTCTTGACTTGAAGATCTCAAGGGAGCACTGCTCGTATTCTTGATCTCTTCAGAAGCGTGTCTTCAGATATTTTTTGTGTGTCTGGAATAAGGACTGAAGACCCTTATTTATATGTAGAGAAAATAACTACTTAAGAGATATTTTCTCCTTTAAAAGATATGTTGGGCTTATCTCCTTTAATTAAGCCTGCTGGATTGGATAAGGCTCAATTATCAATTATTTACTCATTTATTTTAGGAATTAATTTATTTAAATTCCTTAATAAATAAATAATTAATTGATAATTACTGCATTAATTTGTCATATATTTTATTTAATAGGCAATAAAATTCAGGTGCTTACAAATGCCCCCTCGCATTTTGTTCACGAACGCCTTTGTGTTGAAGTGAACAAATTGCGACACTTCATTATTGATCAACATGACTGAATTTTGTTGCTTGCCTCAGCACCTTGATACGAATAGCCTGAATTATGACTGAACTTAGCAGAGTGCTAAGTTGCCTACGTACCTCTTCACAGAGAATCAAGTCATAACGTAGTTCAAAAGGACATGATTTGGTTTGAATAGGGGGTGCCGTACACAGTTTATACTCGTGCGGGCCAGGAGTAACATGCAGTTTATGCTCGTGCGTTAAAGAGCTTTGAACTTGAATTTGCTGACAATTTATACTCGTGTCAATGAGTCTTCAATTTGATTTGTAGACAGTTTATACTCTTCTCAAGGAGTCTTGAACTTGAGTTGGAAAGTTTAATCTCGTATCAAGGAGTGTAACACGTAGAGAGTTTCATCTCTTCTCAAGAAAATTTGATTTAAGTGGGATAATTTAAGCTCGTATCAAGGAGCATAACATATAGAGAGTTTCGTCTCTTCTCAAGGAGATTTGATTTGAGTTTGATAGTTTAGGCTCGTATCAAAAGAGCATAACATGCAGAGAGTTTCGTCTCTTCTCAAGGAGATTTGATTTAAGTTAGATAGTTTTAACTCATATCAAGGAGCATAATGTGGACAGTTTTTGCTCGTGTCGGGAAGCATTGCTTGAGAAATTTTAGATAGTTTTAACTCGTATCAAGGAGTATAACATGTGGACAGTTTATGCTCGTGTCGAGGAGCATTGCTTGAGAAATTTTAGATAGTTTTAACTCGTATCAAGGAGTATAACATGTGGACAGTTTATGCTCGTGTCGAGGAGCATTGACTTTGTTAATAGTTCATTGCCCCCAATCATCGGGTGCATTACCTTCTCTTACTTTAACTTTATTTCTTTGAATCTTTATTGACACCGGCTTCTTTGAATGTGATTCCTCCTCGAGAGGTTCATCAAGTGAAATGTCTTCAAATTCATAAGAGTTTTTGCTTGGCAATTCGAAATGACTTGATGTCATACTTAACTCCATATCATGAGCTCTTGTAGCTAGTTCTTCAAAAGTCTTTGGTTGAATCCCTTGAAGGATGTATCGCAGACTCCATTGCATTCCTTGAATGTACATGTTGATGGCAGAGACTTCGGACAATTGATTTTTACAATTCAAGCTTAGATTTCTCCATCGATTAATATAATCGATTACTGGCTCTTCTTTCCACTGGCAAGTGTTAGTCAATTCGATCATACTAACAGTCCTTCGAGTGCTGTAGAAGCTATTGAGAAATACTTTTTCTATTTGCCCCCAACTGTCGATGGAGTTAGCTTCCAATTCGATATACCAATCAAAATCATTTCCTTTCAGCGAGCGGACAAATTGTT
This sequence comes from Pogostemon cablin, assembly GCA_023678885.1. Classification (NCBI taxonomy): domain Eukaryota; kingdom Viridiplantae; phylum Streptophyta; class Magnoliopsida; order Lamiales; family Lamiaceae; genus Pogostemon; species Pogostemon cablin. Next base: position 4,419,078 of record CM042993.1, on the reverse strand, counting down.
TGAGCATGTGATCATCAAAGGTTCCAGCATCATTGCATGTCTCGACAAAGTGCGCTATGTGTTGTCTTGGGTTGCCTTTACCATCGAATTGTTGAAATTTAGGAGGCTGGTAGTCAACTGGCATCTTCAAGTTGTCAATTCTCTTCGTATATGGCTTATTGTAAGCAACAGAAGATTTGGAGCTCCCTTTAAACTTGTCTTTTATCGTCTCTAGTACGATATTCTTCAGTTGATTCATAGAGAGCATTCCGTCAGCTGAAATTTGTATCACTTCCTCAACTGGATTTATTTCATATGGATGGTGATTCGCGGAGTCCTCCTCCTCGTCTTCATCCTCAACTCGTTTCTCATTTACATGACTTGTCTGTGCTATCTCCATCTTTTTCATCAGTTTGGATATCAACAGACCTTGTTCTTGGCTCTGTTTGGTGAGTGCAACAACAGATTGAGTCAAGCTTGCCAGTTGTTCTTCGACAGACGAAGCATTTGTTGCCATGGCGCAGGCTATGAATGAGTCATACGCCAAACTTTCTATGGATCGAGGAGTTGGGCAGATAGAGTCCTCTTCACCATCTTTGACGTCGTGCATTGGCTTATCGAGAACAGTCCCCACTACGTGGTTTGTCTCTAAGGAGACTTCAGACATACTCCTTATAACTACTTCAACATCTTTAGTTTGCAACTCTGAAGGTTTTGAGGCAGTAGACCTTCGTATCGCAATCCTGAGTGGAGTTGTTCTTTGAATCTTTTCAGTCTGCAGCTTTGAAGGCTTCAAGGTAGAAGATCTTCTTATGGCAATCCTGAGAGGAGCCATACTTTGTACTTTCAAACTTTCGAAGAGAGGAGATGAGAGGTAGAAACTGTCCCACTGGGCGTGCCAAAATTTGTAACAACAAATTTGTATTTATTAAAATAATAAACACAAAAGATATTACAACGAAAATCCAAGGTGGATTAAACTTGAGAATTTGAGTAAACAGTTTCTAGCTATCCTCTGATTCCTCTCTTGAGTTGACTTCTTTGACTTTATCAACTTTCTGAGCCGGATCTTCGGATGAAGCTTGTCCGTGCTCGGGGTTGACTTGAAGCTTTAAAATATTTATCCGGAGGCGTCGAGCCTTTGTTCGGATAAAACGTTGACTTGAAGATTTGTTGTGAAGAATGCTGTTCAATTTGGTAGAACGTTGACTTCACGGAGACTGCTGGATGAATTTGATATGAAGAACGCCGGATCGGAGGGCCTTAGAATCTTGATATCTGATCGGAGGTGGTTGGATGGAAGAACGCCGGGTCGGAGGGGCTTAGAACCTTGATCTCTGATTGGAGGCGGTTGGATGGAAGAACGCCGGATCGGAGGGGCTTAGAACCTTGATCTCTGATCAGAGGCGGTTGGATGGAAGAACGTCAGATCGGAGGGGCTTAGAATCTTGATCTCTGATCGGAGGCGGTTGGATGGAAGAACGCCGGATCGGAGGGGCTTAGAACCTTGATCTCTGATCGCAGACCGTTCTTGACTTGAAGATGCTTGAAGATCTTAAGTCTTGACTTGAAGATGCTTGAAGATCTCAAGGGAGCACTGCTCGTATTCTTGATCTCTTCAGAAGCGCGTCTTCAGATGTTTTTTGTGTGTCTGGAATAAGGACTGAAGACCATTATTTATATGTAGAGAAAATAACTACTTAAGAGATATTTTCTCCTTTAAAAGATATGTTGGGCTTATCTCCTTTAATTAAGCCTGCTGGATTGGATAAGACTCAATTATCAATTATTTACTCATTTATTTTAGGAATTAATTTATTTAAATTCCTTAATAAATAAATAATTAATTGATAATTACTGCATTAATTTGCCATATATTTTATTTAATAGGCAATAAAATTCAGGTGCCTACAACTGTATTTCAGTAAAATTCAATTAAGACCCACATTCATATTTAGTTTAAATTAACTAATAAATATATATATTTTTTTACTTTTGTACTTAATTATATCAAATATGTCTTTCTATATATATATTTATATATGACAGTAAACCAACAGTACTGATGAATTTAAACTAATAATCTCACATTGGTAAGTTTAAGATAAATCTTGGTTTAAACAGAAAATTTTGCATCAAATACATATGGTATTAGATATGATACTATATATATAAGAATACAGAGATTGTCTTGTGTACACTACATTCTTCTTAAATGCTAAATAAATAAATAAAAAAATAATATTTACCCCATATTCTAAGAATTATAATTAAAGTATAAAGTTAACAATTAAATTATATAGGTAAAATGACAAATTATTCTATGGAACCCTTTTATATATATATATATATATATATATATATTTTTTTTTTTTTCTTATTTTATATTTTATTTTGCTCAGTATAATATTTATCTATAGTAAGAGAATACTAATTGTAATTAATCCTACAAGTATAATATTTTATTTTGCTCAGTATAACACGTGTACCATATTGGTAATAATATAGTAAGAGAAATTGTGAAAAAAATGTCATTAACATAATTATTTATTTTATTTTTAAAAATATTACTCCATTATTATTTCTTTACTCCTCTTCATTATTTAATTAATATTCTCTCCTTAATTTTTTAATTCAAATAATGTGCTTAATTTAAGTTTTACTTTTCCATAGAAGAAAATATTACCCAACTAATTAGTCCACAGTACATTAAATTAAATTAAAAAAAAAAATTAATTGCTGGATGTCATCTTTAGAATATACTCCATGTATAGAACTTGTGCTTGCGCCGTGCAATATATTTGAATGTACTTAATTAGAAAGCGATAATATTAAAATTTATTAATTGTTTCATAAAAATAATTATTAATTCATACTTTTCAGTCATACGACCGACTTATTCTTATTAATTCATTAAACAATTGCAACATGCACATACCATAATACGTATCATAATGTGCAATTAGTTGGTAAAAGCAATATTATTATGATTACACATTTAATATTAGCCTTCAATATACGTACTAATACATAATAACTAATTGATTTTTAGTTTCGCAGGCATAAATATATAAGAGAATATTCAAGATAAAATTAAATAATTTGTGCAGTTTATCAAATTATTCTAGTACATGTTTCAATTCCCTGGCCTATAGGGCAGTGCACACCTACAATTCGGTGGTGGTAGGTCACCGATTTATAAAACTTAGTACGTACTAATTTAAATTGATTAACCAAAATTGAAATTTATTAACAATATTTAAGAAAATAATAATAATATTACTCCATTCAAATTATGTTCTTGCGATAATTTGTTCTATTTAGCTATATAATACTGCTAATATATTAGAAGAGTAATTGGCCTCTCTTGTGAGCCCCAACATTTTAAGGTATTCACATTTTGTTTTTAAAAAGGTATACATTTTAATTTATAAAATGTGTTTTTTTAATGAAAGAGTCAGTTAAAATATGAATGATATTTATGTTTGAATAAGAAAAATATTTTTTTATTTGAAAAATAAAAGATATAAATTTTTATATTAAAAAATATTACTACACATTTAATATTATAATTTTTTGAGACTGTCGGATCTAGATGCACGGTGTGCTAGGAAAACCTAAGTTTTATCATCTTAGAATTATAAGTAAGGTAAAGTAAAATTTTGGGGAAAATATCACTTTCTAATTATTTTAAATTTATTATTATTTATACTCTTACATATACTTTTTTCTTGATTAAATCACACACACATTTTTTTTCTTCTTCCATCATACTATATAGTACTCCTTAAATTACCTGAAATAGTTATTTAAAAAAAATGAAAAATGAAAAAGGGAAAAAGCAAAACCAGGTAGGGAAAAGAAGGTGGTATTGATATGAAAAATGGTTTTGAGCACACAATTTTAACAAGTGAAATAAAAACAGAATTTGTTTTGTGGTGAAGGATCTGCAGCAGATCGAGAAATGACATTGACAACATGTATGCATGTTCATGTACATCAATTATTCTTATTAATTTTTAAAAAAAAAAGATAAATAAATAAAATTAATTTGGGACATATGATTTATATAATCATGTGATCATACATTTGTCCACTTCTAAGTTCTAACCATCCTCACCTAAGTATATACACTACAAATCTCTCAACTAGCTACTTCACTTTATCACTCCAGAGTCCAGAGTCTCCAGTTATTTTTCTTTTTCTTTTTATTTACAAATACATATAATGTATATCATTGTTTATTTAATCATTGATGCTTATGTAATGAATAATGATATTTAATTGGTGACAATTTTAATAATGTTATTATTATTGCTAGTGCTAGTATTTTCTTAACGCGCTTTTCTTTTGCTTACTAGATTTTTTTATTTTTTTAACAGCAAAAAAAGTATTAGAGCAAGATATAATGGGGGCAATGAGAAATACCACGATTCCTTTCTTTTAATAGCATGACAATAACTTCAATTTTATCCGAAAATAAACGTATTGCAGCATTATATTTTTAAGTTAGACAAATTTGTGTAAAAGAATTAAAATATAATTGTTGTATAATTAAAGAATACTTAGAGATAAGTATACACAAGCCAAAAAACGGTAAAAAAAAAGGTTAAAATTAAATTGTGGAATTGACAAAAGTAGAAAAATACAAATACAAATTGATATAAAATGCAAGTTTTGTTAACGGAATAAAAGCGCGCATTAAATGGTACACATATGGCTGGAGCAGCTAGCCTAGATACTAGATAAATCTCTTCCCTCATACTTTTGTGATAATATTTTGGAAATATTAAGTAAAACCCAATTTAGTCTCAAAATTTTACTTATATTCTTTTTTCATCCCAAAAAAATAAAAAATTTCAATTTTATACCATCAATTCTAAAATAGGGCGAAAAATGCTCAATTTTCTCTGAAAAATGCTAAAATCATCGCCAAATTTTGTTGTCACATGACAATCACTTATCATTTCCCGGAGTTTTCAGCATTTTCGGTGAAAATTGAGCATTTTTGGCCCTATGTCAAAATTGATGGTACTAAATTGAAAATTTTAGTTTTTTTTTGACGAAAAATGAATATAAGAAAAGTTATGAGATTGAATTGGTTTTTATCCCAATTTTTTCCTTTAAAAAAGAAATTAAAATATATTTATTTGTAGTTAAAGTATATATTATATTTTTCTAAAGACGTATGATGAATGATGCATTAAAATATAATTTTAAGTGTAATATTAATATGATTAATTATAAACATAAAGGGGACTAGTTGACAGATAGTTTATTAAATGCTCGATTTATATGCGGAAAGACATCATGAGTCACGGGCGAGGCTCTTAAAGAGTCGAGATTTAGTCAGTTAGGTTTCACCCGAGCTCCGTAGAGAGTAAGAAAGGCAAAGCTCATACCAATTGGGCATACGTGTACTAAGAAAAATGTTGGCCCTTCAAAGGCGCAATATCCCTTGTTTGGAGTAGGATTTCCTTAAGCAAGTAGGCAACGAAACGAAGCTGCTTCTGAAAACACATATTATGCGGCTTTCTTCAACCGATATTGATCTTACTTAGTTAAATGGAAAGGAAGTCTTCCAAGCCCTATCTGTTTAATGAATCCTTGACTGGTATGAGTGAGGCCGTGCCTATAGCAGGACGGACTGCCTACCCAATTTTATCTATCTATCTTTCCTGTTACTTGTTGGCTTCGTCGACCAATTCCTCATATCCCCTTCATCTTCAACAACAACTACTAGACTAGAGTAGGAGTTGAGTGCTCTGCTTGCCCTTGAACTGCTGCTTGTAAAGCATTGAGGGCGGGGTCAATTGGCAACCCTGTGTGGTCCACCACAGAGGAAGCAACGTAGGGGTTTGGAGTTTGTCGTGAAAGCTCCCGAACTCTTCGATGAGGATGACCCCTTCCTTTAAACTGGATTTCACAAGACAGGCCGGATCGGTCCATCTCCATCTCGAAGAAAGAAGCTCAAAGGCGGAATGGATCGCCCTTGACCCCACTACAGCTCTGCTTGCTTTCCGAAGCGACCTTGACCCTACTTGTTTTCTAGCGATTCCTGTGTACCGGATCAGGACGTCGAAAATGAACTTCTGGTGACCCCTCCCTTAATTTCTTTAAAATCGTTCTCGATCTCAACACTTGGTCATTTCATCGATTTCTCACTCCAAAAGGAAGGAGACAGTCCTCTCATAACATAACCGGAAAGCTACAAACGGCACATGGGTCAAGCGAAGGACACCGGGAAAATAATTAGGGGTGAGCATAAAATTTTTAAAACCGCTTAAATCGCCCGAGCCGCACCGAAATGCACTGCCACTAATGATATCTTTGTGTAAACCGCGATTTATTTATATTAGATAAAACTGAACTGCCATAACGATGTAATTTCGATTTTTTCTTAAAATTGCACAGCACCGCACCGCACCGCCTTATATGTAATCCATATATTTATATGTATATATTTAAATTTTAGAATCTCAACTTTTTATATTCTTTAAATATATATTCTTTGTAAATTTTATAATTGTCAAATTTTCTAACAAATAGTGATGGTTTTAAAAACATTCATGATAATCTATCTTTCAAATATATAGTGATATTTCAATTTGTAATTAGAATGAGATACTCTAAGTATAAAATGATAAACAAGTTATTACTATTAGAAAATTATTTTTGTAGACTATTGTAGAATAATATATCATGTAATTATAATATGGGCTACTAAAATAACATTTATTTATAGGTTTTATGTTATTTGTATTGTTATACACTATGTTATTAGAAAAACCACTAAACCGCGAACACCGACCGCCAAACCTCAAAAAACCGCATGATAAATTATAGTGAAAAAATAGTGGTTTAAAATTAAACATAAAACCAAACCGCCTAAAGCAAGAAAATTTAAATTTCATCGAAAAATCGCCCAAACCGCACCATGATCACTCCTATAAATAATAAGTCGATATTTCTCACAACTCGTCTCGCATATACACTTCTCATCAGAAGTGAGTGCCCTTTTAATTATGAAATGTTTTTTATTCATGTAAATATCCCAATTATACAAATTTAAAATCCTTTCAACTGCTACAGTCAATCATTTTTATTATGTTTATATATTTATTTGCAGGCTTATTGGGTCTTAACAATATTTTGACAAATTAATTAATGTATTGTGAGATTATTTTGTAAAGTGATTCTACTATATTTTTGGATGGTTCACAATGCATATGCAAAAATAGAAAAGAAAAGAAAAAATAGTTTGCGTTAATTTAGAGACTGAAAATTGGAATGAAGTGATGAAAAGCAAGTGGCTAGGGTACGCCCAAAATATTTAGTCACGTCTGCAATCAATAATATCAGTCGATTTGTTTCATTATACATTAATTATATTGTAACCAATTAATTTATGTGAATATATATACGTCTTATAAATATTGTTAATTTGTTCTACATCAATTTTATAAGCTTTTATGACATTGACAAAAAATTTGATCACTATATTAATGAATTAGCATATCATCATTTAATGAAGCAGCTATTCTAGAAATTTACACAAAATATTTTTTTTAGTAATTATTTTATAGTTAATTAAGGGGTCCTTCGGCAAAAAAAAAAAAATCGCATTAATTAAAAATATAGTTTTGTACTTTGTACAAATTTTGAATTAACTATACTAATAATAACAAGTCAACATTTCATAATTTAATTAAACAAATTCCGAGAAGGGTAATCATGATAAAATTTACTCAAATATTTATACGAACTCTAAATACTCCATCACCATCATCCCAGAGTAAACACTAGTTCAACATTTTCCTTTAATAATATATATGTGAAGATGTAGACCATGCATGGGTGTTGCTGTATGGAGTTGAGTAGGGTACCACGTGGAGACCATGCATTGGTTGAATTGGACATGCAAAGGATTGCATGATGTAGAAGGATGACCGTTGGATTGCAGCTGAGATGATCAGCATTGCAGCGTGCCTTCGGTGGAAGTTTCTGGAAGCTTGAGCTGACGGGAGAAGCTTGAGCTGAGGGAATCAAAACGGTTGGAAGGAATCAGTTTGTTATAACTGATTCCCAATGCATGCATGTGATTGGATGGAAAGGTATCAAACGGTTGAAGCGGTTCACTGCTATAAGTTGAAGCAGTGTGGATCAGTTCATCGTTCATCTATATATATCAGCACTCCATGCATCTGACTCATCATCTTCTTCACATCTTCATATAAGTTCAAGCTTAGGGTTTTGGTTCATGAGTGTGCTTGTTGATTCTGTAATTTTTCATCATCATCACTAGTGAAGTTCTCTCCTTAAGAAGTGGATGTAGGCTTACGCCGAACCACTATACATCCTTGAGTTGATCGTTTTTCATTTCTTTCAGTTTTACAATCAATCCATGAGTGAAACGTGAGTGATCAACCAAACGTGTGTGTGTGAGATCTTGAGAAGTTAACAAGATCTTGCTTAAGTTCATAAGAAGTGGCGCCGTCTGTGGGAAAGAGAAGAAGAAGTAGCCATTAGTTATCAGATCAGAAGGAAGAATCATGGTGACAACCAAGTTTGATGTGGAGAAGTTCACAGAGAAGGTCGATTTCAGTCTGTGGAGGATGAAGATGGAAGCTATACTGATTCAACAAGGATTGGCAGATGCAATCAAACCAGTTCCAGAAAACCAAGCAGCTGCTGTGGATGCAGTAGCACAAGCTGCAGAACAGGATCAACAATCAAAGGCAAGAAGTACAATCATACTGTGCTTAGATGACAAAGCTCTGAGAGAAGTCTCAAGGGAAGTATCTGCAAGGGATATGTGGAAGAAGTTAGCTGATCTTTACATGGTGAAGACCTTGGCAAATAGACTGTACACAAAGCAGAAGCTCTACTCCTTCAAAGTAACAGAAGATAAGTCCATTCTAAACCAACTAGATGATTTCAATAAGATCATAGATGATTTAGAAAACATTGATATTGCACTGTCAAGTGAAGATAAGGTTGTCATATTAATGTCAGCTCTTCCTAAATCTTTTGAAGGTTTAAGAGATACACTGTTGTATGGAAATGTTGAATCTATCTCTCTAGAGCAAGTAATCCTGGCAATCAAAGCTAAGGTGCTCCATAAGACATCAGATCATACAGTTGCAGGAGAAGGTCTTGTTGTGAACAAACAGAACAAATGGAATAAGAATGACAAGAAGAATGGCTCTGATAAGAAATGGCAGAAGAAATCAGAAAAGGGGAATCAGAGTTCATCAGCAGATGAAGAAAACAACAATTGCTTCCACTGCAACAAACCTGGACATTTTAAGAAGCAATGTCATAAGTGGAAAGCTATGGTTGCTAGGAAGATTGCAGAAAAAGGTGAAAATCAAAGGATCCATGCCAATCAGGTAACTGAAAATAAAAATAATAAAGATAAAGAATATATTGAAGCTTTGGTTGTTGGCTCTGATCAAGTATCAGATCAGTGGGTGTTAGATTCAGGTTGTACCTTTCATATGACATCTGTTAAAGATTGGTTCACTGAACTAAAACCATTTAATGAAGGATCAGTCCTGTTAGGCAATGATCAAGCTATAAAGATTGAGGGTATTGGTTCTGTAAAATTTAGAATGTTTGATGGAACTGTTAAGCTGCTCACAAATGTGAGATATGTACCAGGTTTGAGGAGGAATTTGATATCACTAGGGATGTTAGATACCCTAGGGTGTGAATACTATGTGAAAAAGGGCATACTCACCATCATGAAAGGAAATTCAGTAGTGATGAGGGGAGTTAAGTGCTCTGATCTCTATTTTCTTGAAGGATCAGTTGTTACAGGACAGGTGAACACCTCACAAGATCAAGAAGATGTTCATCTATGGCATGGAAGGCTAGCTCATTTAAGTGAGAGGGGGTTACAGGAGCTAGCAAGACAGAAATTACTAGATATAAGTTCAACCTGTAAGTTGGATCAATGTGAAGATTGTATCCTAAGTAAGTCTAAGAGGTTAAAATTTGGTTCAGGTGAACATACCTCATCAGAGAAACTTCAGTATGTTCATACAGATCTGTGGGGACCTTCTAAGAATTCAACCATGGGAGGAGGAAGATACTTCATATCTTTCATAGATGATTACTCTAGGAAGTTATGGGTGAAAATCCTAAAATCAAAGGATCAAGCATTCACTGCATTTAAGGAATGGCTTGCTGAAGTGGAGAACCAAACAGGCTGCAAACTGAAGTGCTTAAGATCAGACAATGGACTTGAATTTGTTTCAGAAGAGTTCAATAACTTCTGCAAAGAAAGAGGAATTAAGAGGCACAAGACTACACCTGGAACTCCACAACAGAATGGTGTTGCAGAAAGAATGAATCAAATCTTGCTTGAAAGAGTTAGGTGCATGCTGAGCAGTGGAGGATTTACTAAGGGGTTCTGGGGTGAACTTGTGACAACATCAGCATACTTGATCAACCTATGTCCATCAGCTGCTCTGAAGTTCAAACCACCTGAAGAAGTATGGTCTGGAAGGGCTCCCAGTTATGATCATTTAAGAGTGATAGGTTGTCAAGTGTACTCCCATGTGAAGCAGGATAAGTTGGAACCAAGAGCATTAAAATGTGTAATGGTTGGCTACCCTAAGGAGGTTAAAGCTTACAGGTTGTGGTGTTATGAAGCTAATAAGTTTATTATCAGCAGAGATGTGACTTTCAATGAGAAGAAGATGCCACTTGTTGAAAGAAATTCTGTAGTTTCTATTACTACAGATACAGATGAGCCTCAGGTGGAGCAATCAAAGAAAGATTCACTTCATGACAGCAAGATGCATGATCAGAATATTGAAGAGAGCTCACCTGGTTCATCAAGCTCCAGATATGATTTGAGTACTTATCAGCTTGTCAGAGATAGGTTAAGGAGGCAGATCAAGGCTCCTGTGAGATACATGGAAGCTGATATAGTATCATATGCACTATATGTTGCATCTGATATAGAGAGTAATGAGCCAAAGACATATGATGAAGCTATATCAGGAAGTGAGAACAATAAGTGGATAGTTGCTATGGAGGAAGAGTTGCTATCTCTGCATAAGAACAAAACTTGGCAGATTGTTGAAAGACCACAGAATAAGAAGCTAGTCAGTTGTAAATGGATTTATAAGAAGAAGCCTGTTACAAGCAAAGAAGGAGGTGTTAGGTACAAGGCAAGGCTTGTGGCAAGAGGTTTCTCACAGAAAGAGGGTGTTGATTACAATGAGATATTCTCACCTGTTGTAAAGCATTGCTCTATCAGAATCCTATTGGGATTAGTGACTCAGTTTGACCTTGAGCTACACCAGATGGATGTTACTACTGCTTTCTTGCATGGAGACTTACAAGAGGATATTTACATGAAGATTCCTGATGGTGTGAATGTAGAAGGAGCTGACAGTAAGGCTTGTTTACTTCTGAAATCCTTGTATGGTCTGAAGCAAAGCCCAAGGCAGTGGTATTTGAAGTTTGATGATTACATCACATCAAATGGATTTAACAGAAGTTTACATGACAGTTGTGTCTATATCAGAAGCAAAGAAGGATGCTATACATACTTACTGTTGTATGTAGATGATATCCTTATAGCTTGTAAGGATCAAACTGGTATAGATGAAGTAAAAGGGTTACTGAAGCAAGAATTTGATATGAAGGATCTAGGGGAAGCAAAGGTGATCCTTGGAATGCAGATTGAAAGAGACAGATCAGCTGGGGAGTTGAAGTTGTTCTAAGAATCATACTTGGATAAAGTGTTGAAGAGATACAATATGAATCTCAGTAAGTCAGTGACAACACCAGCAAAGCAAGGAGTGAGTTTGTCACTTCTTCAAGCTCCTCAGACAGATCAAGAGAAGGTTAAAATGAGCAAAATTCCCTATGCTAGTGCTGTTGGCAGTCTGATGTATGCAATGGTGTGTTGCAGACCAGACTTAGCTTATGTGATGAGCATGATTAGTAGATTTATGAGCAATCCAGACACTTTACATTGGGAATCAGTGAAATGGGCACTCAGGTATGTGAAAGGTACTATCACAGCTGGGTTGAAGTTTCAGAAAAGGGAAACTTGGGATAAGGCAGTAGTTGGATATGTTGATGCTGATTATGCAGCAAATCTTGATACTAGGAAGTCACTTACTGGTTATGTGTTCAATCTATTTGGTACTGCAGTAAGTTGGAAGGCAACACATCAACATGTAGTGGCCTTATCTACTACTGAATCAGAGTTTGTTGCTCTCACAGAAGCAATTAAAGAAGGAATATGGCTGACTGGTATATTGAGGGAGTTTGGAGTTGAGCAAGATTCAGTTGAAGTGTATTGTGATAATCAAAGTGCAGTGCATCTCTCCAAGCATCAGGGGTACCATGAGAGAACTAAACACATTGATGTGAGGTTATATTTTATAAGAGACATGATAGACAAGGGAGAAGTAAGTGTCAAGAAGATCAAAACCTCTGAGAATCCAGCAGACATGTTCACAAAGGCTTTACCAGCTCATAAGTATGAGTTGTGTAAGGGGTTGGTTCAGTTGTGTTAAGCAAGAAAGGAAAGGGGGCTGCTACCTACAAATAGCAGCAAGGTGGAGTAGAAATGATCTAGTGTGGTGATGCAAGGTCTAAGGTGGAGATTTGTGAAGATGTAGACCATGCATGGGTGTTGCTGTATGGAGTTGAGTAGGGTACCACGTGGAGACCATGCATTGGTTGAATTGGACATGCAAAGGATTGCATGATGTAGAAGGATGACCGTTGGATTACAGCTGAGATGATCAGCATTGCAGCGTGCCTTCGGTGGAAGTTTCTGGAAGCTTGAGCTGACGGGAGAAGCTTGAGCTGAGGGAATCAAAACGGTTGGAAGGAATCAGTTTGTTATAACTGATTCCCAATGCATGCATGTGATTGGATGGAAAGGTATCAAACGGTTGAAGCGGTTCACTGCTATAAGTTGAAGCAGTGTGGATCAGTTCATCGTTCATCTATATATATCAGCACTCCATGCATCTGACTCATCATCTTCTTCACATCTTCATATAAGTTCAAGCTTAGGGTTTTGGTTCATGAGTGTGCTTGTTGATTCTGTAATTTTTCATCATCATCACTAGTGAAGTTCTCTCCTTAAGAAGTGGATGTAGGCTTACGCCGAACCACTATACATCCTTGAGTTGATCGTTTTTCATTTCTTTCAGTTTTACAATCAATCCATGAGTGAAACGTGAGTGATCAACCAAACGTGTGTGTGTGAGATCTTGAGAAGTTAACAAGATCTTGCTTAAGTTCATAAGAATATAGCTTATTAATATATATTTTTTTTTAAAAAAATTCAATTTTATATATTCAAAATAATGAATAAAACAAAAGCAACAATAATTGAAGTTTCATTTTCTGAAATTTTTTGCTTGTGATACACAAATAATTTTGAAAATGACTCTAGAGGTTGCAATATTAATAATGAGACAAATTAACGATTTTAAACACGAATTTAGGGGGCTAATTTGCTGAGTAAAGTTGAAACACTAATTAGCCCCTATCTGAATTAATTATATTACATCTTGTTTCTTTGTCTATTCTTAACTTTTGCTAGTTTCATCTACACTTCACTAGATTACAGCTAATCTTAATTGAATACCCTAATTGTCATTATATATCTGATCTACTAACTAATACTCCTTTTAATTATCTTTTGATTGGACATTTTGTGTTGTATTATTATACTAGCTACTCCTTGTGTTCACACCTTCAATCTTAATGAAATCAAACCATGAAAAGGACATCAAGTTGAACCAAGTTACTATATTAAAATTTTCAATATTGTATATACATAATTTTTTTTTTAATTATTATTATTACTATTATTTAATTTTAAGTAACGCGTAAATGGTATACAAATGTATACCTTAACTTTGCCCTCACGTCACTAACTACCCATAAGAACTAAGCACAATTATATAAATAATGTACATTGAGAATTTGAACTCATAATTAATAAGAATTATTTGAAATTATAATTATACTCTAAAAATTAATATTAAAATTTAAAAAAAAATTAAACTCCAGAGATAAAACAATACATGAACTATTAAGGAAAATAGTAAATAGGTCCTTTAAATATGACCGATTCCATTTTTTTTTATTTGTAATTCTCAATTTGAGTCTTTTTTATCCAATTGTAGTTATTTTTGTCCAAATTTAGTCATTTTTATCAAATTCATTCTTTATTTTTTCTAAATTTGGTCTAAAATTGGACAAATCCTGACATAAATGACTACATTTGGACAAAAAAAATTGGACTAAGTTTGATAAAAATACTCTATCCGTTCCAATTTCAACTTTACACTTTCCATTTGACTTCACTTCTATAAACGTGGAGATGAATTCGGAAGGGAGAGGGTACTTAATTTGGACAAAAATGACCAAAATCGAAGAAACCATGATCAAAATTGAGAATGACAAAAACAAAAGAATTAGTCCTAATGAATTTTGATATTTTCTCAGTAATTATTTTAGTTTTTCAGAGGCTGATGATGTAATTAATTAACAACCCTTTCAAGCAATCTAGAAATGTAAAATTTGAGGTGTAGTAAGAATAAGATGTCAACTGGTGTACAGCAAATACGTTTGGATGTATCCAGGAAGGAATAATTTTAATATTTAATTAATATCTAACAATGTAGGAACTGGCCTAAGTAAGTGTGATTAACAAAGAATAATGGATTTTGATCAACTTGTGGTCTATTAATTATACCCTTAATTAGCATCGAATATTTTGAACAGTGGAATGTTTGGATCATTATTCAAATTGTTGGATATGTAATAACCATAATTTGTAATTAAATAGTAGTATATCATTTCCTAAATAATTAAGATACAGACTAGGGAATGTAACACATATTCTGATTATATTCTGATGTTGATTGTTGAATATTCATATCTCATCAACCAAATTAAGAGTTTCTAAGCATTTTATGTGGAAGTGAACCATTTAAAAATAAATTACTTCAAATTAAGTTTTCTAATTTCGTTTTTTTTTTTATCTGAGAAATGAATTTAAGGGTTCCAATTCAGAGTTTAGAACGTCTAAGTGGTATATAAATTGGGTCGGGTTTTAGTTTGGCTTGGCCCGAATCGATATTATAATTGAAAGTTGAAATTTTACACGAAAATGATCCAACAACTCAGTTTCTACTTTCTACCCCAAGGACCAGGGAATCGGGACCGGTAATTAACTTGCTAATTAATTAGTGCTAACCAGGCAATCTCCAAGTTCATTCTCTAATGTCAAAATAATTATTTTTGGATAACATCTTAATTTTTTTTTTTAATCGGACAAAGTTAATTGTTAGTATAGTTAGTTCACCAAGTCTTCATACACCCTTATTCTCCAGGCCTCCTTATAACTCCCCTCCTATTCGTTCTCAATAGGAATTGAATGCGGGTCACTCACTTGTGGATAACATCTTAATTATAACTAAGAGGGTCATATCACATTCTTTAGTAATCTTATATAATTCTTTGTGATTGATTTTGAGTGCATGCTCTGAAAGATAGTTAATTATTATGATTGTTTTTAGTTAGATAATTGTGGTTGATTCTACTTGTATTGTACTTTGTAATCATGTGTATTTTTTATACTCGATCTATGAGAATGAAAATTTTCTTTTCCTAAAAAAAATAATAATTTGAATTTAATTTTAAATTTATTAACTTGGCTCAAAATTTAATATAATAAATAAAATATACTCCTATTAAACGTATGTTAGTTGATATATAATATAATTATTTTATACAATCTTATATCTAATATAAATTGAATAATTTCCGTTTAACAGAAGCAATTTAGTAAAACGATTTCGCTGATCAAATTTTTTATTTCTGAATTAAAATGCCATCAACCTTAAATGTCCTATTTCTTTTTTCTTTTTTTTTTGTTTTTTGTTTTACCTTTATATATAAGCTAATATATTTTCTAATTAATAGATAATTAAAAAGATTGTCAAATGTGTGATCTTAAGCAATCTTTGAATTTTACCTGTGATATTATAACTACCTAGGAAACAATAATAAAAAATTAAGTTAACATTTAATTGTTAAGCCACTTCATATCACACGAAGTCTTGTTTAATTATATACACTAATCACGCTTATAATAGACATTCGAAGTACACGATAGTATAAATTTTCTAATTACAATTTGAATTAATAAAATAATAATAATTTCGGAAGCAAATTACATTATATATATAAATATATGTAATCCCTGAATCCCCAGAAAAGTTGTGATTTTACGAATCACTCTTTTATTATAATGATCGAAATCTTTGAAACAAGTTGAGAAATCTGGCAATTTATAATAATTTTATTAATTGCTAGTGAATATTAATATTACAATTTAATTGGTCATAATCTGGATGGATCAAAAGTGGTCCTAAAGTTGAAGACTAGGAGTGGCCTGATTTCTGGTCTACAACCAGAACTAAACTAACTAATTAATTAAGGACAACTTACATTAATTAATGGCTTGATTAGAACTTAATAATTGAGGTGGTTAACATGGAAGAAACTATATAGTCCATTAGTATGGAAATCTTGATATGGGATCACAAAAATTAATGATCACGAAATTTTCGAGTGTTAAATTAAAAATGTATTAAGAAAGAGCGAATTTCGGTTCGGATTTCTTGTTTTAATTGAATTTTATATTATCAGTCACTTTTGTCGAAGCGTTAGATGGGAGCCGATTTTATGAAATTTCTATAACAGAGTATATGTGAGACGTTATTTATGTGAAATGATTTGTGATACGTGTTAAAGTATGCTTATTAAAAAATAAAATATATTTAATGGTTGTTTAAATATGTTGGATTATAATTAAAGTATGATTTTAGCGTGTTATAATATGATTTATTATTGACATACTTTATTTATAAATAAGCATATTTTACCTATATAATAAACATATTTTAGTGATAGATCGACTCATCTTACAAAAACCCGTCTCACAAGAAAGTGTCTCAATTTCTTTAATTATAAATTGAAAAGATAGTTATACTATTATAAATAATGAATTAAGATGTACTTTAAATTTAAAATAAAACAGATTATGAAAAACAAGAATAATAGTATATTATATGAATCATGTATAAGAGGAAAATACAATTATACTCTAAAAATTATTTTTATGCGCAAAATATAATATTTTAATATGTAGTAGATAAATAAGTACTATTTGTTATATTTTTGTTCATAACTTTAATTTGAATTTATGATAAATTGTGTAATATTGTAAAACTTTTAAGATACACTTTCTTGTGAGACGGGTTTTTTTTGTGAAATGGTTATGAGACGGGTCGACTCATTACTAAAGTATGCATGCTTATTATATAGGTAAAGTATACTTATTTGTAGTTAAAATATAACAATAATGAATCATATTATAATACCCTAAAATTATACTTTGATTCATCATAGAAAATATACTTTAATAATCATTAATCATATTTTATTTATATAATATGCATACTTTAACATGTTTCACAAACCATCTTACAAATATATAATTTCTCACAAAAAAGTTCGTCAACTTTTAAGGATATTAATTAATTTAGCGATGCACACCTGCTAAAAAGAAAACGTTAATTAATAACATGGTTGATGAAAATGTATCATGACATTTTGTCAAACAATTCACTAAAAAAAATAGTATTTTTTAGCTACCGAATTTACCAATGGAATTCAATCCGTGGTAATTATCAATGGATTAGCAACAAAAATGATATTTTTGTTTTAGCAACGAAATGCCAACAAATTTATTCTCTATTTTAGCAACGAAATTCAATCAGTTGGTAATTACCAACGGATTAACAAGGGAGTCATTATATAAATTACCAACGGAATTATTAGCAACGGATTACCAACGGAATTGATTTTTCATTGCTAAAAATTTAGCAACCACCATTTTACCAACGGATTCCGTTGCTAATCCATTGGTAAACCAATTTAACAATGGAATTAAGGCTTTTAGCAATGGAATATTCCATTGTTAAAAAACAGTTTTTTTGTAGTGATTATTGTTGAGCTATATAAAATTAATAATTTACATCTACCATTATGATTTTACTAAATTTACAAATATATAAATTTTTTTGGAGAAATAAATACAATTTTTTAGAAATAACTAGAAGACGCTGCAAGGTGTTATTGTTAAATTAATTAAGTGAGGCTCTTCTGCCCCTGGACACCGTGCACATTTACAATTTAAATCCCTAGCAATATATAGGATTAAATAGAATTAGAGGGGGAAGGTTGTGTTCCCACAGGGGCACGGTGTCCCCGACACACAAGTTTTTGCCAAATTAAGAGTGAGGCTCTTGCTAAATTAATTATTGAAATAGGCATAAATTCAACATTGTAAAATTAAAAGAAAGAACATCATAAAAAGAAGTTTGAAGAAATGTAAGGGCGATAAAAAATTATTGTTTGTCCCGTGAACCAAAAAGGTTTAATTATTACAATCTTAACCAGAAATATATTTTGTACATAAGAATCAGTCAATTCTTAATTATTTTCTCTTTTACATGATTATAATTTGCTCCTTTTTTCACTGTGATCATTGTTTCACTCTTGTAATTATTCCTGTAATTAACGCCTTACAAACTTACAATTAAAACAAAAACTATGCTTTTATTCGCATGATTAAGGTTTGAATTGTATGACCCATAATGTATGACGAATGAGTATATAATAGAAAATTCTATGAATTAAATTTGACAAACATCTGTGTGACCATTTTGTAAAAAGATTTAAATGAGATGGATAAAAAGAGATATTCGAATTATTAAAAAAATGATAGCGCTACAATGAATATGAGTGTTTTCACCTTATCTACTTCAAATGTGTCTTTTCGTATTACATATGATGTCTTTGTTATTCGTGTTTAAATACTCCCACAATGTTGATCAACAAATCAGCATCACACTTTTTACAACATTTGAATAATTAATATAAATAAGCTAGAAGTGATAACATGTTTAACTAAAAGTAATAACAAATTACGAAAACGTAAGATGATTTGATCAACTGCGAGAGTCGAGATGTTTTCATACAAGTATGCCCTATTAAAAAAAAATACACACACAAGTTTAGGAATCTTGATGGTACGGTTTGGGTGTGTCTATGGTACTGTACTATTTAAATACTAAATAAGTTTGACAGAATATTGTTTTTATTTAACTCTTGGTTTGCTCGAAATTGGTTTCAAATTAACTGTAATGTATATAGTTTAAATTAATAAATAAATAGAGGTGTTTGTTAGTGTAAAAAGAAGAAACAAATTAGACAGGAAAACGCTGTTGTTTCTGATGAATAAATATGATAAAAAGGTTTGCAGATTTCACTAATTTGTTTGTGTGTGTTTTGTCATGGATTCCTTACACAGCCTACGACAATTTCACTCTCCCATCAAACCTTTTTTTTTTTCGCCTCTTTTATTTATTTATTTATTTTTTCTTTACAGGTTTTATGTAACATACTATAATATTAATCGGCATGAGTTAATTATATTATAAGCATTATTAATTTATGGTATGACTATGATCGAAATAAACATGGTTCAGTATTGCAAAATAATCAACTTCTCAATTTGCAATGTTTTCATTCTCATTCATATTGGAAGTCCGTTACATTTATTGACACCTAGGGAAAAATTTTAAATTATTAATTGGGGTAAATTACCAAAATCCCCTCGAGGTTTGTCCAAATTACCAAATAAACCCCATGGTTTGAAAAATTATCAATTACCCCTTTAAAAATATTTTTTTTTAAAAAATAGTGAAATTTAAAAATACAATATTAAATAAATGGATCTTGATGTCATTTCCATCCTTCTTTATTTTAAAAAAAGTGTATTTTTGTTAATGTTCAAATAAAAAACAAGTTAAAGGGGGTAATTGGTAATTTTTCAAACCACAGGATTTATTTGATAGTTTGGACAAACCTCGAGGGAGTTTTGGTAATTTACCCTATTAATTTCAAATATATTAATTGATTAATTATCATTCACATCAAATGTTGTATTACATCAAGGATTTTGCATTTCTCTGCAATCCATCTGAGTTTAACAAGATTGAAGCATGAGATAATACTAATTAAATAATTTTCATCAATAATTGCTTATTTTAGTTAAAATTTGTTTGTAATAAATTATATTATAATACTCTAAAATTATATTTTAATGTATCTTTCATCGTACTTTAATTACAAATAAATATATTTTGCTTATATAATAATTATTATACTATAATATATCTCACATTTCATCTCACATATGCACCTTCTCATTAGAGAGACCTTTCCTTTTCTTATTCGATAGTTTCACAATTTCCCCCAAAACTAAAACTTAAAAAAAAATTAAAAAATTAAACTCCAATTAATTAGAAAAATCACAAAAAATTTTTAAGTTGTTTAAAATTTCATGAAATAATCCGTCATGTGAATTGTAATCTCTCCAAACATTTCACACTTTCTTTAGTGTTTATCCCATAAAACCCACATCTTTAAAAAATAATAATAAAAAAAAATTATTCAATAATCTCAAAAGTAAATTTAATTTCAGTTGGTGACTATTTTTTTACTCTATAATAGTATTTTACTTCACATTTGATTTATTATCTAAAAACGTGAAAGAGTAACATGCAGGGTGGTGTGAAATACTCTCTCCGTCCCTCACTAATAGACCCTTTTGCTTTTTGGCACATGGATTAAGGATTATTATTATTTAATGTGTAGTGGGTAGTTGTATTAGTTTATATTAGTGAGAGTTTGTGGGTCCTATGTGTATAAAAAAAGAAAGGAAACTCTTTGGATAAGACGATTAAAATAGAAAAAAAACCCTCTTTGAAGGGGACGGAAGGAGTAGAACAGAACACGATTCGGATTTTCTGTATCTTTTGGTACATCATCTCCTTATCACATACTATGATTAATACGTAGTAGATAAAGAGAAACTATACCCTAAAAATAAAAACTTAAACCTTAGTTGAATTTTTTTTCCCTATATGTGAATCATATAACTAGGGGTGTGCACGGTGCGGTTATGCGGTTTTTTCGATATAATTTAAATTGCATTGTTATATACGGTTCGATTTAGTAATCAAGTTTAAACCGCAATTATTCAAGTAATATTGATTATGCGGTTTTAAACGATTTCGATTGGTTTTGGTGTGGTTTGGCGGTTTTATTAATAGATTAGCCTATATAAATATCGATCTGGATTTCTTATTTTATAATTGTACTACACTTCGTATTTTACAACTTATTTTTTAATAAAAAAACCTATACCATAAGTAATGATCATTACATCCTTGTACATTTGGCGATAATTTAGCCATGATAATAACACATGACAAACATTTAATATGTAGAATAGGTGATGAAAATATAATAGGTGATCCCATTTACATTAATATATAAAAAGAAACATATAGTCATGTGAAAATATTTGCAACCTTGATCTAACAATACATAGGAGGTTAGACTAGTTGATTGACTTATAGTTGGGATTCTACATAGTTGTATGAGAGAAATAATAAAGATAAGAAGTACTCCATTGAAGTAAGAAGAATAGAAGTTATGACACATGTATGGTAAGAGTGAAGATAAAGACAACAACATTAATAGATTTTTTTTATAGGAGTAGTGAATAACTAATGAGTAATGATTAAACTATTTAAATACTAACATGTATAAATATAATATAATATTAATAAAAACTAACGGTGCGATCGGTACGGTTTCGACTATAAAAATGAAACCGCACCATAAAGTGCGGTGCTGTTTTTCTTTAAATTATAAATTGCAGTTTATCTAAATAATTGTATATAGCGGTGTGGTACAATTCGGTGCGGGCGATTTTTGTGGTTTTCAAAATTTTTTGCCAACCTTACATATATCGCGGAATAAAAGATGAGGTATGAAAATAGCGTAAGAGATACGAGGTGAAGCATGTGGTTGCAGTGGACACTCATCAATGTGTTGCCTTTTTAACAATAATTAGCAGTCATGAGAATGAATCTAATTTTATTTTCTCTCCCCAAAATGCAATTGGAGACACACGAGACGCAGACTCACGTGTGAGTTTTCTGTAGCAAATATGCCAACTTGATATGTTTTAAAGACAACCCTTTAAATTCACACCCGAACCACACATACCTATTCACCACTCTTACGTGTACCTTAATTTTCTCACTCCAACTACAGATCTAGAGAGAGAAACACAATGGCTCTTGAGGCTGTCATTCTTCAACAACAAGACCCTTTTATTTATGCCTACAATTACAAAGATTATAAATACAACATGCCATCAGATTCCACCTTTCAACCCCAAATTCTTCATGACATTAATGGATATTGGGACTCTTCTTCTTCAGCTGCCGCTCAAAACCACACTTCCTCCAGCTCCGAGACTTGCCCGCCACCCACCCACCGGAAGAGACGGCGGACGAAGCCGCTCAAGAACAAGGAGGAAATGGAGAATCAGAGGATGACTCATATTGCCGTCGAGAGGAATCGCCGCAAACAGATGAACGACTACCTCGCCATCCTTCGCTCCCTCATGCCCCCGTCTTATTCTCAGAGGGTAACAATCATACTTTAACACGTCTAACAGCAACCAATGTCTGCATATGTTCTTTTTTTTTTCTTTTCTTTTATCGGTAAATTTAATAGTTTTTAGTATTGTTAGTAATTAGTTCACCAAGCACCCATACTTCCCCCTTTCTCCAAGCCTCCTTATAACTCCCCCTGATTTGTTTTCAATGGGAATCAAACCTCTGCATATATGTATATTATGTCCATGCAAGATTTATTTATGATTATATATACGTGTAGGGAGATCAAGCATCGATTGTTGGGGGTGCAATAAATTTTGTGAAGGAATTAGAACAACTTGTGCAATTTTTGGAATCCCATAAACCTTGTCCGAACGACGACAATATTCGTTCGGACAAGTTCTCCAGCTTCTTCACCTTCCCTCAGTACTCGACGGTGGAGGCGGCGGCGGAGCGACGGTCGAGCGTCGCGGACATCGAGGTGATGATGGTGGAGAGTCATGCAAACATCAAGATATCGACAAAGAGAAGGCCCAAACAGCTGCTGGAAATTGTGTCGGGATTTCAATCCATATGTCTTACAATTCTTCACCTTAACATCACAACCGTAGATCAATCCGTACTCTACTCTTTCAGTGTCAAGGTATGTCGCTTCCCATTTTGCCCTTCTCATGTTTTTTTTTTTTCGGAATTATTAATAATAATAGAATAAATTAAAATGAGTATACTATTAATTCGTTGAATACAACAAAACGCATGTGTCACAATGACATGGAAACATTTTATAAATTTGAGACTAGCATATTTTATTTTTACCACTAGAATCTTTATGGTACATAGTTAGTGTGCGTATATATACATAGTTAGATTCAATTTATAAGAAAAACACTATAAAAAAAAAAAGCTAGAAAAGTTTGTGATATTTTAAAATTGTATTCTATCTTTTTATTTACTATTTAATATACCTTTTTTTGGGCAATTTAAAGAGTTACTATTATTTTCCTACGTCACAAGTGAAACTTATTGAAATTAATTCATAACATTTAGAATTGCAATTTCAATAACTAACAAATTTTAAAAAATTAAGTAGATTATGCATTTCATCATAATGTAACATGATAAATTCACAAATTAGATATGTTTTAAATAGTTATATACAAATTTTGTGTTTAATTAATTAATTAAATTAATATTAAATTTGAATAAATTGTGCAGGTTGAAGAAGGGTGTCAATTGAGTACAGTAAATGAGATAGCCACAAGTGTTCATGATATATTGGAATTGATCCAACAACACTCTTCTATTTCTAGCTGAGACAACCCACCCTCACAACTGCTTATCTGCTCTAATTTAATTACTTATATATATAATATATATATACCAATTTAATTTCTATTTTTCTTCTGGTCAAATTATTGCCTACTTTTCTGCATTTAAAAAATTAGTTATTTAGGTTAACTTTTCAAATAATGTTTATTTTATGTTACTCTAGGAATATTCTGTACCATATAATATAGAGAGTGTTTGGAAGGATGTTGCCTTGATGATTTGCCCACTATGGCTAATGTGGGGTTATCTATTTTTGGTCGAAATATTCAATTTCCCTTTGTCTATGAATCAAGAAAATGGTGACAATATAAATGCCAAATTTACAGATTTATCGGGATTTAATTTATTTAATATACCAACTATGTGACAAACGTTGATATGGACTTGTTCAATTTATTACCAATTTAATGTTGTACGTACCCTTATCTTTTGTTATCTCTATTTAATTTGTTTATTATGGGTTAGGGTTAGAGGAGGAGGTGAAGAGTCTATATTTTATTTCTTATATTGCTTTAAAATGATGTAGGGCTTTATATGGAAAATATTTCAACTATTATTTTTAAAAAAAAATCAATTTTATTATAATTTTAGAATAGTGTATAAAGAATAATACTCAAAAGAGTTATAATAGAAATGGCATCAATACGAAGAACTCCAAAAAAATAATATCATATTATATTCAACATTGAAGAAGAACGATTCGTAGATTGAGCTCTAGTCTTCAAAACCATATTGATTAATCAATCTATTCTTTATTAGAATCCAACTTCAAATACTAGTTTTTAGCTTTTTTACTAAGTCAGCTACCTACACCTTTTCATTTCGAAATATGATAGCATTCCTAAATTTTTATATTAATTAATCATATAATACATTCCCAAATTAAAACTGAAAGTTGCTTTTATTTAATTTTGTAGTTGGGTTTCTAATGTGTCATTCGATCTCATAGGATAAAGTACTTATTGTGTGGAAACATGATGAAACTTTGTTAAATATGATTTTAAAAACTAATTATATCCACAAATTAAAACTATATTTTATGGGTAAACACAAAATTCTAAAGATAAAATAAATTATAAACCAGATGTTAAAATATTTTATACATGAAGATGAAGACAAAGGTAGAGTTATAAATATACCCTTAAAATTATAACAAAAATTAAACCTAATTAGGAATAATAGTATATAAAATTACAAGCTAGCTTGTATATATTGATTAAAATTGTAACTGTGATACGTAAACTATTGCCTATATAATATCATAAAAATCCAATCATAAAAATTGTTAAGTCAGGGTTTATATATATAATCTTGTATTTTATTTTTATAGAATTGATTTAATTGAAATCGAATTAGAAACTGTCACTTTTTTTTTTCCCAAATTATTAGTTTTTGAACAACAAAATATAACCATTCTAAATTTAAAACTGGCGATATAATAGAAAACTAAACCACTTTTTAAGTGAGTATAATAATAATCTGTAATGTAAAAGTAACACTTCGTGATCTGATTCTTTAAAAAAAATAATAAAAAAATCTTACCGTTAAAATTTTTCATTAATTTGTTTATGAGCATAAATTGTATGGAACTAATTCCATGTAAAACTTCCTTATTTATGAGTTCAACAAACAACTATAAACTAAAATTTGACATTATACTTTTAAGGATAAACAATAAACTCGAGTATAATTATAGATGGTGAACTATAAAATTTATTATACTATGAAATATCACAATTATTATATTATTATATAGTACCTTTAAAAGTAGCATTAAACCTTTTGAGATAAAGGTTACACTTTAGGAGCAAAATAGTATGCACATGAATCACGAAAATTCATGGATCGACGAATAAAATTAACCATAAAACACAAGGATATATACATTACAACATGAACACAAATATTAAATTACCATTTACACAATATTATTATTAAAAACTAAGATTAAATCTTATAAATAATAAAATTAATTGTATCTTCAAATCTTAATATAAAACCAAACATTGCATGCATGGGCCATGTTAGGGTCTCGATTTTATTCATGATGTACAATTCATCTTTTCTTTTTCACTTTTTTGGTGATAAGCATTTGATTTACACCAAATTTAATGTCCCATCAAAAACTTATGTAGAACTTTGATGATATGACTCAATTAAATTCCTCTTCTAAATAGTCTATGAAACTCCCAGTATAAAGTAAGTATTCCCTGTCCCACAAAAGATTGCACCCCAATTCTAGCACAGAAATTAAGGAAGTGTTAATTTTTAGGGGTATAATGGTATTTTTTTGTAATAAATAAATGATAAAGTATGTTAGGTAGAGATGATTTTTTTTTGTAAATAAAGTGTATAGGAGAAGGGTATTTGTTTTTTACTTTTTGCTTTTTATAGAAATGTGCAAAGTTTTGTGGGACAACCCAAAATGAAAAGTGTGTCGTCTAAAATGAGATGGGGGAGTAAGTTAAATTAATAGTATTTAGTTAATTTCTACAGAAAAGAATTCAATTATTTTTTGTTAGAAAGATGAGGTAAATGATTAGGAATTAATGTCAATAATTTGTGACATACTCCCTCCGTCTCCTTGAAAGGTATCCGTTAACTTTTTGCACGTGAATTAAGGAGTATAATAATTTAATGTATAATAAAATGAGAGAAATAATATTTTAATGTGTAGTGGGTAGTTGTATTAGTGTTGAGTGTGGGGTAAAGTGTAGTAACCCGTGTCACATGACTCGCTCATCAAATCAATTTCTTTTGAAAGGTAATTAAAGTTTAATTAGACCAATTAAGAGATTACAAATGTACTCGTAACGTCCATTCAAGATTTTTATTTAAGATTTTTTTTCCTATTAGAATTAAAACATTAATAAAGGGAAATAATTATAATGTTCCAAAACTTTTGTCCTAAATTTGCTTACTTTTGCATAAATCGACATGATACCCTACTGATTTAAGGCTAGAAGAGGGGCCACATGTTTTTTTGGTGGGTTTAATTAATATTCATGTTATATACACAAACACCATTCTCTACTCATTAAAGATAAATTAGTAATTTTGATGAAAAAACAAAACAAACAAACAAAAATTGTGTTGATACTATAGTCAATGTAATATATACATTTTTTTATTTTTTAATCAAGTAATGTCATTTTCCGCTGAGAGCTAGGTAAGATGGGCAGTTGGATATTAATGATGAAGAATTAAGAAAATTGTAAGAACCGTAATGAATTTAATTTTTACAATGGCCAAAAAATTAGACTGTAAAATAAAGTTGAGAAGAATAAATAAATAAACTTGCCCTGTAATATTTCATTTATGAGCTAAATATCAATAAATAAATTTAAACAATCGTACATACAAAATCTATGCAAGCATACTAGTAATTAAATCAAATTATTGTAATTTATATTACATTTCAAGGTAAACACATATCCCAGTAATAAAACCAATTACCATTAAGTCCAAATTCAAATGGATTTCTAATGAAGTTTGTAAGAACCTTTAGTCGGCTTATTGTTATTAGGCCCAATAGCTAATTGGGCCAATTTTGGCCACTGCATATAAATATTTTAATTAGACACATTCCAGGCTTCAGCACATGAAAAAATAATATTCCATTTGAAACTTAACTCGTGCTAATTTAGTTAAATGCCTTCCGGATTTAATTTTTTTTTTAAATTTTGATGATATGTTCTTAGAATTTTACGGTGATTATGGGGTGCACCCTCTAGTTTTTAGTTTGGGGGCGGCTAATTCTACTCCCGATATTTCTAAATGTACCCTATAAATTTTTTAATTTAAATATTTAATGATGAAAAGACTAAATTATCCTTAAATTAACTATTTGGGAAAATATTAATTTTGGTCGCATAGGGAAAATTCAACTTTAGTCCTCAGATATGATAATTTTTCAAAAGTTGTCCTCCAATGTTCAATTTTAGTCTTTTTCTTCTACTTTTAATCATTTTTGTTTACTTTTGGTCCATAAAGTTGTCGAAAAAAGGACCAAAAGTGGATAAAAAGGACCAAAAGTGGACTAAATTCAGACACCGGAGGACCACTTTTGAGAAATTATCAAACTTCAGGACTGAAATTAGATTTGACATATCTTATAGGACTAAAATTGATATTTACCCTTAACTCCCTCATTCTATAGTTTGTTTTCCCTGTTCATGGTGGCTGGAATGCCTCTACCACCACAATGTCGCCGGTGCACCGTTCTGAAGGCTCCGTTCCCAATAATCCAATTTGAATCGAAGGCTTTTGTGGCAATTTTTAGGTTCATGTAGATGAATTTTCTTAGCATTTGGATCACTTCTGTGCGTCTTTTTCATTCTTGACTTTGTTGTTGTAAGCCCATATGAATGCTGGACAGCAAAATGCCAAGAAAAAGCGCAGCGGCTATCACTCCGGTTTTGCAGAGATGGTTGTGGCATTTCTTGCTTCTTTTAGTTGTTGTGGTGGTGTTTTGAGCCGGCGGCAGGTGGCGACGGATAGGATGAGCTGTGCCAGAGGTGGAGTTGGTGTTTCATCATATTCATCGAATGAGAAAGCAACAAAAATGGAATCATTCAATATATATTGTTGGAGATCAATAATTGCAGATATAATTGGATACTTAGCTTCAAGTTGGAATAAGATACGTAAAGAATATGATGAAGAATGGGGAGAAGCTCGCCGGATACTGTAGTCCAAGGCGCCGGAATGTGACGGGCTTTGAGTATAAGATTTGCAGGCGCTAGAGTTAGAGATCTCATTTTTAAGAGAGGGTAAAATGGTCTAATGGGTATGTTAAAGTAAAATTTAGGGAAAATAGATTTTTTTGTCTGCTAACTTTGCCCAATTTTGAATTTAGTCCATAAGTTTTTCACTTTTTGAAAATCGTCCATTATATTTGCAGAATTTTGAAAATCATCCAATTTATTTGAAAATTTTGAAAATCGTCCATCATGTTTACCAAGTTCAATAAAATCGTCCGTTTCAACAGGTCATTAGCAGGTTATTCTAAAAAATAAAAATAAAAAATATGTAAAATATATATATATATATATATATATATATATACTATTTTTAAAAAAATAGCCTCCACTAAGAATTTATATTATACTCTCTCTGTCTGCCCGAAAGAGAGCATTTTGCTTTTGTGCACATTGATTAAGAAGCATTGTTATTTAATGTGTAGTGGGTAGTTGTATTAGTGGGAGTGTGGATCCCATATTTTAATTCTATTAGTGGGTGTGTGTGGATCTCATATATGTAAAAAAGGAAGTGACCCTCTTTGGAACGGACGAGCAAAATGGAAAAAATACCCTCTTTCAAGTGAACGGATGAAGTATCAATATTTAGTCAAATTTGCTCCATTTTAGTAATGAGATTAATATTGTTTGTTTGGTATACGGAAGTGAAAATGAAAAGTGAAATAAAATTGGTTAAATAAAAATATGATATAGATTAATTGGGGTGAAAATATTCAAATGACCTGCCATAGCAGGTCAAAGGACCAAAATGTTGAATTTTATGAAGTTAATGGACTAATTTCAAAATTGATATAAAATTAACGGACTAATTTCAAAATTAAAAAAGTTAATGGACTAATTTCAAAATAAATGAAAGTTAGTGGACGAAAAAATCAATTTTCCCTAAAATTTATTTTCTTTTATTTATTATGGGGTTTATTTAGTTAATGGGGGTAGATTTAGTAAAAGTGGGGTATAAATAGCCATGCGCTTTTAGTTTAAAATGAGAATAGTTGGTAGTTTTAGTTTTAAAAAAATTAATTATTTTATTTTATTAACGATAGAGATTAAAATAATACTTAATCTAATGGTTTAGATTGTCAGGTGCATTCTAATTGGACTCGAAATTTTATTGTGTTCTTTGCATTTAAATTTTAAATTCAATGGATTTTACGTGGACCCTGTACATACATATTATATGTCCCAGGTGCAAATTTAAGTGCAGAAAGGATATAACCTGAAAAACTATCACTAATAAAATTATACACACCAACATCTCTTCTTTATCTTTATTATATACTAGTACAAATACGCAAATCCCGCGTATTACGTGGAATATAAAATTATAATTTAAAAAATTAAATTAAATATATTTATTTTTATAATTTAATATAATTTTTGCTTTTAAGTGTAAAATTTTGATTTATGCACCATGCAAGTGATTTACCTTTTGATCTATAATATTCTCTCTATTTTGATTTAATGTATTTGAATTACTATTTTAGTTTGTCTAATAATAAAATATTAATTTTTTTAATAAATAAACCACTAAACAGTTACTAATATAATCATATTATTCTATATTAATAGAATAACAATATATATTAATAGAATAATATGATAATATATTTCAATTTTAAGATAAATATATAATTTCATATATTTAAATAAGTTAAATTTTATGAAAATATATATCTTTATAATAATACATCAAAAATAATAGTCTAACTAAAGTGCAACTGGGGCATGCACATTTAACAATCTTAATTATTAGATTAAATTTTAATTTAATCTTCGCTACCAATTAAATTAAATTTAATAATTAAAACTTTTAAAAAAATAACTGTTCATTATACTCTAAAATAAATCAATTAACCCACCCCAAAATCACCCTAATATAAATTTAATATTATGAATTAAAAAAAGTAAAAATTTTTAAATACACATCTCATCAAATTAACTCTATGTAACAAAATTAATATATGTATTAAGTAAATTACTATACCCTAAAATAAAATCAATTAACCCACCCCCAAAATCATCCTAATATAAATTTAATATTTTGTATTAATAAAAAGCGAGAAATTTTAAAGACGACACCTCATCAAATTATCTCTATATAACAAAATTAATATATATATTCCTATTAATTAAATAAAATAAAATAAATATATACTCCCTCCATCCCACGTATTTTTACCCATTCCATTTTTGTCAAAAATACATAATATTTTATTATCTACTTTTTACAATCCCAACAACTTTAACTACTTTTTTACACTTTATTCATCATTCCCAACAACTTTATTCACTTTTTTTTTAAATTACTAATTTATCTCTACTTTCTCTTACATTATATATTAAAAAAATAAAACGTCTTAATCTCCGTGCCCGTACAAACTGGTAAAAATACCCGGGACGGAGGGAGTATAATAAATGCGTTGATAAAAAAATTATTTTAAAAAAACAGAAAAATTATAATTGATATATATAAGGGTTGAATATGAAAGATAATGACAAAATTATAATAATGTAAAAGAAAATAGAAATAAATAAAGTCAATCATTATTAATAAAAATATTAAAGATATTAACGAAATTAATAAAAAAATAAACTAAATAATATAGTTCATATAAATTTGGCATCGAGTATAAAGAATTCAGAAGAAACAAATATGTACTAATGAAAAGAAATTAAAATAAAATATAAAAAATAATTGAAAGAAATTTAAATAAAATAAATAAAAGATTGAATACTAACCTAAAGAAAGTTTTAGGAGAATGATTTCTATGCGTGTGAAGCAAGAATAAAGGAATTGTTGAATATGAAAGTTAATGACAAAATTATAACAATATCAAAAGCTAATTAAAAAAATATACAGTTCATATAGATTTGACATCAAGTATAAATAAATTAATTCAAAAGAATTAAATGCATAGAAATAAATAGAAATTAAAATAAAATATAACAAAATTAATTGAAAGAAATTCAAACTTAAATAAAGTAAATAAAAGATTGAATACGAACTTGAAAAAAGCTTTAGTAGAATAATTTATGTGTATGAATCAAGAATAAGAATCTTATTTATAGGTGAAAAAAATAATATTATTTTTTTGTTTCTAAATAAGATTTTATTTTAATTATATCACATCTATATTCAAATATTTAAAAAAATATGTATTTATTTATATTAAATTTTAATTAATAATTAATTTTGATTTGATTACAATTATATTCAAATTTTAAAATAAATATATATAATTATTTATATTAATTAATAATTGAGAAAAATTGTGAAGATCTCCTTTATTATATAAAATACAAGATGTAACATTAATTTAGATTTTAGTGATGATTTGATTTCGCTATAATTACACATACTAAATATAGAAATTGAGCAAGTTAATATACACTATCAGTAGACGATATGATCAACGACTAGACGGTTAGTCGTGGAGGACAAAACTTAAACTTGAAATGTAGCCCTCATCAATATTTTTTTAAGAATTAGTCGATTTACGGATCAAATACTCGTGCTGTAACGAAGAGACGAGGGTTTGATGTGCGATGGTGTGGTAAATCCTGGAAGCTGAAGAATCATCCATCGAAACGGATCTTCTCACTCCTTCCAATTCTTGATCAACTTTGGCCCGATTATCACCCAAATCACTCACCACTCGTATCCTCCCAATCCCATCACCCGTTTCGTTGATATCCGACACACTCGACTCCGTCTCCTCGCTCACCTCCGAGTTACTCAAACTCGGGCCCTCCTCGGCCATCACGGGGGCTCGACAGACGGGGCAGTTCTTGTGGGACCGCAGCCACGTGTCGATACACGATACGTGGAACGCATGGCTGCACTTTGGCAGGAGCCTCAGCCTATCTTCCTCCTCGAATTCGCTCAGACAAACAGAGCAGTCGCTCCCTTCCGACAATCCCTGTCCGGATTTGTACGTAAACACCTGAATTGAATCAATTGTCGATTGCGGGAGCCCGATTGTGCGAGTATACCAGATGGGGTTATAAATCACGGGCCCTTGGAGATCATCCACGATATCCACCCTGAAAACACCGTCCTCCGGCGGCGGCGGATTCGTCCTCCTCCGCCGGGTGGAACGCCACCTGACGACGGCGAAGTAGGAGAGGAGCAGAAAACCGGCGGCGAGAACGCAGAGGGAGACGATTAGAATAGGGGAAACCGCGTGATGATGATGAATTTTTTGCCAGTGATCATCATCGCATTTGTCACAGGAGAAACTCTTGTGATCATCTTTAGAAAGTAGAAACCTTCTGGCCATTGATAAAGAAAGTGAATGGATTAATTAATGAATGAAAGAAAGTTATGTAAAGTTTGATTGCAATATCTTGGAAATTTCGTGTTCGCTTTAATGAGTCAATGCATCAGGTTGACTGTTTTAGTTCCTCCAACGCGCTTTTCTTTCTCAAGCTTTTATAAATGAAATGACCCTGAAATGACCCTTACAATGAGTTCAAGCTCGTTCAAGTAATTTTTAAGTCGAGTCTAGCTCAAGCTCGATCTTGCTCGTTAATTAAAGTGAGTTGAGTTTATCAACTTGATTTTTACTTAGTTGTTAACTCAACTCGATTTCATAAGACTCGAACTCAACTCTATAATCTTAAAAGACAAAGACTTGTGTGAGATCGTCTCACGTAAGGACGGTCAGAAAATGATAACTTTAATATAGGAAAATGATAATAAACTAATAAAAAGTGATAATGTTATTTCATGAACAATTTATAGTATAAATAAAAAATAATAACATTTTATAGCAAAAGTAATATAATAATTTATAGCGAAATTGATAATTATTTTAAAAAGTAAAAAATAATCTCACGTGAGACGGTCTCATGCAAGACCTACCATCTTAAAATCAATAATGACATGTATTAATCAATTAAAAAATAAAATAAATTATGAACCACCAAATTATACAGGTTTAATCTAGCTTTTAGTTTTTAAACATGGAAAATTTAAAGAAATTTCTTGTTGGAAAGAGAAGTTATGTACTCCTAAGTCTTTTTAGATCAATAATACTCCAATCCCTTTCCTCGGTAGTCATTTAAGCCACACTCGATAGATACTGCAGGGCTTTTGTGGTTAATATTTATATGGGCCTAGCGAGCTTTAAGTGGGCTGGACTGCATAAATTCTAGTTGGGCTTCGTTTTAAATTTACCCGTTAGAGTTAGGGTTGTGATATCCCAAATAATGCATCCCTAATTCTAAGACTAGATACCATTCTCATTCAATCGTACGTCACACAAAATAATTGATTTACTTAAATTTTAAAATTTTCACCCTCCCAAACACATATACTGTAGTTATTATAAATTATAGGGTCACCATGACCCTCTCATGTTTGACATGTGGACCCCACCCCCTCCTCATATGAGAGGGTCATGGGTGACCCCGGGTCACATAAGTAGACCTTTAAATTATAATCCATCTCCCTCGTAGATTGTGATCCACCGAACTCCTTATTTTTAACTAACGGACTTACTCGTTTAAATGTAATTAGTGTGTAAATCCCCTCATTTTTATTTTTAGTAAATTAAATATTATTAACACAAACACTCCCCCTCCCAAATTTCCGCAAGTAAAACCTAGTTATGAACAACAACCAATATTCTAATAACCTATTCAAGTCAACCCAAAATTTTCCAGTATCTTAAATCATTATTCTATGCACCACCACCACGTGGTTTTATCAGACAAAAGATGCAATCAAGCAATGCTAGAATTTACTCCATGTTTCACTCATTTTTTGCACATTTGAAAACAAACATCACATCTCAATAACTAAAGGCAACTAACTTTCTCAAGAAATTTATTGCACATTCTTCTCATTTAAAAAAGAAAAAACCTTTATTCTCACTTTTAAAAGAAGGACTATATTGTGATCGATAAAATTTAGAGTCCAAAATGGTGTCTATTAAAGTGGGTAGTTCATCACCAAGCTGCTGCTACATCTGCCATGGCAGACCTTCCAAAACTCAAGCTTCTTTGCTCCTCCCACGAGCTCATAGGATCGATCAAACTCGAGATTTCTTCAAGTTGATCAGTACTAAACATGGAATTTCTACGTAAGTTATATAATTAATTTATTTTTTTTATTTGTGTTTTCCTATGGGGTGTTTGATTTGTTAATTAAAATCCAGGGAAATTTCAAAGGGAGGCAGCTTTCAAGTCAAAGCTTCATCTTCTCCAACTAACCCTTCATCTTCATGGTAGTTTTCACAACATTAATTAATCTTGTTTGATTTTTTTTTAAATTTTTAATCCCATATTTTTTCTTGATCTTCGGTAATTAATATCATGGATTTTTATGTTTGTAGGAAAAAATGGTTGGTGGGAATCTTTCTGACAGTAATTCTACCTGGACTTGGCTACAAAGGAGGACTACTTTTAAGCCTTAAAAGTTAGAAAGAATTTCCAACAATTTTGTGACATTAATTAATCATGATTTAATAATTAAAAGATTAAAAAATTGTACTCCGTGTTTTAGTGATATACATATGTTGGATGATGTTATAACTAGGCAAGATCGACAGCGCCGTAGGGACGGTGGAGCACGTGGTGGAGGTGGTGGAAGAGGTGGCGGAGGAGGCGGAGAAGATAGTGGAGGAGGTGGAGAAGAAGCTTCCCGGTGATTCCAAGCTCAAAGAAACCTTGGAATCATTCGATAATCTTGCAAAAATGGCTGTCAATGAAGCCAAAAAAGCTGAAGATGTTGTTCATAAGGTATATTTTCATTCATCAATAATCTTCTCTCCTTTAATTCTTCTTATTATTTTCTAATTTATTTATTTATTAGAATTTCCATTTTATGATAATAAATAGTTACTCTTTTTTGTCCGGAGTAACTATTTTTGTAAGGAAAAGGAGTGTAATATGATAGACTACTAAGAAAAGAATGAAAACATATTAAGATGGATAGAGGGAGTATTTTTTAATAATAATTAACAAATTAATTTATTTTTTGGATGGCATAGTTCACCATTAAAAAAAATAACATTACAATGAAATTGTACCCACTTCGTCCACTGTAAATTTGGAGTTTAAGAAAAAGTTTATTTTTAGGGGTGGTTTGATATTTTTAGATAATAAATAAATTATAAAGTAAATTATGTGAGTTGTAAATGGGTTATAATTTTGAAATTAAAGTGTGTTGTAAAGTTATTAATTTGTGTGCATTTCCTTATTTGGAAATGTGAACTTGTTTATAGGACGGACAAAAATAGAAAATGTGAATTTGTTTATAAAATGGAGGGATTACTATATAATTAATACATCATCTTGTTTCTAGTAAATTAAATGTCACCACTCACATATAGGAGTATTAAAATTAATATATTGCAATAAGGGATACTAATTATATTGCATCAATATTTTACTTATTTATTGATATTTTATTGGCATTTCGCATAATTACGTAGTCGTCCATTAATACTGTTAATATTAATCAATTCGTGCAGTAGTTAATTTGATATTTATTTATATATATATCAATAACATGAATACTCCCTCCGTCCCATCCGGCTCTAAGGCATCTGTTTATTTTTTGCACGTGTATTAAGGAATATTATTATTATATGTAAAATGATCAGTTGTATTAGAGGAAAGTTGTGGGTCATATTGTGTATTTTTTTACTAAATAAATATGAGAAATAAATATATTTAAACCGAATGCCAAAAATAGTAAAATGAACACTGTAGAAGCGGATAAGTATTATTTAATTGCATACTTATGAATGATACTTTCAAGTCTCTTTCATGTCCTTCGTAATAATCAAAATTATTGGTACTATTAATTAATTATTATATTAATTTGATTAGGCAAGTGGCCCACCAGTACATGGAACCTTCACCTGCTCCAAAGCCACTATTGATGCACGAAACATGCACGATTTATAAATAAGAAATTCTAATTGATTTATTACTTATTTATTTAAGCAATATAAAAAGAATTGGTATTGTATTGAACCGGTTTTATGTGGAATTAAATCTTAAAATACCACTTTTATACATGATATTGATGTTTGAAAATAAAAAGAAAAAATTAAATTTATTTTTAAATATGTAATAATTTATCATATAATTAATAAGAATGGTCGAGCATAAAAGAGAATATATTTAACAAAAAGAACTTCTCCATATAAAAATTGTGTAATTAACTAACTTATTATTTAATGATACTTTTCTTTTCTATTTTTAAATTAGGATAGATTATTCGGATGTTACTTTCTTATAAGCCGGGTATATGTAAGATAAGTTGAGTTATTATTAAAGTACGTTTATTATAAAGATAAAATATGTTTATTGTTAATTAAAGAATATTAATAATAAATTATATTATAACACCATAAAATTATATTTTAATACATCATTCACTTAATAAAATATTTAATTTTTTTATGTTAACAATTTTATAATAATGTTTTTGTAGCTTAGCAATAGCTATGGACCTAATTGGACTGCAAAGGGCAAGCCCATATTTAAGCCCATCATAATTTAATATTTATAGTAATTCTTGTAAAAAAAATTAAATAGAAAAGGAAAGAAAAAGGGAAAATAATTGAATGATGTCATGTGGCATTAATGATGCAGGTGAAAGATATTGAGGAAGAGATAGAGGAGACACTCATTAAAGAGGGTAAAGATCAACCCACAAAGTAGCCACATATGGAACCAAATTTCATAAAATAAAAGAAATCATTTTATTAACTCTTTTTTTTTTTTCCTCTTTATCTCTCTTTTTTTTTTTTTCTTTTTTTAGCTATGTGATTCAACTAGGATTTTTAGTTAGTAAGACCAATATCCGTACCGATTTTTGTGATTAATTGGAATCACTGTACAAGCAGCTATTTTGTGTAGCAAGCAAATTTTCTCAATTAAATTTGGCATCTGATTGTTTTTCTTTTTTTTTTTTTTACAAAATACTGATTGGTGGTTAAATAATAAATATGAATTAGATTTGAATGTGGAAGGAGATTAATCGTGTTGGGGATGCATATTTTTCTAGCACAATCTTGGCAATAGCCAATAATTCCATTCGGACCATTTCCCATTATTTTCATTTTTTTTTACATTTTTAATTTTAATCCTTTTTTATTTTTTCTATTTTTAATCATTTCTGTTAAACGTCCACCTCATCTAAAAGCTTAAGCTGGTAGAGGGTTGAACCGTTTAATACTTAACCAGGTTACACTCTAATACGCCCCAATACTTAATCAGGTTACACTCTAATACGCCCCTCACATGCAGGCGGGGAAATTTTGCCTCAAGCCTAGCATGTGCAATTTTCTCATAAATGGGTGACGGTGAGGTTTGAACCCTGGACCTTTGTTAACCATGGGCTCTGATACCATGTTAAACGACCACCTCATCTGAAAGCTTAAGCTGCTAGAGGGTTGAACCGTTTAATACTTAATCAAGTTACACCCTAATACTTTCGTCCATTTTCCAAATGTTCAAAATACAGAAAAAAAAGTAATAAAACAATACATAAATGACTAAAATTGAACAAAAATGAGAAAAAACAACTAAACTTGAGAATTAAAAAAAAACCATAATCGAACAAAATTAAATGCGATATTTTCTCAGAAGGAAATCACGTGCAGCTAGAAAGAAAAAGATTGATAAAAAAAATGTTTGAATTAATGAATAAAAAATTGAACATTAGATTTGAAATTTCCCCAAAATACGTTCTTTAAAAAAAATAAAAAATTGACCAATAGTTGTAATGAACAAATGTTCAAAAGTCAACCATTGGTAGAGATTTATGTTCCATTATTTAAATACTCATTTTAAAATTCAAAACTTGGACACAAGTTAAAAACACCATTTCAATTCCTTTCTGCACACTCAATTCCTTTTTCTTTGAAGCTAATCCGAAGTTAGAATTTTGGTTACTCCCGCAAGAAAAGCATTTTTTCTTCTCTAACAACCTAACATAAAATCATCATACCAATCCCCTGAATTCAACAACAATAAACGCGTCTTTTTCAATTAGAGCAGATCAAGAAACACCTTGTCTGCATGAAAATGGCAGCGAGGGCAGCCGCGGCGAATCAAAAGTCGAAACCTCTTATATTCGAGAGGATCGAGAAAGATACGAGTTGTGTTCTTTTTCCCAATTCGACACTCGAGCTAATGCAGAATTGCGACTTGCCACCTCCCATCAAGCTATTTTCTGGTCAAGAGGGAGTGTTTCTTTCATCAACAGGAAAAAACTGCAAAATTGGAAGATGCATGGAAGTCGAGGAAGAACACCTTTGTACGTGTAGAGATTGGTTGGGAGATGACAAGGTGGAGATTCTCAAGGCACTGCAGCTATCACAAACACGAGCGAGAGAGGCGGAGAGGAGAATTGGGGTCCTGTCGGAGGAGAAAGACAGGCTGTCAAACATGATCGTGGATGAGTCGATGAGACTTCTTGCTCATAGGCAATGGGTTAGACTGATGGAAATCGAAGTCATCAAGTTGCAGAATAGAAAGAGTTGGCATACTAGTACATGTAATTGTGCAGAAAAATCGATGAAAAGGGAAAACCGTGATGAGAGCAATAGTAACAAGCAATGGTGCAAAGCTATAGCACTGTGTTTGGCCATTGCAGGGATGAGTTTTGTAATTGGTTGCAGATATCTTCTCTGAATATAATTTTTCAAAGAAAATCTTGTATCTTGCTAGAACACAAGGGTAAAAAAGGCATTTTCACATGTCCAAATATGATAACAAGAGAAGATGATATGAGCAAGAAAATGCAGGATTTTAAAATGCATTATTCATGTCATCATGTGTATAGCAACTACTCGGGTCTAATTTGATTACACACAATGCATGTGAGCACTTAAGAGGAAAATCCACGGTCGATAACAAGTGGCAAACATTATGTAATCATGATCAATTGCTATATCAAGAATACATATACTAGTGTGTACGGACCTCAAATGGCTGTAGCAAACATGCCCTCGACGTGATAGCAATGATCCACCTTCCTCGATAGTGAAGTGACACCCCTCCTTGAGAGAAATCAAGGTCGACTTTGAACTGAAAGGAGGGTTCGGGTTGACCCCTGCAAATATGTATTTTATGGGGGGACATAATAAAGGATGCCACCCACCTATTGAAGCTCCACTACCCCACTCTGGGGAATGTAAGACTAGGTACACTAATTAGTGTGCTTCAAGAGAGGAGGATTAAAAGCACTGAATAAGGGAGAGGAAAAAACAGAGTCGAGTCTAAAACCTCAAAAGCCCATCATGTATATTAATTAGTGTATTATATTGCCATATCTAAAATCATCAGATCAATTAATGTTCAGTATAGCAATATAATACAAATCAATCAAAGTGACCAGGGAAAATAAGATCCGTAATTATCCATAAATAGTGAATTTGAGAGTTTACCTGCTGCAATTGTGTATCTAAAGAATTCAGTCTTCATCTGCCCATTGGCTGAATCATATTTTGGTGCTCTTTTATGATCACCGCCGAATCAGATGAAATGGATCCAAGACCTGATGAGCATTCTGGGAGCATGGCCACTTGCAGGGCATTTAAGTTTTAACAAACATAGCGTGGTTTTTTTCAATTTCAGATGATCGATTTTCAGAGAGAAGCCCTTTTTTTGTCAAGATATATAAATCATCCATGTGAGAACAGTCAAGGGAGTCCATCTATTGGAGTTGCAATATAGTTTGCAGTTTTTAGGGTTTATGAATTTATTTTCGTAGTATTTATTGGCCAGATAATTGCAATTCAAATTCAAAATTGGAACTTGTTCAAAAGTTAAAGAGTTAAAGGTTCCATCAGGTACAGATCCATTATTTATTTCAATAATTTACAAAAAAGCACTCTCAATTTCTAAACTAGTTCAATGTAGTAAATTAGGCTGGATCAATCAGAACATGAAGAAGACAATTTTGCAGCACATGGAGTTAAACTAAACTCTGTTAAATATATATTTACAACGAGAAGTAGGCAAGATGATGTTTTGAGTTTAAAGGGAGGATATATATAAGTACACACGAATGGAGCATGATAATAGAGTGGCAAACGGTAGGTTATTACAGCAGTTTATTTGTTTCTACTTATAAGGCATAATCAAATAGTTCGGTGTGTACCGACCTCAAATGGGCGTAGCAATCTTGGCTGCACTCGAACATCTCTAGGCACGTCCAGCACACATGCTTCCCGCACTTGCACTCTATATGATTGCACCCGTCCACCTTCTCAATTGTGAACCCACAGCTTGGGCATTCCTTCACAAAATCCTTCCCCATACGCCACTCCTTGAGCGAGCTATCTGGGTCTTCTTTGAACTCACGGTACTTCTCACACGACAGGTATGGGTGATGCTCCAGGTGGCACTGAGTGCACGTCTCCACAAAGCATGCGCCACACACAAACACTGAACTGGAGCTGGAATTTGAACTGGAAGGATCTGCCACTTGGTAAACATTGGGGCAATCAGGAGACGGGCAATACCTGTACGTGCCACCACTACCCGCCACATATGAACCCAATGAAGCCCGGAAAAGTTCTTCTTGCTTCTCTTTAGACAGCAAGGACCTCAAATCTGACAGCAGGATAGGGGCTCCACAACCCTCTCTGGTACACCTTAGTGGGAAACCATCACGGCTTTTCATTGCTGACTCGCACTGCTCTACCAAGCACAGGCGGCAGAACTTGTGGCAACAGTCTTCAAGCATGTACGACTCCTCCACTTCACACAAGCAAATGGGACAAGATTCTGAATAATCATTTTCATTCTTCAGACACTGCACTGCACTTGCCTGAGCAAGATGGTGAATGATCGCTTCAACATGTTGCTTCAATTCTTTGGTACCTATGATAGATATACTGTGCCGTCTCGTATTTAAAGAGAACTCCGCCTCAGGCACCTTCTCTCTGAGCCCATGAAGATCCGGTCCAAAATGCAGAACAACTCTCTTCATCATATCAGGGGGGAAATCTGCATCACGAAGTTGAATCTCGAGTTGCTTGCTGTCATGCAGGCCAAGGAGGCCATTTACTAGGCTCTCTTCTGCAGCCTTAATCTTCTCTGGAGAGCCAAAGACTCTCAAAATCATCCTATGCCTCTCAAAGATTATGTGTGTCCCGGTCTCTCGTTGAATGGATTTCATAAGCATGATTCCTTCTCGTGAAAAAAGAATCTGATAGACAGCAGGAGTCATGTCCGGATGATGTATGATTGTCCCTTCCATGAGCTGCTGGAGCGGTCTTCTCAAATCTGCTACAATTTTCGTCGCACTAGCAGATACCTTTACCCGATAAGAAGAGATTTTACCCATGTCATTATGGATGGGCTCAAGATTACATTCTACACCTGCAAAAGATTCAAGTGTTCCAACATAAGACCATAGCATCAAAAAATGAATGCCATCCATAAATAGGATGAATTACATTTCAGCATATAGTCTGACTCAATGTGAAAGTAGGATGTCTAGCCACGAAGATAAAAGAGGAAAACCAAGAGCAACCAAAAGGGCAGGTTCTGCTACTCAAACATAGAATGAAAACATGCTATACATCTAAAAAAAACTTTACAGCTCTTTCCATTAGATATCGTTGTGATCCAAGTCAAAATGAGATAAACAAGATCAAGAAAATGCAAAAAACCATACTCAAGAAAATGTTGAAATGTCAATGGTAATGGCTACCATAAATGATTTATTAACCCACAGTAACTTCATATTGAACGGGACAAACTAAACTTGAATCATCTTTGAAGATAAGCCCCACCTTGCAAGCACTGACACCATTAAATAAGTATAAAAGACAATTCTGCAAGCATATATTGTGGATCATACTCAAATCAATATATACAATAAATTATGGGGAAGGTCAATAAGTGAGACATATGAAACATCGACATATGCGTGTTACTCAGCATATAATGATCATATTGTGACTAAGAAGTAAGAAAGATACAAAAATCACTTCATAATAAGTATATCAAGTACCCTTCTGTTGCCGCAGCCTTGAAAGCAAAGAATGTAACTGGCGATTGATCACAGCATAGACAGTTGCAGAACAGGAAACATGACTATGAAATGAATGCTGGCATCGAATCTTCTGCCACAGTTCACATCCAGGTAAGACTTTTCCATTTATATGTTCCAAGGCCCTTGCAGCCTCCAAATGTAAATTTCCATCAAAAGTAATCAAAGCCCTCATATAACTACCTTTGGGTTCAGGTTGAAATACCTGAACACGGACACAATTACCCTGATTCTTTTTAGGCATAAAGGGATTAATTAGTCGCAGAATTGCTTCTTCACAAGCCGAAGGGGGAAGATTTTCTACGGCTTTTCCTCTCACCAGAAAGAAGTCGTTGATCATCCTATTTGTT
The DNA here is from genome assembly GCA_023678885.1 of Pogostemon cablin. Classification (NCBI taxonomy): domain Eukaryota; kingdom Viridiplantae; phylum Streptophyta; class Magnoliopsida; order Lamiales; family Lamiaceae; genus Pogostemon; species Pogostemon cablin. Next base: position 4,376,024 of record CM042993.1, on the reverse strand, counting down.
GATGCACTGAGCACCTCATATATATCGGCTTCGGAAAGCTCCCTATCTAGTCCAGTAATTATGACACTGTCTGAAGTCTTCACACCTGCTTCACACCAGACAAGCCTGCCTTCAATTACTAGATTGGAAAGATCATTGACCACCAAAGCAACATCTTGAGGATCACACTTCAAAATTGCAAGTCCTTTGCTGCACCGACGAGGCCAAAGGATTTTTGACTTTATGGAATGAAATGGCATCATTTTGTGATCACCAACATAGTGTTTACTAGAAGGAACTATCTTCAATATACCACCACATAACTCAGACTGATCAAGGTCAACAGCCTTACTGGCGGCATCAGGAGAGGAAAATGTCACCCTTCCCCACTTGTCCTCTTCATTGCCCACACCAAAGCCTGAAAACTTGCTAACGGCACAAATATGACCTAGGGTGGACTGCTCAAGAAAACGGAGAAGCTCTTTATCAGCAAGTGCAGTTATGTTTGAATGAAAAATGTCAACAGACAGAGTTCTTTTATCAAGTTCCAGGTGTATTATCTCAGCTCCAGCCCCAAAGAGAGCAATAGAGGGTGAAACAGTGGGACCTCCAGCATATAGACACTCTTCTGAGCACTCATTTAGCAACAATTTCTTTTCATAATCCAATTCTTCCTTAACTAAACTGATCACATTCTCCATGTCTTGCGATGAAGCATGCACAAGTACCTCATTCTGATCAACATCAACTTCGACACCTATACGTTCATCTGCACATGATCTTCTGATACTCGAAACAATGGAACGCAGATTGCTATTAGATTTCCCACAAAATCTCTTCAACAGAACACTACCAAACCCAGATAAAATCCTCTTTTGCAACAGTTGAATGTTCATGTCCAAGAAATCAAAGAGTGGAGGAGGAGAAAGGGAGGAAAAATAATCAAAGTCACATGCAGTAACACAAACTAAATAATCATTTGTTGATGAAAGTATTTCACCAAAAACCACCCAGGCTGGCCTCTGGCAAAAATTATATAACGAGCATGAAGGATGCAACTGTACATGTTTTCTTGTTAAAGCCACTTGATAACCAAGCTGATCATAGCCTGAGTACATTGCCACGTTTTCTGGCATAGAAGATAATATAATACTTTTCAAAGTCTTATCATACTCCGAAAGTTTTAGCGGATTCCAATACCAATAATTCGGCACAATGATACTCAGTTCATTTTTAAGACAAAGTTCCAGCTCTAGCACAGTGTCCTCACATCTCCTCATAGACTTCGCATTAATGCTATTTTCCCAACACCATGAATTTTTCTTTTCACGTGGCACAGCCTCCCACTCTTTGTATACAGCAAGCAATGTGAAAAGATCACCGCTAGGATGGCAAAATTGAACCTTAAGGCAGTCAGATTTCAGCTTATCTTCCTCTGTACCCACTCTACAGAATATGCTACTAGAATTTGCCATAACTGCAGCAAGAACAAGACCCTCTTTACCCAATCGCCGACGGAAGCATTGTAGGATTATTTTACCGAGCCGAGGCTCAACACCCAACTTGACCATCTCCCGTCCGTCAAGTGTTAACTCATAAACACCATTTTTCACGACAATTGCTCCAATCTGAATGAGATTCCTCAGAGCCATATCTATAGCTCCTGGACTAGGGGAATCAACAAAGTCAAACTCCTGTACATCTTTCATGCCTAATGCTATAATTTTCAAAATTGCTACACCAAGATGAACCTTACGAATTTCTGGTTCCTGATGGGGCAGCATAGACTCAAAATCATTTTCTGCGTAGAGTCTGTAACATGTCCCAGGTTCAGTTCTCCCAGCACGACCAGCTCGTTGATTAGCAGAACTCTGGCTGATTTTACAAACCTTCAGAACATTCATCCCAGTAGCAGGTTCATACATGCTCTCCTTTACCATTCCAGAATCAACCACATACTTGACACCAGGAATTGTTAATGATGTCTCAGCAACATTGGTGGTAAATACAACTTTCCATTTACCAGGATAGGTCAGAAATACACGACGTTGGTCCTCATTAGAAAGCTTTCCATGTAAAGGTAATGCAATGGCAGAGGAACCTTGAAACTTCTCACAAGCCCATTCTACTTCCATCTGAGAAGTCAGGAATGCAAGGATAGTGCCTTCCCTCTCAGTTTTGATAATCTCGGTTACCTTCCTCAAAACATCATCAACATAAGCAGGCAGTGACCTAGAAGCTGAAAGGCCCAAAGATTCAGAAGGTACATATTTAATATCAACAGGGAAATTCCTGCCGGTAACATGCAAGGTCCTGCAACCGAAAAAATAGTCAGAGAATTGGTCGGCATCCACAGTTGCAGACATGATGATGAGCCTAAGACTAGGCCTCTGGCAGAGTAAATTCTTAATTAAAGCCAGAAGGAGATCTGTGTTTAAACTTCTTTCATGCGCCTCATCAACAACAATGCAAGAAACCCAGGATAATTTTTTATCTACCATATAATGCTGCAAAAGACAGTGATCAGTCGTAAATATCATTGTGGACTCAAACTTCTGAGAGGATGAATATGATGGATAACAAATGGCTGAAGAATCAGAATAACAGCCATGGCTTTCCTCTTTGACCCTCTCTGACAATGAAATAGCAGCCAGTTTTCGAGGCTGTGTGCAAACAATAGATCCCTGAGCAGAAAATCCAGAATCAGCAAGGAACTGAACCAATTGTGTGCTCTTTCCTGAACCAGTCTCACCCATTAATATAGTAACCTGCAAGAGTTTTCAATCAAAATAGTCTCATGATATTCTAAATAATAAAACCTAAAGCGTCCAAGCCACAAGGAATTTTACAACTACATCTATCCAAAAAATATTTCATAACAATTCCTGATATGCATGTTCTCTAAGTAGAAACATGATCTTAAAACCTCGCTTCATTTTCTATCATCACTTGCTACTAAGGTATAAAATTCACTAGGGATAAATAATTTCAGTCAAAGTAACAAAACATCTAATCCATAGATTAAGTAAATAAAATTCAACAAGGTTAAGCAAACCTGTTGGGAATGTATTTGCTTCATGATATCCCGACGATGGGCGTAGATAGGAAGTCCATCATCAAGCCTCCTGCATTCCCTCATCATCAACCTGTAAATCCTCTCCCAGACAACCTTTCCATCAGAAAAGTGAAATACTGGAAAATCATCGTCATAATTCTTTTCTCCTTTCAAATAATCTTCAATATACTTAATCCCACAATTGAACTCCTCAACCCTGTTCAAAATCAAATCCCTCTCCGCCTCCAAACCCTTCCTTTTCTTCAACTGCGCATCAGCAATGATCAACCTCTGTGAATTCGACAAAAACTTTGTAATCTTATCAATTTCCCCCACCAAGGCCCCCAATTTCTTCTGCCACTGCCCCACCAAATCCCATTCTTGCAGACCCTTCAACTTCTCCAAAAACAACACCTTTAACCGTTCGTCCAATTCGGCCCTATCAGAGGCAACCTCGACGTTGCAAATAACCCGAGGATAAAAGCCCAGAGCTTCATCATTCAATTTCAATTCCCACAAATGAACCATCGTCTCCCGAGCCTCACTCCACTGCTCATAAAAAAGCGCAGCCACAATGTAATTAGAAGGAACAACGTTCCACTTCTGAGGCTGGAACTCAAGCGCCTGAATTACAGCCTCAGTGTCAGTCCCTTTCACCGCCCGTTGAGCGTCGGATCGAAATTGTACGATGAAATTGGGGCGATCAGGGGGTGGACCGGGGGGTCGATCACGGTACTCAGGAGAAAAGTGGGGTTTCCAGCGGTTCTGCTGATACGGGGGTCGCTGAAACGGCGGCCCATGGTTGCTGTAGACACGGGGACCACAACGGGGCTGGGAGGCAAACGGCGGGTCGCGACGGCCGTAGGCGGTGCCGTTGGAACGTTGCATTGAGACTCTGCGGAGAATTGAAAATTTGAATAAACCCTAGAGAGGGAGGAATTCTGAGTGTGTGTGTGGTGAGAATAGAGTGTGAGCTTGTTGGTGGGAAATAATGGCGGCGTGGATGACGAATTTTTTCAATAGTTAGTTTTTGCAGACTGATTTTGAAATGCAGAGTTAGGTTTGGGCTTTTATTTGCAAGCACGACAGTCCAGAATAAATTAATAATTAATTATGGATTAATTATTTTGAGAAATCAAGTACTATACAGTGGTTGTTACTATTTTATTTTATTTTATTTTTGGTGTTGGAGTGGTAAAGTAATTAATGATTAATGTATTTTAAGTAAAATACAGTAAATATGGAATATAGAGGGGAAAAGAAGGAAATGTACTAGTATTGTATTTATCAGTGTGTGTGTGAAAGCTTTTATGTTGTGTTTTTTAATGGGATAATTTTGTCTAAATAATTAAGAACTAAGAAAATGTTATATTTTTTCATGATATATCAATCTCTTTTTTGGGTACTTTTAATTGATTAAGTGGATAAAGTTCATTTCTTTTGTGTGACTGAATTATGATCCAATGAAATGTAAAATCAATTTACATGTCTAATCTCCTCACGCGAGCAGAGTTTTTTTTCACTACTCTTCCTTAAGAATTTTGGTATTGGAAAGAAAACAAATGATTGAATCTAGGGCAAAATTTAGCAAATGTATTAATTAATTCGAGTTATGTAATTTTAAGATAATTATATTTTTTATTAAAAATAATACTCCCTCCGTCCCAAAGATATTGACACACTTTTCTTTTTGGTTTGTCCCACAGAAATTGACATATTTCCTTTTAAGAATATGGGACCCACACAAAAGCAATTTATTTATTTACATAGAACTGCACACACATCACAATCATCACTAATACAACTACCCACTACACATTAAATATTATTTCTCTCACTTCACTTTATATTAAATTATTATACTATATAATCTCGGTGCCCAAAAAAATGTGTCAATTTCTCCGGGACGAAGGGAGTATTTTTTTTATTAAAAGTATTATCATTTTGTTAATGAAATATTTAATTGCATTGATGTCATTTTTCGTTAACTCAAATATCACATTTTTATTAAAATATTATTATTTATTAATTATCCTTTTTCATATAAGTTTTTCCAAAGTATTTGCCAGTTTTATATAGAAGAAAAAAATTATTTAAAAAAAAAAACATTTAGTGCTAGGAAGATTGTCGCTCTGACAAGGAGTAATTGGCATGTAAATTGTGCTGGAATATTTTAACATGATATATTTGTATGACAGTCCTTTGACATGTGATGAAATGTTTTTTAAAAAATTAATAATAATAATTACTATGGAGTATTATTTTGCCTTTATTTAGTTACCAACTTCTCTCGTCTTTTCATATTCTCCCCTAGTTACGAAAAAATATTATTTTATTAAAATTAATATTAATATTAATAAATAGTAAAGATAATTTGGTAATTTGAAAGAGAGAAGTAATAAAGTTGTTGTAAATAATGAATAAAATATATAAAAAAATTATTAGAATTAATGAATAAAGTATCAAAAAGTGTAAAAGTACTCATAAACTTGAAACCTAGAGAATATAATAATATTTTAATAGGTATTTGTGTAATGAACTAATGATCTATATATTTTGATCACGCATTAAAGAAGTTCCATTTGATTTTTTTATTATTATTATTTTTTTAACATCTTTCATTTTAAAAATTTTGGGTTGCTCGTATTATAATCTTTTATTTATACTCTCTGCTAATAATAAACTCGAATAGAAAATTAATCCAAACACAACCCTTCACCCAATAAAATTAAGCAATTGATTAGCTAATTATATAATTAAAGTATTTTTTTTAGAGATTGATTGTCTCATTATTAAAATATAATTATTATGTGGGCAAAGTAAGTATTCATATATAGTAGTTAAAGTATGAATATAGTGAATTATACTAATTATGACATCCTAAAATTATATATTGTTACATGGAGTATTATATTTTAAAAAGACATTTTTAACTATTAATAAATAGTATATTTTATCTATATAATAATCATATTTCATAAAAGTTTTGTTAAATTGATACTCCCTCTATCTCGTTTGAAGATTTATATTTACTTTTTATCTATAGTATTTTGGTATATAGTAATAAGAGAAATAATATTTTAATATATATAGTGAATATTTGTATTAATGTTGCGTGTAATTTGTGAACTCAATAATAAAATAATTTATTTTATGTGGTTTCATTTATAAAAAAATAAAAATCTTATACCAAAATGTCGTAATTAAATTGATTAATCCAAGTTCGATTTCTTTTAGATATCAATTAGGATGTGAAATATGATGAGAGTTGGAGAAAAGGAAAATACGAGTGCTCGACAAATAAAAAAACGTAAATAGGGTGAGTGATATAGCGAGGCCTGTGACTAAATCAATCGGAACCGCAAATAAATTGACATTTGGTAGGGTCCACCTCACACTTGTAACCAAACATGACAATTTATTCCACTTTCTTGTTAAGGATGTCCACTCACCCTTGTCCAATACTATATGCTTTTACTTTTTACGAATCAATTAAAAAAAAAAAACGTAATAGTCTTAGAAATATAAATACATAAAATTTACTTAGTGATATTCCATTTTGTTTATTACAACTGATTTAAATAGAACTAGATTCGAGCTCTTAAAAAAAATAATAAAAAAAAAACTCTTAAAATTTTTTAGCAATGGAGGAGTAATTAATAACAATAATTATGAGTATTTAATATTAACATCTACAATATTCTCTTGCTCAATTTATTCCTAATAGTGAAACACAAGAAATTAAACATATTTAAAGTATGTGCTCAACTTCATCTCATCAAGACATAAATTTTGTCATCTCTTAGTATGCAGCTATCAATCATGATTTATCACACGGAACAACTGTGTCATTTAGCTAACATCTTTTTTCTCACTATTTATATGATTGATAAATAGGTAAGAGAATAAAATGCAACAACTGTTCTTAAGTTTGATTTTTTTTAGGTATAAAATCCTCCTCTTTCCTACGTGCTATTCATCCAATGCATGACATAGGAAATGTGATACGCAAAAATAACATTGGAAATCCAAACCGATAATTTATAGTGTAGTTTTCTTGATTTATTTTGATTTAGTCAATGAATTCAAAAATCTTGTCCCAATAACTTTATGCAATAAAACCCATTGGGCTTAGCCCATTCTTATGAGGCCAGTTGGACTGGACTTGCCTGCACTCGGGGGAAGTTGATTCTTTGTAACCTTCCAAAGAAGTTGATGGGCTCTTGGACAGATTATTATACATTCATTACCCATCAAATAAAATCTTTACGTAAGGATCCAATTTTTAAGTTAAGCCTCAATTTTAAGCTTTATTTTAAAATGTCTTATTTCAAGGCTCAATTTTACTTTTTTTCTCAAATTAAGGCCTATCATAATTTTATTTTTTTCCAAATTCAATATATATTATTAAATAATATAAAATATTAATAAAAATAACATATATTTAATTTTATGATTTAATTTGAAGGTGTATAATAATATTTTTAAATTATTTTGTATGACTTGAAATGAAAATATAAATTTCATGGTAAGTCTTAAAATATGAAAAAAAATAACAAATATAAAAATTCAGGCCTTAATTTCAGAAAAGAAACTAAATTTAAATCTTAATTTGAAACACTTATAAAATCGGGTCTTATTTTGAGACCTAAACTAAAAATTAGGTCTTCATATGAAAATCTTCCCATAAAAAAATTAAAGTAATTCGCAACTTATTACAATTTTACACTTATTGATAAATATAAACTAAAAATAATTTAACCATGAATGAATAAATATGTTTATATTCACATTTACTTTGAAATGTTATGAATCAAAACTGAAATAATGAAATAAATTTCAAAATATTAATTAGTTAAAGTTTAAAATTAGTGTAATATATAGATGTAAAATAGTATATAAAACCCTTTTTTTTCGTATCAATTATAAAAATACTGGAATTTAAAAATATTTTTATTAAATATAAAAAAATAACAATCTTTAATATATTATAACAGAGTTTTTTTTTATAACTTAGTATCGTTTATAGAGCATTTCAATTTATATGAATTTTTCGAAAGGTATTTAGTACTACTAAAGTACTAAAAATTTTAAAAATTTTAGTCATATATAAGTCCACAGCATGCATGAATCATGATGCACCAAACTTAATTCCATCCACAAGGGTAGTTATGTAAACTTAAGTACACCCGTAATATTTATACAACAGTGTTTTTATAATGTTTTTATAATCAGATTGAAAGATGAATTGGCAGACGTGTTTTTTTTATAATAAAGGAAAATTTCATTAATAATAACAAGAGTACAAAATATATCCAATAAATATGATAAAATGATAGTACAAAACAATAGAGCTAGAACTAACCTACAGCCCCATATATGCAATCTATCAAGTTTGAACTAGAAGTTTAAAATTGGCAGAGGTATTGGGTTGAGATTCAATGAAAAATTAAATTTCACATGTTTAATTGATGTGCATGACAGAGATAATTCATTGATAATAATTAAGTAACTCAACTTTTCAGTTGAAAAAAACTCAGTTTTTTTTATATTATTTTTATTTTTAAATAGAGATTCAATGTGAACAGCTCTGTTAATTCCAAAAAAAGGTAGCTGGCTTGAGAATTCATAACAATTGTTTTATTCGGTAAAGGTTAAAAACAGTATTGAAATATATGATTAATTTATGAGATTCAAGAAACTTAAAATTTTGGAGTTGGCTGTCACCTGTACCTATCACTATACACCTTCACGTGATTATCAAATTGATTAATTTTCAAAGTTTCAATTAAATAAAGGCAAAAAAAAACATCAAAATTGATTTTTTATTTATGTTCAATGAAGGTACACCCTCTTATCTTACGAGATGAATGTGAGGGAGATGAGTTGAATATTATTTAAGTATACTTATTATTAATAATATGTAATATAATTAATCATATATTTTATATCATAACACTCTGTTTAATGCATAATTAATTATACTTAATAAAAAAATTAACCATCAATAAACATGTATTTTTTTTAATATTGAATGAAATAGTCCCATACGAGGATTTATGATTTATTCATTAATCATATATATATATATATATATATATATATACTTAAAATCCTATAATGTGAAACCTATAATGTGGGGGGAAAGAAACGATGAATCACAAGAATATCCCAACTCCACTAAGTGGAAATGCATGTGGTCAACTCTCAATGATAAATTGTCCAAAAGTGTTTGTCGTTTTTGTTGAGTGCATCAATGTAATTCTATCCATTCTGTGGCCATGTTTGGATGCCATATTTTTGCAAGTTTGGCAAAATTTTATATAATTATTTTTTTTTTGTCAAAAATTGTCAAAGAAAAAGAAAAAAGTATATACTTCTAAATAATATATGTTAAATTAAGCTCATATATTTTCATTTGGGAACATTACTTTTTTCATTAAGTTTAGTTGAGTTATGTTATGTATCTTCATTTATCATAAATCATAATTGAGCTTTTATATTCCTTCAAATGTGGCGATGAAACAACCTTAATTCCCCCTTATAAATGATTCATGAAATATTCAGATGAGCTAATTCACCTTGTCACTAGTCACTAGGTTTCTTATTAATTTAAGTGAGCCAAGTACTATTAAAAAAAATAATAATAAAATAAATGATTCATTAAATAATTTACGCCATCATGTTTTACTTTTTATTATAAAGATTTTTTTCTTCCTATCCAAATTTTGATAAAATTAAAACGATCTCGATTATAAAAAGGGTATTTAAATGTGATGCCAAAAATTTGACGTAGAATCAGAGTTGAAAGAAAGTCCATTGACATTAATTATGTTGCTTTCAATAGAGAATCGCGTGAAAATTGGTGGAACAAAATTTTGCAATGTAATTTTGGGTGGTGATTTTGTCTTTTTATAGAAATTCAAGAATTGGGATCATGCATGTCGTCCCTCACTCCCCATCCTCCATTTCTGTTTCAGTTTCAGTTTCACCCATTTCTTCGCTCTAATGTCCGCCCCCAATTCCCCCTTCCACCCCCCCGCCGCCCCCCCTCGCCGCTGGCGCGACCTCTTCCAATGGGACGGCGCCCGCCCACTCCCCCTCCTCATCTGCGTCGTCCTCGGCCTCATCATCCGCTTCGCCGTCCCCAAACCCGACCAGGTCACCCACAAGGCCTGGTCCCTTCTCGCCATCTTCATCGTCACCGTCGCCGGCCTCATACTCAGCCCTCTGCCGGTCGGCGCGTGGGCGTTAGTTTGCCTCACGCTCACACTCGTCACCAAGACGCTGACCTTCGCCGCCGCCTTCGACGCCTTCACGAACGAGGTCATATGGCTGATTGTGGTGGCATTCTTCCTCTCGAGAGGGTTTGTGAAAACAGGGCTCGGAGATCGGATTGCCATGGTTTTCGTTCGGTTGCTCGGGAAGAGAACATTGACGCTGTCGTATGGGCTGGTTTTGGGGGAACTCCTAATCTCGCCGGGAATGCCGAGTTCGACGGCGAGAGCCGGCGGGATTTTTTTGCCCATTATTAAGTCTCTAGCCCTCGGCGTTGATAGTAAACCCAACCATCCCTCCTCTAGGAAGCTTGGAGCCTATCTAATTCAATCCCAGAATCAGGTAATTATTACTCTATTATGTTAATTACTTTTTTAATTGTTCCTTTCGAATGCAACATCCATAGATTTTGTGGGGTTTATTTTGATTTTGATAATTTGAAATACAAAAGGAGTCAATGATGTACGTCATAGGATCCGATAATAGTAACTTTAACTTTTTACTATGGTTATTTTGCCATTGGAAGATTATGATGTTCTGTTCTATTTGTATTAAAGATTTGGTGAAAATTCTTCATGAATGGTTGAGATGAAGTTCTCTCATATACATGTATACTTACTCTGCACCACTCTAATATGTTGAATTATCTGCAAGTTTTCAGCTATGTGATTTAATATCTGCAACAGTTAGTCTCAGATACAGGGGCATGTTATGGATGAGAGTGTAATTAAAGAGATGAAATCTTGAACTTAGTGCAATATCTGCAAGTTTTCAGCTATGTGATTTAATGCTATCTGCAGTTAATGGTATCAAGAGCGATTGTATGTTAAGGTTTTCATTGTGGGGTAGAAGGGGCATGATTAGTCTGATGGAGCTTATGTAATTAAAAGGTTGCATTGCTCGTAGTACAAGGAGATCTTTCTTGTGAAAATATGGTATTTTCAGAGATTACCACTTACAGCTGGTGTAATGCTCTTGGATTTAAATTCTAGTATATTTGAATCTGAATCTTTCATCAGTTACAGGCATATCTCTCTTCGTGGAAGATATTTGCTAAGAAATCAACTCCATGTTTGTCTATGCCAAACCAACAATTTAATGCTTTTTACCTAGCTAAATGCATTTAATCCTCCATATTTGTCACTGGAATAACCCTTTTATTTATACAATTGATGTGTGCAGTGTTGTAACAATACGAGCGCTCTCTTTCTAACGGCTGCAGCTCAAAACCTTCTGTGCATCAAATTAGCCGAAAGCCTTGGAGTCAATATTCCAAACCGATGGATCACTTGGCTGAAGGCCTCTGTCGTCCCATCTCTCATTGGTGTTGCAGTCACTCCATATATCTTGTATTTGATATATCCTCCTGAAATAAAGAACACCCCAGATGCTCCAACCATGGCCAAAGAGAAATTGGCAAGGATGGGCCCTGTCAAAAGGAACGAGTGGATCATGATCGGATGCTTACTTCTGACTGTTGCACTATGGATTGCAGGGTGAGTAAGTAAATGTGAACTCCTGCTCATCTTTTTATCTCAAGCTTTTTTCTGTCTTTACACTAAAAACTGTCCTGTTATAGAGAAGCCATCCAAATGTCAAGCGTAGTTGCTGCACTGCTCGGTTTATCACTACTTCTACTATCCGGAGTACTGACCTGGGATGATTGCGTAACTGAGACACAAGCCTGGGATACGTTGGCGTGGTTCGGGGTACTAGTGGGGATGGCAACACAGCTTAATGTTCAAGGTGTTATACCGTGGGTGTCGAATTCTGTTGCCACCTTTCTGAAATCCCTATCACTTAGTTGGTACGGTGCGTTTGCTCTTCTTCAGCTATGCTATTTCTTCGTCCATTATCTATTTGCTAGTCAAACTGCACAAGTTGGCGCTCTCTACTCGGCGTTTCTTGGAATGCACTTGGCGTCTAAGATCCCCGGCCTGTTATCTGCCTTGGTTCTGGCTTTCAATACCAATCTCTTTGGCGCCATCACACATTATAGCAGTGGTCAAGCTGCTGTCTACTTCGGAGGTTAACTTCTCTTCCATTTTCCAAGATTTCACATTAGAATTATTACGATGAGATGATGATGGGCCTATTAGAAATGCAACTATGAAAAGAAACATTATCTTAACATGGAACTAAAATGATGTTGTAGTATGTCTAAATTCAAGCTACTCTTGGTGTTGCAGCTGGATACGTAGATCTCCGAGATGTGTTTACTATAGGTTTAGCCATGGCTGTAATTAACCTCGTCCTATGGGGGCTAACCGGAGCTGCGTGGTGGAAAATCATCGGACTCTACTGAGATCAGTTGATGCAGGTATGTAATCTTGATCATACTACGTAGAGCAGACGAAGGACGAAACGTCTTAAAAAAGTCATTACAATGTATGGTTTTTTGGAACAGGGTGGACCAATGGTGTAATCATGGAAGTTCATAGTTAGTTACTCTCTCAGTTTATGGTGTAATAAATAAGTTTTACATATATAGGATACCAACAATAGCATTTCTTGCTAGTCGCCAAAAACGAAAGAATTGATTTCTAATGGCAAATGTACAGCTATAGATCTTCATCACTGCTAATTCAATGTTTCATAGTTTTACTTTTACCTCATAAATAAGGAGTTGTTATCAATTTTAGTCCCTTAATTTTAAGGGAATCCATTTTTAGTCCTGTAAATATTTTTTTTTATTTTTCGACCCTTTATCTTAATTTAGTCCTAAAGTTTTTTTAGAATTTTAGTTTTAGTATTTTGCAAAAACTTTGCATGTCCCATAAGTTCTTCAATTAGTATAAGTTTAGCAAATTTTTTTGAAGAAGTAATAAAATAAAATAAAAATTATAGATCTAAATTTGACAAAAATAATCAAAATTAAAAAAAGTGAAAACTTAGACGAATAAAATTGAATTTATAAAAAAAATATAAAGAACCTAAAAGTATTAGAGTTTTGTTTGAATTATTAACCAAAGTCTGAAAACAGTCAATCGATATTTAACGGGGTTTACACGTACTCCACGATGATAAAATTTAAACAAATTAATCTTATCCTTATAAAATTGACTCCAAAAAATCCATTGGGCTCCATATATTTCATCACAAACACTCTTATAAACTTGCTTTACATAATTTATTACGTGAATTCATATATTTTTTTACTCTAAATCATGCGGTCCTCCTTCCAATCCTATATTCCAATATTACACTAGGAGTTTAAATTAACGGACGGGGAACATGGGATTTACACAGTAAAACTAGTTCACAGGAGATTATCAGGGGACATAGGATTTACACAATAAAACTGTTCATATGAGATTATTTTTACTCTAAATCCTATGGTCCCCTTCCAATCATATATTCCATCTGAAGAAAAAAAAAACTCATATCAATCCTCTATCTTAAAAATACATTTTAAATATAAATTTACTACTCTCACATAGCAAACATAACATACTATATAATCTTTTATTACAAAAAAGTTTATATTACTCTTCAAAAGTTAATAAAATTGATAAAAACAACTCTTTTTTAAAAAATTTCGTATATACAATAACGTGAAAACAAACATTAACGAGAGATATTTTGTATTAAATCACACCCATGCTGATCAAGATTCTACTTCTCCACACCTTTCAATTTATCTTTTGGAGAGTGGAGAGAACCCACAATATGGAGAATGGAAAGAGACTGACAATGGCATGAATCCATTGGATTTATACGAACATTTTTAAATAATTTTTTTATATTTTTCTCACACAGACTAGATTTTTATTATTTTTTCCTTATTATATTTAAAATAAAAGTAGTAATGTTTCAACAATAAAATTATGTGTAGACTGTAATGGTGCGTTTAACAGTTCAAGTCATTATCCAATAAAAGCTTCTATATCCATCATTAATTAGATGAAATCTTTTAATTTTCTCTGAATGAAGTATAAGAAACTCTCAAGTAACTATTTTCATGTGTCATTTTCCATCACAATAAACAAATTAATTTTTAGACAACATTAAAATTTGGCCCTTCAAGTTAGCATGGAGCTCCTCTTCAATGAAAATGACTTTTCTACCCTTTCCAAGAGCTCCCTCCCACTAAGCTATGTTTGGCTTACCACAATTTTTTAACTTGATGTGCTGTTTGTTGCGAGGTTCCAATTTTATTTTGGCATTTAAAAATTTTAAATTAATCCTGTGAACTAATAAGTTATTAGTAACTAATTTTTCGTTAAAGAAAAGAAAGTCTTAAAAAAAAAAAAATGTAGCAACAGAGTTTAGACATTGATGCCACGTACACAAGATTCTGATTGTTGCAGCGATGACAACAGTAATCAGCTTCCTAGAAACGAATCAATTAAATTTGTCCCATTGGACATATAATAATTAAGCTGTATTAATAATTAATTGTGGGAATATTGTCAAGATTATTTATGATTTTAATTTGTGGCCGTAAATTATATACGTAAGTGACATTACATGAGGGTCAAGAAGCACCCACATATTTGTGGCTTATTTGCGACATTAACCCAACCCTAATCCTGCTAAATTAATATCACAATCGTTGGTGTCACTAATTATGGATTAATCTTTACTCCCAAATTAAGTATTAATTATTACAATATAAAGATAAAACCCTTATGATTCAATTGTTAGAATATAATTTTATTTTAATCTTTATAGTTGAGAGTTGATGTACCTATTTGATGTTGGGTTGTAAACTTAGAATTTAGTGTAAATTATTAATGAATTAAAGTTTATATTTAACATATAATATCAAATTAAATCAAAATTAGACGTAATTGAGAGTGGTAAAAATAGACGAGTGCCCACTTTCCATAATGCTTACGTGTAGCTGTGGAACAGCTGGAAAGCAATTAATTCCTACTAATTAGGATTACCATCCTATTATTACCATATTTATTTATTTATACATCATCTAATAATTTGAATATCTTAATCTTAATATGTCTATTTTAAATGTTTAAATTTTCAAATAAAGGCATACAGGCAACCGTTAAAAATCACAATGGGCCCAAATTCCATAAAAACATATTACACTTATTTGAAAATTGCAAGCCCTGCCCAATGTGGGTTCCAATAATGTTAGATAGTTTCACCTTTTGATAAATCAAGAGAAAATCATGAATATTCACAATAAATATAATTTTTTTATAGAAAAATAATTCATAAACCAATGATTTTCTAAATAAAATTTGTTTTGTTTATAATCATAAGAAGTAAGTACTCAGCGTTGTTAAAGGTAGAGGTCTTTTTTAAAAGTTCATCCAAAATTGTGATACGGAAAATTTTGTGTTACTAGAAAAAAAGTGATACTTAAATTATTTTTAAATATTATTTTTAATATGAAAGAATTGCAGGATTTAAGGAGATTTATTGCTATAAATTAATAAGAACTTTGATAATTCCTTTAAAAAATATACTCCAGTGTCTTCACGCTTCACACACACCAAAGCACAAGTATACTCAGACAAATAATATGCTTTTAAAATGAAATTAATTATATGCACACATATGTTGGGGGATTTGGGGTCCCACATAATACTAATTTGACGAAAACCTTCGTGGACCGATTCTACCGATTTTTCCTTACCGAAAAATTTTATTGTGAAATGGTTTTGAATTCTTTTAAATAATTAGATCACGTAAAAATAATTAGATTATTTTTTTCAATAAATAAATAGGACCACTTTATAGAAATAAATATTTCCTCCGTCCCTTTAATATGTATCTATCTATTTTATTCAAGTGGATTAAGGAATATAATATTTTAATGTGTATTGAGGTGAGAGAAATAATATTTTAATGTATAGTGGGTAATTGTATTAGTGTTGAGTGTGAGTCCTTTTTATGTCACATCAATCCAAAAAAAAATGGATACTTTGTATTGAAACGGACCAAAATGGCAAAATGGATGTATCAAGGGGACGGAGGAGTAATACTTCCTCTGTCCGCTTCAAAGAGATTCATTTGTTTTTTACACATGAATTAAGGAATATTATTATTTAATGTGTAATAAGTAGTTTAATGTGTAGTGAGTATGTGGATCCATATTTTAATTATATTAGTGGTGTATGTGAGTTCCATGTGTATATAAAGAAAAATTAAACCTTGAGCAGATGCCAAAATAGAAAATAAGATTATTTGAAGCAGACAGAAGAGTATTATGTAGGAACGATTCTACCGCAGTTCTTCTCAACTAATTTTATATTCTCATACTAGCTAGGATGAGTGTGACCAAAATAATAAAATTTCAACTCAAATATTAATAAGGCATAATAATCTGTAATTAAGAAAAGTATGAAAATATTCCAAATAAATAAGTCCATTTCCCATCACTGTCGCTGAAAAAATAGACATCTATCATCTCAAAAATTAAAATTAAAATAAAAATAAAATTAAACAAAATTAATGTTGTTCACATCCATTTATGGGTCCTCAAGAAGACAACCCTTCATCTTCTTTCTTTAAGCATTCATTGTATTCATACTTGGAACCGATTTTCCACGAAAACATCAATTCACTTTGCGTTTGATTATTATCAACAACTTGTCTGCCCAAAAACTCGAGTTTACATAAAAATCTTTTTTATTGTATCAAAAAAATATATTAAATAATAATAAGATTAAAGATTAAACCTAAAACTTAACTCATCAATCAATTCCAAGGATTAAGCCGATGAAAGGCTAATGGTAGAGCACGCCATTGTTATTTATAGAGTCCCAAAATCATAATAAAATTATACTCTTTCCATAGTGAAGAATTATACTCTTATTTTTGTTCGTTTATCTCTTATAATACTTCACTTCATACTCCAAAATACCAAATAACACATTAGCTCAATATATAACTTTAAAATAAATTTTTATTTTAATTTATAACTCTCACCTAACATCCTTAATATATTTTACCTTTTGTTTTATTATCCAAAGACATTAAATTATTCCAAAAATTCAATAAAAACACTAATTTTAAATAACATGGAATCGTATATTGGAGATCCCATCGCGTTGTAGCTTGTGACTATTCGAACAAATTAGGAATAATGATAAAGAAAAATCACGAATTTTGCATTTATTACAAATTAATTTCTACATTTGAAAAGTTGAAAAAAAAAAAAAAAAAACATCTCCATACATTGTGTAGTAAAAGGCACACAAAGTGATATATTTTTCAAATGTGGGATTAAAGGTGGGATCTTTTTTTTAAAAAATTAAATGCGCAACAATAATATGTTGTACATTTCGGTAATTTCTCAAATGTAAAAGATTAATATGCAATAAGAGTAAAGTTTGTGATTTAAATACAATTAACGCGACAAATTAATTATGAGTGAGGCTACTGTGCACCCGGGCACACGGAGCACATTCCGTGCGCCTTTGCAATTTTCATGCCCCTTTGCAATTTAAATCCCTAGCAATACATAGGTTTAAATAGAATTGGAAGGGGAGGATTGTGTTCACATGGGAACACGGAGTATCCCTCCATGTCCCCGGGGTCGCAGGAGCTTTCGCCATTAATTATTATTATTATTATTTTTTTTGGTGGGGTTGAGAATTTCATGGTTCTTGCAGAAACAGTTGGTGGATGCAATTTGATGAAGTTCGAAAAGATGGCTAAACGTATACACGTACAAAGGGGGCCCGGCCCGCAAGCTGGATGACCCGTTTTCGCAGTTGCCAAAGTTGAGGAATTTTGATGGAATATATGTTTCAACTCTTTTGTGCTCCATCCTTCTAAATTATTAATAAATAAACATTAGTATATATGAAATTATCAATCCCAAATGCCTCCCAACTCATTAATACTCCATTATTATTTATTTAGGGTTGCCTCTCTTATGCTTAGAGTGGTTATTTTAGTAGAGCGATTTTGCGTATTGCATGTATGAATTCAACTCGATAAGAAAACGAGCTTAAAAATGAATTTGATACAAAAATTATTCGAGCTAGTTCGATTAGACTTTTTAAACAAAGTGAGTCGAATTTATTAAGTCTTATTAATTAGAGTTTTAATAAATATATTATTATAAATAAATTAATCCAACTTTATCGGGTTATTGGCCCTCTTAATTACAGACATATCATCTTCACTTCTTTAATATTTAAAGCTGCCCACACGACTATGTTGATCCACATAATAAAGTACTCAAAAATAAATACACGTGTTAAATTAATGAAATCAAGAAATTCTTCTAAACATAGAAAATTATTCATATCATAGTTATATGGGTCACAAGTTTAATAAAAAGAAGATAAAGAAAAAATGTGAAGAGAATTTAAAACCCTAATAACGCAAATTAACGATCATATCATCATGTATGCATGGCATTCCTAAAATAGGTAGTATGTTTAATTTTACAAACCTTTCTGTTTTACTTTGTCCTCAAATAATATTTTTTATCAATTTCATTTCATAATTTTTGTATAAGTATTAATTTAGTTCCATACTTAAATCTTATAAAATTAAAGAAGTTGGACATTTTTAAAAGCTATTGCATCATTTTGGAGAAATTTAAATTTCTTAAAAATATTTTGAATAAAATAAATCTATTAAGTTTTAATTTTAATCTCCATACACCATATCCCAAATACCAACCTCATCATCTTTTTCTACCTTATTGATGGAGTCACATTTTTAATATCACCCTCACATAAATTCACAAATGAGCCCTTATTTTTAAATTTTTGCTTATAATTATATTATGTTAAAATATTGCAATATATATGTATATAGCACACCATAGGTTAGTGACTTGTAATGCGTGCTTTATTGATGGGGAGCAACATTTTTTACACTCACCTAAAAAAAAGGCTAATTATAGTGTGCACCCGGTGCACCTTAAGATAGGGTGCATTCATATACAAATATAACAAAAAACATATACAATTATAAGCAATAATGTATACAATTTAATTGTTAATTTTTTTAATGAAAAATTGAGTGTAAAGAATATACAATTATTAAAAAAATATGTATATACTATTTAATAAAAAGTTATACATATATGAATGTTAGTTTTTTTAATAAAAAATTTAGTGTAAAAAAATACAATTATTATAAAACACGTATACAAAATAAAATAATATGTATACAAAATATTATAAAAAGTCATACATATATGGGTGCGCATGATGAACCCAATATACACTAAAAACACTTTATGAAGTGCTTTTAACCTGATTGTGACCATGTTATAAAAATTATGGGCAAAGATTGTCTAAAGAATGGTCCAATATTTTTCTTAGTAGAAAGTAAAATGGACCACATTAATTTTATATAATGGGTACTTTAACTTTATTTTTATGTGACAATTACAACCATCAAGGATTTCATCATGTCATCAATTTTAATTTTTTCTTTCCTAGTCCAGATAAAAACACAACTTTCAAGCTTTTTTAAGCCTGTTAGGTTTACATTATTTATATCTCTGATTTTTTTTTCAATGATACTTTGAATGAATTTGAAAAGTCAATCGACAAAAAATTTAGGCAAAACTAGTGGGTAAAAATTTATTTTACCCTTTTAAATTTAGTACTTTATTTTATGCCCCATATTTAGTTGTAAATATTTAAATATTCAAGATGATGAAAATATCTTAATTCACTCAATTTAAAAGTTTAAATCGAATCATAAGTATTTATAATCTAATCATAATATATAGGTACAGTCAAGTTATAAAAATATGTACAATCGAATTATAAATATGCACAATCAAATTATAAATATTAGATAAATTTGAATATTTGAATTTATCATAATCATCCAGCAAAATTAAGGTGTTAAATTGTTTTGATGAAATCTTTTGGATTTAGTTATTTTTTCATACTTTATATTTAGTAATTAATGTTTAAATACTTAAAATAATAATAAAATTTTTGAGTCAATTTTGACTCGATTTAAACTTTTGATCTAGTCACAAATATGTAGTAATAATATATACAAACGAATTATTATAATATATAGATGTATAATTAAGTATAATTAAATTATTTATTTTAACAAAATTAACAGTGAAATCAAAATTATTTTATAAAATTGAGCATTTTAATACGCTCTATTGAAAGTAGGATAAAAATGAAAAAAAAAAGTACAATCATCCTTTTTTTTATCGAACAAAGTTAATATATTAGTGGTTAGTACACTTATACTCCAAAATTATTCTTCTAGCTCTCCTTATTACTCCCTATCCCAATTCGTTTTCAAAGAGAATCGAACCTCGATCACTCACTTAATCAAGTAGCCCACTGACACAATCACCCATTTTTCTCTCGTAAAGGGCGAAATAGTAAAATCCTTGTGGAGGATCGGATCGGATCCGCTTACTTATGCCACCAAAAATTCTGTAACGGCTCCACCGAAGCCGTGTCCCGAAGCCAAGACAAGCCGCGCCGCACTTAGCCGGTCAAAATTTACTGGCTATGCCGGTCAGCCGGTGGACCAAGAAAATTTTGCATTTGCCTTGAATTTGGGGTTCATTTCATTTGGTAACAAATAACCTAAAGTCCCAAACCAAACCACAAATTGCTAACAAATGGACCTTAACTCCAGTCAGATTCTAACCATATAAGAAACCCCATTCAGTTTTTATTTAAAGAAACTGAAATTGTGCAACACCAGCTGGGTAGTGATACTGGTCTACTCATCCCCACCCCCCCCACCCACCCACTCCATCAGCTCATCGTCTTCTCTTTATACATAGTTTGTCGAATTGATTATCATGTAAAAGAAAGAGTAGAAAGTTGCAGCTTTTTGTTATCAAGTTATACAGTGTTTAATTCTCTCTCTTGTTTGGTTTAGTTGAATTTTGATTTTGATGGGTACAGAAATAGAGGAGGTCAGTAAAAAGGAGGAATATGGAGTACTTAAGAGAGAGAAAAAGCTGCACAATGATTATTACAGCATACAAAACTGTGCCTTTTCTTGGGATTGTGTGTTCTCACGGGATTTTGGCTTCCATTTCTTCTTGTAGCCACTGAACACTTCACACACACTAACATAGACACACACTCTCTCTCTCTCTCTCTCTCTCTCTCAAAAGATAAAATCTTGCTGTAAAAAATTGGGAATTTAAACCAGAGTGAAACTTTGGTGAGATCTTATAAACAGAACAGATCAGATCACATATAAAAACACTTGTAGCACTGTGCCATTCTTTTCTCAGTCATCATCAAACATGAAGAGACTCAACAATTCTGATTCATTGGGTGGATTAATGTCCATTTGTCCCAACTCCACAGGTTCCTTAAATTCAATATTTTATTAATGGATCATGTTGTGTACAGATTCTAACATTGCATGTTTTCCTGTTTTCGTCAACTTTATTGATTTTGAGTTGTAATGTTATAACAGGTGATGGAGATGAACATGGGTTGTACACTCGGGAGTTTCAGACAATGTTGGAGGGATTGGATGAAGAAGGGTGTGTTGAGGAATCTGGTCAGCTTTCGGAGAAGAAGAGGAGGTTGAGCGTTGACCAAGTCAAAGCTCTGGAGAAGAATTTCGAGGTTGAAAACAAGCTTGAGCCAGATAGGAAAGTGAAGCTTGCTCAGGAGCTCGGATTGCAGCCGCGACAGGTGGCGGTCTGGTTTCAGAACCGCCGTGCGCGGTGGAAGACCAAGCAGTTGGAGAGAGATTACGGCCTACTCAAAGCTAATCACGATGCTCTCAAACTCAAATATGGATCTCTCCAGAAAGAGAATGAATCCTTGCTGAACGAGGTAGCTGTTTAAGGAAATCATTCGTCTCGTGTAAGAATTTTGTGTTAATTATTTTTAGTGTTGCAGATTCGTGAGCTGAAATCGAAGCTGAATGGAGACGACGGCAAGATTACGGTGAAAGAAGAGCCGTCGATTTCAGATTCGGAGGAGAAAATGGAAACTGAGACGAATGAAGATGCGATCGAGTTCAAACTCAAAGGCAATGAGAACGACGTCGTTGCCGGAGTAGCTTCGCTGTTCGGAGATTTTAAGGACGGATCTTCCGACAGCGATTCGAGCGCGATCCTTAACGACGACAACAACAGCATCCCGATTGCGGCGGCGATTTCCTCCTCCGGCGGGATATTCCACCATCAGCTGTTGGACGCCGCCATGGACGCAAACTTCCAGTTTTCCGGCGCCGGCAAGGGTTTCCAGACACAGTTCGTGAAAATTGAGGAGCATAATTTCGTCGGAGAAGAATCTTGCAGCAATTTGTTCTCCGACGAACAAGCTCCGACTCTCCAGTGGTACTGCTCCGACGAGTGGAACTGAGGAACGATCGATCATTGGACAGAATTTTGTACAGTAAAAAACATTCTCTCTCACGGGGAGAAGAGAGAAAGGTGGATGAGAGAGAAGGGGAGGAATAAGAGGATGTGTGTGTCGATGAAGAAATGTTGAGGAAATTTGGCAAAGTGTAAAAAGGTTGGTTAAAATGGAGATGAATTTAGGATGGGAATTTCTGCAATATTATGGGGGAAAAAGATCTTTTCAGATTATGTAGTTTAAAGATGTTGCAGTTAAATGTTACCTTTTCTACTATTTTCCTTTTCTTTTTCTGTGATAGTGTTTTACGACCTTTTATTTAAAGAGTAAAACCCAGTTGTGTGGGTGAAACTGGAGCCAATTTTCAAGATTTGAACATATAAAAGAGAAATAAATTAATAAAGAAAAAGAAATTGTGTAAATTAGGCCACAATTGTATATGATGTTACATTTTCTATATAAAATAGGTGGGAGAGTGTGACACTTATAATCGAGATACTACGCATTAAAATTTAATGAACTTGTTATTAGGAGACCTTAATAACACTTACAATCATGAAAAAAAAAATGCTACCCTCCATTTCAAAAATATTTGAACACCTTTTATTTTGATCCGACATAAGAATACTTGTACATCTTAAAAATGTGAATAATGCATAATATTAATAACCTTATTATACACAATATTACAAAAATGCAACATTTTTAAACACAATTTAATAAAAATCCAATATATTTATTCATTCAATTACCCAAAATATTCATTCTCTGTCTTACGTCAATACAACAAAAAGTTATTTTTCTGGGACGGAGGGAGTATCAATTATATAAATTTACAACAAAGAGTGTACATTTTCTTCTACAAATTGCATTATTGCACGATTTATTCTGCAACAATTCTGTATTAAAAAAAATGCAGAAATTTACAATAATGCAATATGCAAAAAAAAATGTGCAGAATAAAAAAAGTACAACAATTAATTTGTTCAGAAAAAATGTGCATAGTATACTCCCTCCGACCCACATAATTTTACCCTCTTTCCATTTTGAAGTGTCACATGTATTTTTACCCTTTTCATTAATATTTTATTTACACTTCATTCATAAATTCCAACAATTTTATTAATTTTTGAGGATTACTTAGGTGACCCGTGGTTACCGGTAACCCCTCACATGGGGTGTGCACACCTCATGTGAGGGGCTCACTGGTGACCACGGGTCACCTAAGAATTGACCTTAACTTTTTTACACTTTATTCATTATTCATAACAACTTCGTTTTTTTTTTTCAAAATTACCAATTGATCCCTATTTATTATTATATTATATATTAATAAAAATACAACAACTTCTTAATCTTCATATCCATACAAACATATAAAAATATCAAGACGGTGGGAGTAATAAAAAAATATAACTACCATGGCATAGAGTACTTTTTAGAATGATAGGAGTAATTTTTTCTTTTATTTTTTTTAATGGGATTATGAAATATAGTAGAGTTCCGGTGTGCCTTAGGGATACAAGAGACCAATTCTATTATTTTTGTTTTATGACTTTTTAAGATAGTTTAATTATTTTAAATATGAAAATATTTAAGATAATTGACTTTTAAGTGATAATACTAGTAGTAAAAATCTTCTAAATGCAAAAAATATCATTAATTCTAAATGCAAAAAATATCATAAATATTTTTTAATTAATTATCTGCTAAAGCGTGTTCTTACATAACGTCTCACATAAATGGATTTATTGTCAGACTTAATAGATAAAGTGATACTTTAACACAACCATACAATTAAAAGGAAAAAAAAACCCTGCCATGGGGATTAATGAAGAAGGATGTGCCTCAAATGTCTTATAGGGACTTAACAGATAAAGTGATACTTTAACACAACCATACAATTAAAAGGAAAAAAAAAAAACCCTGGGGATTAATGAAGAAGGATGTGCCTCAAGTGGCTTATAGGGAGGGCTCACAAGGGGCCAAATCCATGCCAATGGCAGGATTTGGGGATTAATGAAGAAGGATGTGCAAATCCATGCCAATGGCAGGATTTGGGGATTAATGAAGAAGGATGTGCAAATCCATGCCAATGGCAGGATTCGAACCTCAAGTGGCTTATAGGGAGGGCTCACAAGGGGCCAAATCCATGCCAATGGCAGGATTCGAACCCCCACCCTGCAATAACCAAGCTCAACTGGAAGGTCTTTCCACCTTCCACTCTACCACTTGAGCTATACACTGGGGCATAATTTTCTAAATTTTGTTATATATATAGTTGTGGAATTATTTAATTAGTATCTAAAAGTTTATTAATAGCAACTATATATTAATTATCTAATTTATAATTGATTTATATTTTTATGCATTTCAATTAATTAAATTATCTATAACATTGTGTCAAGGTTCTGAATTATATTTGCATTCAAGAATCTAATATAAAGTAAGAAAAAATAAAATATACTATTAAATTGCAAATAATTCGGTAATCTTTAGAACTAAACATATAGTCAAACAGCTAATCTATCAAATTAAACTCATAATTCCAAATTATACAAAATTATGAAATTATATGATTACCGAATTGATATCTTCCGATATAAGATGATTGTAATTAAATCCATCATCATAAGGCTGACCATCTTAGCTAAAATTAGCTATCATTATCTGATCAAATCCCGTTTAACTCAAGAGTGTTAGTGACGTATGATTAGCCATTTATTTTAATTAATTTACTAATGTTTACTCCCCCTCTTTCATTTTTGTTTCTCTCAATTTAAGGTTTACCTTTCATTTTCTTTGTTAAGGTTAACAATTATAGAGATATTGTACTGAGTGTTGTAAAACTACTTGTACAATACTCCCTCCGTCCGATTCTAAGGTGTTCGTTTATTTTTTGCACGTGAATTAATGAGTATTATTATTACATGTAAAGTAGGTAATTGTATTAGAGGAAAGTGGTGGGTTATATTGTGTACTTTTTAATTAAATAGGAAAAATTGATATCTTTGAACCGGACGCCAAAAATAATAAAATTGACACCTTAGAAGCGGACGGAAAGAGTAGAATATAACAGTAAGAATCAATGCAATGTAGACGTAATGAACACATAAGTTATAATGGTTCGACCATGAAAGTCTACCTCCACTTTAAAAAAAAAAAGAGTTTCCTTTATTGATGAATCGTTTTAAAAGATATAGGAACACTGAAAAATGACTTAGATTACATCAAAATTGATCTAAGAGAAAATGTTGTGGAATCTAAGAATTGTGATCGATCCTATCTAATGTGAATTACTTTTGGACTTTTAAATGATTTGCAAAATAACTGTTTTATATACCAATTGAATATAACTGATCTGCTTTAACCACCAAAAATTGCTTATAACAAGCCTACTTAGTCATGTCTTTAGAAACCACAAATTTATATGATTTGTAAATATCTTGTTTCATGATCATTTTGCACTCTTTTAATCCATGTGCCGTGTCAACTACAAACTAACAGATTTAGCTAACCTGTCCACATCAACACTTAGAATATACTCACTCCGTCTCACCGAAAAGTCCTCATTTTACTATATTGATTTTACTATATTGAGCGTCTCATTCAAAAATCTTTATTTTCAACTTTTAGTAAAAAGATCCCACATATGGCCCACCACTCACTACTAATACAACTACACACTACACATAAAATAATAATACTCCTTAATCTACGCACAAAAATAACCGGTGACATTTGAGCGGGACGGAGTGAGTATGTATTATTAAAATGCATAATAATTTGAAATGAGAAACCTTTTTAATTATCCAGAAATCTGTTACTACTATATTTCTTTGTTAAAAAAAGAAAGAAAAAAGAAAAAGTGGTTCTCATTCAAATACTAAGAAAATAAATAAAGAAAGAAAAATGGAAAAATACAGAAAATAACTTACCATGAGATCATCTCTGGGAATTGCACATGGCTTAGGCAACGCTCTGTCATTGTCCGTTACACACGCTGCAAGCACCCAGCAGGCCCGGTCTGGGTTGGGCCGGGTCGGGCTGCTTTCCGGAATGTTCATAGGTTTCCGGATAAGTATTCATGGGATAAATATTGATAATAATTCGAGATAAGAATTATTGTAGACGGTGAATAATATTTTTAACGAAAAATGATAATATTTTATGAAAAACATCATTAAAAAAAAAAAAAAGAGAAGAAGAAGAAAGAAAGAAAGAAAGAAAGAAAGAAAGAAAGAAGAAGATATGAATGAATTTTTGCAATGTAAGCCTCCAAGAATTGAGAATTCAGTAAATATGTGTTGAGAAACGCAAAATAATGAGTAAAGTTCATAAATTTTGTTAGGAACATTAGCTAAACCTAAATTTGATGCTTGATTACTAATGAAATTTGAATGTGCTAATGGAGAATTGAAAGCAAGATTAACATTTGGGCGTATATCCTATACGTTTTGATATTACATTTTTTATAACACGCGTTAGATAGTTGATACGTATTTTGATTGAAGATTCGGACAGAAACTTTTTTGGTTGGTATCAAATTTCGATGCATCATTTTAGTAACTCGTAATCTACACGCACGCACACATAGTAATTCTTTTTTTGTATTAATATTTTTTTGTGCATCATTTGTTTATCCGGACCTATTATCACTGTTATGATTATAAAAGAATTACTATATGTAAAACTTTTGCACATAGTAATTCTTTCCTAATTATAACAGTGATAATACGTTGGATAATCAAATGGTTATTTATCATTGATCAACTTTCCAATTGTCAAAATATTAGTAGTGGACTAATTAAATAATGTTACTGCAAAATTGAATGTAAATGTGTGAAAAAATAATACTAATGGTAGATCAATATACATTGATACTATCATTATGTCTCAAATGTAAACATTAACGTAACAGATCGTGCTAGATTCATTAAATTTTGATGTTTTAGCTATAAACCTAAAATTGGGTAGCTATGTCTCGTCCTCGACAAATGTTAGACTAAACTCCATTTATTATAAAATTTATTCTTTTAACAACAAAAATATCTCACTTTATAAATTTCTCTTATTTATGGTACTGATCACTACCTGAATAAAAACAAACGCCTCATTTTACGAGAACGGGAGTATTATTTTAATGAAAGATATGGAGTATTTTTTTAATAAAAATATTATCATACTCCCTCCTTTCGCTATTAATGGAGAGTGATGGACCATGTATGAAGCTTTTTCAATATAAATAGAAAATGAATACTTTTATAGTGGACGATGAAAATAGTAAAATGGTACTTTATCAGTGGACGGATAGAGTATTTTTTATTTATTTTTTTTGTGAAATAATTCACTCTTCTACAATAATTTTTTATTAATTTGAGTATTATTTTTATTAAAATATTACTCCATCCGTCCCATGTATTTTTACCTACTTTCCATTTGGGTTGTTCTGCGTATTTTTATTCATTCTATTAATAGTAAAAATACACAATATTTTATTACCTATTTTTTACAATCCCAACAACTTTAATTACATTTTTACACTTTATTCATAATTCCAAACAACTTTATTTACTTTTTTTTAATTATTAATTTATCTATACTTTTTCTTATATTATATATTAAAAAAATAACATTTCTTAAACTCCGTGCCCGTACAAATGAGTGAAAATACCTGGGACGAAAAGAGTATTATTTTTATTAGTGTCACGAAATTCTTCTCGTGATTTGGTTGTGATATCTTAAATAGACTAATCCTCATACTATAAATTATGATATTCCTCCCGCAACAACATTACAAACAAGTCCACAAAATTGAAGAACGTTAAAATATGCAAAATTTTCCTTAGATGGAAAGACCATAGAAAAGAGAGATTCCACATTAACCTTTATAATTTTCCTACTGTACCCCTACTAGTACTACGTGAGGTGAAAGTGTGGTCCCCAGAAAAAGGTGGGCCCTGATGTTGAATAAAGAATATGGGGGCTTAGGTGGGGGCATGTGAGCTGGGTCCCATCCAAATGTCATAACAAAGTCACATCACTAAAATAAAAATCAAATGTACACCTGTCTGTTTACTAATCAAACCCTCTCATTGGTAATACTTATCCGCTGCGAACCAACAAATTTTCCATGCACGGAGGAGGAATAGAAACTAATACTCCTTCCCCCCGTCTCATTAGAAAAAAATACATTTAATGTTTGTACGGAAATTAGAAAATATAATACTCTCTCCGTCCCGGGTATTTTTATCCGTTTGTACGGGCATGGAGATTAAGACGTTTTATTTTTTTAATATATAATGTAAGAGAAAGTAGGGATAAATTAGTAATTTAAAAAGAAAATGTGAATAAAGTTATTGGGAATGATGAATAAAGTGTAAAAAAGTAATTAAAGTTGTTGGGATTGTAAAAAGTAGGTAATAAAATATTATGTATTTTTGCCAAAAATGGAATGGGTAAAAATACGTGGGACACCCCAAAATGGAAAGTGGGTAAAAATACGTGGGACGGAGGGAGTATTATAACGTAAAATATGGATTGAGACATACTAGTAATTATTTAATGTATGGTGAGTAGTTATATTAGTGATATGTGTGGACCCTATACTTATGTTTACACTTTCCATTTTTGTCTGTCCCACACTTATCTTCACCATCCAAAAAATAAAATTTCACATTAATCAAAAACATCAAAAGTTATCTTAATTTAAAAAAATACAACATCAACCTAATACACATAACATATTTTATAATTTATTTATTACCTAAAAATACCACAATTCCCCTAAAAAGTCAATAAAATTGGTCAAAAAATAACTTTTTTTAAACTCTATATCTAAAGTGTCGACGAACATAACTTCAGGACGGAAGGAGTAATTAATTGTTTTGTGACGTTATTTCTGCCTTTTAACTTTAAAAATTACTCCACATAGAAGATTATCATAATTGTATCTATATTATTTTAAGGAGTACTACACATGGAAAGTTATCTTTAACCCTAGAATGCTACTACAAATTTTTTTTAAAAAAATAGGTATACTTATACCTTACAATTTAAACATTGAATATAAGTAAATTTTTTAAAAAAAATATTTATATTCGAGGTTTCTTTTATTTCTTTCACTCTCCCTTTTCAAAATATATATACCAAAAATATATTTTTCATAAAATTGTCAGATTTGATCATCTTTTATTCGAGGATAATTCAATCCAATTCCTATGTTTTGAGAAAAGAAAAAAAAATCAGAAGAGTTAGTAAAAAAGATTCTGATTCAACATGTTTGAACAACAACATGCACATTCACTTAATTTTTTTAATTTTTTATTTTTCAAAAAGAAAACCACAAATTTTCTGTACGTTATGTTTTTTTTTCTTTTTCCAATTATTTTAGAAATAAATTGAGATTTTCTAGCTTTATCTATTTAATTACAGTGTAACGATGAAATTTAGGCATAATAATATATTTTTTTTTAATAACCAAATACATTGAACAAATTTAATTATGAACTAAAAACAGTAATAATATACTTTGAAGTATATTTTTGGACAAACTAAAATGGCCACTATCTTTGAAATGGACAGCTGTGGCTCTCTGGCTAAAGATGCAAGCCTTTTTTATTTTTCTCTATATTATAATGAAAAGATTTTATCAATAACATAAAGTAAATTATTTTTAATATATATATATATATATATATATATATATATATATATATATATATATATATATATATATATATATATAATAAAAGAAAAAGAATCACAGTGATCTCATATATGTATCTAAATCATACTTAATGAAGTTAACTGTGTACAGTTAACTTTACAATTTATGTCAAAACTCAAAAGTAACGATTATTTGGGATAAAATATTGTTGCCCAAATTTAAATAAAACACTAAAAATAGTGTTTCAAATTTGATTCTATGTGATTTGGAGAATAAAGATAAATAAAAATTATTATTATTTTTAAATCCAATATAATCTTAGGAGCAACGTAGCTATAGCTCTATATATAATATTAAAATTATTCTTGCTATTTCAATCATAAAGGAAAAAAATAAATAAAAAGGTGATAGCTAATGTAGCTGAGTTGATGATTAAAATGTACATACGCATAAATCAATTGTGACAAATTAATATTGTTAGTGTTGATGTTTGAAAGTTGAAACATTGAACCTCACAAGTCACAACAGCTAGCTCAATATAGTTTTGTGCATCATATTTAATTTCTTATGGATAAATAAATAATAAGTAAATTATAAAAAATAAAAAGTAAAGATACCAATTATTTAAGTTTAAATATTTTAATGATAAAAGTTTTAAAATAAAAATAAAATAGTATTAAATTCTCAAGATACAATATAAACTATAAACAACGAAGTTAAAATAACACTCTCTATTGAATCAGTGAAACGAATTTATAATTCATATAAAATGTGCAAACAAACTTATAAAAATGGAGTTTATTTAATTAATTATGAGAACCTAGTATATTTTGTAAACCTTCAGTTCTAAATTATTTGAGAATATAATTATCTTTATACTTTTAAATTAAAAGATTCACATTAAATAAGGTTTACATAACACTTTATAATTAAATAACTAATTATTTAACATGCGTAGCATAATGTAACTTGTAGTTTCTCTTTTGATTTAGTTTATAAAAGCTGGTTGATTAATTATAAGATAAGAAAAAATAAATAAAATATGAATACATAAATAAATAGTGCAGTATGATGATTCACTTTATTGAAGTCTACGACGACATTAAAAACTTAGGTGGGAATAATTGGGATTAATTAAATGGTTTCATTCGATAGTTCGAAATAGCTATCGAATAAGGTGGCATGCTCCACTTTCTTCACTCATACCCAATACCCATCAATTTTATACTCTCTCTTTTTGTCTTTTCTATTTTCCTAACATATAATCTCACATTTCTACATTAAAAAAACAAAATCTAGTTGTATTTATGAAAAAATAATGTATCCTAATTATACCATGCTCTATGCTAACTCACCTGATCATTGGGTTCCTCATTAGAGTAAGTGATCTGAATTAGGACCCAAGTTCGATTCTCATTAAAAACGAATTAGGAGGAAAGTTATAAAAAATACGTCAGAACTTTCATCTCCAGTGAGGTGCGAAAGCTTAAATATGTATAGGGAGCCTTTGTGAGTATCATGTTATGAATATTATTTTCATTTTTGTATTTTAATTACTTTAAAATAAATTTCATGTGAAAGACTCATAGGATGTGCTCGATCCATTCGATCTATTTTAATTTTTTTTTCTCTTTTGAATCATGTTCCGTCCAATTTAACATAAAATTTAACTTTAAATTTAATCATTTTTTATGAGATTATCACAAGTAAAACTGTTTCATTTAATAAATTAATTGGAAAATCAGATTATGAGTGAATATTTGTTAGGAAAACTTATACTACCATTTATGTTTCGCACGATTCTTTTTACCCCTACACATGCATGCGTTCATTTTTTTAGTACTCCTATATTTTTTTACTCTTTCTCTAAACTTTCAACTGTAATATAATTATCATCTAATATATAGAGTTATTATTTATTTATTTATTTTAAATCTTTAAGCACATTTAGCACTCCATATAGTGATTATCCCACGCTAAAACTATGTCAATTAGTTGACAAATCGGCCACACTATATTTTTAAAAATTTATATGTATTGAGAGTTATTATTTATTTATTTATTTTAAATCTTTAAGCACATTTAGCACTCCATATAGTGATTATCCCACGCTAAAACTATGTCAATTAGTTGACAAATCGGCCACACTATATTTTTAAAAATTTATATGTATTGAGAGTGGCGCTTGCGTGCGCCTGGGCACACGCCGTGCGCCTTTAGAATTTAGTATTATGGATATAGGTACATTATTTTGTTCTAAAAGGTATACACTTTAATTAATAAGGGTACACCATTTTGTTCTAAATGGTATACACTTTTCATTATATTTTTTATTTTTCTTCAGAAAATAAAGGGTACACATTTATACTAAAGGGTATACAATTTAACACAAAATTCTAAAGGCACACAAAGTGTGCTTCCGTGCGACCGGGCACACACAAGTTTTTGCCTTGTAAAATAAAGGATACACATCTTTATACTAAAGGGTATACAATTTAGCACAAAATTCTAAAGGTACACGGAATGTGCTCCGTGTGCCCGGGCACACACAAGCTTTTGCCATGTATTGATACATGATAGAGAAAGTGGATTAATTTAATTAAGGAATTATTACTATCCAATACAAAATATATATTAATATTACTATTAGATACATAATATATATTTTATTACTAATCATGAAAAGTCTCAACTACCCTTCAACTTAACGATAAAATAGTGGGAGTAATCCACGTTTTCATACTCAATCTATTTCTTAGATTTCAATTCTCTCTCCATGGTTTTCACATTCAATATATTTCCGTTTCAATTCTCTGTCCACATTGAAATTCTGAATACTTCATTGAGAAAATATTTCTGAATACCAATTTTAAGAGAGAAATTAGTGAGAAAATATGACTTAATTAGAAATACTTAAGAAGGAATGATACGTAGGAAAAGAATATTTTTGAATACCTATTCTGAAATGTCGATTCTGAATACTTTGAATACTTTGTGGATATAATCTCTCTTCAAATTCTGAATGCTTCTTTGAGAAAATATTTCTGAATACGGATTTTAATGGAGAAATTAGTGAGAAGATATATGACGGAGAAATTAGTGAGAAGATATATGACTTAGAAATACTTAAGAATGAACGATACTTAGAGAGAAAATATTTTTAAATACTTATTCTGAATATTTTCGTGAATACTGATTTTGAATACTTGAATATTGATTCTGAATACTTCGTGAATACTAATTCTGAATACTTGAATATTGATTCTGAATACTTCGTGAATATTATCTCTCTCCACATTCTGTATATATACTCCTCTATTTCAAAATCTTCGATTAATTAATTCAGATAATTAATTGAGAGTATATTTAGGAGTTAATAATGGAATGATGTTTCTAATATTAAAATAATATATTTTATCTTTAAAATTATTATTGAACACAATTAAATTAAGAATAAGAAGGACATTTCCCTCATTCATAATTATTTATTAGCAATATTTTTAGGATAATGTATCTATTAGTAATAATATAGTATAAAATGTACCTAATAGTAATGAATCCTTTAATTAATTAATGACAAATATTTGTGTGAATCCAGTTTGTACGGGAACTCTGTTATACGAATTACTCTTTAGTACTTGAAATTTCATATTTTAAATAGATAAACTATTAATTTTTTAAATAAAAAATTTATTACTTTTTAAATTCTTACACCTTAATTTATCGACTGTACTTTAATACACGAAAATTACACTTTAAATAGATAAATTATTAGTTTTTTTTAAATAAAAAAATAAAATATTATTTTTCAAAGATTAATTTTTATGCACTAAATAATAATTTTGAAAAAACATGGTACACAGTAAACTCGATTGACATTAACTTACTCTTAATTAATTATTATTAGTGTATAGTAATATATGAAAACGACTAGCGTAATGAAGCTTTTTGGTGTAAGATTATATAAATTAAAGATCAAAATCCAGGATTTGTAGTTGCTGTTTATAGGTAAGCATCAAAGATATGGTCTAATTTTCTTTTTTAATGAGCTAAAACACTTCCAAAAAATTATACTTTAAATGTATATTAATTTCAATCTAATATAATATACCTCTTATATTTTTATAATATAATTTTTCCCTTATAAAAACATTACTCCATTTTTTTTCTAAAATATCATGATTTTAATTCATGATTGAATTAAAGATTTTAAGAACTAACTCAACTAGTATTGCCTTTTTACATGATCTTTTAATTCACATTTTTTATCCATCAAGTTATATATCATCAACAAGCATATATTTTTAATCACATTGTTTCTCTCTTAAAAATGTATTTATATATATTCTTTAGAAAAATAGCCACAGAAACCAATCAATTTTCTATATATGTATAATATATATATATATATATATATATATATATATATATATATATATATATATATATATATATATATATATATATAATTATTTTTAGAAATAAAAAGCCAACCACTATGTTTATGTTAGCATGTATTTTCGATATGCATATTTTCCTAATATTTTGTGAACCATATAATTAGCTCTATGTAAAATGTTATATAATTATTATATACATTTGTAAATGTAAGAATAATAATTTATAAAACTTTAGTAGGTAGAAAAAATATTAATAGCAACTCAGTAAAATGAGCCCCAATTTTATTTTATTTTTATCAAATTAAATGACAAACATTAGTAATTTACAAGAAGAAATCATGTCCTAAGATACTACTTCTAAATTTTATTTTATTTTGGTTTAGTTATGCATAACAATTTTCACTCTCTAAATTTAAAGAATAAAATCAAATTCCTTAAAATGATTTGCTTTAAATATTTATCATCTCCAACAATTTTTTCTAGTTAGAAATCTGGAATGGAAAGTCAATTTAATTTTAAATTGTATTAATAATTAAAATTAGAACCAATAATGTTAATATAAATTATAAACTTAAAAAAATATTGAAATAAATAAATATGATGAGTGTGTTGAAAGATAATAAAAGTATAATAATTCTATAAAATAAAAAATGCTTTCTTTAATAATAAAATATTATTTAAATTGTAAGCGTTTTTTTTTAAGGAAACTTATATTAATATCGCTGGAATTCAGCTAGCACTGATTGACAAATGAAGTTGGGCATTATATCTCAAGTAACATCACTTACAACATTAAATTTAGCAAAACTAGGGGCAACAAAATTATTATTATTTAATGTGTAGTATGTAGTTGTATTAGTGGTGTGTATGAGTTCCATATATTTAATGTATTAGTGATGTGTGTGGGTCCCATGTGTATAAAAATAGAAATGTATACCTTTAGTGCGGACACCCAAAATAAAAAAAAATGTATACCTTTCTAGTGGACGGAGGGAGTATGAGTGTGTAAGCGTTTTGGGAATGCACTTTTGTAATTTTTCCTCAGCCTAGTATAAATTCCTCGAAATTAACCAAAAAAAAATTAGAAAGAAAATTCAAGGAAATGGAAAAGGAAAATAAAAGGTCATTTTCTGATGTAAGAGTAATTGCTTGGAAGGAAACGCAACGTTTGAGGGCGACATTACACCTAGGGTGGGCGGTATGTCATATCGAAGATTTTTGGTCATACCAAATACCGTATCGAAATTTTTGGTATATAAAAAATCATACCGTTACCTTACCTAAACTTTCGGTGTATCATAGTTCGGTATACCGATATTTCGATATAGGAAAATAGTATACCTAGAGCTGTCGAAACGGGCCGGCGGGGCGGGGCGGGCCAAAACCAGCCTCAACCCGCCTTTTGGCGGGCTTAGGTGGGGCGGGCCGTAGGCGGGTACGGGCTAGGATTGCTAGACCCAACCCATTTAAAGGCGGGTGGCGGGTTATGGCGGGCCAACCCGTCTCTTTTTTTTTTTTTACGATGTTATTATCATTATTTAAAAATAAAATATCAAAATGATAGAAGTATGCAAAATTATTATTATTTGAAAATAAAATATCTAAATGATGGACACTCTTACAAAATCTATAATATTAATTAAATAATTAAAATATAAATATAGATTTTACAAAATGACTCCATGAACAATTAAACATAAAGAAAGATCATTAATCAAATAACATAAAGTTTACTAAATTATATACTTTATTAAGAATCTCAAATAAAACAATGTAAGTCTAATTATCCTTTAATAACACAAATTTAATCACAAAAAATTTACTAGTTCTAAAGGTGAATCACAAAACTCAAAACATAAGTATAAAGTAGTATAATATTTAAATTAACTTCATATGTTTTATTAATAAAAATTTTTCGATCAAAAAAAATAAGTATAAACTATAAGTATAGTATTCAAAACTCATCCATCATAACATCATAATATAAATATTTCAATCTTCATGTTGGTCAATTATTTGATTATATCCTTGTCAATCTTCAAATGATTAGATATCTTAAAGGTTTATAATTTGCATTTGCTTCTAGTCCATATATATACATTTATATATTAAAATTTCAAAAATTAAAAAAAATTCAAAATCAAGCAAAATAGGATTTTAAATTATTTACATATTTAGGTACAAAATATTTAAATTCATGTTAAGATTTAATTCATTATTTTAAAAAATATTTAACAAATGAACAACAAATATTTGTAATATTAAACACTTGAACATTCGTAAAAAAAAAAAAAAAAAAAAAAAAAAATTATGGCGGGCCCAAGCGGGCCAACCCGCCCCCGTTTGGGTTGAGCCCGCCTAGGCCCGCCCCCGTTTGGGCCAGCCCGTTTAGGCCCGCCTCCAAACGGGCTGTAAATTCTACGGCCCAACCCACCTATTTTGGAGGCGGGGGCGGGCCGGCCCGCGGGCCCAAACCCGTTTTGACGGCTCTAAGTATACCTTCTACTTATCAATATTTCGGTATACCGTATCATACCTAAAATATCGGTATATACCGTCCTATTAGATAGTTTGTTATGCTATTATGCACCTAAAATTCAATAAACCTAATTAAAAACTGTACTAAAAAAGTGAAAGATAGCTATAAAACAAATTTTAATAGATAACAAATTCATAATAAGAAAAATATACGACAATTCACAAACGACCAAATTAAATAAGAGTGAGTCTCATGTAAATCGGGTTTACATGTAAACCCTATTTTTTTTAAATTACTTTTTAGTATATAAAAAATTACTCTTTGAAGAGTAATGATTTTTTATACAGAAGAGTACTAATTCATGTATCTAAAAAGTAATTTTTCATGTACAAAAAAATAATCGATAAATAAGGATTTACAAGAATTTGAACAGTAATTTTTTAATTTAGAAGAGTAAAATTTATGTGCTAAAGAGTAATTTTTTATGTACTAAGGAGTAACAGAATTTATATAATTAAACGTAAACCCGATTTACATAAGTGTTTGTCATTAAATAAATAGTACCCAAGAGATCTACCCAAGAACCATATGGAACTTATATTAAAATCAACACTTTTAAATTTTCATATAGGATAGAACTATGTAATTAAAAAAGAAGTACAAGATATCATGAAAACCAATCAACTTTATCACCCATTTATAATTATGAAATTTTCAGTAGAATTTTAAATTTAATCTTTTAATTAAATAGTGTAAATACATAATTTAATTAAAAATTATAAAATATAAATAATAATTATAATTGCATATATCATGTAGTATGGTATACTGTATCATATTACCCAAAAATTGAATATTTTACGGTATTTCGGTATATATCAAAATACCGCAGTATTGATAATTTATATATCTTTATCATACTAAAATTTTCAATACGGTATCGTACCTTACCAAAAATTTCGGCATACCTAAAATTTCGATAAAATCGATATTTTTCGATATGATAAGGACGGCATACCGAAATTTCGGTATTTTTCCCCAGCCTTAATTACACCTCATAGCTTTTGTGTATTGTATTAAAATAGACTAAAATGACGAAAATGACCCCCTTCATTTATTACATACCCTTTTATAACCAAAGTATACTACTCAATTCTATTTGTCTCATGTTTATTTACACAGTTAAAATATATATACTCCATACGTCCCATCTTAATAGTTAGGATTCCTTTTACATAGAATGTGACGGAGAGAGTATATATATATATTACTAATTTTATTGATTTTTAAAAGGGAAATATAAACATTTTAAATACTTATAAATAAATAAATTATAAAATATTTTATTTGTGTTAGGTGAAAATGGTAGATTTGTAATTCCGATATAGATTGTGATTCACATCATGTTTTCTCTTTTAAGCAGTGAAATTTAACATGGAAAAAAAAATGTAAAATGTAAAATTTAATAAGGACATAAAATGTAAAATTTAATAAGGAATTGAATGAGTATTTTTTAAGTTACCAACGAAATTTTTCATAACTAATTATCTAATTATTGTAAAAGAAACAATTAGCGAGACATTTAAAATAGTAAAAACATAGTTTTTTTTTCTTTTTCTTTTTTTTATGTCTGTTTAGGGAGTAATTCTTATTGGGTAATAATATGAAATAATACTAATGTTAGTTACATTTTTTTTTTATTAAAACAATAAGTAGTATTTTTGTTAGATTGAAAATTATTACTATTATTATTATTATTATTATTATTTTTTTTTTTTAGTTTTATGTTTACTCTGAATTGTATATTGAGATTGTAAAATATGTTTTATTTACTCTTTATTTATAGTGTTAAAGCTTCATTTGTAGGGCATTAATATATAGGGTTTTGTTATATTTTAATGTCTATATATTTGTTTATTTATTTTATTTAATTATATACCCATAAATTTAAGCCTTCTGCGTTGAACAATATTAATTATTAAGATAATATTATTTATTCACATTTAATTTTTTTTTAAAAAAAATTGGGTGTATAAATATGTTATTATACACAAGGGTACTCTAATTCTATATATGGAAGCGAGTATATCCTTTAAAGGATAAAAGAAAATCGAATATTTTAATTCTGCTTCTAATGTATAATTCACACAAATTTGTATACAACAATTAATCACAATGCAACTTGTATTTATCTTTTGAGAAATCTCACTATGCAACTTGTATTTATCTTTTGAGAAATCTCTTTTGACCTGGTATTTATATGAGATGGGATTGTTAAACGTATTAAAAATAACTTTTATATAGGTAAAATAGATTTATATTTAATAGTTAAAATATTGGGAATGATGAATTAAAGTATAATTTAAACGTGAAATCACTTCGTTCCGTTTCAATCTTTATATTTGTTTTTATGCATAAATTAAGTAGTATTTTAATGTGCTGTTAGTTGAAATATATACAATTAATGTAAAATGAGTAATTGTATTAATTAGAATTGTGTGTGAATCCCACAAAGATATATTAATTATTTTGTTTAGGTCTCATCTACAAAGAAAAATTTTAAAAATGGAAATAAGATAATTTAAAAATATGTAAAGATTAAAATTTTAATCGATATATAGTGAACCGTAATAAAAAGAATAATTTTTATTATAAAAAAAGTTATAATTATTTATTTAATTAAATTATTTTATGGAAAAGTTTTTAAAACTTATAAAAAACGATAATTTTCGTTAGATTATTTGCATAATTTTATATTTTAAACTTCTTTCAAATCAAAGTCATGTGATAAAGTAATAAAAATGATCATTTATACAATATCAAAGTTGTGTTTCATTTTTCGTTTAAACCTTTTTTTCCAATTGATTTATTGCGTAGACATTACAGCACATAATAACCCCTTAATTTAGACTTAAGATGAATCATACTATATTAAGCCAAACCCATTTCTAATTTTAAAATATTTTTTAATTTTTTATTATAATGTATTACTTGACTTCTTAATACAAACAACTTTACTAATGATTTCCCAAAAAGAATTGTACATACAAATGAATATTTGATCAAGAAATCATTAAATATGATAACACTTCAGTTATTGTTTGGTACTAGAATTTACAGACCTTAAACTTGCTTGATTCAGAACTCATTAATATTCCAGAATTAATTTAACATTTCAGATTAACTAATTCTCAGAAAGTAAATCTGAATGCCTACAATTGCACCTCATTCTAGATTTAATTCCAAATAACTGTACCAACAGACACCCCATGTGAACACTTTCACATTAAATAAAAATAGATAAATAAATTTAAAAAAATAAAAAAATACGTATACACATATGTATTTATATATAATATATCAATTAATTTTCTGGAATTTAAGTCAATGTCGTCTGCTATTATTATAATTATAAATATTAAACAATTTTTTGAAAAGGACGATTCAAATTTAATAATTGATTTGGGTAATGTACATATCTTCATATTTAATTGATTTAGTATTATTAGTTTATTTTATGATTTTGTCTTTTATGCAAGGTGTCCGAATATATCATATTTTTAAAAAAAAAAATTAGTTATTTACTCTTTTAATAAAGATAAAACGGGAATATTAAATTTTTATGAGCAAAGAGTGGGCACCCTAAGATTCCTAAAATGGGCCCAGCCCAATTCAAAAATAAGAAAAAGTGGCTTTTAGTAGGTCCTATGACTACGAATGGGCCCAATGAAAGGTTAGTTTGCTAGTATGGGCCCAAGTGCCACCCACCATCTTGTCGGGTTATTATTATTATTTTTTTCTTCTTTATAATTGTTATCATTATTTTATAATAATAAATAATGAAAAAATTCGACATCTAAAATATAAACAGTAACTTCCTGATACTATCAGTGTGTTTTAATTCAAATCAGAAAATGTACGTTGTGCAAAACGAATTTCAAAGTTCAAACTAAATAATTGAATTTTTATTTATCATAGAAATGTATTGATCGATTTCTTATATATATACATGGACAATTAATAAGAAATTATACACTTTGTTAGAGAATTTTTAATTAGTTTTAATGAAAAAATGTATATAAAAATATATATATATATATATATATATACATCAATAAATAAAATTAATATTAATATGGGTGCTCATTTACATATTGGTATCAAACCTTGGATAATTAGGTGCAAATTAATAAATATAACATGTTAAAGAGTAGTTGAGAACGAAGATGAGATCAGATTAAAGATAAATAAATGCAACACGCTTTAAAAAACTAATATATAAATAAAATAAAAAATTAATATGTTAGTGGAATTATAAATAGTATCATATATTTGGTAGAATTTGGACGGCAAATTTTGTTCGTAGTTATATAAGTGCCTTTTTTGTTTTTTAATTTTTATTTTTTTCCCTTTTCCTTTTTTTTTAATGCTTGCCTTTTTATAGTACGAGGTTTCTTATAGATTGATAGAATTTGGCCAACATATATTGGGTTGCTGATTATCAAAATTAAAGATTAGAATTATGGAAAATGAATTATAATAAAGATTTTTTTTCCTAAGAAAAGCTTAGTTCCGTAAGGCTTGAAATAACATATCCTATTATTTAACAACGTATTGAAAGCAAATTGGACCACTTCTTGAGTCCAACTTTTATAATATGATGGTAATTTG
The DNA here is from genome assembly GCA_023678885.1 of Pogostemon cablin. NCBI lineage: Eukaryota > Viridiplantae > Streptophyta > Magnoliopsida > Lamiales > Lamiaceae > Pogostemon > Pogostemon cablin. Next base: position 4,334,233 of record CM042993.1, on the reverse strand, counting down.
AGATTTAATTAAAAATTAGGCTTAGAATTTAGGGTTCAAGCAAATCTTAATTATGAATATGATTCTTATATTGATGGGAAATTTTTTATCATCATGGTATAAATAATATTTTCTTAGACAAAATTTCTCAATCATTTTAACATAATACCATCTATCTTCTATGTCACTCATTTTAACATAATATCTTCTATCTTCGATGTCACGTATTTGGATAGATAAGGAAAAAGAAACTAAACTTAAGAAAGAAAACATAAACTTTATAAGCTATGATTTAATTTCATTTTCCTTTTACGCGTCAATTATATAATGAGTTAGTCTATTGTGAAACAAGTAATGTGCATAAGTGAACCTTTTAGTCCCATGTTATTAAAACTAATTGAATTATATATTAGTAAATTCCACCATCTATTAACGAGTGAGTCCAATATAAATTTTGTTTTATGCAAATTCATCTTATTAAAAATTATAAAGATAATCATTATCTTAAATAATTTAAACTCTAATAATAAATATTAAATTATAAGGATCACATAAAAAAATAAATAATTATAGTTCACATAATTAAATTTGTAAGTTCGTTTCATAATTAATTTAAACTTTTTGTGCTTGATCCATTTAAACAAGTCTAATCGATTTGGATTTTGATTAATCGAAGTCTGTTAGAGTTAATCTAATAAATTATGATCAATCCATTTATCAAGTGTTTCATGCTAACGTCTTACTAAACCAAGTTTTGTTTTATTATTAATGGGTCAATTTCTTTTTCTATCCATAGTTTGTTAATGATTTTAGTCTATTTTGAATGATGGATGGGCATATTCCAATTTAGCATGGTAAAGAAATAATGTTGTGACATATATACACGTAAATTAAAATGTAATAACTTAGTTTGCAATATTCCAAATTAAGGGGTTGGATAGGGATGGGCCAAGTTCAGTCACACTAGAATGGGCCTAATTGTCATCCTGGGTTTTGTCACATGACCTAACACTTGCTAATCATATTTGAATAATACAAGTTTCAATTTAATTTATTTTTTAATTAAAAAACCATTTCTTCCTTTTATTTTGTCTATTTAATTTTAACGAACATATATGCACGTACAAAATAATTTTATTTATATCCACGTGGCACCTTATTATGCCTCATCAATTAGGTCTGGTGGAAACCTACGAGGCTACATAATTCTGCAGCATTTTATAGGGGGGAAAATGCAGTGTCCTAAAATAATAAAAAAATTAATTTTCTATCCTAATTTTAATAGTAAAATACTCTATTTTTTTGTATTCTAATTAACAGAAATATCTTTCATTCAAATTAATTTAAGTAAGATAGTTTTTAACTTGAAGAAAATTAAATTAAAAATAGAAAAATCTTCACTCAAAAGTCTTTGACTCCTATTTCTTCAAAATTGTCTTTACTCAAATTGTTAACTCAAAAGACATTTATTAAAAGAGTTACTCGCTTATTCTCTTATGAGACGATTGGGAGACGGGTCGACCCATTACTAAAATATGTTTATTATATTAATAAAGTATATTTATTTGTACTTAAAGTATGCCAATAATAAATCTTATTATAATACGCTAAATAATACTTTAATGTATAATTCAGCATACTTTACAAAACATACTTTAACAACTATTAAATATATTTTATCTAAATAATAGACATACTTTAACACGTCTCATGTAAGTAACGTCTCACGAGAGAATTTGTCAAAGTATAAACTCAAAAATTTTATTTACTCTAATCATTAATTAATTCAAAGTGTTTTTACTTGAAATTACTTTTACACAAGACATTAACTTAAAATTATTTGAATCATTATGAATGATAATTATTAATTCTCATTATTAGAATCTTTTACTCGAATTTTTTTGGCTCATTAACTCAAATAATATTAACACAAAATTTTTTGACTCACATTATTCGAAAATTACAATTACACATGATTATTAATTCGAAAATTATATTATTGGCATTACTTGAAAATACTCAAGTAAAGGAACTTTTTGTTTTTTTGACATTAAAAGATATCTTGTTAAAACGGGGGCAAAAAAGTTGTTTTTTTAATTTATGAAGGACAATATTTAAAATTTATTCTTATTATTCTCCTTCTATTTCGATTATGTGATTTGATTTCATGTAGTTTAAGCTTAGTAACTTTATGTGATGATTTAAATTAAAAAAAAAAAAGAGTGATACTTTGGAAATTGAAGGGAATATGGTGAATGACATTAAGGACTATGACCAATTAAATATAAAAAAGTTGATGTCAATTTTGTAATTTTATAGTACTGTATCAATATTGTGAATTATTATTACAATTTTAAAAGTGTAGTAAGTTATTTTGAAATGGATTGAAAAGTTAAGTATACATGTATAAAGAGGTTGAAGTACTAACTTTGTTTGACGATATAATTGTTATAATTGTGGTAGAATAGAAAAATATAATCTTTTAACAAAAGTCCAAAATTTTCAAAGTATATATTTTTTTTTCGAATTTATTTTAAATCCCAAATTCAGATCTCCAAACTGAAAACAAACACAAGCTTGATTAAAACTGCATTACTATTTGCCATGAATAAAAATTCTAATACTAAATCAAATATTTATATCTTTTAATTCCCAAAATTTTAAAGGAAAAGATGGACCATTTTTTTTAAGAGAGATGATTGGTCCCCTTCTGCAAAAATGTACACACAATGTGACAACTTCCCACCTTCACCATTGACCGTAATCTTTCACACATGTGAACTTTAATTTGGTATAAACCCTGCAACTTTGGGCAAAAAGTTGATAATGACAAGCAATTGATTAATATGATGGAATTGTTGATCGTAACGAGCGAATGAACATTAAAATGAAGGAATATGCATCGAGACGAATGAAATGTAGTAACGAGTAAATGAGCATCAAAATGAAGGAAATATACATTGAAACGAAGGAAATATTGATCGTAACGAGCGAATGAATGTCAAAATGAATGACTATGCATCGAAACGAAAGAAATGTTGATCGTAATGAGAAAATGACTTCACATAAGGAACTGCTGCAGCAGGATATGTATATAGGTACGAGGAGAGTGGTGGTTCTTCCCTCCCCAATTAACTTTAACACTCCTCCCTCTTATATAAAGTGTCATTGCTTCATATATTTGAACAATATTTCGTATCTTCTCGTACAATTATGGTTTTTCTCCAAGTAATGAAGAGGATCGTGGTTTCCATTCAAATCAGTGTTTGGTTCATCGTCAAGCTCCTCGTTGATCGGTAATGTTTGTTTTGAAATTTTGTGGAGTTTAAAATCCACCCTATCAAAGAAAGTGTATATAGGCACAAGTAATGTGTTTTTTAAGAAATCTAATGTAGAGGTTCGTAACTTTTTTCTGTATAAAAGTGAACCAAAAAATCTTTGGATTACATTAGCGAACAGTTCAGTGCAATCTAATTGCAGATGGGCTGGCCCAGTAGTATTTAAAAGACTGATTTTCAACTCTTTAAAAATAGCCCAGGATAGTATTGGGCTAAAAAGTTTGGCCCATATTCATCTCAAGCTGCATTGTTAATTCAGTAATTAAATTTTCATTATTTATGTATGAAATGGATCGTTTGAGTTACCATGATTAACTTCTTTCACGTGCTATTGAGCCAGCGTGCGAAGACGGCAGGGGTTAGGGACTCCACCTTTTTGCATAATTTATTTATGTATTAAATTAAATACTCAATAATTTTTTGATTATGATTTATCTGTGTTCTCTTGCTAATGAATTAATTTGTATAGATTTCCTTTCATAATTTTTTTTTATTTGAAATCTCTTTCCAACATAAATCTATTATATTTGGAATTTTAAGAAAATCTTCTTACATGAGTTTGTTTAATTAATGAATGAATGAAATTTTTTACTCCCTCTAATAGCTTTATACATTTTATATTTAGACGTGTCATTAGAAGATTTACACTCTATTTTTCATAAAAATATCTATTATAAATAAATTTCTAATAATTTTTTTTAAAAAAAATGCCATAATCACCTAACAAAAATAATATTTTATATTTTTTTTATTACGAAAAAAATCTATATCACCCTAAATAATTCTAAAAACTTCACGTCTACAGAGTACTAATTGAAGAATGGAATACGATAATTCCTCTGAGAACTCATTGCTTCCGAATATGCAAAAAATAATCTCATTTTCGAGTTTTTAAAATTTTAAATGATGAATTTTGTTATGGTTGATTAAGGTTGAAGCAATTGACGAATTCAAATCCGTACAGTTAGAATTTGATGAATTAATGTTGGTGAAGAGGCCCACGTGACTTTAGTCAACATTATCGACATCAATATTAATTTGGTGCAACTCCACTATTTTTTTTTTGCTTATTTGACATCATATCCCAAAATAGCATACATTTGTAGGATAAAATTAGGGATGTAAACGAACCAAGCCGCTCGCAAGCTATTCGGGATTCGATTCGGAAAAAAAATCGTTCGAGTTCGTTCGTGGAAAAAAACGAGCCGAGCCGAGCTCGATTATTTTTTCGAGCCGAACTCGAGCCCGAGGGTGTTTGGCTCGAAAGCTCGCGAACGTGTTCGTTTACAGGTTCGCGAACGTGTTCGCGAACATGTTCATTTAAAAGCTCGCGAACATGTTCGTTTATAGGCTCACGAACATGTTCGTTTATTAAGCTCGCGAACGTGTTCGTTTATAGACTCGTGAACGTGTTCGATAATAGGCTCAAATAGTGGTCAATATGCTCATTCTTCATATTATTACTCCATTATTATTATTATTATTGTTGTTGTTATTATTTATTATAACATATTAATATGGTAATTTTAGAGTTTAAAATTTTTTAAATAAATAAACTTTTATATATATATATATACTTTTATCAATATAATTTATAAGGAATATAAATTTATAATTTTAAAAATATAGTATACTTTAAATTAAAGAAAAATTTTAAAGTATGACAATGAAAATAATGAAATTATTAAAACGTAATTAATAAAAATAAAATTAAAAAGAGAGTGCATGTTATTAATTCTAAATAATGAATTGAAAGTCATATTTATAATGGGTTTAAAGATTTAAATTTTTTATTTTTTATTTCTATATAAGATTTAGTTTTGATTTATATATACTTAAATTTGAATAAATATATGTATTTATATACATTGAATTTTAACTAATACTCCCTCCGTTCCGAAAAACTTTTCACCTTTACTCTTCCACGTTGTTTAAGAAAAGTTACACTTTTTGACCAACTTTATTGACTTTGGAGGGTATTGTAGTATTTTTAGGTAATAAAAAAAAGTATAAAGTAATGATATATGTGTGAAAAAAGAGTGGCAAATTTGAAATTAAAGTAACTTTTGAGGTTGTTGGATAAAGTGATGTTTTCTTTGTTATGGGGTGAAAGGTTTTGTGGGGCAAACAAATAAGGAAAGTGAGAAAATTATTATGAGACGGAAGGAATAGTAATTAATAAAATTGTAAGTATTTTAAAGTCGACACCTCATTAATACATATATATATGTATATATATATATGTATATATATGTAAAAATAAATTAATTTAATATAATTATTTATTTATATTTTAATAATATAATTTTATTTGAAGGAGAAATTTCGAATTTATATACACCCGTATTTGCCTTTTAATATTATTATTATTATTATTATTATTATTATTATAGTTAATGGGATAATATAAGGATACATTCAAATTTTTGGCAAATACATGTGTGACACCGTCTTACATAAGGTCTTACGTGAGACGAATAAAAAGTTTATAAAATGTTAGCACTTTCGCTATATTCCATATAAAATGTTAGTTTTGTTTATATTATAAATTGTTCATAAAATAGTTCACTACACTATTATTATTTTTTATCGATTGAATATCACTTTTAATTAATAATATTATCACTTTTTATTCGTCTCATGTAAATATTTACGTGAGACGATTTCACACAAGACCTACTCCAAAATTTAAATTAAATACATACTCCATATACTTATAAATGTTAATTAAAAAAATCTTTGTTATATTATTAATATATATTTTAATTAATAATTAATACTTCTAATAATTAATAAAAATTTATAATAGCTCTAGATTCCACTTTTTATAAAAAAAATTATTAATAAAATTTTATTATTCATGAGACCTCACTCAAACATTTATACATAAAAAAACTAAAAAATAAATTATTTTCAGCTTAACGAGCCGAACGAGCCCGAGCCCGAACAAAGGACTAGTTTTTATCGAGCCGAATTCGAGCTCGAGTTTTTTTTTTTTTATTCAGTAAAAATATTTCGAGCTGAGCTCGCGAACTGTTCGCGAGCTCTATATTTTACACACGAGCCGAACTCGAGCTTAAAAAATAAAATTCGAATCGAGCTCAAGCCGAGCTCGAGCCCTTTAAAAAAAATTCGAGCCGAGCTTTGAGCCCGGAGATGTTCGGCTCGACTCGGCTCGATTACATCCCTAGATAAAATGTAATAATATTTAAATAAAAAAATTATATTCAATTAATAAAAAATAATAATAGCACAATTAATCATTTCATGAATAAATTACTGTAAAAATGTAAGGTGACAACATTTTTAAAGAAAAATAAATATTTTTAATAAAAAGTAAACGTAATTAATGAAAATTATGTAAAAGAATCTCAACTCTTAGCCCATTAAATATTACAATTAATAAAATAGAAATTATTTGAAAAACTATTCACTCGTTAAATGTAGCAAAAGAAGTTAAGAGTCCATAAAACATGTATGCATAATTTTTTAATTTATTATTATTTTTTTCTTATTGGGACCAAATGAAATTTCTATACATTAGATTAAGGGGCTGGTATTTCCACCCGATCTACCCTTAGATTAAAAGCAATTAAAAATTATGGCGGGATGTCATACTAATTGAAAATAGAGATATAAGGTATTAAAAAGGATTAATTCTTTAAAAATACATCACTTTATTGGAGTTTTCAAATTTATCACAAACTTTTATTTTTGTCAATTCAATTCACGATTTGTTTAATATTTTCAATTTTATCATGACCTTTTATTTTTGTCAATTCAATACGCGATCTATTTAATATTTTCAATTCTATCACTTTTTATTTTTACAATTTGATACACCACTTATCTCATATTTTCAATTCAATAATAGTAGTAGGTTTCCCAATCAGAAAGTCGTACGTTCAACCATTTTTTTTTATGTTTAATTTTTAATATTTGCCAGTTAAATTTTATTACATTATTTAATTATTTTTTGGAAGTCATTTTTTAAATTTGTTAAATTACTTTCAAATTTAAAATTTTTTAATCAAACTTGGTTAATCTTTAGTTATTTTTCTGTTGCAAAATGGAATAATTAAAAATAATAATATTAAAATAATAATAATAATATTAATAATAATAATAATAATGTATTGAATTGAAACTATAAAATAAGTGGTGTATTAAATTGTAAAAATAAAAGTTGTGATAGAATTGAAAATGTTAAATAGATCGCGTATTGAATTGAGTAAAATAAAAAATTGTGATAGAATTGAAAGTATTAAAAAAAATTGTGTATTAAATTAATAAAAATAAAAGGTCGTGATAGATTTAAAAATTCCCGTAATGATTTTTTTTTTGGAATTAACCTATTAAAAACAAATTGATAAGCTAACTAATGCACTAAATAAAAGGCCCATATATCAAATGATTTCTTCAGAAGAAACCGCCAACGTTATACGTTATCTATAATAATCCTATGAAAATAAATTAAACTAGCAAGTAAATTGTGTAAAAAAAGATTCAGAACCCTCCTATGGGATCAATATAATTTAAAAATAAAATAGTAATATATCAATATAATTTTAAACAAATTGACGAAAGAAATAAATTCACAATATTTGGAAGATAAAAGTTTCTTATGAAACATTGTATGTGAAACAATTTGTAAAACATGTTAAAGTATAATTGTTATAAATGTATGTTTATTACTTGTTAAAGTATAATTTTTTTAAGTATGATGAACGATATATTAAAGTATAATTTTATAGTGTTATAATGTGATGATTAATTACAAATATATTTTACTCCCTCTGTCCATCCTCAATGTATTCATTTGTTTTTTGTACGTGGATTAATGAATATTATTTTTTTATTTTATGTATGGTATGTAGTTGTACTAGTAGAGGGTATGGGTCCCATATTTTATTTATATTAGTGAAGGGTGTGAATCCTATAGTTCAAAAAGAAAAATTGATAGATTAACAAAATAATAAAATGGATAGAGAATGGAGGGAGTAATTATCAATAAATTTACTATAAATAAATAATAAACACATCGTTGCGATCACAACCTATATAACTTATATCCGTCACAAAAGGGAGTGACCCTAATTGGAATTCATAGAGCGATGAACCTTCCAAAAGATGAGTATAACCAAGGAGGATTTTCGGGATATGTTAGATTACAATCTTTATAATGAAGCAATATAAAACCATTTATTACATTTCTTGGCCTAATTAAATTAAATTAATTAATTCCAGCGTACACAAAATTCAATTAATTGAATTTATCTTTAACTTTTTTTGGTACATTGCATTCTCTCTCTCTCTTAAACTAGACCCATAACCCACGCCAATGTGGCCGGCAATGGTAAAATTAAAACATTTGTTTATAATTATTAAATACTCCCTCCGTCTCATATATTCACACTTTTCATTTTCATCCGTTCCACACGTATGTTCACCATTTAAAAAAGGAAACTTCACATTAACCAACAACCTCAAAATTTATTTTAATTTAAAAAATACCACCCACACTTAACATACATAACATATTTTATAATTTATTCATTATCTAAAAATACTACAATACCCCTAAAAAGTCATAAAATTGGTCAAAAAGTAACTTTTCTTAAACTCCGTATCTACAGTGTCGCGAACATAAGTTCGGGATGTAGGAAATAATACTCCCTCCGTCCCACGTATTTTTACCCACTTTCCATTTTGGGGTGTCCCACGTATTTTTATCCATTCAATTTTTGGCAAAAATACATAATATTTTATTACATATTTTTTACAATCCCAACAACTTTAATTACTTTTTTACACTTTATTCATCATTCCCAATAACTTTATTCACTTTTTCTTTTTAAATTACTAATTTATCCCTACTTTCTCTTACATTATATATTAAAAAAATAAACGTCTTAATCTCCGTGCCCGTACAAATGTGTAAAAATACCCGGGACGTAGGGAGTATTTTATTTGGATAATACTAAATATGGACATCTGATTTTTTTAAACTAATAATTATATTTACATTTACTAATACATAAACTATATGAAATCAATTTTATTTTATTTTTATTTCTATTTAAATGATGAAACTTGAAAGATGGGTGAGAGGGTTTACTAATACATAGACCCAAAAAAAAAATTGATATGGAAATTAAAATTAGAAATGCTTAAGGCAAGAGAGTAATAAAGTGGAAGGTTCTTGAATTGATTTAATCAAATATAATTGGGTCTGGTCGTTTGTCTCGTGGACAGTCGCACGTGCACATATTTAAAGCCATCCACGTCATCTTATAGGTCAAAATACTAGGCCACCTTAACAGCCTTCCTCGTACGGCGGACTTCCTCTTGTAATTTTTTTTTTCTAATTACCATTAATTATAAAATAAAATACTGCTTAATTAACAATCTTGGAGTAACACAGTCTCTTGTAAAATGTTGCTTGTCTGAGAAAGTTTATATGAGACTATTAAAATATACAAAGTTTCCTATGGCACAGATTATTTGCAAGACATATCGATCTATCACTAAAGTATGTTAGATTATGCATTAAAATATGATTTAAATGTGTTATAAGTAATTTATTATTAAAATAATTTAACTATAAATAATCACACTTTAACTATACAATAAGCATACTTTAGTGATGAATCGACCCGTCTCACACCCGTCTCACAAATAATGTGTCTCACAAGAGAGTCTCTCATTAAAATATAATACTAGGAGTAATATATTAATAAAATATACTCCATCTCCCTCCGTCCGGTTTTAAGGTGTTTGTTTGCTTTATACACGTGGATTAAGGAGTATTATTATTATATGTAAAGTGGGTAGTTGTATTAGAGGGAAGTGGTGGGCCATATTGTGTAATTTTTTATAGGAGAAATTGATACCTTTGAACTGGACGCCAAAAATAATAAAATGAACACCTTAGAAGCGGACGGAGGAAATATTTCCTAAAATATGATTTTAATTTTTAGAATATTTAATATGATTTATTATAAATATATTGTTATTCGAGTCGAGCTCGTTCGAGTAGTGTATACTCGATCTCGATTGGGCTCCTTGAGTAAAGCAATTCGAGTTTTTCTTATCTTATCTAGTTGATTTTTAATTAATATATTTTTATATATTATTTAATTTTATAATTATTATATTATAATATAAAATTATATTTAAATAATACTACTATTTATTAATATTAATAGTTATAAATATTATTAAAATAATTGAATCTTATCAAATCGAGCTTGGCTGATTAAAAAGACAAACATAAGGTGAGCTTGAACTCAAACTTAAGTATTCAAGAACTGAGTTGAGCTTCGCGTAGCTTGTGAAACAAAACAGCTATAACTATAAATATATTTTAACCACCATTAAATATATTTTACTTATATAATTATTATATTTGAACGGTGGATTCCCCCATTTCACAAGTGGTTTCTCATATAATCTTCTCGTGAGAGAGTTCCCTCATGCTTGCAATCTACTCTTAAAATATTATTATTCTTAATAACCGAATATACGGTTGTTTGAATATATAAGATTGTAATAATCTATGATCTAATTTTACTGTAGAATTCGAATTACTAGTACTAGGTGTATATTGCCATATAAGTTAATGTAAAATGGAATAGGATTTTTGACCGAACTCAATCATTATTACCTAGTCCCTCAATAATTTACTCTTCACTGCCAAACATTATGCAAAGTAGTATTATTTATAAATATAAATATGAAATTGTCATAATAATGGGTATTGAACAAGGTATTATAGTAATATGTACCTAATTAAACCTTTTATGTTTAATGTTTAGTTAATATGATTATTAGGTAAGTGTGTAGTTTTATTTTATTTTTAATTTATTAGCAATTCAAAATTTACACAATTAATTATAATATTGATTCTAAATAAATAATAGGAATAATTATATTTTGTATTTTAATTCTCCCGTGAACACAATTTTATTCTCATTTATTAATTTCACAATTAATTAAATTCCCAAACCTAATCGAACTTATCACCACTTGAATCAGAGAATAATGAAAAAATGGACCCCAGAATTTTCAATTTGTTTGACAGAATTTAAGTCCGTTTCATTTTCGAACTAATTTTCAATATTCGAAAATTTGTAGAAAATTAATATTGCAAGATTTGTCATAAATGTATTTTATATTGCAAGAAAAATGAAAAAAAAATATTTCAAAGTAATTGACTTTTTTCGCATACAATGAAATAATGTCAATTAATTTAAAATTTCAAGGACATGAAAATAATATGTTATGACTTAATTATATATGAGTTATTTTTATACATTTGTGTGTCCAATAGTATAATTTTGTATAATCTGTGTTTTGGTTGACTCAACTTAAATCAATGAATTGACAATATAAATAAATATTAAAATTAGACGATACATTCTAAATTAAATGTAATGATAAAATAATAATGGTAGTAAAATCTGAATTGATTAATTCCATTTAATTTAAACAATAATAATTTAAAGAAACATCTAATAAGCTATAAATTTAAATAATTAATCTTAAATTTATTATAGATGGAACAGCAATAGCATGAGTTTTTTCTGGAGATGACATAAATTTCTAGGACTCTGAATTTGGATCTTTTTGGGTGGTTGGAGTGAATTTTCTTACACTGAAATTCACACCCGACTGAGGGGTGGGATCCAAATCCCAGAATTTTTCATATAAACAAAAACTGATCGTAATAAATATATAATGTTGGAAAAATTAAGATAATGAAAAAGAGAACTCATATAAGAATTTTTGAAATACAGATAAAAAGTAATAAATGTATAATATATATACCGAAATGTAAAATAATAAAATTTCACTACAAAACTCCTCTTTAGCAATCAAATTTAGCAACGAATTGTCTAACTAGTTACAAATGTCTTTTAACAATAAGCTGCCGATGGATATCACACCTGATCTTCTACGTCATTTTTGTGCATTATTTTATGTGTGACACGTTAAATGATTCATACGTATGAGGATAAATAAATCCAACTATTGCCCACAAAATTTTAAATTTTAGGAAATAATTTCTTTCTCATACATGTCGTACATCTAACAGTATTACACAATAAATGATATACCAAAATGTAACAGAAAATCCGAACTTAACTGATATGGACCCAGTGATGCATTATTTCCCAAGAGTCCCCAATAAGTGGTGAAATTGCACAAACGCCTAATGATTTCATAATTAAATGAGGGTCCACTATATGAACCGACCCATGTAGTACACGCTTACACGACGACGTGTTGAATACAACCTAATTCACCCTATTAACTAAAGTCGGTTGTGTCTACCCTCAATCACTTCACTCTGTCTGAAAACAAACACATTTCTCTATTTCACACCCACCCCACCCCACCCCACCCCACCCAAAACTTTCAACATAGAAACAAAAACCAACACGTGTGGTGTCTCCCTCATTTCACATATAAAACACACCCAACATTCCCATAACCACATAATTAAACATTCTACCCTAAACCACCAAAAACTCAATCAAGAAAGAAAGATGGGGTGTTCTGAAGCAGAAGAGATTTGCAGAAGACACCCGAATCAAATCCCACAACCTGGTGTTTGCCCATCTTGTCTAAGAGAAAGACTATCAACAATAGCTAATACTACTGCTTCCTCTTCCATCCCAACTTCCCCTGTCTACTACTACTACTCCTCCGCCTCCTCCCCCGCCAACGGCCGACGCCGCCACCAGCGGGTGGCGTCGGACGTCATCGAGTCCATTTACATGGCCATGAGTGGGGGGAATGGATTGAAGAAGAGTAGATCCATGGCCTATGGGCCCAGAAACAGTGGATCATCGGATCATCATCAGGGTTTCAGTAAGAAGAAGAAGAAATCAGGTTTTTGGAATAAACTGCTGATTAGATACACTCTCAAGAAAGTTTAATTATTCAAAGATATCCCTTCTTTTTCTTTTTTTTAATATGATCATTAATCTAGTTTATTTCATCCATGTACGTATGTATAATTTTCAGGATTTACTATTTATTAATTAATACTTATGGTGACATCAATTTTGATAAGGTTTTCATTACTAACAAAGATTTTTATTACCATTTATTTGTAAATATTGGATGTACATGTCTCCATCTCATACTCATCAGTCGTACCTATACTACCTATCTCAATCTCTTTTTTAATAATTGTTTGATTTCTTATGGTTATATAATTTTATTTTTCCAGTTATATTTATTATTCACATAAGTTAATACTTAGTGTTATATGATTTCCATTTTGATATATATTGATAACATTGGTAAATGAAGAATGTCCATCTGCAGGCAATCATACAACAAGAATATTATTAAACTATGACTATAGTATTCTACATACTCCATTAAATTAGAGTTAGGATAAAAGGTGTTAGAAAAAAAAAAGGCAAGATTTTTTCTTTTCTTTTTTTTTTTCAAAATAAAATCTGGTCCAACGAATTCACTCAAAATTCTGGCTAGATATAGTATTTTATTTGTTTTCTTAACATACATGTTCGTGTGGAGTATTAAGTTTGAAATAGTAAAATATTACTCCATCAATTTTGGAATAAGTTTCATGGTTTAATTTTTTAAAAATAATTTTATTGATTTTTGAAATATTTTAGAATTTTTAGATAATAAATAAAGTGTAAAGTAATATTATGTGTAGTAGGTAGATATTGACAAATTTAATAATAAAGTAACTTATAAGATTATTATTATATAATAGGTGTATTTTTTTAAGGGTGGAGATTATTATTAAACAGGTAAATGAGAAAAGTATGCCATTCATGAGAGAGTAAATATTACTGAAAAATTATGGAGAATGACAAAAATATCCTTTTTTTTCCTTTTTTTTTCTAGATAGTGACTTAATTAATTATATGCAGTGAGTTTTAATAATCAAGGAGATTGAATATTATTTTGGTTCAAATTAATTCAATAAATGACACTAACGTAAAATTATTTATATTAATTTAATGTGTTATTGATTGAGCTAGGTCCAAGTTCAATTTATTTTAGCTAAATATATTATAATAATAATTATATTATAAATTAATTTAATGTGTTATTGATTGGGGTCCAAGTTAAATTTATATTTAGCTAAATATATAATAATATAATATAACTGTGTGTGTGTGTTTGTCTTTCAGAGTCTTGTTGGGTTGCACTTACCATTGACAAGAATTATCATGCTAGTATAATATTATTAGTCGTGCTCTTCGTGCATTTATGCATTATCCAATCGTTATTAAATTATTAAATTATATTAAATACATATGAATAATAATAATAATAAAATAATAAATCGTCGATTCATGTATGGGTTTTTGGTATGGTCCAAGGGCCACTTGCATTTGACATGTTTGAGCATGGAATCAGTCACTAGAATTGCAATTGAATTTTCTTTCAATTTTTTTTTCTTTTAATTCTCAAAAGTCAAACCACTTTCTTATCAGCCTAAAATTAAATCTTAATTCTGAATTTTTTAAGACTTGGATCATGAAATTTTATAGGTAAACTTGCATAAATAAATTTTAGAATATTTTGTTTAATCAAATGTCAAATTGAAATAAGCATAATTGTATCATTGAAATTTTTAGATGAAACAAATAAAAGGTTTAAAAAATAGTCCATCTAAGAATTCGTAATGATAATTACTTTGGCCCATGTTTATTGTGTGTACTATTATGGGCCACTAATAATGAAAAATTAAATCGACCCAATAATAGGCCCACGTTATGCTATTGGACCACTTATCGTATGGTGTGATTTATTTATTTAAATTAGGGGGGTTGAAGGCTTAAAGCTACCAAACCTCATTTTAAGTCGTGTTAGTTAGCCTGTTATGGAGACTTTATCAAATACTACTAATTTTTTAAAGATTTGGTTGATTAATATATATATTTTTTTAATGTTTTTACGTATAATGATTGACCTTACACCATCAAACATAATAAATAACTAAATAAATAAAATTGAAGTTATAATTTTGGATTTTTTATTTACACCTTCTACATCAAACTTGAAGATTTAGTTAAGTAGCTATAAGTGAGAGCATGGAGCAAATAAGCATTTAAGCCTTCTTCTTTTAATTTCCATTTTGTTGAAAAAAAATAACACACGTATATTGAAATAGTTGATATCCATATCATTTGGTTGACAGGTGCATCTATATCTGTATTAATTTTATATACACAGAAATTAAAAAATATGATGATATTTTAATATGTAGTGGGTTGAGAGATATAATATTTTAATATATAGTATATAAGTTTATTAGTGTTATGTGTGATCCATAGAGATATATGGATATTTTTGTGTGGATCTTAGTGGGTTGAAAGATATAGGAGTAATATTTTAATATATAGTGTGGAAGTTTATTAATTTTATGTGCGACCCATAGAGGTATGTTAATTTCTTGTGTGGATCTCATCTATGAAAAAGAGAAACATAACTCTTTTGGTATGACGCCCTAATTAGTAAAATGGAACTCTTGTGGCAGGACTGACAAAATACATGTTGCTTAATTAATATATATAACTGAAAATTCATTAAAATTTCACTAACAAAGTGTATAAATTCTCATTTAATTAATGTATATGTTTAAGTTCTAAATATGAATGCATAAATTTTTAGTCATATCAATTTAATGTATATATTATTATTGAATAAAATAGTACAACTATGTGTTGGATTGTATACTAAAATTTTAGTTTTAGTATGAACAATGTTATAACAATTTATTGAAATGAGAATCATATGATCAAATGATTGCGTCTTATAATTTATTTATATGTCCGATGCAATAGTTCGCTTACTTTATACTGTAGATAATATGTTGTGCGACAACACGCGAAAGATCATATTATCGGTTTTCTTATAAAGTATAAACATATGCTCACAACCGAGATAGACGGGGACTCTCTATCGGGATGGTTGTAGTGGAGTTTGGTATTAGCTTGTCTTGGCTATAGAATCACATTAGTGCACTTTGTGTGTATTGAGCAGGACCGCTTGAGATCGTTCGACTTATACTGACTTATAGAAGAACTTGATCTCTGTTATTATAGATGTTCGTGCTCTTAATCCCTATACAATAACCTCGACATATAGGGCAGTATGTATTTCTTTGATTCATCAATGGGTGAGATTTACATGTAACTAAATCAATAAACTCGGTGAGTTGGGAAGTAGTGTTGTCTCTATGGTGTGTTGTTGATTGTAGAAGGAATCCGTGTTCGTCATAGGTTGATGATGTCCCCTTGAGGAGCTCATAAGGATTATCTTATAAACTCTGCAGGTGGATGATCAACGTGAAATTCACCTAGAATTATGAGTTTAATTGCATAAATTTACTTGGATTTTTGTGGCTTGAATTCAATAGTTAAGCATGTTTTTATGGAAGATACAATTAATTGCTTAATTACTTGGAAAAAGGTATTTTTATAATTTTTATAGAAAATTGGTGATTATGAGGTAGAAATGGATTCTACAAGTAAAGAGGAAGATGTGGGAGAAAACAGAACTCAATTCGGAGTTGAAACGAGCAAGAACGAGCCAAAACCGTAAAACTGCGGGCGTGCTGTCACAAAAATTCGACCCTCTTCACAAAAATTCGAGCGAATTTTTGTGTCAGTTTATGCCAACGATTTTTTAAGACTAATTTTTCTATTTTGGCCCTTGAACTAAAGTATCCCACATTGAATAAACATACCAACACTCCTCACACCCCACTACTATAAATACCATCTCATATGAAGGCCATCAACAACAATTCTCCATTCAAGTCAATTCACTCCATATTTTAGATTAGAATTTGGGGAGCTCTTGAAAGAGAGATCTCCACTAGTTGAGATTCTTTCCCCTTTGGGAGAGGGATCCATTTCTTTAAATATTTTTCTAAAATAGATTTTTATTATTTTCCAAGAAAGTGTGGACACCAAGGAAATGATGATCCTCATGAATGTAAAAACTTCATTAAGGTGTAATCTAATCCTACTTATTATCTTTCTATTTTCTATGTTTTGGTGGTTGATTGAAGCATTATTATTGATTAAATTATGAAAATGTCTTGATTGAATTTCCGGCTTTGATTAGGTTTCATTTATGAAATTCACGTGCTTGTAATAATATGGGCTTTATGTCTTTGATATTAGTGTATAGTGATTAGGTTGTGTATTGTGTATTGTGTATCGCCATGTCTTGTCGTTGCTTTACTCTTAGTTGCTTTGCATGATTATCATATGTGAGTTTCTTCCATTTATTACATGAGGGTTTAATATAAGGGGAACATGCAGGGAATCCTTATGTTCAAAACAACATAAATGAACACTAGAAAAATCACTTAGGCCCGATGATTTAACTAGTGAAGGAAACCCCATCCATACGAGCATAGTATCTTGAAGGGAATTGCAAGTAGGATCGATCCTAGGAGCTTTTTAGGGATTATGAAAACAATCTACATCCTATTCACTATGGTCATTGGGGATATGTGGAAATCATGATCGCCCTTACCATGATTAGCTTAAAAATGGAAAACAATTAAAGATGTTTAATGTTTGATTATTTGATTGCATCATGAAAGCTACCATCACATTGAAAATCTAAAAATATTGTAATTAGATTTATTTTTTCATGCGTTTTATTTTCTTTTATTTCTTACCCTCCTTTTCGATCGTCCCTAACTAATTACGATACTATAACTTGAAGGCCACAAATCCTAAATTTCCTTAAGTTTGATATTTTGTTGCTTGGTCGCCCGAACTATAACGACCAATCAAATAGCACCGCTGCCGGGGAATTTAGTTGTATTTGTGACTTTGGGTTCGTTTAGTGATTAGGATAGATATATTTTTTTGCTTTGATTTATTTTTTATTTTATGGTTGTGTTTGTAGGGACAAAAGCATGGAGCCATGGTTTTGGCCTTGAAGAGCAAAGAAGTGGTGCAAATTGAGGTAACGAACATCTTCTCAACTTAAATTCGACTTTGTCTAATTTAAGTTTGGAGGGTATGTTCTTTTTGTTACTTGACTTTTTTACGGTTTGAATTATAAAATTTCATCCATGAACTCCTAGTTGAGCATATTGCACCGACGCACGTTTAAGTCCTTACTCTTTTCTTTGGCATATATTTTCTCCTTTTTTGTTGTTTTTATTTTTCTTGCTTTATCTTGTTTTTAATAATGAGAAAATCTTTCTTGGCTCTCTTTTGCTTAATTGTGAGAAATTTTGAGGCTATGATATTTGGTTGAAACTTGTGAGTTGATAGATTTTTGTTTGTGTACTTGTTGAGCTATGGTTTGTGCTTGTTTTGTGTTTCTTTCACTACTACAAGCCCGTGAGCTTTTGAGCGTTACAATTATTAAATCAAATGGTTTTTCCTTTCTTGTGTGTGCATCATTCTTTTGTGTGCATTCTAGAACTTGCCATTATGTCTTCTTAAAACTACATGTGTGTGAAGATTATTGGAAATGATTTAAGGCCATCTTTATTTTGACAAGTCACTTAGCCAAATTAATCATACTAAATGAAAGCATATCGTAGTTTGCCCCTTTGAGCTTATTATCCTTATTTCTTTGGCAACCTATAAATTTAGCCATTTTTATCCATATTTTATATCCTAATCATCTTTGTCGATTAGTAGAGGATTAATGGGGATGAAGTGGTTGAATTGAGCTTACAAGAGAGTTTGAAAAGAGAGAAATGGTGAAAGTGCAAAAAAAAAATGGAGGTTGTGAAAGAAAAATTGAGTAATGCTTGAATTTGAAGAAACATAGAAAAAAGAGCTCTACTAGAAAAAATGAAAGAGAGTTCTAGAATAAGAAAGAGAAAAACTCAATAGTGTTAAGAAAAGAAGAAAGGGTTCTCTAGTGAGTCGGATGGAAGATTACGTTATTCTTGAGGTGAAAAGAGAAAAAAGAGAGGATGAGAGTTGAAGTGATCAATCAACATAAATTATCTACTAATCTTGAGCTTACTTTTCACTAAATATTCCTACCCAAGACCAAAGAGCCTACATTACAACCCTATAAAGACCTTTTTGATTCAACAATTAACACACATACAAGTGGTGGAGAGCGTAGACTTTTGTCAAGCATATGGTAATGTCATGCATTTGAATAGATTTTGAGAGTATACACTTCTCCCGTACACTTCTTTTGAGTGTGAGAGTATTTCAAAATTTAGAGAGGAGTAGTGAAGGTCTCACTTGCTTGCATATTTCCTAAGCTTAAGTTGTATGCATTTAAATTGATTTCATATCACTTGTTTTGATTGAATTAAAATGGTTTTGAAATGAATCAATTCTTATTGATATTTTAATTCAATTCTAGGTGAATTCCCCTCCTCGTTCTTTTTTTTTCTTTCGTTGCTCGAGGACGAGCAACACTTTAAGTTTGGAGGGTTTGATCAGCATGAAATTCACCTAGAATTGCATGAATTAACTTGAATTTATGTGGCTTGAATTCAATAATTAAGCATGTTTTTATGGAAGATACAATTAATTGCTTAATTACTTGAAAAAAGGTATTTTTATAATTTTTATAGAAAATTGGTGATTATGAAGTAGAAATGGATTCTACAAGTAAAGAGGAAGATGTGAAAGAAAACAAAATTCAATTTGGAGTTGAAACGAGCAAGAACGAGCTAAAACCGTGAAGCTGCGTGCGTGCTGTCACAAAAATTCGACCCTCTTCACAAAAATTCGAGCGAATTTTTGTGTCAGTTTATGCCAATGAATTTTAAAGCCTAATTTTTCTATTTTGGCCCTTGAATTAAAATATCCCACATTGAATAAATATACCAACACTCCTCACACCCCACTACTATAAATACCATTTCATATGAAGGCCATCAACAACAATTCTTCATTCAAGTCAATTCACTCCATATTTTAGATTAGAATTTGGGGAGCTCTTGAAAGAGAGATCTCCACTAGTTGAGATTCTTCCCCCTTTGGGAGAGGGATCCATTTCTTTAAATATTTTTCTAGAATAGGTTTTTATTATTTTCCAAGAAAGTGTGGACACCAAGGAAATGATGATCCTCATGAATGTAAAAACTTCATTAAGGTATAATCTAATCATACTTATTATCTTTCTATTTTCTATGTTTTAGTGGTTGATTGAAGCATGATTATTGATTAAATTATGAAAATGTCTTGATTGAATTTTCGGCTTTGATTATGTTTCATTTATGAAATTCACATGCTTGTAATAATATGAGATTTATGTCTTTGATATTAGTGTATAGTAATTAGGTTGTGTATTGTGTATTGCCATGTCTTGTCGTTGCTTTACCCTTAGTTGCTTTGCATGCTTATCATATGTGAGTTTCTTCCATATATTACATGAGTGTTTAATATAAGGGAACCTGGCAGGGAATCCTTATGTTTAGAACAACATAAATGAATACTAGGAAAATCACTTAGGCCCGAGGATTTAACTAGTGAAGGGAACCCCATCCATACGAGCATAGTACCTTGAAGGGAATTGCAAGTAGGATCGATCCTAAGAGCTTTTTAGGGGTTGTGAAAACAATCTACATCCTATTCACCATGGCCATTGAAGATAGGTGGAAATCGTGATCACCTTTACCATGATTAGCTTAAAAATGAAAAATAATTAAAGATGTTTAATGTTTGATTATTTGATTGCATCATGAAAGCTACCATCACATTGAGAATAAAAAAATATTGTAATTAGATTTATTTTTTCATGCATTTTATTTTCTTTTATTTCTTACCCTCCTTTTCGATCGTCCCTAATTAATCACAATACTATAACTTGAAGGCCACAAATCCTAAATTCCCTTGGGTTTGATATTTTGTTGCTTGGTCGCCCGAACTATAACGACCAATCAGTGAATTTATTCTGGTATGATAATGAGGTTGAGTGGTACTACTCTTGGATGAGATATTAATTAATGGAGTTGTCAGTAACTTAATTAATTAATGGACATTGTATATCTTAAACATGGGGAGACTAACGGGCTCATAATAAGAAGGAGCCCATAACGTAATTATAAGATTAGAACGGTAGTGCAGTAATAATATTTTAGTGGTATATATTATTATTATTGGACTTAAGTATAAACTTTGGGCTAAGCTTGGATACTTAAGCCCAATGGAGGCCCAACTCTAATTTCTCCTCCTGGTCCCTACTGTAGCCCATATATAAGTCATCTCAGCTGTCCGAAAATCCTAATCTAGGAGATTAATCACGCCTAACACTGTGAGGAGGGTGAGGAAACTGCAGATTGAGAAGATCTCGAGGATCGTCGCCCACACGACGTCGAGATTGGACTTGGGAATACAGCAGAAGACTGGAAGGTTGTTTGCTGCTGCTGTCCGCCACCTTCTATGATTTTTATAAAATCGTACAGAATTCAGAATAGAGCGTGTGATATACTGACGGAAAACCACGGAAGAGAGAATCGTTTTGGAGGATCGTTTTGGCACATAGATCACTCAAATCCGATATCGGATGATAGAGTTATGCCCAAAACGGTGAAGCTGCGCAGGCTGGTGGTGAGAATTCATCGTCTTCAACATACCCTGGTGAAAGGTAATACGTTTCTTGTTTACTTGCTTCCACTGCTTGTTAGAAACGTATGTAACCCTAATGCTTCACGTTAACCAAACGATCGAACGCTAACACTATGGATAAAGGATATTAACCCTTAATAATTAATGGATTACAATTTTAATTCTAACTATGTTAGGATTAATATAGTACCTGAGCATCAATCAAACCGACAAAAAATGAATTTGGATCTGCAATTCGACTATACACTTCTAACACATTTTTTAAACCAATCAAAATTTAGATATTGATGTTCATTGTCCAATCAAATTCAGTAAGCAATCAAGATAGATCGAGTTTGTTACTTTCTATGGTTACCTTAATCACAACCAAGGCAAAAATGGTCCTAATGTCCTAATCAATTACATACATATATTCTAACTTACAAATATCTGTATGATATATAAAATATAATTACATGCCCTAATCCATTATATACACCACAGGCAAGGCTCAATTAAATGTGGTTAATAACATTGTGTTCACTAACATTATTATCAATAAGTGAATTGAAGGATTAAATCATTAATTTAGAATTTACTGCAACAAAATTGTAGTTGGTCAAATAAATTCAAATTCCATCACTTAATTCATTTTAAACTTTTTAATACAAATTCATTCTTAGTGAACTTGGTACTAAACATTATGTTATATTCTTAAATCTCAAATTATATACTATATTTTTCAATCATATCAAGTTTTTTTTTTTTTTTTTTAAAAACCGTTTCTAGTGAATTAGCCTTTTACATGTGGCTATTAGTAACTCTATGAATTTGACAAAATTGATCGGAGTTAAAAATTTGTTCTGTTCCATAACTTTTTAACACTTTAAATTTTGTTGCAAAAAGTTATATGTATCACTTCTGTTTCATAACTATTAATTTTAGTTCAATTTTGCTCAATTTTCGCCGGAATCCTAGATTTTTGTCGGGAAATGGTCACGTGCACTGCATGTGATCATTCAATTTTGGGGGAAACTGGCGACTTTAGATGACGTGATGCTCAAAATTGGGCCAATCCAAACAAAAATCGAGGGTTCCGGCGAAAACTGAACTAAAACTGATAGTTATGGGACAAAATTTATACAAATAACTTTTTTGAGATAAAATTTTAAGTGTGAAAAAGTTATGGGATGTAACAAATTTTTAACTCAAATTGATCGTTTTAATTGTGAATCAGTTCAATTTTTTTACCCATAAACGACAAAAAATATAAAATTCTACATAGTCTGTATGATCTACTCAAATATGAAGCCACATAATCAAGATAGTCCCTATATTGTGAAAGGTGAGTTTGAGCTAATGCATAAGGACAACCCTATTGTTTGGGGGCATATGATTTGTTGGGTACACACATGTTTGAGCCAATTCATCACAATATGGTTGTATGTTGAAAATGAAAACACAATATAAATTAACCAAGAATTCCATGCTAATTATATCCTAAGATGTATCATAGCCATAGAAACTACTGCAAAGCTTGGGAATATGAGACAATTACATTTTCAACTTTATTTCTTGATTAGGACATACACCCTACACTTACATGTGTAGGGTTCAACTATTTCAGCCTACTGTACAACTTCCTCATCCCCCATGATGACACTTATTACTATTTTATGTCAATTTAAATTGGACCACTATTTATATTCATCAAGGACAACCCCGACCCCACAATATGTGGTTCAAATTTTATTTGTGTCACCTACCTATGTTGATTCTTGCTTTGTTTGATTCATTGGATGATTTTATTCTGATCACTTGATTTTTTATATCTACTTATTTTTTAACAATAAAATTTTGTGAACTACTGAAAAAATGTCAGTTATCACTTAAAATATTACTCCCTCCGTCCCGAAGAAGTTAGCACATTCTTTTTGGCACGGAGATTAAAGAGTATAATAATTTAATGCAAAGTGAAGTAAAGTGAAGTGAGAGAAATAATATTTAATATGTAGTGGGTAGTTGTATTAGAGGTGATATGTGGCCACATGAGAATACATTAATTATTTTTGTGTGGCTCTCATGTATTAAAAAGGAAATATGTCAATTTTAATGGGACAAACCAAAAAGAAAAGTGTGTCAACTTCTATAAGACGGAGGGAGTATATATTATCCGAATAAAATAACTCCTCCCTCAATTCTATTAAAATATACTTTTTTTTTTTTCATAATATGGATCATTTTCTCGTTTAATACATTAACTAGCTGTAAATGTAATCAATATTAATATTTTTTAAAAATTGATTACTGTCTCCTAGCTAGAAATATATGTAAAATTTCTTGGAATAATCAAGAGTTAAGATTATAATGAAGAATTGTTTTGAAGGACATATATACTCCCTCCCTCGTTCCAGGTAATGAGGGACATAGACTTTATGTTTAACATAAGGTTTCTAACATAAGGTCTCTAATATCTGGCCCTCATTACCTGGGACGGAAAGAGTAAGCTTTTGACTAATTTATAGAGCTTGGATAGTACTGAATTAAATTTATTTAATTTTATGGGCCCACTTTATAACATGCATCACTATTCGATATTAATTATTACTAAAAATGAAATTCAACCGTAATTCTTTGGAATAGTTGATAATATTCAAAATAAATTCATAATTAATTTCAGCTAAAAAAACTACATTAGGTAGCCAACATGAACATTTTAATAAATAAAGGGACATTTAATTTAAAAAAAAAAACTAAGTCAATGTTAAAATTACACTACATTTTACCTTGTTGTGATTATAATTTCAGTAATTAATGAATTAATTAATAACAGAAAACTGATGAGGACTTTTTCAAAATGGGACAGTTGTTTCTTTATGAATAATGATTAGAAGTGCACCATTTTTGCAATAAAATTCAACTCCTATTTCTCCCTCTTTTGACCTTTAATTAAATGGGGAGCTTTAGAAGATTCTCAAAGAGGCTGCTAAAAGCCATTCCACTTCATCTACACATTCTTCCCTTTAATTAATGAGCAACTCATTCTTTATGTTATAAAATAAATAAATTAAAAAATTAAAAATAACTTTTCCCATTTGATATGTATATATGCATGGTAATAAATTAATAAATTCTAATTTTCATCAATTAAAATCAACTCAACTTCTTATGACATTGCATTGTCTCACACAAGAGAAATGCTAGACCATCCTTCAAGTATTTTAAAGAAGTTGCTGATATGTGGAGTATATTTTGATTCAATTTTGAAGATTAATTTTTTTTTATAAATTACATAAGACTAGTGTGGATGAGAAGACTGTTTCTTTCAACATTTGCATTAATCCAGAATTGGGTGAAATTTCTTTGACAGCCCATTGGCATGTTGCATTATAAAATGTGACATTCATGACATATATTAGTATTAATTAATTAGTTGATAAGTGATTTTTTCTTTAAATTTACGAATTAATTTCTTGTGTCATTCCTCATATGGAGGTGTCAAAGATTTTTCAGCTCACATGTTGATTAATATATAGTATATATAAATATATTCAATTATTTATACGTTAATTCCCATACATTTAATCTCTAATTAGGATAAGTGACATTGTTAGGATTTATTATTTGAATTAATTTTATCTGTATTATAGTATAACATCTCTAATTTGGATAAGTGACATTGCTAGGATTGATTTATTAATTGAATTAATTTTATCCGCATCAAATTTCATATCAAACCCATATTTAGACTTGTTATCAAAATAAAAATACGGAAATAGTATGAAATCTAAAATTAGATTTTTTGTGGAACCCAATATTTCATTGTGCAATTTATTTGGAATTATTTTACATTTTCATAATTAATTATCATTATTTATTAAAAATATTATTATTTTTATTTAAAATATTATGCATTTTATTTGGAATTATTTTACGTTGTCATAATTAATTATCATGGTTTATTTTAAATGTTATTATATTTTCAAATTATTTATTAACTATCATTATTTTTTATTAATTGATTATTGACTATTTCATGTGGTAAGTGTTTACTTGAGAGAGTAATTTTGAATAAATTTTGGGAGTAATTTTTAATGGAGTCCGTTATATAATAGTAATAAAATAAAAGAAAAGAGAAGAAGTCCAAGTAAAAGCACATGAGATAAGACACTGGACAAAGTATTCACCTAATATTTTCTGCAAGAAGAGTTAACTATTTTAGTGAAACACAAACTTGTTTGACACTTCTTCATATATATTTCTACTGGTTGTTTGACTTCAATTCAATGAGAAAATCATGTCAAAGTAATGTTTATAAAGATTTTTTTTTCCTTTTCATTTCCTTATAATAAATACCTTTTCACATTCAATTATGTTAAGTTATAAATTAATTATTATTATTTGGATTCTCATTTTTCTTGACATAGTGAAAAGTAATATTTTCTCTTATAATACACCTTAAATATTACTCTTCAAGTAATAAATATTAATTTTTTTATTTAACTAAAATAAAATAAGAGAGCTTAGACTCGATCTAGTCTCGGATAACCATTAAAAAAACAAAAAAGAAAGCATATTACACATCGAAGAGGTTCTTAAATTATTAAGTTTTATTTTGATTATTTTTTAAAAATAAATAAATATATATATATATATATATATATATTAAGTTTATAGAGTGATGAAATATTATTTCATGATGTTCATGTGGAGTAATATATATCTTATACTTAGATGATTGATACTCCATATAAGAAGAAAAAAAAATCTCATTTGTTTAGTTAGTGTAATGTGAAAAGAAACATGATGAGAACAAAATGAAAATTTCGATTGATTATGATAAAGAACTCAAAAACTATAATTAAACACATCCAACTTTTTTTCCTTTTTAAGTAATAGTGCGACTTGAAATATGAAATCTCTTACTAAGTAAGAGATGCTAATCATCTACTTAATCATTTCTATATCTAAGTGCAATAACTACTTAATCATAAAACTTGCTTCTCTCAGGCGTGTACGATTTTAAAATTTTATATTTTTTAATATTAAATATCATATCCTTAATATAAAAATTTATACCCTTTATTTTTTTAAAAAATAAAATAATTTTTACCCATTCATATAAATAGTCTATTTCATTAAAAGAAATAATATTTTTTAAATAAAAAAATATATTTTTTAAACGTTTTGGGTGTCCAGCGTATTAGATTACCAACTCAGTACTGTTTAATATATTTGAACTAAAAATACCATATAATTAATTGATATTTTTTAATTAGTTTTAAGAGAGAGCTTGACAAAACACAAACAAAAATAGACAAATAAAAATGTAAATATATGTGAATGATAGAAAAAAGTGATTAATAATTATGCAAAGTGAGACGAGTGGATGTGTGAATAATCAAAAGATGGGGACTCAACACAAATATATCCTCCTTCATTTATCTTATGAGCTCCAAAAGTCAACCCTCCAATATAGTATATTTTTTATTTATTTATTTTTCCCCAAATATTGTTCCATCGCATCTCACAATAGTTCATTTTACACTTGTCACATGTCGTCGAATATTCCTTTTGCTACGTATTACAATACTACTACTTATTGATTTCACATATTGTTATTATTAATTTCACTGGAAAATATATTTATGTTGATACATGCTATACATAAGTATTGTGTACGTGTGGGACACAATTTAATTTTAAAATGAATTATGGGTAGACAATTACAATGATAGGCAAATGAATAATTAAAAGTCAATTATGCACAGTTAGATCTAATTAATTAGCTTAGATTAATAATTGAGATAGTACACCTGGTGATTATATAAAATTTGAAACATATCATTAGAACCTAGCTAGAGAATATATATATTTATAAAATCAGTAAAAGTGTGCAATTTAAATTCGGTAGAAAAAAATAAATTCATTTATTGATGAGAATATTGTTTGGATTGAATATAATGAGCAACGCATTAAGAAATTATATATATATATATATATATATATATATATATATATATATATATATATATATATATATATATATATATATATATATATTCTGTCGGTCACGATGAAGTGTGGGTAAAGAAATTAAGGTTTTAATTATTTATTTGAACAAATAAACCAGCAATTTAATCAATTAATTAATTAAGCCAGAAATGGCCAGCTCTTGTTAATGATAGTGTCCAAAAGTTTGCTAAAATTAGGAGTAATCTTGCTGTTGTGACAAAAGTGAGAGCTGTAAGCTAAGTTCATCCATATATATTAATTATTGATATATATGATCTCCAATAATTCATAAGGTTGTATGTTGCCAATTTATTCTAAATGGCAGCAGTGCTCTTCCTCACATCGATATTATTACATTTTTTACATTTTTTTAATTATATTTTTCACTCTCTAAAATTATTAAAAGATAATGAACATAAATAATCTTCCAATATATTTTATTTTAGAAAGATATTGTTCCCTCATAATACATATATAATTTATATTGAGTGAGGCTTGAGTGCGTTCGGGTAGACACTGTGCGTCTTTAGAATGGATAAGGGTACATTATTTTGTTTTATAGGGTATACACTTTAATTAATAAGGATATACCATTTTGTTCTAAATAGTATACACTTTTCATTAATATTTTTTATTTTTCTTCAGAAAATAAAGAGTACACATCTTTATACTAAAGGGTATACAATTTAACACAAAATTCTAAAAGCGTACGATGTGTGTCCGTGCGCCCGGATGCACACAAGTTTTTGTCATTTATATTTTGTTGAACTCATTTACATTTATTCATACAAATGCTGCATTACCATTGTAAAATTAATACTCCACAATTTAATATTAAAAAGTATGGGCTCACGGTATGCCTAGAGTCATACAAGTTTTTGCCAATCTTTTTTAATAAAGTATAATTCCACTGTCCCTTTAATTGTATTATTATTGTTATTCTGTTTTTATTTTATGTTTTTTTGTATGTTGTTCAAATTAGAGCCACGGTTGCATGAACGTGCGGTTCTTTTAGAATTATCGAATTTGCACAAGACGTGGGACAACACAATGATATTTTCCATAAATAATGTATATGATTAAATAAACTATAATAAATTATTGTTGGGAAAAAAGGTGTTATGTATATTAGAAAATAACGAAGGTGATTGTTTTATTATTATTTTTTGGAAATAAAAAGTAAGGAAAAAATATTCCTACTGATAATGAAGTTTAAGGCTAATAATAATTATTATAATTTAAAATGAAATTATGCATGTCCAATATATGTCTAGATCTTCAATTATATTTAAGTATGGAAGTTTTTTTTTTAATCATTAGATGAATGATACGTAAAATAAAACCAAAATAAAAACAAAATTTATGTTCTAAAATGAAAATACAAATTATAGATATTGTATCCTACTCTGACAAAAAAATACACAAAAAAACCCGCGAGACTTAAAACCCAACAGACTAAGAATATGGGCCGAAAATAAGCCTAATTAGGCCCGACCGACGATAAACATGGACTAGAAGGCCAATAAACGATAAGACCGAAAATACTCAAAAAATGACATTTCTAAATCTTGTTACAGATTCAGCATGATTACTCAAAGCCGATTCGACCTTAAAATTGTACGGCTCGACTGGGGAAAACCTTGGTCAATCCAACAGAGTTTGGAACACCAAATAAACAAATGACATGAACAACAAAATTTTCACTTTCAAATTTCTACATAAAAATCAACCATGATAACTCTCAACCAATTGTAACACTCTAAAAGTTTAGTGATCATTTCCAATAATAGAATTGATTCTCTCATACTCTCTTAAAAACAATTTTTTTTAACCAAACTCTAGATTCTATTATTAAACAAGTGGATATATATATACTACATGTAACCTGCCTGTTACACGTTATTATTAAGTTATTATTTTAATAATTATATATATTTTATTTGTTCATTTAAAATGTATTCATTTTATTATTTTAAAAATATCATAAAAAATTGCATGGTAAAAGTTACCCATTACATAATAAATATTATACGCATTATATATATTAATAAAAAATGTATATTTATTAAGTGAATGGGGGTATTAAGATAATAAAATAAAATTAAAATTTTGAATTGTATTGATAGATTTTTTTTTGTGACATTCCCTTATGAGGAGAGTATATGCAAGACGTATAGTAGCTGCAATTAAGAAAGAATTTAAAAGTATATGGTGTATAGTTTCGATATCTTTTCCTACAAATTAGTTAGTCTAGAAGTTGCAAGACATATATTAAACATATAGCAACAATAATACCACATTTAACTTTTATGTCATCTAATACAATACAGTATCACATAATATTTTAATAATGAATTCACCCGTCTCACAAGACATCGTCTCACAAGGGTGTGGCTGCCCTATTTAATTATTATTATTATTATTATCATATTATATGGATAAATATCATTTAATCTTATAGATAGATATCATCCAATCCTACCCATTTATTATATAAATAGACATCGTTCAATCCTAACCATTTACTATGAATAGATATCATCTAATCCTATCCAAGTATTATAAATAGACATCATTCAATCTTATTCATTTACTTCCATTTACTATATGGATGGATATAATCCTATCATATCCATTTATTATAGATAAATCTTATTCATTTACAATGAATAGATATCATCCTATCTTATCCATTTATTATAGATAAACATGTCAATACTTAATAATTAAGTATGATACATTAATGCACATATGTGCATATTTTCTTATCACGAGAAAATACTTATTAATTAAGAAATAATGTATATGAGACAATTTAATTATATAATTAAATTAATATACGTAAATATTTATGCACATATATTCACAAATGATCACCCATTAATATACACCAAAATAAATTATAAAATGCGTGAAACACAAATTATACTACTATATAACCAGGTGGGCTAGCCCACCTGGCCACTGGGCTCTTCACTTAAGTGAGAGATCCAGATTTCCATTGGGAACGAATTAGGAGATGAGATATAAGGAGGCTTGGAGAAGGGGAAGTAATGATGTTTGGTGTAACTACTAACTATATTAACAACTAATATTTACTGATAAAAAAATAAAAAATTATACTATTATATATGTAAGGAAAATTTGGGGTATTACAATTTTACTTCAAGAGAGGATTGAGAGCTTTATGTGTATGGACAATCAAGAGCATTATCTCAATATTAATGAAAATAGTGATTCTATTCCAATATATTTACTTTTTAACGTATCACTTAAAAAAATAAAATAAAATGCAGGGTGGATATTAATTTTGATTTTCATCTTGAAATAAAATGATAGGATTTCGTGGGTTTGCAACGAAAAGCGACGTAAAACAATCAACAAACGCCTTAAATGAAAGCAAACCGTGTCTCAAATTCACCGTAACTTCCCCTCTCTCTCTCACACACACACACACACACACACCCCTCCTCTCTCACGCACTGCAACCACTCTCTACCTGGCAGGGGTGCACACACTCCGAACTCCTCTCCCCACTAATCGCCACCAGAGTACCAACCACTTCTTCCGCCGCCCACCGCTTGCACCGCCGCCACGGTCAACCGGAATCCATCAAGGAAAAGAACCACCGATCAAACAACCATAAAAACAAAAACAAACAAAAATAGAATATTTTGACCCATTTCTGACACACGAACAACCTATTTCCTCCATTATCCAGCTCACTCTTCACTCCTCTATCTCTCTCCTCAATTAACAATTCATAATTCCTCACGTAGACTTGTATTTCCTTATATTTCCAACCACCTAGCTAGACGGAAAATGGTGAAGTTCATCGAGAATCAAGTGAGCTGAAGTTGCTGTTCCGTAGCCTCTCTCAAATCTTAATGTCGAAGGACGACGAAGTTGCGAAGCAATTCCGCGCTCACGTGGAGACTGCGGAGCGGAAGTTCGCGCGCGTACGTGACGCGCCGCTGCATCCGTACGGCGGGAGTGGGCCGCAGTACGGCCATTTGTATCATAAAGTTTTCAAAGCTTACACGCGTTTGTGGAAGCATCAGCAGGAGAATCGGGCCAAATTAATGGAATTTGGCCTTCAGCGATGGGAAATTGGGGAGATCGCTTCTCGAATCGGTCAACTCTATTTTAATCAGTATTTGAGGACTAGTGAAGCTAGGTTTCTTCTCGAGGCGTACATATTTTACGATGCGATTCTCAATAGGAAGTATTTTGAAGGTTCGTCCAAGGATCGAGCAGTTAGGTTTAAGGAATTGAGGTTCTATGCTAGATTTTTGATGGTTTCCTTAATCTTAAATTCCGTGGAAATGGTGAAGTTGCTCGTTGAGAGGTTTAAGGAGCTCGTCGATGACAGTAAAGTTAATTTTCGGGTAAGTAATTGTTTATCCTTTCTCAGTCAATTCCAATTACTTTGAGATTCAATTGAGTGTCAGATGATTTGCCATCTTTGCTTTCAATTATCGCATCGGTTGATCTTTGCTTTCTGGGAAGGAAAAAAGCTTAGCGATTCTGTTCCTTAGAATTTGAAACGCATTAATCATTGTTGTTTCCATCTTTCTCCCAATCAGTGTTAGCCATTTGTTACGAAGATCTATAGTTGTGATTATCTTTCACACATATAATGATGTCTTTTATTTATGTTGCTTTTGCGGGGAGAGTTCCAAGGCTGTAATAGTTGAGTTGACTAACGACATGTTGTGTTGATTAAATACTGAAGGCCTTGATAATTTGTCAATGAAGGTGCTCAATGAGATCTGAACTAAAAAATCTGTGGTTCTTCTGCCATAGCTAGAGTTCTTAATTACCAAAATTATGATTTGAGACATTTGTTTATCTTTCCATAAACAACACTATTATCATATAACTCACAGTTTATGCTAGCTTTAGCCGTGATAAAAAAAAAAAAAAAAAAAACAAGAGTGCTCCACTATATATTTTCCTTTTTATTGAAGTTTAATATTATACTTGAGCTAAAGACAATTCTAGACTATTTGTTTAAAGGCAAAAGCTCCTGTGCGCCCGGGGACACGGAAAGATGCTCCGTGTCCCCATGTGAACACAACCCTCCCCTCCAATCCTATTTAAACATATGTATTGCTAGGGGTTTAAATTGTAAAGGGGCATGAAAATTGTAAAGGCGCACGGAATGTGCTCCGTGCGCCCGGGTGCACAAGAGCCCCACTCTTAAAACCTTGGAAGAGACAACTGGTGGAAAGCTATTAGTGATTCATTTCAGTATCAATTTCAAGTTTCAGTTTCATAAATTTATTCATTTGCCCAAGTGCCTGGTTCTTCCTGGATTGATCTGTTTGTCTTATTTCTGTTTGCTTTGTTGTTTTATCCATAAACAGTGAGAAATGTAACTCTATGTTGAGTGATTGTGATGTTCGGTATTACTTTAATTGGTCACTATTTTTTATTGCAAATTAAAAGGGTATTATAATGTCTTCCATAGTTAGCAAGAACTTTTGGTGATTCAACTTCCCTTTGGGAGACCTTGTTAGATGCTAAGAATTATCTCCTCTGCAAATATATAGTGCGCTACATAAAATTAGATCTCTATCCCTGTCTAGCTGAAAAGTCAGGTCTTCTCTCATTTATGGGGAAAGTGGATCTTAAAACATATTCTTGTGGTTCATGCATGAAACAGAACCTCTTTGATCAAAAGATATATCAAATATAATCTGCCAATATGAATTTTACTGAAATTACCATGGTTTAGAAGTTCACATAAACTGGTATAGAACTTTACATTGTACGGTTGGTGTATGTCTATTTATGTGGAGTTGGGGACTCGATCTTGTAAACCAAATATTACCTAAAAATAGCAACTCTGATCACTTCTCTATAAATGATAATCTCATTGCTTCAACCGGGCACATGTTGCAGTTGCCATTCAACTCTCCAGATTATATCAAGCCAATTTTCTTTTTCTCATTTTACTTAGAATGCCCTCTCAGGCTTTTTTCCCTCATGCGTAAGACTTTCATATTTCCAATCTGTGAGCTCTAATAGTCTTTTGGTAAATTAACTAAATTGTGCTTACAAACTCTTTAATCTTTTATGCCTGTGTTGTTTCTGTGAAACTGAATCACAAATCTTAAAAAAAAAACTGAGTGAATTTGTTAATTTGAGAAAATTAGTTTTTATTTGTGTTGCCAAACATGTCACGGTGTCAACTGCGAGATGAGGTTTCTGGTGAATTCTTACACCATAATTACAAGTACAAGTTTGAAGCTACCGGTGCTATAATTTGTCATTTTAGCATACAGTATATTTCTATCTTGAAAATTTTGTGCGCATTTGCACATGTTTATTTAACACATTTCCAATGTGCCCTTCATCCCAGTTTATGCATTTTTGTACTCGTTAATATATGTTATGGTTGTCATTGTGCACTATCTGACTTTGCTGCATAACTATGTAACGAACAATATAGTCTCTCCTCTAGGGTACCAACTTCAAAGAATGGAAGCTGGTGGTGCAAGAAATTGTGCGGTTCACGAAAGCTGATTCAGCTTCCCTGAATGCTAAACCATTGCGCTATACTGCTATGTTTGACTCATATCCAGCTTCACTCCCTTTTGTGGCTCGTTTCCATGCGAAGAGACTTCTAAAGTTTAGAGATGCGTTGCTGACAAGTTATCGCAAAAATGAGGTCATATATTTTTGAAATTGGAAATTTTTAGTGTTAGAATTTATAAATTTGAATTCCAATTAACGCTGCAAGCATTGCACCATACAACATTTCAGGTAAAATTTGCAGAACTTACTTTAGACACTTTCAGAATGCTGCAATGTTTGGAATGGGAACCTTGTGGATCTTTCTATCAAAAGCCTCCTGTTGAATCAAGAGACAAAGGTGTACTGGCTGATAATTCTGTTACTTCTGGAATGATAGATATAAATTTGTTGGCAGATATGACAGATCCGAATTTACCTCCAAATCCGAAGAAGGCTGTTCTCTACCGTCCATCTGTCACTCAGTTGATAGCTGTGAGTTCTAGAATCTTAACATGATTTCTAATTAGAGCTTCTTAGAAATTTCAACTCATGACTTTTTGAAAGTTAATATTGTTATATTTTATATATTGCACTTTAGTTTCTAAATCCTTGGTTTTCCGTGTACTGGCAGGTGATTGCCACAGTTTGCGAGAAACTTCCACCTGATAGTGTCATGCTCATATACTTGTCCACACCAGGTAGCATCTCAGTGAGCATCGATTGTTTATTCGAGCAGGATATATCATGCCAACTGACATCATATTATGTTGCAGGGAGTTCAGTTCGCTGTAGTACTTCACAAGAGGAAAACTATGGCATAGCAAGAAAATCTGCTAAGGCCAGTGCCCCTGCCAATAACTTTCACGAGCAGATGAATGGTTTTTGTGAAAACCATACTACTTCTGAGGGAGAATCAAATCCATACTATGAGAATTATTTATTTTTAGGTCCAAGCAGAAGCGGAGGTAAGAAAACAACATTCCTTACTCTTATTTGCCCCCATATATGATGCAATTATGACTCCTGTTGTAAATTCTGGCTAACAGTCTAGTGTTTATGTTCAGGTTTGAACATCCTCTTCCCTGGTGATCTAATTCCTTTCACCAGAAAGCCTCTTTTCCTGATAATAGATAGTGATAACAGCTATGCATTCAAGGCAGGTTTGTTAAAACTTTGTAGAGTAACTGCATCCAATGTGCTAGCTTTACACCATCTATATCTGGCAGCTGTCTTAGCCCCAATAACATCAGTAATATGTTAATAACATTAAATAAGCTGTGTATTTAGATTAACTAGATTCTGTGAAATAGTGACTTAATGACGTAACTTACATGTCAGCAGAATTCTGGCAAAGAAATTGAATCTATTGTTTATAGTTTAGTCCAGTTTGTTGATGAAATGAAACAAGATTGATTGGCACAAGTAACCCACAAAGTAGATGTCATCTTGCTTTTTCTCGTGTCTGCTCGTTAATTACATGCCTTAAATGTGGTTTACTGTTCTAAAGTCTAAAACACGATATTTACAACTCTCTCTCTCTCTCTCTCTCTCTACCAAATGGTGTTTCCGCTTAACAGATTTGTGATGCTAAAATATTGTCTCTAGTTTTTT
This sequence comes from Pogostemon cablin, assembly GCA_023678885.1. Classification (NCBI taxonomy): domain Eukaryota; kingdom Viridiplantae; phylum Streptophyta; class Magnoliopsida; order Lamiales; family Lamiaceae; genus Pogostemon; species Pogostemon cablin. Next base: position 4,298,211 of record CM042993.1, on the reverse strand, counting down.
TGTAACCTAAAGATTCTTGGGATGTGAATAGTGTTTCCTTCTTAATACCACATAGCCTAGTGAATCCTGCATACTAACTTGCATAATATAAAACCAGAAAAGTGATGCATTTTGAGAGAACTGCAAACTATGATTGCTTTAGAGATTTCTTTAATTCATTGATAAAAAACTTTTTTATCAATACCAAGTTCTTATGATATAGTTATCCTTTGGACATAAAAAAATTGTTCTATAATATCAATCAACTTGTTTGTGCCTTTAGAGTGTTGCAATTATGGAGATTTTTCTCGAACAAAAACTTTTCTGATATGACCTTCAATTCAGGTTCTGCATGGAGCAGAGAGGGGCGAACCTGTTGCTATGTTTCTTTCTCCTTTGAAGCCTTCATTCAATAATCAAAGTGGCATTGATATGGCTCAACATGGAAGTCAGTTCACCTTCTTACTAACTGCTCCTCTTCTGGCATTTTGCCAATTAGTTGATTATAACGTAACCAATGATGACATGGTAAGTGAATTTTTATCAATCAACCTTTTCAGAAACTATGTCCTCCAGTATTTAACTGATTAATTGAATTATTTCTGTTAGGACATCTACAACAACGCTGAAAGCATTCTCACCACTGCCTTTTCTAAATGGGAGGAAATTCTTTGTACCTCAACCGAGCTGGACCTGGTTTGGGCTCAACTTCTCTGTGATCCATTTCTTCGACGGCTTATCCTGAGGTACTAAGTTTTTGTCTAGATCATCAACAGTATTATCATATCACAGAGTTGAAAACAAAATCTTGGAGAGCATATTTAGTTGTATATAAACATAGTTTTTACTTTTGCGTATTAGCACTTCTAGTGGTGAAATTGCTACACTTCATCGGTTTGAAATGTTATTTTTCATTGAATTTAAAATATAGAGCAATGAAACCAAAAAATAGTTGGCATTGCAATGAAAGATGCCATAGGCTTTTAATATAAGATGGATACAAAGATGTGATCATCAGAGCTTGATTTGTAATATCAGCAACTGGCTTGGGTTTTTGATCTTAAAAACATTTCCTTTAGATATTGGTATGCCTAGGGTTTATGAAGTGTATATATACGCTTAGACTAAGTATTACTGGGAGGCATTATTTATTTCGTTTATCTAAGACACTTTAGTTCACATAAGTTGATTTTGACATGATTTTATCTCTCCAGATTCATATTTTGCCGTGCGGTTCTCACGCTGTTCTGCCTACGAGAAAAAGATGATCAATATCTGCCTATTTGCGTACCCGAACTTCCCAAGGCAGTTTCTGTGAACTCCAAAGCTGTCCAACCTTCAATCATCAAACTTGCGAGCCACCTCAGAGTTGCAGACTGTTTCAGCTTTTCATTGTAGTCGTGGGATAGGAAAAGTATATGGCATGTCGATGTGTGAAGATGATCCACCACCTTTTGGGAGAAAGACAACAAGTCTCTATCATCATATGAGTGAACTCAGAAGATTCTTCGAGCCTTAGCTCATATGATGGTCGATACATGTATCGTTATACTATCCTAGAGGCATCAATCAGCGTGAGCTCGAACGAACGAACGAATTTCTTCATTGTTGAATTATATTGTTGATGAGCATTTCTGATGGTTGTCTTAGTGATGCATAAGTGTAATCTGTTTTTCTATAGCTAGTTACAGAGTTAGATGTAGTTTGTTCATAACTTTTAGTAAAAAAAAAAAATGAAGTAGGTGTTTTGAGGTTTTATCTGCATAACTGGTCTATGTAGCTGTTGGAGAGTTGGAAGTCTTTTGTATCACTTACTGAAGCGAATTATAATGTTCATGATTCATGACATCTTTCATATATTCACACTGTTTTCATCGCATGAACATCATTCTCTCTCACTCTCTCTCTCTCTCTCTCTCTCTCTTTTTGGATTAGCATTAGATGCTTCTATTGTGTGGATGTCAATCTATTGTTAAATATAATAATACGTAAAAATTAAAGGTATACTCCAGTTGGTCCTTACCCTGAAATGGGTGGTCGACATAAGTGGAGCAATTGAACATTTGAACTAGGACATAAACCCTGAAATTGGTAAAAGACGTGAATGAGTAGATGTAGATACCCTTTTATCTTAACTAGCAGAATGGTAGATATCCTCAACTCTACAAGTGAATGTGATGTTAGTTTGGAAAAGCAAGTATAGTCTTCGCGGAATTGAGGGCAAAAGGGTCCAAGGCCAATAATAGGTAAATAGATAGGTCATTACTCACTAATAACCCCACCTGTCCCTTCCACACCTCTTCACCCAATTAAACCAGCTTATTATTACCCCCCACCCCCAAAATTTACGCCAATGTAAATGGAGAAGATGCATCCAGGCCCCACTTTTCTACCCAATATCTCTTTTGAGTTCTTTTGGATATGTATGCAGACTTGTGAAAGAATAAAAGAAAAGAAATCAAAAGGATATATCAGAATGTTAATATTAAGTAGGAGGGAAAATAGATTTTTTTGTCCGCTAATTTTGCCCAATTTTGAATTTAGTCCATAAGTTTTTCACTTTTTGAAAATCGTCCATTATATTTGCAGAATTTTGAAAATCGTCCATTATATATGAAAATTTTTGAAAATCATCCATCATGTTTAACAAGTTCAACAAAATCGTCTGTTTCAACATATCATTAGCAGGTTATTTCTAAAAAATAAAAAAAAATGTAAAATATATATATATATATATATATATATATATATATATATATACACTATTTTTTAAAAAAAATAGTCTCCACTAAGAATTTATAGTATACTCTCTCCGTCCGCCCGAAAGAGAACATTTTGCTTTTGTGCACGTTAATTAAGAAGTATTATTATTTAATGTGTAGTGGGTAGTTGTATTAGTGGGAGGGTGGATCCCATATTTTAATTGTATTAGTGGGTGTGTGTGGATCTCATGTGTATAAAAAAGAAAGTGACCCTCTTTGGAACGGACGACCAAAATGGAAAAAAAAAACCCTCTTTCGAGCGAACGGAGAAAGTATCAATATTTAGCCAAATTTGCTCCACTTTAGTAATGAGATTAATATTTTTTGTTTGGTATACGGAAGTGAAAAATGAAAAGTGAGATAAAATTGATTAAATAAAAATATGATATAGATTAATTGGGGTGAAAATATTCAAATGACCTGCCATAGCAGGTCAAAGGACCAAAATGTTAAATTTTATGAAGTTAATGGACTAATTTCAAAATTGTTATAAAATTAACGGACAAATTTCAAAATTAAAAAAGTTAATGAACTAATTTCAAAATGAATGAAAGTTAGCGGACGAAAAAATCTATTTTCCCTAAGTAGAATTACCATTTTTCGAAAATGGAGGGAGCAATCAAATGGATCACACTTAAAAAAACTGCAATCTATTACCATCAACAAGAGGTAGTGAAGAGAAATAAAGATGAAACAATATATAAGCAAATTTTAGCATAAACATCATCAGAGTTTCACAAAGAACTGAAAGGCGAAGAATCAAGATGTAATGGGTAATGAGGCTGGCAATATCAGTTTCTCCATTTTCACGGTATAGATAAAATAGCAGAACACTACACACCCAAATACTCAACCTAAATTTTACTACTCGTTGTCGCCCTTCGGTGCTTCCTTGATCTCTTCAGACATATCATCCTGTATGCAACAAAAGTAAACGAAAATTCTCACCCACTGGCTTCATGCAATCCTATTAAACAAAAGTTATGCGGGTTGTAGAGAGAACCTACCTGCATGTCTGAAGTCCACAAAGTAAGGTTGTCGCGGAGAAGTTGCATGATCAGGGTGCTATCCTTGTATGATTCCTCCCCAAGAGTGTCCAACTCAGCAATTGCCTCATCAAAGGCCTAATCAATATTATAAGGAAACTTGTAACTATGACATTCATCAAAGAGTGAATATTTTGGGTGGTTATATAGTCTACAATGATCTCGAATAAAATTCCATTAACCCTCAATCCAGACGCAGCCTAAGAGGCAGGTCTTTCTCCAATAACTCCCACATCCCAAGCAAATCAAGGGAGATAAACCTTTGGTAATATACAAAGCCTCATACATTGACAATAATGAATGAAGCTCGGATGATTTTCTCGAACATACCTGTTTAGCAAGATTGCAAGCTCGGTCAGGAGAATTCAAAATCTCATAGTAAAAGACCGAAAAGTTGAGTGCTAATCCAAGTCGGATCGGATGCGTTGGGGCAAGCTCAGCATTTGCAATCTCCTGAAGATGCCAAATACAACCATTTAGCAAATAATTGTAGTAATATATCATTACATATAAAGCTATGTGCTGCAGTTATTTGCTTCAGTTACTCATCTGTTGACACATTAGGCTATGTAAGAGGTTTAGACTTTTCTAGCGATTTGTTAGATTACACACCTAAGATACATGCTATGATTTGACTTGTAATGGGAGTCTCCGATGATTACGCATCCAGTTATGTCTAGTCTAATCTCAACAAACAAACCTACAGTCCTAATAATCTTTCTGTGATAGGAGAAAATTGAAAGAATCGCACACAGAATTCATATTCAGTGCCATTCAATGGAATTATACACTCAAAGTTGCCCTGTTAAAATTAAGTATATCCGCAGTTCTAGCAATACAACAACAATTCAATATGCGACGACGGCTAAATTCCCCAAATTGACTAAACAACCATAATTTCATCAGGAAAACTATTAAACACGCAATAATGAAAAGTTAATTTGATCAAACTCGAATCACTAACCTGAGCGGCCTTGTAAGCAGAGAGAGTGTTCTCAGCGGCATCCTTACGCTCAGCTCCAGTTTTGAACTCCGCCAAGTAACGATAATAATCGCCCTTCATCTTCAAGTAAAACACCTTAGAATCACCGCTTCCCGCGGATCCAATGAGTTTCGAATCGAGGAGCTTGAGAATGCCGTCGCAAATGGAAGAGAGCTCAGATTCGATTTTGGATCTGTAGGTTTTGATGGCGGAGACGTGGCTCTCATTGCCGCGGCTCTCCTCCTTCTGCTCAATAGAAGAGATTATCCGCCAGGAAGCGCGTCGAGCACCAATCACGTTCTTATATGCGACGGAGAGGAGGTTCCGCTCTTCCACTGAGAGCTCATCGCCGTCGACGGCACCGACGACCTTCTCCATGAATTCAACCATCTCCTCGTAGCGCTCCGCCTGCTCGGCCAGTTTGGCCATGTACACATTCTCCTCACGCGGGATCGCCATTCAGATTAGCCTGTAGATTACTAGAGAGAGAAAGAGTGAGGGATAGAGAGAGAAAATGGAAAAATACGAAGCGTTTTTCATGGATTCCCGTTTCAGTGTGCTTAAACTCTAGTCAGAAGCATTTCCAGTGGAAGCATGGGTTGAGCTTTATTGGGCTGGATATTTGGGCTTTTCACGCTACTATGAAGATTGGGCTTTCGGAGTAGCTATATTCATTTCGGGCTATATTTCTAAAATATATAGAACAAAATTTGGGCCTTCTGTAAATCAACCTTAATCCTTGGCCCAGTACAGTGTCCAACACATTGTCACTGCTTGACCCAAAACCGAACCAAGCTTTTTTCAAACTAACAACGTTTTAACCTAACGGTTTATCAAATTAACTAATTTAATTCGTATTAAAACCAACCTAAATAAAGATAGTAAAATGCACATTGATTTTCATATAACCCAACCCGCGGTGAGGGATTGAGGGATTTTAGGAAATTTTAAAAAATTGTAAGCTCGAAATCGGAATTCTTCACTAGTAGGGGAAAAAAAAAATCCGAATTATGATCAATTCCAAATTAGTATGTCTATGGCTTTCTATGTATAGTGCATAAAAACCCATAAATTAAATCTGTCATTGTACATGTTTTAAACTTTTTTTCGCACATGGGTTTGATCCCAGTTGCAAGTGTGTGGTGATTATTAGTTCTTGGTTGATATTTTATACATAGGGATGATGTGGATCCACTATTTTTCTTTTAGCAATAATTTGTGAGATGAATGATAACTTTTAATTTTTCATAATTAATTATATTTTAAATTTTTTATTAAAGATGTTTTCACTTTCTATTATATGGAGTAATTTATTCATGAAATAATAATAGAAAGATTACACTTTTTATTAATCAAAATTTTTTTTTTTTTCCAAAATGTTAAAAATTCTTATTTATTCTACTGAACTTTTTACAAGACAATCACACAACTGTGTATTTTTTTTAATATTTTTTATTTATAAGAAAATAGTTTAAGCTATTATTCCATCTAATAGGAGAAGTATTTGGCTTTTTTTTTTCTCTCTTTTCACATGAGTTATGTATGAACTATGAAGTGGTGATAACAAAATTTTAAAATAAAGTGTATGGAAATATTATTGTCGTCGTTGTTGTTTTTTTTTTCTATTCTAGAAAATATATTAACTTCTTTTGAAGGAGCAAAATAAAAATAAAAAATACTTTTATGTTGTGAGTATTTTATTACTCCATTATTTGTATGTACCAGTACATCCTCCGATCCACTCACTAACACACACATGTGAATATAATATAATCCCACATGTTTCCAGCTCATTATAATCATATGTTAATGTTAATAATTATATTATTATAATATTGTAAATAAACTCACGACATTTTAACATTTCTTACGTTCAAATATAATTTCCCAACATATCTAGGTCAATTATTGTTTGACTAGGTCGTTATGAACCAAGTCACTTTTTTTAGTATGGAATTAAATTATTTTAAATTTTTTGGATCATTAAAACAATTTTTAATATTTCAATTAACAAGAAATGACAAATTGGATTATATTCTAGTGATTATATCTAGGTCAATTTTTAAAACAACCTGATGACCATATACTATTAACATTATTGTAGTATACTCTTTGATGAACTCAAAATTATGTATGTTTTGAATTTTTTGAAAAAATTATATAGTGTTCATGAATTCAAAACATACATAAAATTTTCAGTTTCATGAACTCAAATGATGCATGGGAAGTGCTTACGCAGTTACACTTCGGTTGCGCTTACAAAGAAACAAAGATAGGATTATACTTTAGTATGAGTACTGTATAACATGAAATAATTATACTTTAATAAATTATTATAACAATTTAAAATTATATTTTAATATTATTATATAATATTCATTTGTCCCACAATTATCTTTATATTTTCTATTTTTCGTTCGTCCCTTATTTACTTTTTCACCAAAAAAAAAAGGAAAAAAAAACTCCACATAAACCCACATTCTTAAAAGTTATATTAATTTAAAAAATATCACTTCTATTTAATACACAAAACATACTGTATAATTTATTTATTATTAAAAATAAAACAATACTTTTAAAGAATCAATAAAATTATAAAAAAACAATTTTTGTTAGAGAAGCTTTTTTGTGAGACGGATTTTTTGTGAGACGGATGTGAGACGGGTCGACCCATTACTAAAGTATGCTTATTATATAGGTAAAATATATTATTTATTTGTAGTTAAAGTATGTCAATAATGAATAATGCTATAACACCATAAAATCATACTTTAATTCATCATTCATCATAATTTAATATACATACTTTAACCATCATTAAATATACTTTATCTATATAATACGTATATTTTAATAAATCTCACATGCTGTTTCACATAATTAACATTAGATTTTATCTTTTTCTTAAATTATGGATATGGAAGAGTAAGTGGTTCCACTCAAAAACTTTGTCGGTTGTCCAATGAATATCCTGGAAATTAGATATCCCAATCTTCATCTGATGGCTTATTAGTCATTTCAAACAAAAAAGGTACGTGGCAGCTGCAGAGGGCATCCCACCGCAACACGTCCCTACGCGCGTCCACATGGGATTACTGGCCCCGTTCCCTCTTCATGCCGCATCTCTATAAATATTGTGCGGATTTCTACATTTATCCAAAAGCAGAATTCATATCACTGATATGTTAGTGTTGAGTAGATAGAACAGAGCATTGCCATAATTTTAGAGAAAGAGAGAGAATGTCGTCTTCCATGGTGAGCTACGCTTCGCAGGAGAACAGTAACGAAGACGCAGAGCAACAGTTCGAATTGCTGCTACCTACTGGTTGTGATCCCACGGCTTCAAATCTTTCCTCTCGATTGATGCTTTTCTCAGCGCCGCTATCGCCCTCAAAGATCAGGTTTAGTGTCTGTTCTTAACGGAGTATGATTCATGTGCATAGATTATCTCTTTAACCAAGTGTGGATTCGAATTGAATTATTTCCCCAATTAGGCTTAATCAGTATTTACTCGTGTGTATTTTAAAGTAGATAGTTTTCATTTCGTGGTGTTGAGGAACTTTGAAATGGTGATGGATGATTAGGTGGTGGAAATGACGTGGAGACGACGAGGGAGTAAGGGGACATTGGACCCCACTGTTTATACGGGTCTGATGGGTACGGCTTTCACGTGTTTGCGGTCGTATGAGGCCACCGGAAACCACCGTGACTTGCAGTTGTGTGCTGAAATCGTTGACGCCTGCTTCGCCGCTTGTCATCTCTCAAACAGGTAGCGTCAAAATGCCTTCATTCATTTGTATTGATCATTGATCTTTATATTTAGTTTATTAATTTCGATGTACATAGTAGTAATTTTGCAAATTAATGGGAGTTTACAAATTGTTTAGTGTTAAGAGTGTTCAGTCACATACTTTAAACCGGTGCTGTTGACAGAAAACAGAATTAGGATTAAGAACGCGTGGCGAGTCAGAATTCATTTGTCTCAGTTAATCTGTATTTGGTAAGTGTGTTTGGAAACGGAATCATTATTTATACGGGAAATAAATCAACTGGTAATTTTCCTGTTTCACTGAATGTAACAGAGCATACGAGCACAATGGATAAGTGCAGTGAGCGAATTATGAAGGGATGGTATATGCTTATGGGTTTTAACCTTAATTTGCTTATAGTCTTACTTATATTTATTCTTTTACAATATGAACAACCACCTCATTGGGTTTTATATTTTTCTTCTTGTTACCATTTACATTAAATCAAACTTCACGTTGTACTTTTCACTATCTGAAAGTGGGGTTTTTATCACATTACTTCTTGTTTTTAGGCACACAAGTAGATTAAAATTGTCTAAATTAAGATATCTACTCATTATTCTTCCAATATGTTATACTCCATTCCCTAAAATGTTGGGAATTTTCAGAAAATGGTCAAAGCATATATACCTCCATACATATGTAAGGTAACCATTTGTTTTTTTCAAGTGGATTAAAGAGTATTAGTGATGAGTGGTGTGCCACGTGTGGGGCCTTTTCTTAAAGGAGAAAAATATTTTAGAGTGGAAGACCAGATGGCAAAATGGATACCTTATCGAGTGGACAGAGGAGTATAAATTTAGGACGTCTTTGTATTAATGGATCCTCATATAAAATATCATATGAGGAATTTGTGGATACCATCTACTATATGGTATAAGTCAATTGTCAGTTAGCAGCTCCCATCAAAACTTTTGGACAGAGTGATAACTTAGATTCCTGATGATGTGAGTAGGATAGTTGGGTGGATTTCCAAAGCAAAGCCTGGAAATAGAAGTACCTCAAATACCTTTAACTAATTTTCTGAATGTTTTTTTTTTCATCTGCATGTTGCTCCATTATCATGTTTATTCATATCTGAAACTTTGATCTAGCCAAACAAGTTTCTACAGTTCCTAAAGGAATCCTTTTGATGTCATTCTGATATATTGGTTTTTTTCTTGCATCTCAATATCCTACACTATGAATGTTATCCTAACTCTTCTGTCAACTGATGCACACAATAATAAAATTATTTCTTTGAGCTACTGTGATCTGTTCATTTTCTGTTTTAATGCCTGCAGCTTTTAAGGAATCAAATTTTCAGTTTACAATGTTGATTTGTTATTGAGGAGGTACTTATTAGTGTGTTGGATGCATTTGGGAACTAATCAACTAAATATGTCAATAATGCTTGAAATATTCGTGAATGTTGCCATACTATTTCATATGACTATTCAGGAATGAGTTCCATCATCTATAGTTCTTTTGCTTGTTTACAGGCACGTGACTTTTGTTTGTGGTAGAGGAGGGGTTTATGTTCTTGGTGCCATTACAGCAAATTACTGTGGGGACCAGAAGAAGCGCGACTTCTATTTGGACTGTTTTCTGGAGGTAACATCGTACCACTTGTTAACTGAGGCCAAACATTTGTATGGAGATATTTATGGTTGTAATTAGATTGTGTTGCTTATTGATGTCTCTGTTCTAATACTTGGATCATGCTCTTGATTGTGACAAAGAAATGCCCCTATTGCTACTGACTTGAGACAAAAAAATTTGGAGGATAATATCAGAGTGAAAGACTTGTTTGGCCAAAGAGTAATTTTAATATCAGAAGCTACCTGCTTAGATAAAAATCTTCGAAGATGATGTTCAAGCTCACATTAATTTTATATCCATCTCGCGAAATATATATGATTCTGCTGATGCTTGTATATTCCCTCGCATTGAATTGAAAGGGCGTAGTTCTAATTGCATCATGGATTATCGTCACCATTTGACTTATATTCCACACTATTTTTTTTTTTATTTGTTCTTTTCTCTGTTTGGTATTGGTTGATTATTTATAATTTTCTCTGCTAAAACAGGTTTAGAATTCATACATTTATTCAAATGAAGATTTAATTTCAGTGCTGATGTTTTCACTCTCTACTTGTACCAATATTGGGGATTACATAAATTTTGGTCACATCCCGTTGTAATTTCTCCAAGTCAATATCTGATCACATTGTCCACCTCTAGATGGCACAGGAGAGAGCTCTTCCTGTTGGACCTGAAGAAGGTGGTTTTGGGATGTCATATGATCTTCTTTATGGGCGAGCTGGATTTCTATGGGCTGCACTGTTGTTAAACAGATACCTTGGAGATCAAACAGTCCCCAATGATGTTCTCATGCCAGTCGTCGGAGCAGTGGTAGCAGGTGGACGAGCAGGTGCTTCTGATAACATAGCCTGCCCGCTGATGTACAGGTGGCATGGAACTCGATATTGGGGTGCACCCCACGGGCTTGCTGGTATTTTACATGTATTATTACATTTTCCCCTATCTGGAGATGATATCAAGGATGTGAAGTCAACTTTGAGGTACATGATGAGTAAGAGGTTCCCACATAGTGGGAATTATCCTGTAAGCGAAGGAAACCCGAGGGACAAACTGGTGCAATGGTCCCATGGAGCTGGTGGAATAGCTATTACTCTATGCAAAGCATCAGTGGTTAGCAGTTCAACAATGTCACTTAAATTAATGCTCTCTAGATAGACGATTGCGTTACAATTACTTTCTTTTGTGCAGGAACTTCCGAACGATAGAGAATTCCGTGATGCAGCCATTGAAGCTGGAGAAGTAGTGTGGAAAAATGGCTTGGGGAAGAATGTGGGATTGTACGACGGCGTTGCTGGCAATGCTTATGCGTCCTTGTCCCTTCTCCGCCTCACGGGAGACGGAATATACGAGGAACGAGCGAAGGCGTTCGGGAGCTACTTGTATCACAATGCCCGGAAGACAACTGCTGAAGAGCATCATCCTGGAGAAGTGGATCATACATACTCGTTATTCCAAGGGCTAGCTGGTGCTGCTTGTCTGTATTTCGATCTGCTCAAGCCTAAGGAGTCCCGATTTCCAGGGTACGAGTTGTGAGTTGCTAATGCAGCCACAGTTTAATAAGCTAAGCTACGCTAAGCCACATAATTTTACCATCTAGCTGTGTATATATTAATATTTGGAAAATAAATAAATAAGTTTATTCACAAACCCTTTCTCTATCTTGTGTAGTGCAGTGTTTTGGGTATGTATACACATGGTAAACAAAATAACATCACCGACGATTACAATCGATAATTAATTCAAAATATTAACAATTTAAAATAATTTTATGGAAATATTGAACCTTTAGTATTTAAGGGCTGTTTGGTACGAATTCCTCAATCGGAATGACAATGGGTATCATTAAGGAGTCAATGACAATGGGAATGATGGGTGGTGAGCAGTTAATGAATCACTGATTGAGGAATTTTGATTCCTTACTGTACCAACTAAGCATCAACAATGGGAATCAATATAGATTTATTCCCATTGTCCCCTCCCACTACCCCAATCAAGCAACCCCTAAGTTTATTTTTAATTCAAATAATCACGCATGAACTTTTTTTCATACAATAAGTATTATTAAATTTTAATATTTTTATCTTTTGGCCTGAGGGTGTTTCTACAATTTGAAGCGACTCACTTCACCACCACTCACTCACATAGGTGATACTTATAATTTGAAAAGCCCAAAAGCAAGTTCTTCAATGAATTCTTTCTTATTAGTCATTACTCCTATTATTACAAGCCTTAAAAAATACTCCAATAAATAAAATCAATCTAATATTAGCCCACTCCAGACAAGAATAAAGAGCATATTAACAAAGGTAGTAATCCAAACGTCATTAAGAATTTGAGAATTAAAATATAAGATTAACCAGTGAGGTAAACATAAATATCGTGAATATACATATTTTCATAAATAATAAATATATTCATATGATGCTCTAATACAAAATATAATAAGCAAGGAAATACAGCAACGCGAAAGGGATTGAATATTTAAGAAAGGAAGAATAAATAAAAGCAAATGAACTATAATGAAATGCATCTCATCACAATCTTTTGTTATATATTGACACATGGTGAGAAAAATTAAAACAAGGAAGGTATTATCATTTCTAATGGATTACCTATGTTTTTTCCGACATTTTTTCTGAAAAGTTGTGAGAATCAGTGATAGCATATTTTAAAAGTTATGATATCAGGATATACATACCACTCCATTTGTCGTACACTGTTTTCAGCACCGACATATTTTAAAAGTTATGATATTAGTCGCCCTTGTCGGGCAACTCCATTCGTTGCACCGCTATTTTCAGATAAGCGCCACGTCAACATGATATTAGGATAGCCGCCCATGTCGGCTATTTTCAGATAAGCGTCAACAAAGTCAACAAAGTCTCATTTTCCTGACGTCTACATCCTCAGCACCGACATATTTTAAAAGTTATGATACTAGGATAGTCGCCCCTGCCGGGCAACTCTATTTGTTGCACCGCTATTTTTAGATAAGTGACATGTCAACAAAGTCAGCAAAATCTCCTCTCCCAAACATCTACAATCTTATTTTCAATAGTATTTCTTATCACTCTTATTAGTAGAAGCTTAAAATAAATAAACAAATAAAATCAATCTAATATTGGCCCACTCAAGACAAGAATAAAGAGCATATTAACAAAGGTCGTTATCCAAACGTCGTTAAGAATTTTAGGAATTAAAATATAAGATTAAAGGATATAGATGCTATTTAAGTACTAAAATATTGGATGGCATAATATGTAAGGTGTGACGTCTACTACATATGAGAGCGAGTGAATAAATAATAATAGAAAATGAAATAGGGAGCAGAAGAGATGGAGAGGGTTGGGGTGGGCACATTACACAAGTTGGACACTGATTCCGTTAAAGGCAAAATATGGGTGGATAATGCTAATAATAGTGAATCTCGTATAAAACAAACCTAGCTAGGGTGGGACCCCCACCCACCTCTTCCACTTGCAAACGTGACCTCTCAGTCGTCCACGTCATTTTCTCCCTCTAACTTGCCACACCGAATTTCTTTACACTTTATCTTTTACTACCATTTTCCTTTTAACTAATTTATTACATCTGCACTTTATTTACTCCCTTAGTCCATAATCCACAACTTTATCATTAATTAATTAAATATGGTTAAAACTATCCTAATATGATATTTAATAATATATTAAATTAAATATTTAAAATTTATTTAAATCTTCCAATTTGAAGAAGGAGCAAAGTTAGATTTCTAAATCAAATGGAGGGTTAAATACAACTATTTACTAAAACTTGTATGTTTTATCCTAATATGATATTTAATAGTGTATTAAATACTTTAAATTTATTTAAATTTTCCTACTAGATCTAGGAGCAAAGTTTTATTCTAAGTTAAATAGTATAATATACAATTATTTACTAAAACTGGCATGCCCTTGTGATGTACTCCAATCCTCGAAAATTGTATCATTTAGTATAAAAGTTTATACTCTTAATTTTCTGAGAAAATATTAATTTTTTTAATCAAATATTTATATTATTCATATTTTAGTCAGTTGATTTTTTCAATGAAAAAATTAATACGAGCCTTTTAAAACAAAAAGTTATAACTATTTAAATTTAAGAAATCTAAGGCAAATAGTGTGTTAAATACAACTATTTAAATATAAGGCAAAGACTTTAACATATGAATGTTTGGTATATATGATGTTAAATTTTCTTTTTTTTTAATGATATCTTAAAAACTCTAGATTATTAATTACCATTCTAGCAAAAATCTTATAGTCATGTGAAGAAGTAATTAATCAATTAAGAAAATAAATTATATAGTGTTTTCTAATAATTATTATTGATTAATCAATGAATATGATCAATTAAGATTAAGAGATAATTTCAAGTATGTATTTATACAAATAACAAATATTAAAAAAATTACAATACTTTAATAAAAATATAATAAATAAAAAATATATTCATATGACTCTCTAATATATATAATAAGCAAACGTATCGAAAATAAACTCTAAAAATATTTTTTAAATTATATTGTGTATATACAAATTAGTATTATTATTGACTACTAGATATTATCCATCCATGCGTTGCATGGAAAGAATTAAAATTTATTACAATTATATACTTTTAAGTTGGGTTTGAATTGAGTCATTTCAAATCTAATTGATTTGAGTGGATTTTAAATTCCTTGAAAGGATTTTAAATTCATAATTCAAAAATTATTTTTAAAATATAATTTTATATATGATAAATAAAAATAATAAAATTTTATTATATTAAATATTAAAATCTAAAATTTTATTTAAAACAATTTTTCGTGGAGGAAACTCTACCACCCAACCTACCCCTACCCACCCCCCAAACTCAAAAGATTTTTTTTAAAATAAAATTTTAGATTTTAATATTTAAATAATAAAAATATTAACACTCCGCTCTAACCCTTATCCACTCTCAAAACTCCCGCCACCCCATTCCACCCACGCTCATAATAAAAGAAGAATGATACCTCAAATAGAATGATTGAACCTGAAATAAGATCAAATAAATTAAAGTATATAAATAAGGTTTATATAATTAAAAAGAAAATAAAAAATCATAGAGAAATGAAAATAAGATAACAAAAACTAAAAAAGAAGAATGATACTTCAAATGAGATGATTGAACCTGCATATAAGATCAAATATGAGAATGATTGAATATAAAAATAAGATCAAATAAAAGTATAAAAGATAAAATAAAGATAACAAAAAATAAAAAAGAAGAATGATACCTCAAAATGATTGAACATGCACGTTAGATCATATCAAAGTAAAATATACATAAGATCAAATATGAGAAAACATAAAAATAAAATCAAATAAAAATATAAAAGATAAAATAAAGATAACAAAAAATAAAAAAAAAAGAATGATATCTCAAAATGACTGAACCTGCATAATATATCAAATCAAAGTAAAATATAAAAGATAAAATAAATTAAAATAGATTATAAATAGTATGAAAGTGAAATAGAGAAAAAAAATAAGAAGAAAAAAAGTGAGTAAAAATTTGATTAGGTAATGAAATGTTTAAATAGGATTATTTGAAAGAATAAACGATCATGATTGAAAGCAATCAACGATTTAGGAAAAAATGTGAAAAATTACCAAAGATAGCGTTGAAAGATTTGATATTAAGAAAATTAGTATATTGATTGACAATTAGTAGAATATATGCCAATAATATTTTTTATATTTATCAAATTTATATTATTGATTAAAAAATAAATAAATAATTTATTATTAGCATAAATAGAATTTATGATTGAGAATAGATGGTCAAGATTAAAATTGAAGATAAAATAGAAATTAAGGTTGTTTATATATATATATATATATATATATATATATATATATATATATATATATATATATATATATATATATATATATATATATATATATATTAAGCTTATTTAAAATTAGTCAAATATGTCAAAAATATATCTCATATTTACCAAATTTATATTGTAAAATAAAATAGTAAAATTTAAATAATAAAATCCATTATTAGTATAATTAAATTTTATGATTGAAATCAAAGCATTATTTGGACGGTCAATATAAAATTGAATTATTTCTAAATAGAGTAAAATTGAAAAAAAATTAAAAACAAAAGTAGAAGTTTAGATTTACTTTTATATATGTATAGATAGATAGATGATTGAACCTTTAAATTTAAGGAGAATGATTGAACCTAAATTATAAACAATATGAAAGTAGAATCTGTAAAAGAGAGAAAAAAAAAAGAAGCATTAGAGGAAAAAAACAAAAAGAAGATTATAAGAAGAACAAAAGATAGAATATTAAAATATAAAAATATGGTTCATATAATTATTATAAAGCAAACACAAAAATTGAAGAGAAAAAAGATAGAAAAAAAAAAAACGATACATGATTGGACTTACCAATAAGATCAAATATGAGAATGATTGAACCTAAAAATAATATCAAATAAAAGTATAAAAGAAGATAAAATAAATTAAAATATAAAAATAAAGTTTATAAAATTATTAAAAAAACATAAAAATCGAAGAGAAAAAATAAGATAAAAAAAGTATAATGATACCTTTAAGGAGAATGATTGAACTCGCATATAAGATCAGATAAAAAGTATAAAAGACAAAACTAATTAGAATAGATTATAATAATATGAATGTAGAATCTGTAAAAGAGAGTAAAAAGAAGAAGCATTAGTATAAAAAAAACATAAAGAGAATTATTTGACCTACAAATAAGATCAAATATGAGAAAAATTGAACATAAAAATAATATCAAAGTATAAAAGAAGATAAAATAAATTAAGTTATGAAAATAGAGTTTATAGAATTATAGAAAAATACAAAAATCAAAGGAAAAAATAAGATAACAAAAAATTAAAAAATATAATGATACATTTAGAAGAATGATTGAAGATGTATATAAGATCAAATAAAAGTATAAAAGACAAAACAAATTAAAGTAGATTATAAATAATATGAAAGTAGAATCTGTAAAAGAGAAATATTAGATAAAAAGAATAAAAAAGAATAAGATCAAATATGAGAATAATTGAATATAAAAATAATATAAAATAAAAGTACGTATAAAGAAGATAAAATAAATTAAATTATAAAATAGGATTTATAGAATTATTAAAGAAGGCAAAAGCTCCTGTGCACCCGGGCGCACGGAACACTTTCCGTGCGCCTTTAGAAATTTGTGCTAAATTGTATACCTTTTAGTATACAGATGTGTACCCTTTATTTTCTAAAGAAAAATCTGGGCGCACGAACAACACTCCGTGCGCCTTTAGAATTTTGTGTTAAATTGTATACCCTTTAGTATAAAAATGTGTACCCTTTATTTTCTAAAGAAAAAAAAATATTAATGAAAAGTGTATACCCTTTAGAACAAAATTGTGTACCTTTTAGTAATTAAAGTGTATACCCTTTAGACCAAATTAATGTGCCCTTACCCATAATACAAAATTTCTAAAGGCGCACGGAATGTGTTCCGTGCGCCCGGGTGCACGCAAGCCTCACTCATTAAAGAAAACACAAAAATCGAAGAGAATAAGATAATAAAAAATTAAAAAATGATACCTTTAGGAGATTGATTGAACCTGCAAACAAGATTAAATAAAAATATAAAAGACAAAACAAATTAGAATTGATTATAAATAATATGAAAGTAGAATCGGTAAAAGAGAATAAAAAAAGCATGAGAGAGAGAGAAAAAATAGGGAGAAAGTAAGAATTTGATTAGGTTGAAAATATTTATATATATATATATATAATGATTTTAATAAATAAAAGATCGTGATTGAAAGCAAATATTTATAGAGGCGATTTTAATAAAAATAAAATTAATACTATATTAATTGAAACTAAGCATATAGATAAAAAAATTAATTAAATTTATATTGTTAAATTAAATCAATAAAAAAAGTAAAATTTAAATAATAAAAAAATCCATTATTAATATAATTAAATTTTATGAGTGATTGAAATCAAAAGAAATCATAGGTCCTATGTATAATAAATTAAATTATAATATATGAATATTGATTGATATATCAATTTAAATTAAGTATATATTGATTAAAAATTAGTTAAGTATGCCAAAAATATCTCTTATATTTATCAAATTTATATTGTTAAATAAAAAAATATAATTTAAATAACAAAATCTATTATATTAGTATAATTAGATTAGATTTTATTATTTAAATCAAAAACATTAATTGGACGGTCAAGATTAGATTTTATTATTGAAATAAAAAATATTAATTGGACGGTCAAAATTAAAATTGAATTATTTCTAAATAGAGTAAAATTGGAAAAAAATTGAAAACAAAAGTGAAAGTTTAGGTTTGCTTTTATATGTATAGATAGATTTATGAAAATTAATTTTTAGTTAACCAATATTATCTTAACAGCCACATGAATCATTGCTAACATTTAATAGAATGAGAAAAAATGTAGATATTTAGAATAAAACAAAATTTTATTATCTGTTTTTGTTTTCTTCAATTTCTCGAACATATCTCTCTCGCCTACTTCAAACAATACTTCAGCGAATATACATACGCATATTTTTTCAATTTCGTCAAGGAAAATCACATTTGATTTTTTTTTGTCACTTCCACAACAACAATTCTCCAGCTTCACTCAATCACATCTCAACCATTTTAATATTTGAATATGTATTGTGGAGAGATTTATTTTAATAAAAAATAATATCAAATTTCAAAAAATTTAAAAATAATTAGAAAATATATATAGTGAAAGGATTGACGATTAAGGATGAAAGAAAGAAATGAAGTATAGCACTAACTTTATCCAATAAAAAAAATTTTAAGAAAGGAAGAAGAAAGAAAAGCAAAGAAAATATGATGGAAGAATGTATCTCACAAGTTATATATTTGAATATGTATTGTGGAGAGATTTATTTTAATAACATATAATATCAGATTTAAAAACAACTACAAAGTATAAAAGTATTACAGTGAAAGGTATTGAAGATTAAGGATGAAAAAAAGAAATGAAATATAGCGAAGTCGAAAAGGATTAAACATTTAAGAAAGGTAGAAGAAAAAAAAAATGGCAAAGGAAATATGATGAAATGTATCTCACAACTTATATATTGATATGAATATTAAGGTTCATTTCTAATGAATTATATACGTTTTCTTTATTGCGTGGTTTCAGTCAAGATATTTTTACAAAATTTGTGAATCAGAACCGACATATTTTAAAAATTATGATATTAGCGTAGTTGCCCCAATCAGTCGACTCCATTTGTCGTAAGCTATTCTTAGCATATGACATATTTTAAAAGTTAAGGTAGTTGCCTCCTGCCATACGGCTCTATTTGTCGCATGTTGTCAATGTATCAACATATTTTAATAGTTATGATATCAGGTAGTCGCCGTGCCATGCCATTTGTCCTACCGCACCGCAGCATATCTTAACTTGAGGCTTGAGTCGTTCATGTTCTCAGCATAGTTAAGTCTTAAGCACTTGTCAGCAAATTCTTCCTCAAAGTATGATTTCCTTATATTATTAACAACTCGGGAATCGAGTACAATATATAATAAAATATTCTGAACTTTTCCACAGTTTTACTGCTTTGTCCATTTCTCCCCTCCCTTTCTTCCTCCTGAAGACTGAAGTCCACACTGTTAGGGCAGTGGGATTATTTAATTAGCAACCTTAATTCTAGTATTTTACTAATGTATATTTTTTTATAAACTATGATAGCATACAATGATAATTATTGAAGTCCATTATTTTAGGACTGGTGATATATTTAATTAGAAAGTCAATTCTATTATTATACACCCTACATTAGTTTTGTGTCGGTGTTCTACATACAATGTCTAAGAAAATATTTTTTATTAATTTAATTAATTTTTAAGAGTAATGTAATTTAAAAAAAAAAATTAGTTAGGGCCAATTTTTTTAATTATATTTTGAAATTATTGAATTGATGTATTATTAAAATGTATTTTGAGCTTATAAAATTTTATTTATTTAATTTTTTTTTGGTTGTATGTGACAAATGAAAATTAAAATGAAAAAAGAAAAAAATTGAAAATAATAATGGAAAAATGAATTGTACTCCTTCTATTTTGTTGATATGTATACATTTGTTTTCTTTTCTTTTTTTTCACGGATATCGAATATAATAATTTAATAGATAGTGAGTTGATATATATAATTTAATATGCAGTGGATAAGTGGATAATTATTTAATCTTGTGTATGCGCCTTATGAGTGAAGTATAATGAGTAGTATTTATTTTTGATCAAATCTACCATAAGCCGAAACTAAAATGGCAATGAGTGAAGTATAATGAGTAGTATTTATTTTTGATCAAATCTACCATAAAACGAAATTAAAATGGCAAAATTGATAATTTTTAAGAGGATGGTGGAAGTAATTTTTGTAAACATGACAATCAAGAGTTGATCTCTTTGTGCCGTACGTGTACAATGTATATAAGAATAATATTTTGTCTCAAAAAATAATTTTAATTAATAAAGATATAATGAAAATGTTGGTTAAAATATGAATAGTATAAATGTTTGATTAAAAAAATAAAAAATTTACCCCAAATAATTAAAGACAAGGTATTATTATAATAAACGATATAACATTTAATATTAAATGGCACAACTTTAAAAAAAAATATGAAATTTGGGCCAGGTGACACGCAAAGTTTTAACTACAATCAATTGTATAGTTTTACAATTTAAAAATATTATTTTTCGTGTGATATATTATTAGATTTTTATTTTAAAAATTTAATAATTTATTATGTTAAAGAGTAATGTTAAAAAAAAGAGAGATAGAGAATTTTGAATATTATTGTATAGTAATAATTTATGTTTATTTAGAGTTTATTTTTAATGTTAATTGTATTTTAATTGTGGGTCACACTTGCGTGAGATAATTTAATGGTGAAATCGTTTTGTTTTTTAGTTATTATTTTTATTAAAAATGTTATATATTTTTTAAAAATATTGTCATTTTTTATTTATATTATAAATTGTTTATAAAATAATTTACCGTAACATTATTACTTTTTATTAATTAGGTTTCAATAAAATGCTATAACTTTTTATCTATGTTACAAGTAGCATTGGGTTTCAATAAAATGCTATAACTTTTTATCTATATCACTAATAGCATCGAACGGTCCTACATAAATATTTACCTTTAATTTCATATTAAATTAATGCTTTGAAAATATAGGATGCATACAAGTAGATGGATTCATGGATGTATAGTTTTTAAACTTAAAGAGCATCTTCAAGAGACTCTTCAAAATTTGAAGAGAATTTTTACAATATAAAGAGTAATTTTAATTTTAAAGAGTCATAATTTTTTTTGTTCCAACAAATTCTTTAAAATTTGGTTTCCAATGTTCATTTATTGCATTATTTTTCTTTTATTAATTGTTTAAACTATTTCTATTGAGTAAAAACACTAACAATTAAATAGCATTTAATAAAATAATAAAGTATGAAGAGTGGTTTGTGCTCTTCAAATTTGAAGAGTGAAAATGACTTTTTAAATTAAAAAGCTAAAATAAAGAGTATGTTAAAGCTTGTTTTCCTTATTTTACTCTTTAAAATATACATAATATATATTCTTTAAAATATACATAATATTCATTTTAAATGAGTTTTGGAAATGCTTTAATACTCCTATTTGAGAGTATACTGAATATTAAAACCTAGCAAAATTTAGTCAAAGAGATTGTATTGTCCGAAACTAATTTCAAACAACAATAATGGTGCCATAATTGCTATAATAAATTAATTATCTTCAACCTTAACTATAATTTATGTGCACAAAAGAATCCAATTATCTTAATTCTTAACATAAACTCTTGAAGTAATAAAACAAGCTTCCTTCCAGATAGAAAGAACACCAAAGAAATCCAGTTAAGTCTTTGCCCAAATCCAACACTCTTGATTACATTAATCACATTCTGAAAGAACCAACCCAAAGGTGCCTTAATTCAATCCACTAGCATCACGCCACGTGTGCACCTCCATGTCTAAAAATAACTAACGCCCACCAAAGCCAATGAACCTTGGAACTCCAAAAGTCTGCAAGAATTTTGACACTCTTATCAACTTGACCCCTGCTTTACACAAATTCTCATGCAAATTCTTGCTTTGCCTCTTTGATTGATTAGTATAAAGCTAGGGTTGTTGTGTTCTTTCTTTTATGTGATAAAAATGGAGAGATATGATGTTCTTAAAGAATTAGGATCTGGGAATTTTGGTGTTGCCAAGCTTGTGATGGATAAATGGAACAGTGAGTTGTATGCGGTTAAGTACATTGAGAGAGGCAAAAAGGTCTCTCTCTTTCTTTTCTTTTCTTGCTTTCATTTCCACTGTTCTTTGCCTAATTACTCTTCTGAATTATTGACTCTTCTTTGAATTTCTTTTTTTGAAGATTGATGAACATGTGCAAAGGGAAATTTTGAACCATAGGACCTTGAAGCACCCCAATATTGTCAGATTCAAAGAGGTAACTGTACTCTGTTAATCCCTTTTGTTTTCAATTATGCTGATCATGTGTGGGAAGAGAGAGAGAGAGAGAGAGAGAGAGAGAGAGAGAGAGAGAGAGATTTCTTGATGTTGCCTACACTTTTTATCTTTCTTTTTACCTATCTTCAGCTGATTAGATCATTCTTGATTACCTTTAAAAAAAAAAAAAATTGGGTTGGAAGTCTTTTGTGGGCTTCTTGGTTTTGTTTTGCTGATTTAGTGTAGATGATGCTATTTCTGTTGTTAATAAAAAGAGGGTTACAAGAAGAATATGCTAAAACAGAACAATGAGTAGAAGTATTTCATTAAATTTGTGATCATTGATGAATTTTGAAGCTGGTTTATGATATGTGAAAAGTGATATACATACTATATGTGGTGTGCAGGCACTGCTCACCCCTACTCACTTAGCCATCATAATGGAATACGCCCCGGGCGGAGAGCTCTTCGAACGAATATGCAATGCCGGCAGGTTCAGCGAAGATGAGGTATAATATATGACACATCTCTGCCATGGAAATGCTTAGATTTTAAGATGTCTCTTCGTAGTTTTACAACCGAGTGTCTCGTTTTTCAGGCGAGGTTTTTCTTTCAACAGCTCATATCTGGTGTGAGTTACTGCCATTCCATGGTAAAAAGTAACCTATTGGTCTTAATTTCCATGATCCATTCATAATTTAGCTCACTTTTTAAATGTTTATGTTTTCATATATGCAGCAAATTTGCCACAGAGATCTTAAGCTCGAGAACACCTTGCTAGATGGTAGCCCCGCCCCTCGGCTCAAGATATGCGACTTTGGTTATTCCAAGGTAGATAAACACGCGCAAATTCTTATGTGAGACTGTCTGTCTGGTTGCTAATTGTGATCATTTTCTATTCAGTCATCTGTATTGCACTCTCAACCGAAATCAACCGTTGGAACACCGGCTTACATAGCCCCAGAAGTCCTGTCTAGAAAAGTTTATGATGGCAAGGTATTACTCATACTTATCCATATCTTTTAAGACAACTTCTTATTCTAGCATAAAAATGAATGATCATGACATCTCTGTGTGATTTCTAAAGATTGCAGATGTTTGGTCTTGTGGGGTTACCTTATATGTAATGCTAGTTGGGGCATATCCTTTTGAAGACCCTGAGGATCCAAGAAATTTCAAGAAAACAATCAATGTGAGTAACTTACATACATTTGAACAATTTAAGACATTAATTTTTGTTTAATTGTGGAAAACTGTTGATTATGTTGTTAGAGGATACTCAGTGTTCACTACTCCATCCCTGACTATGTGAGAATCTCCAAGGAATGCAAGAATCTCTTGTCTAGAATTTTTGTTTCTGATCCTGAAAAGGTACACCTAATAGTATTATTTTAAATTTCAAACATTTTTCATGACAATGGATAGACCAACAATGAATCTTGTAACAGAGGATAACGATTTCGGAGATAAAGAAGCACCCTTGGTTTCTAAAGAACCTACCAATCGAATTCGTGGAAATAGAGAAATCAAGTTTGCAAATGATGAATTATGCAGATGATTATTGCACTCAGACTGCTGAAGAAGCGCTGGCGATCATACAAGAAGCCCGAGTAGCAGGCGAAGAAGTGAAGACGAGCGGCCCGATTTTTGAAGGAAGCATGGATCTTGATGAGATAGATGATGCAGACATAGAGGACGTTGATACAAGTGGTGACTACGTGTGTGCATTATGAATGATGCTATAGAATCACTCTTTCACTGCCTATCTGATGTTTTTTCATTTTAAACATGTAATATGATCTATGTGTGGTTTAGGGCAGCTTGTTTTTCCTACAAGCAACATTTTATAGTTTCAACTAGTATACTATAGTATTATTATTCAAGTTTTATGAATTCTTATGGCTTATTTAATGTTTTCATAGTAATTGGAGAAATAATCGGTTCAGAGTCTCTTTGATATAACATATAAAAAATCTAGGGATAATGATTAGATTTCCTCCCTCTCTCAAGTGTCACTCAATTAACAAGTGTCACATAAGATATTGCACAAAAATGAAAATGAAAATGAAGAAGGGTGAATTGAAACTTCTTTCTTTTTTTTTTTTTCAAATTTGACAATTTTTTTTTAGGGTGGAGAACTATGTTAGTATACTGTTAGAGAGTTTTATATTCTGAATTTAGGTTATTTTGGGAAATATATAATTTTTTTGGTCGTCTGAATTCAATGAACCTAGATTATCCAGCTGTGTTGTGAGTGCATGTTTATTTATTTATATTTACTGGAAAATAAAAAAAATTGGAGAAAAAAAATTAGCGATTTACGGATTTAGATTTTAGAAGGGTGTTTAAAAGTAAAAAACTAGAGAATTCATAAATAAATATACTCCCTCCGTCCCCTTTTAAATGAGCATTTTTTTAATTTGGGTCCCACAAAAAAATCTCATATCATTTTTTACACAAATAAGACTCACACACTCCCCTAATACAATTAAAATATGAGATTCATATTTTCACTAATATATCTACCCACTACATATTAAATAATAGTACTCTTTAACCAAGGTGCAAAAGAAAAAGAACCCTTTTTTAAGGAGGGTCAGAACCCTCTTTAGAAGGAGGGAGTACATAAAACCCTTTTTTTAATTAAAAAAAGGTACTAATTCAAGTTGGGCTTAAGTCTATCTTTGGTAGCCCATTTAGTTGCCCCATAATATGGGCCTATCAGATTGGGCTTAAATTTAATATGGTAGTCCTATTTAGATACCCAGATAACACGGCCCTGTAATGGTCTAAACTCAAAAGACCAAACCCTAATTCCAAGGCTGTCGTAATAGATCAGTACAATCGTCGCATCTTTGCTTCCTCTTCTGCTTTTCGACGAAGATGAAGGTGAATTACGTACTCCGAAAATGTCGTTGTTTTTGCATATGTACGTGTATATTTTGTTTATTTATTTGAAGATTTGTTCATTTTTTTTTTTTTGGAATTGTTGTAGTTCAACATAGCGAATCCGACTACTGGTTGCCAGAAGAAGCTGGAAATTGACGATGACCAGAAACTGTATGATTTTTTCCCTTTAAATTATACATATCAGTAATTTTGATCAATTCGGTTGTTAGTTATTCTTGTTTCAATTCTACGCAAGTAATGTGCAGAAGCTTCGTTGATGTTAATGTTGAGCTTTAGTTCAACATATAGTGGAATATGGCGATCTCTGTTATTGTATCAGTGTATTCTGCAAAATTTTTACTTATTTAACCTTTATGATTAGTCTAGCATGTGTCCTTTCATGCATGTTTAAGCAGAGAAATATGGGATATGATCATGCTCTAGTGTCTTTCACTACTGGAATCGTCCTAAAATCTTAGTATAATATTAACTTATGATTACTTGTTATACCTTCTCGGGAAAATATCAAAATTCGTCCTTTTAAGTATGACCCATTCCAAGACGAATTTTGATATTTTCTCCATACCTCTCCTTTAGATTACTTGTTATGAGCTTCTCTTGCTTTATGGTACTGTACTAGGAGCAGTTGGTTAATGTGTGATTAGTTTTACTCAGTTCCATTTTAATTGACTTTCTTAAGCTAAACCTATATTACAATATAATTGTAATTTTACAAGTATACAGAAATCAAATGAAATTATTCCAATTTTGCTGCCCTTATTATTGTGAACGCATGAGGGGCTATTAGGTAATTTTTTGCCTGTATTTAATGTTTTCATGATATTAGATAAACTTGAAAATGTATTGAATATAATGAAACAGAGGAAATAACAAATGTTCCTTTAGCATGTACATGAAGTTGTTTTTCGTATTTTTCCCCCATGTGGTTGCTATTCCACAGCATATTCTGTGATTTCATTTATGCCATACAAGGCATGGGAGAACTAATACTAGTTCGTGAGATGTAATATGTTGCTAGCTTTAAGTCTTTTTGCAATCTAACAGTAACTTGGCGAAATAGGATACTCTTAAAACTATCTGTTGTATGATATTTTATATGGTTCATTATTAGTGTTTTTGTAAGTCATAGTGTTACAGTGCAGCCAATCTATGATAAACTTTGCTTATTTCTATAATTGCAGTCGAATATTTTTTGACAAGCGGATCTCTCAGGAAGTCATTGGAGATCCCTTGGGTGAGGTATGTGATGTCTTTTGTTGATGAATATGCCCTAATATGGATAGCATGTTTACGCTTTATTATAAAATGGCTGTATCATGTTCATGTTTCAGGAGTTTAAGGGCTATGTATTCAAGATTATGGGTGGTTGTGATAAACAAGGGTTCCCAATGAAGCAGGGTGTTTTGACTCCTGGTCGTGTGAGACTCTTGCTGCACCGAGGTACATGGAATGTCTTTTATGAACCCCTTTATGAAAATTTATAATCTTTACTGGGCCTCCCTGATAATGATATTGGCTTGTATTAAAGGTACTCCATGCTTCCGAGGTTATGGTAGAAGAAACGGAGAGCGCCGAAGGAAGTCTGTACGTGGGTGCATTGTCAGCCAGGATCTCTCAGTTCTGAACTTGGTAATTGTGAAAAAGGGTGAGAATGATCTTCCTGGCCTCACTGATACCGAGAAGCCAAGAATGAGAGGACCAAAGAGGGCTTCAAAGATCCGTAAGCTGTTTAACCTTTCCAAGGAGGATGATGTTAGGAAATATGTCAACACATACCGTCGTACATTCACCACCAAATCAGGTATGTTTTTGGTGGATACAGCTGTAGCTATGCGAATAATCAGAATGGCTCAATGATTATACACTTTAACTGATTTTTAAATGTATTATAAACACCAGGCAAGAAAGTCAGCAAAGCTCCTAAAATCCAGAGGCTGGTGACTCCATTGACTTTGCAGAGGAAGAGAGCCAGAATCTCGGATAAGAAGAAGAGAATCGCCAAGGCAAAGGCTGAAGCTGTCGAGTACCAGAAGCTTCTTGCTAGTCGATTGAAGGAACAAAGGGACAGGCGCAGTGAGAGCTTGGCCAAGAAGAGGTCCAGACTGTCTCAGCTCAAGGCATCAGGTGCTGCATAAATTACTCGTTGCTAATTTTGTCGGTTATGCCTATGATTGCACCAGTCCAGTCTGTAGGTCTGGTTAGTTTTGCTGGTCTTAGTTGAGGTACTTAAAAAATCTTCTGCCATTGACATTCTGTTTTCGATCTAAGATTTTTGGATGTTGGTTCTGTTTTAACTCTTAATTGTATGATGTGTTATATCTAGACTTCAATGTTGTGATGGCTTATGAATTGTTTCAACAATCCTTTGATATTTGCAAAATATCATTCTATATGTATTACTAGTTGAGAATTAAAAAAACTAGGTTTTATTTGTTTTAGTTTTCCATCTTACCATTCTTCATTTAACACTTTTACAAAATTTGTATTCCAAATTTTCTATCTCATACCGATTCAAATAATTTGTATTAGCTCCAAAATAAAAAATTATGGACAAAGTCTCTGGTGAGAACTCGTTTATGTGAGACGATTTGTAAAGCATACATAAAACATGTTAAATTATGGTTGTTAGTTGTTATATAAATAAAATATATTTTTTAGTAAGTTAAAATATATTTTTTAAAAGTATAATTAATGATTATTAAAATATTTTTCTAGAATGTTATAATATGATTTAGTATTAACATATTTTAAATAATAAGTATACTTTAATAATAGGTCGATTAATTTCACAACCCTTTTCCCACATACTCGTTTCACAGTAGATTACCCAAAAATAAATTAAAATTTTAGTATAAGAAACACATTGTCCAGTTTCAATTACAACTTAAAAATCGATACCACTAAAATTCTTTGATTTTCCGGCCAACCCAACCCAAAAAAAAAAAAAAAGTTGGGCCCATTTAAAGTGGGTAAAGCTCAGCCCAGCAGATTGTTTGGGCCCAATAGTATAAATTTTATAAAACCCCGAATTTGTGACCCGCCTCTTTTCTCACTGCGCAGAACCAGCGCAGTTTCAGTTCAGCAGCAGCGATTTACCGGTGGCATTTGCAGGCGTGAAGCTAAGTAAAGAAGTTATCTGATATGGGAGGAAGGGGAAGGTCTCGTACTCAGAGAAAACACTTCCGCCAGAGCAGAGAGAACGTGTGGAAACGCTCAAAATCCGATGATTCTGCAAATGCTTCAACCGACGATCTTAACAGTAAAGATAATCCAAGTTGGGAGCCCTTTGCCACACAAAATCCCTCTTTCGATGAGTACTACAAAGTAAGCATGAGAAATATGGAAAAGGAGATCTATCCTTTTTTATTATATATATATATTTTTCCAGTGAAGTATTTGTCTGTGATTGTGTACATTTGTATTCTAATCGTGTACAGGAGAGATTGTGTTCTTTAAAAAATGGAATGAATTGACTTATTCAATATAAATATAGTGAGTTGGGACTGTGTTTGAAATATGTGTAGGAGCAAGAAATTGTGTCACCTGAAGAATGGGATACCTTCATTGAGTGCCTTAGGACACCGCTTCCTGCTGCTTTCAGAATTAATTCCAGGTACGTACCCACACGATACTTGATGTTCTTATTTCTTCATATTCTTCTTTGTCTGTGGTGTAATAATTCTATTTATGTTTCCTGTATTGTGTTTGTGTGTGGTTTTATGATGATGTTTTCTGGGTGAAATGTTTTCATCTCAATTGACTGATGTAGATGGTGGCTATGGCTTGGTTCAAAGTATTTATTATAAATATAAGGTGTATGATTGACATTTAATGAAGATTTGATGCTTCTTTATTGATGTGGGTAATTTTGTACATAGTTGTAATAACTCCAATTTATGTCCGGTTTAGAAAATCGAAAGATAAAAAGCACACCCTTTATATCAAGGATGTATAGTGGTTCATATTTCTATCTTCATAAGTCAGGATGCTAATTTCCTCTCTTTCCTGTCGAGCATATAGTTCATCTTGACTTTGCAATCCACACACATCACGATGCACTTGGTCAATAACTTCAATAGCTCAACAAAAGTGAATTGGAGTCTCTCGTTGCACTGCATCTAAATGTAGATAGGGTACATGAAACGATAGCTAGCCCAATTCTATGATCCCTCTATAAAAATACTCCAATCCCTTTCCAAATCAGAAACAAAGTAGTTCTTGAATAATTCTTGATTTGATACCCAAAGACTAGCTCTATACTTAATTCTTCCATAAACATCCTCTATAGATTCAAAACAGTCATTGAAAATTCCAAACTCATCTTAGCAAGTGTTATGGTGGAATTGTTGACATTTTTACCACCAAGTGTCGGGTTGATGCAGCTGTTGTTGGTTTCCATGTCTTCTTTAGGCTTTTGAACATTGTGAAATGTTGCAGATTATTTCTGGGGTAATTCTTGGTCTTGTACTTCTTTTAGGACTTCAGTTATCATCATAAATCTTCCTTCTCTTCTGCCAACTAGAGGAAACTCTAAATATGCCTATATTTTCTTCAATTTTAAACAAATTTACTAATAATGTTTAAGCTTTTTACTTAATCTTTATCAAATTTTGCAGTAGTCCCTTTT
This sequence comes from Pogostemon cablin, assembly GCA_023678885.1. Taxonomy (NCBI): domain Eukaryota; kingdom Viridiplantae; phylum Streptophyta; class Magnoliopsida; order Lamiales; family Lamiaceae; genus Pogostemon; species Pogostemon cablin. The sequence continues at coordinate 4,267,930 of CM042993.1, read as the reverse complement.
ATAAGGACATTAGAATGCAGCTAGAGAATGACTTTACAAAAACTCTTCAGGCAGAGGTAGAACAGTCTCACCAGTTCATTTTTCAGTTGCAACTGCAGTGTGTTTATTTAAATATTATCATATCTTCAGCGCTAATTTATCTTTTGTGAACCTTTGATTTTTAGGATACTAATGGAACTGTAGTGGAGGCATTAAAGCCATTACTATGGTACCCAGATAATCTTGCTTGGCAGTCAAATTTTTCTCGGAACCAGTTGAGGAAGAATCAAACCCTTGAGCGGTGAGTGTTGTACTTATAGCATACTTTGTTTCTGCACTGATGGATGAAGAAATCAGGATTTGATTATTTTGTCTTTGTTGTGAGAGGTTTGAAAATCTCTTTTTTCTCTATAGTACCAATTGGAATAAAAAATATTGTAGGGTATAGAATTTCTTTTCATGGTTCATAATTAACCAGAAATAATTAAAAAACAAGTAGTTATTATTGTTCATAAGAAAGGATTCAACAAGAAAGAACCTCGATACTGAGTACTAACTCTGGGAAGATGTAAAAGAATCATAAGGGAAGTCAGAAATCTGGATAGGACTGCAAATAAGAGACAAATTACAACTTAGAGTAATAACTTTATACTTTTTTTTTGGTAATTAATGATCAAATTCTGTTGATTTTTAAAAAAATGCTCTACATTTGTTATTGTATCACATTTGGGTCTTGTTCTACCCCTTTTTTAACTTTGTGCATAAACATGCACAAGTTTCCCTTGTATTAAAAATAATGCAAGTGAGTACTATACTTTGAAGACAGTTTCTTACATCAACACAATGAGTTAAAGACTATTCCCCTTGTAATGCTGTCATAAATTTCTTATATTTTCCTGGCCTCTGTAACATAACCATATTTCAAATCATCAACTCAGCGAAGTTTGTAGTGCAGAATGTAGCGACATGGCTTTATTGAGTTATGATGCATGCAATCTGTGTGATTTTCAAAATCTAATATGTTTCGTTTTTATTGATAGAAGTCAAAGATGCTCTTTTATTATCTACTTTGAATTTGAATTTGTGATTTGGCCAGCCTAAAACATTTACATCACTTTTCTCAGGTTTCATTCTTTTTTGAAGCTAGAAAATGAGATTGGAAACATTACAAGACAGGAAGCAGTTAGCATGGTTGGTTGGTTTTCCATCTACATAGATACTCTATTAATCAGCTGTACCTCCAGTTTATGTAATGTTTTTTCATTTGAATTCAGGTTCCTCCACTATTCCTTGATGTACGTCCCGATCATTCTGTGCTTGACAGTAAGCTAACGCCAATTACTTCAAAACTATTTTCTGAATTTCCTTTATGCATGCTATTATTCTACTCCATGCTATGTGGAAAAATGATTCACATCCTGATATAATCTCTGATGTCCAGACTTTGTGTTTTACGTCATGCAGTGTGTGCAGCGCCAGGTTCTAAAACATTTCAGTTACTGGAGATGATATACAATTTGATACAACCTGGAACTTTACCCAGTGGATTGGTATTGTCCTTGCCTTTTCTTTCTTTTACTTGTTTTCTGCCACTGGATAATATGCTAATGCAGATTTCTCGAGATTTTTTAGATTTTGTTTCTTCTTCATTGTCTTTGTTTGAATCTTACTTGATGTTACTGTATGATATACATCTGATGTAGGTGATAGCAAATGATCTGGATGTTCAAAGATGTAATCTTCTTATTCACCAAACAAAAAGGATGTGCACGGCCAACTTGATTGTCACAAATCATGAAGCTCAACACTTTCCAAGCTGCCATTTACACAGGAATCTTGAAAGTAAAGGACCCGGTATTTGTCAGCTTCAGTTTGATAGGGTTTTGTGTGATGTCCCTTGCAGTGGGGATGGAACTTTGCGCAAGGCTCCTGATATCTGGAGGAAATGGTAATTACTTTCTAGTTGCTGCTTTGCTGTTATTTTTATGCTGTATCTTCTTTCCAAGTTTTGGCATTACATTATTGACATTCTTCCTTCTTTTACACTTCCTTAATTTCAGGAATTCAGGAATGGGTAATGGTCTCCATGGCCTACAAGTTCAGATAGCAATGCGAGGTACCTTCTTTCTTAAACTAATTCTTTATCTCAATTATGTCACTCAGCATAAAATATTACCCTAAAAAATAAATGCTACTTAGCTTCTGTCAGATTTGGTGCTTAAACAGTTGCGCTGGGTTTTGTTGTCTGATCAACATATCACATTGTCAATGATACTTAAGGAACATATGTATTGTAAAGAGGAGATCCATGGTTCAATCCTCCTGGCTTGAATTTCCAAATTTGTGAATGGATTTTTTTTTTTTTTTTGCCAATATAGAAAAGAGCTCAGAGATTTCACCAGAAAAGCACCAATTAGTATTAATTTTAGAAATGGTCTATTACAGGTTTAGCTTTGCTTAAAGTTGGTGGACGGATGGTATATTCCACCTGCTCAATGAATCCAGTGGAGAACGAGGCAGTGGTTGCTGAGGTAGTTATTGAATTTTATTAGAAAAGACTTTATGTTTTCCTATGGGCTCTTACAGCTAAGTTTAAGTGAAAACTTGTGTTATCTTTGGTTGGATTAAGCTAGTGGTAGACAGGGTGAGAATGATGTGGCGCATCCTATCATTTTATTTGTTGCATGTTTTTCAAGTTGGATCTTTCATCTTCTCCGACCACCCTTTGATCTTTGACAATGGTCTAACACGATATGATGTGTCTATTCATGGATGATAAAGGGTTAAATCTCATGGGTGTTTCATATGGTTTATATTATATTCTTATAGATTTTCATGAACCTTAAATATCTTCTTCATCTCAGGTTTTACGGAGATGTGGAGGAACAGTTGAGCTCTTGGATGTCTCCACTGAACTTCCGCAGCTTGCTCGCAGGCCAGGTCTTAAGAAATGGAAGGTTAGTATTTCTATTTCAGAGTAGTTTGCCTGTTGGTTTTCCTCGACACATTATGCATAGAAAATATTAGTTTAAAACTTTCTGAATAAACCATTTGAATTTTTTCTAGCCATTCACATACTAATTGATTATCTAGCTTTTGATTTATTGTTCATTTGCTCATGCAGGTTCGAGATAAAGGGCTGTGGTTGTCATCTTTTAAGTATGTTCCTAAATATCGCAGAACTGTGGCAATACCAGGCATGTTTCCTTCTGGAAAGTCATATGATGAGACACCGGAGCCTGATCATGAAACAGCCACCGAACAAATTTGTGAGGACAGCAACAACAAATCTCAAAATGGGGATGAGTTGATGCATGATACAGTGTCTCCAACAAACAACTTGGAGGCAGAAATTACAGACTTACCCTTAGAACGCTGTATGCGGATAGTACCTCATGATCAAAACTCGGGGGCTTTCTTTATTGCAGTTCTTCACAAGCTTTCCACGCTGCCTGGTATGTTCCATCCTTGTTTAGTTTTAAAAGTAATGCAAGTGTATATCACGTCTCTAACTTGACCTGGATGCCTGGTAACCTGTGCACCATGATACATCTATATCATACTTTTATGAGCACATTGGCTTTTTTGTTTTACTTTCACCTCTCTCTTGAGTTTATAATGTTTGTTCCTGCAATTGCAATTCACCTGAAGTATATACATGTTTCACAGCCACTGCTACAAATCCGAAGAAATCTACAAGTTCTCCTGAAAAAACAGATTCTAGCATTGCTAAACCTGAGGATCAAAATGAAGTGAAAGAGGATGGAGATGATGTTTTAAGTGGCGAAGGAGATGTTCAAATCTCTGAAACAACTCATGATGTCGGATCTCCTGATACTGAAATTGACGAAAAACTTTTGGATACTGACACAAATAAGATAAATGTTCCAGATGAAAAAGAGGATATTGAGCCTTTGCCTGATGTAACTGATGCTGAACCGGTTGCTGGAAAGAGGAAGCTGCAAATTCAGGGGAGATGGAGAGGAGTAGACCCTGTTCTATTCTACAAGGATGATGCTGTTGTGGGGAGGATAATGGAGTTTTATGGAATCAAGGAATCCCTTCCATTCAAAGGTCATCTTATTTCAAGAAACAGTGATAATAATCATGTAAAGAGAATTTACTACGTATCAAATTCCGTGAAGGAAGTGCTTGAGTTGAATCTTCTAAGTGGCCAGCAGCTTAAGATAGCTTCTGTGGGGCTAAAGATGTTTGTAAGTAATTATCCTTTCAGCTCATTATGCCATTTTATGTGGGAAAAAATGCTCAGAATACAGTTCTAATCCCTATGGCTGCAAGTGCATTATAAATTTCCAATTTTGAAAGGGATGCTTTATATGTGATATTAAATGTCTAGGGGCTTCTTCCCATATTCTGAAATGTGCATATTTATCTTTTAAGTTTTGTTGAATAATCTTTGTATGTGTTTTGATTTCAGGAGCGGCAAACCTCAAAAGAAGGGACATCCGCACCTTGTTCATTCCGTATATCATCAGAAGGATTGCCATTGATTCTGCCGCATATAACCAAACAAATTTTGTATGCTTCTCCAATAGAATTTGAGCATCTTTTGAAGTACAGAAGTATCAAATTTCAGGATTTCGTCAATCCTGAGTTTGCAGAGGCGGCCACAAAGCTATTGCTGGGTTGTTGTGCTGTAATTCTAAGTAAAGGTTTGTACGATGTAATCATCATAATCATCCAGAGAAACTGTTTTTCATTAAGCCAATCCAAGTTAATTTCCCCCCTTCCATTTTCATCTCTGCAGAAGGCCAGGCCTCATCAGGTTCTTTGGGAGATGATACACCTATTGCAATTGGGTGTTGGAGAGGTAGAACTAATGTTGCGGTGATGGTGAATGCGATCGACTGCCAGGAACTACTTGAAAGGGTGTCAATTCTCAGGGCAGCGGAGGAAGCATCACATCCTGGTGGTGGCGATTCCTCTATTCCAGAGGCTGGTGAGGATGGAACAATGAATGGTTCTGAGAGCCCTGCAAAGCTTGATTCAACCAATGATTCTTGAGATTATAGTAGTTCAATTCCTTCAATTTTGGTGGCTGTAATTTCACAATCAGAAGAAACGGTTTCAGCAAATCAAGGTTCTGGGGTGTAAAACAGAGGCACAAGTAGATACTAGGTTGCCTTTCTCTTGTAATACTTCTAAGTAGTGGTTGCATTTTTGAAGCATATTTAGGGACATCAACCAATCTATATCCGGATACTGAAACACATTCAAACTTCTTGGGTACTTATTTAAACTGAGATCTTAGCTGGATTTGATTTATAGTAATTATTTTATCCTTATTTCTGGTTTCAACTTAAAGACGAAAAATACAACTCCTAATGAAAAAGTAAATAAAAATAAAAAATTGCACAAGATCAGTGACAAACTACACTGCAAACTAGTGAAAATAGATGCCATGTAATATTGATGCTACAACTGATACCACAAAAATTTACACACACACATATGGATGTGAGAGTGGATTTGTCGTAAAACAGAAGAGGTTCATCAAACAGTAGATAATAAGGGGAGATGTACCCATCAGAATCAAATATGGAAGTCTGTTGAATGCTGTTCACTTAAAAAAAAAAAATCGAAGCACTATCATGCAGATGCTGCAACAATATCAGATTTACAACTGAATACATGATATAACATCAAAAGAACATCATACTCCAAAAAATATTCACGACCGGCAACACATTCTATTCTGTTCTGGGATTACTTGGGCAGGACCAGGAACAAGGATCTTCTTACCGGACAGTGATGCAGGATTGCTATCTGCTTGGTCTTCAGCCACAAGATTTTTCTTGTTAACAATGTTAAAAATCTCTGTCAACACTGTTAGAAAAGACTCTTCTACGTTGGTTGCTTGCAATGCCGATGTTTCTAAGAAGAACAGTCCTTCCTTTTCGGCAAATTCCTTGGCATCCTCTGTAGACACTGCTCTCAGGTCTTCAAGATCGGTTTTGTTCCCAATTAGATTGATGACAATGTTTTTGTCCGCATGAGCACGCAACTCTTCTAGCCAACGTGGGATGTGGTCGAAGGTCTGTCGCTTAGTTATGTCGTATACCAACATAGCCCCCACAGCACCCCTGTAATATGCACTTGTGACAGCTCTGTATCTGATCACGAGAACCCATATTGACAAAATTATCAATCAGAATAAAACATTTTGGAATCAGAGGATTTAAAAGTTCCATTTTTGGACCATCCGCATTTTATGCATGCATATCTAAAAGATTTATATATATTTATAGATATATGAAAATAGTTCAAATTTAATTACAATTATCATTCATCAAATTCATAAGATATTAAAAGAGTTGGGATCATCCCATTTCTTTCCAGTAGCAAAACTGGCTTTAATGTTAATCTCAGTTATTTCAGCCATTGCAATGTACTCATTCCAGAACAAGAAACCATGATTAGGGTCAAAATGAAACAAAGGGTAATTTGTTCCATTTTATTTATGGAACAAAAGGTTTGGGTCATACTGGATTGAACAGAATAGAATTGATAACTATGGTATCAATTCATCAAAAGACAGCCTGATCTTTAAAGAATTCAAACATCTCATCCAACTAATAACTGATTTAGGAATGCATAAAATGCAAAAGGAATCAAAGAGGCATCATGTCAACCATGTAGCCTGAAACAATAGGCATTAGGTTGCAGAGGAATCAGATGAGATGAGCATTGAGATACCAAAATGGGTTACATCTTACTTTTCACCAATGCTTATATAGAAACTTTTATGAATTTATGCACACACATATAGACATCGAGTGCCCATTCTCACCTAAATCTTCAATTTTGTAATAACTTTTTATTAACAAAAGAGATATATGAGAAATTGTAGTTGGGTGATGTCTGTTAGAGACATTAATTATGGCAGAAATAATAATCTAAACGTGATTCTGCCTTCAAATTTTCTTTTGACGATTTGATTCGGTTTTAGTGAACAAGTGAGATTGATAAACCTCCTCAGATTCTAATGTTTAAGTAAATCACATATTAATTTCCCACCAATTAAATGCTTCTCAACAGTAAATTAACAAAGCTATCAACAAAGGCAACTTCTGATCACAAATCAAACATCAAATTCAAATCAAGATTCAAAATTTAAGTCTATGCACTCACTAAATTCCATTTAGAAACCGAAATTCAATGAATTCCAATTCCATGGGCTAAATTCCATTTACCTAAGCACACTGCTACCATCGCTGGAACACAATCTAAACCAGAAAACACACACAATCAAATCAACACAGCATATATTCAGCTTCATATACACAAAAAGGCAAAACCAGAAAAATAAAACAGGAAACAGTATTTCAATCACACACACAAAAAAAAAGAGAAACTTGTACGTCCTTGTACCTTTCCTGGCCAGCAGTGTCCCAGATCTGAGCTTTAACGGACTTGTGCTGTATCATCATGGTGCGGGTTTGGAACTCCACACCAATTGTAGCCTTGGAATCCAAGCTGAACTCGTTACGCGCGAACCGCGAGAGAATTTGGGACTTGCCGACCGCCGAGTCACCGATCAGAACCACCTTGAAGACGTAGTCAATTTTCTGGCTAGGGTCGCCGTATCCTCCACTGCCCGCCATTTCACTCAGATGAGAGTGTGTTTGTGTGTGAGAGAGAGAAGTTAGAGACAGGAAACGAAAGAAACTGGGAGAGAAAGAATGGAGAAGATCGGATACCAGTCCAAATGAAGTCTTATTCCGTAATTAATTAAATTTTAATCATTTTTTATTTTATTTTATTTTAATTGTTAACACACAAACCTTGAATAAACTCAATGCTTTAATTAATTTTAAAATTAAAATTATAAGCTATCGCATTTGAAGATTGCATTATGATTTAGTTTAGACTTATATCGAAATACTACATAATGTGTGTTGACCCGTTAATCTGTAATTTGCCTTGGCCAGGGTAATTAGTCAAGTAAAGTCAATTAAGAATCCCTAAATTACTGAACATAAATTGGGCTTATATTTTGATTCCTTTTGAGAACTAATAAAACGAATCAAATTAGATTGGTAAATGAATAAAGAATTGATATGAAGAGATTGCGTCCGTTTAATAATAAAATTCTAATAACAAATTTGCGCTTAGGGATGCATAAAATATTGCATGTATAAAAAGATTGGAGTTGATTTGTTTTATATGGGCACAGCTTTCAAGAGAGACGTTTGGCTCAATTATTATTATTTAATTACATTCCATGACCAAACATTTGATAAAATTAAATTAAAATAAGAGAAACTCTCTTGTGAGACGAATTTTTTGTGAGACGGTTGTGAGATGGGTTGACCTATTACTAAAGTATGCTTATTATATAGGTAAAATATGCTTAATGGTGTACCCCACCATTAGGGGCTCCCACCGATAAAGTATGCTTATTTATAGTTAAAGTATGCTAATAATTAATTATATTATAACACCTAAAAATCATACTTTAGTTCATCATTTATCATATTTTAGAAAACATACTTTAACAACCATTAAACATACTTTATCTATATAATAGGCATACTTTAACACGTCTCACAAACTGTCTCACATATATAATGTCTCACAAGAGAATTTGTCTTAAAATAATCCTTGAACATGTCATTTAAAATCCCTTAATTAATGCCCACAATAAAATTTTCTACACTCAAAACTCAACCCTTCCTTAAAAAAAAAAAAAAAAAAAAAAAAAAAAAAAAAACCAAATCACCCACCCTCATACAATGACGAAGCTTATCCAAATCCTAGCTTGAGTCTTAAATTTCATGAATATCAATATATTCATTATTTTAGAGAAAGATGATGGGAAAGAAAGAAAAAGAAAAAGAAAATGAAAACACGTATAAGCTTTTTAATTGATTTAAAATTCATTTTAAGCTCTTGAACTCTTTTTTCGACAAACCATGAGCAAAATTTTAAGCTCTATTGATCTAAAAATATTACTCCCTCCGTCCCATAATTATGTTCACCGTTATTGTAGATACGTAGTTTAAGAAAAGTTGCTTTTTATCAACTTTATTGACTTTTTAGGGGTATGATTGTATTTTTAGGTAATAAATAAATTACAAAGTATGTTATATGTGTTAGGTGAGAGTGATATTTTTAAAATTAAGATAACTTTTGAGGTTGTTAGTTAATGTGGAGTTTCCTTTTTTGGGTAGTGAATATAAGTGTGAGACGAATGAATACGAAAATGTGAACATAAGTGTGAGACGGAGGGAGTATGATTTTCGTAACAAATATGATTTTCATTCAACATTATATATAGTGAACAATATCGGCCAACATTGATCGAGTATTGTGATAACTTTCATCGAACACTGGGCCGAACAATGTTATAATTTTTGTATAACAACGTCCGAATATTGTAATGATTTTCTTCCTAACACTGAAAAATTATGTTATCATTTTTGTCAAGCATTGATCGAACTACATACTTTGCCTCGGCACTAAGATCAAAACATTGTATTTTTCAATTATCTTTTATCAAATCAAACTTCACAATCATGCGTTTTCTAAATATATATCTAAAAATTCAAACATTAAGTGTCTTCATTGTCATGCGTCTAAAACTTATAAAAATCATAAAATTAATTATTGAAAAAAATTTACATGTACTGTATAACTTTTTAATTTGAATTTTGCATCATTAAATAATTATTTTAATAAAAACAAAAATAACAATACTGGCCCAAAATAACTTGAATATAAAGAGATGATATCCATATGTTTGGCTGATGGACTATAATACTGAACATTTTAGGGCTATGTAAGTCGGTCCGGCACACACGTGATGGGCTTTTATGATAATCTTTATGTAAGTCAATCTCCAAAAAAAATATTAAAAAATTTAGACTTTTCATCATCACTTTGGCCCATAATGTTATATGGGAAAAATAACACGCTACCAAAAAAATTTAACGAAAAAGTTTTTTTTGTCCCATTGTCGATACATAAAAATCGATAAATTAGTGTAAATTATCAAATTACTCTAGTTCTGCTCATGTTTGACTTGATTAAAATTTGAACATAGCTTATAATACTGTTGGAATTCATTATTCTAAACCAATGGTGAATCCAATGACATTTTTGTGTTGGAATTTTTTATATTTAAAAGTGATTGAATTTGAACCCTTGACATCTTGAGTATATTGACATATCATCTACCAACTTAACTAATGTATAATTTATATTATAAATTGACATTTAAATTTATAAAAATCTCTTTTTCTGATGGAATTTTCGTTGGAATTTTGCAACGACTTAAGTTTAATTGAAATTTCTATTGGAGATGTCCAATGGTTTATCAAGCTATTGGAATTTTTCAACGGCTTAAATATATATGGGAAATTTTGTTGGAAATTTCTTTAGATTTTATATGAATTTTCGTTGAAAATTTTCAATAGTTTATTAGGGTATTGGAATTAGCATTGAAAATTTCTAACGATTTAAATTTTAATTGGATTTTCGCTGGAATTTTCCAACAGTTTAAAGTTTCATTGGAAAATTTGTTGGAACTCTAAAATTTCTAACAATTTTCCTTTTCATTAGAATTTTTCTATTGGAATTTGATATTTTTCTTATAGTGACTCAAATATATTTTTAGAAACTCATTAATAATTCAAAAAAGTTTGAACAATTCTGCAATCGGCTTGACTCAGATTTATAATCCTACAATGTGGCAGGCTTGTAAAGTCCCCCTAACTTTTGCATATGATTGACAAATTACATAGTATTAAACACTTTGTATTAGAGAAGTAAAATATTTTAATTAATGTTTCTATTGTTATTAATTTATATATAATTTTATTATTATTAATTTATTTGATTTAAAATACGCAATATAGTACTCTCCGTGTCCCTTGTAGTTACATGAATAAATGAGCACGTGGATTTTGAAAAGTTTTTTTTAGGTACATAAGTAAGAAAAAAGTATGTGATATTTTTTAATATTATGATGTCTTAAGGATATTTATATTGTATAGTATTACTATAATTGGAAAATTAAGTAGTGGTACAAATGAAAATGAAAACGGTACAAAATATAAGAAACTGGACTATTATACATTATACTTTGTACTATTATTTAAAATAAAAAAAGTATGTGATATTTTTTAATATTATGATGTCTTCGTCCGCCATTGACCCAACATGCACAAAAATTAGCCACCAATGAAATGACGATTTATGTTCACTGAATTTAATTAGAAGCACGTTTTTTCCACGAGTTACTGTGTGATGGACGATCGTCAATATTAATAATATGAATACATTATTGATTTTATTGTAATGCATAACACCATTACTTTTCATACTAATATATTGAATTTTCTCCTGTTTGAAAAAAAAAAAACAGGTATTTTCTTTTTAACGAATCACATTGAACTTCGTACTTTTCCTTGACTTGTACAACCCATTTGAAAATTAATACTCCCTAATACTCTCAATTATCTTCACCTAAAAATTATCTTCATAATTTCATGTTCATGAGTTCAACAAAATCTTGTATCATCTAGAGAAAAAAAAAACATTTTAATTGAATAACCTACTTTAGTTTAAAAAATAATACTCATACCTGTCACATATAATATTTCTATTTGTTATCTCCACATTACCAAAAAAAAAAAAATGTCAATAAAATTTATTACAAAGAAAATTCTTAAACTTCGTATTTACAAAACTAACAAAAAATTCCTAGCCGTAAAAAAAAAAAAAAACAACGTTTTTCACGAGGGCTGTGGATCCCATACGACTGAATACTAATACTCATTAATGTCTATTTTATATCGATCTTACAATTTATAGCACGTACAATACATGTCAATTTCTAATTTATTATTGGTTGTTGAAAAATTAAAATTTTAATTTAAGGGTGTGATGGAATATGTTTGTGAAATAAATTAGGGGCTTGTTATTTGTCCTCAGGATTTAAAGAAAAAATAGTACTCCCTCCGTCCCGGGTATTTTTATCTGTTTGTACGGGCACGGAGATTAAGACGTTTTATTTTTTTAATATATAATGTAAGAAAAAGTAGGGATAAATTAGTAATTTAAAAAGAAAAAGTGAATAAAGTTATTGCGAATGATGAATAAAGTGTAAAAAAGTAAATAAAGTTGTTGGGATTGTAAAAAGTAGGTAATAAAATAATATGTATTTTTGCCAAAAATGGAATGAGTAAAAATACGTGGGACACAAAGTGGGTAAAAATACGTGGGACGGAGGGAGTATAATTTTTTTGAAAAAGTCTTTTGTGAGACGTTGTGAGACGGATCAACCCATTACTAAAGTATGCTTATTGTATAGATAAAATATGTTTAAGGGTTGTTAAAGTATGTTTTGTAATGTATGCTGGATTATGCATTAAAGTATGATTTTAGTGTGTTATAATATGATTTATTATTAACATACTTTAACTACAATAAGAATACTTTATTCATACAAATATACTTTAGTGATGGGTCGACCCGTCCCACACGAGTCTCACAAGAGAGTGTGCCAATTTTTTTATGCAGTACCTTCGAATGCTTTATTTATTTTCTTAAATATGTAGTTTAATACTAATTTTTAAAGTTTTATTATTGACATGAGTAAACGAATGAATCAAATTATCAATTGCTTTCCATTTTCATTCTTCAGAGAAAATACCTAACACTAGTATATTCCTTTCATCGATGAAAATTGGATACCAATTTTGGGAATGAAATTTCACTGAAGTTATACTTTAAAAAAAAAAAAAAAAAATATATATATATATATATATATATATATATATATATATATAAAAAGAAGTATTAAATATGAATGAATACGATTTGTAATAGAATAGATGTTGTGTAATAAAGTGTGTTAATAAAATAGATGGACTAATATAAAGCTTCATCACCTTTTTTTGGAAAATAGATGTTAAGTCACCTTTTGGAGGATGAAAATACGCCACATTTTTACAATTTCAAAATGAGCACTTTTATATATTTGCACATGAAAATACCAATGCACTCTTGGAGAGTTAATACAATTTAAAAATTAGGATTTAATATTTAGAATTTAATTCGAAAATTTGGAATTTAGTAGATACTATATGTTTAGGGTTATTAATGATTATTATGTTAGTTATGAGATTGATCAATTTGTAAGCCGCCTGTGAATAGGGTTTGCTATCTCTCAAATTAATCAATCTATCCTAGTACATTTCAAGTCCCAAACAAAAGAAAATAGAAAAATAAAAATAAAAAAATCAGTAAACAAAGACCACAAAGTTAGACACGGAAGATCTCAATAATTAATTAACTACTATAGTCGATGTGAAGTGTGTGGTACGATGTTTTCTTTTTTTTCTATATAATAAACATTTGTCTAAAATCAATAATGCATCTCTTATAGTTATAATTCATGGAATATCCTAGTGTAGAATGTAGCCCTGGACTTCCTCTTGATTCATCATCTCCAGTTCCATTTTTGAACAAAGTTCCTGGCATTCACTTGACCTGGAAAGATCTCCGGGTCACCGTGGCGGATGGGCAGCGGCCTATCCTCCGCGGCCTCACCGGCTACGTTCGCCCTACCGAGGTTTTAGCCGTCATGGGCCCTTCTGGCTGTGGAAAGTCCACTCTTCTTGATGCATTAGCAGGTCTACATATATATTTCCATTATACCCTTAAATAATTATCTAAAAACACTGACAATAAACATTAAATCTTGAGGGTATAATAGGCATAAACCACTACATTTCGTGTTCTATTTTAGTTTGTTTCAAATATATAGTCCAGCATGTTATATACCTTTGATTAGCCAATTAGTCATTTATTCAAATTCAGTATGATATATATAATTCTATGATTTCAGGGAGGTTAGATTCAAACACGAGGCAGAAAGGAGAAATCCTCATCAATGGACGAAAGCAAACGTTAGCTTTTGGAACTTCTGTAAGAAATTCAAAGATTATACATAAACAATACTATTATTATGCATGATTTCAATCAAGATTAATTTATATCTATAGTACATCAATCTTTCAGTATCTTTTTACTTTATTCGGTACCAAAAAAGTTAGGACATTTATTTTCGTCTCAAACCTTTCAGCTTTTCTCTAATTTTGTCCCAAAACAAATATTTTTTACCAATTTTGTCTCATAACTTTATAAAGCACCGATTCAATCTCATCCATGGAATTAGAAAAATTAAATATTTTATTTAAGTATTACAATTTTAGTGAGAATTTAAAAGTTATGACACTATTCGAAGAAATTTAGTTTCTCGAAACCATTTTTAATAAAGTAAATTTATATAATACTATTTACACACATTTGTCATGCATGCATGATGTATGTATGTAGGCATATGTGACACAAGATGATGCCCTAGTGACAACATTGACCGTACGAGAAGCAGTGTACTATTCAGCACACCTTCAACTGCCAGATTCCATGTCCAAAGCTGAAAAGAGAGATAGAGCTGAATCTATCATCAAAGAGATGGGATTAAACGACGCCGTTGATACAAGAATCGGCGGGTGGAGCGTGAAAGGGTTGAGCGGCGGCCAGAAGAGACGAGTCAGCATTTGCATTGAAATCCTGCGACGGCCAAAGCTTCTGTTCCTGGACGAGCCGACCAGCGGTTTGGACAGTGCGGCGTCGTATCATGTCATGAAACGGATTGTGAAACTGGCCGAGAACGAAAGAATAAGTGTCATTGCATCTATTCATCAGCCAAGCAGTGAAGTGTTTGAGCTTTTCCATAACCTTTGCTTGCTCTCATCTGGACAAACTGTCTATTTTGGTTCTACTTTAGCAGCTAATCAGGTAATAATTAACTAATCCACTCTAATTATTTCGTGTTACGTGTAATTTATTATGCGTGTCATTCATCTAACATGTTTTGACTTTGTGTCGTAGTTTTTTGCTTCGAATGGATTCAAGTGCCCATCTATGAGGAGCCCATCTGATCATTATTTGAGAACTATTAATCAAGACTTTGATTTGGTGAGCACTTAATAATATTAATATTCAACAAATGCGTCGTTACTATTTCATCATTGTAATTTATATATTTGCGAGTGTTTGATTCATTAAAGTTACTAAGAGATTTAATGAAGCTTTAAAATGTCATAGACAAAAAATTAGTATAAGAATTGTTTTAATTTTTTTTTTGGTTTGGGAAAATATTCAGACCTTTAAGTATAATCGATTCCAGTTTTAATCTTGTTTTTCTTACAAATTCTCACCTTGGTCCTTTTTTTTCTGTCTAAATTTAGTATTTTATCAAATTTAGTCAATTTATTTGAACAAAATGGACCAAAATCGGAATAAAAAAAAACTAAAATTGAGAATTGCAAATAAAAATGACTAAAATTGAAGTCGGTAACTGCGAATTTGATATTTTCTTTATTATTTTCAAGAAATTTTATAACTCACCTCTTCCTTAAGTGGCAATACACCGAGCTCCTTAGTTTTAACTAATCGACTTAAAAGAATACTAAGCACATTTAAATTAAATTAGCGTATAAGCTTCTTGATTTTTAATAAATTTTAAAAGTTAGCTCATGTAACTCCCAAACATTCCCTAGTTTACTAACTAAGAACTGAATAAAATACAAAATTAATTATAAGGAATTATAATTAATAATTTTGTGATAGGAGGATGAAGAAGGAAATGGTGGTAGGGGAAGTGCAACAGAGGCTATTAACATTCTGGTGAGGGCATATGGGTCATCCGATACAAACCGACAGGTGAAGCAATGTGTGGATGAAATATGCCAACAGGTAATTAATTATACTTTATTTAATGATTAATCCCTTAATAGTATATAGTAGTCCATATCATATCACAATTTGGCAAATATATTTAAATTGTCCAAGTACGACGTTTCATGAATCAATCAAATTATTAATTGCCAACTCAGAAACTTATCTAATAACCTGTCACAACAGCCTGATTTTTATTGTTGGAGTATGTCAATATGCATATATACCATCATATTTAATTTGAGGCTAAATTTTAGGTATACCCAAATATTTTAACTACAATTTTATTTTATCCTTAATACATCATATAGGTGTAATACTTATTTATAATGACTATGTTTTTTTTTTATAATAAAATTAGTATTTTGATTAATAATATTTTTAAATTTGATCGACAAGATATAAATATGAGAATTCTTTTTGTTTCTTTGATTATATTATAATTTGAAATTTATAAGTCTCTCTCCTAGGTTGCATATAATGGTCCCTTAGTTTTTATAAAAGGATTTTGTAGAAAATACAAAGTATATTTTTGTGACAATATCTAATGCGACATGAGTCGACCCATTATTAAAGTAATAATTTTTATATACGTAAAATATGTTATTGAGTAGTTAAAGTAAGATTTACTAAAGTATAATCAATATTACACTAAAGTATGAATGTAGGATGTTATATTATGATTTACTAAAATTATAATTATTGATTAATGAATCATACACATCCTAAAATTATACTTTAATGATCTAAATTATACTCTAATTACTCAATAACATATCTCACCTAATAATCATATACTCCCTCCGTCCCGGAGAAATTAACACATTTTTTTTGGGCACGGAGATTAAGAAGTATAATAAATTAATGTAAAGTGAAATGAGAGAAATAATATTTAATGTGTAGTGGGTAGTTGTATTGGTAGTGAGTGTGATGTTTGTGTGGACCCATGTAAATAAACAAATAGTTTTTATGTGGGTCTCATATCCTTAAAAAGGAAATATGTCAATTTTTGTGGGACAACCAAAAAAGGAAAGTGTGTCAATATCTTTGGGACGGAGGGAGTATTAATAATGAGTCCACCCATTTCACACACAACACTATCATAATTAGAAGGTGCCAAAAAAAAAAAACCACAATATATAAACTCTCATATTACTTTTAATAATTTTCTTAGAATTCATTATAAATAATACTAATTCAATATAGACCAAACAATTTAAAAAATTAAATGTCAGGGTTTATTATATATTTTTTATAATCCTTTGTCTAAGTCTTAATTTTATTAGTATTATTTTAAAGCATAGAAAATGAGAGTAAGTAAATTTGGTGTAGTACTATATGGGATGGACAGAGAAAAGGGAGAGGAGGCAAGCAGGATTGATTACACAGTGTGTGGTTTTAACACGAAGATCATTTGTGAACATGTTTCGTGATTTGGGTTACTATTGGTTTCGATTTGTCATATATATAGCTCTCTCCTTGTGCATTGGAACTGTCTTTTATCACGTTGGCTCTACTCCTTCCTCCATTCAGGTACCCTTAACTATAAATGCTCTCTCTATATATTATACATCTGAAATTAAAATAAAATCACAAAATCTGCAATCAATCACGTGTCAGTGTCAAAATATGAATAAACATACTTTTCATACTACTATAATAATGGAGTAATCCGTTACATCCGTCTCACAAAAGGAGTGTCCCTTCTTCAAAACTATACTTCCTCCGTCTCATCCTAATAGTTACATATTTTCATTTGAGCATCTCATTCTAATGGTTATATTTATCTTTTTAGCATATGAGAACCACACAAATTAATTACTTACTTTTCTCCATGGGCTCACACATCCCACTAATATACCTACTCACTTTACATTAAATTATTATTTCTCTCACCTCAATACACATTAAAATAAGTACTATATTCATTAATCGCCGTTGCAAAAGGCAAACGTAACCATTAGGAGGGGACGAAGGAAGAATGTGAATAGCTTAGAATTATTATTACAATTAATTGCATATTCACAGTATCGATTCTTCAACTTGTTAAATTGGTTCATAAAAAAAATTATATCCTTATTAATTAAAATAAATACTTAGTGATTAAAAACGTTATGTAAACCTTGTGCACCATAAAAGCCACTCTTTTTTTTTATTATCAAATGGAGTACAAGTGAAAATGACCAAATGTGTCATGTGCTTTGGAAGTGAAAATTCAATCATAACAGTAAAAAAGATCACATAACTATGAATGATACTCCATATTAATACAAGTGTTTTTTTGGAGGTAATGTGAACAAGACAGTAACTAATCTATGTTATAATTATTCAGAATTTTTTTTCCCAATTAAATCAAAAGTGGTGATTTATTCTATTCTACTACACTTTTTTTAATTGAATATATGAAAATTAGTTTAGTTGAATAAAATGGGGTGATAATTCTGCAGGCTAGAGCTACAATGCTGGCCTTCATTTCATCTTTCATGACTTTCATGGCCATCGGAGGATTCCCCTCTTTCGTTGAAGATATGAAAGTAAGAAACCCTAATTCAATTATTCTTCCCCAATTAATCAAACCAATACAATCACATAACATCATCTTACCAGATCTTCACCCGCGAACGGCTGAACGGCCACTACGGCGTGGCGGCGTTCGTCGTCGGAAACACCCTCTCCTCCGTGCCCTTCCTCTTCCTCGTATCCGTCCCCCCCGGCGCACTGGCCTACTATCTCGTCGGCCTCCAGAAAAGCCCCAATCACTTCGCCTACTTCGCCCTGCTCCTCTTCTCCTCCATGCTGCTGGTGGAGAGCCTGATGATGGTGGTTGCCGCCGTCGTGCCGGACTTTCTCATGGGCATCATCACCGGCGCCGGAATCCTAGGCATCATGATCCTCAACAACGGCTTCTTCCGGCTACCCAACGACATCCCCAAGCCATTCTGGAAATATCCGATTTACTACATTTCTCTGAACAGGTATGTAAATCAGGGTTTATACAAGAATGAATTTGAGGGATTGACGTTTCCAAACGGGCGGAATTCGAGTATTGGGGGTGATGAGATTTTGAGGAATGTTTGGGAAATGGAGATTCGGGATTCCAAGTGGATAGATTTGAGCGTGATTATTGGAATGATGTTTGGATACAGGGTTCTGTTTTGGTGTATCGTAAAAAGTGCGGAAAAGGTTAATCCCATGATTAGGGCTCTATTAGGGAAGTTAACCAAACAGAGGACTGACGTGGAAGATCCTTAGCGTTTTAATTAGACTTTTTTTACCCTACAAATTTAATAAGTTTAAATATATATACTCTTTTGTTTCGCTTTAATATTTATGTTTATTGTTTTATACATTGATTTAATTAAAAATGTATGTTAAAGTTATTAGGATGAGTATAAAAAATAATATTACGTAGAGATGTGTATAAAAATTAAATATTACTGAAATTGTTTTTACCACTTTAAGAAAAAGAAAAATGTGTAGTGTGTAATTGTTTTTGTTGGGTATATTTGAGTTTCGATATAATATGTTAACTTGAAAAATATGACAGAAATAATAAGAACGGAATTTGAGTCGAGTCAAAAGCTATATTCTTTTCTCCTTAAGACGAAATTGCCCTGCTCTGGTGCTTACGGTGCTACGGCAATCATCTCCAAGATACAACGAGTCACATATTGTGATTGTAGCACTACAAATCACAAAATACGGCGAACTAACCGGTATTATGAACTCACCTTTGGAGTAGGACGACATAGGAATACACTACAAATTCTTTAAGCAACTCGAACTTTATTAAACATCTACGACACATGTGTGTTTAAGATCAAGTCTCTAAGAAGTGTAGAAACATTCGAGTTAGGAGTGAAGGATTATAGAATGGGAGGGCTTATTTATAGGCATCGTTACGTGAAATGATGCGACCATTGGATTTGATTTTAAATTCAAATTCAAATATCTTTTCATGAAAAGACATAATTAATTCAACAATCACACTCATTGATCACAACTCTTCATAGACATACTTTAATCTATTAGACATCATTTTAAGATTACTTTTTTATTCATCTTAATTTTTCAACAGTTTTAGTATTGTGTGCTGGCCTTGCGTAGAAATATTACTCCTTCCGTCCCGAATATTAGGGGTGGGCACGGGTTGGGTTTCGGGTACCCGAAATTTTGGATTTGAAAATACATTATCCGAACTCGATCCGATATTTTATGAACCCGATATTTCGGGTACCCGAAAATACCTCTTTTTTTTTATTTTTTTAAGTATTCTTATAATAAATTAATTAGGTGTGATTTAAATAAAATTTTTTAATGTTTAATCTTTGAGACAATATTTTATTTGATCTATTTTATTATTTTTTCTTCGTTTTTAGTAATTATAAAAGAATATAATAAATTCATATCACATCATAATAATATTAATTTTTATGCTAATGTTAGGATTTAAACTATTACTTATGTTGTGAGATATTTAAGTTTATACATTTTTATATGTTATTTTTATCTAATTAATTAAAAATATTTATACATTAAAGTATATGATAACTTAAATCATACTAAAATTAATGATACAAGGAGAATTCAAATTTAAATTTGATAAGATAAGGATGTAATAATACAAAATTGTGTTTTTATTATGACAATTTAATAAATAAATAAATTTAATTAAGTAATGTTTAAAGGATAATAAATATATTTTATGATTAAAAAATTAAGAATGCATCAAAAAATTTTAATATTTCATGAATCAAATTATTTTTTATAATTATTATAAGTGTAAAAAAAAACTTCGGGTATCCGATCGGGTAATTCGGGTACATTTTTAATACCTAAAACCCAAACCGAAGTTATAGCTTCGGGTTCGGGTAAACCCGAAATTACCCGAAAAATCGAGTTTTTCAATTAATTTTTTCGGATTGGTTCGGGACCCGAAACCCCAAAAAATGTCCACCCCTACCGAATATAAGTTCATATTTATTGTTGCAAGTTATTTAAGAAAAATTATTTTTTAATTAACTTTATTGACTTTTGTGTGTAATATGTTATTTTTATGTAATAAATAAATAATGTATATAATATGTTGTGTATGTTAGAAAGTGATGAAAACTTTGAAATTAGAGTAAACTTTTTAGATTTGGATTGAGATGTTGTTTTATTTTTTTAGAATGTTGTGTATGTTAGAAAGTGATGAAAACTTTGAAATTAGAGTAAACTTTTTAGATTTGGATTGAGATGTTGTTTTATTTTTTAGAGGGTAAAACCTTATTGTGAGACAAACAAAAAAGGAGAGGATAAACTTAATCTTGAAACAAAAGGAGTAACTATTTTATGTGAGTCTCTTTATTAAAAAAGAAAAATATAAATGTGTATATTAAAGTTGAAACAAACTAAAATGATAAAATATATATCTTATCCAGTATTATTTTGATAATACAGTTGTATACTAAAAAATTTCGTGCTGCACAAACACTTCTAAATAATGGAGGATTTTTTTTTAATAATAGTGAAAGATGAAGGTTACAGAGATGGAGCAGATATAGTAACTTAGAACAATAGTTTTGCCTTTTCATTTATGTTTTTCCTTAACCCTAACTTTAACAACAATTGGAGTAAACAGGGCTCAGTAGAAAAAGAAAGATAAATATATTCAACTAAATAAAGAAAAAAAAAGGCCCAATAATTAATGTGATTAATAAAGCCCATTGATTTTGCTATCTTTTTATTTGATCAAATCCTGAACAATTGCATAATCTTCTTGTTGTACTTTCTTTTCTTTCTCACATTTGAACCTTTTTCATATGAAGCCCTAGAAGCTCTTTAGTCGCGTTCAATTTTACAGAGCTACAATGTGAAATTATTTTATATTCCCTCCTACTGAATGGTTTTCATTTTATCATTCAAAAATCCTCATTTCTCCTTTTAATAAAAAGACCCATATATAACTCATCACTTACTACTAATACAATTACCCACTACAAATAAAATAATAATACTTTAATTCACGTGCAAAAAACAAATTTGTACTTATGGATGAAACGAAAGGAGTAGTGCAAATAATGAGAAATTATCACAAATTGTCCACTAAATATTACTAAATACACAATTAATCATTTTTTTTAATTTCAGTAATTTTTAATTATATTTTAGTCCTATTTGATCAAATTTGATCATTTTTAATCCAATTTTGATCAGAATAGAAAATCATTCTTTCATTCTCATCGGAGCCCATTATTTGCCGGCAGCTCCATTAGTGGCAACTGGCAACATACATAACCCTTTTGCAATATCTACATGTAAACACACATTTGCCTTTTTATTTGAATCAAAATTGGATTGAAAAGGATCAAAATTGGTCAAATAGAACTAAAATTGAATTATAATTAACTAAAATTGAAAATTTTAAAAAGATATAGAACTAATTGTGATTTAATAATCCATTTGTGATAATTTCCCTACAAATAATTATAAAAATTGTGGGGCCCACTGCCCTACTCATGCTCGCATCGTCAACACATTAGTTAATGTTGTTTAATTTAATACCTAGTTATACATTCTTTGCCTGTTATTACAATGAAATGATGATAGAAGACGTTATCAAATTTGATGGATCTTGCCTCCCTCCATTGATTTGACTTTTTCTCTCTTAAATAACTACACCCTCTACTCAAATTAATTACTAGTTTTCACTTTTCAACCCCTACTTCTCACATAAGAAAAGTAATATTTTAAAAAAATATTATAATATTTTTTTATATTAAATAATAAATTATGTTAGATGTATTAGATATTAATAGTTTTTTTATTTTTAGTTTTGTACTTTCAAACTTTTTTAGAAACACGTGAAAGCTCTTGAGGGATGATTCTAAATGAAAATTATGAAAATTAAAGAGAGTTGGTGATTTTTTTTTTTTTTAAATACATTCCTCTCACACCATCAATTTTATCTTTTATATCAACTTCACTTTTTTTTATTTACTTTATAATAGTTTGTCCAATAAAAAAAATTAATACTTTAATCAAATAACTTCAAAATATTTAAAATTTTGTTATTCACATCTAATACACAATAAACACTATACATTTTATTTATTAATAAAATGAATTTTACTAAAAATCAATAAGGCATTTCTCTTGTTTGTATTTATGATAATTATTGAATGAGACATTTTCCCCTTTATATTTATTTATTTTCTTTCTCATTCTACTTTTGTTTGGAAAAATGAGGGGTTTTCTGATAAATTTAATATAAGATAAGATTTTTTATTTTTTTTTTGTTGGTAAAGTTGATAGTAGATAGCATCTCGAAGAAGATCAATGCTTGGTTAAGGAAAAATATTTTTTTTCTTTTTTCAACAACAATAACTGCTAATAATATTTTTATTATAAGTGATTACTTGATCATTAATAATAATAAGATAATTTAATTTAAAATATTATTAAATTAGTTAATTAATTAATTGACAAGCAGTAATTATAAATAATTGACATTTGATAATGATCAAAAACCTATTCTTCACAATTTTTTTGTTTAAATTTAATTTATAATATATTTAATTGAGTCAATGAATAAACATTTATGACTAATTATCCATTGTATCCACTCTCAAAAACTTATACACTTATAAATAGAAATTTATACATTAATGAATAATAATGTATACACTTTATTAGTGAAATTTCTGTAAGTTTTTTTTTATGAAAACTGAATGTAAAAAACTATACAATTATTAAGCAACATATATACACTATTGAATAAAAATTTATACATATATAAATGCAAGCGTGCATACGGGTGCACTGAATATCAACTCATAATCTATTTTTTTTTCTCACACCAATTGACTTTTTTCCTTCTTTTTCTTAATAGAAACACTCTCAATACAAATTAATTTTTTAACAAACTTTATTTTAAATAGTATTATTTTGGAATATTTTAATAAATTATATTATATTAATACTTTAAAAAATACATTTATTATTCATAATATTTTAAAATAACATACTTTAATTACGAATTAACATACTTTACCTATATAACAATCATACTATAACAATGAATCTACTTGTCTCACAACTCATCTCATATAATTATCGTCTCACAAGAGACTTTGTCTATTATTTCTTTATTATCTAACATACATAATGTATTTTACACTTAATTAATTATTATTAAAAAAATTAAACTACTTAAAAAACAAACTTTTTATCTAAAAGAAATAAATAAAGAAAAGTATAGATATTTCCATATTAAAGGAGATAGTATAAGTGAAAGAAAAAAAGAATATAGAGATAAGCGTTAACTCAACGACTTATACTTAATTAATTCAGTCATCATCCACTATTTTCTGGACTCAATTGCAAAGCTGAACGACGTTTCTTCCCCACGACCCATGCCTCATGAAACAACTCATTTTGAAGGCATTAAATATTATTGGATGATAACTTTTTTTCCCTTTCAACTTTTGGTCTCTTGTTTGGAAAAAAGAGGTTGGTTTTCTGATCAATTTTAATCTGGGATTTGGATATATATATATATATATATATATAATTCTTCTATCCGGGTGACCTTGATAAGGAGGAATTATGTTGACAGAAGACTATAGCTTGAAAAATAAAAGAATTTAATTTCATAAAAAGAGAGAGGCAGAAACTACTTTTTACTGCATTAGTGTTCCTTTTTTCTCTAACATTATTAAATTAATCTAAATTAAATTAGTTGATTTTTTATTCTCTCCAAATCCATTTTATCAAATTTTAGTGGTTAATATTGATTTTCCTTTATTTGATAATAATAATTAAAAGGGTCCCTGACATGCAACGATCACGTGCTCGATTGATATAAATAAATGAGGACAAAAATTGAATTAAATCGTGCAATAATAAATTGTGTTATAAATTAAAAGTTGGCCACTTAAACATCCAATTAAATTCACAAGTTGTTCAAAGTAATTGAAATGGTTAACTTAAGTATAAAAGTATTAATGTTTTATTAAAAAAAAAAGAATACGATATGAAATTCCATACATAAAAATATAATTTTTGAAGAGGGGTGGACTTATATAAGCACATGCAAGTTTTACCAAAAATAAAAAAAAATAAATAACCAATTTGTAATATTTAGTGACAAGGTAAAAAGCTATATATGTGGACGAATTAGTGTTTAAGAGGTTCAACGTGGCACAAATTGGACGTGTAATGATGCCGCCATGCATTTATTATGTCAGTTGTTTACCTAAGTTTAAACAAACTTGATCTTCCTCAATTAATTACAGATCATCATGGATTTATACAATTTACAACTCCACTCAATTGCTTGTGTTCCTCTATATAATAGTACTACTGCTCATCATCATTTTGTAACACAAAAAATACAAGCTTTAATAATTACATAATTATAATTATTACATTACATTCAATAAAAAGAAATGGAGTATTATCCTAGTATGGGACTCAGCCCTGGAGTAGAATCATCATCTCCGATACCTTTAATTAATCGGAGTCACAAACAATCACCTGAGCTTCACTTGACATGGAAGGATTTGTGGGTGACGGTGCCGGACAAGGCGGCGGGACGACGGCACATCCTCCGCGGCCTCACCGGCTACGTCACTCCCGCCGAGGTTTTGGCCGTCTTGGGCCCTTCCGGCTCTGGAAAGTCCACTCTTCTTGATGCATTATCAGGTTATCTATTTTACTATACTTATTTTTTTATTATATATGTAATTATATATACATGCATTTATGATTAAACAGAAGTTTTGGTTTTGATATGTACTTCAGGGAGATTAGATTCAAACACAGGACAGAAGGGTGATATCCTCATTAATGGCAGAAGGCAAACCCTTGCATTTGGCACTTCTGTAAGAAAAAAACACATCAACTAATTGTTACTCCTAGTCTTCATTTACTTTTTCATG
Organism: Pogostemon cablin; assembly: GCA_023678885.1. Taxonomy (NCBI): domain Eukaryota; kingdom Viridiplantae; phylum Streptophyta; class Magnoliopsida; order Lamiales; family Lamiaceae; genus Pogostemon; species Pogostemon cablin. The sequence continues at coordinate 4,242,254 of CM042993.1, read as the reverse complement.
TCGTCTATGAAAAAAATTATTTTTTTGATCAATAAAAACTTTTGAGGATAATATAATATTTTTTTGTATAAATAATATACTCCTTTCGTTCTTGAAAATTGTTCATTCTTTCCCCATTGATTAGTCCTATATATTTGTTCACCCCAGTCTCAAAAAAGAAAATAGCATTCTGATTTAACATTTTAAAACTACACATTAATTTATAAAATGTCATTCTTTTCACACATAACACACTTTATATTTAATTTATTACTTAAAAATATCAAATTACCCATAAAAGTCAATAAAGTTAGTCAAAAGATAATTTTTTATTAATATTCGTGGTACAGTATATTGAGTTTGTTAAAAAGTAATGACAATTTAAAATTAAAGTGCAATTTTAACGTTTGGGATTGGGATGATATTAACTTTCTTAGAGGGTAAACCTTATAATAGGACGTACTGATGAAAAAAGGGTAAATATGTAATTGGATTGTTAGGTGTATTTAACTCAAGATGATTCCCTGGTGAGCTCACTGACTGTAAGAGAAGCAGTTTACTACTCAGCTCAGCTGCAGCTGCCGGACTCCATGTCCAAATCCGACAAAAGGAAGAGAGCCAAAGCCACCATTAAAGAGATGGGGTTGGAGAGCTGCATGGATACGAGGATCGGAGGGTGGCATGTCAAGGGGGTGAGCGGCGGCCAGAAGAGACGAGTCAGCCTTTGCATCGAAATCCTACGACGACCAAAGCTTCTGTTCCTGGACGAGCCGACCAGTGGGTTGGACAGTGCGGCATCGTACCATGTGATGAAGAGTCTCATCAATCTTGCAAAGAATGAAAGAATAAGTGTGATTGCATCTCTTCATCAGCCAAGTACTGAAGTCTTTGATCTTTTCCACAATCTATGTCTTCTCTCATCTGGACAAACTCTCTTCTTTGGCCCTACTGCAGCTGCCAATGAGGTTACTAATAATACGTGTCGTTTAAAATATAAATCGTCTAGTATGCCTTTATTTTATTCGAAAAGGTTCCAAAATAGTTAAAACATTCATTTTCATTCAAAATCTTCCGTTTGGCTTAAATTTCGTCACAAAACAATTTTTTTTACCAATTTCATCCCATATCTTTGTATAAATATTGATTTAGTCTAATCAAAATGAACATTTTTAAGTAAAACGGGCCATTTTAGTGGGAATTTAAAAGTTATGGGATTATTTTGGAGAAATTAAGTTTTTTAAGATTATTTTGAATAAAATAAATTTGTATGTGACGATTTTGATTTTAAACTCTATTTTGTGGTCTGAGAATTAATTTCCTGTTATACATTGGTGTTACCTCTTTATTTTCGATTTGGAGACGGATATAGCAAGGGTTTAGGGTTTTGATTTCTCACTTGTATAATTATGTGAAACAGTTTTTTGCTAGGAATGGCTTCGTTTGCCCATCAATGAGGAACCCATCTGATTTCTATCTCAAAACCATTAATCAAGACTTTGATATGGTATATATACAGTAGTGATCAGCATATTAGAATTAATTATTAACATATTTAGTTACAAATTTATTAAATATATGTAGGATGTTGAACATGGATTTGGTGGTAAGAGTGCAGTTGAAGCCATTAATGTTCTTGTCAAGGCATACGATTCATCGGATATTTACAACCAAGTGAAGCAATGTGTGGATGAAATATGCCTACAGGTAATTAATTATTAACCTTAAACAAACTAAATTCTTGCTTAATTTATCTTCCATCTTCCTAATTTGTGGAGGCAATAAAGTATAGTAATAATTAAGATAAAGTAAAAACTTTTATTACCGTTTCACTTACATATTTAATAAAAGAGATACTAATAAAAATTAAAGAAAAAAACTGAAATGATTACAATAAAAGATGGTTTCATACGAGATTTGCTCACCAAAAAATAATACATAATTAAATTAAAAAGTTAGTTTAAATTCACTTATTTTACATACAACCTAACACAAATTTTATTTCTTATAGAAATTAATAAATTTGCCTCATTCTTAATATTTTGTGCTCTAATTTAATTTTTAATAATTTAATGTGTTGCAATTCATTTTAATTAAAATGTATAAAAAAACCCCTTAAATTAAGTTATTTTTAGTCAATTCATGATCTCATTAATATTTTAATTGAAAAATAGGTTTATAATGGACTAGAAAGACAGATGAGTGCAATATTTATCCGTCATCCGTCATTGGCAGATAGATTTAATTAATGCATTTTCAGAATGATTTATGATTGAAATACGTACATTTAATTGGTTTGACAGAGAAACATACAGTATATATAATTATGCACGTTTCTCTACTCTTTTATTTTTATTCATTTATTTTGTGGTCATATTTCGTGTTACGTTTAACAGCAATCTTGGATAACACTGTCTTATGGTAATACAATTTATACTTAAAAGAATTTGCGATATCATATGACGAAACTCATATTTATAACTACTTTAATGTTTATAATTAATAAGTTTTTTTTCTTCCAAATTTGAGATAAAGCTTGAATTGTTTTAAGGTGAATTTTCTTAAGATCTTTGCTTCCAAAATTGTAGATGTGATCAATATAATCTGCAACGCAAATTTCTATGTTAAAATAGAAATTACTTTTTAGTAGACGGTGAATTCTAAATTCCTCCTAATTAATCGTTGTGTGGATAGAATTACATATACATAAAATAGAATTTAATACTATAATTTTCTTAGCCACATATTGTTTTTACCTTACTTCACTTCACTACAGTGGGACCACCCATTTAAGCCCCCAGGTCCCGTTTCCTTATTCATTCATAACGTGATGGTATTTAATTTACTCCTTTTATATTTATACTTCCCTCTCCCCTACTTAATAGTTTGTTTTATGCACGAAAATTAAGAGATATAATATTTTACTCCTTTCGTTCTAGTAAAATACGAACGGTTACTTAATGTTTATAATAAGGTATTGTTCGTATTTTATCAGAATGGAGGGAGTAGCATATAGTGAGGTGAGAGAAATAATATTTACATTTTACATTTTCTAACATGTTAATATTTAATATTTTAATATATAGTAGCGTTTGCTTTATAATATTTTAATGTGTAGTGAGTGAGATTAAGCAATATAGTACTCCATTTCCTACAACAGTTTTTACATTTTTTTCATTTTGTTTGTCCATAATAATTTTTACACCCTAAAAAAGAAACATCAATTTATTCAATAACCTCAAAAGTTATTTTAATTTTAAATTTGTCACTCATTTTTTACAATAATAACCTTACTTTACACTTTATTTATTATCAAGAATACTGTAATACCTTTAAAAGTCAATAAAATTTGTAAAAAAAATAATTTCTTAAATAATGTGCAACAGTAAATGTAAAGATTATTATGAGACGAAAGGAGTATTATACTATTACTATTTACTAATTTACCAAAATAAAAACACTACTCAGTAAATGAACTTAAACGTATACGTACTTGCAAACTGCATATATAAAAATTAAAATCATTTGAGTGGGTGATCAATATTAATTTTGTATTAAAAAAAGAATAAATATTGATGGCGCATATATAATTATTGTAGAACAATAACAGCAATAAATCAATGGAGAAAAAGGGGAGCCAAGCAGGATTCATACGACAGTGTGTGGTTCTAACAGAAAGATCAGCAGTGAACATGTTTCGCGATGTCGGATATTATTGGTTTCGCTTCGTAATACACATTGGCTTATGCCTCTGTGTTGGCACCGTCTTTCATGATATTGGTTCTGATCACAACTCCGTTCAGGTACCATTTCATTTCAATATTCAGACGATTCGTCTTACAATCAGTCTCATATAACTTTTTTTTTTTTCTAGGCTAGAGGTTCAGCGCTGGTGTTCATTTCAACCTTCATGAGCTTCATGGCAATAGGAGGATTCACGTCTTTCGCGGAGGATATGAAAGTAATTAAGAAAAAAAATACAGTACATAATTAATTAAAATTCTGAAAGATAAATAAACTAAGGATTAAAAAGATTTGTTCTATACCTGAAAGATATTATAAAATTATTAATTTAGAACCTAAAATTATACAATTGCTAAGACATAAAAAGTAATTATATAAATTTTCCCTTAATTAATACATTATTTTAATTGTAATATCTTAAAAACATGTTTAATAGTATATGAAATACTAAAGTAATTATTATTGAATTATTTTGAATGATTTTATAATTTTAGATTCTAAATTGATAATTTTATATAGTATTTTTCCAATCCTAAATTGATATAACAAGTATTTTGGATCCTAATTGATACTTTGCCTATTACTCGGGTTTTAATTGAAAAAAATCTTAAAATTAATAGGTTAATTATAATATAATCAACTCCTATTGCAAATTAAAAAAATATACTAATAAAAATGCCTCACCTTTTAGCATGACTGCAAAATGCACATTTTAGCATTATTGGGCATATATGTGTTGCCCCATTGAATGCCTTGCACAACACAATAATACTTAAAAATGAGATTCTTTTGTAATTTTTTTTAAAGTTGATGACTAATGAAAGAGTAAAGTTTATTATTTTTATTGCAGTTAACTCTTAATTAATTACTCCTCTGAAATTAATCTCTTCCATGGCAGATCTTCACTCGCGAAAGGCTGAACGGGCACTACACCGTGGCGGCGTTCGTGGTCGGAAACACCGTCTCCTCCATTCCGTACCTCCTCCTCCTGTCCGTATTCCCCGGAGCACTAGCTTACTATCTAATCGGCCTTCAAAGGACCTTCCACCACGTCTCCTACTTCTCCCTGCTTCTCTTCACTTGTATGCTGCTCACCGAAAGCATCATGATGGTGGTCGCCGCCGTCGTGCCGGACTTTCTCATCGGAGTTATGGCCGGATCCGGCATCCAAGGTCTCACCATTCTCGTCAATGGTTTTTTCCGCCTCCCAAACAGCATTCCCAACATCCTCTGGAAAATCCCTCTCTACTACATCTCATTCCACAACTACGCAAATCAGGGATTCTACAAGAACGAGTTTCAAGGTCTGATTTTCCCCGCCGGAGACGGTGTTTCCACCGTTACTGGGGATGAGATTTTGAGGACTGTTTGGCAAATGCAAATGGGCCATTCTAAATGGGTGGATTTGGGGATTATTTTTGGGATAGTGGTTGCGTTGAGGTTGTCTTTTTGGGGAATAATCATGGCTAAAGAAAAGATTAAGCCCGTGATTACTAGGTGTTTAGCGCCTTCCCCCAAACCCTGCCTTCAAAGTAGATAACAGTGCGTGAGATCGTCTCAAAAATTATTTATGTGAGATATATTAAAAATAATAAATTTTATAACGAAAAGTGATACTTAAATAAAAAAAAAATGATAACTTTATTGTGTACTATTTTTATAAATAATTTATGATATAAATGAAAACATAAAATGATATCACAGTAATATATCCTTCTAAGTTACTCTTCGTTAATTTTATGCTAATGAAACACTTTATGATGATTTGATTCACAAATGTTTACTAGAGTTAACATTCACAAGTGATTAACAAGGTGCAAACATGAATATTCTTTTCATTTTTTACTCCCACTCCTCCTCGGAGAGTATTTCACATTTTTATTTTTCATTCTTCACATAAAATATTTTATATTTTCCTTTTCCTAAAAATTATAAAGATACACCTCAATAATACTTAATTTTTTTGGACATTCTAACACTATATATTTTTATGCATATTTCAACAATTTTACACAATTGTTTTCATTAGATCACCTAAAAACACTCGAAATATTTTATAGGAGAGAAGGGAAATTGTTTCTCAACCACCAAGTTGCATTTCATCAGTTTTTTTTTCTTTTTTTAACTGATTGAAAAATAAATAAGCCAATATAAATTTAGGAGGCTTACTTAGGTGACCACGGATCACCGGGTGACCCTTTTCTCTGTGAATAGTCTTAATCCAATACAAATAAACCACTCCTAATTAAGCCTCATACTATTTTAAATATGACATAATATATGGTATTATTGGGAGGTGCTGCTATTCTCACCCGATTTTGCTAATCACGCAATTAAAAAAAACTGTTTTTTACTAACGGACATCGGTAAAAGTCTCAATTTCATTATTAAATTGGTTTACCAATGGATTAATAACGAAATCCATTGGTAAAATGGTGGTTGGTAAATTTTTAGCAATGAAAATTCAATTCGGTTGATAAATTATTCCGTTGCTAATAATTTCATTGGTAATTGAATTTCATTGGTAAAATAGAGAATAAATATTATTTTTGTTGATATTCCGTTGTTAATTACCAACGGATTGAAATCCATTGGTAAATTTCATTGTTAAAAAATAATTTTTATATAGTGTCAAACCCCAAAATATTTAAAGAAAAATATTATTTTTTAATTAATACTCCCTCCGTCCCGTTTAAATGTTTACGTTTCTGTTTTGCGCGTTTTATTTCAATGCTTACGTTTTCCTTTTTAGGAATATGGGATCAACCGAAAAAAATTTATATATCATCCAACACTGATACACCTATCCACTTCACATCAAATATTATATTTTTTCACCCACTACCTATTAAAATATAATACTTTTCAATCAACGTGCAAAAAGCAAACGTAAATATTGAAACGGGACGGAGGAAGTATTACTTAAATAACTTATAAAAATTGAGTTGGTCTCCTGTTCCATCGTGCCTAAAACACAAGTTTTTACCTTAAAAGTTACTAAATATGTTCTACTAATCATACCCCCTAAACATTAAATCGTGAAACTCTCACTCCCCTGAGTACTGTGTTGGAACATATTCCTTTGATTTCTTTCTTCAACATCGATCTTTATTATTATTATTTTTTTCTGTATTTGCCCTTTTGGTTCACTCTTAAAATAGGTTGATCAACTTCTGAATGCAAATTGCACCCCCTATTAACTCTTCATTAATATCTTGATTGAATATTGATAGGCAATTAATTCTTTCTCATTAATTTGACTTTACGCACATGTATATATAACACCATTTTCACATGAATTCCGAGTTTTCTCTATCTAGAGCTAATCCGTTGAACTATATACATATAAATTATTCATATAAAATTAGAATGATTAATTCTTGTATTAATCAACATGAAATTGGGATGAATTCATAGTTGTGTTTAATTGATTGATCTATTCAAATTTTCATTTCTTCAAGAAAAAAAATCATGAAATTACATAAAAACAATGGTGGTAGAAAGATTTGGAAATCATGTACTGGAAATATTTGAAAATAGCTAAAAGATTCAATCATCTCTATTGATTTAAAGGGACTAACTTTGAATTTATCCGTTTGGGGTGGAGTTGAGGATCATGGTTATGTTTAGTAATTTTAAGGTATATCTAGTGTAACATAAATTAATATTTTAGGAGGGTATTTCAGTACTCCCTCCGTCCTACAAAATCCTTCACACACTTTCCTCGTTTGTTTGTCTCACAATACCCTTCACACCCCAAAAATGGAAAAATCACTTTATCCAACAACCTCAAAATTTACTTTAATTAATTTCAATTTACCACTGCTTTTTTCATACACATACCATTATTTTATAATTTTTTATTACCTACAAATACTACAATATCTTTTAAAGTTAATAAAGTTGGTCAAAAAATGTATTTTTTTCTTAAACAACGTGTAACAGTAAACATGAAGCGTATTATGGGATGGAGGGAGTAATATTTATTAAAATATTTTAATTTAAAAATATTTTAAGATATGTTTAGTAATATTAGAGTTGTGAATAGCGTCCACTTATTAAAATGGTATTTGATTATCTGGCCTTGTCTATTATAAAGGGCGTGGAAATGGTTAAACCTGTAATATGTTATACTCCCTCCGTCCCGTAATTTGCACACGTATTCTAGTGCACGGAGATTAAAAAAAGTTAATTTTTTATGTATAAAGATGTGTAAAGTTATTGGAATGTGTGTAAAAAATGAGTATTTTAGATAATTTAATGAAAAAGATGTGCAAAATTATTGAGATGTGTGTAAAAAGTAGTAGTATTGTAATGTATTTCATCTATTTTCAGAAACGTGTATAAGTGTTGGGACGGATCAAAAAGGAAAGTGTGCAGTAATTACTGGGACGGTGGGAGTAATACTTTGCACAATTAAAATATTTTATGAACAATTTGCAAAATATATGAAAATTAATGATAAATTTAATAAAATGTGATACTCTACATTTTATGATAAAGAAAACGTTAATTGATTTTTATTTTTTTTTTTAACAGCAAAAAAGTGTTCACTGTATCATCTAAAATGGAAATAAGAGCACTACACAATAAAATGATATTTTAAATCACATCGATAGATAAATTATTACTACTCCATAGGATATGGTATTCAAGAATGAAGAACTAGTCAAAAATTACACTTTCGATTTTCGAAAGTATATTGATTAATAACAAAGAATTCTGTGCAATCAATTAAAGGAGTGACCTTTGTGAGAAAGGATAAGAAATTAGTTTAAGTTTTATAATGAAAAACTATACTAAATTGATAAAAAGTGATAACAAAGCAATGAATTATTTTCATAAATAATTTATAATATAAATAAAAGTGATATTCTCTTTGTCTCCGTAATTGCGAACACTTCACTCTCACTTTTTTTTTTAATCGGACAAAGTTAGTTGTTAGTATAGTTAGTACACCAAGTCTTCATATACTCTTATTCTCCCAAGTTTCTTTATAACTCTCACTCATATTCGTTCCCAATGAGAATCGAACCTGTAACACTCTTGTGTGAGGAGTCCGATGGCCAAGTGGGCGCGAACACTTCACTCTCAACTTCGCTCACAATGAAGTGTTCACAATTTATGAGAGAGAGCAAAGTATTTACAATTATTGGAATAGAAGTAGTAACATTTAAAAAAAAATGATAAATAATTAAAAAACGTAAACTAATTTCATTGTGAAACGATCCCTGACAAATGTCACCCTTGATCAATTGATACCTCTTATATTCGAATACAACCTCATACACAAAGTTTGAATTCTTTTATTAAATACTCTACTTACGAAAGCAGTTTTAAAAAAAGTAAATACTACTCTCTCTTACCATAGTACAGCCTTTCGTAAAATAGACCAAAAAAAAGAAAAAAAAATAATAGTAGTAATATTTTTAATAAAAATACAAATTCCAATCAAGAAAAAGTTCTAATGTCTGTAATCGGACCTAGTACATCATTCAATCACCAACTAATATACTGTATACACATAGTACACACCTTAAATATCCCATTAATTCCTCCCCATCCAATCATCAACCACCATTGAACTCAAATTTTTTGTGTCATTTTAGTATATTATCTCCTATATCATATTATTAAATGAACGATATGTAAGAGAGAGAAAATATACCTAATGCTTAAACCTTATGGGTAATGATTTAATTTATTTTCCCTCTTAAACACAAAAGATGATGTACGAAAATTATACAAAAAATCCGGTATTGCAATATATATATATATATATATATATATATATATATATATATATATATATATATATAAACATATACAGTCACAAATTTACTTTATTTAAATTAATTACAAGAAATTTAATTTCATTGAAATTGTTCTATAGTTTTTAAAATTTTACAAAAATAATAGTCATTTTTATATTAAAATGCCCAATTTTTTTTAATTTCATAGTACTAACCATGAGACTGAATCGGTAATTTTACAAAAGTTATGAGACAAAATTAATAAAAAAAAATTATTTAGGAATGAAATTGGAGCAAAACTAATAGTAAGTGTTCGACAAAAATGAATGTTCTAACTATTTTAAAATATTTTCGAATAAAATAAAAAAAAAAGTTACAAAACGATTAATTAAGTTTGAAACTCCACATGCAATAGCGTCGATTGCATATGAAGCGTTATCAAGAGGTAATGCCATTTATTTAGAATTTTCACTTTATATTGGGTTTAATTTATCACCTTCAGTTTGAGCACAAATCTACAACTTTTAAGCTCAACTGCAATGAGAAACCATACTTTAAAATAAGTAAACAGAACAACAATAAGCAATGTATCAGATAGCACTCCCAGTTTTGAATGCAATGAGAGAATTCTCTTTTCATAAACAAATTCACACTTATTATTTAATTCATCCCATAAACAAATTCACATCTCAAATAAAGAAATTATATTCAATCCAATAATCCTATAATACATTTTATTTTCAAAATTGCTACTTATTTTTCAACTCACACAACTTATTTTATTACTATTTATTTTATTACTAAAAATACCAAACTACTCCTAAAAGTAAAGCGAAAAATATTTTTTTTTATAAACTCGTATTTACAATATCTATGAACTTAAAGAAAGAACGGAGGCAGTAATTAATTGTTTCGGATACTAGCATACCTAAAATAATTGGCATTCACTTTTAGCTCAAAGTGAATATAAGAAGCATGAGAAATGTATTTTATTTTTGTTGTCTGGAAAAGAAAAAGTAATATTTCCTCTATTCACCTCTATTCCCGTTTTAATATTTACGTTTATTTTTTACACGAAGATTGTATATTATTTTAATGTATAGTAAGTTAAAGATATAATATTTTAATATATAATTGATAGTTTTTTATTATTGAATATGACACCAAATGATTTTAATATTTAGTTTTATCATTTTCGAATGCAGCAAGGTCTCAATAATATGACAAGAGAGTCTGAAATGGACAGGTTTTCAAACACCATTATCAAATGATCTAAAAGTACACTTTATGCATTTTAGTAATCTCTCATGCAAGAAAATGGAAAAAAAAGTTTATGGCTGGGTTGTGGATGTATGTGGTGTGGCTTATATGGAAAAACAGAAACGATCTAGTGTTCAATGATGGTAAATGGGAAGCAAGTCATGTCGTAGATGAAGCAAAAACTCAATTATGGTCTTGGTACGCTTGGAAGTTAAAGTATGTCAGTCACGAATCAAACTATAGAGATTGGTGTGTTTGCCCTCTTAATTTTCTTGTATAACTTTGCTGATTGATTTTGAGTTCTTGGAAGACATAAATAGTTTAGCTATGTTGTTTTCATATTTAGATAGATGCTATTGGATTTTGGTTTTCTATTTGTACTTCATTTGTATTTGGGTATTTCTCATACCTTTTGGAATGAAATTTTATTTTCCTTAAAATAAATATATCTTGATCTTCTACGAGTTTCAATGTTTGAACGACCTGTATGAAAATCTTAATGCATCAGAATATAATGTATAAACATAAAAATATTACACAAAATTCGTTAAGGGTGTATATAAAGAGTGAAGTGAGGTGTTATATGGGCTTGTAAATCTTATTTTTAAAAGAAATGATAATTTTGGAGTTTTAGAGGTGTACATATAATAAAATTAAAAAAATTAGGGATGTATATTTAATAAAAATTATATATAACATGTTATTAACGTTATAAATTGTAGTGTCAATTTTCTGTTAATAATGAACCTAAATAGAATGGGAGGGTGCAATAGCCAATAGATATTCGTCTTCCGTATTTTGGTAGATAGATTTAATTAATGCATTTTCTGAAGAGGATATCTCAACCAAAAATTGTTAAACAAGAAGTTATTGTTTGGGATTGGATTCTCCTTTTCAGTCATGTCGCTTCATTACATTTCATGCAATAATCATGTTCGATTTAGATGGAAATATATAAATTAATACCACAATTCAATTGAATCGTGCAATTAATAATTATGCAATAAAATTAAAAAATTTAAACAATCAATTTGCAATATTTTGTGACCAGGTAAAAGCTTGATTTTCTTTTGTCATTCTGTGTATCACATTTTCTGCGTTATTATTAATATATGATTGGCACATAAACAATAAACAAGAGAATAAAATCTAACTATTATTGAGTATATGATATTTTTAAGTAATAATAATATATATAAAGTATGTTGTGTTTATTAAAAGTGATAGTTTAAAATAAAAATCATCTTATATAAATTTATTTTATCCAAATAATAGGTCTTTGGTGAGATCGTCTCACGAATCTTATATCGTGAGACGGATCTCAATATACCTATTTAAAGAATTCGAATAATAAATCTGCGGCTCCATGCTGAAGGGCTATAATGGGTTAATATGTGTATTTATTCAAATTACACAATTGCCATGAATCTCACCGCCGACCATACATATGCGCCCATACATATTAGTATTTTTAATATTAAAATATATGGATGAGCGCATGGTATATCCCGGGCACAAGAGACCAACTCAAGTTCATTTTAGTTGTCATCGGTTTAATTTTTACACCAGATTTATATTTTAATTTTGATAAATTTTTAAATGATATATATATAATAATTTATAGATTGATAAAAAAATTCTATTAATAAAAATTTATGATGCTCATCTAATTATACATGGAACAATCTTGTATGATACTGTCTCATGGTGAGACTATTTTCATAATTAATTATCATTTTTATTTAAAAATATTATCACTTTATTTAAAAATGTCATCACTGTACTATTATCACTTTTTTATCAATTAAATATCATTTTTCTATTGAAATGTTATTACTTTTATCCGTCTCACGAAAAGCATTCCGTGAAACTCTCTCACACAAGTCTTTGCCTTAAATTATTTTATAAATAATTCGTATAATGAATAAAAAAAAGTGATAATATCTTTAATAAAAAGTGATACTATCTAATTAAGAAAAAGTGATAATTATTCGATTAAACTACTTATAAATAGTAATTTATATGACTAAAAAAGTGATAATATTTAGGGAAAATAGATTTTTTCGTCCGTTAACTTTCACTCATTTTGAAATTAGTCCATTAACTTTTTCAATTTTGAAATTAGTCCGTTAATTTTATAACAATTTTGAAATTAGTCCATTAACTTCATAAAATTCAATATTTTGGTCCTTTGACCTGCTATGGCAGGTCATTTGAATATCTTCACTCCAATTAATTTATATCATATTTTTATTTAACCAATTTTATCTCACTTTTCATTTTTCACTTCCGTATACCAAACAAATAATATTAATCTCAATACTAAGGTGGAACAAATTTAAATAAATATTGATACTTCCTCCATCCGCTCGAAAGAGGGTCTTTTTTCCATTTTGGTCGTCCGTTTTAAAGAGGGTCACTTCATTTTTTACACAGATGGGATCCACACAAACCCACTAATACAATTAAAATATAGGGTCCACACTCCCACTAATACAACTACCCACTACATATTAAATAACAATACTTCTTAATCAACGTGCACAAAAGCAAAATATCCTCTTTCGGACGGACGGAAGGAGTATAATATAAATTCTTAGTGGGGGCTATTTTTTTGTAAAATAATATATATATATATATATATATATATATATATATATATATATATATATATATATATATATTATATTTTTTATTTTTATCTTTTAGAATAACCTGCTAATGACCTGTTGAAACGGACGATTTTGTTGAACTTGGTAAACATGATGGACCATTTTCAAAATTTTCAAATATAATGGACGATTTTCAAAATTTTGCAAATATAATGGACGATTTTCAAAAAGTGAAAAACTTATGAACTAAATTCAAAATTGGACAAAGTTAACGGACGAAAAAATCTATTTTCCCTAATATTTATAATAAAAAGTGATATATATGATCAAGCAAAAGTGATACTCGCCCAATTGAATTATTTTTAGATTTGTAGGACGAATAAAAAGTTATAATATTTTTAATAAAAAGTGACATTTAATTATAGAAAAGTGATAAACATCCAAATGGTGTACCCCACCATTAGGGGCCCCACCGTCCCTGCCCTGAGGATTGATGTAAGAGGTAAATAGCAGGATGTGCCTCAAGTGACTTACAGAGATGGCTCACTGATAAACATCCAATTAAATAATACTCCATTTTATAAAGAATTCATAAAAATTATAAAAATAATAATATTTCTAATAAAAATGATATTTGATAAGTAAAGTGACACTGATTGAATTGAATTATTTCAAGATTCATAATACGTATAAAAATAATAACATTTTTGATAAAAGTGTTATTTGATTTAGAAAAGTTTACATCCTTTTAATTGAATTATTTAAAGAATATACTATGGATAAAAAGTGATAAATATTTTTAATAGAATTATATCATACAATGGAAAAGTGATAACAATTCACTAAATTTTCATATGTGAATAATTTATAGTACGAATAAAAAGTAATAATATATTGAGTATATTTTTTTAATAAAAATTGATATATTATTAAAAAAAAGTAATTGATTACATTGTTATATTAGAGAAATATATTACTAATAATTTGATAAATTTATTTTTTTGCTGAATATTTAATTTATATTTTAATAAAAAGATATAATGAAATGAAAATAAAGTAATAATGTAATTTAAAATAAATTTAAAATAAAAACTAACCTGAAATGAAAAAAGAAAAAAAGTAACAGGTATAATAGGAATTGACAAAGTCCGAAAAAATTAATTACAATCAAGTTTGGGATGAAGGGTATTAAGGGCACAAATAATTGGCAGTCTGCGCTTATTTTATATTTTATGGGTAGGGATGATCCGTCGCACAAGTATTTGCTTTATCCACGATAATCTCAAGAAATTTAATTTATTTAAAATAATTTTATAGTCTTTAAATTCTCACAAAAATTGATCTTTTTATTTAAAATTTTTCAATTTTTTTAATTTCATGAGATGAAATTGAATTAGTGCTTTTACAAAGTTATGGAACGTAATTGATTAAAAAATATTATTTAATTAGAACAAAATCGGAAAAAAATTAAAAGAATTTGGACAAAAATAAATGACTTAATTATTTTGAGACCTTTTTAAATAAAATAAAAAATATATGATAGTTATTTAAAATTGTAAAAGTAATTATAATTTTAAAATTAAAATATATTTTGAAGTTTCGATTTGAAATATATTTTTGTTAAAGATGAATCTTAGTATGAAAAACACAAATAAAAAATACTCTATATTTTTGTTAAAAGATGAATCTTAGCATTGAAAACACAAATAAAAAAAATAGCTTTGGGATGGTACGTATTACATTTCTAATGGAATTGTATCAATGGTAAAAAAAAAATCCTACTTAATAGTGAATGAAAAGTAACTGGAATAGTACTAATTTTCTGGAGCAAGAGCGTGCAATTATTTTGTAAAGAATTCTCTCCGTCTCCAAATATTTGCACACTGCATGCATATTAAGAAAAGTAATTATTTTTTAAGTATTATTATATTTTTGGTAATAAATAAAAGATAAAATATATTAGGTGTATTAGGTAAATGTGATTTTTTTAAAATAAAGTATATGGGGAAAATATGATATTTTGACTTTTTTTTTTAAGAAAGTGAAAACTTTTGTAGAACAACCAAAATGAATAGTGTGTCATTTGAAATAGAATATATAATTTTTCAAAATTGGTGGGCCCACCGCCCTACCCAATAGGCTCGCATCATCCACGTTTGTTTCATTTAATACTATGAAGATAGAATTTTAAAGAATCCATTTCCATCAGTGAAACTGCTAGCTCCTTCTCATCCATCTCAAAATGTCATAAGCAATAAATGGGTCTTTCGTACTAAGCTTAATCCTGAGGAGTGTGGTTTATTCCCTCCCCCCATGAGACTCGGGATATTCCCCACTACATGGTATGACGCCTTTCGCTCATCCATTCCGCCCGCCCGTCCAGACGCGGTGCCTTTTCTCATTATCATGGGGCCACCGCCCTACCCAATAGGCTCGCATCATCCACGTTTGTTTCATTTAATACTATGGTTCCAGGTTAAACATCCTTTTCCTCTTATTACAACGTTTTAATCGTTGACATGAGAAGACGTGATCAAATTTGATGGATGTTGTCTTCCTCCAATGATTTTGATTTTTTTTTTCTTCTAAAAATACTACTTCCTCTTATACAAATTATTACTAGTTTTCACCCTTCGTTATAGAGATTAGGAAGGGTGGGAACTTTTAAAAAATATATAAGTACAGTATTTTTTAATAAATTAAATTATAAATTATGTTAAGTATATTAAGTATTAATTGTATTTTTTAAATAAAGTGTATATAGAGGATAGTTGTTTAAGTTCTATGCCTTTTAAGAAATATATGAAAACATTTGCGGTACGACTTAAAAATAAAAATGATAAAATTAAAGGGAGTCGGATAAAGTCGTCCGTCCACCCCAAATTCGAGTCCACATGACTCCAACAATCTCATCCGCATCAAGCCTTGTCGCCTTTTTCAATGGGGAGGTTTTTTGATGACTTGACAGTTAAAAAACCTCAAGTGAGAGGTGTTTTTCAATGGAGGAGTGGCAGGGTTTTTTGTTGGATTTCATGCAGAAAACCTAGATTTTTTTGTTAAATGAGAGAATGAATGAAGAGGAGAGTGATTGTCCTATCCAATGGTTGGACGAGTGTTGTTCACGCACACAATAGAAAATAATCTTGTGGCCCCATCCAGTTGGATTGTTTCCAAGGCATTAATTTTTTTTATTCACAACGTCACATAAAATTCAAATTGAGGGTGGGACCAAGGGGGAAAGTTGGCTGTTGGAACAGCAGGTTTACATTAGTTTATTTATTTATTTTTTTATTTTTATTAATGAACACAACACTACTCCATATCTCAAAAAATAAAATTATGATCGTTTATATGACCGTTTTATTACTGTTGTCAATTTTTTTTTAAATTGTCCCTATAAATATATCCTTCACTTCATTTTTATCCTACATTATATTTTATCATTACATCTCAAATTCAAATCTTATACATCAAATATTTATTTTTCTTCTCATTCGAAAATAAATAAATGGATAAAGATTCGTGGATGCATTTCGTATTCAATTATTCAAACTCCAGTGAAAATTCAACGCCTCAAAATGTAAATTTTTGTCCACGTGCCAACTTCTATCCTCAAAATTTAAATTTTCCAATTAATCCTCCGACAAAATTTTCAAATAATTTTCCACCCCAAAATTTTCTAACTAATCCTCCGATAAATTTTTTGAGTAATTTTCCACCCCAAAATTTTCCAACTACTTTTTTGAATTTTCCAGAAGGTAGTTTCTCTCAATTCAATTCTTTTAATTCATCTGGCGCACCATTTTTCATGTATCCAAATCCATATATGTCTCCTCATCCTCAATACGGATTTTTTTCGGCAATCCCCACAAATTTATCAGATACAGACAGATACGCTGCATCTCCAAACTCTCAGCGTTTGTCTTTCTCGTCTCAATTCTCTCTACCAGGATTGGAGCGGGTAAATCTCGCTGCTGACTTTGAGGACATCGAAGATTCACCAACGGTTCCTAATAAGAATTTTTATTCTTTTGATGAAAATGCTCTTGTCGCGAGATGTTGGCTCGATATCAGCACGGACCCCTTTGTCAGAAACGATCAAAAATCAGAGCAAATGTGGATTCGAATCGCCGAGGCATACAACACTAACTGTTCAGGTGACATGATATTTAGGACTCCCGATAAATAGAAGTCACATTATTACGCTCTACAGAAACAGGTGAAATGGTTCAATTGTTGCTACAATCAAGAGAAAAAGACCTAAGAAAGTGGGTGCAGTGATGCTGATATTGAAGACAAAGCGAAGGTTCAATATAAAGTAAAGCATGGTTCCAATTTTTTTACAAATCAAAGCTTGGAAAGTATTGAAAGAAAGTTCAAAGTTCTCCGATCTAGATGGTGTTGTTCGCGGTTCAAAAAAGGCAAAATTCTCGGCGAGTGGAGAGTATATGGTATCTTCAAACACTGAATTGGAAGTTGGAGATGAAGGCGGTGAGGAGTCTCTTCTCCCAATGAAAAGAAATGTAGCAAGGCGAATCGGAAAGGGTAAAGGAAAAGCAACTGCATCGGTAGGAGAAAGTGACAGAGCTCTTGAGAAAAGGCTTAAGAACTTGGAAGAGCAGCTCAAGATAAAGAACGAAGGAATTACTAAGATTGCTCGAGCTAAAGATTATAAGATACTCATGAAAGATACCTCGAACATGATAGAGGATCAACTATGTATCCATCTCCACACTATAGATCAAATCAAGAAAGAATGTGGGTTGTAAATTTGAAGTATTAGTTGTTGTATTTTTCAGCATTGTAATGTTAGTTAATGTATTTCGTTTCGTATGAAAACTCATCAATATATTTCTTTTCATTTTGAAAACTAGCCATTGTGAAACTAGCCATTATAAAATAGCCATTGTAAAACTAGCCATTGTGGAACTCTACTCTATTTAAAGGATGTAATTGGATTGTTAGAAGTCCTACCTGAGAACAATACATTCATAGAAACTCTTTATCCTTCCATTTCTTTCATTCTCTCAAACATGTCTTCTTCTTCTTCTGAAAATGATAGTTATCTTGAGTACATGTTTGACAACACGATAGAGGAAGAAATAATATCGGTACTTAAAAAAACAAGAGTTACGTGGTGGTGCTGGGTCTTCTGCTAGTGGTGCCAGAAAACGAAGAACGTATGTGGACCGAAATTGTAAAGCGGGACACGCAAGACTCTACTACGACTACTTCTCTGAAGATTCGATATACGGAAGCGAGACATTTCCTCGTCGCTTTCTTATGTCAAGAGAGTTGTTCTTGCGTACAGTTGATGCACTGGAGTCTCACAATGAGTATTTTCAGTAGAGGGTAGATGTAGCTGGGAAAAAAAGGTTATCTCCACTACAAAAGTGCACGGTATTCATTCGCCAATTGGCATATGGTGGACCTGCAGACCATTGGGATGGGTATCTACGTGTTTCCGAAACAAACGCTGTAGAATATCTCTTTAAGTTTTGTCGGTATGTGATCGAACTTTTTGGCGGAT
Organism: Pogostemon cablin; assembly: GCA_023678885.1. Classification (NCBI taxonomy): domain Eukaryota; kingdom Viridiplantae; phylum Streptophyta; class Magnoliopsida; order Lamiales; family Lamiaceae; genus Pogostemon; species Pogostemon cablin. The sequence continues at coordinate 4,223,379 of CM042993.1, read as the reverse complement.
ACTACTTGAGAAAGCCTAATGACTTGGATTGTCAAAAGTTGTTACAAATGCACGAAGAAAGACACTGATTTTTCAGAATGCTTGGGAGCCTTGATTGCAAGCATTGGGAATGGAAAAACTGTCCGACAGCTTGGAAAGACCAATTCACACGCGGTGACCATGGCGTTCCAACAATCATGCACAAAGCGGTTGCCTCTGCGGATTTATGGATATAACATGCCTACTTTGGAGTAGCAGGATCCAACAACGATATAAATGTGCTCAATTAATCTCCGTTATTTACGGATACTCTGCAAGAACGCGCTCCATCTGTTAATTTCACATTCAATGGTAAGGGTAAGCAATATAATCAATGATATTATCTTACTGATGGAATTTATCCAGAATGAGCTGCTTTTGTGATAAGCTTTCCATGTCCTCAAGATCCAAAGAGGCAGCATTTTAAACGACTGCAAGAGGTTGCTAGAAAGGATGTCGAACGAGCCTTTAGAGTGCTTCAAGCTCGTTGGGCAATGGTTAGCGGTCCAACTCGTTTCTGGTACAAGAATAACTTGAAGGATATAATGTAAACTTGCATTATATTGCACAACATAATTAATCGAAAATGAAGAAAATGCAGCGATCGATTGGTCCGACGGTCCAAATGTGGTCATTCCGCCTCCACAAGTAAGTCAAGGATCAACTGGATCATCAATGACTACGTCAGTAGAGGTGTTCAACTACGAGATAAGCAGAAACATCTCCATCTTCGACAAGATTTAATTGAGCATGTTTGGACCCAATCCGAAGAATACTTATCTACACATTAAATTGGTCGGATCGAAATTTATTTTGTTGTTTTCGCAAGTTTTACTTTTATATTTTAATGTGTGTCTTTTTAATTTGTATTTTTATATTTTATGTAATTCAAAAAATGAATAATATTTTTTTATTTTATAAAATTTAAATAATTGGAATATATAATTATTTAATATATTTGGAAATTAGATAGATATAGTTGATAAATTAAATGAGAATAAAATGAAATTGAGGTGGATCCTACCAAAAAGTCTATTTTTTGTTTTTATTGTTGGGGAAGAATTTTGTTTTGAAGGTATGAATTTTTTGTTTTTGAGGTGGAGTTAATGTGACGTCCAAAAAACTTATTTTTTATTTTATCATTGGGAAAGACCTAAGTAGAAGTCAGGGATGTCGACGCCTCCTTAACCGGCATCACCAATTGCTCGCTAAGCACGCCCATAAGACTAGTGTTGGCCCGACTGGAAGTATGTAACAATCCTTGGCCGCCCTTGTCATAGCTAATAGTATAGGGAAAGATAAGCAATTGTCAATCTCTCTCTCTCTATCAGTTAAAATAGATATCTATTAGGGCATTAGATGATCTTCCATTTTAGGTGAGACTCACTTAATGTTCTAAACAAAAGTATTAAAAGTTTCAAATATATAAGTTCCCGAAGTGGATAAGAGAAGGTATTTCTATATAAACTATTATATAACCCACGTGTTATGTGGGTATAATTTTTTTAAAAAAATATTTTTTAATTTTTTTACTTAATTTACGCACTTTATATTTTTAAAATATAAATTATTTTCTTTTATTTCGGATTTAATAAAACTAATAATAACCCATTTAACTATTATATGTATAAAATGTCTTCTTTAATATTTATTTTTATAATGTATAATAAAAAATTACTATATTTAATTATTAATACTTAAACACTTAGAAATTTGTCATAATTAAATTAAATTAAATGCAATTTAATGTTGATAAATATTAGAATCTTAAATCATTAAATTAAAAAAATATATAAATAAAAAAAATTAAATAAAATCCAACCAATTAAAAAGCAATACATATAAATTTTTTTTTAAGAATGCACCAAATGATGATACATATATTTTTACAAAAATTATTTTAAATAAGTATTTCTCAATTATATTTTAAGATGTTAAAATTATAATTTGTCAATATATTTTGTTTATAATTTATACAAGGTAAATTTCTTACCTTTATATTCATTTTAATATAATGCTTTTACTTGATAAAAAAATTAGCCCCGCAAGGATAGATAAACTGAAACAATTTGCACAATGATCTTGAAATGCACTATCTACATTTCACAATAATTTGTCCAATTAAAAAAAATTCATTAATCAAATAACTTGAAATATTTTAATTTTAAAAATATTATTCACATCAAATATGAATTACATACTACTCGTACATTTTATTTATTACTAATAATCTTACCAAAAATCGATAAAATCAATTTATTAATTTTTACTATGATTAATTTTATTTTTTTAATTTATGCAGAGAGTAATTCATTAAAGAACAGGTCCGTCCGTCATGATTGCCAAGTGCCAACAAACTGTCTACTTTATAATAATTACTGTAGTGGCAAAATAAAACGTGCTTAAAAGATTACTCCTTCTTATCCTTTTTTTTTAAGTTTATTAAAAATCAACTTTTATTTTTAGAAATAATATTTTCATTTAAATAGATTTTATCATATTCTACCTCTCAATCTTCCAATAATTTGCAACAAAAATATCACACTAAATACAACAGGAAATCCAATCAGCCAAAATAATTACTCTACCTTCCCACACAATTTTATTACCTAAGTTTTATTTTGTTTTTTTTTATATTTTTTTTATCGACTTCACAGTGAATTCAATGATATAGTATGTTTTAGGCTAACACTTTCACGATGGATCGTATTCTTTTACTCCCTCCATCTCGTTTCAATGTTTACGTTTACTTTTTGCACGTTGATGAAAGAGTATAATATTTTAATAAATAGTGGGTGGAAAGATATAATATTTAATGTAAAGTGAGTATGTGTATTAGTGTTGGATGATATATTAATTGTTTTAGGTGGGTCCCATATTTCAAAAAGGAAAACGTAAACATTAAAATGAGACGCGCAAAATAGAAACGTAAACATTGAAACGGGACGGAGGGAGTACTACTTTTGTATATTATTTTATATGTCACCTCTTGGATTGTTGTCACGTAGAAGATGAGAGAAAAAAAATTAACTTTCTTATTTAATGCTGTTAGATGGCCCATCAAAGATACTCCCAGTCCCATTCAAAGGGTTTCTTTTTTTTAATTTTGGGTGTCTCACCCCAAATAGTCTCATTTCTTTTTTTATACACATGGACCCACACACACCCACTAATACAATTAAAATATGGAGCTCACACTACCACTAATACAACTACCCACTACACATTAAATAATAATACTCCTTAATCCACATGCAAAAAATAAAAACTACCCTTTAAGAGGAACATAGGGAGTATAAATTTGATATTTTAATAGCGTTATGTGGGAAGTTAGTTTTTTCTCACACCTCCTATGTGACGATGATCCAAGCGGTGACAAAGAATATGATTTATGAAAGTGGCACAGAAAATCCGAACCGCTTTCCTTGAACCATCTCTTACGTGACATCTTTTACAATTTTTTTAAAATTATCAATTTTTATTAAAAATATTATCACTTTTCATTAAAAATATTTTCACTTTTAATTTATACAATAAATTATTCATGAAATAATTTACTATGCCAATATCACTTTTTACTAATTTGAATATCAATTTATCTTTAAAATTTAATCACTTCTTATTTAACTCATGGAAATTCTTCTATAAGACGGTCTCAAAGGAGCGTTTGTCTGTGTTTTATTATGCCTTTAAGATTTTAAAAAAGACTTGCCCCTTGTGCCAAATTTGAAGCTCTTTCAAAATTGTATTCTTAAATAGTATTAAATAGCTAATTAGTATAAAAAATTTATACCTTTAATTTTTTTTCTTAGAAAAAATTAATTTTTTTTACTCAAACATTAATATCATTCATATTTCAACTGATTATACCATTAAAAAAGTAATAACATTATAAATTAAAATATAATTAATAGTATTGCGTATTTCTAATCTAACACGTGTACTAAAAAAATATAATATTAAAATATAACATATTTAGGTAGAAAATATAATATTAAAACTTAAAATATAACATATTTAGGTGCCGCCATACTGAACATGTACGTACATTGAACGTGAGATGCAGCCATGCACTTATAATGTCACATGTTTAGCTTAGTTTAAACTAAGTTTATGTTCCTCTATTTTTTTTATAGGTAAAGGAGAAATCTTTTATTGAGTAAGTCAAGTGAGGTGAGAGAATTACCCGCACTTTAAGTAGTACCATTAAAGTTGATATGCTATTCTAATATAATCACAAAATATCTAAAACACGTTTATTAATGTTCAATACAACTCCTAGGATTATTTACCCAATCATGTATGCTACATGTTTTATACAAAAGATCTTCTTGAAGCAAGCTCCATAGTCTAAATTTCAACTCTTCTATAACCTTCTCCTCCTTGAATTGCTTGCCTTGAAATCTATAGGCGTCCCGAGTTTTCCAAATGAGCCAAATAACATACTCACATGCGCAAATAGAGAAGTTCCTTTCATTCTTCCCTCTAAGAAGGCTACTAAATTGAGGTAGGCTCATAGAAGAGTTAGAAGAAAGGGCTATTGCAACTCCCATCCACTTAAGGCAATTCATCCAGATACTATGTGTAAAGGGGCATTCAAAGAGAACATGACGAATAGTTTCAGGGCATAAGTTACAAAATACACAATTGACATTCACACCTGGAGGGAGATATTGTCTTCTTAAAAAACATCGTGAATTAATTAATACAGCAACACCCCTTCAAGTACTTGCGGTCTATATAATACTATCATATTGTAAGACCAGCAACACACTTAAATATATATTATTACATTCATCTGAATTAAAAATGGAGATGGAGTATCCTAGTATGGCAGTGAGCCCAGGAGTAGTACCCCTGGAATCATCATCTCCAATACCTTTAATTAATTCAACTCACAAACAATCACCTGATCTTCACTTGACTTGGAAGGATTTGTGGGTGACGGTGCCGGACAAGGTGGCAGGACGACGGCACATCCTCCGCGGCCTCACCGGCTACGTCACTCCCGCCAAGGTTTTGGCCGTCTTGGGCCCTTCTGGCTCTGGAAAGTCCACTCTTCTTGATGCATTGTCAGGTCAATATTACTACTTATTTTTTATTTATGGGTTAATTGTAAAAAATTAATTCTCATTTTTAAAAATGGTATTAAAAAAATATCACTTTTAAGTATGGTTGCAAAACGCACCCATTGTGTGATATATTTTTTATAGGTGGATTAAAGTTGGGATTTTTTTTAAAAGAAATTGGGTGTGTTTTACAACAATTCTTAAATGTGTAGTTTTTTTTTGTAATTTCTCAAAATTAAAATTTAATTTATAATATGAGTAAAGTTCGTAATTTTTTTTACTATTAATTTTATTTTTATTAATTAAATTAAGGGTTTAAAATATAAACAGTCATGTAACCTTAAACTTTATTTAAAAAGGTCTTAAAATAGTTAGGGAATTTATTTTCGTACCTTTCAATTTTGCTCTAATTTCATCTTAAAATATTTTTTTCCCTTCATTCCATAACTTTGTAATAGTACCGATTGAGCCCATCCCATGCATGAAATTAAAAAAATTGAATATTTTTAAGTAAAATGAACCTTCTTGGTGAAGATTTAAAAATTAAAGGATTATTTTGAAAAAATTAAGTTACTTGAGATTATTTTAAATAAAGTATTTTTTTTATAATTTTGATTTTGGCAAAAGCTCTTGCGTTGCGCCTCGGGACAGAGTTCGTGTCCCCATGTGAACACAACTCTTCCCCTCTCTATTTCATTTAAACCTATGTATTGCTAGGGAGTTTAAATTGTAAAGGGGCACGAAAATTACAAAGGGGCACGGATCTAAATCTGTAACATATACTTCAGGGAGGTTAAATTCAAACGCGAGACAGAAGGGAGATATACTCATTAATGGCAGACGGCAAACCCTTGCATTTGGCACTTCTGTAAGAAAAAAACTTCAACTAATCCTTATTAGTAACCAAGTGGGCTAACTCACCTGCCCACAAGCTTCTCACTGATGAATTAGGACATGTAATTGGTTTTGTTAGGTGTATCTGACTCAAGATGATTCCCTGGTGAGCTCACTGACTGTAAGAGAAGCAGTTTACTACTCAGCTCAGCTGCAGCTGCCCGACTACATGTCCAAATCCGACAAAAGGAAGAGAGCCGAAGCCACCATTAAAGAGATGGGGTTGGAGAGCTGCATGGACACCAGGATCGGCGGGTGGCACGTCAAGGGGATCAGCGGCGGCCAGAAGAGACGGGTCAGCATTTGCATCGAAATTCTCCGACGGCCTAAGCTTCTCTTCCTCGACGAGCCCACCAGTGGGTTGGACAGCTCGGCGTCGTACCATGTCATGAAGAGCCTCATCAATCTTGCCAAGATTGAAAGAATAAGTGTGATTGCATCCCTTCATCAGCCAAGTAGTGAAGTCTTTGATCTTTTCCACAATCTCTGTCTTCTCTCGTCCGGACAAACTCTCTTCTTTGGCCCCACTGCAGCTGCCAATGAGGTTACGTCCGTTACTTATTGGTGTTACATCTTCTGTTTTGAAGGGTTTATGTTTTTTCTCACCCCTAAAATTCTTGAAACAGTTTTTTGCTAGCAATGGATTCATTAGCTCATCAATGAGGAATCCATGTGATTACTATCTCAGAACCATTAATCAAGACTTTGATCATATGGTATACTACATTAGTAGCTAGTCATAGCAAAGATTAATTATTAAAGAATTTACAAATTTAATTATTAACAATATACTATGAAATATATATATGTAGGATGTTGAACATGGATTTGGTGGTAAGAGTGCAGTTGGAGCGATTGATGTTTTGGTTAAGGCCTACGATTCATCAGATATTTTCATACAAGTGAAGCAATGTGTGGATGAAATATTCCTATTGGTAATTGATCATAACCTTAAACAATTTAAATTCATTTTTCGTTTGCTTTTTATGTCAAAAAGGATACATATTTTTTTTTCAATTTAGTCTCGTAACTTGAAAATGTGCGATTACTATTGTAGAATAATAATAATAATAAATCAATGGAGGAAAAGGGGAGCCAAGCAGGGTTCATTCGGCAGTGCGTAGTTCTAACAGAGAGATCAGCGGTGAACATGTTTCGCGATTTGGGATATTATTGGTTTCGATTCGTAATACATATGGGTTTGTGCATCTCTGTTGGCACCATCTTTTATCATCTTGGATCTGATTATACCTCCATTCAGGTAAACTCTCAATTATAATTCAAGATATTATTATTATTAATTAAAGTACTATTTATAATAATAATTATTATTATTTTATTTTTTGCAGGCTAGATGTTCAGTGCTGGTGTTCATTTCAACCTTCATGAGCTTCATGGCATTAGGAGGATTCCCCTCTTTCGCCGAGGATATGAAAGTAATTTAATAAATTAATAAAAATAATCAATTAATTATTTATATTATATCTCCTCCGTCTCTAAAATGCTCCATCGCAGATCTTCACGCGCGAACGGCTGAACGGCCACTACTCCGTGGCGGCGTTCGTCGTCGGAAACACCGCCTCCTCCATTCCCTTTCTCCTCCTCCTCTCAGTACTCCCCGGCGCTATTCCTTACCATCTAATCGGCCTCCAGCGAACCTTCCACCACTTCTCCTACTTCTCCCTGCTTCTCTTCACCTGTATGGTGCTCACCGAGAGCATCATGATGGTGGTCGCCGCCATCGTGCCGGACTTTCTCCTCGGAGTCATGGCCGGCGCCGGCATCCAAGGTCTCGCCATTCTCGTCAACGGCTTTTTCCGCCTCCCAAACAGCATTCCCAAGATCTTCTGGAAAATCCCTCTCTACTACATCTCATTCCACAATTACACGAATCAGGGATTCTACAAGAACGAATTTCATGGTTTGATTTTCCGCCGTGAAGACGGTGTTTCCGCGATCACCGGCGATCAGATTCTGGAGGTATTTTGGGAAATGCAAATGGGTCATTCCAAGTGGGTGGATTTGGGGATTATGTGTGGGATTACGGTTGTGTTGAGGTTGAATTTTTGGGGAATAATCATGGCTAAAGAAAAGTTTAAGCCCGTGATTATGAGGTTTTTAACGCCTTCATCCAAACTGCGTCTTTGGAAGTAAATTTGTTTGGGAGTATGATAAAATGATTAGGGAACGAAATCATTATTTATAATTTTATGCTTCTATAATGTATTATAGGAATGATTGGTGTGATATATTATGGGTTAATTGTATTAAAAACCATAAACTTTCAAGCTATTGCAAATTAATCCCGACTTTTATGAAATTGCAAAAAAAATCATGACCTTTCATATTTGTGCAATTCGAACTATCGGGCAGCTGAGGTCTGCCCAACTGCTGACGTGGCTTTTCAAATATAAATTGGGCAGACACATTGGCATTTGAAATCATTTTCTTTCTAATTTGAAACAAACAGTTTGCTAGTGATTCAACCCTAATTAGAGCAAGTTCTTGCCCAAATCTTGGTGCGATTCTTACCCTAATTAGACCAAGTTCATGCCCAAATCTTTGTGTATCTATCTATGGTAATATATTTGTGTTACAGATGAGCATAACACCATTAACTAGTACATGAGTGTATGGTCATGGGCCTACATTAAACCAGAATCCGCCGCCCCGAGACCGTCTGGGATGACGATCGGTTGTTCGGCGACGTCGCCAAATGCCAGGCCTAAAGGGAGGACAATTCTCTGATCAGAGGCGGCTACGGCGGTTGGCTTCTCTACACCACCGCTTCCATCGGAGATGTTGCCTTCATCAAGGAGTTTGGTGTTCGGAGAAGGAGAATACGGCGTCACTGATGTGCTACTCTATGCAGCTTCCAGGAGCAGAAAATTTGAGATTTTCAGGCTGCTATTCGATCGCTGTTTGTCTCATGTCAAGGGGCCTTCACCCGGATTCCGATAGGAGGTCATGAACAGTGTTGTTCACGCGTCGGCGGAAGGCGGCAATTTAAGAGATACTGGTTGAGCTTTTGGGTGATTACGGCGACGGTGACGTCTTGGTTTTCCCGGATGCCCGGGGATCCACCGTGCTGCACTCTTCACTTCATTGTTTTCTTCGCGGCTCAATCATGGTGTATTCCTACAATGGAATTTGAAATCGTGGGTGTGATTTGGGATTGAATGGGAGCAGTCGTTAGTTTCGGGCTTGGTTTAATTTGGGGAAAGAGGAAAAGAAGGAAACGACGTAGTTTCAAATGCCATCGTGTCTGCCCAACTTATTTTTAAAAGCCACGTCAGCGGTCGGGCAGGCTTCAACTGCCCGAAAGGTGCGAATTGCACAAATATGAAAGGTCATGATTTTTTTTGCAATTTCATAAAAATCGGAATTAATTTACAATAGCTTGAAAGTTAATAGTTTTTAACGCATTTATTAATGAAATGATTGGTATTTATTTTTTAAATTTTAATTTAAATTTGACCTTTATCAATTCCCAACATGGCACAAACAATACTTTAATGGTTGATCTTATCGTATTAAACTAGTGTTCGTGTCAAGTCGTTAAATAAAATTAATATTAATATATATGATGCAAAACCTGTTAATAATATACTTCATTAATAATCATTTTAATATAAAAACATTTTTTATTAAAAGAAAAGTATATTATTATAAAGCTAAAAATACTCATTAATAACTTAAAAATATGGAGTATTTCTTAAAAAAATTTATAACTGCATTTATTTTTTTCTATCGTGATGCTAATAAATATTCATATTAATTGGGTTCGTATTATTGATTTATTGATTGTAGTAGTTATTAATTGGGTTCATATGAATTTAAAGCAAAACTATGATGGATGTAACTGAATCAAACCATTTGCGAATTCTATTCGAGTCTCGATTCGATAAAATGTTCGTTCGAACTCGTTCGCTAACCTTAACGAGTCAAATCAAATTTGAATTTTGAGCTCGAATAGTCTATCAAACCAAACTCAAGCCTAAGGGTGTTCGGCTTGAAAGCTCGCGAACATACTCGTTTATGGGCTCGTAAACGCGTTCGTAAATTTTATAATTATTTTTTAGTATTATATATTATTATTTATTTATTAATATTCAATAATTAAATATTTTGTATTAAACCACACAAATATGATAATAACTTAAGTGATTATTTAAATATTTTTTTACTGTTTATTATTATATTTGTTAGTTTGTTTATTTAATATTATGAATAACATTAAATGTTTATAAACGAAACATTCTTTTAATATCCACGTACAAAATTATTTAAATTTTCATGAAAAAATGTTCATGAACAAGTTACTTTATGTGTTCGTGAACACGTTCGTGAGCATTAACAAACAGTTTGAGTTCGAGCACAGTTTGAGTTCGAGCTCGAGTTCGATATTTTTTTTCTTGTCGAATTCGAGCTCGGGCTCGAGTTCTATAATTCCTTAACAAAACTATGATGCAACCTGTTTTACATGGTAAAGGCTTGTGTGAGATTAAGGAATAAAAAAAAGTTTATGACTAGTTATACATTAATTAAAAGTGATACTCCTATTTTTAAAAAATTAATAATATTTTTAATAAAAATGATAATATAATTAACATAGAACTCATCGCAACTTTTATCATCTCTCCCCATCCGCAGAGCTCAACAGAAGCAGAAAATAATCAAGAACTGTAAAAATCTTGCACTTCCAATGGTTTCTCATCGTAATCCATTAACGGCTGATTGATAATCTTATTACAGAATGGCACTCACACTTCGCACAGTTTCCGCAGGCAGGAATCCCACTACCCCACATCTCCCTCTCCCCCCGACCCATTTCTTGAAATCCCCCAAATTCATTTGTCCACCTCCAAATTCAAGAACCCTAGTGTCAAATCTTCGATTATCCACATCCAAGCCGCGCCTTATTGTCGCCACAAAAATCAGTGCATCCTTCGAAGAATTCGGAGATTCGCCGAATCGAGACAGTGGAAATAGCAGCAGCAACTTTGATGCTTTTCTTTCTGTTCTCGAGTTCGTTAGCCTAGCTTCCTCCGCAGCTGTTTGTGTATACGTCGCTGTGAGATGTGGGGTGCAAAAGGCGGGTGCCTTGGGGTTGTTGGGGAACAGAATTTTAATGTGGCAGTGTGTGGTTCTGGTGGCTGGATTAGCGGCGGGGGCGGTGATACGGCGGCGGCAATGGAGGAGAATTTGTAGTGGCGGGCTCTCTCGAGGGCCTCCATCTCCCGGAGTTAATTTGTTGGAGAGGGTGGAGAAACTGGAGGAGGATCTGCGTGGTGCTGCGATGATCGTTCAGGCTATGTCGAGGCGGCTCGAGAAGCTGGGAATTAGGTTCAGGCTCACCCGGAAGGCTCTCAGGGAACCTATTGCTGAGGTTATTTCCTTTCTGTTCTTTGCTTCATAACTCCATTTGGTTGATAATTACTCTTATCATTAGGTTGTGAGATGTTGATTTCGTGTTGTATTTACATATTGGATGATGATGATTTTCTGATTGAACTCTATTTCAGTAAGTTCGAAGGCTGAATTTCTTATGAAGATAATGTATTGTGGCATGTTTGTAGGTTGTGAGGATTGATATGATGGTGTATTTAAGAATTAAGTGATGGTTTCAGTTGATTTTTTTTTTCATTTTGTGAAGTGAGAGGATTAAATATAGTAAGTTATAAAGCAGACTTATATTCTTAAGAGTGATCGTCAGGTTGATTGAACACATAAAAATTGTTTTCAGTGAATTACCATCTAATGTGTTTAAGGCACTAAGGTTGGCCTACTTAATGTCTTGCTTGTTTTAAACTTAAGTTGATCACTTTTTAGAAGAGATGGAACACTCGCTTGGCGCCATATTGCTTTATTAGTGATGTATTAATTGGTATTTGATAAATGAGAGCAATGCAGCTAGTATAGATGCGGAGTGATTTTAAATACTGTATGTAGATACTTGTTTCTACTATGTTATGATATATGTTTAATCATTCTATCATTTCTCACTGGGGAAAATCTGCTAAAGAACTCTATCCTTCAGAATGTTTATAAGGGGACTTTCTGAGAATGTCGGCTGAGGAATTTTTTTTTTTTTTTTTGTTGAATTTTTAGGTTTTGCTTTTGAGAAAGTCGAAATTTGTAACCTTTGTGTAACTTTCTTCAGACCGCCACATTGGTCCAGAAAAACTCTGAGGCGACCCAAGCATTGGCAGCTCAAGGAGACATTCTGGAGAAGGAGCTTGGTGAAATTCAAAAGGTTCTGCTTTCTATGCAGGTAGATACTGAGTGTTTGATCTTATAAACAGAGATAGGATTATTAACTCTTGCACTTTGTTGAATTAGAAAATCTACCTACCTAGAAGAATTACTGTTTTCTGTAACATTATCTTTCTATGCTCTAATGATAGAAATGAGAGCAAAAGATTGTTAATTTGAATTGCCAACAAAATTAAGAAAACAAGGACATGAAACTTAGTTTTTCTGATGATCCTGAATAGATCTTACCTGGGATCGAAATGGACCATTGATAATTTTCGTTTTGATTACTATCTAAGTCCTGGGTTTTTTGATGGAATGACTTTATCTCAAGGAATTCCTTTTGACACATATGTCAATAAGGATCTTTGAAGCTTCACCTTGGACAACACCTTCTCCACAGCTCATTTGGCAGCTGTTCGTTTTTGTTCCCTGTTTATAGTTTTTTACTCAAAAGCACTTCTGAGGCTACTACATATAGTTTTTTACTCAAACACACTTTACATTTCTATTATAAAAGAGGTGGATGCTGAAATTAGTTTGATTTTTTTTTTCATTGCTTTTTTTGTGTCGTATTATGATTGCCTTAACTTGCACTTGCAGCGGCAACATCTTAAATTAGCTATGGTTTCGCAGTCCCCTTAACTGCATTTGGTCTTGGTCTTTTTTGTTATCTTCAACCTAGCAAATTGAGTGAGGAATATGTCCGAAAATCACTCAAACTGATTCTACAGAGTTATCCAATAATGCATTGTTTAAGTCATATTGATATACATAACGTACGCCAATTTGTATTGTTGGTTTCAATCTTACAGGAGCAACAGCAAAAACAGCTTGAGCTCATTCTTGCAATTGGGAAAGCTGGAAAGATGTGGGAGACCAAACGAGTAAAAGGTCAAAATCAGGAAGCAACCGAAGCTTCAAAACTAGCTGCAGGAAATTTAGAAATAAACCAAATCAAAACTATGGCATTGCAGAATGAAGCCAACAACGACAGACCCTAGAGAATCCCGATTTGAACTTCAAACCCATGCCATGTCACAGTTCCTGGTGGCTGATATTTCAGTCCGAGTGTGCTGCACGTCAGGATTTCTGGCCTGTTTGAGGCTCAAGGTTGCAGCAGGAGGGCTGATTAAGGAAGTCCTCGCTCCATTTATGGTCCTGATATTTGTTGAATATTTAGCCTCTGAAGATTTTATGCTTTCAGAATGTGCTTTTAGCTGCGTATTTTTTATGTTTTCTTGCACCTAGTATATTGTCATGCAAGATTTTTGATAAATTTGTGTCTACCCACGGAAGATGACAAAGTTTTTTAAGAAAATGGTGGTTATTTCATGATGAAATAACATGTCTAAATTTAAAAAAATAAAACTACATTTTTGACATATCTTGATTTCTATCCAAGTTGTAATTCGATTTGACATTAAATCGGTTTCATTCCTCGTTAATTTAACATAATGGTGTGAATTCGATATACACTTGCCAAGTTTGATAATACTCCCTCTATCCATCATTAAGGCTATATTTTGTATTTTAGGTGTCCGTCACAAATAATGGATCTACATATATCACTAATACAATTAAAATGTAATATTCATATATCCCGTTGGACATGAAACTTTTTGTAGGAGGAAGTATTAGTTTTTGTAAAATGGTGAATCCTCAACTAACAAAATTCGTTTCTACCAGCTTAATAAAAATACAAGTCTTATTGCCCTCTTTTTTTTTTCTTTTTCTTTTTATATAATAAAGAAGAGTTTTTATTTTTTATTTTTAATTAAAAAAATCTTAGGGTGTATTTAATTACTGGGTTCGAATTGTATAACAGAAGGGTTCTGTTGTTGCTATTCGAGGACGGTTGAATAGTGAAATGGAAGGGCTACAGAAGCTGGAAGAAGTGCAGAGAGCTATACATCTGCTGCACTCTGTTGGAGTTTCCGATGCCAACCCCAACGCCGAACGCTTCCTCGCCGACTTCACCTTCTTCCTCGTAACCAACCTAATCATCATTGAAACCTCTTCAATTTCAGGAGCATCGTTTAAATCATTTTCAAGTGTTTTTCCTAATTTTGACCCTTACTTTCTGCTGTAGATGCAATGTTGCGGCGACATTGACGTTAGCTTAAAGTGCCAGCTGATTATCAAGCACGTATCAAAGGTTTGGTGGTTGTTCTTTACTTCTTTGCAATTCAATGGCGCTAGAATGAGAATCTGATCTCTCTGTCTTCTGCAAGATATTAGATTTACTCCGTTTGGATGAGTTGCAATGCCAACCGCAAGGTAGATTAATACTGTGATTATGCCCATTTGCCCAAATTATGGTGTTCAATTGATGTGAAATGTTTGGTTTCTCTCTGCTTTTTAGATTGAAGTTCTGTTGTTTGAAAAGTTTACGGTTTGAATTGTCTTTATGATTCTAGTTGGGCCACTTCATCTATACTTTCTGAAGAGTAGGTATCCTGGCCTCCAAAAGTTTTAAGTATTCTGATGAGGCCTTCCGTTTTGTATTGAGTGTTTCATTTTGTTGTCATTGGGAGCCTGATACCTAAATCTGTGCTTCCTAAGTCTGAGCCATTTCACTGGAAAATTGATATTGAGCGTGCATGTGTATGAGGATTCTTCTAATTCTAAAACCTTAGTGCATAAGGTGTGTGTATAGTTGTTCTGAAACCTTAGTTTTGCAGGTTGTAACCAGATTGGAAATGATTTACAACTACATCATGATGATGAACCAAATCTGGAACCTGTGCATACTTTCCACAATGATGTTGCTATGATTGGGATAGATGCGATGATCCGTTCAAATTCAACTCTCGAAGATTTTGTAAGAAAAATCTTGATTCGCTTGGTGACTGAAATTTATCATGCAACCTTTTTTTTTTTCTCTCTCTGAGAAGTTTTTCTGCTATGCTACTGGAAATGCAATTTCACTTTCTTTAATTATTTTATTGAGATAACAGAAAAAAGAACAAATACAGATGTTTAACTGAAAATACTTAAATCTGAATCCAGCCTTAAGACACAATTGTGATGTATATTCCCCATAAGTTATCATTGTTGGACATTAAATATTAATATGTGAATCTTCTTGTAGCTGGCAATC
The DNA here is from genome assembly GCA_023678885.1 of Pogostemon cablin. NCBI lineage: Eukaryota > Viridiplantae > Streptophyta > Magnoliopsida > Lamiales > Lamiaceae > Pogostemon > Pogostemon cablin. Next base: position 4,208,040 of record CM042993.1, on the reverse strand, counting down.
TTTTGAAAGACAAATAATCTGTTATGCTTACTGAAATTTTGTTGATTTAAATTAACAGTGCCGGTCATATTTTATGTTTCACGAAATGGAAGCAAACCAGCCTCAATCAATATTCAGATACCTGCCTATGCTTTCATTCACAGAAAGTTATATTTATCAGGTGAGTTGACTTGCAATGAATTTAGGGCATATATCTTTGCTGATTTAAGTGTGGTGTTATACTGATCTTATCATATAGTTTAGAGGCACTTGTTTGCTTTTTCACTGTTGAGAAAATTAAAAAGCTTCATTTAGTAAACAATTTTTATTTTGGAGTAAAAAATAGCACCTAAGTTTCATTCATGTTCTAATTTCACATGGTTTTGTTGAAATAGTTGGATGGTTTGAATGAGAATCTATTACAGTCATCAAGTGGTGGAAATCCAACTTCATCTATAGATTTTGAGGTGATTTAAATAATTACTGAACTCTTTCTAGTTTCTAGTTACAGAGCAATACCTGGATTAATGCAAGTTTGACTGAGGTATAGGTGGATGCACCCAACTTGCGTGCCAATGGGCTCTTCGGAAAGGATCCCTTTAGATCACTCCTCAGAGTACTGGAATCCCATGGGCTCTTGACAGAAAGGTTTATCATTTTTATTGTTGGCTATTAGCATGCTATCACTGCATTTTTAGAAAGGCTATAAAGCTCGTTATCGTTTGTTTGATTTGTCCATAATAAGGATTGTAGAAGAGTTGAGGTATGGAGAAGAATATTTGGCGCTGGAAAGAAAGCTTTGCCGTGCACTAGTGATAAACAAGGAGGTATTCATATAGAGCACTTCCAGTTTAATAAAGACAGACCACTTCTTTTGTTTTCTGAGTAAAATCTAGAGCCCAAGTGCAGTTCCATACCCCCTAAGTATATCATTTTTATGAACTTGCATGGTTGCATCAAATGAAATAAACTATCGTTCATTTGACCATTGAATAATTGATAACCACCTTTTGTAGTTTTCCAAGTGATATAAAAAAATGATAGGGTAAACTATGCACAGTTTACTCTTGGGTCTAGTTCTCCTGCTCACCTATTCAACATTTAGGAATTTGAGCATATCCATTGTTTTTATTTTTCCCAGTTTATATATGTGAAATCAGTGGTGTGGATTATTTTGATCGAAGGTCACTTGCGGCCTTTTACAGATATCCATCGAAGATGTTTCAAGGGCTATACATCTGAAATCTTTTGATTATCGGGTGCTGAACCTTCTATTATATCAACTGAGAGGAGAAAAGGTTCCTATTTCTCGCTAGCAAAGACATCCTTGATATTAAATATCTTTCTTCTTAATTCTTTTCAGTGGATTCTAATGCTAATAAATGCATCTTGATAACCATACCATTCTTTGTTATGAAAAAATAAGCTGTCAATCTGTGCTGCAAATGGAATCATATTGATTTTATTTCTTCTTTAGAGAGATAGTATCGTTTACTGAAACATTTTCATTGAAGCTGTTTCAAAGGTAAATGATCTGCATATGGAATTTCTATCAATCTCAGAATTGCTTGTGGAAGTATCTGATGATCTGTAAGTAAAATCCACTTATTACTTATTCGTTTCTTTGTCCCCTAAAATAATCTTCATTAACCGTCAATGTGCATGTGGGAATAACAAAAACCAAAATTATCATTGATGGAACGAAACAATGCTACAGGTTCGATTATGAGGTCAGTCTCTCTTTTCTTTCTTTATCTTGATTTTGCCTTTGGTTGCATTCCATGTATATTGTATTCATGCATATATTTCATTCATTTTTTTGATGTTCTGGTAGAATGATGTTGTTGAGAACAGTTTCAACGTTCTTCGTATGTTCGTTAAATACTATGGAGCACCTGCAGCGCCAATCATGCTGGTGAGTGATGAGCAACAAACTTACAGATGGATATTGCTATTGAATCTACAATGCTGAAACTTTGACACTAATTTTCGCTAGTGTTACATCCCCCAGGCAAAATTCATATGTGAAGCGGAGGAAAAATACGAGCAGGTTTTTAAATCATTGGATCCTCAACTGTCGATGAAGTATCAGCAAAGATGCAAAGAAGCCACAAAAGAAGGTAGATCATTCGTACATACTTTAGCCTTTCAGTGTCTTAATACATTTACGTTGTTTTCTCGAAAATGTGAAGCAATCAATCCTAGTGTTTAAACTCCTCAGGTGGAAAGACATGTGGCCCTTCTCTAGGAACGTGGCATATACCACCGGTGATTGAAGACGAAGCTGGATATCGAGCCGCATTTCATCAAGATCACCATAAATTATGCGACTAGTTTCAACTTTTCGAACGTTAATTCTTTCCGATGTCAGGTGTTTCCACGACAGGCGGCCCATGATGCTGCTGCTTGACGATAACTGGGTTTAAATTCAAGATTCTTGTTGGAACTTGATTCATTTGGGCAGAAAATTCGTCGTGGTTTGTATGCATCCATAGTGTTTATTGCTGTCTTTGTTCATTTGACGATTGAACTAGATTGTTTTTCATTTCATCTTGGTCGAAAAGTGGATCTTTTGATTGTAAGATTACAATACTTAAGCTACAATCGATTCAATCAGAATTTGTTATTCAATTAGCTGACAATGAGTTAATCCATTAGAAACATACAGTATTCATACAAAGAGTCAACTTCCATACATAAATATATACTTGGGAAACCTCGCAACTTACACGTATTATAGCACAACCCAAACACACACACAACTCTTGATTTATCTCGATCACACTCCATGGATCACACCTAAGGAGATTGTGGCCAATCATAACCAGCATCTACAGCATTGAGATCATCATAAAACCACATCTCAACATCCTCAATAGAATGTTCGTCTTCCCAGAAATCATCAAGCCTCTCAGGGTCCTCGTCGTCCTCATCATCGTCAATGTCACCAGCAACGAAGTCCCAAGCTAGGTATCCCGATGACCCTGAATAATCCGAGCAATTGTCCCATCCATTGATCTCGTAGTAATCAACCACATTCGGCCCGACCACCCTCAACTTGGTAAATCTCTTCACAAACTTGTCATCCAAATTCACATTCCAACAACCACGCACATCTAGCAACTCAAGGTGCAAGCAATTTTCAAGGATCTTGACTATACTGGATGTCCCAACGAGCAAGTAGGCGATCTCAAGATTCTTGAGACGGGGCATTGTGGCCGCAATAGCCAGGGCTTCATCATCCTGCGAAAGCTTATCGATCACCTCCAGCGGATGCATTATTCGCCTCAAACTAACGAGGGACTTGCAGTTCTTCCCTATAGCCTCCAGGGCATTAGCTCCTACATTGATGCAGAAGCTCAAATCCAACGTCGTAAGAGTCGACAACATACCGGCAGCCTTCCCGACTACCATGTCGTTTATTTCGCTTCTCGGCAATCGCAAGGTTCGCAGAGATTGAGCACTTGCAACCAACACAAATCACACAAGTACATCACTCAAGAAACAATTATTTTCTCACAGGAATTTCATCGAACACTTACCGACACAAATCACATAAATACATTATAGCTCTAGTAACAAGTTCTCTCAGAGTAATTTAATCGAACACTTACTGATCAGCAACGAACAGAATGGTGTCATCGCTGGAAAGACCAGAAACAGAGAGTTTCCGGAGAGAACCAGAGCTTCTTGTGATCAATAATCGAAGCATCTTGTCGACGATATCGGGCTTGATGTTCTTGCTCCATTCCTCGATATCGATCTCTTGCCAGCAATAGGGCCCAGTAACTGCTCTCTTCCATGATTTGCAAACTCTTGGAACTGAAGTTAGTACCTCAGATAGTGAAAGATTCTTGAATATTAGACCAAGTGCATCAGGTATTAATTCATCCCATTTACGAAAATCCCCGCTCTCCTCCATTAATCAATCTTCTCTCACTGAGTTGGGGGATACAATGTAAGAACAGGGGTTCAAAAAATTATTTGATGGAATCAGGATTTGCAGTTGGGGGGACCTTTAATCTGAAACTCTATCATATAAAAGAACTGAAATGTACTAAAATCAGTACCATAGAAACGTGATATGATTCCCAATTTCACAGAATTCCAAATAGCAAATCCATAGTACAGCTGAGAGTTTAAGCTAAAGCACACATTTAATAAATGTTCAGCACAAACCAGAAATTTGTAGCAAATTATGAGTAAGAAGAGGAAGAATGAGATGGGTCCACAAAATTATACAACCAAAAGACTTCCAGAAATGTACAGATCAGCCATAGACAGGTAGCAAAAGGAGACAGCTGTGAGCCAAGAGATATTATGACAGAAAGAAAGGAGCAATCTCGATAATATTATCATCCACAAAAACAGAGCAAGTATGAATATGATGCTAAGACCTCACAAATCATAACCATAGCGTTCAAGAAACCAATTTTAGAGAGAGAGAGAGGGAGGGGAAGAGAGAGAGAAACTAGTTAACCTCACCAGAAACTTGAACCAGCAAAACCAAACAGAGAGATGGAAATGCAGAAAAAGGAGCCAAAAAAAGTGATCTTTAGAATGAAAATGAATCATCTGAGCAGGGCCCAAAAACAAAAAGGAAAAGAAGAAAATTACCTTAGCTTTTGTAGTATTGGATCTGTGAATACACACCGGTTTATCCGCCTGAAATGAAGGGTCCTAGAGAATACACCCCCCCTCTTCTTTCTCTCTCACGTCTCTCTCTTTCACAGAAAAGAAAGTGAAAAAGCTAACACAAGAAAACAAGAAGAGAAGCAAAAGTAATATCGTATCTTGCGTCCTGTTTCACTCTGTACTACTTGGAAAAATTATCAAGAATCTTCTCTCTCCTCCTCTTCCTACCCCTCTCTCTCTCTCTCTTTAAAGTCATTACATTTACAGTTTTTTCTCCTTTTTGTTAAGACAGGATTCTTGTAAACATAATCACAAGTAATCCCACTAAATCAGTGTCCACAAGATTCAGAAACCTTGGAATACAAGACTCTAAAAAGGGTCACACCAAATGACGAGATTAGCAGGTGAAAAGCATCATTAATCATGCAACTAAAAAAGTGAAAATATTTACCAACAATTTTCACTTTTAACTGCAGATGAGATGAGTAAGGTAGCTTATGGAGCTGGCAATATTGAAAGCAGTACAATGAACTTTACGTTTATTCTGACAGAGTAGGATTAGAATTTTTGGGATAAAATTTCGAGGGAAAAGACAAAGTACATCAATTATTGTATGACCTGTGTCCATTATTTATTTCCTTCTTCATTTATTAAGAAACAATTGAGATAGAAATAGAAAAATCATACTCTCTCCGTCCCCCCGAAGTACTCCACGTATTATTATATGTGGAATTTAAGAAAAAATTGTTATTTTATGTATAAAATAAGAAAGAGAAGAAGTATTTTAATTAATTTAATGAAAAGGGTGTGTAAAGTTATTGGAATGAGTGAAAAAGTAAGTATTATGTTTGGATGTGTGTAAAAAGTAGGTATTATTATAGTGTATTTTTACCATTTTTAATAAAAGTAAAGTGTGAAATATTTGTGGGATGAATGAAAAAGAAAGTATGAAATACTTTGGGGGACCGAAAGAGCAGTATTTTGTGTGGCAAAATGAATAATACAAGGGTGGAATAAGTAATTTGAAGTATGATTCATAATATCATCTTTTATTAGTAAGAATACTCATAAAATTTATTTTAATGATACAAAAGATAAAATAATTTGATTTGAAAAAGTGAATTGGGTCGGTTCTCACAAGAATTTGCTTTTATTTAATTATCAATTGTTCACATTTTGATTTTTAGTTTAGCATTTGTACTGTGTTAACTTTTTATTAATCCAATTTCTAGATTTATAGTAATAAATACTAACAATAAAGTAGAAAAACAACATATAAAATTAACTAAGTAAATACAAAATAGAGTCCATATTAAGTACTCCTATTTTTTTAATCTTACCTAATCTACTCTGGGAGTAGTACTTTTCACATGAACTCTAAAAGTTGTTGGTTTCCTTCACCAGCTTCTTTTTAATTAATCCCATTTTTTAAGTAATTGAGGTTAATATTGTATTAAAGATTTAGATTCATTTTAGATTTGTAGGAGGGTTCAAAGGTAAAAAAGGAGTATTATACAATATACGTATTCAAAAATTAATTTGATATAAATTTTAGGGTAATTTTAGAGTGCACCGGGTGCACCGGTGCACCTAGAATTTATAGATATAAATTTGAGTTAGTGGGTGGTTATTTGTTTTATTTTTTTATTATTTTATTTTATTTAATGGTTGAGATTAAATTATAACTTAATCTAACGGCTATGATCATCCAAGTGCACCGGTGCATCAGGTGCATACTAGTTAAACTCTAAATTTTAAATTGTACCCCTCCGTGAAGTTCACAGTTATTAGAGATATGGAGTTACAGAAAAGTTGCTTTCTAATACTCCCTCCATCCCGCATTAACGTTGACGTTTGCTTTTTGTACGGAGATTATGAGATATAATATTTTAATGTGTAGTGATGTAAGAGAAATAATATTTAATGTAAAGTGAGTAGTTGTATTAGTATTGTATATGGGTCATACATGTACTCCCTCCGTCCCGTTCCAATGTTTACGTTTCTATTTTGCGCGTCTCATTTCAATATTTACGTTTTCTTTTTAGGGATATGAGACCCACCTAAAACAATTAATATATCATCCAACACTGATACACCTACCCACTTCACATTAAATATTATATTTTTCTACCCATTGTCTATTAAAATATAATACTTTTTAATCAACGTGCAAAAAGCAAATGTAAACATTGAAACGGGACGGATGGAGTAATAATTAATTATTTTGTGTGGGCCCTAATTGACAAAAAAAATTATAAATCTTAATGTGGGACAACTCAAAATGAAAAACGTAAATCTTAACGTCGGACGAATGATGTGTTTAAGGATAGTTTAGTATTTTAAGTTAATAGATAAATTACTGAAGTTATGAAATACATAAATAAATTATAATTTTAAAATTAAAATGTACCGTGCGATGATTGAATTATATGTAATAATAATTCTCTTATTTAACAATATATGAACTTATTTACGATACACACAAAATAGTAAACATGAATTATTTATGAAAAAAAAAAAAAGGATTTTATTTGAGATTGTTCAAGTGAGACTGAGAGAGACCGTTTACAAGATATCATCACTCTATAATCTATACTAATAATAATGGAGTATTGTAATATGCAAAAATATAGTAGTCTGTCTGTTCCATAATACGCTTCACATTTACTGTTAAACGTTATTTAAGAAAATTTATATTTTTTGATCAATTTTATTGACTTTAGATAGTACTATAGTATTTCTAGGTAATAAATAAGTATAATGGTATGTGTGTGAAAAATGAGTGACAAATTTGAAATTAAAGTAACTTTTGAGGTTGTTGGATAAAATGATTTTTCTTTTTGAAAAAAAAAATGGTGTACCCCACCATTAGGGGCCCCACCGCCCCTGTCCTGGGGATTGGTGGAGGAGGTAAATCGCAGGATGTGCCTCAAGTGGCTTATAGGGAGGGCTCACTGTTAAACTTGTGCTTGCAAGGGGCCAAATCCATGCCAAAGGCAGGATTCGAACCCCCACCCTGCAGCAACCAAGCTCAGCTGGAAGGCATTTCCACCCTCCCCTCTACTATTTGAGCTATGCCCTGGGGGCATTTTTCTTTTTTTGGGTATGAAAGGTATTGTGAGACAAATAAATGAGGAATGTGTGAAGAATTTTATGGGAGGGAGGGAGTATAATTCATCTGTCTCATGGAATTGTTCATATTTATTGTTGAATGTTGTTTAAAAAAAATATACTCCTCTTTTATTAATTTTATCGATATTTGAGAATATTTTAATATTTTAAGTAATAATTAAAGTGTTGGGAATAGTATTTTAAAATTACAATAACTTTTGTAGTTCTTAATTTTTTTTAGTTGATATTAGGTGCACTCGGGTATATGAGTGCACCCATATGTGTATAATATTTTATTTTATTTTGTATACATGTTTCTTAATAATTGTATACTTTTTTCACACTCAATTTTTCATTAAAAAAATAGCATCCATATGCGTATAACTTTTTATTTAATAGTGTATATATATTTTTTAATAGTTGTACACTTTTTACACTCAATTTTTCATTAAAAAAACTAACAAATAAATTGTATACATTTTTGTTTATAATTATATATGTTTTTGCTCATAATTGTATGCGTTTATAAAAGTGGATGACCGTATCATGAGGTTCACCCACGTGCACAATAGTATTAGTTTTTTTTTCTAATTTAGGATGTGAAGAATTTGGTGGGAGAATCAAATGGGAAGAGTTTGAAACTAGACTTACCGGTGACAAAATGAGTATTTTTTTTTTGTTCTAAATATATATACAGGCTGGTTGGCCATTTAAAAAAGTTCTTAGAAAAGAAAAAATACAAATAAATATTATTCTTTCGTTTCAAAAATATTTACGATTTTTTTTCAAGGAGTTTAAATAATATAATAATTTAATGTGTAGTGGGTTTGAAAATATAAAAGTATAATAAATGGTTGTATTAATAATGTGAGTGATCCATGTAAATATATATAATTGTTTTGTGTGGTTTCGTATATAAAAAAGATATTTCAATTTTATGCAACAATAAAAAAAAAGTGTGTGTCAATTTCAGTGTTTTTATTCCATATATGGACATATTAGAAAATGCGTTTTAAGTATAAATTTTGTACTCCATATATATGTATGCGAGTGAGGAGAGGGGCTGATATTTACTGAGTGGAATGAATTAATGAGAATTCAATTCAACAACCTAACTTCAATCTTAAATGTGGAGGAAAAGTACTTGAAATAGAAATAGTAATAGTATAGTTACATATTTTTAGATTAAGTTTCATACTTCAATAGTTATATTTATTTTATTTTTTATATAAAATTCAACAAAACAATTAATAGTATATATTAATAAAGCATTATTAAATTTATATAAAAATATTATATCTCTCAACCCACCATATATTAAAACACTATATTTTTAAATTTTTATGAAAAAATTAAACGTAATTATTCGGATGGAATTATTAGGTGGGAGAAAGAGAGTATTTAATTTCTCCAAAGGCTAAGAGAGAAAACAATTAATGACGAAGCAGAGAACTTGTAGTCTGTTGGTAATAAAATAGCCTTCACTTCCCAAATTGTTAAAACAATCACCTTTATTTATTTTCAATACCCTCTATATCATTATTTGAAACGCATTTTATTTATTTTTAAAGGTAATTCAATTATATATATAAAAAAAAATTTAAGTAAATTATGTTTGTTAAATAAATGATATTTTTATAGAACATAATAAGAAGTTATAATACTCCTATTAAGTTTCTTTCTATATTTAGAAAGTGTAAAAAAAATTGCAACAAATGAAAACGAAAATATTTGCATAAAATTTTCCAATGGTTAGAGCTGTTACTTGTTAGCAAATTTATACTGAATGAGAAAATGAGTGATTAAATTAATTAATCTAGGAAAATATAATTTACAGTGTAGTTTTACACTGTTTTCAAACTATCATTCTCTATTAAATTTACTGTGGGTGTATTTTTCGACCATATCAAAAATTACTTTTCTAAAGAATATATCAAGCAAATTCTTTTATGGTTTAAAATACTCTGGCCAATTTGTAGTGGTGTATTTATGATTCCTTGTAATTTAGAAGATTCTAAAGTTAATTTTTGCAAGCCACTATAATTCTCAAGGAATGTATATACGTAACGAGAGAAAAAAGCAATAATTAAAGGAGTTTTTATCAATGTAGGATCAAAAGATAGATTATTTATGAAATAGGGATTTAAAAAACTTTTTTATCGATCCAAAAAATATAAAAATATAAATTTAAATTTGAAACACTAAATGAAATTGATAGGTGGAACTGAGGATCTCTACACATCTATTCATCATAAAATCCAATATCTCACTAGTAACTTTATTTTCTTATAGTTATATTACTCTTTTAACTTTGTGATTTAAGATTTGTATTTTATTTTTAAGGTTTTTAACATTCTTTATCTAGGATTTATCGTTGAGTAATTTAAAATAAATAATTAAGCCTGTATGTATTGAACTTTACTGTTACTATTTTATTCTCATGACTTAGGTTATATTTGTCACGGTGATGTGATTGTATTATAACTCATTTACGTGAGAGATGTTGTGATTGGTTGTATTTAAAATTCCTTTATCTCAATACATGATACGTTTGTTTTGAACAGTTTGTAATGAAATTATCTCAAATTCATAAATTATTACTCAATACTCATGATTGCTGCATATATTCTTGTATACGGAGATTAAGATATATTTTTATTTTTTATTCTGTAGAAAAATGTGTAAATTTATCGAGATGGGTTTAAAAAGTGAGTAATATAAATAATTTAATGAAAAAAGCGCGTAAAATTATTGAAATACGAGTAAAAAGTGATTATTAATTTTTTTTTTTTTCAAAATTATAAAGTAATTAGCGGGATGGGAGCCATTCAATTTCATCCGAATCCCTCAATAATTACAAGGGGAATAACAACAAGAAACATTGCTGATGGGCCAACTTATAAAAAGCCCAGATCCAACTTTTATGGACTTTCATTTATTTGGGCCGCATTTTTTAGTTTTCTCATGAAATTTCAAGCCCATTTATTACTATATTATTTCAAACTCTCTATTTGCCATGTTGATGTGGTTATAGTCGGGATTCCCTTTTTAATTCTTTTAGGAGTATTTTTTATTTATAGTATCACCGATACGAAATAGTAACACAATTAGAAAGGGAAAGAACTGCTTTTTTATTTGTTGATTAAATGTAAATTTTAACCTTTCACAACGATAGAAGATGAGTTGGGTTGGGTAAAACGTTTTTATTTATTTATTATTAAAATATTTCTCATTATATATTTTTTCTTTTTCTTCTTATTAGAAATGATGTTAGGGCAACACATACTCTATCATACTCCCTCAATTTCATATAAAGGTATGGATTAATTTTATCATTTTAAGACTCTCATAATAAGATATGCGTTTTTCTTTTCGATAAGAATGAATTTACACAAAAAAATTAATACTTCTAAAAACACTATAATGTTTGATTGAACTAGTTTCAATCTTGCCAAATCCCAATTACCTGCACTCATAAATGCTTCATGTTCCAATTGTGTTGCTGATGGCTACATTTGTTAATGTATGATTTTGAGCAATTTCTTTTAAATTATTAATCTTTTAAGTTAAGACCAATAGTAATTTTACCCAGTACTCTCTCCGTTCCAACTTCAACTTCACACTTTTCGTTTTGGTTCGTTTCAAATTCAACTTCACACTTTCATAAAAGAAAAAAGCAACAAACTAATATCACTCTAACTTACTTTAATTTTAAATTTGCCATCATATTTTTAACATACATAACATACTTTATCATTTATTTATTATTAAAAAATACCATACTACACTCAAAAGTAAGTCAAAAAGTGACTTTTCTTAAACTCCGCATCTACAATAAACGTAAACTTGAATTTGGGACGGAGGGAATAATATTTTTCTAGAGGGTTTTGTTGAGGCTTTAGAAGAATGCTAGAACAGGAGTATGCTGTAGTAATATTAGTAGAAATTTTGTGGGATGATATATTAAAATTATTGATTTAAATTCAGTTATGATTATGTTTAACATATTTGTAACTTCTACTACTAAGTAATCCCTCCGTCAGCCTTTAAGGGTGTCATTTGTTTTTTGCACGTAGATTAAGGAGTATTATTATTTACTCCCTCCGTCCCGAGCAAAGAGGTGCATTTGCTTTTTGCACGTAGATTAAGGAGTATTATTATTTTATGTAAAGTGGTATGTGTATTAGAGAGATGTGATGAGTAGTGGTGGACCATTGGTGGGCCCTTTTTACTAAAATAGGAAAATGGTGCAATTTGGATGAGACGCTCAATATAGTAAAATTGTGTTATTTGGGTGGGAATGAGGGAGTAATGTGTAGTGGGTAGTTGTATTAGTGGAGGTGTGAGTCCTATTTTTTAGTTGTATTAGTGGGTGTGTGTGGGTCCCACATGTATAAAAAATGAAATGAGACCCTTGGGGGCGGACGCCCAAAATGGAAAAATGATACTCTTGAAAGTGGAGGGAGTATTAATCATGAAAGAATGTCTGGCTATTTTGAGAATTTGAAAATATAGATGATAGTTTCAATAGGATTTACAGGCTTTTAACATAATGTAGTTGTACCCTTTGTTTAATTAATTTTTTCAATCATTTTTTACTTGTTGATGAATCTAAAAGAGTTACAAAAGAATGATCAATTTCTTAGCCATGTTGGTGCAAAAAAAAAATTGAAGCTGCCCATCTTTAATTCTTTTTACCCATATTAAGCTAAAGTTTACCATGAATTCTTCTGTTGAAGTCTGATACTAACATAAATCCCCCCTCTTTACTTTCACTGTTGAACCCATTCTTCAAAAAGTGAAAATTTCTTACACCCTTTCTGCTTGATTTAGTCAATCAATCAGCAGTCAAAACTCTTGCTCATACTGGTAAAAAGAAACTGTAACAATGCCCTCTGCATCATTTATTGACATTTTAACCACTCCCCTTTCTCATGCTACACTTGTAGGCTTTTAATAAGGGAAAATTAACGATGAGTTCAATAAGAAGAGGAGAAAAGAATGGAGCTCAGTAATTTCAAATTAGTATCCAAAGTTTGGTTTTTAAAGTCGTGTTAAAAAAAGAGAGTTACTTTTATTTATTTATTTTTTTCTGAAACCATTCTTATTAGACCAAATATGCAAATTTTCTCATTCAAGAATCTAACAAGTGGAATCAATAATGCAACCTTTGGAAAGCAAATTGAAACTACAAAACATTTTTTTAAGTGAACAACTTCGTATGAGACAAAGAACAATGCATATAAGATCAATAATGTATTTTTTTTCCCCATCATGTATGCCCGACTAGCCCTCGAGAAAACAGTCCCGGCAGTCCCGGCCCGGGACCTCAGAACTGAGGTCAGGTAAACCACAATTACTGCGGTGAATTTCGGCCTCTTGTAGTTCTCAAGTCCCGGCAGTCCCGGCCAGGGACCTCAGAATTGCTGTCAGGTAAACCACAACTACTGCGCACAAGGAGTAAATTCTCCACCGAATTTCGGCCTCTTGTAGTTCTCAATATTAATTGTTTTACCATTGCGCTCCGGGGGCTTGAACCCCTGACCTTTCAAGGAGGAGCACCTCAATATTGACCCCTCAACCACTAGGCCAACACATCATTGGTTCCATCATGTATCATTCTCTTGTATATTTGGATGTTTGAATTATAAACTTGAAGATTGAAATTGATCTAATTTATTTAATTTAATAGACTATGAAGCCTTGAAAATAAAATAAAATCAATGGTAAAATAATAATAATAATATTTGGATCAATCCAATTTAGTTTGAATGATGATAAAATCTCTAAATAAATAACATAATGCACATATTCATGAATCATGATAAACCCACTAGTTTGCCAACTTAAATCTCAAAAATCAAGAATTTTTTTTCTTGCTTTTTTTAAAATTTATATTTTAAAATCTGATAATTAATTAGCTATAGGGAAAAAAAATGCTATCTTTTCAAGAAAAAAACATTCCAGAAATTGAGTTTATAAACCATCTCTCCCAAAGTTTTAGTTACTAAATTAGAAACTGAAGAAATTAAATTAAAAACAGTGGGTGTTTTTACAAGCAGATAATAATTAACATCATTTTACTCGGAAATACTTAGATTATACATATGACTAATAAAATGTGCATGTTCAAAGGGATAAGCCAGATTCCTCATCCTCATCAAGAGAGGACACATAGATAAAGTAGAGGGCCCAAATCAATCCAAAAACACCGAACAGGATCCAGCCCAATAGGTTGTTGCTGAGCCCAAATGGAAGCCCAGTTCCCTCGGTGCTCATTCTGTCATCCACCAGCGCCATCGCGGCTGGGCTCGACACAGCCGCCGCGCAAGCCGCCGCCGCCATTGAAGCCGCCATCCCCACATTCCATTCCCTCTCCTCTCCCTTTCCCTCCACCGAGCATTTCACTCTACCCATCTTCGAAATTGATGGCAAACCTGAATTTCCCCAAATAATTATAATTCTTTTAATTTATTTATTTATTTATTCAATCGAGAATTTAAAGAATTAATATCGAAATCACTTGAAAAACAGTTTAACTTAAAATATGATGGGAAAGTGAAATAAAACACTTTAAATCGTGAAATTAATTAAGGTAATATAGTTTTTCTTAAATATTATAATTATAATATAATATATATTAAAGTATGATTATAAATTGTTAAAACATGATCCATTACATATATATACTTATGATCATAATAAATATAATTTACCCATATAATAATTAATTGATTTATATCGCAATTCTTTTCACAAATACTCGTTTTACATGAAATTGTATAATATACTGCATGATTTATGGGTACAATCAGGTGATGCACAAAAAATGTTGGCATAAAGCTAAACAGAAGAGTTGGGAGAATCTTACCAAGAACCGCGGCGGGGCGGGCGGCGGGAGCCTTCTGTACGAGGGCGGCGCGTGCAATTGACGAGGTGGAAGTGCAAGCGGAGATTGTGGCCATATTTTGCAACTGAAGTGGAGTGGAATGAGAATTTGTGTGTGGGATTGTAAGGATGTAATATCTATCCCCTATATCAGATAGAGGAAGTAGAACCAACCACAGGGTTGGATTAGCTAATCTACATTTACCCAACCAAATTTCGCCACGTGTTACACCATTCCATGGCTGCCACTAGACTTGAAGAGTGGAGTGTCCCCCTCACTCCCAAAGATTTTTGTATAATTTTAAAAATTAATGGAATTTTGAAAAAAATAAAAATTAGTTCTCGTAGATTTTTTTTTTCACTTTGATTTCTCAAATATGTAATTCAATTTTTATTTTTAACAAGGTTCATTCAATGAATGCCAATACATCCTCCTCATTACCTAAAAAAATATTTAGCATTGATTTATTTTACACAATATACCTAGAGATGAGGCAAAATTAATAAAATAGACATTGTTTCAAAAAAAAGTTATTCAATTATATAAGGGCCAAAAAAATTTTAAAAAATAAGCAAAGTCGATTTTTCTACAATATGTACTAAAGTCAACATTACTAATGGTGAATTTATTGTAGCGACAATTTTTTTTTTCTTTAATTTTTTTTCATTTATTAACTATATCTGTTGGTTTTTAAATTTTTTGTTTTCGATAATTTTAAATTTTTATTTTTTTATTTGTTAGATTTTAGGAGTATTAATTTTAGAAAAAAATGTTTTTTTTTTAAAATTGGTTTTCTTAATATTTTCCTGTTTTTTATTTTTAAATTTATTTTTGAATTGAGATACTCTCTTGTGAGACGGATAAATGTGTGACAAATTGTAAGACGACCATTTGTTAAAATATAATTGTTACTCCCTCCGTTCCAAAGATATTAATATACTTTTCTTATTGAGTTGTCCCACAAAAATTGCTATATTTTCTTTTTAAAAATATGAGACCCATACAAAAATAATTTATTTATTTACATTGGCCCACACACACATCATACTCACAATTAATACAACTACTCACCTCACATTAAATATTAAATCTCACTCCATTTTATATTAAATTATTATAGTCCTTAATTTTCGTGCCAAAAAAATGTGTTAATATCCCCGGAACGGAGGAAGTATATAGATAAAGTATAGAGTATTTATTGGTAATTAAAGTATGTTTGCAGTGAACATACTATAACACTTTAAAAACATATTTAATTCATTATTCATTATACTTAAAAAATACTATACTTTAACTACGAATCAACATATTTTACTTATATAACAATTATACTTTAATAACGGTCGACCCATTTTATATAATTATCGTCTCAAAAAAGAGTTTGTCTTTTGAATATTTTTTACTTTTTTTTTTCAAAATTTAAAGATTGTAAAAATGACACATTCATCGGCGTTACTGCTTTTCCATATTTCTAATAATAGTAGCGCTACACAATATTAATATTTTTAAAACATCATAATATTAAAAAATATCATCACATACTTTTTATACTTTATTTTATTGTATAAATTCAATTTTTTTATTTACTTCTTTTATTTTTAAATTACTTAAATTATTTCTACTTTTTTCTTATAATATCTAAAATGTAATTTTTCTTAACCTAAGTACTGACATATGGCGTGCGAAATTGTAAAAATAAAAGGCAAAATCTCCTGTGTCCCAGTGTGAATACAAGAGTTTTAAAACTCTTATGTTCACTTGGGAACACGGTGTGTCTCGAATGCACAATTAAGTAAGTGAAAATAAATTCTTAGTATAATCGTGAAAAGTCAAAGTATAAACAAGAGTTGTAGCTTGTAAGCTAATAGAATATATATATAATAAAAGAACGAAGATTTTTCATAATTTTCCATTTTTCATCTTTAGTTTAATTTGGTTTTTTTTTTCAATATTTTATAAAATTTGAAATATTTTACCTAAAGAAAGAATGCTTAAATGTAAAGGTTTTAAAATTAGTCTCTTGTGCGCTCGAGCACACGAATTTAGATTTGTGTCCTTTTACAATTTCCTTGTCCTTCTACACTTTAAACTTCCTAGCAGTACATAAGTTTAAATAGAATAGGAATGGGAAGGGTTCATATTAACACAGACCGTGTCTTCGGGGTACATGAGCTTTTGCTTTTAAACTTTTTAAAAATTATAAATTTTGAACTTCATTCATTAATTTAAAGTGCATCTTCTGTTCTAAAAATTGAATACGAAATAAATACATATAAATTATCTCTACAATGATTGTAAAATTTAAATAAATAAAAAATTCGAAACATATACCTCTGTAAGATCAAGAAAAAAATTATTAAAAATAAATCATAAATTTTTTATTTTTAATTATAAATTATTAATAAGATTAAATAGATAAAAATATTCTCTCCGCCCCGAAATGTATTTCACATATTTTTGTATGTGGAGTTTAATTTTTTTTTGCTTTTTATATATAAAATAAGAAAGATAAAAAATATTTTAGTTAATTTAATAAAAAATGTGTATAAAATTATTGAGATGTGTGAAAAAGTAAGTATTATGCTGGAATTATATGCGTAAAAAATGAATATTATTATTTGTATATTTTAACGCTTTTAGTAAAAGAAATATGTGGAATATTTTATAAGAGTAATACCAATAAAACAGAAAAATAATTATGAAATATTTTTGGAACGAGAGGAGTATAATTTTCTTAATATTTTTTACAAAATTATGGTAGAGGTAAATGATAAAACATATATATATATATAGAAAAGAAAAGTTAAATTTAATTTTTATTTATTTTTAATATCTACAATAAAGTCACCAATACCAATGGTAACTTCACTATTCATTGTCAGCATTGATGACTTCACTATTTATTGTAGAATGAATAGTAAAATCACGGTGACTTTGCTTATTTATTTAAATTTTTTTGGCTCTTCATAATTTAACGAAACTTTTTGAAATAATGTATATTTAATAAATTTGCCTTGATAACAACACTATAATTGTAGTTAATACGTACTCATGTTGCTATTACATATAGGGTCTTAAAATTATTTTATGATACTTTTATATATCTCAAACAATATTAAAAACACACGTATAGTATCCAAATCTATAACACTTGTTTATTTAGTCTCCTCCCTTGACATTACACTTTTCAGATTTCACCATCTCATTTATTCGTTCAATTACGTTTTTGCCCATCCAAAAATATTTAAAATTTTAAAATAAATATACTCTCAATGCATAATTATATTTTCAAAATGATTTTTATTATCTATTTATTATTTAAAAAAACAACATCACTCTCAAAAATCTAGATAAAAAAATAATTTTTCTAAACTACAAATATATAGTAACAATGAAGAACTATTTGGAAGATAAGTTATAATATGTATATATATTTTAGTATTTAAACTAATATACTTTAAAGAAAATTATATTATTATTATTATTAAATAAATAAATAAATACTATAAAAATGTTTAGAAATATATGTAAATTACATATTATAAATATTTCTATAAAAAAATTTATAAATAAACATGCATTAAAAAAAATCAGCATATTCCAAACTCATTTGGGCCTACATGTATCCATCATCATAAATTCACATAATAGATTTCGATGGTGTGTTGGCATCAAAAATACCCCATATTATTACCATTCTTAAATATGAGGGCATTAATTAATTAATAAATTAGCTTATTTATATTGACAAAAGATTATGTGCCCCTTAGACACGGTCGTATCCCATGTGAATACAATTATTCCCCTTCCTATTCTATTTAAATATATGTATTGATAGAAAGTTTAAATTGTAAAGGGACATGAAAATTACAAAGGAGCACGAATCTAAATTTGTGTGCAGGACGCACAAGATCCTCGCTCAATTATATTCTAGCTAGAGGTTGGTATAAGAGTATTGACAAGGTCACAAGATGAAGTCGCCTGAGATTAAAACATCTAAACTTGAGAATGCTACTTTACAATTTACTAATAAAAAATGAAAATATTCATATATATAATCATGATATCACATGGAGTACATGGACAAAGTCTCTTATAAAGTATGCATATGGATATTTATAGTATTCTAATTTATGATAAATATAACTACTACATCTTATTCGTCTCACTTAACTCGTTAAGTAAAATGATGACATTGATGTTTCGTTACACTCAGTGTTACTCTTGTTACACGCATTAGATAAATGACACGTGTATAAAGAAGAAAATCTTAACTATTGCCCCGAGGGTTTAAACCTTTTCTTTTAGGGTATATGTTCATCCAACAATACGCAACATGAGATGTAACATCAAAATGTTATAGGAGAATCGAACCGGTAAAATGATGGGCATAAGTATAAACTTGTGGGAGAAGAGAAGAGAAGAGAAGAGAAGCATCCCTTTCAGTATGGAAGAAGAGCTTTCACTGTCTTCCCAGCTACTAATGCCACAATAGCGTGTAACTTTGCCTCAGGGCAGGACCCCCATTCCCCATTTCTTTTTTATAGTACATTATTTTTTCCATTCTTTTGTTTCTTTTCTCGTCTTGTTGTTTTCAACCCCAACCCCCCACCTCCACCCCACCCCACCCCACTCCACCCCTGTCGCTAATTTGCACTTCAAATTTACACATTCATATCTTCATTCCTCCACCCCACAACCCATCTTCTCTCTAGTCTACATTCAATCCAAATTCACCAATTTTATTTACTCAATTCACTATTTTTTCTTCTCTCAATTGGTTTGAGTGAGTGAGCGAGTGAGATTCTAATTGGGCTTCTTTCTTTACTTATGCTTATGTATGATAATAAGATGCAACCATGGCCATGACATCTCTTATTCTCTCTCTCATCACCCTACTCTTCTTTCTCTCTCCTTCATATTGTTTTCTCCCCAAAGACACTCTCAAGGTATGCATTTTCCAACCCCCACCCCCCAATTATGTGGAGATGAATGAATTCATTCTTGATAAGATTTATCTTTTAATTGTGATGTAGGGTTTAGTGGTGGCGGAAAAGACAAGGCTGGGGTCAACGCCGCCGAGTTGTCACAACAAATGCAATCAGTGCCACCCATGCATGGCGGTGCAGGTGCCAACGCTACCGAGTCACAACCGAGTCCATCCGAGTTCCGCCCAACAAACGCCGCTCGACTACTTCGAACCCTCCCCCTCTTCCGCCGGAAACAGGTATTCCAATTACAAGCCACTCGGATGGAAATGCAGATGCGATGGCCATTTTTACAACCCTTGATTAATTAATTACCAAAATGGGCTCTCTCTTTTTTTCTTTTTTTTAATTAATTAATTCTTGATTAAAAAAGAATTATTGGTGTAATTTGGTAGAGGAGTAGGGCCCCCTGAGAATTGATCTTTAGAGGGACAAGAGCTATTGAATGTAAGGTGTTTAATTATTAGTAGTAGCATTTAATAGTGTGTAGGCATCACAACCTATACTGATTGTACAAAAGTTATCATTTAGGTGGTTGATCTTATTAATTTTCTGGTAATTAATAAAATAAAGTTTTTTTAATGGAAAATACTAAAATAATAACTTCTGCATATTTCATGTGTGTCACTTCCTTATCATCTTGGGATTTTCATCACCTACTTTCTGTTCTATATGGTTGTCAATATTTGACCTTGGTATCAAATGGAAATTACCATTATACTCTCTTTATAACTTCAGATTACGATGTTTTACTGCCCAGGTCTAACCACTTTTAGCTGGTCAGAAGAAGTCTCAAAAGTCAAACTTTTTCATAATTTGATTTGTTTATGAAATCTAGGCTAATTAGCCCCACCAATTTTGAATTTTGTTGACTTATTTATCAATGGTAAGTTAAATACTCCCTCCGTCCCGGAAGTATTGACACATTTTTTTTGGGCACGGAGATTAAGGAGTATAATAATTTAATGTAAAGTGAAGTGAGAAAAATAATATTTAATGTGTAGTGGGTAGTTGTATTAGTGGTGAGTGTGATGGGTGTGTGGGTCCATGTAAATAAATAAATTATTTTTGTGTGGGTCCCATATTCTTAAAAAGGAAATATGTCAATTTCTGTGGAACAATCCAAAAAGGAAAGTGTGTCAATATCTTTGGGACGGAGGGAGTAATTTTTTTAGGTAAAATTTGTGTGCCATAAAAATAATATACTCCTCATAGAAGGTTCGTTTGCTTTATGCAATTGAATTAAAAAATATTATTATTATATGTAGAGTGAGTAGTTGTATTAGAGAAAAATGGTGAATTATATTATATACTTTTTTACTAAATATGAAAAATGAATAGCTTTGAACCGGCGCTAAAAATAGTAAAATTGATACATTAAAAGCGGACAAAGGGAGTATATATTATGTAAGATATTCTTGTAAAAGAATGAAAAAGAAAAAGAATGGATGGTTTGAAGTGAAGCTATGAAAAAATTGTTCAATTTTTTTTTTACTTTCTACGTTCTTAGTGCTAAAAATGTGTAATTGAATATGGCGTGTTCGAATGTAAGGGTGTAATTGAATATGAAATTCGTGTAGTAATAAATAATAATAATAAAATAAAGAAAATTAAATCTTAAAATAAAACCACCTGGACCTTAATTTGGTGGGCGATATTATTGTAGGGCATACCCTATTAATTAGTCCAATACTGCATTTTTGCAGCATATGTTTAATTGATTAGCCATTTCGGGCTTTAGGAAATAGGCAAAAGTAGTGATATTATTATTAATCCTATTATTATTAAACATCGCAATTTTAAGCTTTTAAGCATTAATTAGTTCTGAATGAATCCCGCAAGCACCCAAAAAGATTTTGCTTTTTAGACCACTCATTAATAAATTAATCAAGTTACATGTCAATTTTTATATTGAGTATCATTTCTCATCCTTCGCTAAAGTAAAAAAGAACATAATAATTTAGTGTGGAATTTGACTAAATCAAATAAAGATTGATGTAAATGTAAATAAAGTAGCAAGTAATTAATTGGAGCAAGAATATTGATTCATGAAATGGAATACTGGAGGCAAACATGTAACATGTTTTTGATTAGTTCGTTTCTTACAGCCTTAATCGGAATCTGAGTTGATGTTGGACGATTTGGACCACACCATGATCTCACGTCTTCATGTTCATCCACCATGGATACATTTTCAGCAAGTTTGGTCAGAAAATATCTCTGAAAAAGTAAATAGGCAGTCCTTCTAACGCTAAAATGTTACGACACTGTCTCCATTCACTAATCAAACACCAAATATGATATTTTGTTGAATTTGATTTTATCGGGGATTTTGGTCACCAAACAACACAAATTACAATGATTAAAATTACAAAAGTAAGAAGAAAATTCCACTACGAATAGAAATAGATTAATTCCAGAAAAATTAGCTTTTTGGAGTATTTTCAACTCGAACTCAGATTTCAAGTTTCAACGTCTATTAAATTTTCCAAAATATGTTGAGATACTGTTCTAACTTGATCTTCAATAGGTAATGGTTTTAATTATTACATGAACAAAATAATGCAGATTTTCTAATAAGCAAGAAAATTGATGGATAAAAAATAAGCCAAGTCAAGTTCAAAACTTTACCGGCAAAACAACCACGTCATGTTAATGCTCACAGTTTTGACGTGTTGTTCTTGAAGGTAAAATGACTTCGCCTTTGCATCCCACGTACTAGAGTTCCGGCGAACAAAGAGATTATAGAACTCGATTGCTCACTATATGAGATTCACGATGATAATCTAGAATATGCAACTAGTATGCGAAGCATGCTAAGTATTTTAGATGAATTCTTTCACTATCATTACATATCATAAGCTTACACAACCTATTTTTTTCAACAAATGATGAATGATCTTATTTATAGATATCATTCCACTCATGTTTGATATTCTTGCGACAGTTACAACTACCTTTAATAGGATTATTTTATAATTGTTGTTACTAGTTTGAACATGATGTTCCAGATTTGACTCTGCCTATATTTCGTCCTCAGCTGTTACACTTTCGAATTTAAACTTGTAAGTGATGGTTGAATGTATCCAACAGTCTAGACCTTGAGCTCGTAGGCTCACATCTAATAAGAATAAGAATAAAATGAGACAAGCCAACTCAAAATGAACATACAAAGGTCATAGATCACTTAGACCTAGGGGTGGATGGTACGGTATACCGAAAATATTTAGGCATACCGTATACCGTACCGAAATTTTCGACATAAGAAAATGCATACCGATACCGTACCGAAAGTTTCGGTATACCAAATTTCGGTATGCCGAAAGTTTCGGTATACTAATAATCAATACCGTATTATACCGCAAACCGAAATATTACTTCTTATCAATATTCCAATACATCCCGTTCATACGAGAAAAATAAACCTACTCCATTTGCCCAATTATTCAATAAACTCCTAAAAAAATACAATTCATCCCACTGACCCAAAATTTCAACAATACAATCCATCGACTGACCCAAAATTTCAACGAACTCATCGCTGCTCTAAGAATACCTATTTTAGAACACAATATCATCACTCAACAATAAAATAATTATAAAAAAAATCAAAACATTCTACTAACAGAGTGAGTAACGATTGAAACTTGAGAGACCGGTACCAGCAATGACTAGCAACTAAGGCGGAGGTTGGTGAGCGGAGATGTACCGCAGATGGAGAACCAAAATAGAAAAAGGGGGTCGGGGTCAGCGGCAGGAGGGCGGTGGGCGCTATGTACCGCGGATGGAGAAGCAAAATAGAGAAAAGAGGGTTGGGGGTCGGCGGCAGGAGGGCGGAGGCTGGTGGCGGAGGTGTACCGTAGATGAAGAAGCAGAATAGAGAAAGAGGGTTGGGCCCGAGATAAAGAAGCAGAATAAAGAAAGAGGACGGCGGATGCTAGGGTTTTAAAATGAAACTTCAATTGCTATTTTAAAATATATTGCCGATAGGAGTGCCACATCAGCAAGGCTTAAACTATTTTTTTGGTCAGAATTAGAAAGCTGCCTTCAACTTCCTTTATATTATTATATATTATTATTTATGATTATAATTAATATTGTTTTAATTAATATTTCGGTATTTCGGTATATACTGAAATACCGATTTTTTGAAATTTACTTACCGTTACCGTACCGAAAAAATCGGTACGGCATCATACCGTACCGATTTTTTCGGTATGCTGAAATTTTCGGTAAATTCGTTATTTTGCGGTACGATAACTGCGGTATACCGATATTTCGGTATTTTCGTCCAGCCCTACTTAGACCTCACCTCAAATAAAAATAAAATGGAACGAACACACTAAAAAAACTTCCTTCATTCGAGTTCTTACATAGCACCTTGATTCAAAATTATAAATAGACTTTAATTTTCATTAAGCATATAGTTATAACTCATACATAGTGTTAGAAGTTTTCTCATTTACTATACTATTATTATTCCATAATAACATTAATTTACATTGAACAACATAAATGTACATAGTGTGGATTCAATTTCAAACAAATGAACCAACTTATCAAACAATTGATTTTGAGATTACAAATGCAATATAATCATCTACTCGAAACAAGGACCGATCATATACGGTTTAATTTCTTTAAAATAAAACTTATTGCCCTTAAATAAATTTGCCATTAAATAATCAATTAATTAATTGTTTTATTTTATTTTATTTGTATTTTTTTCAATTATAGGTACAGTAGTTATTGGTAATTTGGTATGAGATGAAACAAATTGGACTTTTGGGTTGCAATTTACAAAGCGGCAAACACCACAAAAGAAGCCATCCCCGCCCAAGCCACTCAGTAACCGAAGAAAACCCGCCACACACTATCCATGGCTATGGCTTCTTCTGCCATGCTCCTCTACTCACCCAACCCCCTCTTTCTCTCCTCTCACAGACCTCTCTTCTCTCTCTTCAAAACTCACACTACCTTCTCCGCTAAAACATACTCCTCCAGACCTCTACTAGTTTCTGTCTCCGCCTCATCTCGTGCGCTTCAAGCTTTGATTTTCGATTGCGACGGTGTCATTCTAGAATCCGAGCACCTCCATCGCCAAGCTTATAACGATGCCTTTGCACATTTCAACGTTCGATGCCCCTCTTCATCCTCTTCTGGCCCCCTCAATTGGAGCCTTGAATTTTATGATGTGTTGCAGAATCAAATTGGCGGTGGAAAACCCAAAATGCGATGGTTTTTACTCTCTCGCTATTCTATGAATTTGATTTTCCTAATTTAATTTTAGATTGAAGTGGAATTCCGTTGATTTAATTGAAGGTATTTTAAGGAGCATGGTTGGCCGACTTCTACAATTTTTGATACTTCTCCGGAGAAAGATGATGATAGAGCCAAATTGATTGACATTCTTCAGGTATTAAAGTTTTTATTCTTTGTGATTAAATTTATCTCCGCTAGCTAAATTTCATCCATCAAGAGCATATAATGCAGATAATTTCATCCGTCTAATTTGAAGATGCTTTTATATGATGATCTTGGAAAAAAAAAAACCTAGGTGGAATAGAGTTTGATTACTTTGTATTCTGATTTGATTTCAGATTCCACTCACCTAAATGGGAATTCAGATATTCATTATAAAGTTCATACTTCTCTGTAGTATTATTTAATGTTATTTGGCCTGGTTTTGTTCAAGTTCTTTAGGTTTGCATCTAGAGCAAGACATATAATTTTAGGATGTTCTACTTCTCTGGTTAGATCATGTGTTTTAATAGCTAAAGAAATACTCTTGGCGCAGGACTGGAAGACAGAGAGGTACAAAGAAATAATTAAATCCGGAACTGTAAGTGAGAGTGAACACTTTAAACCATTTGGGGCTGATGTGTTCAAGGATTTTGTGTTGAGAAAAGTCCCCTTATCCTTTTTCTATTTTCTGATCCAGTGTGTCTGCTAAATTGAGCAGGTTGAGCCTAGACCAGGAGTATTGAGATTGATGGATGAGACAATAGCCTCTGTAAGATGGCTCTTACTCTCAAATTCATTTTCTTAACATTTCACAAACATCAATTTCTATATCATTTGCTCCTTGTCATCAAATTTAGAGTATATAAACATTGCTCACTATTGATCCCATACCATTTTTTTGATAGCAGTATTTCTAATTTTCTTGTCCATATAAATAAAAAATTGCATACACCCACCTACATATATATGTATGTATGTATAATTTCTTATCTTTCTGTTGTAGGGGAGAAAGCTAGCTGTTTGCTCCGCTGCAACTAAGAGTTCAGTTGTCCTGTGTTTGGAAAATCTAATTGGATTAGTAAAATTCTATCACTTTGCTTCTTGTTTTGATATACATTCGACCTCATAAGTATCATGGTAGCTCATATTTTACGTCTCCTAAATTTATAGGAGCGCTTCAAAGGCCTTGATTGCTTCCTTGCAGGTATATCCAAAAATTTGAAAAGTTGACTATCGTTTCATAAATAGTTAGTTTTTATCGTACTTCATATCAGGACCCTTCAATCCAAGCAGAATTACATTGTTCTTAATCCTTGATCCACTCCTGGCTATTAGATACCTTAATTCTCTAAATTACACTCAGAGTCAGAGACACTTTATTTTTATTTAAGATGTTGTCTGCATTCATTAAAGATATGGATATAATCACTTGGAAATGATTTCATTGTGTCTCGTGCAACTGCAGGAGATGATGTAAAGGAGAAGAAGCCCGACCCAATGATTTATGTAACGGCCGCCAAGGTAGTAAGCTCAGCAGTACTGCACAAATTGCTCCTTTTTTTTTTTTTTTTTTCATAAAACAGCTGCTATATATAATTTTTCTCTACCATGTATGTGCTTACAGCGACTGGGCGTATCAGAGAAGGATTGCTTGGTTGTAGAAGACAGTGTTATTGGACTTATGGTTTGCAGTTTCAACTTGCTCATACAATGGGAAAACAATCTTGAAAGAGATTGTTGTCTCGGATAAACGTTATGATCAAACGAGTTCATACTATGATTTAAAAAATTGTTGCAGGCAGCAACTGGAGCAGGAATGTCCTGTGTGATTTCTTATACATCATCCACGGCTAACCAGGTGAGGAGGTTTTGCTGGTTCATCTGAAAAACCAATTCAAGAAGCAGCCCATGAAAATTATGATAAACTGATGTAATGTTATTGGTAACTAGGATTTCAAAGAAGCTGCAGCACTCTACCCTGATTTGAGCAATGTCAGGTTGTATACTAGCCCATCTCGACTAAGAGTCACCCTAGATCAGGGGCGGATGTATGTGGGGGCAGCCCCGGGCTCAAGCCCAGGGCTGCCCACCAAAAGCCCACTATATTATATGTAAATAATTTGTATTTTTAAGTTTAGTCCAGTTCAAAAAAATTTTAAGCCCACCCAAATGAAGACAAAAAATAAATATATCTTTTCAAATTATATATATTTTAGGAGTCCATTACAATAAACATTAAAATTTAGTCCATTCTCCGTCCACTTTTAAGAAGGTGATTAGTGTGTGTATACATATATATATATATATATATAATTATTTTATTATTTTTTATTTTCTTTAATAAACTTAGCCCACCCCACTACGGTTTTCTGGATCCGCCACTGCCCTAGATGCCATTATTCGCATTTTTCGAGATCTTATTGCATCTATGATGTCTATAATTTTGGAAAAGGCATCTGTGCTCTTAATGGTTATATTGTATGACATTGCAAGATTTAGCATCGTAATTGTTCTTTTTCTCACTCGTTTTCTTGACGCAGATTGGCAGACTTGGAGGCCTTGCTTAAAAGCAAAGTAGCTGCAACTTAAATGTGTGCAATGCCATACAGAGCAACGGACATGGTTTGCATTTGAACCAAATCTCACCTTATGGAAACACTACGAACGGGACATATAATTGCTCTCTGTTTTTCGGGTAATAGAACAAGTGATTGATATCTTGAATCCTCTACGTTATGATAATTCAAATATCTTTGATAGTAAGTGTACATGAATTTTTCATGCTATTAGTTGAACTACAAAGATCCCAGGTCAATGTAATAAATGTAATCATTCTTTCTTTCTACTGAAATAATGATCATGTTTTACCTTTTGAGTTGATGTATTGTGCATTTGGCCATGTGCTTATTATCAATAATTATGACTATGACCACCCTTGCAATGAAGTATGGAAGAAACAGACTTTTGGAATGATATTAAATTTATTTCTTTCAAAAGAATGAACCATTGGGGCCGTGTGTTTGTTATCAACAATTATGACAATGACCACCCTTGCAATAATGTTGAAAAGAAACAGCTATTTGGAATTATATTAAATTTTATTTCTTTCAGACACAGAACAATTTGGGTGGTGGCGCAGTTGGCTAGCGCGTAGGTCTCATAGCTTCTGAGTGATCCTGAGGTCGAGAGTTCGAGCCTCTCTCACCCCAATACGTTTTTGTTTTTCAATTTTATTCCCTTTTTCTTTTATTTTCAACCCAATATTTAATTTTCAATTTTCTTATTTATTTTTCAATTTTCTTCCCTTCTTCTTTTATTTCCAACCACTTTTTATTTTTAATTTTCCTCACATTTTTATCTTTTTATTATTTAGTGTTATTTTCCTCACATTTTTATCCTTTTATTATTTAGTATTTACAGTAAATTAATTTTATAACTTTATTCTTTTACTTCCAACAACTTTTTATTTTTCAATTTCCCCACTAAAACTATTCTCAGGATTTCATAAAGAGAAATCCTTTTATTATTTATAATAAAATTAAAAAATAATAAGACTATTAATTTAAAATTTGATATTTAATTCATTTATCAGGCTCAATTTCTTTTATTATTTAACCAAAATAAATAACAGTAAAATAAAAATAATACAAGACTATTTAATTAATACAGTGAAGTTGCTCCTCTGCTAAGAGGAATTCATGATAGTGGTGAATAATATCATGAATCGGTTTGATAGTATTCAGGGTTTGTTCTACTATATGACAGACATCAATGGATTCCAAATTCAAATGGTTCCAAACCATCAATAATTAATATCATGGATTATAAACTTCATCCTCAAAGTTTTCAAACTTACTCATAAATTGATGGAAAGAATATTTTGCACAGCCCTCAATCAACCTTGCAGCCGTTTTTTTTGTTGTCGTTGTTGTTGCTGTTGGTATCGAGCGTGGGAGTAGCAGTAACATACAGAAAGGATTTCAAGTACTTATATAACTCCTTTGTCTTTTCCATATTGATTGCATGCCCTGCCTTCTTTAGGACAACAAGCTGTGAATTGTGTTCCAAATGTCTGTAATGAAGAGATACATGCCCATATCATATAATCCGTCCAATCAAATTAAGAAATACAATGGCACCACAAGTTTACCTTACTAATCTGTGAGCCAATTCTAGAGGGAAAACTTGGTCGTGTTCTCCCCAAATGATCAGCGTTGGCTGTCGTGAGAGACGCGTACTCTTAGCCGAGTGTTATGAGCTAGAAATGATGGAAACTGTGGAGAAAATGAAAGGTATATATATACCTGAGTGATTTTGGGGAGATCAGAAAACTTTCTATCCTTGTGTAATGCGTAGATCAACTCTTTTCTTTCTTGGAGGTTCTCTGTGCACATAACCTACACATGTCAAAAGCATTCAACCTTAATATAGCATACAACTTTACCCAAGCTGGTCGAACTTGAGAGGATTTCCACACCCCAAGATTTATACAGTAAGGGAGTTTTTGTTCAAATTGTGTTAAATCTTAAAAATTTACTAAAAATAAGGGAGTTTACACACTAATTACACTTAAACGGACTTGATTTCCTTCTAAGCCTATTGGTTAAAAGCAAGGGTACCAATGGATCACAAACTAATAAAGAATTAAAGCAAATCTCATCTTCATTCCTGGTAGTAGACACTTTCAAACTTTATTATGCTACCTAATAATTTTAATGAACCAAACCCCCCCCCCCCCCTAAGAATCGTGGTAATGTCATTGCAAAGAGTACTAAACCTAAGCCATTGCGTTTTAGTACAACATATATCAAAGTGAGTTCCTAGTGAACCTCAACCCATATGTTGTCCTTGTACAAAAACACTATCTTGTGACTCATGAGTTGTATAAACACACAACATTGTTCTACAATCCACACACTTAAATCTTGTTTGCTAATGAGATTGGAATAACACAAGATTAAGCAAAGCATCTCTCACCTTAGCTGAGACCATCACAATTTGCAACCAAACATAACAATACTTGCTCAATATAGAGTTGAAGACAATCAATCTAAACTACAGAGGTGAACCCCATAACTGTAAATCAATCTCATCCCAAGAAAGCTACTGCAAAATTAAACAACTCACATGAATGAAATCAGACAGAAAGCAAGAAGGCACATTCTTCACCGGTCTGTAAAAGGACAGCTTCATAAGCTCCCTCAACTTCGCCGGCGTTTGGGCAAGCAGAATCTCAATGGCCTCCTCCACACTCTTCACCCTAAACATCCCCTCTTCCATATCCTTCTCCTCCAAGCACACCCCAGCACACCCAATCACCACCCTCTCCACCGCCTCCGGGAACTGCGCCGCCATGCTGTACGCCACGAATCCGCCGTAGCTCAGCCCCACCACGCTCATCCGCCGCACCCCCATCGCCTCCATCGCCCTCATCACGCACGCAGCCTGGAACGCCTCGCTCCTCTCGGGTCGGGTCGTGTACGAATCCCCGAAGAACACCAAATCGGGTACGTAGACGTTGAACTTGGCCGAAAGGGGCGAAACGAAGTCGTTCCACTGCCACATTGCGTTGGCGCCAAGGCCATGGATTAGGACCAGAGTGGGCTTCTTCGGGCTGTGGGCTTTCGGGCCCCAGCAGTGGATGACGGTGCCGTCGCCGAGGTCCGTCGTGTTGGACTTGAGGCCGGCGGTGGAGAAGGAGCAGCGGTAGCACCAGTCTCTTGATGCTGTGAAGCTGAAACACGTGGCCATTTTTATGTCGGAATTTCTTCGCAGATTGATCCTCGGAATAGGAAAGATTTCTCGAAAAATCTGCGAATTAGAGGAAAGAGATGGGAGGAAGAGAGTGGAGATTGATTGCAGAAATGGGAGAGATGTCGTAGAATCTGTGGATTAATTGGTGTTAGGACAGCTGCCTGTGAATGTGGGACCGTTTCTTAATCACTGATCATTAAAACGACAGTGGAAAAGACAAGTCATAATTATTATTATAATTAATTGTTAACTACACAACTCAATTTAATTAAATTAAATTAATTGACAATAATAAACTTTAAAAAGAATTATAATACTACATTCTAAAAAGAAGTACTCCCTCCGTCTCTAAAAAGTTTGCACACCTCTTTTCGGCACGAAGATTAAGAAAGTGATAACTTTTAGGGGTATAATGGTATTTTTATGTAATATATAAATGATAAAGTATGGTAAGTAGAGATGATTTTTTTGTAATTAAAGTGTATGGGGAAGGGTGGTTGTTTTTTATTTTTTGCTTTTTTTGGGATGTGCAAACTTTTGTGGGACAGCCCAAAATGGAAAGTGTGCCAACTTTTCAGAGACGGAGGGAGTAATAGTGTATCCTAAATAACAAGAATAAAATATTCGAATACAAAGAATAATTGTCCCTCATCATGGCTTGGGTTGAATCTCCAAACATTATGGCTTACCTACTAATAAACTACGTATAATTTTCAGTATTTGTGATCAGTAATACTCCGTGTTATCTCAACATGCCTTAAAAATCATTTAAATTTAAATTCGGATTATTAGTAAAGCATACTCCCTCCATCCCAATAAGTATTCATGTATTAATGTGCGCGGAGTTTAAGAAAATTTTGTATTTTTATGTATAAAGTAAGAAAGAGAATATATATTTTAGTTGATTTAATAAAAAATGTGTGTAAAGTTGTTGGGAGGTGTGTAAAAAATAAATATTATTATAATGTATTTTTTACCAAATTTAGTAAAAGTAAAGCGTGAAATACTTTGAGGGACGGATGAAAAAAGAAAGTGTGAAATATTTTGTGGGATGGAGAGAATACATAGGTGCAGTAAACAATAAACATGGCTGCTTTGAGAAAATGTATGCAAGTTTGATAATTTGATTTCAAGTTAATCTAACCCAATGTATAATAGAAGTATTTCATGTTATATTAGGTATTACATTTGTCGTCAAAATTTTAATTTAAAATATTTTATTAATATTAGGGTTATATTAGGAATGTTATCTTAGCTTTTTGTATCTAATAAGAATAAATTTGAACGGGTGTACCTAATAGTAATAACGCTTAATATTTGTATTAGAAAGTATTTAAACCTTAAATCTATATCTACTTTTATTTTGTTTTATTTTATTATGTTGTCGGTAAGTTTACATTTGTCTTACTATGAATGATGGAGGATGAACAATGAGTGATTTTCCTCATAAATTTATTTATTTATAATTTTAACAACTACAATTTCAACTCTTCAATATTACAAATTCGTGTCATGTGAATGACGAATTAAACACTTTGAGCAAATCTTTTTTAAATATATATAACATAGAAGAGTTGAAATTATAGACTCTTTCACCTTTATTAGTTATTACAGAGGTTGAGTTTAAGAAATATTTTTTTTATATAATTTTTAGAGTTTTATTTTTATTAAATACTCCAAATAATAAAACAAGTTATCTGTGGTGTATGAGATAAATATTTTTTTTTAAATATGGAGTAATATATTAAGGAATTATTTGTTTAGAAATTTTTATTGTTATTTTGAGAATGCTTGGTTGTTGAACAACCATATTCGATTACATTAAAAGTCTGGTGGTCGTAATTGCTGTAATAAACAGTCCAAATGATGGCCCCACATTAAAATTGTAGTCAAAACCAACAATATCAACATTTTCCATATTTCCTATTTCAAATTCTAGAACATATATACCCTCTTGCATCGATAAATAATCCAACTATATTTTTTTATAATGTAAGTTAAAAGAGTATTATTGTTTTAAATAATAATAAAGTATATAGTGGTATAGTGTAAGTGGTGGGTTATGTGTAGATTCATTCTACTAAAAAGAGAAAATAAGTACACTTATTTTTTGAATAGACGACTAAAAAATCAAAATAATTATGTTATTAGGGAACGAAGAGATTAGTAATGATAACATGTCCAGCGAGATTGTGGTGAAAAAAATAAAGTGGGATTAAAGAATTTCAATTATTTCAACCATTTCTTATATTTTGAAATTATACCTAGTATTAATAATATTAAATAAATAATATGTATGTATAATATTATTATATTTGTTATTTATTACCTATAATTATCTTATCTTTCCAATATACAGGCCTAATTAATAGGCACACAACCGAATTATTCTCTTCCACCCCTTTTCATTCTCAACTTTTTAAAGCTTTCTTGACAGTAATAAGGGGAATTCCAAATGGTTTACCCCATCAGGGGCCCCCACCGCCCATGCTGTGGGGATTCGTGGAGGAGGTAAATCGCAGGATGTGTCTCAAGTGGCTTATAGGGAGGGCTCACTGTTAAACTTGTGCTTGTAAAGGGCCAAATCCATGCCAAAGGTAGAATTCAAACCCCCACCCTCCAACAACCAAGGGGGCCAGTTCCCAAGCAATGAATGCATCAAGCGCCCTGTATACTTCCTTTTTGACATTCAACAAACCTTTAATCTAAAAGGCCAAAAAATTAAAATGGCCAATAGTTCATGGTGATGGCTGACAAACTAATCAATACGACTAGAATCCAGAAATAGAGATTCTCTGTGTTAGGATTGCCCCCATGTCATGGGAACACTCCATTTTCCTCTCCCCTTCCAAGAATATATGTTTGTTAACGCTTATGTTCTTCTTTTTCATGACGTGGATTCTCCTCAACCAAATCCAGAAACTTGAGAAAACCGTGACACTCTAATTCAGTCACTATAACTGGACTCGATCATCTTTTAGGCCTTCCATTTCTTTTTTTTTTTTTAATTCAGAATGCACACGCTTATATAGTTTGAGGCCCTCTACGCCAGAACCAAAATGGAGTTTCTGGCCTAAAGGTCAGATGGTGCATAATTATGTACAAAAATAATGTTGTACAAAATCATTAACTAGTTGTGCATAATTATATATTAATTGTGCAAAATTATTCATGAATCATGATGTTAAGTTAGCCGAAAAAATATGTAAAGAAATTATATTGTGAAAAATTATTTACTGATTGTGCAAAATTATTCACGTCAAGTTCGGTTGAAAAATACGTAAAGAAATTATATTGTGCAAAATTATTCACAAGTTGTGCATAATAATACCCTAATTGTGCAAAAATTCCATGTCAAATTCGCCAGGAAAATATGTAAGAAATCATGTAGTGAAAATTTATTTACTAGTTGTGAATAACTATACACTAATCGTGCAGTGCAACAATTAAAATATCTTTATCATTATTAATAAGATATAAATTGCACCTAACAGTAAGTATACGGCCCAAAGGTAATGAATCTCACGGCCCAAATCTACAATATGATTGAACACAACTTAAGAATACTTTAGCTAGGCCCATTTCATTGTATCTTTTGAAGATTGATTGAGGGTGATGTGTTTGCAAAAAATTGTATTTTCGATTATTTTTAATTAATGAACTTTTACAATATAATTGAAAATAAATAGTGTTTGAGAATAGTAAAATAATATTTCTTTTATTTTTTCTTACTTTATTGTTCTATACTCTCTCTGTCTCATTTCTATCTTGCGCGTTTCATTTCAATGTTTACGTTTTTCTTTTTGGAATATGGGACCCATCTAAAACAATTAATATATCATCCAATACTAATACACCTACCAATTTTGCATTAAATATTATATTTATTTACCCACTATCTATTAAAATATTATACTCATTAATCAATATGCAAAAAACAAATGTAAACATTAAAACGGGACGAAGGAAGTTTATTTTGGAATATTCGAGTAACAATTTAATATTATCATATTATGTTATTAGTCGCTAAAAGTTTTTTTCTTAAATAGTCACTATTACGTTAGAAAAAAAAAAAAGAACATACTCAATTAGAGTCCAAAATCTTATCAGTTTGACTAATCTTTCTAGTAAATAAATAAAATACAATACAAGAAAAAGTTAGGCAGACAGCCGATTATAATGGAAAATATTTATTTTATTTTATAATAAAAAAATGAAGGATTAAACATTTAGTGCAGTGCCTATAATTTTAGGCGACATTTGGGGTAGCCTAACATTCAACGAAACTAGATCCTCCTGTTCTCATTTATTCTTAATTTAAAATTAAATATTTGAAAAAAATAAAAATAAATGCATCTGACATGTGACTTGAATTGAATCCTCAATAATTCGTACATATGTTCATAATGAAAGTATTAATTACTTCTGATGTTTCATTATGTTTCGATCAGATTATATGTATTTCATGAATCAAATTTATATCTAGTAATTATTTATTGTGGGAAATGTTAATATTATTCCTATAATAATAATATGGTTATTGTACAATTAAATACTTACTCCCTCTTTGAAATACTCCATCCTCGTTCTCTTGAAATGTATGCGTTTATTTTTTTCACGTTGATTAAGGAGTATAATAATTTAATGTATTTTGAGGTGAGAGAAATAATATTTTAAAGTGTAGTGGATAGTTGTATTAGTATTGAGTGTGAGGTCATGTGTGGTCACATCAATCTAAAAAAGAAAATAGATACTTTATAATGGGACGGACCAAATGGCAAAATGGATACCTATAAAGGGGACGGAGGAAGTGCTCGTTTTCACCTTTAATTGAGCATAAAGACAAAGAAAATATGTATATGTCCCAACTTTAATTTTAAAATTTTCGATTAGATTTCTTTCAATTTTAATTTTACACTTCCATTAAAAAAAACAACAATTATCTAGTACTTCTAGCACATGATTTCAAACAAATTTGATATCTTATTTTTAACATACATAACATACTTTATTATTTATTTATTATAAAAAATATCAAACTATCTCAAAATTAAATTAAAAAGAGACTTTTATTAATATCGGGGCAAACAGTAAATATTAAAATGAATTCGAGACAGAGGGGTAACTTTTAAGGGTATTATGATTTTTTTCTTATAATAAATAAATGATAAAATATGTTAAGTGTGTTTAGGGATGTAAAAAATGACTCAACTCGCCCAGACCCACCCTGGCCCATGACATTTTGGGTGGACTCGACCTGACCCGTATCGAAAATGGGACGGGTCTGGGTAATAGTGTGGCCCGTTTGAACCCGTTTAATATTTACTCCCTTCGTCCCCTTGATACGTATTCATTTTTTCATTTTGGTCCGTCTCATTACAAAGTACTATCAATCTCTCTTTTTGGATTGATGTGACCTACAACCACTACACATGACCCCACACTCAACACTAATACAACTATCCACATTAAAATATTATTTCTCTCACCTTACTATACATTAAATTATTATACTCCTTAATCCACGTGCAAAAAGACAACGGATACCTTTCAAGGGAACGGAGGGAGTACATTATATACTTAATATATTATGTGTAGGGGTGGTAAAATCGGTATACCGAAAATACCGATACCGAATTTTAGGTATACCAATTTTCGGCGTACCAAAATTTCGATAAAATTTATTTTCATAACGATACCGTATCGATATTGATTTCATTCTGGTTTTTTGGTAAATATCGATTTATACCGAAAATTTGACTTACCGTTTCATACCGAAATATCGGTATACCGAAAAAAAATCAATATACCGAGACATACCGATTTTTTTAAAATTTTAATTAAAAATAAAAATAAAATATGTTCTAACACATTTTATATTACAATGAATGGACATGATAATTATTTAGATGATATTTATGTCAACTACTAATTTATTAAAAAATAAGTATATAAATTTATTTATTATTTCTTACCCTATATTTTAATATCAACTGTAACATATTTATATTTACAAGTATTAGAGTTTATTTTCACACTTAACAAAAATATATATATGAGTGAGGCTCCTGTGCACCCGGGCGCATGGAGCATATTCCGTGCGCCTTTGTAATTTTCATGCCCCTTTGCAATTTAAACTTCTAGCAATACATATGTTTAAATACAATTGGAGGGGGAGGGTTGTGTTCACATGGGAACACGAAGTATCCCTCCGTGTCCCCGGGGGATCAGGAGCTTTTGCCTATATATATATGAATAAATGTGTTGTATAATTACACATATACTTAAAAATAGATTTTATTCCATACGTTATTATAAGATAAAAATGTATTTAAATAAAAATTTAAAATATATATAAGTCATTTGTTCTTAAAGCTAGATATATAAATTTTAATAATAAAAATTGTACTAAAAAATATATTATATATAATTAAAATTTTTTAAAATAAATATAAAAATTTTTGGTATTTATGGTACGGTATACCGATACCGAATATCGAATATATTTTTCGGTATACCGAAATACCAAAATTTTTTAAATATGTTACCGATATCGTACCGAAAAATTTGATATACCTAAATTTTGATATTTTTGGATAATTTTCGATACGACAAGCTCGGTATACCATGTTTTTGGTATTTTTCCCCACCCCTAAATCTATGTGTATACTATGTATATTTTATTTATGTTTTTATATTATATTCATTATTTATAAGATATATTTGCTTAATTGATTAATTAAGTAGAATATACATGATATTACTATGTACTATATAATTGCTAATTAAATGAAATAAACATATTATTTATAATATGTATAAATATTTAAAATAAAATAAATAATCAAAATGGATCAAAAACGGGGCGGACCTGCCCGCCCCGTTGACATCCCTAGATGTGTATAGAAAAGAGTTGTTCAGACCTTTTTTTTGTTTTTTAGAAATAAAAAATTTTATAGACGAATCAGGTGAAATTTTTTTTCGCAAAAACTTGTGTGCACCCGGGCGCACGAAGCGCCTTTAGAATTTTGTGTTAAATTATATACCCTTTAGAATAAAGATCTGTACCCTTTATTTTTTAAAGAAAAATAAAAAATATTAATAAAATGTATATACCCTTTACAACAAAAATAGTGTACCCTTATTAATTATAGTGTATACTCTTTAAAATAAAATAATATACCATTACCCATAATATTAAACCCTAAAGGCGTACGGTGTGTCCCCGGGGCACCAAGACCAACTCAACTTTCTTAAACGGATCAAAATTGAACGGTGAAAACTTTTTTTTTCGAGACATAATAATTTATTATTTAATAATATTTTTTATAAATTGTAATCCAATACTCTATTTAAGAATTTAGATAATCACAATGCACGGAACATAACTGGAAGACCGTTTAAGATAGTTTAAGATAGAGTATACTTCCATAGTTGTCAATTTTAACGAAATACTCCACTTTATTATCGACAGTGAAAAATAAAGAATTAATTGATAGGAGAAGAAAAAAGAATTGGAGAGAAAAGCAAACATAGTTCAAGAAAGAACACCTAATAATATCTCAATCTGAAGTTGTCAACTTCGGGAAAGAGTGAAGACAAGCATCGATCGGACATTTACATAATTACATGTGCTCTTGACTTATGATTTTATTTTCCTCCACTCTTGTAATAATCTTTGCATTTTTTTTTTATTTTTGAGATAATTCCAAAAAATTCAAGAGAAATTTGCAAAGCAGGCCCCCACAGCCCACCACCAAGAGTTCATATTTTTCTTTATTTTTTGCAAGACAAAGTGGACCTGTACTGTAATTATTGTGTAGAGAGAAAGAGGGTGGGGGAGAGAGAGTTTTTCACATGCCATCATAAAGAACACGCATTTACAATGGAGTCGTAGTCAAAAAGCCATAAACGAAAAAGAGCATATTCAGAAGCTTCCTTTTTGTGCTTCAGATTTGCTCCAAAGTAGCAAAAGTTTCCCTTTGTTCAACTATCCGTCTAAGGAAAACAACACCCACCCCTCGGTTTTCAGATTCTTGCATCTTAATTTGGAAGCTTCTGTTGGAAAAAACTTGAATTTATTGCCAACAGGTATGTAATTTTCTTCTAGAAGCTTACTGGGATTTAGTTGAGTGGATTTGATTTTCTGTGTGTTGTGATTATAATTGGGAGACACCTTATAAGATGAGATGATGCCCTTAAATCAAGACATTAATCTTTTCTTCACAATCCTTGTCATCAAGATTTGTGCTTTTATGTGAGAGTTGATTTCTTGAATTCTTTTATGAATTGTCTTATGAGTGGAGATACAAGTGAAAAAATTGATTAAATGTTTGTTCATTTTAATGAGAAAAGTTATGGAGGGAAACCTGATGATCTTTTCAACCTGTGTTTATGTGGTTTATTAATTGCTGGGTGGTTGTAGTATTTTTTTTATTGTTATGTCCATTAAATTCTGTATTATTTGTTTGAAAAATTAGCATGCTTGCGGCAAATACTGAATCTTTATTCAGGAAATAATAGTGGGTTTCATCATATTTATGTGGATGAATGTCTTATGCCACAATTACCATATATTTGTGGAAGGGTGGTTTGTATGTTTAGACAATCATAAACATGGTTAATTCATTGCAAATTGGCTTTGTGAAGTTAAAGTTGATGATAGGAATTAGGAACCACCTTAAAGAACTTGTACTTCTTAACTTCTACTAGTTCTTTTTGATATCATATCTCTGGTTAAACTCTCATTAATATATAAATAACATAACAATGAAAAATTTTCAACAGAGTGAGCTTTGAGTTTAAAATAATGGGTAGCTTTGTTAGGATGAAGTCTGACCCGGATGACATTTATCTAAAAAATCCATTCCAGCTTCAACAAGTCACAAGTGATTGGGTGTATATTATTAACATTTCACTATTCTAAAATCTACTAATGATACTAAATTGTCTCTCTACTTTTGCAATTTTTTATACTTCCCCCACCAGATTTTTATTAGCAGTTGGTCCAGATTATCTTATGAATAACCAGAATGTGTTATTATGAAAGCTTCAATAAATATCGATGGTTAATTCATTCCTATCTCTTGCTGCTTCTGTTGTGAATCCTATCTGCTTGGTCATCATCTACCCATGAAAAAATGAAAAAAAGTAGGGACAGCATGAAGTGAAATAGCATAAGATCCAAAAGATTATTTTAATTGTTTTGGTATTTTGGACTGTACAGAGAGCATTGACGACTTGTATAAAATAATACTAGATTTCACTGAACTACTCAGGAACGTTTTCGGATGCTCATCCTCATGGACTTGGTGATATGCTATGTTTCAGTTGCTGTTTAGAAGCAGGTTCTCACTTGGGATCATGAGTTAGTATGAAATTATAGAGATGGACCTTCTCATTCGAGTTTTAGTGCTGGCATGTTTAAGTAGTTTTGTTTCACCCGATGCGCAAGGTATTCTTCTTATTCCATTTAAGCCATTCAACCTGTGAGTTATGTACTGTTATCAATGTAGTAAATAGTCATTTTGGATCTATGTTTTGGCCATTGCGCAAGATTTTAGTACATATTGTAATAAAAATCTGATGGAAATTTCTTCACTTCAACTAACTTCTCCATTCGCTTTTTATTGTACTCCTCCCGTCCCACATTACCTTGCAATGTTACTATATGTACGGTTTAAGAAAGATTGCTTTTTGACCAATTTTATGGATTTTTGGTAATAAATGAAGTATGTTATGCGTGTTAGGTGGGAGTGTTAAATTTTTAATTAAGATATACTTTCAAGGTTGTGGATTATTACGATGCTTCCTTTTTTGGGTGGTGACGAAAACGAAAAGCGTGAAATTTAATATGAGATGGAGGGAGTATTATCTTTTATCAATTACATGCATTCTTTTACCACCTTTTAGTGTACTACAGTAGTATGTAGAGACAACTTTTTTTTTTATTATTATTCAGGAAATGCGCTGTATGCCTTAAAGATATCACTTAATGCTTCAAGCAATCAGCTTACGGATTGGAATCAAAATCAAGTTAACCCATGCACCTGGTCCAAAATAATCTGTGACAGCAATTACAATGTGACAACAGTGTAAGAATGTTGTGGCATGTGTTTCTATAATGTTGTTCTTGAATGTAGTCTCATTATGTCTAGTATAGTTTCGGATCATACTTCTTAGTTTTGCTGATGATGTATATTGTGGTGACATTTTGACAGGACATTGTCGAATATGGGATTTTCTGGAACACTGTCACCAGAAATAGGGGTTCTGAAGATGCTGAATACGCTGTATGTTTGAACACATTCACCTGCATAATTGATTGATCTAATTTTTTCCTTTTTTCTTTTCAAATGCGAGAGAACATGTTACGATGTGGACGTATATTCTTAAATGTAGCCAGTTACAAGGAAATGGCATAACTGGTAAGATACCAGCAGAGATTGGAAATTTGACAAGCTTGACAATGTTGGATCTTGAAAATAATAATTTAAGTGGAGAAATACCGGCTGCCCTTGGAAATCTCGACAAGCTCACATTTCTGTAAGCAAGCTTAATCAGCTGTTTATCTTTTTTTAATCTTCTTGTTTATTCAGCCTAAACTAAGAATCACTTGTTTTGCTTGAGCAGGATTTTAAGTCAGAACAATCTCAGTGGACCGATTCCCGAATCACTTGAGAGTGTTTCAAACTTGGTTAACTTGTGAGTAACTTGTGTTGTATATTTGCAGTGTAATCATGATAACCGAGATGTACTTACGATGTAATGCAACATAGATTTTAGAAATTATTCACCTTTGTTTACTTGGCACTCATGAAGTTATTTTTTGCAGACAGCTCGGTTCTAACAGATTAAGTGGAAAGATACCTGAAAAGTTATTCCAAATCTCCAAGTACAAGTATGTGGCGTTCCAGTATACTCGTTCTTTTCTTGTGTGTGTGCTATAAATTCAACGCT
Organism: Pogostemon cablin; assembly: GCA_023678885.1. NCBI lineage: Eukaryota > Viridiplantae > Streptophyta > Magnoliopsida > Lamiales > Lamiaceae > Pogostemon > Pogostemon cablin. The sequence continues at coordinate 4,166,481 of CM042993.1, read as the reverse complement.
CAAACATCCTTTTTTGAACTTTTTCACCTATATTCACTCGAATGCTAATCATGGATCGAGCTTACGATATCGATTTCAGTTTTACAGGGAACCAATTGAATTGTGGCACCAATCCCGCCCATAGTTGTGTATCTGAGAATGAAGGTATATTCATGTAATAGTTTCATGTTGGTCCCTATTTTGCAAGCTCACATGGGCATTTCTTCTTGGATATAGTTAATATTTGATTATATCATGACAGGTGGGTCCCGGAAATCGAAAACTGGCATGATAATAGGGATTGTTGGGGCGTTGTGTGTTATTTTTCTTGGAGGTTTTGTGCTGTTATTCCTTTGGAAGGGTAGGCATAAAGGTTACAGGCGTGAAGTTTTCGTTGATGTTCCAGGTTTGTTGTTGGATACAAGCATAACACATTGTATACTTCTTCTCAATTTGCATTGTTATAAACTGTAATTGAACCATGAATTGGTGGTGGTCAGGTGAAGTTGACCGGAGAATCGAGTTTGGACAGTTGAAGAGATTCGCATGGAGAGAATTACAGGTTGCTACAGACAGTTTCAGTGAAAAGAATGTCCTTGGACAAGGTGGTTTTGGGAAGGTTTACAAAGGAGTGCTTGCTGATAACACCAAGGTTGCAGTCAAACGTTTGACTGATTTCGAGAGCCCTGGTGGAGATATTGCCTTCCAACGAGAAGTTGAGATGATAAGTGTTGCTGTTCACAGAAACCTGTTACGATTGATCGGATTTTGCACCACCCCAACCGAACGCCTCTTGGTTTACCCTTTTATGAGCAACTTGAGTGTTGCCTCTCGTCTACGAGGTATCACTTTCTTTGCATCATTTATACAACATAGGATCAAACTATTGTTGTTCTGTTCTGTTGATTTGATTTGAATATCTAAACAGAGCTTAAACCGGGAGAGCCAGTCTTGGACTGGCCAACCAGAAAACGGGTTGCACTGGGAACGGCCCGTGGATTAGAGTACTTGCATGAGCATTGCAATCCCAAGATCATTCACCGAGATGTCAAAGCTGCCAATGTCTTGCTGGATGAAGATTTCGAAGCTGTCGTCGGTGATTTTGGCTTGGCAAAGTTAGTGGATGTGAGAAAAACCAACGTAACCACTCAAGTTCGTGGCACAATGGGCCATATAGCTCCTGAATACCTCTCCACAGGGAAATCATCAGAAAAGACTGATGTTTTTGGGTATGGCATCATGCTTCTAGAGCTTGTGACGGGGCAACGAGCCATTGACTTCTCTCGTTTAGAAGAAGAAGACGATGTCTTACTGCTCGACCACGTAAGTTGCTAGTGTGTTTTTTCAAAATAATCTTTATCTCCCAATCTATTGGCTCTAATCCAGTTTAACAGGTCAAGAAGCTGCAAAGGGAGAAGAGACTAGATGCAATCGTGGACCGAAACCTGAACAAAAATTACAACATTCAGGAGGTCGAAATGATGATTCAGGTTGCACTACTGTGTACTCAAGCATCACCGGAAGACCGGCCAGCAATGTCAGAGGTTGTCCGAATGCTTGAAGGAGAAGGGCTGGCAGAGAGGTGGGAGGAGTGGCAACATGTTGAAGTAACAAGGAGGCAAGAATACGAGAGGCTCCAGAGGAGATTCGATTGGGGTGAAGATTCGATCTACAATCAGGATGCTATTGAATTGTCAGGCGGACGATAAGGTAACACAAGTATGCAAATTTGTTGTAGAATTAGTTTACTTCCATATATACATGTGTCTTCCCACTGCTTGTCCTTGTATTTCTTGTCTTTTTTTTACTCCTTGTTTGTATGAGTGTCCACGAAATTCGACTGGAATTGAGATGGAGCCTTGGCCATGTTTCTTTTGCCTTGTGACATTCCAAACAGGCTCCCATTTTGTGAATATTTGATTTGATATTGCAAAATCAATGTATGGCAATAATATGCATTTCTAACATGAAACTTTTGTTGCGGTATGAGTTCGATAGTATGAATTTTTGCACATCAAAATTTTTGATACAGTAGAAAGTATGGAAGAATAATCAGACAAAATTCATAAAGAAATATAATTTATATACAGTGAGTTGAATAATGATGAATGAGGTACAACATTAAAGAAAACAAGAAGCTAAGTTAAATTAAGAAGAGTGAAAAGAGGGGATGGATTCATGTTTTTGTGGTTGGATTTCTCATGAAATGCAACGATTTCATGGTATCACCCCTTGTCATATCCTGTTGATGTTTTCTTGGTCTATGAGAAAGGGTGTGGCGTGTCTTCGTCTCCGTGGGAGTCTGGTCTTCGTAATATTTTGCTACGAGATGGGGTGGTGGCACCTCCGTTTCGTCTACGTTCGCCTTGAATTGGTGGTAATCTGCACCTGCCATTGCTAGAGCTTCGATGGAGATAGACATAATGATGATCACTATATGCGCTGCTCGAAATTGATCGATTCAAGCTCTGTTCGTTTATAACTTACAAATGTGTACAACTCTACTGGAAAATCTTGTGCAAGAATGGTGGGGTTATGATCCAATTTATATACAAGAAAGTTTCAGTGTTTTCCACATTGAGATTTGAAATCAAAGGGTTGAACTTGGAATGTTGAAGGTAGACTAAAGAGGGAGGGGTGGGGTGGGGTGGGGGGTTAGGGTTCACACTTCACATGATTCACAGTAGAAAACTCGTGAATGAAACAGTATTGTTGTGGACAATTCTCGTGATTGTGAGGAATATGTAAGAAAAATGATGTATATGATTATCCATTTTGGAAACATCTAATGTGACATAATCAGGCTTTTCTCCATTTGTCCTCTTACAATTCATTTCAACTTAAATTTGTTTCAACATCTCAATAGTCTAATAGATAGTCATATAACAATTCAAATGTAGTTCCAGAAATTCCATCTCAGTTTTTCCTCCTAATCAGCTTGAATCACACATTAGAAGTAGAACGAACAATACTAACATGAAGAAACTGTCGCGGATCGCCTTCTCTTTCAACAAACTCGAAAATGCAGTGGTCGTCTGCATTGATGTGATTCACCCTGCACAATTGCACCCATCCTCCCGACACGACTGACCGCCCATCGCTTGGCCATGTCCTACACTTGCTGCGGAACTCTCTCCCACTTGGATCAACCAGAGTTATCTCAGTACCAAGCTTGATGTTGTGGTCTCTGACCAGATCTTTAGGGATGAACTATCAATCATTAAATCAAACAATTTAGTAATATCATCTTAATACAAGAAACCAAAATATTGTCTAACTAGTTAAGCTCTACTAGATCACCCCCACATTTCATCTCTTACTAACTACACAAACCAATTACAAATCATCCTCTCACCTACATAAATTTACACACACTTCTGTAAACCAGATCCACGGTGTAAACCCCTACCCTATGTATTGCTAGGGCATTTAAATTAAGGAGATCACAGGGTTTACAATGGTTTATGATGTAAACTCGATTTACAATATACTAACTCATAAATTTAACTTTGTACAAGATTATACATGTAAAAGATAGATGTGAGCAAGTAGTTACCAAGTCGGCCCTTCGTTTGAGCATGATTTTCGCGACGAAGTAAGGATTGGTGGGTTGTTGAGCTAAGCCAGCTTCAAAAATGTCCATGCCATAGTATTTAGGATATAGATTTGGCCGCCTCCTTTCCTCACCTGCAACAACAACTTCTACACACAGACAGTAGTTTTCTAATGTTAACATATTACTTATTTCAAATGCATGCATATATATCACAATGCCACACATACCATGCTTAACATTGCGACGAGTGACAACTCTTTTCCCATCATTTACACGAACGATGCTGCGACAGGTGACAACTTTTTTCCCATCATTTACATGAATGATGCTGTCGCTATCATCGTCTTCTTCCTCATCCTCGCTTGTTTGGCTCGACAACACATGATCACTACTACCACCTTTAGTCCCATCCTCATCTTCGTCTTCATCTTCCTCTTCATTGTCAGTATCTTCTCTGCCCTCATCGAGACCTCCTCTACTACATGATTCATTAACAACGTTATCCTCGGATTTACAAGTGACGTTTTTCTCCGTCCCACATTTGCCGTATACCTTAACATCAAACAGATCCTCGGAGGAATACTCAAACACTATAAGATCAAGAGATGTCAACTTATTTTCATCCACAAATTTATCCCAACCATCCACGAAATACCAATCGTTACCAACTTTTACTACCTTCACAGTCCATAACTTGTGATGCCCATTTCTCAACAGCACTTCCTTGGAGAATGGTTTTTCCATTACTTGAATAAATCCTCTAGGAATTTTCTGATCAATATTGTAGAATTTACTTCAATTAATAACATTTTCCAACTATGAAAAAACATTATATTTTTTAGTTACAAACAAGGTTCATAAAGAATGCTTAAACTTGCGTGATCCCTGAGACAATGTGCCCCCAAATTCTACGATTTTCGAAAGTTTACATTAAATATTAAATTATTATATCCTTTAGTATAATTAACAACGTATACCCTTAATTTCCGTGAAAAAAAATAAATTTGTTTAATCAATGATGTAAAATGTTTTTACTTTTCATTTAAATTATAAATTGAAATAGAATTGTCACTTTTCATTAATGGATTATCATTACAAATTATAACTTTTTATCCGTCTTACATGAACCTTTAGATAAGACGGTCTCACACAAGTCCCATAAAATAATTATATCCTTATTAATTAAAATATATATGTACTTTAAAACAAAATGTTATATCCTATTACACCTTCCGCAACCAGAAATACAACATACTAACTCCATAAACAAACTATATAACATAACAAAATCATATTTAATATACTCTGTTGTCACTATTCAAAACTATTTGAAAGCAATAGTTATAAAATATAATTAAAATATTCCATCTCTCTTCTTAATTTTCTAATTTTTGGTGCAATATTAGAAGATAAATTGAAAGGTTTAAATAGAATTCATGATTATTTAAATTTTCGGGATATGGATATTGTTCGATTTGACTCAAACAAAGTCTCTTCTTTATTGTATAACTCAAAAAACCAAGAATAAATAATAGTATTAAGGAGTGAGTTGAATCTGCACAAGTTGAAAAGTACCAAAATATGAATATTATAAAAAATTAATTTTTTTAAAAAAATAAAAGGTAAACGTTCTTATACTAAAGCATATACCATTTATCTTTCGAAAATTTTGAGATTTGGAAACATTGTGTCTCAGACCACACAAGTTTTTCCCTATATACCCAAAGTCACGCTAGTTTTTGCCTTAAAAAGTTGAAGAATTGTAGAAAATATAAATTGTAAATTTAGATCAATGCTAATAAATAACAGTATAAAATAACAACAATAACATGTACTTTAATTCAAATTTAAGAATTGGATCGAATTAATTACATACCAAGAGCACAATTTTTATTAAAAAAAAACAAACAAGGAGAGAATTACCATGTCAATGTAAAAAAAAAAAAAAAACAAACAAACAGTGTAGAGAATTACCATGTTAATGTTGTTCATTCCTTCAACGAAGATCACAAAGAAAGTTCAAGTCATTGCCGTTAATTGAAAAAAAAAAAAGAGAACAATTTTTTTTTTGGAATTTCATAAATTTTATTGCCCGTAAGATTTATTTATTTCAAACATATATCAGAGTAGTGAGTGTATATGTATAGTGTAAAGAATTACCACATCAATGCTATTCATTCCTTCAACAAAGAACACAAAGAAAGCTTGAGTCATTCTTGTTCCCATTAATTGAGAAAAAAAAAACGAAGTGTTCTTATTTCTGAAAAAAAAAATATTTAAGTGATATTGGAAATTTTGAGTTGGTTGTGTGAAGTGAATGTTGCTTTTTAAGACTTTCGCAATCTTATAAATTTTATCGCCGGCCAGTAAGGATTTATTTATTTAAAAAATACGCCATGGGTGTATTTGTATGTAATAAGACTTAGTATGTGACACTGCATAGTGAGTATATATTTATGGGAAAAGACCTACATTATGTAACACCATATAACAGGTGTATATGTATAGGACAACCGGACAAGTCTTAAGTGACACCAGCCAGTAAGAATTTATTTATTTCAAATATACACAAGGTGTATATGTATGGGAAAAGACTTATGTGACATAGTGTAATGAGTGTATATGTATGGGAAAAGACTTATGTGACATCGTGTATATGGGAAAAAGGCTTAAAACACTTGCGTGACACCTTATCATAAAATGCTTTTTGTAAGATTGATAAAATTAAATGTTAATGTAAAAAAAAAAAAAACAGGCTAGAGAATTACCATATCAATATTGTTTATTCCTTCAACGAAGATCACAAAGAGAGTTAAGTAATTTGTTAACGTTAATTGAAAAAAAAAAACAATGATGATGCGTTTTATAAACTTATTTATGAAAAGAAAATCTCTTTTATGATGTTGGAAATTTTGAGTTGGTTGTGTGATGTGAAGGTTGTTTTTTTCTTTTTTTTTTGTAATTTTATAAATTTTATCGCCACATAAGGATTTATTTATTTCAAACATACATCAGATGTAGTAGTGAGTGTATATGTATGAGATTCAATGTAGAGAATTATCATGTCAATGCTGGGATTATTTCAAGTCATTGTTCCCTTTAATTGAAAAAAAAAACAATCATGATGCGTTCTATAAACTTATTTATGAAAAGAAAATCTCTTTTATGATGTTGGAAATTTTGTGTTTATTTATGAAAAGAAAATCTCTTTTATGATGTTGGAAATTTTGTGTTGGTTGTGTGATGTGAAAGTGTTTTTTTTTTTATTTTTTTTGCAATTTCATAAATTTTATCGCCAGATGATTTATTTATTTCAAACATACATAAGATGTAGTTGCGAGTGTATATGTATGGGATTTAATAAAAAAAAACAGTGTAGAGAATTACCACGTCAATGCTGTTCATTCCTTTAACGAAGAACACAAAGAAAGCTCGAGTCATCCTTGTTCCCGTTAATTGAGAAGAAAAAAAAAACTATGTGTTCTTATTTCTGAAAAGAAAATTTCTTAAGTTATGTTGGAAATTTTGAGTTGGTTGTGTGAGGTGAATGTTGCTTTTTAGACTTTTTGCAATTTCATAAATTTTATCGCCACCCTGTAAGGATTTATTATTTCAAAAATACGCCACGCCACGTGTAACATGTGTATTTGTTAAAAAATGTGTTCAAAAGAAAATTTCTTTTAAGTGATGTTGGAAATTTTGAGTTGGTTGTGTGAAGTGAACGTTGCTTTTTAAGACTTTTTGCAATTTTATAAATTTTATCGCCAGCCAGTAAGGATTTATTTATTTAAAAAATACGTCACGTGTAATAGGTGTATTTGTATGGGATAACTTATGTGACACTGTATAGTAGGTATATATTTATGGGAAAAGACCTAGGTGATGCAACAACATACGCCGTGTAATGGGTGTATATGATGAGAAAAAGACAGACACTTGCGTGTCATGTAACATTTTTAATAAAAATTAATAATTAAAGGAGTAAAATAATTTCACGTTGAATTATGATGAAACGAACTCACTCACATAACATTAATCATACGTGACTTCGTCAGTAATACATGTGTATTGAATTTTATTTTATTGTTTAAATAATGTACACACTCAAATTTGAATCCACTTGTAATTAGTGATGCAATGAATTGGGTAATACTTATTTTGGATACGAATATTAATATCAGTTTAAATATTAATTATTTATATATGTATCTATATGACTATATCTATATAGTTCCATTAAAAAAAATTATAAAACGATACTTATTTTCGTCCTAAATTCATTTATTAATATTTGGTGGTTATAAAAAAAATGTTGATATTGATAACTAACGTGTAGAAAGTAAGATATATAAAAAATTACTATTTGAAGATTAATAATACTATTTGAAGATTAATAATTTTTATACACCGTTTTAAATAACTTTTTAATCTCTTTTTTTTTTAAAAAAATTAATAGTTAAAATACCCTCTTATAGTTGAGTGAGGCTTGCGTGCGTCTGGACGCACGGGAACACATTCTGTGCTCCTTTAGAAATTTAATATTATGAGTAAGGGTACATCACTTTGATTTAAAGGGTATACACTTTAATTAATACTAGTACACTATTTTATTCTAAATGGTATACACTTTTTATTCTAAAGGTACACATTTTTATACTAAAGAGTATACAATTTAATACAAAATTCTAAAGGCGCACGGAGTGTTGTTCATGTGTCCAGATACACACAACAATTTTCTTTAGAAAATGAAGGGTACACATCTGTATACTAAAGGGTATACAATTTAATACAAAATTCTAAAGGCACACGAAATGTGGTTCGTAGGAGTTTTTGCCTTATAATTATCTAAAAAATATCAAATTTGAAAATTGTTAAGGTTAGAAAGAATTTTAATCCGAATTCATTTTTTTTAATTAATTTTACCTTTCTATTTGTATTATCGTATTGGAACGTATTGAAAGAATTTTAATCGAATTTTTTTTGAGTGAGGCTCTTGTGCACCCGAGCGCACAGAGCATATTCCGTGTGCCTTTGCAATTTTCATGCCCCTTTCCAATTTAAACCCCTAGCAATACATAAGTTTAAATAAAATTGGAGGGGGAATGTTGTGTTCACATGGGAACACAAAGTATCCCTCAATGTCCTTAGTACATAGGAGCTTTTGCCATTCTTTTTATTTGAATTAATTTTGCCCTTCTATTTGTATCATCGTATGTATCATCGTATTGGGACGTTTTGAAATATGAGTGATACAAATAAATGCAATTTTCCTTTTTACTTCTGTTTATATTTTGGTAATATTTTTATTTATAATCCATAACCTAATACTCCCTCGTCCCATCATGGTATTTTACTTTTTGCATGTAAATTATAGAATATTATTATTTAATATGTAGTGGGTAGTTGTATTAATGTGAGTGTTGATCCATATTTTAATTGTATTAGTGGATGTGTGTGGGTCGCGTGTGTGTAAAAAATGAAATGGAAATTTTTTGGTGGATACGTCCAAAATGGAATGGAAAAAAAAAATTTTAAGGGGATGGAGAAAGTAATATCGTTGACAATTTATATAATTGATAGAGAACAACGAATATTATTCTATGGTAAAAAAACACTACAAATTCATTGACATTTTGTTGTTAAAAAATAAATCTAATTTTTGTTTGCAATCTAATTTTGTTGATAATCTGTTGGTAATTTTTTTATCGGACAATATTAGTTGTTAGCATAATTAGTAGTTAGTTCACAAGAATCCATACTCTCCCTTTCTCCGAGATTCCATGTAACTCCCTCCTATTCATCTTCAAAGAGAGTTGAACTTGAATCAATTGCTTTTTTTAGGAGCCCAGTATTATCTGTGTGTAATTATTAATGAAATTCAATTTATTGATAAATTAAATCGATATATATATATATATATATATATATATATATATATATTTTTAATTTTAATGTTTCATTTGCAACTTGGGATATCCGGTTCAGACCAATAAGGCCAGCCCAGGTTATGATTCACTTCGGATAAGCTAAAAAGGTCCTTTAGGGCCTGCAAATAATGGGCCCAACTCATTATCTAATTAAAGCACACAGCAATAAAAATAATCGGACTACTTCCTATTTCTCCATCAAGTATACATTTTTATCATTTTGGTCAATCGCTCAATTGGTTAATTTTAACCTAATTATTTTAATATTACGTACACTAATTAATTAAACCACCCTAAATTATTTCCATTTAACAATTTCTCTTGTATATTAGATTTAGATGAATATTTTATTATTTTTTTATATTTTTATATAAGACAACACATGAATTAAAAAGTCATTATAATTATTTAATTTTTGTCACATGCATGGTAATTATTAAATAGATTAAAAAAAAGAGTAAGATATGGAGTACCTATATATTGGAAGAGATAAAATCCGAGTTTAAAGATTTGAGTTTTAGAGTACAAAATACTGCAAAATAAATTTATTTATAGTTGGAGGCCTAAAATGAAATGACAGACATTTTATTGAATAATTTCAATTCTTTTGGGTAAAATTGTTAATTATTATTTGGATAAAAGAATTCTTATCCAATACTATATATAAGAAGCAATTCTAAAAAAAATTATATGTTCCGCATGTGATGAGAAAAATATAATTAAAACAAAAAGTAAAAAGATTAATTATTATAGTGTTTTTAAAATTCATTTTGCATAATTACAATTGTCTATAAATCTTAATTAATTGAATTAGGGTGAAAAATGTCTATGTTAATTACTATTATATATGTGGATTAAATCAAATTGAAAATGCACATGTTAAAACCAATTAATGAGACTAACTTTAGTGATTTGATTTATACAAATATATTTGAAAACATCACATAATTTACACTCTAAACCTTAAATTGTGTAGTAAATTTTACTTTCATACCCAATTTCCGAATCAGGCTTTTCTCCCTATGATCTCTATAGATGGATTTCAACTTAAATTTGTTTTCAACATCTCTATATTCCGAAAGGGGTAGGTTTTGTATAGGACCGTCTCATGCAAGTTTTTACGTGAGACGGATAAAAACTTATAACATTATTAATAAAAAGTGATAATGGTGTAGTGAACTATTTTATGAACAATTTATAGTATAAATAAAAAGTGATAATATTTTATAGCGAAAGTGATATTAATATTATCACTTGTGTCTCACGTAAGAGCTTACGTGAGATGACCTCACATAAGTCTTTGCTTTTCGAAAGATAGTCATGTAACAATTCAAATGTAGTTCCAGAACTTCATCTCAGTTTTTCCTCCTAATCTTGAATCAAACATTAGAAGTAGAACGAACAATATTGACACACAGAAAGTGTCACGGATCGCCTTCTCTTTCGACAAACTCACAAATGCAGTGGTCGTCTGATTTGACGCGATTCACCCTGCACAATCGCACCCATCCTCCCGACACGATTGACCGCCCATCCTTCCACTTCCTACACTTGCTACGGAACTCTCTCCCACTTGGATCAACCAAAGCTATCTCAGCACCAAGCTTGAGGTTGTGGTCTTTGATCACATCTTGAGGGATGAACTATCAATCATTAAATCAAACAATTTAGTTAATGCAAGAAAACAAAATAATGTCTAACTAGTTAAGCTCTACTTGAGGAGCTCCATCAATCCTCTTACTAGACATTTTATTTCTTTTTTTATCGGGAAAAGAAAATTTTATTGAAGTACCAGGTGAGTACGAGAAATAAATACGAGCAATAAGGGCTCAACACACCTTGCACAAATCCTAGTCCTATATGGCATTCCTCAATAAACATCTCTTGATATAAGCAAGTACTTACCAAGTCACTCTTTCGTTTGGGCATGATTTTCGCGACGAAGTAAGGATTGGTGGGTTGTTCAGCTAGGCCAGCTTCAAAGATGTCCATGCCATAGCATTTAGGATAAAGATACAACATCCTTTCCTCTTTGCTATCACCTCCAACTATAATATTATCTTTATCTACACAAACTTTTCTAATGTTAGCATATTACTTATTTTAAATACATATAAAAGACAATGTCATACATACCATGCTTAACATTGCTTCCGGTGACAACTCGTTTCCCCTCATTCACACGAATTATGCTGTCGCTATCTACGTCTTCTTCTTCATCCTCACCTACTTGGCTCGTCAACACATCATCACCATCATCATCTTTGTCTTCATCTTCATACTCAGTATCCTCAAAACCTCCAATACTAGATGATTCATTAACAACGTTATCCTTGGATTTACAAGTGACGTTTTTCTCCGTCCCACATTTGCCGTATACCTTAACATCAAACAGATCCTCGGAGAAATACTCAAACACCATAAGATCAAGAGATGTCAACATGTTTTCATCCATAAATTTATCCCAACCATCCACAAAATACCAATCCTCACCAACTTTTACTACCTTCACAATCCATAACTTGTGATCTCTATTTAACCAAGTGGGCTAGCACACTTACCGGGCTCCTCACACAAGCGAGTGACCCGGGTTCGATTCTCATTGGAAACGAATAGGAGGGGAGTTATAAGGAGGCTTGGGAGAATAAGGGTGTATAGAAACTTGATGAACTAATTACTAACAACTAACTTTGTCCGATAAAAAAAAAAACTTGTGATCTCTATTTCTCAACAGCACTTCCTTGGAGAATGGTTTTTCCATTGCTTGAGTAAATCCTCTAGGAATTTTCTGATTAATATAGTTGAATTAACTTCAATTTAATAACATTTTTCAACTCTATAAATTCAGATTCAGATTTTATTTACTTTGCACGTTGTCACCATTCAAAACTTTTTAAAAGCAAATATAGTTATAAAAACATAATTTAAAATATTCCATCTAGATGTCTAATTTTTGGAGCAATATTACAAGATAAATTGAAAGGTTTAAATGGAATCAATAATTATTTAAATTGTCGGGAAATAGTTCAATTTGACTCAAAAAATGTCTCTAATTTATTGTATAACTCAAAAAAATCTAGAATAAATAAAAAAATTCTACTAAGGATTTAAAAGAATTGTAGCAACTATGAATAGTAAATTTAGATCAATGCTAATAAATAACAGCAAAAAAATATCAACAATAATGTGTACTTTAATTCAGGATCTTGGAATTGGATGGAATTAATCGCATACCAAGAGACAAGAGTGCACCATCTTAAAAAAAAAAAAAAACAGCGAAGAGAATTACCATGTCAATGCTGTTCATTCCTTCTATGAAGAACACAAAGAAAGCTCGAACCTTGTTCATCTTTTGTTACCTGTTAATTAATGGATATCCAGTTGATTAATTCTAATGAAAAAAAAAATTGACAATGAAGTGTTTTATTAAGTTATTTCTAAAAAAAATCTCTAAATTTTTTTGAAATGTTGGAAATTTTGAGTTGAGTTATGTGATCCAGAATATTGCCATTTTAGCTTTTTGCAGTTTCATAAATTTTATCGCCAGCAATATTTCATAAATTTTATCGCCAGCAAAGATTTATTTATTTTGAACATACGTCATAAATAATGGGTGTATATGTGAGTTGAGTCACACGTCAATTGTTTTTCATTTTTATTGGTTAATATAGTTAAATTAACATATACATTCAAATTTGAATCCACGCTTGATTTATTTAGAAAATAAAATTAGCTTTTTGCCAGCAAGGATTTATTTATTTCGAACATATAAGTCATTAATAGTAATGAGTAAGTAGTGTACACCAAGTCTCCTTACTCCCCATTCTCCAAGCCTTCTTATATGAGCATACGTCATAAATAATGGGTGTATATGTGAGTTGAGTCACACGTCTATTGTTTTTCATTTTTATTGGTTAATATAATTAAATTAACATATGCATTCAAATTTGAATTTGATTTAGAAAATAAAATTAGCTTTTTGCCAGCAAGGATTTATTTATTTTGAACATATAAGTCATTAATAGTAATCAGTAGTCACACGTCTATTGTTTTTCATTTTTATTGGTTAATATAATAAGTCATTAATAGTAATGAGTAGGTAGTGTACACTAAGTTTACTTACTCCCCTTTCTCCAAGCCTTATATAAATATACGCCATAAATAATGGGTGTATATGTGAGTTGAGTCACGCGTCTATTGTTTTTCATTTTTATTGGTTAATATAATAAGTCATTAATAGTAATGAGTAGGTAGTGTACACCGGGTCTCCTTACTCCTCTTCTCCAAGCCTTCTTATATCTCCACTCCTAATTCGTTCCCAATAAGAATCGAACATGGGTCTCTCACTTAAGCGAGGAGTCAGGTGGCTAGCTCACCTGGTTAGTAATTATATGTCTATTCATTTTCATTTTATTGTTAATTAATATATACATTCAAATTTGAATCCACTTGCAATGTCTAATTAGAAAAAAAACTTAATAAAAATTAAAAGTTAATTTTTAAGGAAGAAGTTTTTTATTTTATAAAAATCCAAATAGGAAAATAGTACAGATTGGAAAGAATTTTAATCCAGATTCATTTTCTATAAATTTATTAAATTTTATTCCATTTGTATCATTTTATTGGGACCGAATTGAAATTTCAAGTGAAAGAAATAAATGTTACTTTCCTTTTTACTCCTATTTCTATTTTTGTTGGATATCTAAAATTAAATGGAAGAATTTTTAATTAATTTCAAAACATGACATTCATTTGTAGTGGGAGTTTTTTTAATATAGAATGGAAAGATAGTTTAACCAACAATTAATAACTTGAAAGATGTTTGAAGTATACGAAACTATTTATGACCTGAAAATATCAAATTAATTTAAATAATATTCCCTCCGTCCCGGTGAGAGTCATCGGTTGCTTTTTGCACGTGAATTAAGGAGTATTATTATTTTATATATGATGGGTAGTTGTATTAGTAGTGAGTAGTTGGTCATATGTGAGTCATTTTTACTAAAAGAGAAAAATGAGGATATTTAGATGAGACGCCCAACATAGTAAAATGAGGACCTTTCGGTGGGACGGAGGGAGTATAAAATAACAACTATATTAAAATTTTAGATACTAAACCTATTCTTTAATAATATTTTATAATTTATTATCAATAAAATAATATACTCCCTCCGTCCCATTTCAAATGACACATTTTTCATTTTGGGTTGTCCCACAAAATTTTGCACCTTCCTAAAAAAACAAAAAGTCAAATGCAATCATCCTCCTCATATACTTTATTTCAAAAAACCACCCAAACCAAACACACCTAACACACTTTATCATTTATTTATTACCAAAAATATTATAATACCTCTAAAAGTTATCACTTTTCTTAATATCCGAGCATAAAGTATGGTGCAAATATTTGTGGGACGAAGTGAGTAGTAATTAATGGAATATATATAATAATTTTTAACAATTTTATAATTTTTGGTTTTAAATTGATAGTTTTATATTTTTTATTCTTGAATTGATAGATTTTTTTTTTTCAAATCCCTATTTGATAATTATTAACCTAAACAAAGCATATGTAGTTAACCCTGATTTAATTCCAATTCTCAAATAATGCTTTCTTTTGCAAACTGGGATCAGTTAAGAGCAATAAGGCCGGTCCAGGTTATAGTTCACTTAGGATAAGCTAAAAAAGCCCTTTAAGGCCTGCAGATAATGGGCCCAGCCCAACTCATTATTTAATTCAAGTAGACAATAATGGGCCCAACCCAACTCATTATTTAATTCAAGCAGACAGCACAACATTAATAAAAATAATTGAAGTACTTTCTATTTCTCCATCAACTTCAAACCAAGCGCCTAAAAGTACATACTCCGTTTTTGTCATTTTTGTCAATACTAATAGGAAGTATATAATTTTTTCAGTTGAGACCAACATAAAATAATTAATTCTACTTTAGTTCACATGCAATATTAGTACAATAGTCTATTACACGTTAAAATATTATATATTTTAACTCATTATATATTAAAATATTACATTTTAACCTATATGAAAAACAACGTAAATCTTGTTACGTGACTGATGTAGTATTAGACTATCAAGTTTGTCACATTTGTATAAATACTAGAGTATCACAATTCACTATGAATAAAGCTAGTATGAATTAAATTTCATTGCACCTTTCTATTCTGTATATTTAATTTTTAAATGCAAATTTTATTTTATTGTAGTCGCAAAGCTAATTGGGAGTGTAAACATTAATCCTATCTTGGCCCTCTAAAATTTGTCTAGTTGTTCTAGAACCATATTCAATTTTAGTTTGATTGTGCTCATTTTTTTACATATTAGTATAATCTAAGGATAATTAAATCTTCATTATTTTGGCATCATGTTCTCACATATATACTCCCTCCGTCCAGGAAAGTCTACACTCTTCTTTCTGGCACGGAGATTAAGAAAGTAATAATTTTTAGGGGTATTATGGTATTTTTGGTAATGAGTAAATGATAAATTATATTAGGTGTGTTAGGTGTGTGTGATTTTTTTTTAAATAGAGTGTATGTTGAAGGGTGATTGTGTTTGATTTTTTTGTTTTTTAAGGAACGTGCAAACTCTTGTGGGACAACCCAAAATGGAAAGTGTGTCATCTGAAATGGGACGGAGGAAGTATATATATATAGATAGTGTATATATAGGTTGGTCGATGGCAAGGAAGTTGCATGTTTCACCGGAGTTAGATAGCAACTTCACTTTATCCATTGTTTAAACAAAAAAAGAGCAGAAACACAAAAAGGGGAAAGCCAGAAAATGATTTATCAATTAAACAATTTTTGAATGCCATCCATCCAACCAAAAAGGTGCATTAGGTACTGACTATAGTAATTCTAATTAATCTTTTATTTACGCACTAATTAACAATGAACAATTAGTAATTTACTCCTATCTTATATTAACAATGCATGTCTAAAACTACTGGTTATAACACATGAATTCTTATGTTTAATAGCAAAATATTTTATATGGAATTCACAAGTGTGTTTTTTATGCAAATAATTAATTAGGTGACATGGGTATTATCCAAAAATTTAGTGAGATAAATGTAACATATTATTATCACATAAAATATGAAATTGAATGTAGTGTTAAATCAATAACGGTGGAAAAACTCATTCGTTCTAGTTTGAAATGAGGTCTCCGCTAGTAGATGATAGATTTTGATCCCCACTATTTAATGATTTACTAATCGAATATGGGTACATTAGAAGAGTTGTTGAGTGAATTGAAAAAGTCACCCATCACCACAGTATATCTATTTCATAATAAAAGCACTAGAGTAGTGATTTCTTTTAACACATTTTAAAAAATTAAATGTGTACATATTTTTAAGTTAGTGCTACATTTTAGTCTTGGTTTGAACGCTTATATGAGAATGTATTAAAGAAGTCCAAGATTCCCATTAGACTCTAAATTAATCATATTAAATGAATATGATTAGATAATTAGGGTGGGTACCCATGGTCAATCACTCAATTGGTTAATTTTAACCTAATTATTTTAATAATACGTACACTAATTAAACCACCCTAAATTACTTCCATATAAATAATTTTTCATGTATATTAGATTTAGGAGAATAACTTTTTTTTTTTCATTTTATTTATTTTTTTACAAGACAACACATGAATTAGAAAGTCATTTGTAATTATTTAATTTTGTCACATGCATGGTAATTATTAAATAGATTTAAAAAAAATAGAGCAAGATATGGAGTAACTATATATTTGAAGAGATTAAATCCGTTTATAAAGATTTGAGTTTTAGAGTACAAAATTGAAAATACTGCAAAATAAATTTATTTATAGTTGGAGGCCTAAAATGAAAAGATAGACATTTTATTGAATAATTTCAATTCTTATGGGTAAAATTGTTGACTAATAGTTGGATAAAAGAATTCTTATCCAATACTATAAGAAGCAATTCTAAACAAATTGTACGTTCCGAATGTGGTGAGAAAAATATAATCATAAAATAAAAAGTAAGTAAAAAGACTCATTATAGTATATTTTTAAAAAACATTGTGTCTAATTACAAATGCCTATATATAAATCTTAATTAATTGAATTAGGGTTCAAAATGATTACGTTAATTATATGATTAGTTCAAATTGAAAATTCACATGTTATGAAACTACTTAAAGACTAACGTACGTGAGTGATTTGAATTTATATACTATAGGTTTTTAATTATTTATTTATGCATGTGTGTAGATGTTAATGAATTCACATTTTGGGTTGAACAAGAAATGTGATTGACTTGAGATCAAAATTAATTTTTCCACAACATTTAGAAAATAGATTACTTGTAAGAAGTAACTGGATCATGTCATAATTAATTAAAATGGGAATAAATTAATATCTTCTAATTAATATTCTAGAACATTAATTAATGTGACCAATGATTTGGTAATTAGGTTTGGGCTTTCAATAGTCAATCACTTGTTAGAAAAGCTACGAAGTCTACCTACTCACTAGTGAAATGGAGTATATATACTCAATTGGGTTCCTAATTAATTGATTAATATCTTATTATCTTAATTAATCACAAACTTAATTTCTTTTTGTTGTTTATTGGTCATGATTTGTTCAGACGTCCTTACATGTATGCGTAATCCGTTAGAATTTGTTTCTTCACTGTCATTGTAATTGTAAATGATGCTCTTAAAATTTAATCAATTTAAAATTTAACTTTCATGTATATTATTATTTATTTATTTACACCTCTTATATAATTTTATGTAGTAATAAAGTTTAATCTTTGTTCTTATGATACAGTAATAACTATACTTTTATTTTTGTGTATCATGTATTATTTTTACTCTTACCGTTCATAAAGTATTATTTACTAATTTTAAGGTTTAATTTTCACTCTTAAATTTTAATACTTAATTAATCAAGGGCATAAATAGTACAACTTATTTGAGTTGGTTTTTCTTTTTCAAGTGAACCATGTATATAAAGTATAATATTTTGTTCTTAATATTAATATACTTTAATTAATAAAGATATATTTTTCTTTAAAAATATCTATGAATAATATAAATATTTGATTAAAAAAGTTAATTTTTTTAGTTAATTTAATAATATAACTATCGAAAAGCATGAAATTTAGAATTACGGTATCTCGAAATCACATAAATTTTAACCCGAATGGTTTGGTCATTCTACCATTATCTTCTTTTTAAATCGGTTGTGTGTGGAACCGATTCTACATATTCTCATAACTTTTTCTATTCAAATACTAATTAAATTACAAAATTTCTATTCAAAAATATTTTATTACAATCCCAATTACATATTTTCAATTATATATTTTTATAAAGGTAGTAATTACTTGTGTTACACACACAAAATCTAACAACATATTTTCAGCAAGATTTTAGGCAGGCTATACACAATTCTCACCAACTTCTACAATAAGTCCATTGTCGTATTAATAATATAGGTGGTGAATTAAGCCACAAAACATCATTTCTTGAAATTAAGACATCAAGGTAAATGGTGCATTCCCTCATTGAAAAACCTGTCACATATTAAAACTAGGTTATTTGTTTGCCTAAAATAGAAGGAATTAATTAGATATGTATAGCTTTAATTCATATTCAACCAAGCAATGTCTCACCTGCTCTTTGAATTTCAAGATTAAGAATTCCAGTTTAATAAGTATACTATATGCATCCACTTTTCACGTTATTCGGATCTCTTATTATATTTTAGTGTTACATCTTCTATTGTAATCTGTTAAATGATTGACATATATAATATAATAAAATTTATACCTAAAAAAGAAAATATCATAGGAAAAAAGTTGAGATTTTTCCTTCCCACATATGTGTAATTCATCTAACCCCCTATAACACCATTAAAATATATTAATATAATAAACATTCAGAAATTTTTTCAAGGTAGATAATCTATATATATATGTGATACGTGCTTTAATTAAGTTCCATAACTCTAGCTACTAGTCATGTCAAAAATATTATCTACATTTTCTGACCAATATATGAAATATAATTATATAAGATAATCTTTATCTAGTCCTAAATTTAATTTATTGTCTTGTCACTCACAAATATAGCTAGCTAGTAATATACTAATTTTTAACCCATATATGATACCTTTTCTAGCATTTGTCCAGAAAACTCTATATAAAATTACCAGAAGGGTCTGCACTCTGTCTACACGTAATTGACTTAAATTATTTTTGATAAAATAAAATAAAATTTATTCATTAAACATATGAGCTAGATATATAAGTTAAGAGAAATATCTCAAAATAAATTATAATGAAACAGATAAAAACAAATATTATATTAGCCACTCTTTTTCATTATGAATCAATTTTAAATTATCGACTTTAATTCTCCAGCTACTTTATTGGCAGAAAATTTCACAATTTTGAAAATGTTAGCATTTCTTGATTTCCATATAAACCAAATGTACACTTAAATGCATGCAACCATAATGCCTTTTCTTTTATCGTAAAATCATAGAGGATGAATCAGAGGATTAGAGGCCACAATAAAATTATGCCACACCATCTCAACTAATTTCCATTCAAATGTTATGAGCAAAATGATACTTAAACCATATATACATGCCTCAACAATCACGATGCAATCACCACAAAACACACAACTTAAATTATTATTAGAAAAAACAATATCTTTGTGTTGCAACAAATCTTTAGTACGCAATCGTTTCTTCAAAATTCTCCATAATTGCATAATGATCTTACTAAGAACAACATTATTGCACCAAATCAAACTATATATCATATTCAATCCTAATTACTTCTGTAATTTTCTACTTGTTGTCATCTCCATTCGTACACTTCCCTCGTAATTGACTTAAATTATCATCTGAGCATAAAACTTGTTTACTCCGAATTTTGGTAAATCATCGCAGGTCTCGATCTTTTATACTTTTATAGAATGTAGTGTTATTTTTATACGGCAAGTCTTGTTGGGTTTATCCGCCCAGCGGAGCCGGGCCCACTCAATCCACTAGCATGATATTGTCCGCTTTGGGCTGCCCACTGGCCCGCACGGTTTTACCACTCTGGGTATCACACCCAAAAGGCCTCATGCTAGGGAGAGTTCATCCCTCAATTATAAACCCCTCGCCATCCCTACTTCTAACCGATGTAGGACTTTGGTTGACACCCAACCAACATTTCCCCCTCAAGCAAAGTTGGGTGTCAACCAATTGGGTGTCAACCAAAGTCCCACATCGGTTAGACATGGGGAAGGCTGTGGGTTTATAAGTGTGGATAAGTCACATCGGTTAGACATGGGGAAGGCTGTGGGTTTATAAGTGTGGATAAGTCTCTCCCTAGTATGAGGTCTTTTGGGTGTGATGCCCAGAGTGGTAAAACCGTGCGGGCCAGTGGGCGGCCCAAAGCGGACAATATCATGCTAGTGGATTGAGTGGGTTTATAAGTGTGGATAAGTCTCTCCCTAGTATGAGGCCTTTTGGGTGTGATGCCCAGAGTGGTAAAATCGTGCGGGCCAGTGGGCGGCCCAAAGCGGATAATATCATGCAAGTGGATTGAGTGGACCTGGCTCCGCTGGGCGGATAAACCCAACAAGTGGTATCAGAGCCAGGCCCCAGACTTAACCGGTCCAGCCCGGGGTTGGTGGGATGTTCGGACCTCAAACTGGATGGTCTAGCTGCGGGACTTTGTTTGAGGGGAATATGTTGGTTGGGTGTCAACCAAAGTCCCACATCGGTTAGAAGTGGGGAAGGCTGAGGGTTTCTTCTTGTTGGGTTTATCCGCCCAGCGGAGCTGGGCCCACTCAATCCACTAGCATGATATTGTCCGCTTTGGGCCGCCCACTGACCCGCACGGTTTTACCACTCTGGGTATCATGCTAGGGAGAGTCCATCCCTCAATTATAAACCCCTCGCCATCCCCACTTCTAACCGATGTGGGACTTTGGTTGACACTCAACCAACAGCAAGTTGTTAAGATTACTATTGTGTATAACTCTTTCGAAAATGTAACAAATTTGGTATTTTTAAAAAATAAAACAATTTAAATTTGCTAATGAAATAAAACGAGAGACGAACGTACAGTATATTTGAAGATAAGAATATTCGTATTGTGGGGTTTGAAAATAGCTAGGTGGCTTGAGGTATCAACTTCACTTGAAAAAGACACATATAACCTTAGAGTTTCCTAACTACTTGGGGCCCTCTTATCATTGAGGATCTTTCTTCGTCACTTTTTTGACTTTTTTATTTTGTCAACTCATCTTAATTATGCACTAACTTAATATTAATTAATTTCGTATATAAGTCTAGCCCCCCCCCCCCCCCCCTAATATTAATTTTAAGGTGAACATAGGTACACCATTTAATTTTAAGGTGAACAATTATTATTAGCCGTATATCTTTATTTAATTTGAGGCTGCGTTATATAATATAAATATATAATGTATTGGATGTAAAATTTCAATGCAACGGTCAATTATTTTGACCAATTTTTTACACTAGTCACCAAGCCATACGTTAATTAATTAGTAGCAATTTCTCGTGTGGGATTATTATTGATCCATTTTTTTTAAAGAAAATAAATTAAATTGAACATAATGGGATTTTTTCTTTAGAAAAGTTGGTTATTGATCGAACCATTATTATTATTATAATACTATTTCTTAGAAGAAGGAGGAAAAAAATAAATAAATAATATCTACCATTTTCTATATAATTAGTTTTTTTCTGTATTTTTTAATTCTTCCCACAAGGTCTACCTTTTACACTGATTGGAGTTGTACGGAAGAACTGCATACTCTAATTTAATTATTATTATTATTATTATTATTATTATTATTCCATTACATGTTCTGCACTGTCATGTAAATGTGTGGCATGTACAAATATTTATAAGTATTAAAAATATTTGTATATACTATAAATGCGTACATCCAGTAAAAAATCTTAATATGATTAATATAATACAAATTAAATATATAGGACGAAATATGAATTCCTTAATCCTTATAATATCCATATATAGTTGTGTAATGGACTAATATGAAATAACGATCATAAATTTAATTGCAGTCCTTACTGTTTATTTTTTCCATTCAGAGTTTAGTTTTCTTATCTTTAATTCGTATAATCCATTATGTATGGGAGTAATATTTTTGCAGCCTGGTAAAATTAAAATTATAAACTTAAATAAATAAATAAAAAGTTTAATCAGGTCATATAATTAACATTACTTATTACAGTGTATACCATAATAGTTCACGTAGTATTTTATATGTTAACTGATAATACACAGTACTATATGTTACATAATGTAAGTTATGATTTTAAGTGTAGTTAGTAATAATACTAAGGAAATAATTTGAGCAAATGTGTATATTTCTTTACTCATGAAAATTTTCGATCCTTTTTTTTTATTTTTTTTATTACCATATTAAGTGATTTATCTGGCGCAAATGCAATTAAAAACTAACTTTAAAAATATTTACTCAATATAAGTTCTTGAAAAGTTAAATCCGTTAAACTTAATATGACCTTTATTAGCAATTATTTTTATTTAAAAAAAAAGTACTAAAATGATACTACAACTTCATATTCCCTACGGTTGAAAAGAAAACAAAGAATTGTATCGTTCCATGTAAATCATTTTGTGAGATGTATAAAAATGATAATATTTTAGAATAATGATACTCAATTAATATAAAATAATATAATCGTAAGACTGTTTCACTCTAGTGTATTAAAAAAAATGATTGAAGAAAAAGAAGATGATAACGAAACTAGAATAAGCTTTTGTATAAGAATATATCAATCATATGGGGTTTTAGAAAATAAACTAGATGGCGTTTACATCGAAATTTGGTTATGTATCAACACTGTTCTGTTCAGGATGATATATATATCAACTTTTCTATTTTACAAAAAAAAAAAAAAAAGAAGTAATCCTTACAGGATAAGACGACGGAAAAATCAGAGAAATGAGAAGGAAGACTCCAAACCTTCACCCCTGTTCTGTAGCTACATCGTATATATCTAAGCAATCTCATGAAACAGAGGATCATCCAAAAGTTCCGACCACATTTGAGCTCCTCCATAGCTCGACGTACTGCAAGCATCCCCAGTGTTAGTAATCGACGTCTCCGTCGCCGGCGCCGCCGCCGCCATCCACGATCCCTCCGGCGAGTCCTCAATTTTACTGAAACCACCAACTCCGACGGGGGCTTGCAGCTCCGGCATATGCGAGAACGGTAACATCGAATCTTCTTGAAGAAATCCGGCGGCGAGCGGCGGCTGGCCGAGAATGGAGCCGTCGGGTTTGAGCGAGTTCAGAAGAGTGGTAACGTCGGGAATGGGTGGGATAACGGCGTCGTTTTGTAGCGTTAGTGGGGGCTGAAGAATGCAGTTTAAGTACTGGCTGAGCCGAGCCATTTGGATGGCTTCGTTTTGGAGCCGCATGGCTTGCTCCTCCCACGACGGGTTTTCAATTAAATTGGCCAGAGCTAGTAAATGGTGCAGGGTGGAGAAGATGTCGGTTCTGGGTCGGTGGGTCATCGGGTCGAACCCCATCTGGATCAGCTTCTTCTTTAGGTGGGTGTTCCAGAAATTCTTGATCTCATTGTCTGTTCTCCCCGGTAGATGAGTTGCAATAGCCGACCACCTTAAACATCATTAATTATAGTTAAGTACTAATCACTTCCATTAATCCATTGAGTTAGTATCTAGTAAACCAGATTCACACAAATAATAAAGGAGACCACGGGATTTACACTGTGAACCATTTACACAAGTATTTGTGTAATCCATTAATGAAGAGAAAGAGAAGAGAAAGTACTTGTTGCCAAGAATGGAATGGAGATTAAGAATGGTTTGCTCCTCTTCTTGAGAGAATTTGCCTCTCTTGATGTCGGGTCGTAGGTAGTTGGTCCAACGTAGTCTGCAGCTCTTTCCACATCTGTTCAGACCTAATTCAAATTACAACACCAGAAAAGTGAGTGAATCATGAGAGAGAGAGAGAGAGGAGTGTGTATATATGTGTGTATATATACCAGCAAGTTTAGGGAGGGCTCTCCAGCTGCCATGGCCATGTTTGTGGATATATTTGACAAGTTTATCATCTTCTTCAGGAGTCCATGGACCTTTCTTCAGACCAGAGTCATCACAGCAGGGAGATCTTCCCATAATTAATGTTTCTCTAATTTCTCCTTCTCTCTCTCTCTCTCTCTCTCTCTCTCTCTCTCTCTCTCTCTCTCTCTGGTGGGCTAACTATCAATTTCTACTGATAGGATTTGGATTTGCCTCCCTCAAATCCTACCAAATTACTCTAACCACATTTTATATATATACACACACACATAGCAACAGTTTGTCCCTCTATTGCCTTTATCTTCGAAATTACGACAATGCCCTTCCCTGTTTTTGCTAAATAGAATAGCGAAACGGCTTTCTATTTTTGGATTTCAAGAGGTTACTGTGGATATTGATCGAACGATCAACAAATGAACCATAGATGTGATATGCCTAGCTATTACACTACAAATTATTTTGTTTGTCTTTTGAATTTGGCAATTTGCCCTATATTCACTCCTCAATGGTATGTGTTTTCTTTTTGAGCTCTTTTCAATTATGCCTTTTAAAAAAAAAATTGGATGTGGATCCTATTTACTCTACTGCTTACGTAAACACTAAAATTATGATTCATAATAATGAACATGCGAGAAAAAATGAACTTAGAAGATGATTCATTTCCGAAATAATGTATGTTATGTACAATTAGTATAGCTTAATTGGTTTGTAGTTTTTATTCCATATTGGATAAAAATTTCAGTCAGTATATTTATATAATGTACTTAAAGATTTGTGTACGTATACGAGTTACATAAATCAGATTTTTGTTTAATTGGTCCAATTTTATTAATTCAGTTTTGTAGTTTACGATTTCTTTTTTACTTTCAGGATTTATTGAATTTTTATTTTAGCTTTGTCATCAATTTATTTAAAAATTAAATTAATCTCTTAAAAATATGTATGTATGAAAATATAATACTATTATTATTTAATTATTTTTAGTTTACGATTTATTTTTATGCTTATAAATTATTATGTTTTTGCATTAAGATTCTATTGTTAATTCATTGAAAATTAAATATGGTGTCTGATATTATGTTCCATATAAGCACCCAGGCGCACGGGTTACACACCGTGTACCTTTAGAATTTTGTATTAAATTGTATATTCTTTAGTATAAAGATGTGTACTCTTTATTTTTTAAAGAAAAATAAAATATATTAATAAAAAATGTATACTCTATAGAATAAAATGATATACCCTTACTAATTAAAGTTCATACCCTTTAAAATAAAATAAGATAGTCTTACTAATAATAATAAATTCTAAAAGTGTGCGCATAATTAGTGCTCACAAGTGTCGTTTATATAGCTCTCAAAATTAAATACGGCTGTTTGATGATATATGTAGAAAAAAAAATCTTAAGTTATTTATAATTGGAAATTGAAGGGCAATTTAGGAAATTCAAACATTTTAGACTGGGTCAATCATGAATATTAAAAGAAAAATAAGTGCAGAAATGTCCGATTTAAGAAAGTCATAATCGAACAGGTGGCGGCTGCTGTGTGGTACAGTGGTGGAGTTACACTCTCCCAGCACGCAATTTTCGTCACCGATTATATAAATATATATATTTGCATGGCAAAATTAATTATATATAATACTATATGTGATCGCATTTATTATTTATTAATACGTAATACAAAAGTATGAACACTTTACGTACAACATACATATTGTGGTTCTTTCCCTTTTGAAAAGTTTAGTCCACCTTAATTAGCATTTATGTTTTGTTTCATGGGTCAAACATTTACCAATTTATACTCGTATTATATTAATAATACTATAATGTAATTACAGGCGATTCCCAATCTGCTGTCTGATTGGGCAATTTGAGAAGTCTGTGTAATTATTGATCGCCTAAATTATCATAGGACCTATATATTGTAAGATAATTATTATCTTTATATCTTCTCTGAGTACAAGAATAATGCGCCAAATTGTCAAATTTATTGCATAACCTATTAATTAGTATATACTCTTGTGATTACATAATTTGATTTAACTGGAGATACCTTAAAAAAAATTAAAAAAAAATCATACATATCAATCATACGATTAACATTATAGAATATATCATGAATGAAAATAGCACATGAGAGAATCCGTGTGCACATTTTTGACCGTAAAACTTTTATACGGTGGTCATTAAATAATTACACTATCGTTTTTAAGATTTCTATTATCAATTTTGTAAAAGTTAAATGATTGATCAACTGGAAAGTATGGAGGTGTGATATTTTTATTTTGACCTTAATGGTTCAGAGCTTATTATTAATTTATTCTTATGAATTATAACATGACATAGACCTATGTGTGACAGTTATAGGAAAACTTTCATGAGATAGATAAAAAATATAATATTCTAATAAAAAATAATACTCGAATTAAGTAAAAGTGATATTGGTGCAGTTAATTGTTTTATGAACAATTTATAATATAAATAAAAAGTGATAATAATATTTTTTATAAAAAGTAATACTAATAGTAATTATTTAACATACCTTAAAAAAGATTCCACGTGAGACGATATCATACAACAAGAATTGCACTTATAACATTCTTTACTCTAAATTTTTACGTTTAAGTACTCGTTAAATATTAAATGGATATAAACTCAATTATTAAATTAATTAGTTAAAATAAGAATAAGCTTTAAAAAAGATAACATGAATCGGCGTTGCAGTGAAACTTCATCTATATTTTTAGTATAAAAGCATAATGCAAAATTTTGATTGCATTTGTAGTATGGTGCTCCTACGATTTTATTTTTGATTAATATTTTATTTACTAAGCTTTATTATTAAGAATTTATATTTTTTAAAATTAATATGTATATTGAATAATAATAATGTGTGATATATATGATGGAGACATGGCATATTGGCACATGTAGACAGCGCTACATCAGAAGTTGGTGTAGCAAACTCTCTCACGTCCAATTTTTCACCTTCTTTATATTAGAAAAGACACACACATACACAAGCATATATCATACACCTTGCTCTACAATAATCTTCTTTCTATTGTTTTATTCCCTCGACCGTAGCAATGGTCTTATTTTGCCGTTTTAATCGTTTGTTTCATTCTATTGTTTTATTCCCTAGACCGTAGTAATGGTCTCATTTTTGCCGTTTTAATCGTTTGTTTCAAAGGATTTTATTTTTCTTTTTAAACATATGAATCCATACACATCACTGATATAACTAATTAAATGAGATTGACACATCCTATTAATGTAACTACCCATTATACCTTAAATAATAATAATACATCTTAATTCATGTGCGAAAATCAAATGACACATTTTACGGATGCAGAGAGAGTATCTTCTTCTTGCCACGGTTTTTTATAATATACCATTTGTTATATGGCACGGGTTAATAAAATAGAAGGAAATTAAATTCAAAATAGAAAATATAAACACTTCATGTAAGAAATAGAAGTTTTTTTTTTCTATGTCTCGCTCATATAATTGATCATACAGAAAATAATATATAAAAATAACGTAAAAAATTTCGTGTATTTTTATTACGAGTAACATTATGCTAGGTTTATGATATTAAAGTGAAGTTCATTTGTAGCAATTTTCTGGATCCATTCCCAACTAGTGATGAGTAATCACTAATCTACAATTTACAAATGCTAATAACCATATTAATCAATTCATTAGGTATAAATGAACACTGTCTTAGTTTGAATAAAGAAATTGAAATCATAATGGTTTGTCAAAAATCTAATTTACAAATTTGTCCCTATATCAGTCTTTTCAGACAGCTAAATTTTCAAGTGTCAATTTCATCAAGTCATACCAACGATGACGTGCGACTTTAGAATCACGGTTAATTTCCTCACCCACAATTTATAAATGATGATATTACGAATATAAGACTCTTAATGTATGGAAAATAATTTATACTTTTTTAATTAAAAGTTAAAAAGATAATTATATTAAAAAATAGTCGTGAAATATGATGGCAATAGTAAATAATGAAGTCTCCATCCATAGGAGGAGCTGTGATACTTTCTTTTGATTTGTCTCACTTTTTTTTTTAAAGGTATATAACACTCACACAAAGTCATTAATATATTTATTCGAAGCTCATACACACACTATTACTATTAATACAATTATCACAGTATTACTGCACATTAAAATATCATATTCTCAATTCATTATTCATTAAATTACTATACTTCTTAATTTACGTGTTTAAAAAATATTACAACTTTAAGGTAATATTTGGTTTTGGTTTATGTGGGATTTGAAAACCATGAATAGTGCATTCTATGTTTGTTTTGTATTTTGAGTATGGTAGGTTTTAACTTTATGTCAAATCATTGTATTAATTTATTTAAAAAGTTAAATAAGAGAGGAGAGATAAAAAGAGAAAGTATATATTAATTGAGGAGATAGAATGTAATAGGTATATATAGGGATGATTTTTAAAATTTGGATGTGGGTTTTGAAAATCAAAACCTGATTTGAAACCCGAAAACGAATATTGCCGAATGGAACCGAGGGAGTATTTAATACATAGTACCTAAAATTTGTATAAGTTACATACTTTAAAAAAATTACTCATAAATAGAAATAATAAAATGAATTATCCAATATAATTTCAACTTATTTTCAAAGTAGATCTCCTACTGAGTCCTACATGCGGAAAGGTTAGGACATTTTGAGTATGGTAGTACTTGTCCCCATGTGAAAATGTTTTAGGGTAAGAATAGAATATACTCCATTCGTGCGCTTTTAAGATGTCTATTTTAATATTTTTGGTATTCGGTTCAAAGGTATTTATTTTCTCTATTTAGTTAAAAAGTATACAATATGACCTACCACTCCCCTCTAATACAACTACTCACTTTACATATAATAATAATACTCATTAATCCACGTGCAAAAAACAAACAAACACCTTAGAACTTGATGGAGGGAGTAGTAAATTTTATAAAATACCTAATTATATATTTACATAAAATACCTAATTATAAAAAACAAACAGACACCTTAGAATCGTGGCGGAAGAGACATGCAAACTTTTGTGGGATATGGGGAGTAACATTTACATAATTTACATAACATAAATTTGATGGCATTCATTTATAGTTAATTTATTTTTGGATTATTGGATTACTTCAATAACAATGCATTATTTATTACTTAATCTTAGGTTTTGATTGTTTTGCATAATAGATAATACTTAATATATTTTAAAATAATTCTAGACTGGTGAATCTTATAATCTGTTGCAATACTTATGATTTATTTTTAAAAAAAAAAATCAAATACTAGATACGAATTGAATATATAGATTAGGGTAGGATCGAACTTTGACAGATAGGGTAGAATAGAGATCAGTTATTCACATTATTGTTAAAAATTGTGAATAAGTGATAATATACAATTTTTTATTTTTTTTTTCAAAAAAAAAATTGTGGATAATCGTTTATCCGCGACTTATACGTAAAACACGTGAACAATACGTGTGCCCTACTCAATATAATTGTAAGGTAATACCGTAATAGGTCTGGATAAGTATAATGAAAGTAAAATTGATAGTAGCTAGGATATGGAATAGATGTATTTGTACCTTACACTATCATATTACACCCCTAATCTATCATCTAGAAGTATTATGTAAATAAGTGAGAAAACAAGTTTTAAGTCCTAACCTAGTATACATTTAATTTGACTAAACAAATTTTAATAAATTAATATGTTGAATTACCTCCTCTAAATAGATTACTAATTTCTTGGGTAAAGTTTTGACCTATAATATTATCACCGATGTAACATATAGACCAATCTGCCGCCCCCTTTTCTGAAATAGCAAAGTTTTCAAGAAAGTTGGGGGGTTTTTGTTGATTTATTATTTTCAGTATGAAATTCAATTAAGTTCTCATTTTCAGATTACATTTATTTATTTATTTTTCACTCTGAAATTAACAAGCATTTTCAATTTTTGTTTTTGGCGGTGTAGACTGGTTTAATTAAATATATAAAATAATAAATACTCCATAACAATAAAATTAATTCCCTGAGTACAGAAATGAGCTGATCATTGTATAATTGAATCTTCTGTTGAAAACTTGACATAAAAATCAATCATCCATTCCCTATTAATTAATCAACCATGTGATCATTTATCATCACCATTAATCATTTGATTCATTTCGATCACAGGGTATAACTATAATAAAATATAATAATACTACTACTTCATTTCTTAATTACATATTGGTTATATTGATTTAAATAAAGTTTTTTTATTTTTTAATGGTCGAAATTTCAAAACACGAGTACAATTACTATATATAGAATTTCCAAATTTCTTAAGATTTTTAAAAAACAAATATAAAAACACACCCTGAGCCAGCCTGTTCCTCGATCGCATGATCAAACTATTTAGATGATGTCACTTTTTTATAAAACATACATATGATTTTTTGAAATTAAAATTGAGTGAAAACAATATAATAACATAAAATTCTCCTTTTTGCCTCAGTTACGTAAAACTAAGTCGGCAAATGCTAATTTACGTTAATCGAGATTAATCCAAACTAAGGTTAAAAGAAAACCTCATCATCCACCAAATTATTTAAAGAAATTACACTAAAAATTAAATTTAGATATTAAATATTAAAAATTAACTGTCTAACTTTTAAAGCCACGCGGTTTAGATTTAAATACTAGAATCATGGAGCAAACTTGTGTAATTAAACGTGTCTTATAAGATTATCTTAAATTTAGATAATTAGTTGTTACTTTCTAATAAAAGATGTTAGTTTTTTTTTTATCACTTTTTTTTATATGGCAAAAAACTGTATGCTCCCGAACACACCGCGCCCCCATGAGAACACAATCCTCCCCTTCATATTCTATTTAAACCTATGTATTGCTAGGGGTTTAAATTGCAAAGGGGCACGATGTCTCCGGGGGCATAAGAGCATCACTCTTTTTATATTATAAATTATTTGATAAATATTTCACAACAGAGTATTTATTTTTCATCAATTGAATATCACTTTTCATCATAAAATTTTTCATTCTTATTCCTCTCTAAAAATTATTTTATAAGACAATTTCACATAAATCTTTGCCTAATATTGTAACTAGTACTAAATAATGGGTGGAATTTGATATGATTCTTCTCATAAAAGATTTATAGTATTTATTAAAAAATATTGATAAAGTCTTGCGTGAGATGGATAAAAAGTGAAAACTTCTAATAAAAAGTGATACACCATTAATGAAAAATAATAATATTACTATTTAATGAGCATTTTATAGTATAAACAAAAAAATTATATTCAATTAATGAAAAGTGATAATATTATTTCATGAGCAATTTATAGTATATAAAAAAAATGATAATATTTTATAGGGAAAGTAATAACATTTTATAACGAAAGTGATAATTTTTTATCCGTCTCATGTAAGTCATTACGTGAGACGGTCTCACAATACTTGCCCAAAATTATTTTCAAAATTATATACTCCTATTTAATATGCTAAATGAGAGCTTTCTTCTAAATCTTTTTCCCTGCATTTTTCTTTGAAATAATATTTTAAATTTATTATTACATTAAAAAAAATGGAGACTTGTTCCATAACCTTACATCCATCATTATACATGATATAAAATTAGTGGGCAGTTACTGGATCCATTTACAGTAAAAGATGTAAAATATAATCTTAATTGAGGGAGGTTTAATTAAATTAAGATATTTCATTAACGTTGAGTGTTGATGGAAGTCTAAAGTTAGTTAAACTATTTTACACAATTTCCATTTCTATATA
The DNA here is from genome assembly GCA_023678885.1 of Pogostemon cablin. Classification (NCBI taxonomy): domain Eukaryota; kingdom Viridiplantae; phylum Streptophyta; class Magnoliopsida; order Lamiales; family Lamiaceae; genus Pogostemon; species Pogostemon cablin. The sequence continues at coordinate 4,134,035 of CM042993.1, read as the reverse complement.
TATAAAAAAAGAAAATAATAAAGCATATTGAAAATGATAGATTAAGACTGTAATATTGCTTCTTCAACGACGTTTCCTTGTCGATAGATCCCCAACAATATATAAAAGGGATGAGGGGGTTTAGTTTAAAAGAGAAGGTGATATCAATCTTCAAATATAATACTTCCTCCGTTCGCTTTTAAGGTATTCATTTTATTATTTTTGGAGTCCGCTTCAAAGGTATCTATTTCCCCTATTTATTAAAAAAGTACACAATATGGTCCACCACTCCCCTCTAATACAACTACCCACTTTATATATAATAATAATACTCTTTAATCCACGTGCATAAAATAAATGGATACCTTAGAACGGACGGAGGGAGTATATATATTTTTATATGATTAATTAACTAAATAAATCCATTTTTATTTTCTTTTAGAAAAATAAAAGAATTGTTTTTGTGTCAGCTAAACAACTAATTTGCTTGTTGTCATGGGTTTCTACCCAACCCATCCATAATCCTGACGTTTAATTGTATGGTTTACGCTATTTAATTAATTTAGTACTGTTATTATTTCACTCATTTTCTACTCCTAAAAATCCCCTATATTTTTATTTTTGTATAATTAAAAGAAAAAGTATCTGATTATGAGTTGATATTTTGTTTACTTATTGTTACGTATACACATTTTATTTAAAAAAAAATTGATGATAAAAATTTTAATGAGTTAGTGTGAAGATAAAGAAACAATATTGCTATAAAATTCATAGTATCAATTAATATGTTTCTTGTACCAAAAACATTTGGCAAGTCGGTAATATTTTTAAATGAAGGATTTAAGTTATAACTGAGAGAGAAATTTTCTATGTAATTAAGAGAAAGTCTCCGATAGTGAATTAGATCACTTTATTATGAGTCGATCTATCTTATATTCCTATGTCCCTACAATTGAACTCTAATACAGAATAACAAACTTAAATTCGACAATTTAAAAAATCACTCATGAATCATTGAATATTGAGTGTGCATTTATCGATTGCACTTGTATATGAGTTCTAACTTCTTTTATAACTGAAGTAATCCAGAATTTGAACTGATGTAGTAATTATATGAAGGATCAAATTCTAAGCATGAGTACTTAGGACAAAATTACAGTTAATTGATTAATTAAACTGTAATAGAACGTTGGTTTAAGATTTGATGAGGACTCCCAGTTTCAAATTAAAGTATATATATATATATATATATATATATATATATATATATATATATATATATATATATATAATCACATATTTCTCAACAGTTATGATCATTTTATTGGGATTTAGAGTTATTGACTTGTTCTACGTATAATAATATTGCCACGAGATTATGAAAGTGTGTAAATATAATTAGCTATATATATAAATAATTATTCGAATTATACTAATTAAAGTATTTATCAACGACTTTGTAGTTAAGATGGTTGAAGCATCAAAGGGACATCGAAAGTGATTTAATATTTGAATACAGTGTTTACAGTTATATTGTAATTAATTAAGGGAAATACTATTGTACAATAGTTTTTAAGGTGCAATTGGGTTAGCCCTATCCAATTTATTTTTTTGACCCGGCATATATAAGGATTTTTAATCCTAATTTCATTTTATTCGCACATTCTCTCCTCACTGCCTTCACTCCTCTCTGTACCGCTCTCTTCTCCATCTCTCTCATATCTTCTCACTACGTTCTCTCTCCCTAATTCTCTCTCTTCGTTGTTCTCACGGCGGCGCTTCCCATCGTCGTTTCTTGTCGCTCTTTGCCGGAAGACAATGTTGTGGCTACTCGCTCCAGATCTGCCGCCGAGAACCACATGCGGTTTCCACCGCAGTCTGACATCGGGAGTCACCGCGGCAGCGTTGATTCTCTTCGCCTCTCCAACGGCGCTGATTCTCAGATGGTTAGATTGGTTGACTATTCTTCAACTCTCCAATTTTCAAGATCTTCATGTGTTGGTGAAAATTAAGATGGTAGAGATCTTTAATATGTCGATGGAATTGGAAAAACCATGATACTGGTGGTTGATGATTTCGTATACAGTTCTAGATCTGATGGTGAATGCAGTGAGTTTTCATTTTTATTTTTGTTGTAATAATCGTATGATTTCTGGAGCTTATTTGGAATACTGTATAAGTTGTAATTTTTTAATGTATACGTTTTTCTTAATTAATGTATACGATATCTATTTTGCTCAGATTCAATTGTATTTAATTGTAACTATATAATGTATAAGTTTTTTTAAAATTAATGTATACATTTTCCTTAATAAATGTATTACTTTTTAAAATCAAAGTGCATCTAATTTCGAAGAGTTGTTTGACTTCAATTGATGAACAATTTCTAATCCACATTTTACCTTATTTTGAGAGTTCTAGTGAAGGAAACAAGTGTTGGCGGAGGAATTTGTTACTATACTTATTTTTGTATACAATGAAGAAGTGTATGGGGGTGTTCGAAGAGGAGAAATCTATTACTATACTTATGTATACGTTTTATTGAAGAAGTGTATATGTTTTATTGAAGAAGTGTATACGTTTTATTAATAAACAATTGGGGGTTTGAAGAGTAGTTTTGAATGCAATGATGAGCAGTATTACTATTCTTGTAATGAGAATTGTGTTGGATGAAGTATTAACGTTTATTGAATAAGTGTATAAAGTTTTTTGGTGTTTGAAAGTTTAACCATTCTCGAAAGTTTAAACATGAAATGTATAAGTTTTATTGAATAGATGTATAAGTTTTAAAAATGAAGTGTATAATTTTAATGATCATAGTTCGTAATTTTTGGTGAAAACTTTATACACTTTAAAAGGTGGAGTGTGTACTTTTTATTCTGTTAGTGTATCAATCTTAATGTACAAGTGTGTAAAATTTTATTTATAATGTATACTTTTAAAAACTTAGTGTAATTTGTATTGAAACAATACAAGAGCTAAGAGAGAGAACGAGACAACATATATCATATGATTTTCAGAAAAATAAAAGAACATGTTCCATATGATTTTCATTAACATGAATTTCAAAGTTTCCATTAATAATATATTACTCAATACATTTATAAATATAAACACATACATTAATAAATTAAAATCAATACATTAGGAGACACTTATGAGTTTTGTTGAAGATTGAATGTCGTGAGAAGATCCACGCATATATCTGAATTTGTGATGGAGAGGGAACAGTAAGATCTTGACCTAACGCACATATATAAAAGTAGGACATTTACATATAAAATCACATACATTTATATATAAAATCACATACATTAATAAATTAAAACCTAATAATCCTTTAAAAATTAAAAAAAAAACACATTAGGAGAAGAAAACCAGTCGCTCAAACATTGTGAGAAGAAGACAAGTCCGTCCGATCAAAAGAAGAACGCCAAATGCTTAAAGAAGGTTGGCAGATCTAGAGAGATCTAAAGAAGTAGATCTGTTTCATAGAAGAAGAAGGTCGACATATCTAGTGAGATTCGAAGAAAAATCATGAGATCGATTGCTCAGAAGAAGAAGGTCGGCAGATCAACGTGGAGGCAGCGGCGACAATACCATAATAATGACGTCGGAGATGGAGAATCGGAGGAGAGTGACGGAGATGGAGAATCGGTAGACATTGGAGACGAAGGTAGAAGCTCCATGATAAAGTACGGAGATGGAGAATTGGAGGGCAAGGAGAAATGAGAGGAAAGGGGAGGGAGCACCTTGTTAGCTGCGTGATTGTGGGGAAGAAAGTAATGACCCATTTAGATATTTTTGGAGTTATATACTTGACTCATTTGTAAATGTGGGTTATGTTTTTAGTGTACAAGTGTTGTACACTAGATCAACTCATTAATTAATGACTCCACATATACAAGTAATTCCCTAGTCATTTAATTTCAATTCTGTTTATTATTTTGAAATTTTGTTAGACCAACTCTCATATACTCCGTATTTATTATCTGATGATCATCTGATACAAAATTTATTTGAGTAAGATAATGTCCAACAATTGATTAAATTGCTTCTACTCTTACTAAAATAGTAAAATGTGACACAAGTACAAAATTTGGGTAAGATAAGGTTCATCACTTTATTAATTAAAACATTTCATACTATTACTGTCTTATAATTTTATCAAAGAGCCTCCACGCATTCTTTGATTAAGTCATGAAATTCACGTAACCATAAAAAGGTAGATTTATTGTTATTTATTTAATTTTCTATTTACAAATAACAAAATATCAGGGCAATAATTTGTGTGCGGCAGGACCGACCCTATCCAAATTTCATATGTATTGAATGTCATACTCTTTAATAAATAAATAAGTTTAAAAAAAGGTCATACCCTTTAATATAAAAGCTTACATAATTGGTTTTCAGGAAAAAAAAAATCTTGATGGAACATCAATATCTTTCATGTTTCAACACTTTCAATTCAATAGACCAGCTCAAATATATCATAACTTTTCTTTTCTTTTCTTTTTTTTTAAAAAAATTGCAATTGAAATGGGAAAAGAACATTGTAATTAAAAATAATAATCTGATAAAGATAATTGCATACATAACGAGCCACAGTTGGAGAAAACACCAGAATAGTAGTGTGATCCCCTGACATTGTTTCTAAATTACAAAAAGTTGACTCCACACAAATTGAGCACATCATGTTTTTTTTTAGAAGTTAAAGAATAAAGGCTTAGATTTAAACAGAAGCTAAGTTGCAAAGTTTACCAAAAACTATGCTGATTCTTTAGCCTCTGCTGCCGCCTCCTCCTCTTGTAATTTCTTCAGAGATGGAGGCGGCCTAGGAACAATGCTTTTCTTCCATTTCCTATCGAGTTTCCTTGACAATCTCTTGTTGATTCCTTCCTCCAGCTCTCTCTCCCTCTTAACAGTGAGCATTCGAGCGATCTATTTTCATAGCCAGAAATCAGTAGGAATAGAAATGAGATTAACAATTTCTCCCTCTTAACCGTGAGTATTTGAGAGATCAAATTCCATATGAAAAATCAGTAAGAATAGAAATGAGATAAACAATTGGGTAAAAATGAGGATATATTAAAAGGAAGGAGGGCCATATCTTCTGTTAAGATGGAACAAATAATGAGAATTTGATAAGAGTCAATTACGGGAGGGTCAGCCATACAATATTTATTCTGCCCTAATCGGACTAATCACTAATCTAGTGAAGGAGGAGGAGCAGAATTGACAATGGATATGTTCTTTCCTTACTAATGAAAGAGCTACTAGAATAAAGGTTTATAAATGAAGGGGTAGAGGCAAAGGGAGGGGGCATTGGATAATCAATCTTGTTTTAAATAAGGCAGCCTTTGGTTGGCGGGAGACATCCTGGGTGTAAGCTTCTTCCTTCCTATCACTTCTAATAATATTCATCCCAATTTGCATTATTAGTATCTTTACTCCATCAGAATTCATGGTGCATGATATATCTTTCTCCACTGGCTTGATAAAAAATATGAGAAAACATCTATAGTTCAATAATTTTACACTATAAAACCTATAAAACCACCAGCTCATGATCATATTTCTTGACGAGCAAAAGTACCAATACAAGCTCTGTAGGCTCTTCAAGTTGCCGCATATAATCATATGTATTACATATCTTTCACTTGGCGATGGTATAAAACAGGTGCTCATGAACCTTTCAAATAAAGGGTACACACCGAAGTATACACATGTATCTCGTAAACCATACGAAAAAACACTTACTAACTATACACATGCAATCTTAAATAATGAACAACCAGTTCATTTAAGAGTGATGAAGAGAGGAGTACAAGTGTACCAGAAATAGAACACAAAAGAAATTTCTAAAGAAAACATCAAATGCCTCCACAAGAAAGTTGCAGTGAAAGAGCAAGAGCTCCCATTATTAAATTAATAATGCCATCACATCTTTCTATTATATCCAACTATAATTCATATACTTCACCATAAATTCGAGCAAAGAATAAACCCACGAGTTTGAGGAATTGAAATGCCACCATATCATAGAAAGAGATTCACTTCAGGAGATCACCCTCTCTCTCAAATTAAAATTCCGGTTGCATTCACACTTATCAATTCCAATTTTAGGGCAGAAATGAAAAAACAACAAATTTATCAACATAATTCATCATCACCTCGCCCCCCATTGATAAAGTCACACAAAATCCAATCTCAATCGATTAAACTACATTATCCAAACAAAATTCAAAGCCGTAGTTACGAAAAATCATTAAAATAAAATATATTCAAATTTAACAACTGAGATTTGGAGAGGAGTACCCTTTTGCGCATACGGCGAAACTCGCTTGACTTGAACTCATTCCGAGCGGAGCGCTGGAGGCGGAGCATAAAAAGCTCTCCCTTAAGGTCAACAATTTCTTCATTCAGCTCCTCAGTGGATTTCGTCCTGATTTCCTTCAACTCCTCCCTTTTTGCCATCATCACCACTGAATTAGAGGCGGAAGAGGAAGCCCGATTCAACCCCACGGGGCAGCGCGTGGGACACAAATGCGCAATCCGAATGCCATTAAATGAAGATGAAGATAGCGATTTTGTTATGTTTAATTTTGAAGGTAAAATTATGCTCGACATTGAGAAGCTTGCCATCCCTTTGGCTCTTCCAGCGGTTTATCGTTTCACTCTCTGTTTAGGCTTCAAACTTCGAAGATAAGGTTTTCCCCTTTTTTTTTTTTACTTAAATTATTAATATATTGTCTCATTTGCCCCTCAACTTTTATTATATTTCACCTATTACCCTTTCTTTCTAATGATAGTACTAATTCTATGGTCTCTTTGTGCGCAACTTAATTTAATTTAATGGATGATCTGTACATATATGTAATCTTATCTTATATTTAAAAAAATTGAGTCACTCTCGTGTGAGACTGGTTATTTATATTAAAGTATGATTTTAATGTGTTATAATTATATTTATTATTGACATACTTTAACAACAATTAAACATACTTTATCTAAATAATAGACATACTTTAACACGTCTCACAAATTGTCTCACATAATTAACGTCTCACAAGAGACTTTGTCAAAAAAATTAGTTTGTAATGTTATATTTTTATCATTTACTATTACTTAAAAATATCAATTTTATTTTAAAAAATCGTTAAAGTTAGTAAAAAACTTTTTTTAAAAAAATTCCATATCTAGTATAAAAGTAAGGCTAATTATACCTGCACCCATTTTAAAAAATGTTTATAAATATAAACAAAAACATATACAATTATGAAAAAAAAATGTATACAATTTAATTTTTAGTTTTTTTAATGAAAAATTGAGTGTAAAAAAATATACAATTATTAAAAAACATGTATACACTATTGAATAAAAAGTTATACATATATGGATGCTAGTTTTTTAATGAAAAATTTAGTGTGAAAAAAATATACAATTATTAAGAAACACGCATACAAAATAGAATAACATGTATACAAAATAAAATAAAAAATTATACACATATTGGTGCACCCTTGCACCGGTTGCATCTAATATCAACTCTAAAAGTAAAGAACTAAACGATATCATGCATTTAAATAATGATTTTTAAGAGGGATAATTAAGTGAAAGTCCATAAGCGAAAGTGATGTTCGTTTTGGGTGTAATTAGGAATAAGAAAATTAGATTAATTTTGGATTTTTGTGTATTTAGTAAATCCAATTAATAACGTTAATTTATCAATGTTTTTTGGAATTTAAGCAGTGTAACTTTTAGTTTTATATCTAATTAATATATAAAAGTTAGGAGTGATATGTGTGACAAAGTAGAATATAATGGGTGTAAAAGATAACTGAGATTTATGTAGTTGGATTTTTATTAAGAGAGACTTTCTTGTGAGACGGGTGTGAGATGGGTCGACCCATAACTAAAGTATGGTTATTGTATAAGTAAAGTATGTTTATTTGTAATTAAAGTATATTAATAATAATTATATTATAATATACTAAAATCATACTTTAATGTATAATCTATCATACTTTAAAAAACATACTTTAACAACCATTAAATATATTTATTTATACACTAAACATTTATACTCAAGAGACTTTGTTTAAATCAATTAGAATAAGGAAAGACAAATTGAAAACAAGTGATAAAATATAAAAAAAGAAAAATATTTTATTTATTCTGCAAGAATATTAGGATTTGCGTGAGGTTTTGCAATTCTAATTCCACATAAAACTTCATAAATGCACTAAATCCCTAACCTACCAGTTTGGGACTAATCCTTCTAGAAAGATTTTGCTTTTTAAAGTGTCAATCTTTTTTTAATTTTAATTTTTTAATCAAGATTACACAAATATCTTCTAGAAAGATTTTGCTTTTTAAAGTGTCAATCTTTTTTTAATTTTAATTTTTTAATCAAGATTACACAAATATCCACTTAAAGTTGATAATAAATATGAAACTAAAATTAAAGTAAGGGAAGTTCTATTTTTCGGGCAAAGAAAAAACTATTACTATTAGAGGATTGGTTGGTTCTTGAAAAATCAAAAGATGAATAAAAATCAATACTAAACTTTATAAATTTCTTTATATAAATAAGGAATATAATTTTATTGTAAATATTTGAGAAAAAAATTATGGCTAGACTTTCTATTTTTTAATACATTTTCCATTTTTAATATTTTAGGTTAAAATTTTATATATATATATATATATATATATATATATATATATATATATATATTGTTAGGTAAAACCTACACAAAATCATTATTTATTCTATTCTACTTTGTTTATATACAATACTAATATAATTAATCATTACACATTCGAATTTTAATTTTATTTTTCAATTCACTGTTCATTCAAATATTATAATGTATGTATAAAAAAAAAGCGCAAACTTTGATGTGAACAAAATATATTTTTATTTATTTATAAATTGTTACTAATACACAACTGAATATTATTATCAAATTCGTGCGCGGCGCAAATAGCACACACGAGTGTGCAGAGTGTTTTTCTATTTTAATCACATCTCCACAATTCATCCCGATCTTCATCAATAATACTGATATATCCACTATTTTCCCCCTTCTACCTCCATTTCGAAATCCCTAATTTCGATCTCACTTTTTCAAATTCTGTTCAGTTCTAGAAATTTCAATCGCACAATCAAAACCTAGATATTCGAAAGCGCAATCGAATCACGCGTGTGGAGACAGTTCACTTGTATAACAGGAATACGCTTTAGAATATATATATATATAGGGGGGAGATACAGAGAGATTGAGTTAAGGAGGAACGGATGAAGTGAGAGAAGAATGGGAGCAGCGGGTTCGAAGCTGGAGAAAGCACTAGGAGACCAATTTCCTGAAGGCGAGCGGTATTTTGGACTCGAGAACTTCGGCAACACTTGCTACTGCAACAGCGTGCTCCAGGTTTGTTTTTGCTGATGTTAATTCATTTGATTCTAAATGGTTATAGTTTGCATCAGATTTCTACTGTTTAAAAAGTCGTGAAAATTGCCCGTGCTCTCGTTATTGAACTAGACTATCGGAGCGGGTGGATTCCTTTATGTGGTGTGCGAATGTATTGGAATTTTGGAAGTTGGGTTCCAATCATGTAATTCTGCTGATTAATTAACAGGTCAATGATTTTAGATTTTTATTTTTCAAATGTGGATCGGCAGTCAATGATTTTTCCCACTCAATGAGATTCGATGAATCCTTTTATTATTAATTTCGTTTCAGTTGGAATAACAATGTTTAATTCTTTTGCCCTGTTTGCCGAAGTGTATTTAGGGTTACTTTTATCATTTCTCTTATGTATATGTGTTTGTTGGTAGTTAGAGTCAATGTAATTTTGTTCAATCTTTACTGGAACACTTAAAGGTGAAATGCGAAGCAATTGAGTTATGGAACTATCTATATATAATTTTTCAGTAGAAGTTGACATACTGAATGCTTCATGCAATGTTCCTTTTCTTAGCAAAATTTCTTACAGTATATTTTGCAATTCATAAGCACACAACCTTCTTAATTTATTCCTTTTCAATGTAGTTCTTCTATTTGTGATTGTCTCTGATTAATCACTATTTATTTGGTATCTAGATGTTACTCTATATCTAACTTTATACGGATTCTTTAATTTTTTGTATATATTTCGTTATTTATGTTGGTGTGAGATCACATAATAGGTGGATTTGTGACTCTTATTCCTCTGGCTTTATTCCATCTTTTTGTATGCAGGCTCTTTATTTCTGTGTTCCATTTCGTGAGCAGTTGATAGAATATTATTCCAATAATAAAAAACCTGCTGATGCAGAGGAAAATCTCCTAACCTGCCTAGCAGACTTGTTTTTGCAGGTAATTCTTTTTCATTTGAGTGGAAATAATTTTTATCTATTTTTTGTATGCTTTGATCATAATTTATTCTGCTCATCTGCAGTATTTTGGTGGTTATCTTACCTACATCTAACTTTTATTAATATATTAAAGCTTAAAATAGATATCATATGGGAATAACATATTTAAGTAATCGTTATCTTCTTGAAAACAATATGGAGTATTGGAATTTGGTATAGCTCCTTTGTAGCTAGAGCCAAAATTTTTTATGTTGAAATCCACTGAGGGCTTGCTGATTGTTTAATTTATTTGAAAAAGGTAGAGTGCATAAATTCATATGTGATGATGCATACGGTAGGTATAAATCCTAAATTTCCTGACTTAGCAGTCAACATTGAACTCCTGGTGTCACTTGGTCAGCTTTTGACAATTATATGTATAATTAGAAGGATTTATTTTATTGTTGGGATCTTTATATGCGATTATATATGTTAATATGTCTTTGGTGTTGGTTTGTAATGTGACTGTTTTAAAGTAGTGTATATTTCGTAAACTTCCTTCTTAAGAGAGGACTTGACTTTGAATGTAGATAAGCTCACAGAAGAAAAAAACTGGTGTTCTTGCTCCAAAGCGTTTTGTACAGCGACTGAAGAAGCAAAATGAGATATTCCGCAGTTATATGCACCAGGTATGGTGATAACTGATAAGGGCTTCTTTGTTATAAAGTTAATGTTTCTTTTGCTTTCTGAACTTTTTGGTTATTAGATATTAGAAGTGTGAATGGATCTTCACATTAATGAATTCAACATACTTTGGACGGAGATCATTGCTGCAATTATTCGATGTAGACTTGTATAAAGTGCATATGATATCATTTTCCATTTTCTTCCTTCACATCTTAATCTGAAACTTTATAGTGCTTCTGATAACGTAAATACACGATTAACGTTTCTTCAATTTTTTTTTCTGTTGGTGCCATATCATACTATACATAGGACGCCCATGAATTCCTGAATTATTTGCTAAATGAACTGGTTGACATTCTGGAGAAAGAGACTCGAGCTACTAAGAGTGATCATGAAATTTTCCCAAAAATTGCAAATGGGCCAACAAATATAACTCCCAATGGTCACCATAAGGAGCCTGTGATCACCTGGGTGCACAAGAATTTTCAGGTAAGTTCAGTTTGCCATGTATCCTTATTTGCTGAATGTCTGTGGCAAAGTGTAACGAAGATCAATCTTTTCTGCTTTTCTTCTTTTGTGTTATCATGCATGTCGCAACTTATTTTCTCGTTAAAATGTCAACAATGTAATGGTTATGATTTCATTCCCTTTTGGTAACAATTAGTTCTTGTATTCCAGGGTATATTAACAAATGAAACGAAGTGCTTGCGCTGTGAAACTGTAACAGCAAGGGATGAAACATTTCTCGACTTGAGCCTAGATATAGAACAGAATAGTTCAATTACAAGCTGTCTGAAAAATTTTAGCTCCACTGAAACTTTAAATGCTGAGGACAAATTCTTTTGTGACAAATGTTGCAGGTTAGTTACTTCTTTCTCTGCTAAAAATTACATTTTAGTTTACTTTTTGTTGGATGCTGATCTTTCATGGTCAGATGAATTTTAACTGCTATCAAGTTTTTGAGTCAAGCTTCTGCATTGCTTAACCAAACTACTGATAGAAGTCCATACTGTTTTTGACAGTAAAATGGATGTATAGTCCGTAAAAAAGATGACTTTTTCTAAACTGATAGTTTACTTCTCTAGTTGACTTTATGTGCTTATAATTTATGTGTTAGGGTTATATTTATATGTTCAAGTTTTTTGATAATAGAACTCTGCATTATCATTTTAGGACAGGATCAGCATGCCAAATGTTGTATTAGAGGAGACAAAGCATGGTGTTATGTTATAATTTTCTTTTACCTTTTCCTTTCCCTGTTGGAGTGAATACTGTTGCAACATGCAGTTTACAAGAAGCTCAAAAAAGAATGAAGATAAAAAAGCCCCCTCAAATATTGGTGATCCATTTGAAAAGATTCAAGTACATTGAACAGCTGGGGCGGTACAAGAAGCTATCATACCGTGTTGTCTTCCCACTTGAGCTGAAACTCAGCGATACTGTTGAAGATGCTGATGACGAGTATTCCTTATTTGCTGTGGTAGTCCATGTAGGTAGTGGGCCCAACCACGGACACTATGTCAGCCTTGTGAAAAGTCACAACCATTGGTTATTCTTTGATGACGAAAATGTGGAGATGATAGATGAATCTGCTGTCCAGACGTTCTTTGGATCAGCTCAAGAGTACTCTAGTAATACAGATCACGGTTATATCTTATTCTACGAAAGACTCATAGCTGGCAACACAAGCTGAGAGGAGGAAACTACCAAATTTTTGCAGGACCCCTTTATTTTTGCAAATTTTGATCACATTCATAATTCCTTTCTTTTACTTTCTTTCTTGATCCGTACCCTTCCTAGTTGGTGCAATTTGATGGTAAAAGTTTTCTAGTATCTTAAATCAGGTTGAGCTGAAATGTGGAGAGTATATACTTAGGTTCGTTCGTTTCGTTGCATTTCGTTTCATTTCGTTGTACAGTAGATAGTGCAGGTGCATTGTCCCTTATTTTTCCACAATATAGGGGGGGATTGAAAGATGTACTGTATATGATCCTGTACTTTGTATGCTTATTGTATCCTGCATTTGAACTGCCTAAAGTGACCTTTTTCTTTTCATAACTGACTTGTATACCACCTAAATTCATGAACTTGTTTTAATGAAGAGTTTCTAATTCGGATCACATTGTATTTTCTAGATGCTTTCTTCTGTATATTGATGAATATCATTTTATGCAGCTAGTTTTCAATCTTATATAATCCCGACAACTTGATCTGCACGTTTTTATTCGATGCTGTGGTGAGGTGATGCCTAAACATGTAATTTGTTGATGAATTTAGTCTTTCTAAGAAATTATGTTAGTGATTCGGATGTTTCGTTACATTTTAGTTGTATTCTTATATTTTTCGTGCTACTTTATTGCATGAGTGATTAAGAAAAGAAGTGTGAGCAATCGGATTTTTTATTTCTCTTGCATGTTATTGATCTGACTTCTGAGGAGTATCTTTGTGTAACATTCAGTGTTTGAGTTGAGTTGAATTTGAGATATTGCAAGGTATGCATATTAATATATTAAATCTTAATGATTTACATTATCATTGAGATAAAGACAATGTAAAGAATAGTTTGTTATACGTAAAACAATTTCTTAAAATTTGGATACTTCAAGAGAGAAGTGACAAATCTAAGGACAAATTACAGCTTAGCCGTATGAAATGTTTCTTTCATAGTTTCATTAATGTATCGCAATTTATGTCGGTAAAGTGTAAACCAAATTCATCCTACATTCTGATTTTGTTGAAATTAGTTTTAATACATTAAAAAAATAAATAAAAAATCTTTAAAAATATTAACTATTACTACTCTTTTTTTAATATAAAAAATTATTTATCGCAACAAGAATATAAAAAAAAAAGAAAAAAGAAAATGAATAATAGTGAATAATATTATTTATAAATCAGAAATTATTCTTCATAAATATTATTTAAAAAAACTATAAAATAAATAATAGTGTGAACCGGTTTTGAAGAAATTCTCTCTTTGCATCTGAGAAAATAATAAAATAATAATAATAATGAATTGTCACATATAATTTTGTTTTGTTAAATATCATTAATCATTAATTTACAGTGCTTGCCAAAAATATTTTTTTTAAATTGTGAGGTGGCGGCTCCACGTTATTTTTTAAAAAATTTTGTGTATGTGGCGCTCTCATTGATCCCGCAATTAATGTATATTTAATTTAAAATAATTAATATTTTGTAATCCTACCATTAATACATCTTAATTTAAATATTTAATAATCCTACCATTAATACATAATAATAATAATATTTTAAGTTTATATAAGTAATTTAATTTAATACTTTAAATATTTTTATTTAATCCATAAATTTTGTGTGAATTTTAATTATTTATTTTTATTGGACGCTCTCCAGGATTAAGAGTAGGGCATGCCTAAAAATATTTTGTCTGGATAAAGAAGGGAAAACAAACAACAACACAATTAATGTTGTGTTTGGTGAGGTTTTTAGAAATTTACAGTAATTAATGTTACAGATAATATAAATATGTTTATATTTCACTTTTTATTTATTTCAATTACATAATATACCATTTAAAGGTGAACATTATAATTACAATAAATAACAAAGATAAATATATACATGAAAACATATCGAAATTAACATAATAAAGTAAAGATCATTTAAAAAATTAAATTATAAAAAATATAACATATGTAATACACGGGAAACATACTAGTAAATAAATAAATATACCACTTCTTCAACGAATAAATTGATTTCTAATTTTTCATTAGAACTAAACACGAAAGACTATGTGAAATTAGATGCTCATTGCATTAGAATATGTCTTAAAAATTATGTGAATTTTCTTTTGTACATGATATCAATACCAATAAAAAAAAGTTTTAATAGGACGGTGCATGTGAAATACTAATTTGTAAGAAGTATTAAAGTATCATTATTAGATAATAAATAGTACTCCCTCCGTCCCATAGAAGTTGATATAATTTTTTTTTGGCACGAAAATTTAGGAGTATAATAATTTAATGTAAAGTGGAGTAAAGTAAAGTGAGAAAAATAATATTTAATGTGTAGTGGGTAGTTGTATTAGAGGTGATATGTGGGGCCCATAAGAATATATTAATTGTTTTTTGTGTGGATCCATGTATTAAAAAGGAAATGTGTCAATTTTATTGGGACAAACTAAAAAGGAAAGTATGTCAACTTCTATAAAACGGAGTATGTTTATGGGTCGATCGATGTATATCGGTTTTACCTAGGTGCCCTTATCAATATTAGAGATGCTTGACATTAATTTCTCTCTTAATTAATAAATTTATTTATTTATATATACTGCCATTAATACTCCATATTTAGTGTTCCACTTAAAATCAAACAATTTTCTAACTTTGATTGATTGAACCAATAGCAAGCCACTTCTTTTGGGTCTTCAAAGGGAACCCCCAGCGCCGTGGCTGCTTTTCTTCCCCCAATCTCCTCTGAATATTGCCGTCCTTGTCGTCGATTTCTCAGATTTTCATCGCCGGAACCCTAATCTAAAGTTTCCCTGACGCAAAACCCTAACCAACTGTAGAGCCTACACCGACGGCGGCTCTGATAATGGCGGCGGCCAATAATCAGTTGAATGCAGAGGAGTGGCCGTCGTGGGGTTCTCGAAGCGTTGAGTGCTTTGAAAAGCTCGAGCAGATTGGGGAAGGGACGTACGGGTGAGACTAAGATTCTTTTTCTCTTTTTCTTTCTCTCTATTTTTGTTCTGTTGGTTTATCCTGTTAAATCTGTCAGGAATTTAGGGTTGGTAAATCAAATTTCTTGAATTAGGTTTAGTTCTTTGATAATCTTCAAGCGATTATGTTTAGGTATTTGAGTTCAATTGTGTCCTTCGGATAATGTGTGTTTTTTACAATATCCAAGTAATACCGTATTTAATCAGACTTTTTAGCTTTTAATAGTGCTATTTAATGCGTGTTATTCCTAACTTGAATGCCTTTGCTTTTTTTAATACTTATATGCTACTGTGAGATGATTCATGTGCTTGAAAAAGCACAATCAAGAATGTGAATCATGATAACTAGTTGTAAGATCCTGTCCTAATCCATAAAGTAGGGCGGAAGCATTTAAAAATGGAAAATAAGTATATGATAATCTGCTTGGGAGGGAGAGGCCATATCCTTCAGCATTGTGTAACTTGTGTGGAATAAAGCTCCTGTTATTTTTCGTAGAGGTACATAGTTTTTCAATGCATTAGAGTAGTTAGATTATATTTAATTGTCACTCGTGATTAATGCGCTTGTGTCTTATATCAACGTTCTTTTTTGTCACAGTCAAGTATACATGGCCAAAGAAAAGAGAACTGGTGAAATTGTTGCTTTGAAAAAGATACGTATGGATAATGAAAAAGAAGGGGTATTGTTCTTCTCCTCAGCTATGATGTCTTGAAAGAATACACTGAATATGTATATTAGAAATGACTAGAGCTTCATTTCTCAGGCTTCCCCCAATTTCTTTCATCAAATATCTGACATAATTTACTCTTCTCCGCAGTTTCCTATTACTGCCATCCGAGAAATTAAAATTCTAAAGAAGTTACAGCACGAAAATGTTATTAAGTTGAAAGAGATAGTAACATCTCCTGGTAATCTTTTTCTATTCATTTATAAGCATGCTCCATTTGTTCCTCAATTCTTACCCACATCTCATTTAAAGCTTACTTTGAATATGTTATATAGGCCGTGAAGTCAATGAGCAAGTGCCGCCTGGTAATAATCTAACCCTTTGTTATTTTATGAGAGGACCTCCTTTTCTTCAGTTGCATGAAAAGTTTTATTGACCTTGTAAATTATTCTGATTGCAGATGATAATAAGTACAAGGGTAGCATTTATATGGTCTTTGAGTATATGGACCATGACTTAACTGGCCTTGCTGATCGCCCTGGTCTGAGGTTTACTGTTCCACAAATTAAAGTACTTTATGCTTTACCTCAACTTTTAATATCCACAAATTCCTTGTCAGTGGAGAATTTATTGAAAATTTTGATTTGCAGTGTTACATGAAGCAACTGCTCACAGGTCTTCATTACTGTCATGTGAATCAGGTGCTTCATAGAGACATAAAAGGTATACATGCATTTGATGAGTAGATTTAGGATTAAATGGAGGGTCAAAACTTACAAAATAACTCATGGCAGGCTCCAATCTTCTCATTGACAATGAGGGAAATCTAAAGCTTGCAGATTTTGGGCTTGCACGTTCATTTTCTAATGACATTAATGCTAATCTTACAAATCGGGTTATTACATTGTGGTACAGGTGAATCCTATTCTTTTTAATTGAGTATGAACATTGCTGCCTTAATCTAAAGTTTGTGGTAGTAGATCTAACAATGATTTATTGTACCTCCAATTTATGCTGTTGAGAAGACCTCCTGAGTTGCTTCTTGGAGCCACAAAGTATGGTCCAGCTGTTGACATGTGGTCTGTGGGTTGTATCTTTGCTGAGCTATTGTATGGAAAACCAATCTTACCGGGGAAGAATGAGGTTAGTGTTGTTCTAAATGTTGTGAACAGAGTAGGTTGAGCTTCTCATGCTTGTTTTGCTTTCAAGTGCATTCGTAGTTTTTTTTAGAAGAACAACAGAACCATACTCTTTAAAGTATTTTTTAGGTGGGTCAGTTATACATGAAGTTATAGAATACTCTTTTGAAGCTAATACCCAAATCTCACATTTGAATATTTATGTATGTCAGTGTTATATATATTTATTTTCAAATCATTTGAACAATCGTAGCAATTGCAAATCATTATTCTATATTACTTAAATTTGTATGAATATGGACACCTATCTTGGAAATAAGAAATATTTGAGGTAAAATTTTGTGAAAAAGAAACCTATGCAGATTGTAGAGGAATTTGCTACCTCTCAAGTGAAGAAGATGAATTTTTTATACCCTATTATATTTGAAACAATTAGTGGTTGCTTTCCTTGTGGAGTTTCGCTTAACTAATTCAATGATCCCTGACTGTGATTTAGTAAAAACTTAGTATGTTGATGCTTATAGAAAATTTTCATTTTTCTTATTTAGATGAATAGTTTTGAAAATTTTTGTAAGATGAATAGGTAGAGAAAAATGAGTGTGTGTGACAATTACAACTGATACAACATGTCTGAAAATAAGTGTGATTTGGTATGGATTTATTTGTTCTAAAATGAAATTGAGAAATTATTTTATTGGGAAACGCACCATGTCTGCTCAAGTCACCAAAACTAACTGTTTTAGTTAATAAACCATAATCTGCTTGAAGTAACCTGTACTTAGCACTTCCAATGGGCCATTAAAGGGTGTTGGATGAAGGCATGAGGCTGACTTGTTATTGACTAGAGGAATTTTGGCCATGATCTAATGAAATTATTTTGAAGTGTAAGGATCTGTGTTGGTCATTTATCAGAATTTAGCCTGGGAATCTTGAACTGATTTTTAGAAAAAGAATATGGTTTACAATAGGGGGCTCTATCCTTCCGAGAAATGTCTATTAGGCAGAGACAGTGATCATATAACTTGAGATATGTTATCCCATTCTAAAGCCTTGCGGCCAGGTGAAGATTTCTAGAAACAGGGAAAAATTAGTCAGTTTGTTCTTAAAATCGCATTTGGTTTATATTTCCAATATTTGATGAGTTGGGGGGGGGGGGGGTTATCTATTTTCTAGAATTTAACAAACACCAAATGATTTTGGGGTGGAGTGTATCGGTTTAGAAAAAAACTTTGATCATGAATATTTCGTAATATATCTTAGTTTTACTTTCTGGTGTATTCAAATTGTTTTTGGGAACTTAATAATTCATTGCATTCACTGTTACTGCAGCCTGAACAGTTAAATAAAATTTTTGAACTTTGTGGAACCCCTGATGAGTTGTCCTGGCCTGGTGTTTCCAAGATCCCTTGGTATAACAAATTTAAGCCCTCACGTCCAATGAAAAGGAGAATACGGGAGCTCTTTAGACAGTAAGTGTGGAATGAGATTTATTCTATTATAATTTGAGCTAATCAGTCTCTAGTTTATGGTTTGATGAATGGACCAAATGGTTTGCCCTGCAGTTTTGACCGACATGCTTTGGACTTGTTGGAGAAAATGCTTGTCCTTGATCCTGCTCAGGTATCTCTCTTATTCAGTAAAGTTGCTTTCTTGTGCAATAAACTGCTTTACACTGGTGGGCTCTAATTATTTTGTTTATTTTCCTAATTATTTGGCTGCTTTTAGTTTTTAATTTGCTTCAGGGACAAGGGATATAGTGTATGTGAGATGTTGTTAACATGTAATTCTACTTCACTCGCTTCAATCGTTAGGCAATGACTACAATAATTAAAAAAAACCCGGACCACAATAATTTCATTGATCTTCATCTTATCTAAAATACTTGGTGCAGCTACATATGCAGTTATTTTTGTGGTAAGATATCATGAATAATTCTAGTTTATTGAAAAAATTTAAGCATGTCACTTGATGCCCAAGTTCTTGAATGACAGCTGTTTGGTATTCTATACTGTTCATTTATTATTTATTTATTTTGATAACCTTTTTATCTCATTTTTGCATAAATTTCAATTTGTGAAGAGAATTTCAGCAAAGGATGCGCTAGATGCCGAGTACTTCTGGACTGATCCCTTACCGTGTGACCCAAGAAGGCATGTTTGATAAAAGGGGTTTTATAGTTTTAATCAATCAATTAATTATTGATAATGATTCTGTGAGTTGATATTGTCGTATTACTCTTAAGCTATCTTGAAAACATGACAAACTTTGTTCATTGATCATTCAGTTTGCCAAAATATGAATCATCACATGAATTCCAGACGAAGAAGAAAAGACAGCAGCAACGGCAAAATGAAGAAATTGCTAAAAGACAGAAGTTGCAGCATCCGCAACAACATTCTCGTTTGCCTCCAATTCAACCAACTGGTCAACCTCATCCTCAACACTGGAATGGGCCAGGCCATCAAATGAACAATTCTCAACCGGCTATAGCTGGTCTCCCTAATCATCATCAGTATGGAAAGCCTCGTGGTCCACCTGGAGGGCCCAGTAGATACCCTCCGGGTGGGGCTGCTGGTGGCTATTATCAGGATCGTGGAGGTTATAGTGGAGGGCAATATCCATCACAGGGGCGAGGACCTCCATCGTATCCTGGAAATAGTGCTCCTTCAAATGGGCCTCGAGGATCTGGTGGTGGATATGGAGCTCCACCTAATTATTCCCAGAGCGGTCAATATGGAGCTTCTGGTGGTAGGGGTTCAAACCCTATGGGTGGAAATAGAAATCAGCAGTATAATTGGCAGCAATAGCACTGACTATTGCTTGCTGTTTCAGATATATGATTTATGTGACAATATAAATGATGGTAAGAACTCAAAACTTGCATAAATTAATTTGAGTGCAGCTACAGTTTTGCCAATGATCTGTTAGGAAATTGTTATTAGGCTTGTATATCTGGTTGTCTCATTGATTGGTATAGTTTCTTCATCGAGTCAGACTGTATTACTAGCAAAGAATACTGAGTTATCACCGAAACATTTTATTGACCATTTAGGGCCATATTTTTCTAATATATATGTTATTTTGATTCTTGAAATTTAAAGTTTCTGATGAATGCTGCATGTAGAAAGGTCACAAGTTTGATAATTCGACAAAACTTTCGTAGTTTGAATAGGTATTAATCCCAGATC
Organism: Pogostemon cablin; assembly: GCA_023678885.1. Lineage (NCBI taxonomy): Eukaryota > Viridiplantae > Streptophyta > Magnoliopsida > Lamiales > Lamiaceae > Pogostemon > Pogostemon cablin. Next base: position 4,113,324 of record CM042993.1, on the reverse strand, counting down.
ATAGAATAATATAATCAAACACAACTTTGACGGTTCTAATGTCTAGTCATCTCCCTGTTGAGTCTGTGTTTTTGACAGACCTTCCTTTAGTACTCTCACAACGTAGTGCATGTCCGGTCTGCTAGAAGCGTTGGTAGACACACACAGGCCATTGCCAATTCTACTACCTTCCATGCCATGTCAGCATCATAATTTCCCTGTAAACGAGGATCAACGATTCCTGCGATGTCTCTATCTCTGATCTTAGGAGATATCCAATGGGTAATATGTGTTGTTCGTTGTATGATTGCAGTTTGGCCTGTGACAACTACTAGCATTACCACCCCAAAGCTATAGATGTCCATCTTCTCTGTCAACATGTGTGGATCTCTGTACCTGGTACGAAACTAAATCTTGAATCTTGTATGAATAGTTACATTTTTTTTAATCCAGTTACTATAGTATGAAAATTAAATGAGTGGTGATAATTACTCGGGGTCGAGGTATCCAAGAGTACCAATAACCCTAGATGTTTGAACAGGCAATATTCTTGACAGCCCAAAATCTGCTAGTTTAGCTACAAACTCCTCAGTCAAGAGGATATTTTCAGGTTTAATATCTCTATGAATTATGGGTGGGTCGCATCCGTGGTGCAGATACTCCAATCCTACATTCCAAAGAATTTATTGATGAATTTTAATGTGAGGGTGTCTCTATATTACTTTGGATTATGAAACAACAAATAGCAGTTATGATATTCATTTGTACCTTGTGCAGCACCAAGTGTAGTGTCTAGCCTTAGTTCCCAGCTTAGCACATGAGGGTTTCTCTCTGTGAATTGTGATAAATATATGCAGCCCCAAAATACTCGTGTATGTAGTGTGTAGATAGAATTGGAAGAAGTTAATTAAGTGATGAATTTGATTTTCACTTGATAAATGGTTACTTAGGTTGCCATTTTTCATCAGCTCAAAGATAATAGCCCTGTTTATACCCTTGTAGCAATATCCAAGAATTTTAATTAGATTCCTGTGATGAACTGTTGCTAGAATCTTCACCTGTGAATTCACAAATATTATTCAGTTAGGACGAGTTTGGTCTGTCCCACAACCCTCACAACTCATCTGGCATTCGTACCTTCGACTGGAAGTCACGAGTTAGTTGGTCTGGGGATGCTTTAAGCAGCTTAACGGCGACTTGAACATTGTTAATGCATCCTTGATAGACATTGCACCAAGAATTATCCTCTCTATCATATTCATCACTTGGGGATATGTATATCGTGTCAACCTTGTTTCTATACAGGAGTCAGTGTTTGATGATTCAATTGTCTCCCTTTCCACACCTGGTTTAGAAATATATTGCACCTCAAATTTGATATTTTCTCTTCCCTTCTATTTTATTTTTTATGGGGCACTATTGTCATCCGACTCCTTGTTGAGTACGCCCGTTTTCAGGCATTACACAAGTTGTACCTGTGCGTGTACACAACAAGAACTTGGGTGACAATAGCGTGCATGGTATTTACATACCTCGTCTACTCCAAACCACACACACAACGGTAGACGAACCGAGGGCTGCAAAGAATGCGGCGAGTAGTGCAATAATACTTAGTTTCATGTACAACACCTGAGGTGGCGCCACCTCAGCTTGTTGCGGCGGCGATGGCCTGGGGGATATGGCCCGTTCCCGTTTAAAACTGTCATTTTTCTTAAAGGGCTATGGATGACAGTGATGGTAGTAATTGTTAGATTGGATAATAGTAAGAGGAACGTAATATTTGGAAGGAGATGAGAATGCTCACACTGCGAATGCGATGGTCGGCTCAACACGGTTTTCCGGCCACATTATGGTTACGACGGAGCTGCGGGCGGGGCGCCGCCGTATCAGTCATGTTAAGAGTTTTGTGTATGCAGATTTTTAACGTGTAAATGCCAACACTAAATATATATATATATATATATATATATATATATATATATATATATATATATATATAATATGAATTTGAAGCCAATATGAAATCTCAAAATATAACGTGGGAAAACGTTAAAATGCACTTAGGGGGCGCTTGGCAAAGAGGAACGAGAGGTAATGAAAATGAAAAAATACCTCTCTTTTTTTTAAAAAATTTATCGGGCAAAATTAATTATTAGTATAGTTAGTAGTTAATTTACCAAACATCCCTACACCCTTATTTCTCTAAAACTAGAACTAATGGAGACAGAGCTGGTCTAGTAGCCGGGGCAAGAGGATTTTTTAGCTTTGACGGACTAGAGGTGTGTGGTAAGTAAGACGAGATTCTACGGTTCACTTTTATTTGTACCTTGAACATCCCACTTCACTCCACAAGGGGAAGTGGATATTACGCTCAGCCTTACTAGAAAGATAGGTCTTGGAAGTGGCTTCCTAGCCCATTCATTCCCGCAGAAGGGGGGACAGGCACTTCAAGTTCTTGAACTTGGGAAATTGGGTCACTTATCTTGGTGAGGAGCCCAAAAAAAATACTGATTTTTATTTTTCCAGTACTCGAACTTGGGTCACTCGCCTTGAATTCAGTTGGCCCACCGCCCACCTGGTTGAAAATGAAAAAAAAAATACTCCCTCCGTCCCGGGTATTTTTACTCGTTTGTACGGGCACGGAGATTAAGACGTTTTATTTTTTTAATATATAATGTAAGAGAAAGTAGGGATAAATTAGTAATTTAAAAGGAAAAAGTGAATAAAGTTATTGGGAATGATGAATAAAGTGTAAAAAAGTAATTAAAGTTGTTGAGATTGTAAAAAGTAGGTAATAAAATATTATGTATTTTTGCCAAAAATGGAATGGGTAAAAATACGTGGGACACCCCAAAATGGAAAGTGGGTAAAAATACGTGGGACGGAGGGAGTACTGATTTTCATTCCTATACGGGAATTCGAAATTTTCAATAATTCCTATTGAATTACCCCATCATTTTCATTTTCATTTTCATTTTCATCACCCTTATTCATAATTCTTATTATCATTGCTCTACCGAAAATTAAATCAATTAATATTGGTAAGTATTTGATATTCCTTCAGTCGCATTTTTATGCATGTGTATTTGATATTTGCACATATATTAATTTTTATAACTAGTCAAAATAATTTCCTCCCTTCATATACTTTATTCCAAAAAAAAAAAAAAACTATTCCAATCAAATACATCTAACATATTTTATCATTAACTATTATCAACAATAAAAAAATATCATAATACTTTAAAAGTTATCCATTTTTTTAATATGTGTAAAGATTCGGGTGAAAATTATAGTGATATGAAGATTAAAAAAAAAAATGAACAGGTTGATGCTATAATATGTCAATATTATTTAGTAAAGTAATATAATGTGTGTCAATTTAAAGATTAGTGTATATATATAAAAAAAAAAAAAAAAAACACTACCCGTTGATCAGTGTGTGTCTCATCTTGCATGAAATCCCCATGTCACTGGTCTCATTAAAGCTCGAGTTTACTGATATGAAAAAATAACAATAATGAAATAAAAAAAATAATATGAGATAGTTATTACTAGGTACATTAAAAACTCCTTTATTATTATGAGATATAAACATACAATATATATTACTACTAACTACATAAATATATAGTGATATTCCAATATTACCCTTACAATGCGCTGCACATATTATATATTTGTGTGCAGCAAAAGTTATGTGCAGTAAAAAAAGTGTGCAGCAAAAAAGTGTGGCGGTCCGGCGGTGGCAGTGGGTGGGTGAGTGGTTTAGGGTTTGTGGTTTAAAAGTGTAGGGTTATAATGCATTAAGGTTATATTTGATATTTTACTTTAATATTTTGTATGTGAGAGTAATTTTTTGAATTCATTGTATCTCCTAGTAATTTAGGGTACAAAGTGTGTACTTATGAGTAATTTTTTAAAAAAAATATATACTACATCCATCACAGGCTAAGAGGGCCAAATGCTTTTGTGCACGTAGATTAAGAAATGTTATTGTTTAATGCGTAGTGGGTATGTGAAATTTGTGAATTACCTTTCTACCCTTCCACCTAATTAATCCATTAATTATAGTGGAGTATTTTTGTCTTTTGGAAATATAAAATATTGTTGTGCAAAAAGGTGGTTTTGCCCACCCTAACGCCAATATAAAATATTGTTATGAAGTGTTAGTGGTGGGGCTCTCACATTTCTAAAATAGAAACGGCTCCCTTTAAGTGGGACGACGAAAATGATAAAATGACCCCTTAGCCTGGGACGGAGGGAGTATATTACATAATTCAGCAGTTACTTTCGAATTTCATGAAATAAAAATTTTGATTTATTTAATATATTTAATCATTTAAGATTTGGTAAAATTGTGTGAATCGAAATTTGTTTTTTTTTTCCTTTAAATACGAGATAAAAATAGGCCTACTTCGGCCTTAGTGGACCGGCCCACTAAATATCTTTTGGGTAATATCTTGTTGCTTTTTCCGACCCTACAGCCACGGGCCCTGGAAGCTTATTGCAACTTGCAAATGTGCAATTATTCTATTTTTATTTTATTAATTAATATTTCATCTTTAGAAATTACGAAAATGAACGGTATTGGATGAGATTATTTTAATTTTTTTAATTAATTATTACTCTTTTTATATTAGAGATATTATTAATTTTCTTTAAAAATTTTGTCACTTTTTATTTATATTATAATTTGTTTATAAAATAGTAATTCACTGCACCATTATCATTTTTCACCAATTGAATATCACTTTTCTTTTAAATATATCAATCAATTCTTATCCGTCTCACGGAAGCCACTCAGATGATATCACACGAATCTTTGCAAAGGAAAAAAAATAAAAATTAATTTCTGAAACTAGTATTCCCAGTCTCCCAAAAGTCTTAGTTAAATTGTTCTAGGAAGTATAAAATATTTCTTTTCCTTTTTGGAGACAATTTATAATATTACAGAAAAAAGGCAAGTATAATTATTTTTTTATTAAAAATATTTACTTTTTATTTATTATACAAATTATACATGAAATAATTTAATTTTTTTTTCATAGATGATATGAATTATTAAATTCCATTTGTCTCACAAAATTATGGATGAGCGCAAGATTTGTCCACATATTTAAGTTAAAATTAAGTCAAAGTCGAAGTGGGGATTTTTGAATTGCTTAATTTTACCTTCATAGTCTGGAACACGAAAGCCATTATGTGGACATAAATTCTTGAATGTTGGTTTGTCGTGGATGTTTAAACTACAAACCATGGGATCTCCTGTGTAATAAAGCATTACATAATTAATTAATGGGTTAATTAAAAAAAAATCACGAACTTTACTGATATTGCAAATTAATCATCACTTTTGAGAATTACAAAAAAAATCACCACCTTTAAATATTGTTGCAAAATAAACCCAATTTGTGATTAAAAATATGGGTTTTTTCGGTGCGTTTTGCAACAATACTTAAAGGTGGTGATTTTTTTTTGCAATAGGTGTAAAATTCGTGGTTTTTTTTTGCAATTAACCCTTAATTAATTAAGACAAATTGATGAAGGGAAATCAAACATTCAAACCTGGTTCACATGGGGCAACAACATTATCAATCCAAAATGCAACACCAAGAAGCAACTCCAAAAACTTCATTTTTGTAATGGTTTAGAACTGTTGAAGCTTATTAATTCAGATATGACAGAGATCTATAGAGAGAGAAGGGGGGGGAGGGAGGGAGGGAGAGAGTTCTTGATTTTTTCAATGGTTTCATCTATTATGTTAAATCTTCTAATAATGAAAGGATGGAGTGAACTATTGACATTGTGTCACGTGTGATTTTTGTGAGATGGATAAAAAATAATCACTTTTAATGAAAAGTGATAATAATGTTGTGAACTAAAGTATTTAATAAATAATTTAGAGTATAAATGGAAAGTAATTATATTTTATAAAAAACAATAACAATATTGTAACAACAAATTTTATGTATTTATAATAAAATAAATACAAGAGAATTACAATAATAATCCAAAAGGATTAAACTTGAGAATTTAAGAAATAATTTCTATCTATCATCTGATTCTTCTCTCGAACCAATTTGGATTTTTTGACTTTGACTTGACCGTGTTGATCGCGTTGACTGTGTGTGTTGAGTCGGATCTTCAGTTGAAGCTTGTCCGAACTCGAATTTGGATTTGTTTGGATTAAACATGCCTTATGTGAAAAACACTCGCTCAGGGGGGCTTAGCACCTTAATCCCGGGTCAATACTGTTCTTAGCGCGAAGAACACCGAAGAACTTAGTATATGAAGAACGCTTGATTTGGGGCTCCGCACCTTAATCCCGAAATCGTTTGTCATTCTTGACTTAAAGATGCTTGAAGATCTTGAGAAGATGCTTGAAGATCTTGAGGAGCGTTGCTCGTGTTCAATCTCTTCAGAGCGTTTGTGTCTTCAAGTCTTTGAATGTGTGTTTAGAATGAATGGAGGAGGACCCTTTTTTATATAGGTGGAGGGTGAGGATGCCCCATAAATAACTCGCATTTTGATTGGTCCAAATTTGACCTAATCCTATGGGCTTGGGCCTTCCACTTGTTTAGGCCTCAAGTCAGACTTATTTGTCTTGGACTTGCCTTATTTAATTTAAACCCCCTTCAATTTATTGGGTTTTAAATTAATTACCAATTATTTATTAATTTATTTTAGGAATTAATTTATTTAAATTCCTTAATAAATAAATAATTAATTGATAATTATTGCATTAATTTGTCACATATTTTCCTTTAATATGCAATCAAATTCAGGTGCTTACAAATATCCTTAAAAAATTATAATTAATTACGAAAGTGTATTATAATCTCACCGTAAAATTTTCTCACATATCTCTCTGCCCCATAATAGAATATTATAATGATATGCTACCCCCAAATTTAATGGTTAATTTTAAAGTTTATTATTAATTCTGAAACTAATAAAATAAAGTTAATTGTGTATTATTATTTTTTATTTTTATTTTTTTAATTTTTTTTAAGTAAGGAAGATGCACGTAAATTTTGTTTAAACTTTGGTTCATAAGGAAATATGTTCATGGATTATTTACTGCAACTTGTTCGTTGGACTTCGAAAATTAATTTACATGAGGTCATTCTTTTCAAAAGAAATAAATAAATAAATAAATTATGAGTAGTTACATTAATTAAAATTGACTATCTAATAGGACAAGATTCTTGCTTAGTTCTTTGCTACATATTATAATATGAATTAATTAGTTATAAACTAGGCTGGTGGAAACAAATACAAACCTCACGTAATAAAAAAATCCTCCATATTGTAAACGACGTATAACTTCGTTTTTATTTGGATAATAATAGTAATTATTCCAAGTATTATATATATATATTCGTAATAATATTTGTAAACGATGTATTAATAATCAAATCTGGAAATTTTAATAATTTAGAGTTATTCTATTGCATATGTGCAAGATGTTTAAGGATACAAATATGTTTTATTCTAAATTGATATTTATTTTAATTATAAGATTTTTTTTTTATTATTATTGAAAGTGTTTCTTGAAATATTAAAGATATTAACTCTTGTCTAAAAAATAAAAAATTTACCACAAAATTAGGGGTATTAAATTTATACTAGATTATTATATATTCAATTAACAAGTGTATTATATCTGGATCGAGTCGGATGTGGAATCACAGACCTTGATCCAGTCGCACAATTTTTTTTTAAAAAAATTATATTTATATTAAAAACTAATCTCTTGCATACTTATGTGTACAAGGATGTTAAGGATATTGCATTTTTATTATAAATTTAAATTAAAAAGTAATAAATTTCCTTAACACTAGTTATATTTAACTAACAAGAGTATTACACCATTTTCAGGTTAAATTTGAATGCATGCAAGTTTTTGTCATATTTTAGATGTGTTTTTAAAAATCACCTAAATATATACCTTAAAATCTCATTAATAATGAATTTACTCACATTTCATACATCATGCCTATTTAAATAATACATTTTCACTTTCATTTTTCATATTAATTGATATTCTTTCATAAATACCAGCTACCTTACCAATTTATTTTAAGTAAACTTAAAATTTATAATATGAAACCCTAAAGCAAGCATAGATTACAATTATTCATATTTTTCAAAACTTACATAAACTTCAAACAAATAACTATAATTTTCATAAAACTTAAATAAATCAAAGTAATTCACCAAAATTAATATCAATTCTTTATGTATCACGTAAGTAACAAATATAAACTATGATACAACACCAAAGTATACTTCCTAGGCATCGACAAAACTTTTATACTTCATCCATCCGTCCCAGTTTAAGAGGACAAGAAACCTTATGTTAAACATAAGGTCTCATAAGGTTTCTGGCCCTCATTATCTGAGACGGAGGGAGTATATACTTTCTTTGTAATATAAAATACTTTCAATAAAATTTTTACATTATAATACTCCCTCCGTCCCATAAAAGTTGACACACTTTTCTTTTTGGTTTGTTTCATTAAAATTGACACATTTCATTTTTTAATACATGGGACCCACACAAAATAATTAATCTATTCTCATGGACTCCACATATCACCTCTAATACAACTACCCACTATACATTAAATATTATTTCTCTCATTTCACTTTACTTTACTTTACATTAAATTATTATACTCCTTAATTTTCGTGTCAAAAAAATTATATCGACTCCTATTAAATGGAGGGAATATAAAAAATAGTACAAAGTTTGTTGGGATGGAAGTAGTAATATAAAATAGAAGTAGCAGGTGAGATAGTAGACTATACTATGGTCGAATGTGGAATGTCATTTTCGAAATTAAACATTGGAAACAAATTTGAGTTGCTATGTGGGGGATTCCAAAAGGAGGCTCCCGTGACTAATTACTATTTTTTGGTACCATTATCTGATTCCCTCTGGGTCCCACTGCAACACCTCTTCCACTTCACATGCCAATGCCTCTCTAATTTCTTCTTTTTTAATTATTTTTAAATAATTTATTATTTTTAAAATAATTACCACTACTTCACTGTTGCCACTCATTTTATAATACTATAAATTATGTTCATTCAAATCTAATCTCAAACGTATGCCCTATTATGAACGGTGGATGTACATTCCGACATTTTATTCTGATGATTCAGTACAAACAATGTTTACTCTAAGATAAAAAAAAAAAAAAAATAGAAAACCATGTTTACTCGCTTTTCTTAAGATCATTGATTTTGGGATACATTTTGCGAGATTATTAATTTACTGCAAAATTTATTTTGGAGCTAATGGTATGAAATGGTGGAATCACCAACATCAGACGACTTTATACACGGTCTCGAATGAATGGTAGAAAGATAAGTCATGGTAACTCAACTAATCAGTTAATATACACTATAATAATAAAATTGTATTCATGATTATTAATACAAGATATCATCCTTATAACTAGTTAACCCGTGTATATGATGTATGTTTATTTTTTGAGTTTATTGTGTTTAAGATGATTAATTTTGTAGTTTAGAAATACTTGAACTTAGTGTTATTGTAATTAATTTTTTTTTAACATGTAATATGGGTAACTATCTTACCCCTTATTATTAATAAAAATATATTATTTATTTTGCCTATAAAAATAATGTTAATGTTAATGATTTATTTAAAAATCACAGAAATAAATAATCAGGTTGTGTTATAAACTCCATGCCCCGTTGACTAGTTGGTTTGTCCTCAATTATATATGTGACCAGTGTTTTCATAACCGAGCCGGAGGTCAAATCGGAGAGCCCAACGGTTCACGGTCGGACCGGCGGTTCAACCGAAAAAACCGGAAATTCACTATTTTTAATAATATTTAATTATTTTATATATTATTTAATATTTTATTATTTTATATATGATTTAATATTTTTATATAACTTAATAATTTATTATTTATAGATAGTTTTATATTAACATATTAATTTACATGTGAATATACATTTATTAAAAATAATGGATCAAAAAAATTAATTATGAATATTGAAATTGAAATAAAAATAAAATTAAAATGGTTCATTCTAATATAAAAAGAAAATAATTAATTCTAATTTTAATCAACATTTATTAAAAAAATTATTTATTTTTTTTGTATACAAAGCAAATAAATTTATTTATTTCAAATTTAAACAAATAATTAGTTAGTACTAAATTACATGTAGTAAATATTTTGTTTAATAAAATTCTTCTCATCTTAATCAATATCTCACATTAGTTAATTATTGGAAATATAGAACATTGAAACTCTATATAAAGACTAATGATTCCCCTTCTTTTTTTCATCCCACATTGATTTCTTATTGAAGATAAGGGGTATTAGATCACATATAAAGATTAATACTTCCCTTTCTTTACACTTGTATTGTTGGAATTGTTGGCTCTTAAATTAGTCGATGATTCAAGTTTCAAAGTGAAAATTTAAAAAAAAAAAAATAAATAAAAAAAATAAAAAATAAAGTTGAAAATTAAAAAAAAAAAGAACCGCCGTTTACAATTTTTAACCGGTTCAGCCGGTTATTTCGGTTTGAGCCGGTTCAACCTGATTTTTCCCTATTTGACCTTAAAAGCGGTTTTTAGGGGGCTTTTGGACCGGCTCCGATTCCCGGTTGAACCAGTCGAACCGGCCGGTCCGGTCCGATTTTGAAATCATTGTATGTGACCACTCACTTCTACATTAACTACCCTAATTATCCTTTCTAAAAAATAAAAAGGTAAATTATGAATACCCCTCAAAATTTGTCCAAACTACGAAATAAATCCCGTAATTTGAATAACTACCAAAACCCCCTTGACTTATATTTAATTTGATCTTTGATAAAAATATCCCCATCTTAAAATAAGGTGTGCAGAAATTACAATAATATCCAATTATTCCTGAATTAAAGACTTATCCCTAATTTCCTTTATGTTCATATCATTCAAGGCTTGTTGCAACGGGAACAAGATCGGCACGGGAACAAGACCGGTGCAATGGGAACAAGACTGGTAGGTCAAAGACGATGACACGGTAAGGAAGTGTAGACATTGAAAATCTATGATTCATGTCCATTCCAAGAAGAATGGGTACTATAACACCCCGAGATCTTGATCCCATCTTGATCCCCTCGGGGTACTCAGGGTACTCACCCGGGCACGCCAGGTCTGCAGTCCAATACACCCCAACCACAATCTCCACAGTTACCCTAACAGTACCATGTGGCAGGTTGTTGGAAGCGAGGATCGAACCCCAGACCTTCCCTTTAACAAGTCCCTATAAGGAAACTTGTCACCAATTGACACTTTTGGAAGCGAGGATCGAACCCAGACCTTCCCTTTAACAAGTCCCTATAAGGAAACTTGTCACCAATTGACACTTTTTTATAACGTCCCGAGATCTTGATCCCCTCGGGTACTCAGGATACTCAACCGGGTACGCCAGGTCTGCAGCCCCAACCACAATCTCCACAGTTACCCTAACAGTACCCTGTGGCAGGTTAGTTACCCTAACAATACCCTGTGGCAGGTTGTTGGAAGCGATGATCGAACCCCAGACCTTCCCTTTAACAAGTCCCTATAAGGAAACTTGTCACCAATTGAGCTTCAGCTCAATTGGTGACAAGTTTCCTTATAGGGACTTGTTAAAGGGAAGGTCTGGGGTTCGATCCTCGCTTCCAACAACCTGCCACAAGGTACTGTTAGGGTAACTGTGGAGATTGTGGTTGGGGTGTATTGCAGCTCAATTGGTGACAAGTTTCCTTATAGGGACTTGTTAAAGGGAAGGTCTGGGGTTCGATCCTCTCTTCCAACAACCTGCCACAGGGTCCTGTTAGGGTAACTGTGGACAAGTTTCCTTATAGGGACTTGTTAAAGGGAAGGTCTGGGGTTCGATCCTCGCTTCCAACAATCTGCCACAGGGTACTGTTAGGGTAACTGTGGAGATTGTGGTTGGGGCCTTATAGGGACTTGTTAAAGGGAAGGTCTGGGGTTCGATCCTCTCTTCCAACAACCTGCCACAGGGTCCTGTTAGGGTAACTGTGGACAAGTTTCCTTATAGGGACTTGTTAAAGGGAAGGTCTGGGGTTCGATCCTCGCTTCCAACAATCTGCCACAGGGTACTGTTAGGGTAACTGTGGAGATTGTGGTTGGGGTGTATTGGGCTGCAGGTCGGGTAACTGTGTATTGGGCTGCAGACCTGGCGTGCCCGGGTGTCATTACCGGCTGATTGCAACCTGCCACAGGGTACTGTTAGGGTAACTGTGGAGATTGTGGTTGGGGTACAACCTGCCACAGGGTACTGTTAGGGTAACTGTGGACAAGTTTCCTTATAGGGACTTGTTAAAGGGGGGTTCGATCCTCTCTTCCAACAACCTGCCACAGGGTCCTGTTAGGGTAACTGTGGACAAGTTTCCTTATAGGGACTTGTTAAAGGGAAGGTCTGGGGTTCGATCCTCGCTTCCAACAATCTGCCACAGGGTACTGTTAGGGTAACTGTGGAGATTGTGGTTGGGGCCTTATAGGGACTTGTTAAAGGGAAGGTCTGGGGTTCGATCCTCTCTTCCAACAACCTGCCACAGGGTCCTGTTAGGGTAACTGTGGACAAGTTTCCTTATAGGGACTTGTTAAAGGGAAGGTCTGGGGTTCGATCCTCGCTTCCAACAATCTGCCACAGGGTACTGTTAGGGTAACTGTGGAGATTGTGGTTGGGGTGTATTGGGCTGCAGGTCGGGTAACTGTGTATTGGGCTGCAGACCTGGCGTGCCCGGGTGTCATTACCGGCTGATTGCAACCTGCCACAGGGTACTGTTAGGGTAACTGTGGAGATTGTGGTTGGGGTACAACCTGCCACAGGGTACTGTTAGGGTAACTGTGGACAAGTTTCCTTATAGGGACTTGTTAAAGGGAATGTCTGGGGTTCGATCCTCGCTTCCAACAATCTGCCACAGGGTACTGTTAGGGTAACTGTGGAGATTGTGGTTGGGGTGTATTGGGCTGCAGGTCGGGTAACTGTGTATTGGGCTGCAGACCTGGCGTGCCCGGGTGTCATTACCGGTTGATTGCAACCTGCCACAGGGTACTGTTAGGGGTAACTGTGGAGATTGTGGTTGGGGTGTATTGGGCTGCAGGTCGGGTAACTGTGGAGATTGTGGTTGGGGTGTATTGGGCTGCAGACCTGGCGTGCCCGGGTGTCATTACCGGTTGATTGCACATACCCATTTAAAATTATTAAGATGTTGAAGCCAATAATATTAATTCAAAATTATTAATAATGAAGAAAATAATATAATAATGAATTAATTGTTAAAACTACATTATAGTTTTTGTTGAAATATAAAATTTTTTTTGTTGAAATATAAAAATTAGTTAAATATGGTATCATTATGTCAAAAATTAAATAAGAATTTTAAATAAGATATTATTATTAATGTATCATTTTAAATAAGGTATCATTATTATGACAAAAAAATAATGATCAAGATCTAATCTCATAATTGTAATGAATGAATGAGATTCAATAATGTAACGTGTAGATTAAAAATTAGTAGTTAAATATGGTATCATTATGTCAAAAATTAAATAAGAATTTTAAATAAGGTATCATTATTAATGTATCATTTTAAATAAGATATCATTATTATGATAAAAAAATAATGACCAAGATCTAATTTCATAATTGTAATGAATGTATGAGATTCAATAATGTGATGAACGGATGAGATTAAAAAATGATTAGTAATCAAAATCAAGGGTGTAGATTAAAAATTAGCTTAATTATTAAATTAATATATATAGATAGATAGAATAGATAGATAGATGTGATCCACACATATTATTAATACATTTAATATATGAGTCCTACGCACTTCACTAATACAACTATAGTAAATGTATATCTATTGGGTGGATGGAGGGAGAAAAATAAATTTAAAGGCTAATAAAATTAATAAAATGTAATATATTTTTTTAAAATAAAATTTCCTAGTAAACGTGATCGGTTCGTATAAAATATTCACACAAAATAGAAATAAAAATGTAAAATTCTTACCATTATTTTTTTTTTTATATTTTAGGCGCAGTAATATTTAATTGAATTTAAAATACACAGCGATTGAAGGGTACAATTGTCCAAGGGCAGAAAATGTCCTGTCGGGTGGCGTCGTGATCAGGAGCATTCCTGGCAATGCTTCCGACCCCACCCCCTTCCCCATCCCTCAACACAATACATATCGACTCAAATCATTTTTTTCTATTTAAACTCACACACACGTAACACACGCACCATTTCACATGCAAATTACTATGTAATTTCCGATTATTGAATGCCACACTCCTCCGGCCTCCAAATTCTCTCCTCCTCTTCCGGTTCGCCAATGGCAGTCAATTTCAGTGATGAGGTGAGTTTGCTGTGTATTGTTCGTTGAAATCTGCGTAATTCGAACTCCATTGTCGTTTCCCAGTGTGTTTCCTCTGAGTTTTTCTTCTTAGATTAGTGATTCAGTCGTTCGTGTTTGTTTGAGTTGTTTGCCGTGTGGATTTTCCCCATTGCTGCTCCTTTTCCATGAAAATCCAGATTTCGATTGGTATTATTTAATTGTTGATCAGTTCCTGAGATTCTCCGTTGACCAGCAGCAACACAGTAGTGTTTTTGAAAAAAAAAAAATGATGAGATCTTATGGCATCGATTTCCTTATTTTGATTATTAAGATTGGAAGTTCTTCTTCCTCTATTTGTTGGCTTTTAGAGGAGTTGGACGCAGTTTTCCAGGAGTTCCTGTTTACAGTAACTTACATGTGAGGTAGATTCAATTTTTGTACCGTCGGTGAAAATTGAAATTATTGTGTTGTAGTATAGAGTATAGACAACAAACTTAGTCACATAATCTTCTGTTTTTGGCTGGATTTGAATGAAGCCAAAGAGGTGGTTGATAGGCCACGTTTTAGCATATTGATCATCTTGTGTGCTTTACATTTCGCTGTCACCCATTTATTGGCTAGAATACTAAATCTGTGATGTGATGTGATGTGATTTTTAGGAATATCGCCTTTGTGTGCACTTCTGGGAAATGATTTTTATTGTGAAGTAACATTTGAGCAGAATCATAATTGCTCTCCGTATGCAAATTAAATTGCAGTTCCATGGCCATTGCAATTAAGATATGGGCTCTTGATAATTGATATGCTATTTTGTTGCAGCGATTGTATGATTTGCATCCTTCTTTATTCATTACTCTGTAATTATTTATGGCTCTTCTATACTTTTGGTCTAATTGATTCACCACTGTAATCATTATGTTTTTTTTTTTTTTTTTTTGCATATGAATGCATACTTCAAATTGGAGATCTATCCTATGAACTATAGATAGTTTATTATCTTTTCCATTTGCTGTGTCAAAATGTGCAGAGTGTCATGGTGGTGCTGCCGGATGTAGGAGCAAGTAAAACTCATGATGAATCAACGCCAACTGTCTGCCTAGTGGGAGTTCCTAATCTGATGAAGAATGAGATGTGTGTAAATTCTGAAACCAGTTTGCTGAACCAGACCAACCTGATGATGGATAGAGTTGATGATTTCGCATCGTGCAATTTAAATGTTGATATAGAGAAAGGAAAGGCAGAAATTCCTAAATCCAATGAAGAATCATTTGGTCATTTGAAGTCCGAAGAATCTTTGGCAGTATGTTCTTCTAATTGACATTGTTTGAAATATATATATTTATAGTAGTGGTATTTTTAACTTAATTAGAGTGTTGTAAAGATCCAGGCAATGTCAAAATTTTCAACTAAACACCTTTGATCATACTTGTAACTTAGAAATTGAAAATTCATTGTCTGCAGAGGGCGTGGCAGAAAGTGATCTGGTTTTGGTTTACTGGAAAATTCATGCAGCTGTTCATGAACCATAACCCTGATTTTGTGAAGGTCGCTTCAAAAGGTCTTACCTCCGTTTTCCAAAACATCATTCTATTGGATTTTGAATCATTTACATTACTACCTGGTAGTAAGGCATATACAAAAATTGAACAGTAAAGGAAACTTGAACAGCAGAGAATTCGAGGCTAATTAGGTTACTTATTCCTCAATTCCATACATAAATAGTTATTTTTATAATTCATGTTATGCAAAACTTTGCAATCTCTGTGCTACTCGTGGTGTGACAATTTCATATCCTTATGGTTAGATCCTTCTATCTCATTCTTTGTTAAGACACAATATGTTCAGATAGAAGACCTCCCATCTACAGTGTCCAGTATGTACTTCAGGTCCACAATGTATATGATGTATAACATGCCCTGTTGTACTTGAATACCATTTCTTCACATTCTCTAGATTATTACTCTAGCTTCTTTGTAATCTTTTCTCTATTTTACAACAGATAGAGTTGTGGCAGAAAGAGGTTATGATACGCTTGCTAATAGGTCAAGGAAGTACAAGCGATCCCATTCCTTCAATTCAAGAAGAGTAGTTCTCTTGTTCTCAGTAATGTAAGTTCCAAAATACTCTGTATTTTGGTTTTCAAACAATCTCTCTTTTAATGCACTTTATCAGGAATTGAAAAAGATATTCCATAAAGTGGAGAATGAATGCATGTCAATGATAGGTCTATCAGATTAAAAATGAAATTGAAGGCTAAGAGTATTCAAGTTGCTGGCATATAGATTTTTCTAAACATGCTAGGTGGTGATGCAGGAAAGCACAGTTTGGGGCCAGATATTATAGGTAGTTGGGGGGCAGTGGGAGATCTCAAGTATTTGTGACTTGTTTCTTGCTATTTTATAAAAAAAAACCCTGTCACTCTGCTGGAATTGCCCAAGTTAATGGTTACAGAGATACAATCAAATATATAAGATTATGTGGATACGGTGATGATGATGAACATAGCCATGAGTTTGACATCTACTCTGAATCATGATATCTACTTTACTTGTTTATGAAGTTTTTTTTATATGTTTAAGATTATACTCCAGTTCCCTAATTATTTTAATGCTGCTAGATGTCTTTCACTGGCATCACTTCTTTAATAGCATCTAAAGATTTCATCTACTTTGTCTTTTGTTACTTTACCTGACTTGAGATGCTCTTAAAATATCTATCTTCTCTAAAAATTATGTTTGCCTTCTCAGGTCAAGCCTGGGAACAATAATCCTGATATTTCTGACGTTGAAAGTGAAACAGATCAGTGATGGGTCCGGTAATCTTTGAAATATTTGCTTATTCATGAGTCCATCTAGCTGGAATATTTTGCGCAAGAATTACTAAGTGACATTTTCTTCCTAGTACTTGGTGCTATGGTATAGGTTTTTGATCAATGTACATGGACTAGAAATCTGGAACGGCATTTTGGAAATTTAAATAAATACTTATTTGTATACAACCACAGATTTATCTTGGAATATGAACCATGCATGTAATTTGTGTGGCTAGATTGTTCCGAGAAAGCTGGATTCTTGCGTCTGATGAGCTCCAATCTAACCATCTGATTCAGGATATGCTTGCCTTCTAGCAGAGGTGTTATAATAAACCTCATTGGTTAGACAATATCTGCTTTATGTGTATCTTTTTTCATTCTGTATAGAAGCCTGTCTATTTCTAAGATGATCATCATTTTGGATCAACAGAAAGTTTCATGTAAATTAAACCATGATAGTTTTTCTAGCTCTTTGCAGATGTAGAATCTTTACTTGTGTATGAATTAAACTGCCTTCAGTTTCGTTTATACAACAGTACAACTAATAGAAACCTGTTACTGTCCAAACTCTAAGCCAATCTATCTGCGAAAAACCTAGGAACTTAGTTAGCGAGGAGTCATTACTAGACATAGAAGAGTTCCTATGTTTTTGGCTCAACACTTTCTTTCTTCAGTACAATCTCTAACATGCACAGCCTCCTCCTTGCTGATCATTCTGGTTCGCATTTGCGGATGGCTTCAAGTTCACATCGACCATATCCTCCTGTTTTGTGGACGAAAGAGCCTCCATTCCTGGCAATGCTGCAGCTATCTTCCGGAATAAAGGCTACAATACACGGTACGTCAATATTCCACATGAATTCATTCAACCAAAATGCTCTTGTTCTATTGGTATTACATCTTGTTTATCAAATAGTTCATTCGTCGGGATAATACATCGACCGTATTGTTATCTGTGTGTATTATAAGTAGTTATTGTAGCAGATATATGAAATATTTGGGTGTATTCTTACTTTAATATTGAAGCCAGCTTTGGCACTAGTTTCTACAAACATGACTCCAAAGTCACGAGCCTTAATATCTCCTTCTTCGATCGAAACTTGCCTGCACATACATAGTTTGTCACTTTAATTTAAGTGACTTCTTAGTACACCTTTTTTTTTTTTTTTTTTTTTTTAACCCAATACACATAGCCTTCTTTTCATTTATTTTTAAAATCAATCTCTCTTAAACTATGTATCTGCAAATGAAATCTGTATCGGGATGGAGGAACTAGTAATTTTCCTTACCTTTTGTCAACTAGATCAGTTTTATTTCCTACAAGAACAATAATAACATCACCCCCACGTTCTGTTCTTACTTCTTCAATCCATTTCGAAGTGTTCAAAAACGATTGCCTATCTGCAAAAAAACCCAGCCAATTAACTAATTAGCAAAGATTTAAAAAAAAAAAAAACTCTATAATACATGTTTAGCATTTTTTTTTCCAATGCAAATATTACTACATCAATCTATTAATTTCAGGCATTGTAATAGGGGGAAAAGATGTATATAAATGAATCACTTACTGGTTTCTGTTTTTTTTTTTTAAATAATTAAAAAAAAAAAAAAAAACTAAACTTACTAGCAACATCGTAGGCAATCACTGCCACTGATGAATCTCTAATATAGCTCGGAATGAGACTTCTAAATCTTTCTTGTCCAGCAGTGTCCCTGCGATCAAACGAGTAATTTTGTAATTTTACAAATAAATCATTTTTCCCTTTAGGCAAATTAGAGCCACTTATATAAATCAAGTTTACTCGTGAATATTTATAGATGTTTTTATGAGTAAGCTTATGGGCAGTATCACCAGTAACACGAATGCATGCATGCGTGCGGTTTTTGTGTCAATGAAAGACCAACAATTTCGTGTTATTGTACTATTTTGGTCCAAAAAGATCCTGGTTTCTGAAAAAAATTCAACTAATACGAGGTAGAACATCTTTATGTATTTGATTTTCACTTATATGTCTTTATTTATTTGTTATATAAGCATATCTCTTATTAAAATTTAATAAATACATGTTTATTGCAAAAAGAAAGGAATATTACCAAAGCTGCAAGCGAACCGTTCGATCTTCTAGGTACATTGTTTTGGACAAGAAGTCTATGCCAATTGTAGCCTGTATGGAGTATATGACAACGAAGATTTTAATTATCTTGAAAGGTTTTTAAAATTTTTAATAGAATTTGTATTAAGATATGAAAACGTATATCGTCATATTAATTTTGTGAAAGTAATAGGAGAAAAAGAAATTTGAACATTCTAATGTACCCAAAAAAAAGAATCGCAGTCAAGGGTACGGATCTTTATTCTATTCTTCAACATTGATATTCATCTTGATGATTCTTGAAAGTGTGAATTTCTTATGAAAATCAATACATATACATTTGGAAATTCAGAAATTTGAAATAATTATATACTATCATTTTATTAAGATGTACCTGATAGGTAGTATCGAATTTATCGTACATGAAACGGGTGATGATGCTAGTTTTTCCGACGGATTGATCCCCCAGAAACACCAGCTTGTACTTTGCTAATGGTGACACCACCGCCGTCATTCTCTCTCTTCGTCGTACTTTCTCTCTCTAAACTACTACAATAATATGCATGTATTGTTTGATGAGATTAGCAGATCTGGATCAAGATTGAGAAACTTTAGGAAAGAGAAGAATGGAAACAAGAATAGATGAATGGATGGGTTTGAGTGAGAGAGGGTAGTAATTAGTATGTAAATGGTGGTTAATTTTGGCATGCCAATTGCTAATCTCCTTCAATTTAATTAAAAATCAGAATAGAGTGAATTTTTTTGTTGTTAGCTCCCCCATTCGTTTTCATATTAAGTTATTAACCTCTAATATTGGGATGGGGGTACTTGAGACAATTTGCCAATCTTGTATGTTGTTTCGTTATTGTATTTAATTCATGATAGAGTAGAAATGGTAACGCCAATTGGTGAGTTATGGGTAGAAGATGACATGTTTTTAATTTAAAATAATAATAATAATAATAATAATAATAATAATAATAATAAAGAAAAAACCCAAAAGAAGTTACACCCACAAGATGTTGTCGGATTATAAGGGTTGTGCATTCAAGAGTAATCTATGATGTCATTAATGTTGTGTCTAAAAAATTTGAAATACCTTCTGTTCATAAGAAAAATGTGTATTATTTTCAACCCACCACCTTCATCTCTATCACACATTTCTTTGTTAAAACAAAATCAGTACTCTTATTTTCTTTCAAGTTCTGTTAGACCACATGGAATGTAAGAGAAATTGAAGCAGGTGGAGACGTGGAGTTGGTCCGGAGGACAGAGAGCATTAGAGTTTGGATTATATAATTTTTTTTTCTTTATTTTCCTTTCTTTTTTATAGTCAAAATAAGAATAGACAACCATGTTTTTTTATTTAAAACAAAAACTTTTTTTAAACTTTTATAAAGAAAATATAAAGACACTTCTCTCAAAATTGTACTAACATGAAATATAATTACAAATAGTTGTGTTGCCCCCACACGGACAGGGCAATAGAGTCGATCAAATCCTTCCAATTATGACAAGTAAAAAACCTATTTTATTATTACCACAAACAATCCATTGGCATAGTTTGCTCAAACGTGGTTCAATCCGAGTGAAGAAGACTAATCAATAGCAACATTCTTTTGGACAAATCAATTATCCCACTTGTCCCTAAATCTGAAATCCCACTCGAAAACGATGTTCAAGAATTCTCTCAACAACCTCTTTTATGGCGATCACTGCTAACACCTCCTTCATCCACAAACTCAACTCTCAAACATTAACTCACTTCCTTGTCCCACTAATTCCATCACCCTCTTTAAGAAACGAAAAACGAAAAAAAAAAAAAAACACATTATCGCATTATTAGTATGAAGCAAGTGGACGAGACGGAGAAAATGAAGTTCTCCGATCAGCTGATGAGGCAACAGCGCCATGTTAGTGATGACGATGGTACCGATCATGTAGAGGATCAACAAATAGTAGTCCCGCAGAATTTCATTGCAACAGCAGACGGTTTTGAGAAGAAAGAACACTCATGGTAACAATTCTAAGACTTCAAAATCAAATGATGAACTTTCAAACTTATTTGTTCAATACATTTTGACAATGTTTCCAACTTCATCGAGCACTTACCCATGTTACGCGCTTGGGCAGGTTCGCCATGTCTCATATCCCGACGGATCTGTCAATTCAAGTTCAAGACATCACTTTCCATGTTCACAAGGTAACTACAAGAAGTATAACTAGAAAAAGAACAGCATGCAAACACTAAACATCAAACGCAAACTAATTTAGTAGACAATATGACAATAGTCTAGATAACTCTTACCTTAAAAAGATTCTGAATACATGCAGAAAAGATGAGATTTAATCTGGATTGCATCTAGAGTTGCACACATGCAAATAGACCCTTGTACCATGTTGTCTCAAATTTCATTTCCTTTATGACAATGGGTTTGTGTTTTGTTAACTTATTGCCATCACAATAATGTCATGAAACAGTATCCACTGATTTCCAAGTGCGGCTACTTCAGCCGGATAGAGTTGCAGAGCCCAAAATCAAGTATAGGTAGCGAACTCAAGCTTGATAACTTTCCGGGTGGTGTGGAAACATTTGAAATCATATTGAAATTCTGTTACGGTCTCCCTATAAGCTTGAATGTAAGTAACGTAGCAACCCTAAGATGTGGATCGGAGTACCTTGAAATGACGGAAGCCCAGGAAGATGGGAACCTAATTACGAAGACCGAAGCTTTCTTCACATTCGTGGTCCTCTCTTCATGGAGGGATTCCATCATTGTCCTCAAATCAAGTGAAACTCTTTCTCCATGGGCTGAGAACCTTCAAATTGTTCGAAGGTGTTGCGATACAATCGCTTGGAAGATTTCTAAAGAAGCTTCAACAATAGGAGGAATCGTAAATGGAGTTAATTGGTGGTTTGATGACATAACAACTCTTCGAATTGATTATTTCACAAGAATTATAACAGCAATAAAGGCAAAGGGAATGAAATCTGAAATAATCGGTTCTTGTATCACTCAATACGCGGAGAAATGGCTACCAAACACAGAATCCGGGAAGGAAGGAGGAAGCAGAAACAACTCTAGAAGATATGAGATGCAATGGAGTATTACAAGTGGTAAGAAGCATGAAGAGGAAATTGGATCAACGAGGGAGCAAAGAATGATAGTCGAGAGCCTAGTGAGCTTACTACCTCCCCAGAAAGAAGCCGTTTCTTGCAAGTTCCTTTTGAAGATGTTAAAGATAGCATTACTTTTCTCTGCTTCCCCAGCATTAATATCAGAGCTTGAAAAGAGAGTTGGGTTGGTTTTAGAAGGTGCAGATGTCAGCGACCTTCTTATACCTAGTTATACAGCAGAAGATCAAGGGAAGCTAGTAAAGTAAGAAACTTCTTCCTCCTAAATATTCAAATATAATAGCCCAATCGAATAATCTTTTATAGAGTACAGAACAGTAGCCTTAACTATTTATTAATTGACTAATATCATTGATTCCACTAATATACTTGCCTAATTGCATCTTGGTTGGTTCAGTCCTACTGAAGAACAAACAATGCATAACATTGAGGTAGTGCAAAGGATTTTGGAATACTTTTTGCTGTACGAACAACAGCAACAACAGCAGCAGCAACCTGTACCATTGGCCATAAGTAAACTTCTCGATAGCTACCTCGCAGAAATTGCAAGAGACCCTAAGCTACCAGTTACAAAGTTCCAGTTTTTAGCTCAGTCCTTGCCTGAAAATGCTCGGATTAGTGATGATGGTCTTTACAGAGCCATTGACACCTATCTCAAGGTTATCTATTATTCAATTGGTTGAATTTATTAACTCTCATCATATGACCTGATATTGATAATCTAATCTATAGACTCACCCATCACTGTCAGACCATGAAAGGAGAAGGCTATGCAATGTGCTGAACTACGGGAAGCTTTCACTAGATGCATGTGCACATGCTGCACAAAATGACAGGTTGCCACTAAGAACCATGATTCAGGTAATTTTACATAATAAATTTCAAACAAATGATTATTCCTAGTAAATATTAATCCACTCCAATATACAAAGCATAGGTTAGATGATATTACATATGTCATCCAATCCCTAAAAAAATCATCAAATGGTCATATTTAAGCTTGTATTTCTGACTTATAAGAAATGATGCTCAGGTCTTATTCTCAGAGCAAATGAAAATAAGAGCTGGAATACAAGGAATTAATCAAATAGAAACCGCTGACAAGTCGGATCACGAAGGTAGTAGATCACCAACAAATAAAGAAGTCAAAGCCCTCAGGCTAGAACTTGAGAAAGTAAAGGTACAAATAGATGAGATGCAAAGAGATTACTCAAACTTACAGCAAGAATATCAAAAGCAAAGGATCAAGCAAAGGAAATCATCGAATTGGACGACAGTTGGGTGGCGGAAACTCAGAAAGTCTGCTCTTTTCAATGTGAAAATGGAAGGGGAAGATACAGATGAAAGCCAAAACAGGCCAAATCAGACTCGCAGTCGTAGCTTTCCCAGAAGACAATCAGTATCCTGAGATAAATTTTCAATACAGAAACATCTAAAACCCAATAACAGCAACGGATGTGCTGTTTATGGCCAACTGGGATTAGTTATCTTTCCCAGAGAGAGTACAATCAAATATTTATGTGATTCATGATTGCAAAAAATATGTCATGTTCCCAAGGGGCCAGGGACATAGGTATTGTATAGTAATGCTTAGAGCAAGAATTTCAGGAGTTGTAATCTGTAAAATATTTTGCACTGTAAACAATAATGTAAAGATATGATTTGTCTTTCATGTTCAATTTCATACTTATTTCGCATTCATCGTTAAATGAGCAAACATCACATCCGAGACTTAAGCCCAAGGCAAAGTTGCCAATATCCTGAGTGGATTCAGTCATATTCTGTGCTGTGTAAAGGTTTATATGCAGCAGATAGTAAAGCAATCTAACAAAGCATTAGTCCCCAATCTATATAGGTGATGACTAAAACACATCATCTCATCATAAATTCTAAATCTAGAGTAATGACCATCACAAAAATCAATTCAAGTCCTTAACCCCATATATCTAATAAACTCCTTAGCCAAGAGAAACCAAAGATGATGATGCATGTCCATGTTATGTATGGCAAAAGCTCCTGCGCCCCCGGGGACACAGAGGGATACTCCGTGTCCCCATGTGAACACAACCCTTCCCCTCCAATTCTATTTAAACATATGTATTGCTAGGGGTTTAAATTGCAAAGGGGCATGGAAATTGCAAAGGCGCACGGGATGTGCTCCGTGCACCCGGGTGCACAGGAGCCTCACTCGTTATGTATTCTTTCACCAGACAAGGTACTCCACACAATTAAAAAGTATAACATTTTTACTAGTCATCCAATAACTAACTAGATTCCAACCACTGTCCACAACACAACATTTCAACCTCATATTTCTAAAGAATTTACTTCAGATTCACCATAAAATTTAGCTATGATAGCAAGCTGAAACTGTCAACTCAGCAAGAACGTGCTAGCA
The DNA here is from genome assembly GCA_023678885.1 of Pogostemon cablin. Classification (NCBI taxonomy): domain Eukaryota; kingdom Viridiplantae; phylum Streptophyta; class Magnoliopsida; order Lamiales; family Lamiaceae; genus Pogostemon; species Pogostemon cablin. Next base: position 4,088,497 of record CM042993.1, on the reverse strand, counting down.
GTAACAATATCAAAAGATACAAACCCAAATGACCTTTCAATAGAGAAAGATTAAATCTTGCTGAGAACTATGAACCAGTGATTTCAAAATTCGATCAAGAAAACTATCCAACAATCAGACTCAGTGCCACATTTTGTCAAACATCTAGCGGCAATTCCTTAATGCCCATACATCAAACCTTTTGAAATGAGAAGATTATTACCTCCCAAATGAGGTCATGCTACTCCATGGAAACTTTGCCCCTGATCCAGCTTCCACCTTATCATCACCGCGCCTAGTTCTCCTCCCAAAAGTGCGTCCTTCCGGCTTCTTGAATCTACGGCCATCGCGGGTTTCATCAAGCCAATGCGATTTCTTCACAGCTTCTGGGTCCTCAACGATGGTGGATTTCGATTGTTTCTTCACGTTTTTCTTTTCTTCCTCAATCACATTAATTGGAAATATGTCTGGGTTTATCCACAACGGGGTTCTGAGAGTCACGTAAGCTTTCTTGTAATCCGGTCTCTTAAACAATATCCCGCCCGCCTTCTTCTTCTTGCCTTCCATATTAAGAGTCTCCACTTTCTCCACCTCAAATCCGTACAGCGATTCCAAAACCCTTTTAATCTCTATCTGCAAAATTAATTCAGGAAACATAAGAATTAGGCATGGGTTGCAGATTTCCTGCATACAAAGCTTCGATTGATGTAGTTGAAGTTTCACACACCTTGGAAGCGGATGGGATCGTTTTGAGGGAAATTTCAGTAATATTAGAAAAGGATGTGGGCATGAGGAGTTTTATGGGTAAGTTCGCAAAATTTATGACCCTTCTTCCCAACCTGCTCCCCATTTTCAGCTTGAAAAATTGTAGAAATGTTAATCAGTTCTCTAAAGTAGAGCTTTCAGTAATGGCTGATTCTGGTCGGTGAAGACCCTCCTTTTCTTCTTCCTTCCTTTGCCAGTAGGAGGGTTAAGGTTGGGTTTGGGCTTTCGCTTATATCCGAAATTTTAATTGGGCCTACAAAAATGGCGTTTTTTCAGGAAACCCAATATGTTTAGCCCAATCTATTAATACAATTATGAATAATACATTTGGGCCTATTTTTGGGCCTACTAACATTATATTAGGGCAAAGTGCAAACCTGACCCATTTCTTCACTCATATATATGTTCAGCCCAACCCATTAATAATACATCTACATAAACAAACTATTACAGGCCAAAATTTTGATTCAGTTTTATACTCCACTAAAAAAATCAGATACATTCCGGTGTCCTCTCACCACGGCGGAGCACCGCCGCTCCTGTACGGATTGTTTAATCATTCCTTTCCTTTTCTTACCGTAACGAAATCGCAGAAGCTCTTCTTTGATAAAGAAATTGCGCTCTCACCGTTGCCCCGGCCTGCCTGAAATTGAAGCAGCCGATACCAGTATTGCCGTGAGTGAGGTGAATAATTTGACGAATCTAGGTATGATATGGTATATGATGGATATAGTTCGAGCAAAGTGAATTCACTTTTATATGTTGGACGAGTGTTTGGATTTAAATGAGCAATAATCTTTCGAAGAAATAGAAGTGATCAATTGGAAACAAGTGCACTCGGAAGTTTTGCTGTGAACCCATACTTTTAAGACACCTTCTTCTTATTTCTCATTAGCCACCATTCTTGTTTAAGGTAGGACTTTGACTCTGTAGTTGCTGATTTTAATCATACAATCTGGTAATTTCGTTTATGGAACTAGACATTTGAAACCTTTGTATCAGGGTGTAAGATGGCATTATCGTTATGTAATGTTCTCCTCTTACTTTAGCGACTAGGAGAGCATTTCGATTTCTGGATCATTTTATAGTTATCAGATTGAGGAGTTTTTTATTATCTGGTAATAATATCTGATGTTTTTTCCTTTTTGGCGATTCTAGCTGGTTACGCAGTTATAATCTAGTTATCTCTTATTTATTACTGAATGAATTGAACCTGATTGATTAACTTTATTTAGATTTAGCCATAATGTGCCCTAAAAAGTAAAATGGCAGATTTTTTTTGCGGTCGATATTTCAGTAATTTTTGAGTTTATTTTTTGCGTTTGATTTTCAGCAAAGCTTACTTTGGTTACCAAATTATTTTGATGAACTTTTAATGCACTTAAGTTAACCTTCATCCTCAAGCTTGAGTAATTCTGTGTTGCACAGTTTTTGCTGAAGAGTACGTGGCTAAACATCAATCTCACCGGTGGCAGTCGAACAATTTCAGAGTGGCAATCCCATTTGCTGAAGTAAAAGGAAATTGTTTTTTCAAGAAATTAGAGATTGCTAGAATTGGAAAGTGAATCTTTTCGGTGATCAACGTAGAAGCATATTGTCTATTATAACTACATATTATCAGTTGAAGTTTGGGATATATATAATAGGGCATCAAGATGCCGCAAGTGAAAATTGTGGCAAGAAATTTTATGGACATGGTGGCATCATTGCCTGCAATGAAGCTCGACAAACTTTATGAAAATTCATTCATATGTGAAGCCATCCTCAGGTGATATTTCTAGGCACCGTGTCTTTTTGAGTATCTGTTCTTTTATTACTAGTGTGAATCATCAGTAATTTTATTTGGAACTTTCGTATGGACTGAAGTCCATTTATGCTGTTCAATCAGGTTGAGTATATGCATACACTGATGTTGATTCTGGCATATGCTTTTTTAGAGAGAGGACAACAAATTCATAGAGAATAGGAGAGAATGAGATTATAAGTCATAGACTTAAGAAATTCATTTTTTTCCATTCTTTTCTTCCCTAATACCTTTTCAATTTTCTTAAAAAAATCTGGCATGTGCCAAAGGTGCTCAGACTTTTGCCCTCTTTGAGTGTGTTTGGCTGAGTATAAGAAGTTCAAAACATCTTATAAAGATTAAAAGCTTACAAGGTCCTTAAGATGTTTAAATTTTAATAAATTAGATCTTATTGGATGGTGCTTCACATTTTCTCTTTCATTCTATCTTTGAATACATGTTTGTTAAGGTTTCCAGCCTTGTCTAGTGCTGTCTTGTTTCATGCGTGCCCAACATAGTCTAAACCTTGTTTGAGTCTTATGCATGTCCAGCCAACACATTTTTTTTCCTAACAACTTGAGTTAATGTATCATTTTATTTTTTTTCTCAGTGGCGAGCAATTTAATATTGTAAGTTCTGAGTTGTTCTTCTATAAATCATCTGCCCTGTTCATGTAATATTTTTATAATAAATGTATTATCCTGTAAAGTAATAACCGATACCACATTATTTTATTTTTCCATGTTTCTTAGTTCTTACTTCCGGATAAGAGTGCAGTAGGTATAAAATGTAAATTTTTTGTGTTCAACATTTATGCTCTATCTGCTCTTATTTTTCTATTATTTTTGTATCCATTTTTTTATTGATTTGAATTTTTCTGATTCTATATTTAGATCTTTGCCTCCGTTAGCAAAAAAGTATGTGCTGCAGCTGTTGTATATAGATGGACCAGTATCAGCAAAGTGGCTGGAAGAATGGGTTCTTGCTGATGGGACCTCAAAACACAGAGTAGCTATAGACAGATTAATTCAGCTGAGAGTCCTGACTGAAACTGTTGAACGGTAGTCTCAATTTCATGCAATATAAGACTGCAGCTATGCTACTTTGTGCTCTAGTGTTGCATAATTTAAGTTTGTTAACTCTTGCTTAAGCTCAACTTAGGTTTCTTTGTTTTTGTGCTGTTGCAGGAAGAAAGAAGCAACGTACTTATTTAATCCAACATTTCAGAGGAATCTCCAGAAGCATATAGTGCATGGGTAAGGTTAAGTTTTACACATACTGTCCAATTTTTCTTTTTTAAACTGTATCATTTACCCCTTGAAATAATGCGTACAATATGACCTTGGAATTTTCAGTGGAGTTTTACCTAGAGAACCGATGCCTTCAAATGTCACTGTGAGGCTTCCTAGCTTGGAGGAGTTAGATGCCTATGCTGTTCAACAGTGGGAGGTGTGGTTTATTAACTGTTCTCTGACCTCTGTTGGTATATGTACTAATGCTCAGTGGATTATCTGATGACATACTGCTGAGTGGCATAATTTTATTTATGGTTATAATTTTAATGTATTTTAATTTTTAATTGAATGTTCTGTGAATGAGTTGCATGAAACACATTCGTAAATAGCCAATTTCCTGTCTGGTTAATATGCAGTTTACATAAATAGTTTGGTCTCTCTTTTTGTGACTTGCTATATTGTGCAAAATTCAGTTTTTCTTGCTGCACCTTATAAACTCTACTGAAGCGGAAAGGACGACAAACATTAGCTCTTCAATGATGAGAATATTCCAGCGTGGTCTTCTGAACCAAAAGTATTCTCAGCACCAATACAAGTTCTATTTACAGTCCTATAATACTTTATGTCATGTTATATGAAACTTTAGCATTTGCTTTTCAGAGATGATAAGGAACCTCCAAAATTGACAGAGAGCGGATTCCAGTTTCTGGTATGAGTTTAATAGAATCAGCTCTTGAGCATTTCTTGGTGAATCTATGCTGACAAATGCACGTGACAGCTGATGGACACAAATGCACAACTTTGGTACATAATAAGAGAATATATAACTAACTGTGAGGTATTTTTGTATTCTAGCTACCATCTTGTCAATTTATTTTTGATTTAATAAATTGTGGGACTTTCTTTTATATGATCTTTAGATACTATTATATTTTGTAGGAGCATGGTGTGGACACAGCGGATCTTATATCATTCCTGCTGGAACTCAGTTTTCATGTTATGGGCAAGGTATTCAGTTGAGATTGCTTATGCTTGGTATGTCAGTGTCATTAGTTATACCACCAACATTTCAAATAATATGCTTAAAGACATAGTGCTAGATTACTGCTATGCTTATCAACTTAAATGTTGTACGATTTTGTAACTTAATTTTGTGTGATCTTTTAATATTCTTTTCACTAGACCAGGAAATAAATGAAGAAAAGATGGGAGGGTTTACCTAAATTATGACACTGAAGAAATGATTTCTTTTCTGTAGGCATATAACTTAAACACGTTGTCTGATGTGCAACGCAATATATTAAGGGATCTTGTTGATTTGGGATTGGTGAAGCTCCAGCAGGTACAGCTTCTATTAACATCTTACTATTGATTCTTATTGACTTTTATCTTACTCTAACTTCAGTTAACATGCTGTTTCAGGGCAGGAAAGAGGGTTGGTTTATTCCTACTAAATTAGCTACCAATCTCTCCATTAGCTTAGCAGATACTGCAACGAGAAAACAGGTATGTTATCTAAGAAGTTTTGTTCACTCTCTTGTAAACATACAATTGATCTCAGTATTTCAGTCAATTCTTTTTAACAATTGATGAGCTTTGAGGATCTTCAGAGGCTGTAAAGAAGATATCTATTTCTCATATTTTTCTCTAGAGTAACATAGATCATATTTCACTCTCCATTACCTCCTCCTCTATTCAGGGTTTTGTTGTTGTGGAAACAAACTTTCGGATGTATGCATATTCAACGTCTAAATTGCACTGCGAGATCTTGCGCCTGTTTGCAAAGTATGTCATCAGTTTACTTCACAAAAGCATGTATCTTGTTCTTCATTAGTGATTTGCTAATTTTTTGCTGATAATGCAAGAGAGAATTCTTGTCTTGTCCTCATGATTGAGTCATTTTTTGTTTAAACATTGTTATTGTGGGTCACCTATCATCCAATATGGGCTAGTGTATGACGGTTTCTTGTGAACCCAGTGTTACTGATCTCTTAATACTATTTCGTCTCTCTCTCTCTATTAATTGCAACGGTAAAGTCACATGGGTTTCATTTGCCCGAGTTCTTGCCTCTGACTCTGTTAGCTTCTTAGCTGTGGCTGAAGTTTCTTTTGATATTAAAAGTTATGCGGTTGTCTGTTTTCACTAAATAATGTCCTGTGTTTATCATTTTCTCCTTTCTTTTGGTATCCCTAAAAGCTTTTTCTAGCCCTAATGATAAATAACCTCGAAACAATGATGAATCCACCTTGACTTGTACAACCAATTATTGTAAAATGTCTTGTGAGTGCCATCTTACACTTGAATTACAGGATCGAGTACCAGCTGCCAAACCTCATCGTTTCTGCCATTACAAAAGAAAGCTTGTATAAAGCATTTCTGAATGGCATTACTGCCGAGCAGGCAAGTTTTACCTTCTAATTTGCAATTTACATCTACAAGTTCTCTCTCTCACCATTTATAATACTAATCGTCATTTCTCCAGTTTTCATTATATAGAAATTTTTATGTTCATTTAATTTCTACCACAAGTCTTTATATGTATATGTGTATTTATATAGTTTTCGTTCTTCAGCATTTTGACATTGAGATTTTAAAACAGTTTTCATTATATAGTCACGCGAATCATAAATTCGTTCACCTCGGTTGACCCATTTAATTTTGAATGAATTGACGATAATGGTTGTAAGTAGTGAATATAATGAACCCGAAAGGGTCCTAAACCTAAGGGTACAGAGTATGATATAAATCACAATCCTAAAATGGTAAATATAGCACTTTAAGTTGTATATCAGGGAGTACGCATTTGTCTACATTGCCTGAATTTTTAAATCAGTATCAACTTTTTCCATGGTCTTAAATACATACTTCTTTGGCTGTTTCACCAATCTCTATATCTTCATCCTTCTCATCAGATTTAATGAAGAATCTGCTTTATTGTTTTCATATGTGCATGCAGATAGTATCTTTTCTCCAGCAGAATGCTCATCCTCGAGTTGCCGAGAGAATACCTGCTGTCCCAGAAAACGTTACTGATCAGGTTTTTTTCACCCCTCTCTCTCTCTCTATTTGTTAAGGAGAAGCAACTGAAAGATTTCTTTTATCAATGTACTAGATTAGGTTATGGGAAGCAGACTTGAATAGAGTGGAGATGACACCTGCTCACCTGTATGATGAATTCCCATCAAGGGTACACATTTTAAGCCATTCTTCTGTACCCGTGCAATTCTCACGTTCATCCTAATCGTATTATCCTGAGTTTTGTCCTGCAGGAAGTCTTTGAGGCTGCTTGTGACTATGCTCGAGAGAACGGGGGTTTGTTGTATGAAAACTCTAAGAAGATGCATCTTGTGGTCAAAGCAGAAATCTACCCGCAGATGAAAGAATTTCTTCGCAAGCAAAAGCAGTAGCATCTTTGCATGCCTTTCCTCTTCCTGTTGTTCGAAGATGGTGATGAAGAGCTTGCATTTTTGAATGGCCGAACGCCATTTATAAACTCCAAGAGGAATGTATTCTGAAAATGAACATGTTTAATCATATGGCAGTTATATTGGATTGTTTCCCCATAATTTTTTGATTGGGTTATTTTTGTGAAAGTAACCGACTGTGTATAATTGTCTTTTAGATTGTTCTACACCAGAAAGTTGTATATTTCATTATGATAGCAACTAAAAATGCTTGCAAGATCACAAATCACTACACAGATTTTGCTTCCTACATGGAGTTTGAAATTCAGACAAATGTGAATGTCAACCTGTGATTCTGCAATATAAAGTTCTGCTATTAACTTTAGTTTTGCAACATCTGAGAAAGTAATGTAAATTACAGCACAGTGGTGGGACGAGCAAGAAAGGAAATCAGACCGAACCCGTCTTTTATATACAAGATAGTACACATCTCTACATGGGCGATCACTATATACAGCTACATTGTTTTCGGTTAGTTCATCAATGGAACGGGACATGGACGATACACAGATCAAAACAAGGAGAAAATGCAGCCTCCCACAGATCAAAAATCATCTACCAGTGACAAATTCCTCCAGTCTCTGTTCGAGATAAAGCCATTATCTCTTCATACTTGGAAGCATACACGAAACCCCATAGCTGCAAACACAAGATATATAGCATCATCATGACTCTTAAGAACATAATAAGATTATAACTCGGTGTCCCATTTGGGTGGATGTAACATCTTTTGGGTACCTCAACTTCCTTCACCTCGAAATCATCAGAGCACGACAAGCAAGGGTTTCCATAGGTTTCTGAGGATGAACTTGATCCACTCAATCTGAATCGAGGGGAGTTGAGAATTGAGACGAGCATGATTATTTATTTCAATAAATACACACACAACACAAACACAGACTTGAGCTAATTGAAAATCTTACAGATCTGAGTCCAAGTAGAGTGCAAAATGACTACCCCCACCCATGGCTAAATACTCCGTGGAGCATAAAGTAAAATATCGATTCATTCCTGTTTTAAGAGAAGGATACTTTCTAATTAAAAGAAACAATATTCAAATGCAACTATTGGGAGTGAGGAACAATCAATACCTGTGGGACGAAAGACGAGAGGATGTCCGGAGGTATTTGTGAAGACAAACGAATCATTCGTACCCTGCAAAATAGTGTTTTAATTTGAGAATAGGTGTAAACATTATGGATTAAACCTGACAAGCAAAGGTACCCTCCAGCATTACCTGATATCTCTTATTTGTTGGTCTTAAAGGTGCCTCAACCAGGCCACCAAACACTGCACCTTTACGGTCCCCAACAACCTAAGAAATGGAGAAGGTTTAAGATTTTAAGTAACAGTGTCATTTGAATCAACTTCAAGCAGCTAATTACCTAGATTACTTCTAAGTCCTTACAAGGTAATTCAGAAAAGGTTATGAGGCTGGTAAATATCATAAAATGCTAAATTTGCATTTAAATATAGGATGTTATATATGCATTAAAGAAGAACATCTTCTAGTAAAGTTCTAGTGGACTCTTGAGATCAGTTTAGCAGAAAAATGTTGCGCATTGATGTGTTGCATGATGCTTCTGAATGATTCATATTATTGTATTTGACAAATAAAGAAAAAATATTTCCCACTGAATTTAGAATAGGTTGAGAAATTGCTAAGAAAACATCAAATAGTAATTATAGTATACGGCAATTCTTGGAAAAAATCAACTCCGTAATATAGTTTAGAGAGGTCTATCACCTCTGAGAGTTCTTAAAGTATTGAACTTCCACAGCCGAAAAGATAACAGGTACAAGCTACAAACACTTAAATAGCCAAAAATATGTTTCGAGAATTGCAGATGTATATGCATGTAGTTACACTACAGATAACCATGAGAAATAAATTAACCATAGTAGCTTAGAGATCTACAATCAATTATTTCGCAAAATAAAATTATCAGTAGATGCATTGATAGATCCTGAAAGTATTACTTTTTGTTTCAAAAGGTCCTTGAAGTAATTAATATATCTAAAATTCCATAAAGTTTTGATTGCTTCTTTTGTACACTCCTTATTGAGGGGCTGCGTGAACCCAAAAATCAATACTCGAGTAACTTTTTAGATTCATAACTAACTAATGACCTTTTGTGACGAAAAGTGATACTTCAGGAATTTGTAGACGAGCTTTGCCTAAAACAAAGATAAAAATAACAATAAAACATAACATGGGAAAAGACTACCAGCAGACTGAGGCCAGGCCAAATCATGCTTCTCCTGTACAATGTTGAAAGCGAAATGCCATGTCTCCAAGTGCTAAAGGATAATAAAATAGATTATTTAAAATTTAGAGCAAATATAACAAAGAAGCTCAGAAAGAATTGAACAAATAACACAAGAAGTTAAAAAGTTTTTCAACCTGTATAATAGCATCCATTTTCGTCCCTGAACAATCACAGGGAGTGCACTGTAAAGGACGCCACGAGTCTTTTCAGAGAGAAGTAATGATGGTTCAGAAGTTTCAGGGATATTTTTTTCTGTAGACTCTGACTCCTTCAATATTTTCATGCAAATTCCTTCATCTCTTGAAGCCTTCGAATTATTTTCATTGTCAGCCGGCATATCGGAACTGCTTTTGGGGGCTTGATTTCTAAAACCACCTATTTTAGCAGCCTGATGGAGTGCTTTGCCAAGGGAATGCTTACCCCTTGAAAATATAGTTTTCTTTTTGGCATTTTCTCGTGTAGTCACTGATTCAGGTGATGGCTTTTGCTCATCCTCATGAGAAGTTACCTTTTCATCAAGGTTAGAATTACTCTGAGATTCTGAGGATGCTAACAGTGAATATAAAAACGCAGTAAATGAAGAAGTATCGGGACCATCAACAGAGTCCTTGACATCCTCCTCCGAATCTGAGTGACTGTTTTCGGAGTGATTCAAATCATCCTATTAAAATCCACTAGAATTAATCAACATTAGAAAATAAATACGTACATGTGAAATTGAAGAATGCTAAGAGAGGAAAGGTGTGCTGAAAGTACTAGTAAAGATTAGAATTTATACTCACTCAGACTCCCAACTCAACAAAGCATATTTTTCATAACACGATGTGATGAAGCAATCAGTTGTGATAGACATTAATAACCAGTTCATATTATATAATGAAATGCCATTCCCTTTACCTTCCTTCACCTCATTTTACACTCTACTTCTTTCCTGACTAAAGTATCAGAAGATGAAAATTTTGACATTCTTAAGAACATCCAGCTTCAAATACAGACTATTGTATGGAATCCTAAATTGCTGTTGAAAGATTCATTTTCTTGTTCCAATCCTACATCTCTATATGTAGCTATATTAGAGTTGCGCCAGATGTATGTAAAACTGATTTTTCCAACACAACTAATTAGACACATTCAGGCACATCAAAACCCTAAACCACCAACTTCAAGAATCGATTGGGAAAAAAAAAAAATTGCAACCCAGCAACCAAACACAAACTCTGAACAGGCAGCTCATAATCCAAATTGGGAACTCAAAAAATATCCCAAAAAAGAAACTCAACTACCAATCACCAAAATCCCAAATGAAACTAACATTAACAGGTAACATCGAAAGCAGAAAAAAGCAAATTACATGAGAAGAAGGATGTTGAGGGGGTCTAGAGGGTTTATCAGAGATGGGGTTGAGTAAACCAGTGGTGAGATCAGATACAAAGTGAGCAGCTTTACTCCTCAATGACTTGGATTGCTGCTTCTGTTCCTGTTTACTCTCTTCCTTGTGCTTTCTCCCCATTTTCTTATTAAATCAATTAAGTTGATGATGATAGGATTCCCACTACAGCCCAGTGCATGCAAAGTGTTCGTAAAATTGATTCATCTACTTCAAAATCGGAAGAACCAAGAATATGCTCTCCTCGCAAGACATCACAACAAATGGAAGTGGTGGGGGCTTTAAAATTAGAGTATTCGTCAAGTCAAGTGACCTTATTATTTGTATTTCATTTTTATTTTTATTTTTTTGATTAATTTAGGACAAGAATTAGTCCAAAGAAACATCTTTAACCAATTTCAGAGGTGCCTTAAGATTGAATGAACATATATGGATAAAGATTAAAGTTGCTTTTTTTAATTAAAGGAATGGTCTCACCCTATCCAAAATCCTAATGTTTCCTTCCTTGAAAAAATTTATCAAAATAATTACAATTAAATTAATATAGCAACTTAAAGATCTCCGTAGCCCAATGGATAAGGCGCTGATCTACGGAACCAGAGATTCTGGGTTCGATCACCGCTGGAGTCGTTTCTTTTTTTTTTTTGATCTTTAAAATATTTTTAATTTTTATAGCAACTCTAATTTTTTTTTTTTTTATTATTATTATTATACTCCTCCCACCTTTTTTCCAGTTTTTGTCCTAAAATTTCAAGTACAAAGTATCTTAACAAATGGAATGTGAAGAGAGTAAATGGTCTAACAAATTAGTTCAAACATAAATTAGTAAACATCCCATAATCAGACAACACAAGAGTGAAGAGAGTAAATGGTATCCAAATACAACACTTGCTACATAAAACAATCCTGCTACTGGATCTTATAACCCAAAGATCAGCTCTGCTTATTAGGCTTCAACGAACAGCGAAAAACGAGAAACTAGCTAGTAAGGTTAAACCAAGGCGATGCTGCTCTCGCCACCAGGAGGTTTTCGCACGCCACCAAAGTAGTCTCTTGATTCAGCCTTCCCATCTGCGAATATGTCATTGCCGCTCATTTCTTTCAATTTCGCCACACTTAATGGCTTCTCGGCTGATCCCAGACGAACATCTCCCTTAAATATGTCGTTGCCTGTGAGCTCTGCGAACTTCTGGTTGTGAATTTTCTTTGAAGTCTTAACCACGGGTTCATCTCCAAACAATATGTTACTTTGTCCACCTGCAGGCTGTAATAAGACAGGAGAACAATAATCACAATGGAATGATGTGTTCTGGGGCAAATCTTTCTTAATCACTAACCAAAGAAACTGTTCTATTCTAGAAAAAAGATTAAGTTGCTTTCTTTTCTAATCACTTTGAACCATCAAAACTAGGCTCATTCCCACCAACTCGCACCACCAAAACCCAGGTCATAATGGGCAAAATAATCTCTCAGGGAATAAATAATTGGAACTTGCAATGCAGCCATTAAAGAAACATCATACCTTTCACAAATTATAAGTGGCATTATTTGAAGGTTCCTACTATATATCTTATAGAACTATTCATCGAAGTTGACTTACATTGGAGACTTTGACAGAAGTGCGTAGAGTTCGTGGTGCAGGTTCACCCATATCCTTGTTCTCTTTTATTTCCATAGCACGCGCAGCAGCAGCTGATCGAGCAGGTATTTCAGGAGGAGGTCCAAAGATGTCAATGCCACTGAGTTCCTTAGATTTAGCATCTGAAAGCTGCTTCCTAGTTCGGCTCTCCAACTCGCTTTCCAATGTTCCACTCAACTCACGCTGTTTTGCAACCTCAGGGAGAGTGGTTGGTTTTTTTGGAGAAATATTTTCTTCAGTGCTGAATGAAATCTGACTTATACCGATTGCGGCTTGCTAGTATAGGACAAAAATTAAGAGGAAAGCCACTTAAGACTTGGGTGTTTAGCAAAATGCTAGTATTATCTAGAGTTGATCAGACAAGTGATAATTGCATAGGCAGCATAGCTGAATACCTTCACAATACGGACCGATGTTCGACTATTAAAACTACCAACAGAAGTTCCAGACTCAGTTGAACCATCTTCACCTTCCGCAGCAAAAATTTGGCTGCCATTCAGCTCTTTCAACTTATAACCAGAACAAGGCTTCCTGAAAGCAGGAAACAAGACTATTTTTATTGAACATCATTGGATAGACAACAATTTGAATATGCCAAAGTACAAATACCGAAATTCCAGTGGTTTTAAAGATTATAGCAACGAAATTTATAGTTCCAAAAATCCCTATAGAGGGCACTCTAAGGAAGGAGCATAGATGGCACACCCACTGAGGCAACTCTTTAATAGAGTTGATCTATAATTAAATACACATAAGTAATGATATGATAAAGTTATCAGCATTTGGTAACCAATGTCGGATAAGGAATATTTCCATATCCTGATCTCCAACATCAAAATACTCATCACAAGTGACAATAATAAGAGTATTAATTCTTTACTCATGTAATGAAGAAACATATAAATATACGTATACAAAACAATTTAGCTACTCCGTACATGGATTTATACTATATAATTTATATTGTCTAGAATTAAATATTTTACCACAAAAAACAATATTGATCAAATCTAAGTCCTAAAATCAACTTCCAACAACTCAACCACCCAAGAAAAATTGACTTGCTTCCAATTTTCCATTCTATTCTAATATAAGCTTGTAGTGTCACCGACACTCTTCTTTATATTTTCTTACCCAAATATTTTTTTTTTCTTAATATGTTTTCGCTATTTCAAGTCCAAATCTTTATTTATGAAATTTATTTTTGTAAACCAGCAGTCGACGATGATGCAGGGATAAAACCAGCCCCACAAATTTTTTAATCCAAATATTAATAATTAGTAAATTCAACATAGATTTATCACCAAGGATTACAGATTTTTTAAGCAACAATAATAAATAATAATAATAATAATAATAATAATAATAATAATAATAATAATAATAATAATAATAATAATAATAATAATAATAATAATAATAATAAATAATTTCAAACTGAATCAAATCTTTGGAAAATAAAAATGAATTAAGTTCACAAAATTGACTAAGAGCTATAAATTAAAAACATAGAAAGGGGGAAAACAGAGAAATGAACAGATTTGAAGAAAGCTTAAGCATTCAGAACCTTTTGTTAAGGCTTTCAGCTTCTTCATCAGTGATCTGACCTCCAAACAGCACCTTACTGATTCCATCCGATGGCTAGCCAGAAGAGAACAACAAATTACTCGAAAAGTAAGACATTGCAAATATCTGACACGGTCGGAAAACGATACAGGATTTGGAGGTATATACCTGATTGGATCGAGCGGTGGGGCGAGAGACATTGGCCGAGGAGGAAACTTCCGGCGGCGGAGCTTCCGACCAAGTTAGCAGATCTGAAGTTGAAGAGTGAGGCTTCCGAACAGGTGTTGCTTTCTGCATTTTCCTTTCTCTCTCTCTCTCTCTCTCTCCGTCGACTACTAGTCAGTGAGTGGCAACTCAAATTTTGAACTGGAATTGTAAATAGTGGAGTTCTGTTTTGCTTAGCGTTAGTGATAAAATATGAAATTTTAGCCCTATAAGTTTAGGCAAATTCAATTTCGGTCCTATATATTTTAACTTTTTTTTTAATATAGTCTTTTAGTCTAGTATAGATGATTTCATTGAAAATATCTTTCAATTTGATTGCCATCATTTTTTTTCATCTTTTATTGAAAGTTCTTTTAATTAATACTACAACAATTTTGTAATTCCTTAATGAATATAGATAGGTGATGGCATCATTGTCACGTGGTCCTTATGATGAATAAACACAAATTAATTGGTAGAGGTTCGGTTGAAGTTGACCTACATCTACCTGATTCACAATTTTTTTTTAAGTTAATATCATTTTAGATCCTATGTTGAATTCAATCATTTTAATCATTTAATTTTTCGAAAAAACTTATAATCTCCTTTTCAATTCTATTATATTTTTTTTGTATGTTAGAATTTAAATTAAAGAGTAACTAAAATGATTTACGGTATAAACTCGATTCATAGAAGAATAACTTATTATTTTTAACTTTTCAATTTTAATCTTTTAACATCAATTTCAATCTTTTAACTTTTTATTTTTTAATTTTAATTATTTTGCAATTTTTTTATAAAACCTAAAGGATTTGGAGGTCCTGTAAATTTAATTTTTCTTTTAATAAAAGAACTAAAATTTTAAAAAAAATTACAAAATTATTTAAAATGGTACAGAAAGGATTATTAAAATTGAAAGACAAAATGTTAAAAGAATAAAATTAATTTAACCAGAATTATAGGATTTTTTTTTTCTTCCAATGAATAAATAAGTAGTAGTAGTAGTAAAGTTTACTCTGCTTTTTTGGGGCCATTCAATTTATTTTTAATTTGTAATAATCATAGTGGTCACCACACAATTCAAGGGGGAATGATTGCTACCCTACTAAATATGAGTATATTATACTATATAAATGTAATACTATTTATGTTGTATCTACAAGACAAAGAAAAAGAAAAAATGTGCACCTTAATATACACATGAATTTTAAGAAATCTTATTTTTTATTAATTTTATTGATTTTTTTTTCTTTGATAATACTAAGCAACAATTAAGTGTAAATATTTATATTACTATAAAAAATTATAAAATCATCATGCCCGCTAAAAGTCTTTCAAGTCCAATGGAGTATTTGTTAAAGTGAGATACTAAAATATTTTCCTTTCAGCGTGATGGAAGTGGAACGGGTTATCAGTAGATTCTCTTAATTACAAATTTAATTGTTGGTGGGTTCCGTTGGGCCGTAAATATGGGCCCATAAACATCTTTGATTGATTTGAGCGTTATTTGGGTCTGGACCAGAAAGCCCAGATATAACTCAGGCCAATATTTATTTTAAATATCATCAGCCGCTCAGTTATATTAGTTATAACAAATGAACACACTAATGTAAACTTTTCCAAAAATTAATTTAATAGAAAAAAAAAATACAATTAATTAAAATAATAACGGTCATCATTAGACAATCTGACGATTTACGCGTTCTTAATATGTTATAATACAAGAATATCAGGTTCAATTTTCTACTTTATTTGTTGATCCACATGATATATGTTTTGGCAAAAGCTTCTACGTCCCCGGGACACGAAGGGATACTTAGTGTTCCCATGTAAACACAATCCTCCCCCTCCAACCTTATTTTAAACATATGTATTGCTAGGGGTTTAAATTGTAAAGGGGCGTGGAGATTGCAAAGGCGCACAGAATGTGCTCCGTGCGCCCGGGTGCACAGGAGCCTCTCTCATATGTTTTATAATTGTTTTCTAAATTGATGCTACTCATGATTATTTATAGAGTATAATTTTTAGCTTACAAAACATTGATGAAATATATAAGTGATCAATGTGTCAATTACATTACCCAACACCTCTAGCATTAAAACTTGGTGTTTTATTTTCTTGAAACAACCCTAAAAGTGGACCCAAAAAAAAATAAAAATAAAATCAAATTGCTTCTAAAGCAGCTTCAATGCCAAAAAATTCATAATCAGCACAAGTTTTGCAGCCACCATCCATGCAACCACAGCCCTCATTCCAGCTTTCTTGACTAACCCTTTTTCTTAATTTTCTTATTATATCAACTTCTTGAATTTACAGTGCAATTTGCAATGCAATAGGGTTGGATACACTTTTGAATCTCCATGTTGGCTGAAACGACGACGTCTTTCCACGAAACTTCAGCCCTGCCAAATGAGTTTTGAGCCCTGAATTCTAGCAATGAGTGGTGCGGCAGATTTGCTTCTCCACCGGAGCTCGACGACTAGGTTTTCTTGTTCGAGAAAGTTGATGGATGAAGAGGTCCCTATGCAATCTAAAGAAAATGTTTGGTTCCAAGAGATGGAGTCGGAGTTTGATGCCATCTCTTGGCTTTCTATCCTCACTCTTGCTCTATTTTCCTGCAGAGAGATAGCATCTAACGAATGCAACTCTACTAGGGTTTATGATCATGTTTTTGGCTTCTATTATCCTCACTTCACATCTGAGAGAAGAAGAATGGTGCTCAAAATCCATATGTGAGAGAGAGATTTATGAAGGGAGGACATAGTGTGAGTGGAGATATATATATAGTTGCTAACATGTTGAGTATAGTAGATAGGATCATAAATTCACATTATTTTATAGGGTTCATAAATTCACATTTTAATGTACTCCTTCCCTCTCAATAAAATTTTCACTCTTTTTCCATTTGTTTGTCTTATTACACTTTTTACCTTCTAAAAAATAGTAAAAGTTAAAAAATATATATATAAATAAATAAAAAATTCATACTTTCAAAAAATGTCACTCTCACCTAGCACATATAACTTAAATGTATTACGGTATAACTGAATGAGTGTGATAAATAGGAGTAGTATGTACTAAGAGATCAAAAATTTTGGTATCTCATTTCAGATGACATGTTGAAGAAAAAAAAAAAAACTAAATTTAATAAAAAAAAACGTTAACTCTAAATATTAGATTTATTTCAATCTTGTACAATATTTAGTTGTATGTAGGGCTGGGGAAAAATATCGAAATTTCGGTATACCGCCCTTATCATATCGAAAATATCGATTTTACTGAAATTTTAGGTATGCCAAAATTTTTGGTAAGATATGATACTGTATTAAAAATCTTGGTACGATAAAGATATATAAATTATCAATACCGTAAAATATTTATTTTTTGGGCAATATGATACGATATACCATACTACATGATATATGTAATTATAATTATTATTTATATATTATAATTTTTAATTAAATTATATATATATATATACTATTTAATTAAAAGATTAAATTTAAAATCCTAGTGTAAATTACATAATTATAAATGGGTGATAAAGTTGATTGGCTTTGATGATATCTTGTATTTCTTTTTTAATTACGTAGTTTTATCCTATATACAAATTTAAAAGTGTTGATTTTAATATAAGTTCCATATGGTTCTTGTGTAGATCTATTGGGTACTATTTATTTAATGACAAACAATTATGTAAATCGGGTTCACATACATTAATTATATAAATCTGTTACTTTTTAGTATATAAAAAATTACTCTTTATCATATAAATTGTTACTCTTCTAAATTAAAAAATTACTCTTCAAATTCTTGTAAATCCTGATTTATCGATTACTTTTTAGTACATGAAAAATTACTCTTTAGACATATGAATTATTACTCTTCTGTATAGAAATTATTACTCTTCAAGAGTAATATATTATTATATAATAAAGGAAGATTTTGGTTTTATTAGGTGGCATCATGAGAGTAATTTAGGGATGATGTGGAATTTTCTTAGAATTTTAATTTTTTAATAAATTTGTCAAACTTGCTAAGGAATGAGAGTATGGATAGTTTATTTGACAACCAAACTTGTTAAGGAAGGAAATGGTGGTTACATTATTTCACAATCAATCAAAAAAAAATTATTTTAATTAAAAATTTACCTAATCTTAAAATATTTTTAATTTTTTTCATTTTGAATCTTTTTTAAGTAAAAATTATATCAAATTAATCGGTATCACATGATTTTCAATTTAACATCCATATTGCTAATATATAATTGGAGTAATATTATTCTCAAATTACATGAATATCTTTTTAATTTTTATTATACTTACAAGGAAAGGTTTTAATTAATGAGGTGTCATCACTATAAATAAGGATGATATGTAATTTTCTTATTTATTTTAATTTTTATTTAAGTTTATAATAAATTAAAATAAATAATTATGGATAAATTTGATTGGTAGTGTACACACAAAAATAGAAAATTGATATCCAAAGTTATTATCAATAAAAATTCAATCACATTCTTTATATTTTATTTTTTTAAAATCTATTTCATCCAAATTTTTAAAAGTTTATAACTTTTAAAAATTAAGTTTATTATTAATAAAAATTATATCAAATTAATTATCTTTTTACGATCTTTAAAACGACACGCATAGTGATATATATAGAAGACAATTTTAACTATATAATTAAAAGATGAATATTTATATATTATGAGATGAGATAATCATATATTTAATTAATAGTTATAAATTTTATTTAATCATATTTGTTAAATATTTATTTAAAATAATATAATATAATATAATTTATATTTAATTAATAACAATGTAATTTTTTGCTAATTATTCTGTGCACACGGGTGCACTGTGCACCCACTTTCAGATTTGTATATAATTATGAATAAAAAAATATATACAATTATGAATAAAAATGTATATGCTGTATGATTTTCTGTTGGTTTTTTTTAATGAAAATTTAAATGTAAAAAAATATATAATCATTAAGAAATATATATACAAATTTAAATTAAAACTTATATACATGTAGATGCATTGTGCATTTGGGTGCACCAAATATCAACTATTTTTTTTATGGAAGTAATAATACATGTTCTATTCAACGTAAAAAAAATATAATATTTAATTATTATACTTAAACAATTTTAAAGTCAATTATATTTGTTCTTATTTTAATATTTAATTGAAAATACATTTTTAGATTGATATTTTTTAAGACATGTTATAATAAAATTAATTATGAAAAATATTTTATATCTATATTTAACCCTTAAAATTATGTAAATTCCTAAAATTTAAGTTATGTGTAATAATCATGTACATATGCATGCTTGAGAATGATTTATGTAGATTTAAAAGTAATTTTCCATTCACATATTTTGATATCAACAACCATCATGAATCGTTCCATTGCTCCAAACAAATATATTGTTCTGGTATTCTAACCAAACATACAATATATTATTCGAAATACTCTAATCGAACACAACATAAATCTTAATTATTAGGATATTTATGTCTTATTAATTATAAATATTTAAATTTAAAATTTTTATTATGCTTAACAAATTTGGAGGTACGAATAGCCAATTCCATAAAAAATTCGATTATCCCGCGTATTACGCGGGCTTCATACTAGTTTTTTATATACTAAAGAGTAATTTTAAAAAATAGAGTTTACATGTAAACCCAGTTTATATGAGACTCACTCTTACTCCATATTTAATTTGGTCGTTTGTGTATTATCGTATATTTTTCTTATTATGAATTTGTTATCTAGTTTTAGAATTTGTTTTATCTATCTTTCACTTTTCTAGAATAGTTTTTAATTAGATTTATTGAATTTTAGGTGCATAACGGCGTAATAAGTTATCTAATAGTACGGTATATACCGACATTTTAGGTATGATACGATATACCGAAATATCGATAAGCAGAAGGTATACTATTTTTCTATACCGAAATATCGGTATACCGAACTATGGTATACCAAAAATTTAGGTAAGGTAACGGTATGATTTTTTATATACCAAAAATTTCGGTACGGTATATGGTATGACCAAAAATCTTCGGTATGCCATACCGCCCACCCCTAATTGTATGATAGATGATACACGTAGGGATGGCAACGGGTAGGGTACCCACTTATTTTGGGGTACCCGTACCCGTATCCGATTAAAAAATAAATACTCGTATCCGTATCCGTCCCGTTTAAAAAAATTATTATGATATCCGTACACATCCCATTACCGTTTATCAATACCCGCGGGTACCCATACCCGTTTAATATTAATTTATTATATATATTTATATTTTTTATTGTCTAACTAAGTATAATAATAAAAATTACATTATTATTAATTAAATATAAAATAAATATAATATAATTTTTATTATTTTAAATAAATATTTAATAAATATGAATAAATAAAAATTATAACTATTAATTAAATATATAAAATATCTTATCATATATAAATTATATAATATATATTAAATTTTATAAATATATATATATAATCGGGGTACCTGCGGGTATTCGAGGCATTACCCGTACCCATCACAAACTCTAATGGTATTTTTCACAACTACCCGTACCCGTCCCAAACCCATTTACAACTACCCGTACCCTACCCATTAGGGTTCTGGTAGATCGGGTATCCGAAAATACCCGTCTCATTGCCATCCCTAGATACACGTAGAAAAAAAAAGGGTATGTATTTTCTTGGAAGGTTGCTAAACTCTTCTATACATCCACTAGCCAGTTGGAGATTATGGACTATAATCACCGGCCAATTACAAGGATTTAGCTTTAATTGCAATTGATTGTTTGATATATTATATAATACCATGCAACTTTAAATTAGTGCACAACAATTTAATCACCCTATTTTCAATTTATTTAATTAAACTCTTGGGCGTCTTGAAGGGTTAATAATCCTCCATTTAAAACGTCCCTTAGCGCAGGCAAGTGTTGAGTTAAAACTTGATAGTATTGGGCTTCACTTTAATTGTGGTTTGATGTTTACAAATTTGAAATACATCTAAATTTTAGAAAACATAAAATCTAAAGAATGAAGACCAAATGTGAAACAACGTTTTATAATAATTACTATAATAAAAGAAAACACGAAATAATGCATATACATATGTAGACTTTGTAGTGTCCGGTATAATCCTCTGTTTAGGTTTGAATTGAGATCCATTATTAATTAACCGTAGTCGTGTGAGTTTCATCACTTAGGATAAAGTGTATAATGTATTTAATACTTGGGTTATTCTGGGGTGCACCGGTGCACCCCATGTTGATAGGCTAAAATAGGTGTAGTGGGTGATTTTTTAAAAAATAAATTTAATTATATTAATTTAATTTTTTCCTTCGTCCCACATTAACGTATTACCATTTTAGACGTCTTATTTTAATAGTTACATTTCTCTTTTGATAAATGAAATTTACACAAAATAATTAATATATCTAAATAAAATCCACACAACACTAATAAATGCGGGATGTAGGAATTATATAATGGGTGAGTTTTACCCTTTTGCGCTCACTTTTTAAATCAAAGTGATGTAGGATTCATTTTTCCAAAAAAAAAAATAATAATAATAATAATAATTACTTTAAAATATAACAAAATACTAAAATTTATGCGGATGTTAGATTTCATGTGAACGTAAGATAGCGCACACGTGACATGGAGAAAAAGAAGAGGAAGAAAGAAAAAATAAATAAATAATTGGACCCTCACCCTAAAGATTTATGTATTGACTATTGAATTAGGACGTTCATAGGGATATATCACAGGCCATCCCGACCCGATAAATAACTGTGATATAATTTACAAAATGCAATCCAAATATCAGAAAAACCATACTGGTTATTAATCTCAAATAGCGTAAACTATTACAATTCTTTATAATGTTACTCAAGTTTCAATTATTTTCATAGCATCTGTTAGCCCTGAGAGATGACAATGAACGAATGAATAAATTTTTCATGAAAAATAAACAAATAGATTCAATTCCATTCACATAAGAAAACAGAGTAAAATATAATGTGGTAAACATTAAACTGATGTGTATGGAGTAGAACAAAAACCAACATCCCAAAATCTCTTATCGTAATGAATAGTTAATTGCATAACATTTTAAATTACCTCAGACTAGACCAGCAACACCACAAACCGAAAAGAGGGATCAGGGAATCCACGGGAAAAAACCAACAGAAAGAGCTTCCTACAAGTTATTAAGCAGCACCTGATGCCTTGAGTTGAGAGAGCCTGGACCTCTTCTTCGCCAAGCTTTCGCTGCGTCTGTCCCTTTGTTCCTTCAATCGACTAGCTAGAAGCTTCTGGTACTCAACAGCTTCTGCCTTTGCCTTGGCGATCCTCTTCTTCTTATCTGAGATTCTAGCTCTCTTCCTCTGCAAAGTCAATGGAGTGACCAACCTCTGGATCTTAGGAGCTTTGCTGACTTTCTTACCTACATTCAATACATTTGAAATCTGTAAATATAGATAACTATTGAACCATTGTGATCATTCTGACATTCTCAAAGCTACAACTGTATCCACCAAAACATACCTGATTTGGTGGTGAATGTACGACGGTAGGTGTTGACATACTTCCTAACATCATCCTCCTTGGAAAGGTTAAACAGCTTGCGGATCTTTGAAGCCCTCTTCGGACCTCTCATTCTAGGCTTTTCAGTATCAGTGAGTCCAGGAAGATCATTCTCGCCCTTTTTCACGATTACCAAATTCAGAACAGAAAGATCCTGGCTGACAATGCACCCACGAACGGACTTCCTTCGGCGCTCTCCATTTCTCCGACCATAACCACGGAAGCATGGGGTACCTATTAAAACAAGCCAATAACACAATCAGGGGAACTCAGGCAAGATTATAAACTATCTGTAGGACAGTCTCATAAAAACATTTCATGTACCTCGATGCAGCAAGAGTCTCACACGACCAGGTGTCAAGACACCTTGCTTCATGGGGAAACCTTGCTTATCACAACCACCCATTATCTTGAAAACATAGCCCTTGAACTCCTGGAACATAAACACATTACAGCTGTTTTAGAACATTGTTGAGATACCAACACGAATGTGCTTGACATGTGGTATAATATGTCCATAAGCATACCTCACCCAGGGGATCACCAATGACCTCTTGAGAGATCCTCTTGTCAAAGAATATGCGCCTGTAATTATCAGAAATAAACTAAGGTCAGTAAGGTGTATGCACATAGGCAACAATATAAATTCCAACAAAACTTGAAAACAGAGCAAATTAACTATAATTTAGCAACAAAAGACACCATAACAAACTGGCGCTCGTACTGCCATGCCATCATTCATATGGGTGTTTCAATATGATTCTAATCATAGAATCTGAAATATAATAAGCACATGTGCACATGAAATCAAAGATATTAAGGAAAATGTTCAACTCAAACAGTCGAACAAAACAACAATGTCATAACAAGTTATCAAAAAGAGAGCTTATTAACAACAACTGAAATTGTTCAGGCAAAGGCTCAATAGAGTGACCTTATCTTAACCCAGACACATGTACATAATGATCAAAAGAAAACACTGATTACAGAACACAACCACATGTTTGAATCCAAACAGACTGTGCATACATGAAAGGGCACAAACTAACTACATAAGAAGTTGTTATCATTCCGCAATCGACATTACCACCATCTCGAGTGAAAATAGGAAACAAAAGTAACCGACTGAAAACAGCATCAAATACAACAAAAGCTTCTGAACATCATAGATAGAATTAAGTAAAGTGAACAAATAATTTACGATAATAATGAGATGGCATTGTAGATTCAAGGAATAGAATACATACAGTTTTTGGTCATCGTCAATCTCCAGTTTCTTCTGGCAACCAGTAGTCGGATTCGCTATGTTGAACTACAACATTTTTCCATCAAAAAGCAAACTAGATTAATAAAACTTAGATTAAAAAATCACACGTATATGCATTCACGAATCCGTAGTAGTATTTGTTTTGCACCTTCATCTTCGACGAAGAGGTAACGCTGAAGAGCTGAAAAACGCAGCCGCAACCTAAGCCTCTCCAAATGAAAATTAGGGTTTCTGGATCGGAGATATTAAATAGTGCGCGTGTGCGTTTTATATGGGTCAGGACAAAGGGTAGCGGGTCGGGCGGGGGAGGGAAGTGAACCGTTTTTAAAATTTTAATTTTAATTTTTTTACATTTTATTCATGACAAAAACTTGTAGTGTATTTTTACATTTTAAAATGTGTAGTGTATTTTTACCAATAATTGAATGAGTAAAAATATGTAAGACATCCCAAAATAGAAAGTGAGTATAAATAGGTGAGAAATTATTTCTAAGTTTTTTAAGAATAACATCACAATATTTTTGTTTTGACGTTATCCATGCATAAATGGATGGGAAATTGCATAGGTAAAGATAACGGGTTGAGATCAGTTCAACTTAAAGTTCAATCGAAAATTTAATTTACATATTTTAAATTATATTTTATAGAAGTACAATTTATAAATGAAATATATAATCACTAAAATTATTTTACAAGTTAAAAATTCAATTTAAAATAAAAATATAATTAAATAAAGATTTACTGTATAATTTATTCAATACACAATAAGAAAATAAAATATAAAAAAATTAAATAAATACAAAAGTGATAACTTTTTTAGAGTAAGTATTGGGGGAGACCGTCTCACATATAAAATTAATAAAAATATAATTAAATAAAAATTATTTTTCGACGAAACGCTAGAGCTAGCAATCAAGAAGTTCCAAAAATTCAACCGTCTCAGCATCACCGGTGCCCCCGATCAAGAAACCATAAAATTAATATCAACACCACACTGTGGGAATCCCGATTTGTATGAACCCGGTGCATATCCATTCTCGTAAGCCTCAAAAACTCATTAGGGTTGACTCATAAATGAAAATCTTATTGAATAACCGTTTTTATTATAATTATTATGATGCTTGTTTCATGTTTTCAAATTTTTTACCGTCTCTAGTTTATGACTTTATTAATATATGGATGTGAATTTATTTTTGTTGTTATAAAAGAAGGTTATAAAATTCCTTAAATATGTGTTCTGTATAGTAGTATATACCAATATGTCCAGAGTATTTTGTTGTTGATGGATTGTTTTTGAATTTGTTACATCCTAAATTAATATATCAGTATTTGTTGATTTATTTGAATTTATTTTAAATTTTCCAATATATTGTGTGCATCAATTTAATCTCACTAATTTATGTTGTGATCCTCTCATAATTAGTTGGAGATATTGAGAATTTAATACTTCTATGAAAATCTTATTGAATAACCGTTTTTATTATAATTATTATGATGCTTGTTTCATGTTTTCAAAATTTTTAATGGGTTTGTAACCGTCTCTAGTTTATGACTTTATTAATATATGGATGTGAATTTATTTTTGTTGTTATAAAAGAAGGTTATAAAATTCCTTAGATATGTGTTTTGTGTAGTAGTATATACCAATATGTCCAGAGTATATATTTGTTTTTTAATTTGTTACATCCTAAATTAATATATCAGTATTTGTTGATTTATTTGAATTTATTTTAAATTTTCCAATATATTGTGTGCATCAATTTAATCTCACTAATTTATGTTGTGATCCTCTCATAATTATAATTAGTTGGTGATATTGAGAATTTAATACTGCTATATGTTGAGAATATAATTATTTTTGGATAAATCTTGTACGTGAGACTTTATGCCCTTATGAGATCCTCTCACATGAAACAGATAAAATATAATAAAATTATTATCACTTCTGCTCTTTTAAAATATTATCACGTTTACTATAAAATGCTATTTTTTTATTTATACTATAAATTGTTCATGTAATCACTGAATCATTATCACTTTTCATCGATTGAGTATCACTTTCCATTAATAATGTTATTACATTTTATTCGTCTTACGTAAGAGTTTACGTGAGACAGTCTCGCACAAGTCTTTACCATTATTTTTACAGGTCTTTGCCATTATTTTTTCAATCCATAAAGAGAGACCATGAGACACACTATACACCCTAATTCATGTGAGACTTAATACTTCCTTAAATTAAATAAGAAAATAAATAAACTATCACTATATGTATCAAATCAAATAAGAAAATGAGTAATATTCCTGTGCAACCTAGTCACGGTGCATCCATTTTCAGAAAATATACAATTATGAGCAAATATATATAATTATGAATAAAAATGTATACACTTTGTTAGCAAGTTTTTTTTGTTAATTTTGTTAGTTTTAGTTTTTCATGAAAAATTGAGTGTAAAAAAGTATACAATTATTAAGAAACATGTATACACTATTAAATAAAATGTTATACATATATGGATGCTAGTTTTTTTAATGAAAAATTAAATGTAAACAAAATACAATTAAAAAACATATATACACTATTGGATAAAAAATTAATAACATATGAGTGCACTCTTACCCTGCACGGATATCAACTCTAAGAAAATATAGTATATGGCTTGCAAATTAGTTATTGTGTGCACTAAATTAATTTATTAACCTCACTAATTTATGTTGTGATCTCTCATAATTAGTTGGCGATATTAGATATATTAATATATTTATTTGTATTTAGTAATTATATTTTGACTCTAATACATGCCAACTTGAGCTTGTTAACATTAAGATTTGGCCCCAAATATCAGTATGGAGTTTGGATGATTTTTTTCACTTTTAATTCAATCCATGAACTTTTATATCATGTTATGACTTTATTATTTTATTATAGTATAATAACTTGAAAAGTTTTAAATTTAAATTTTACCATGCGGTGCAATTTGGAAGGAACAAAAAACGGTTTTTTTTTTCGAAGATTGGATTACAATCGCAAAAAAAAAAAAAAAAAAAAAAAAAAAAAAATGAAAGCTAATGTAATATAGGTCATTCATGTCAATAATTGGATAGCACCACGTAGGACTGTTAAATGAGTCGAGCGATCCCGAGTATTGCATACTCAAGCTCGACTCGATTAGATAATGAGTTGCGAGCTTATCACAAGCTCGAGCTCAAACGAATAATTCTAGAGCCGAGCTTGAGCTCATCTCGACTCGTTAAGCAAAACGAGTCGAATTTTTCGAGTTTTATTAAGCCTTCTCGAACCCTTATTATATTAATTTATTATTTATTATTATATTTAATAATAATTAATATAATAATATAATTAAATAATATTTATTATTATTAATTAATATTATTATTACTGTCGAGCTTTATCGAGATGAGAATAAAATGAGCATAAGATGAGCTCGAACTCAAGCTCGAGTAAGCACGAATCGAGTCGAGCTCGAGTTTTAAGGAGCCGAGCTTTCGAGCTACTCGTTTCGTTTAAGAGCACTACACCTAGGTGCCCAAAAGGTGTGGTGGTTTATTTTACTATTTATTTAATAATTTGTTTATATATATATATATATATATATTTTTTTTTTTTTATTGGATCAGGAAATTTCGTGAAAAAAACAACAATTTTCAGATATTCTCATATTTTCAGAATGGAAATAGAAGGATAAAAAACACTACTCCCATGAAAGTAAATTATTACTGCCCTACTTCGAAGGGGGGGTTTATTCAGTTGAATCATTTAGAACTTTTCGTTTCGTTTAGGTTAAACTGGTTGTATTGATCTGTATGGTTTTGTATTGTGGGGGTGAATATTGGGGGAAAAGGCATGATGGGAGTCTCATCTGAGAAGGACGCAAGTGAAGCAATGAAATTATGTGTGTTTGATTTGAGAAGGGGCCAAACCGAAGGGCAGGAATTGGACAAGATTCTCTTCTTCTATCCTGCTGATCTACCCATTACGACGCAGCTTTCTGTTATTGGCCTCAGCGAAGGCCTCGTTACTTTTACCAGGTAGATTAATTAATCGGATTTATCAGTTGGTCCTTTGTTTAATTTATGATTTATGCGTATTTGTGGATCCAATTCCCAAAGCTCTTAATGTGTAATTTCTTACAGAATTTTTTCTCCGGAGGCACCTTGCGAGGTCATCGAAGCTGAGAGGCATTCTCATGTTTTTTATGAGGCCGAGCCAGATATATGGATGGTGATGGTGCGATAACTTTTCCTTATGAAGCACTTATTGCATTTTCTAGTTTACTCTTTGAGTCAACATGTGTTTTCTTCATGGGAATTTCATGATGGAACCGAGTATGTAAAGATATTTTAAAAATGACTTGTGAGATGTATAAACTTCCTTAATTGTGTGTTTTGCTGTGTCCCGGTTCTCAAACTGCATTTTATGTTAAAAATGTTTTCAAATTGATTTCCCAAGATTAGGAACTTCATACTTTGTTCTGATTTACCTACAATAATTTCATCAACGTTAGTTTAACTTGGCTATCTTCGTGATTCTCCCTCCGCGATAAGGACTCCCATTTGACCTTTTGCAGCAATCTTGGTTAGAGTGGAAAAAGTTAAATAGTTTATAATTTTAGAAAAATATCCAACATTGCATATGTTGTTTTATTGTAGATCATTTTTCTCATTGGAATGTTAACATTGACAATCTCTTTACGTTATGGTAGTTTATGACCTACCACAGTAATATTAGTTTTCTCCTTGATTAGGTAGTAGAAAAAGAGGAATCAGAAGCCATTTGGCGAGCTGATGCTTTACGAAGGGTTCTTAAAGAAGTGCATTCGCTTTTTGTGATGTTTCATGGATCTGCTAGAGCACTAGTTGATAAAGATCCAAGTGGAGGACTTGTCAGAATCAATTTGTATTATTTCATCATGGACTTTTTAAGTGGTGAGTTTATTTTATGAGCTCTCTAACCTACACGTAGATGCACCCTGTTTCCTCATATTTGCTATTGTTTCAACTTAAGTTACTAATTGTCAGCATTTGAAAAGCGATCTCCATTGGAATATTGCTGCTGGGGTAATGCTGCAGTTGCTGTATCAAATTCACGTTTCATTTGTGCACTTGGAGCAATCTGAAGTTGACATTTTCACACCTTGCATTTTCTCTTTGGGTCAGATTTTTCTATTGGGACGAAACTCCAGTTGCCAAACTTTCGTGACTCTCTGAAAGAGCGTGGAACTTTGCAGATGTTAACTGTGGGGAGGGAGGCTGCTATTGAAGTTCAGGTTAGTTTTTAAGCAATTTTTGTTTTCTCTATTTTAATTGGTAACCTTCAATAACCTCTTACTTCTCAGAGATTATGGTAAGAACCCTTCAATAACCCTTCAATTGGTAAGAACCCTTCAATAACCTCTTAATTGGTAACCTTCAATAACCTTTTGTCTGTTTGCTTGATTTCTGCTTGTGCGATGCAACCCTACTCAATTAATTTGCAATGATTTAAAAGCAAAAATTAAGGCTATTAATAGATACTTATTTGATGTGTGTGACTGTGACTGTGACTGTGACAGATACTTAGGAAACATAATATTCTCGATATCTGTTTTTTACTTGGTCAGTATAATATTTGTCAAGCCACCAAAGAGACAGATTTTATATTTATCTTGTCATGCTTTTTTAATTATTTCAATTTATTAACAGTATCAATGTATTTTTTAAATAAAATGTCAACTTATATCTGGTTTCTGTCAGTCTCTTGTTACAGTTTTAGAATTATGTGCGGGAGACACGCAATGCTACTCGCTGACCATGTTCCAGGATCTACTTGTCTCGACAAATCTTTCTCCTGTATGGTTAGATCTTCTTATTTGTGTTTGTATTCTCATACATGATCCATATTCTTCCCCTTTGGGCTGCAGCTGATTTTGTCTCAAGCCTTATGCTTACCTGTTGTATAGATGTGTTTGTCATTTAAGATTTCTCTTATTTAATGCAGAATGTCTGACTTCATTTTCGACTCATCATTAAACTTTTTATTTTTGTTTTTCAGATTGACACTGTCAACCTATTTACTTATGCTGTCCTAAGGTTAACCCCGCTTGCCCTATCCCATGGAGCAAGTTCGTGGTCCTATTCACGCAAAGCAGACTCTGCATCTAATACTTCTGCTGGAGCTTTGCTATTGAATTCTGGCTCTGCTGTGGATCAATATTATAATTCAAGTAACACATCCCCACTTACTAGGCACAGTCATCCTCTGGTGAGACCTTTGCAAAACTCCAAGTGGTCCAAGGGGAAGGATGGATTCCTTACCACTGATATTTGGGGTACAGATGTTAATAGTTTGGTGCCTTTATGCCCAACCATTTGGCTTCATCAAACAGAGGAGAAGATGTATCTAATAGCTTATCAGCATCGAGGCCTTACCGTGATACTTCTGATTCCTGTCTCATCTGTCAGTGGGGAGCAAGAAATTTCTATGCTGAGGCAGCAAATTCTTGAAAATGTGAGTTTTATCTTTCTGCTGATTTTCTACAGATTGAATTTTTTCATGGAGTTCATCTTTGATTGCTGCTTTTTTATTATGGATAACTGCATTGACTCAGTTAATCAGTATAGTTTATTATAACTTTGTGGTGTTAAATGTAGTACGGTGGTGATGACTTCATGCTGGCGTCATTGTTCACTTCCTAAGACAATTTGCAATTTTCTGGCTATTTTAGGTATCGCTGAAGTTGATCAAAGTTGAGGAGAGGCTATCGAGAGGCTGGGGTGGTGAAAATGCATATCATGTAAGTGGATACCGTTATTTGTTGGTGGATGGCGATAGATGTATATCTAGGTCTTCTCCACCAGGGAAAGTAACGACTTTGACAAAGGTGAGTCCCATCCCTTTAGTAAGTTCCTAACACTAATAGACACTGATATCGTCAAATTTTGACTGTATCTGCTTCTGCTTTCTTCAGACTTCAGTGTGGGAGGACTCTCATTGATTAACATGTTCTTGTTACTTTTATTTCCTTTGATTGTATCTGGTTTTATGCACGTATATTATTAGCTTATAAGAGAAGCATGTTAGTAATTCCTGTTTTCTATGATCTTATTCTGGTGTTCATGGTTTCTTTATTGTTGACTGCACCAGGAATCCCTGATGGCCCTGAGTAAGCTCCGAGAGGAGGTTGACTCAGTTAAAAGTAGATCTATATGGAACAATTCAAACCTCGAGAAGGACCTCGAAATATCCATTCGAGCAAAAAACAATGCTTGGCTCATTGCTCGGGTTACTAGAGGAAAGGAGCTCTACATGGTTCTTGAGAAAGCCAATGAGACCCTTCTGTATGCCTCGGATGCAGTTGAGAAGTTCAGTGAAAGGTACTATTTATGCTTCTTGGTCCTGAACTGTTTAATGTTTATATCAAGAATCAAGATAAACGAATGCGGTGTACATCTATCAGTGATTGCTGTCTGAAATACATATTTTGTGACATTTTAGCTGATATGAGCATGACCCTGGTTCATATTCTGACAGAAATATTGCAAGAAATAAATTTTCATATATCCTGAATTTGCAGGTACTGCAATGGTGCATTTTCGTTGGACTAAACTACCATTGCTAATGTGACAGAAGATAAATCGATGGAATGATCCCCTTGTTCTGTGAGATCTAATCTGAAGAAGCTACTTATATTATATATATGATCTTGTAGCAGTTTGGTAACATTAGAGAATAATTTTTTGGGAGATTAATATTTCTGTCATACAACAATAAAAGGTTTTCTTGTTCATATGAATTACCAGATTAGCCTACCGTTCGCCCTCCAAAGTAATTTCCAAATCATCATCACATTCTAAAACTTTGGAGCCACGTCCTCTCTAATTTTAAAAATATATACAATGTATATGTAAAATTACTTAGGGAGGATTCAAAATGTATAAAATTCTGCTTAAAATTATTAGAGAAGAAATAAATGTAGACTTGTAAAAGATTGTGGTGATCTATTAAACATTTTTCAACCACTAAAATACAATATTTTCTCAAATGCTACATTAAAATGACCTGGCGTGCAGAGAAGAAATGTTTTCACTACTAAATAAATGGAATGGGTAAGTTGGAGGATAAAGAGTAAAAACCCATTTAAGTCCTATTTTGTAAATTATAATAATGATAATATTAAGTGTAATGTGAACTATAGTAATTATAAATATATAGCACTATATTTTTAAATCAAAAGTTTCCAATGAATATAATGTTAACTATAGTAATTATAAATATATACTATATTTTTAAATCAAAATGACACTCTTACTTTTCTTTATTTTTTATTTATTTTATTAAAAAAATTACTATTCTATTTTCCTAAAACAAAAAAAAATTGTCAGCCAGTTTTTTAAGGGCGGCAGATATCCATATCGGTTAAATGATCGAAGATTAAATATGAAGATTCCGTGCGCCTTTGCAATTTTCATGCCCCTTTTTAATTTAAACCTTCATTCAATTTTCATGCCCCTTTTTAATTTAAACCTTCATTCAATATATAAGTTTAAATAAGATTGAAGGGGAAGGGTTGTGTTTACATGGGAGTTGGGACACACGGAGTATCCTCTGTTCGGGGGCGAAGAAGCTTTTGTCAAATATGAATTTGGTGGTTTCACCACTCCGGCTGTCGGCGGTGGCGCTCAGCCGCGACAACTGACCATTCACCATCCAATCCTCACCACTCATATTTCAATTCCAATACTTGCTCGGCTATGGCTTTCCATGGGATATCTCCTCTCTCCTCTAATTTCCCCCATCCCCAACCCCTCATTTTTCAGAGCCTTATCACTCCACCCCCAGCAAACCTAATTAAACCAAGATTACCATTTCTCCCTACCATCTTCCAATGTTTTCCGTCCTTTTCCTCCTTCACTACAATCCCTTCTTCTTCTGCTGCTGTTGAATGGAGCGAAGCATTGCCCAGAAGAACGATTCACCTCTCAGTTCTTGGAATTGTGCTTTCAAGATTCTTGTTTTCCTCCAAAGCTCTGGCGTCGGAAGCGTTGGAGCTTGTTACGTATGCTGATTCTAAAGAAGGGTTTACACTCCTCGTACCATCTTCCTGGAATAAGGTTTCTTTCTCCTTCTGTTCTAAGGCATTTAATTATGGGGGGTTTTCTTCGATTTATAGCATTAAGATACTTGTCCATCCAGAGGTATTGGGCACAATTAGGTTTGTGTTTGGTTTCATGAGAGATGTGCCTTGGTTTTTTATGTGCTGGTTTTGGAGACTAATGTGGATGGCATCTATATGATAAGGTTGATAAGGCTGGAGCAACTGTTTTGTTTGAGGATGCCAGTAAAAAGGCAAACAATGTAGGGGTGGTGGTGAGTCCAACGAGGATATCCAGTCTTGGTGAATTTGGGACTCCTCAGTTTGTGGTGGATAAGCTTATCCTTGCTGAGAAACGCAAGGTCAGTCAATTCACTTTCTTTTTGCTGTTTGTGTTGGTCTTGGGAATATATTTAGTGAGCAAACATGGTGTAATTAATTATCTCAAGTCTGATGGGAGAACAAAACTGCAACCCTTTTTAGAGTGAATGTTGGGAGGTGTGTGTTATTTGTGGGAGGTATACTTTTAATTTTGTAAATGGAGAAACATAAACTGATTTAAGAGAAGTGTGGAATTGCTTCTAGGAGTCTGGTTGTAAATGTAGATTATGTGTTTATTTGATTAGTTGATATCATATTCTTGTGAACTCTTTGTTTCTCTGTCCTGTTATCATGAAATGTAAAGTTTGACGTTGTGCGGTTCCTGAGAAAAACGAACAGGTTTATAGCAGCATTGGACTATTGTGAGAATAGAACAACAGATACATTTGTATGTTATGATATTTTTGAAACCTTTCTTTATGAAGAATGAACCAGAGATCCTTGTCCATCTTTCTGCTCTTGCTTGTCTGATTATGACTGAATCAGTTTCATGTTCACAATGGAGATAATTACAACATTTCGTCTCCTCCCCCAGTAAAGCTATTCTATTTAAAATTCTTTCTTTGGTAGTAAAGAACTTATCGAGATGGAAGTTCAATTATTTAGGAGAGCACAAAGGAGGCTGAGGTCATTTCTGTGTCGGAGAGATCAGGCCGTGGTGGCCTTCAAGTGTATGAGTTTGAATACAAGGTTGATAGCACCAGAGGAGGGCCGAAGAGAGTCTTTTCTGCTGCGTTCGTGACATCTAAGAAGCTCTATCTTTTGAACATCAATCACTCTGATAGTTTAGAGAACCCTCTAGACACGATGAGAAGAATGGTTCTCGAACACGTTCTGCATTCATTTGATTCCATCCCTTCAACCTAAAGGGAGACAATGTCATGATATCACCCTCTTGCAGCATGTGCTTTTAGCTCAGAAACAGATGTAAGCTACCCCAGTTCTCAGGTTTTTGATTCTTGCTCCTTGCAGTATTATTATCACTCATTGAAATTATGAATGTGATCCTTATAGCATGGGATAGGATAGAAGAATGCACACTAGAAAAGGTTGTGATCATATTCTGACTATAGTTGTAAAAATTCAATTCTTACATTGTAATAATATTTCATTTGCCATTTACTCTGAACTTGTCATCAAATGGAAAGTTGCAATTTGCTCATTTATCCATTCGGTCATTCAAATGGTATTGATATAAAGAATTTGAACTGCATTGGTACAACACATTTGTTGTTCAAATATTTGAAAGAATGTGTGGTTTTATATAATTATCAAATATCTTGTAAATAAGATAGTCAACTAAATTAATTACTCCGTTCGTGTCTTGAGTTACAAAATATCCATCTATTTTTTGGGTTGAAGTGACCTAAAATAAACTATTCACATATGGGGCACACTTTCAACATTAATACAACTACTCACTACATATTAAAGTATTATATTCTCAGTATACTACACATTAAATTTTTATACTTTTTAATTAAAAAAAAGTAAATTATAACTTTAGTACATAGGGAATATTATTTTAGTTGGCAAATCCCTTCAAATGAGATGGAGATTCTCAATTCAACACCACCGAGTAGGCATGTTAAACAAGCTGAGCGAGCTCAAGTAGTGCATACTCGAGCTCGACTCAAGTAGTTATTGAGCTCAAGCTCGGCTCGATTTGATAATGAGTCTACGAGCGAGCTAGAGCTCGATTCGAAAATTACTCAGCCGAGCTCGAGCTTGGCTCGGTTCATTAAACAAAATGAGTCGACCTTTCAAGCCTTATCGAGCTGAATTTTAGTTAATATATTTAATTATTATATTAATATGAATAATTATCAATATATAATATTTATATTAATATTATTATTATTATTATTATTACTATCGAGTCGAGCTCGACACGATAACGTAATGAGTATTTAGGCGAGCTCGAGTAGCCACAAACCGAGCTCAAGTTTTAACGAGCTGAGTTTTCGAACAGCTTGTTTAATTTAACATCTCTATAATCGAGTATCATATGTCAGGGCGCATATGGCCAAATTTTACATTTTAGTATTTAATTAAAGTGAACAATCAAAGATACTTTATCATTAAATTATCAAACTCAGATTTTTTTTCATTTCATCGATTTTGTTTGAATCCGTCCTTTCTACCGGAAAAAAAGGAGGGTGAAGGATCTTCTTCGAAAATTCTTCTCTCGATTTAAAGAATAATAATAGAAGAAATTAACACTAGTACTATCCAAATAATCAACTAAATCAATTAATCAAAAATATAATGACAATGAGATTGAATTCCACATCTCAATCATTAATTACTCCACATAATTTCAAGTATCTATACCACAACAGTAGTTATAATTAATACGAGAAACACGGGTGGGGTCTGTAATTTATAAATTTAATTTAATTTAATTTGATAATTAAAAAAAGGAAATGCAGGGTATGCCCTAAAGTGTCGGTTGTCCTAAATTTGATCTTCTTTTATTTACAACCGACCCAAAATTGTCGGTAGTCGGTACCACTTCACATTTGTTAATACAAAGGGAAACTAGCCAATTAGCCTTTGTCCACGTCGTCCCCACTCCCCACATCAATACTACTCAATATCGTTCTCAAAAATAAAAATAAATGGAGTAATATTATATTAATAAGAGAGAGTGTACAAAAATATTTTCATTATGTCAAAACAAAGTCTTAGGTGGGTGGGATTGTAAGATATATTAAAATATGTTTAATTATAATTAAAATATATTATTTATAGTATGATGAATAATACATTAAAATATGATTTCAAAGTGATAAATTATATTTTAACTACCCATGCATAACTGTATTTTATTTATATACTTAATAAATACTCCCTCCGTCCGCCTGAAAGAGGGCATTTTGCTTTTGTGCACGTTGATTAAGGAGTATTATTATT
The DNA here is from genome assembly GCA_023678885.1 of Pogostemon cablin. Lineage (NCBI taxonomy): Eukaryota > Viridiplantae > Streptophyta > Magnoliopsida > Lamiales > Lamiaceae > Pogostemon > Pogostemon cablin. The sequence continues at coordinate 4,051,901 of CM042993.1, read as the reverse complement.
TAATGTGTAGTGGGTAGTTGTATTAGTGGGAGTGTGGAGCCCATATTTTAGTTGTATTAGTGGGTGCGTGTGGGTCCCATATGTGTAAAAAAGGAAATGACCCTCTTTAGAACGGACGACCAAAATGGAAAAAAGACCCTCTTTCGGGCGGACGGAGGGAGTATTAGAGTGACTTGATTAAGTATTAAACGATTTATCTCTCTACTAGCTTAAGCTTTTGATGAGGTGATTATTTAACAATAAATATACCTTAATAATGAATCAATAAGTTTCATGCTAATCTCACAAGACAGCTCAAATAATTAACATTCCCTCATTTAACAATAAATATACCTTAATAATGAATTTAACAATAAATATACTTTAATAATGAATCCATACGTTTCATGCTAATCTCACAAGACAGCTCAAATAATTAACATTCCTTTTGAATATTGCTATATTATTGCCTTAGATAAAATCTGTGTGTTAGAATAACTTGATTAAATATTAAATAATTTATCTCTCTCACAAACCGTCTCACAAGATAATTTCTCAATCTAATTATTACGAAAACTCCTTAGTCATGAATATCCAGAATTTTATCCCATATGATATTGGTAAGCTGCAAGACAGATGAATATTCATGACGTGACACATTTGATTAAAAAGTCAAAAATTAACAACAACTAACAAAATTATACATTGTCTTCTATTATTCCTTCTTGATCACATTATTTAAAAAGAAAAAGAAAAATATACTGTAAACTTTAAATGAGGAAAAATGATTCATTTGTGCATAATAGAGATGTTAATACGATTCAGGCCATAAGTCCGGCCCGTTTAACCCGAAAAAATATAGGTTTAGGTTTGTATAAATAGTGGCCCATTTAAATCAGGTTCTTTTCGGTCCGGACCGATTAGCCTGTAGATTAATAGGACTGGCCCGGTTAGTCCGATTAGATTTTTATAATAAAAAATTAATTAATAATATACTTAATTTATTAAAATTAATAATATTTTTTTATGATACCAAATAATTTTTATTGATAATTATATCTAATAGTAATTTAATACTCTCTAACTTACTACATTTTTGTTGGTTTGTCATTTTAAAATAAAATAATTTAAGAATAAAGTATGTGAGATATTTTAAAAAGTAATATTGAAAATAAATTATCTTAATTCACAAATAATATTAACGTATTTGGAATCCTAATTTTTTTTATTTTTTACGTATAAACTTATAAAGTTATACTCCCTCCGTCCGCCCGAAAGGTGGACATTTTGCCATTTTGGGCGTCCGCACCAAAGGTCCACATTTTCCTTTTTAAACACATGGAACCCACACATATCACTAATACAATAAATTTATGGGACCCATACACCCCACTAATACAACTACCAACTACACATTAAATAATAATACTCCTTAATTCACGTGCAAAAAGCAAATGTCCACCTTTGAGGCGGACGGAGGGAGTAGTTCATTGTTAATGTTAGAACAACATTTGATGTATTTTTAATGTTTAATTATGTTTCAAATTAAATTAATATTTTTTTATTCACCGACCCGTTAGCGGTCTGTTTAGCCCGACACTACAAAAAAAGTATTTTTAGCAACGGAATTTACCAACAGAATTCAATTCGTTGGTAATTATCAATGGATTAGCAACCAAAATGACATTTTTCTATTAGCAATGGAATACCAATAGATTTATTCTCTATTTTAGAGACGGAATTCAATCCGGTGCTAAATACCAACGGATTACCAAGAAAATCCTTATATAAATTACCAACGGAATTTTTAGCAACGGAATACCAACGGAATTATTTACCAACGGAATTGATTTTTCGTTGCTAAAAATTTACCAACCACCACTTTACCAACGGATTCCGTTGCTAATCCGTTACTTTACCAACGGATTCCGTTGCTAATCCGTTGGTAAGTCAATTTAACAATGGAATTAAGGCTTTTACCAACGAAATATTCAGTTGCTAAAAAATAGTTTTTTTATAGTGCGAGGACCGCTAAGGTTAGGGTTAGATTCGCATAAATGACGGCCTGTTTAACATGAACCGCTTAACCCATGGCCCGTAACCCTATAAGTATGACCCTGTAGGCTCATGTCCATCCAGTTTAACATCCCTATACACTAACATTTTTGTAAGGTTATAAATTCCTCACTCTTATATAGTATAATGCTACTTTTTTTTTTCTTTTAAATGCAACCCTATTTTTTTCAGAAAAGAAACATGCATAAAGAAGAGGTATCTATAAAACTGTAATTTTTTTTATTTTTTTTAAAGAATGCAATCTTAATTAGCCATGCAAAGTGGGAAACTTTATTATAAATAACCTTGAAAATTTACAATTTCATAAATATGAGCAGCAATTTTTTTCTGCTTCTTCAAAAAATACATACTATATTTCTTTTCTAACAGAATAACAAATATAAAAATACATAAAATAATAATCATAAAATTGACTTAGCTCCTTTTCCCCTCTTCACCACCCTCTTCCAAATAAGCCTTCTTCCTTCTATCGGCTTGTCCCAACGCACAAATCACAACGAAACACGTGGCATACAGAGCATGAACCTTCCAACTAGCCTTCGGAGGCTGGTGCAGCACGGCCCTATGAAACACCGTAATGTAGTAATGCAGCCCAACTGCAAAGCCCACAATGGTTTGGCCCAGGCCCAATAACTTGGTGGCGAGCCCAGTTTCAGTTGAGAAAACGAGAACCAGGTACATCAGCAGAAGCAGAAGGTACAACACGTAAGCTAGGGTTTGCAGGACTTGCACACCCACATAGGTGGAGTGCGACGTCGTGTAGAAGAACTTGAGCGGCTCGAGGCCCGTTGCCAGCGACGAGAATGCGAGGATGGTGAAGTATATGGCGAGGTAGATTTGGATGAAGATCAAGAGTTTTTGGAGAGAGAAATAGGCTTTGATTCGATTGACGATGAGAGAGACGAGAATGAGAGGGATGATGATGAATGCGAGCGAGACGGTGGATGCAATTGTGGGTGCGTATTTGTTGCCAACGTATGGTTTGAATCCCTTGGTGAATTCATTGTTGTACCTCGTGATGTAGATTTTGGATGTTTTGGAAATCTTCTCCATATCTGGGAGGAAGGTTTCTTGAAATCTTGATGGGAGGTGACTGAATTCATACACCAGATCATCATCTTCGTCTTCATCATCCTGCTTTTTAAGGTGGGGTTTGGGATCCTTTTTTGTGATGGGCTTTGCTGTTTTGTTCTTGGATGAGGTGAGATTGGGCAGATCAGATGATTTCTTGGTTAAAATTGAGGTGGAGTTGAGTTTCTTGAGGTGGGATTTGGTGATTGTGGGTGGAGAAGAAGAAGTGTTTAAGGAGAATGAGGTGTTGTTCTTGATGGTCTTGGTTTTGTTAAGCTTGGATGAAACAGAGGGTGGTTTAATGAGCTTGGTTTGGTTCTTGGGTGGAACTGAAGAAGGTTTGATGAGTTTTGTTTGGTTTTTGGTGGAAATCTTTGGATTAGCACTGGTTTTTTTCATTACAATTGGAGAAGTAATCTGATTCTCATCTTTGGACTCTAGGATCATTCTTGTTCTGCCATGATCTTGTGGCTGATCATGAGTAGTAGCAGAAATGAATGATGAGATAATGAGAAGTGAGAACAGATACAGCAAAAGTGCATTTTTCTGCTGGTACAAATGTTGGAGTGGAGCCATTTTGAGAATGAAACTGAAATCTCTCTCTTGATCTCTCCCTCTCTGTCTAGTGAGGGTAGAATATCTAACACACAACTTTTAATTAGGTTTTAAAAGCCTGCATGGATCTGAATCTAGAGAGAGAGAGAGGTGGCAAGACTTACTTGTGAAGGAGAGAACAATATGAAGCACATGAATAGTGAATACTTACTATACTACTAACTCAACTTAGTATATGGATTTCTTGATCTCATGATAAAATGATTTTTTTATTTTAATTCTATTGATATTAGTAGGGGCAAAGGGTCAAATAAGCCCTCCAACTTGCATCACAAGATCAAGCAAGCCCTTAACCTATTTTTTTATTCATTTAAACCCTTTTTGTTAATGGATTGGATCAAAAATGCCCTTTATCTTTCTAAAATATAATTATGGAACCCTTTTGTTAAAATATCAGGAAACGGTGTTAAGAGATGTGATATCCAATTTCTCTCTCTTTCCTAAGGGGAGAGAGAGGGTCTGCAAGAAGGAGAGGTCTGGTGCAGTTTTCCGACCAGCCTAGTGTTGAAGAAATTGAGGAGATTCGAGTTCTGGCAATTGAAAACAAGAGAAATGAATAGACCCATGTCTGAAATCCTTTTGCTGAGAGGTCATATGCTAAGGCCTTAAAGAGGAGGTGTTAGAAACATTATACAATTTTATGGACAAACATATAGTTAAAAGTTTTTGTTTTGTACTATTCTTTCAGGAGGTGAGCCTTCCATTGTAGATTTTTTATTATTTTTGAAAATATTGTTTAATGGTAGATGTTGCACAGAAACATAATGTTGAGAAAATTGTTTTAATAGACAGTTTGTGCATTTGTGTAGTATGATGTTTTTGTTTTCAACAAAGCTATGTCTGATTACTTCTGATGGATCATGAATGTTGGCAATGTAGGACACATACATTAGCAGGGAGTTTTTAAAAATGTTGTAATTGTTGAAAGTTTAATATAGAAGAATCAGTTTCTTACCTGTTACCGTTTAGACAACCAACAACCCTGACAAAATGAATACAATGGACAATTGGTTCAAAAAAAGAAAAAGAAAAAAAATCTATATTATGAAATCCTTTTGCTAAAAGGTCAAGTTGGGAGAGAGAAGACCTGAACTTGAGCCTCCATTGGAGATGAAATTATGAGAGAGATTCAAATGGAGAAGATTAGTGCAAGAAACCAAGTAACCAAACACGAATCCGCAGCTATGGGTCGGAGAAACCATTAACGGACAAGTCAACAAACTGGAAGCTGCAGGATTTAGCAAGGAAGACAGATATTTATAGAAGGAATTCCCACTAAAGAGAAGGGTAGTGAGAGAGAAGATAACGGAGTGAGATCGGAGATTCTCAGGCGGCCGGATACTCTGTATTGGTGAAATCAAACTTGCCGTCGCTGGAGCAATAAACAACGCCGGCCTATTATCGGTTAGAGATATCACATCTTTTAACACCGTTTCATGATATTTTAACAGAAGGGTTCCATTATTTTATTTTAGAAAGATAAAGGGCTTTTTTGATCCAATCAATAAACAAAAAGGGTTTAAATGAAGAAAAAAATAGGTTAAGCGTTTACTTGATCTTGTGACGTAAGTTCGAGGGGCCTATCCGACCCTTTGCCAATATTAGCAGTAATGATATTGACTTGAAAATGAAACACACGGTACTTGGAGAGGAAACATGATGATCTTGCAGAGAAAAAGTTTACACACCACTCATAATTGTCAAATTTTTGTCTATTTTATTCAGAAATTATTATTGCTTTAATTAGATAATAATAATAATAATAATAATAATAATAATATGTGGTCTCTCACTGATCCGGTCCAACCATGTTTCCTTGGATACCTTCTCTTATTATGATTCTATTAAAAAAATAAAAAATTATTATTATTGTCTATTTTATAGTCATCGTATTAATTTTAACATGTGATATAGTTCACGTAATACAATGAAACAAAACAAATCAACACACATCCATATATATATATAATAAAATAATGTAAAAGAAAAAAAAATTAACATCAATATTACAATAAAAATAATAATAATAATGCAATTGAAAAGAGGGAAAAGAACATGTGAGGATCACATGGGAGATTAAAGATCATGGAACGATGGGTCACTACAACAGTAACATCACTTTAATAACTCACTTGTTTCAAACTTTTAATCGGAGCCAATGATAATATGAAAAGATAGGGTGTTTTTAATTGATTAATTAAGTCAATGCAAATACAATAGTCAATTTCAACCAAAAATGGCAAGAAAATAGTTAAAATATACACCATCTAGGGATTTTTATTTACCACTAACACAAGTATAATGATATTAGGGTTTCATTGTATTTGGTTAACATTTAAATGTTAGAACACTAGGATGTTCATTAAAATCATAATTTGAAGACCAAAACATATAAATATGTAAATAAAATAAAGGAGTATTAAATATGTTCAGATATAGTACACTAAGGGAGTATTTGGTTCCGATTGAGTTAATAAAAATATTTCATGAACCTAAAAATTTTACTAAGAATAAGAATTTATAAATTAATTGCATTCACTCAATAATTTTTATGAACCAAATACTATCAAATTTTTTAATGATTATAAGTAGGAGTGTTCTTAAATAAATGATCATACTCGATGAAATTATCTGGTCATATATCCTATAAAAACTCGCTTTCATCATTTATGGTTTCGATGTATAAATCTTAAATCTTAATAATCATCTTAATAAATTATAAAATCTTTTTGAGTTATAATTTACACAAATATAAGAGTAATTCTTAGCTGATTTTAGCTCACACATGACCCAGATCAACCAAGGTTCCCGATCACTAAGTCAACATTGACATCATCATTGCAGCTTTATTGGTTTTCCCAACATAATTTTGTTGTTTCTGATTTCATTTGATTTACCATCTCTCACATGGTCGCACATTGTAATCTATTATTGAACGCTGAAATTTATACAGTGTGGATCTCATCGTAAATATAATAAAACGGAGTTGATAATTATGTTGTTCAATTATTATAATACTAAAAATTCATTCATTATTATTAGATGTATATAAAAAAATTCGGTTATTCTCTTGATTTACTTGAATATTAAAAAAAATATTACAAAATATTGTTAAGTTGTAAACTTATGTTTAGTTCTATCGGAAACAACATTTAATTGGTGCAGAAGTTGTTAAGCAGTGCAGGGCGTTCACTGCATTTCCCAGTGCATACGTTCGGATGCTTGTGAAAACTGTGTACCCCGAATGAGTATTCAGTGAAATACTAGAAGGCACAACGGGGTATGTTTTTTTCATCCAGTGCATAGGTGGCGGTTGGTTTGGGGCCAGCTCATGTAATGTCTGTATGATCATAAGGGGTTCAAAGGAAATCACTGCAATGTTTAGCAATCAAGAAAATCATCTGATATATTACTGTCAGCTTTATGGGAAATGGGGCCATTCTCTCTCCTTTGGTGAATGGGCACACCGTCTTGGGATTGCACCACTCTGCATCCTTTGCAGTGTTAACCTTCTCAGCAAATGACCTTTTAATAAATAAATATTTTCTCTTCATCCAACGGCTTCAATTCAAAGTAGATTGATTCAAGGGTCAGAATTGAGTTGGGTTATGTGTAAGCCAAGGTCACATAAGTAAGCCTCCAAATATAAAATATTAGGTTTATGCTAAAGTCATGTGAATCAATATATGAACATTGACATTTAAAGTGGGTCAAGTCGTTATTAAAAAAAAGATATTTCAAAATTTTAAGGTGGGTGGAATTTCAAATTTCTATTGTTAGTTTATTATTATTAGGGTTTATTAATTATAGATACGTGTATTTACAACATAATTATTAATAAATAAATACATTAATCTAATATAATTACTACGAGATACATAACGATTTTTTTCTCCCAACATTACCCTTGTTCACAACGTTTAATATTCAACGTTTATACAGACTAATAATTTCGTTGAATACTAATGTACACTACATCAAATAAAAACAGCAAACATGTATTTCTCTAACAGCAATAACCACTACATCTCTCTTAAACCTCCAGCGAGTAATTTTTTTAAATAATTCAAATAAAAATAACAAACGCAAATAATTTAATGTACACCGTTGTACATTATTATTATACTTATCACTCGAGATTTTAGGATAGTAAATTTAGGAAAAAAATTATTTTTCTAATTCTCTCTGCGGTCACTTTCTTTTATTCCTCTCTAAATGCACGCTGATGTACAGATTTTGAAAGAAATAATTTAGAAAAAAATTATTTTACTAATTCTCTCTGCTGTCACTTTCTATTATTTCTATCTAAATGCACACCAATGTACAGATTCTTCTTCGTTTTTCTAATTGTGACTTCATTCTTCATTTTGTGACAAGTTTTCGATTAATTAATCAAAATTCAGATTGATTAAGTACATTGTACACACGTGTGTACAAATTAAGGTTGTATTCAATGACTCTATCTTCGATAATTATTTATCTCACCTAAATGTACATTGATATATATTCATATAAATAGTTTATTCATTTTTTTCTCCCAAAAATTATTTATCTCAAATGAGTGCACAGTGATGTATATAAATACAAATACTTAATTGTGCTTTTTTTTTAATTTGGTACATACGATGCACACTGATGTTCAGTAAGTATGGATAATATGGAAAAAATAAAATTAAATTTTGTATCTGTGCCTAATTTTCTATAGCGAATATATAAATTAGTAATATCTAAATACATTTTGTACCTAATATTTGTTAATCCATATTATTATTATTATTATTTTTACTTTAGGGGAGGCAAGATTTCAATAGTATATATCAGGCTTAATGGGCTTTGGGGATCTCATTTTGTTTTTGAGCGAGTTAGGCTCTAATCAATTGCCCTAGATTAGCCCAAAAGAGATAATGCTGGGCTTCCTTACACCAACAATTTTAGGCCATTGTTCTTACATAAGCCTGACGTGGCTAGTGGCGTAACTCACCCCACCCGAATAACCAACTGATCCAACTGCCCCATCAACTCTACAACAATTTTTTTTTTATTGGTGTATTGAAAAGAAAAAAATGTTTATAGAACCAGTGATGCACAACTAGAGTTCAATTAGAGCACGGGTACAAAATTTTAACCATTAAATTAAGTTTGATGTAATTGTTCACAGTGACCCAATCATATTTATCGAATTACATTTTTAACTCATTTTTAACTTTATATCTTTTTAGGTTCGAATTGAGGAAAATGCTCTTTATTCGAATAAATTTGAATAATATATTCGAGTAAAGTGAAAAAATAATTTCTGAGTTAAAATTTGAGTAAATTTTTTTTTGAATAAACATATTCGAGTTAATTATTTCTTTGAGTAATATATGCGAGTAATGTAATTCCGAGTAATATAAGTATTTTAAATGAGTGAATAATGTGAGTAATATGTGTAAATAGTGTGAGTAATGTGAGTGAGTAATAAATTCGAGTTAAATAATATTCGAGTAAAATTATAAATTCGAATAATATATTCGAGTAATGTATTAGAGAGATATGATGGATAATGGTGAACCATTTTTACTAGTAGAAAAAAATTAAAATCTTTAAATGAGACGTCCAATATAATAAAATTGGGACCTTTCAACGGAATGGAGTGAGTATTTTTTATTTTAGAGAGAATATAGTATTTTTAGGTAATAAAAATATATAAAGTAATAGCGTGTGTGTGAAAAATAATTGATAGATTAAATATTAAAATAAATTTTGAAATTGTCGGATAAAATTTATTATTATTTTTTTGGAATGAAGGATTTTTTTTTTTTTACAAATGAATATGAAACGTGTGTAGGGTTTTATGACAACAGAGCGTTTATAATTTAAAAAATAAAAAATAAAATTTACTGTATAGGGTAAGCTGTAGAGTGAAAATGGTGAGTGTAGTGTCGTGAAAGTGGAAATGCGTGTTGAAATGATGTTAGGGTGGGACCCAGTGAAAGGATGTTCGCAGTGGAGCACGCCACTAACGCAAATGTGGGTGGCCAGGGTTTTATGTGGAAAACACACACATCCCCCCCCCCCCCAATGCATTTAATTCCGACGAGAGAGGGACTAGGTATAACTAGGTGTACCAATTAAATATTGGGATCAAACTTTTAGTAGCAACGGTTGACTAAGTACAATTTTAAATAGTCACCTCTTTTAAAAGTAATTTTTAGTAGTCACTATTTAGAAGATTCCCCGAATTACCCCCATAACTGTCAGATAAAAGACGATAATAATGGGGGCATAATTATGTCAGTGTTGACTGCATTAAATAGGGTTGTTGGGACTACATTTAAAATTATAGGAGATATTTTTTTTCCAGAAAAAATTAAAAAATTTCAAAAATATTGTTTCTTCTATTCGGCCTATTCAGCCTACAATTTGTTTTATTCGGCCTACACTATTTGTTCTATTCGAACAACACTTTTTTTTCAAAAAAAAATTAAAAAAATAATCGAAAAAAATATTTCTTCTATTCGGCCTACAAATTGTTCTATTCGGCCTACACTATTTGTTCTATTCGGCCCATACTTTTTTTCAAAAAAAAAAATTTAAAAAATTTTAAAAAAATTCTTCTATTCGGCCTACAATTTGTTCTATTCGGCCTACACTATTTGTTCTATTCGGCACACAATTTTTTTTTAAAAAAAAAAATTAAAAAATTCTTCTATTCGGCCTACAATTTGTTTTATTCGGCCTAATCTATTTGTTCTATTCGGCCCACACTTTTTTTTCAAAAAAAAATTAAAAAAAAAATTCTTCTATTCGTCCTATTCGGCCTACAATTTGTTCTATTCGGCCTACATTATTTGTTCTATTCGGCCCACACTTTTTTTTTCAAAAAAAAATTAAAAAAATTAAAAAAAATTCTTCTATTCGGCCTACAATTTATTCTATTCGGCCTATACTATTTGTTCTATTCGGCTCACACTTTTTTTAAAAAAAAATTAAAAAAAAAATCGAAAAAAATATTTCCTGAAAAAATTAAAAAAAATTACACGAATAAAATTATTGCATCTTTTTTTATTTTAATAAAAAATATATTCATGAGGCATACAAAGGTAACAGATTAATGCATTCAATAGACTGTACTTCCACACTTTATTCAGAAATAAAGAGGAATCCGATTCCTTTACTGTACGTTTGGTGCTTTTGGTCAAAAAGTGTGGAATCTCATTCTCTAAACATGTGAAAAGTGGGTCCCCCTCAAGGGCATTTTGGTCCATTCCTTTAAAAGTGGCTAGAAAAAATTGTGTATAACATATGTGGCCACTTAAAATTACACTTAAGCAATAGTGGCCACTTTTTGTCATTTTCACTTAAATGTTTTCACCATTTGATGTTCTTTCATTAATATTTTTTTTATTTTTAAATTTATTTTATTTAAATAACTATTATACTCTAAATTTTAGGAATAAATTATACCCTAATTTACAAGGATAAAATTACAATTATACCCTAAATCCTATGGATAAATTACCCTAAACCACAAGGATAAAATTACAATTATATCCTAAATCATAGGGATAAATTATACCCTAAACCACAAGGGTAAAATTACAATTATATTCCTAAAATTAAAAAATAAAAAAATAGTAACATCAACAGTTAAAAAAATAATAAAACATACACGAAAAGTAAAGAAATGAGATTGTATCGGGGTTATACCAAAATGGAGGTTGTATATAAGTTATTGTCTATTCCGAATTACTCAAAATACTCTGAATTACTAATTTTATAAATACTAGTAGTAAAATTTTTTACTCAATAAATATAACATTATCTCTTTTGATTCCAAATGGACCAAAATACCCTTTAATCGAATACTCCCTCCGTTCCAGGTAAAGAGGTGCATTTGCTTTTTGCACTTAGATTAAGGTGTATTATTATTTTATATAAAGTGAATATGTGTATGAGAGAGATGTGATGGGTAGTGATAGACCCTTTTTACTAAAAGAGAAAAATGGTGCAATTTGGATGGGATGCCCAATATAGTAAAATGATGTTATTTGGGTGGGACAGAGGGAGTACATTACTTTGCTCGAATACATTGTTTGAGAAAAATATTTACTCGAATACATTTTTTGAGAAAAATATTTACTCGAATATTTGAATACACTACTCAAATACAGTACTGACATTACTTAAATGTATTTGAGTAAATAGTATTTTCGTAAATTCTGACAAAAAAATATTCCATCTGTCCCTGATAAAGGTGGTCGTTTATTTTTTACAGGTGAATTAAGGAGTTATTATTATTTTATGTGTATTGAGTAGTTGTATTAGATGGATGTGATGGGTAGTGATGAGTCATTTTTACTAAAAGGGATAAAAACGTCCAATATAACAAAATGAGGATCTTTCGACGAGACGAAAAGAGTATATTTAATTAAAATTAGATTAAAAAAGTTTTTTTTTTTTCTATTATGCTATGTCAGTATCATGTATTGCTTCTTTTGTAAATGAGTCTGAGTCTAGTTGAACAAAAAATTATTTAAAGTTATTTAAAATATTATCTAAATTCAAAATATATTGAACTTATTTGATAAGTTATCGACCTTAGCTTGAACAAGCTTTTATCCAGCAAAATAAATAAATCGAATTCAAGTAATTTATAATTTTACTTTTTTTTAATGGATTGTGTTCCAACTTTTAATTTTATTCAACATAAAAATTAGTTCAAGTCTTGTTAGATATCAACTAGTGTCTAGTATCAATTGAACCCAAGCGAGATTTTACCGAATTATCTCAAATAATTTGGTTTGATTTCCATCACATTGAATTAGTCTTTTTTGTTTCTTTTCTAAATATGGAATATTTATCATTATTACTATTATTTTTTAATCTTCATCTATGTTATTATTTAGTGAACAGATGATCAATGATAACCTATTTATTTATTTCACATCACTTGATCAACTTTATAAAAAGATGATATTTTGTTTCTTTAACTTTTTAATCACATGAGTAAGTTGTGAAAAAGATGATTTGAATTGAAATATATGTTTTTGTTATTGAGTTGTAAAGTGATTGAAATTTGAAATAAAAACAATAATGGGGTATTTTAGCATGAATAATAATAAAAACAATTTGAAATATATTTCTCTCTCTTCCAATACAACTACTCACTATACATTAAAATATTATATTTTCAATTAATTACATATTAAATTATTATACTCGTATTTCTTAATTTCAGTACCAATTTTTTTTCCATCTTATTCGAGAAGAAAGGGGTAATTATTTTAATTAATTATATTTAATTTAATGGCTAAAATCATATTATAAGTATATAAATGATATACTCATAATACATAGAATTTTCATAATGAAAAAAAAATACTATAATTTTTACAAAATTAATTTTAACAATACGAATTTTGAATTATAAATAAAATTCATCTTATAAAATTGGAACATCTCATACGATATCTAATTATTCATTAATGACGAATGATTGCGTACGTAGAACTCCTTACAATGATATTATCATATAACCTTATCATATCACTCGTATTATTTTATTCTTATAATTTAATTTTAGTTTTGAGATATAGTATAATTACGACACAATTGTATTTTCACTTGATTCATATATTATTCTAAGTAAAAAGTATCATAAATGTAATGGACATAATTGTCGTTCTCCCACATTTGTTCTTGTTTTTTGTTTTTTGTTTTTTTATCAGCAATACTTGAAACATAATCTAGTAATAAATATTCACTACATCTCACAATTAGGTATACATTTTTTTTATTTTGATCCGTCTCAAAACAAAGTAAAAGTTTCATTTTTTTATGGGACCTATATAAAATCATTATTATATCCATATGGTCCCACACACTACACTAATACAACTACCCACTACATATTAAAATATTATTTTTCTCACTTCACTACACATTAAAATATTATATTCCTTAATTTCTGTGCAAATAATAAATGTATACCTTATTTCGGGACGAAGAGAGTATTGATTATTACGTTAGTATGCACTCAATGACATTAACGCTAAATTACTGTACATGTGTCCTACGTAATCATGTGACGTCATAGGTTTATCTTCTATATCTAAGGGGCTCTTGAACCAGAGAATCTTTACTCACTACTCGGGTCCCATACTCATAATAATAAAAGGAACATATATATTTCTTCACATTATGAAAAAATTAAAAATAACAAACAAATTAAAATTACTATTTCCAATCCAATAAACCTGGTACTAGCGTATCCTAGAAACAAACTAAATTATTTTAGTAATAATATTTATTTATATTTGGAGTAGTAGTAAGAGACACTGTTTGATTTTCCATCGAGCAAATGTTCACACTTGCCAATTTATCATTATTATTATTATTATTATTAAAACGAGACTCACACAAAAAAAATTACTAATATATATTTATAGACCAATATAAATACAACATCAATACAATTATAAATTAGTATATATTAAAATATTATATATTAATTTACACTAATAGAATTACAAATTAGTATATATTAAAATATTATATATTCATTTGTATGTAAAAAAAATAAACATAAACGTTTGCTCCTACAGTAAGAATAATTATACGCTTAATTAAAAGTCAAAATATAATAATAGAGAAAAAGATCTGATAACATATCGCATTAATGTTGGCCTAATGGCTAAGATGTAATATCTTGTACTATGTTAGATGGAACTAAACCAGTTTAATAAATTATTTGGTGGCCTGGTGGGTCTAAAAATATCACCTAACCTACATAATACATATGTACGTTTTATATCTTTCCTCAAAAATAAATAAATATATAAATAAAAATTAATAGGATTTCACAACACGTGAAAATGAATCAATATACTCCTATGTTTTTTAATTAGGCATATCAACAATAGTATTATCTGCGCGCTGCCAATTCATTGTCTATGAATCAAATGTTTTGTGCTGTTCATAATTAATGATGAGTTATTTATTTATTCAAAAATAAAAAATTTTATGAAACATCCTCTCAAATAAAATAAATATAACCAACGAATAACATTACATGCACATATAAACTTGAATGTAAAGTTATTATTATTTCAAATTTTATATAATTATTTACATATTGTGATACTCTATTACAAACATGTAAATACTACATTTATACTCCTCTTAATTATGTGAATGATATATTGTGGAGTAGAGAGTAAATAATTTCATTGATGTCCAAATTCTTGATCAACATGCCAACTACTAATTTGGGTGGGGTCAATGAATTTCAATGTATAACTAAGGTGTATAATGTATTCTTTTGAGAAGTGTTATTTATTTTTAATTATTTTTTTAATTTAAAGGATTATATCAATAATATTTTTTTTAATGGGTATTAAGTAGGTGCATCTTATTCTAAACCACTTGTATCTAAATAACACTTATATAAATAAATTAGTATTAGGATGTAAAATAATTTTAAGAATTAATCTTATGTGAATTGGTTTACTGTGTAAATCCATTTGTTCCCTTTTAATTTAAACACCAGTAATATATATGATATAATAAGATTGAAAGGGGACCATAGAATTTATAATATGAATTCGGTTTATACAAATATTTACCTAAATTTAATTAAATTAAAATTAAATGAATAATCATAAAAATGGTTGAAGAGGGGGCCTAACATTGAGTGACGTTAGAGGTGTGGGTGATGTATATAATTGAGTACATAGCCATCATTGTTATGGGCCTAGCCGTTCGGTTATTAGATTTATGAAAAAAATTGCATTTAAATTGAGTTTTTTTTTAATAATTGTATTCATTACATTATTATCATTTTATTCAATTAATTTCATTTTCATTATCCTTATTTCTGTTTTTAATTCTTATTAGTAGTTTTTCTAATACAAAACTTAAAAGGTTGGTTAATTAGAGATCGATGTGCATTTTTTTTTTTTGAAAAATGGCCGTACATTTTCAAAATGTTGCTAAATTAAAGACAACTTTATTTTAAAACGAGATTAAAAATATTCCAAACTACGACATATTTATATAACTGTAAAAAACAAATAAAATTAAATAAAAAAACAGAAGAGACAAGAAAATATCTCCTTTTGGTGCGAGAAAGAAAGTTTTCCAATTGTAATCATAGCATACAATTCAAAAAAATGATCGAAAAGAATTGATCATAAAGGTGATTATCTTTTTTATCTTTTTATTGTCAATCATCACATTAAAATTCGAAAAACAAAGGAGGGATCACAAATTGAAAATTAAAAATAAAAAAACTAAAAAAAATATGAGAAAAGATTATCATCCATCAATCAATGATGTGAAAAAGGTTATTGCCTTTCAGAAATAATATAACTAAAAAAATTGACTCTGCCCTATGCAGTAAAGATCGCACTTTGCCATTCATCTTTTCAATTTTTTTTTCTCACCCTTTTGAGCTTTTCCACCATTTCCACCGTTTCACTTTTTTATGGACTAATATAAATTTGAAAAATATATACTTTTAATTATTAGCTAGTGTATTATTCTCCATAATTAGTCTAGTTATTAGCTTATTATAATTACACTAATACATAAAAGATTGGATTATAATTAGTAATCTCGGTAAATCATTGATGCATTATATAGATTTTAGAGCTGGTTTATTTATTTATTTTTAATCATCTGATATATGACATTCAACATTATAGGACTAGCATGAGATAGTGAAATATTAATATTTGTTCATACGATTTGTGTTTTTCTTTAAGAAAGTCCAAAATTATTGTCTTTTCAACAAATCACTCATTTAATAATATATGATACAAGAAATTAATAAATTAAGTAATCAAAATATTAGAATTGATTAAGAATATCATAACTAAAATTCACTCACTATATCTATTAATATTAATAAGGGGATAGAAGGGAGTAGGGGTGTATAAATATAGGATTGATTCTTAAATAAAAAATGGTAGATATTTGTAATTTAGATGCATTATTAATATTTGATGTGCGCCATAGTAACGCAACCTTAATATTGTTGTCGGGAAAATGCTAGAATTAATTAGAATACGAAATTAATTTACACCAAAATATTTAGTGTTAAAATTAAAGCACAACAAATGGCCCATTCTTTGAATCCAACTACACTTTCTGCCCATCATCCTACACCAAACCAAATAGTATTTGAATGATAGAGATTAGACTCAACTTTTCTTTTAAGTAAAAAAATAACAAAAAATTAGAAGCTCTTTATGTGAAATGGGTAGTGTTTTAGCTCATATTGAATATGTTGACTTATCATAATTTACCTCTTCACCACTCCACCAGGTAAGGATGTAAAAACTGGATGGATGATTCCACCTTTTGTACCGATTAAATATATATTCCCTCCATCCCAGGCAAAGAGACACATTTGTTTTTTGCACGTAGATTATTATTATTTTATGTAAAGTTGGTAGGTGTATTAGAGAGATGTGATGGGTAGTGGTGGACCATTGGTGGGCCCATTTTACTAAAAGAGAAAAATGATACAATTTAAATGAGACGCCCAATATAATAAAATTGTAAAATTGTGCTATTTGGGCGGGAGGGAGTACCATTGAATAGATGAGTATAATTAATTCAAAAGTATGTGAAATTGATCACCTAATTGCGTATTATGACGCAGAAACTTGATTTCATTATTTCCTATATGAATAATTCTCATAAACATTTTATATTTTTACAATTTTAGTCACGATCTCAAAGTAAGGCAGATCGAACACAACTTACTTACGAAACCTACCGATTCAAGTAAATACGTGATAGAATTTAAAGGAGAAAAAGAAAATGATAATTAATTTTCATACAATTATTCCTTCTTATGAAATTAAAATTAAATTTAAAATGTAAATAAACTCTTGAAGTAAGTTATGATAACCAAATTAAAATTATCATAGATGTATATACCCAATTAAATTATTAATTATAAAGTTGTAAACAATATGGATATAATAAATTACACTAGTGGCTAGAGCATAGATACACATATGAGTAATTAAGTAAACTAAAATAGTAACCTATGACATTAGTTGCCCCTATAAACCTAATTAGGTAGTTAAGCTATATTTGTCTAAACGTTGTGTTCATAAAGAGATTGTAGCTAGATTGATAAGTCGGTTAATTTACCCAACCCTATTTATGTAGCCTCTTCAATGTAAGAAATTGATTTAATTAACGTGAGATAATATATTATTTTATTAAGATTAATTGTAGGAGAATTTTCATGTGTAATTAAAGTGACAAATCTTGATTAATTAATATATGCATAAGATTGAATTGAGTTAGAAATTGACGCTCAATATCGAAGGATTGAAGATTCATTCTAGGAGTTAAAAATGTGAAGAATATTTTGTGATATATTTATCAATTAATAGACACGTGGAAAATAAATGGTGTAAAGTATTGAAAATAACATATTAAGGTAGATAAATTGTAATGCAAGAAATAAGTTTTGATATGCCCAAAAAAACATTTATTGTGCTTTAAAGCAATGCTATATTGGACAAGTTAACTATGCTTTGTTTTATTATTATTTTTAAATATTACTGTTTTTAATTTTATTATTACTATATAAATGAGAAAGAATTCAGAATGCAATGCACTAGTGTAGTACTCCCTCCGTTCCATAGTTAAGTTCACCGACACTGCATACGAAGTTTTAGAAAAGTTATTTTTTTACCAATTTTATTGACTGTTTAAGAAAAGTTGATTTTTGATCAATTTTATTGACTTTTTAGGGGTATTGTGGTATTTTTAGGTAGTAAATACTCCCTCCGTTCCGGAACAAGGTATACGTTTACTTTTTGCACGGAGATTAATGAGTATAATATTTTAATGTGTAGTGAAGTGAGATAAATGATATTTTAATGTGTATTGCGTAGTTGTATTAGTGTAGTGTGTGGGGCCATGTGGATATAATAATGATTTTGTCTAGGTCACATCAACCAAAAAAGGAAACGTATACTTTATTTTGGGATGGACCAAAATGGAAAAATGTATACCTAGTTGTGGGACAGAGGAAGTAAATCATAAAGTATGTTATGTGTGTTAAGTAAGAGTGATATTTTTGAAATTAAGATAACTTTTGAGGTTTTTGGTTAATCTGAAATTTCCTTTTTTGGTTGGTGAACATAAGTGTGTAATGGACGAAAATGGAAAGTGTGAACATAAGTGTGGAACGGAGGGAGTATATAGTTTGCAGCATTTCAATTTATTCAACCAAAAACAATTTTAATGAATATATTTATACACTTCTCCAATTTTATTCAATAAATAAATTTTAAGAAATTATCGTTTTACCTTTAAACTTCTTTCAACAAACATTTTCTCCATGAGATTTTCTTACCCACATTCCATTACAGAAATATGTTGTAAATGCCATTGAAAATAATAAATTCTAGGTAAATTTTTTTCACAACTAGGAATTCATGGTGACAAAAAATCATTCTTAAAATTTGCTAAAATGGGATCAGTTTTTCACACTAATTCGAATAAGATGGAAGCATAATAATAATAATAATAATAATAAAAGTAAACTAAAAAATAAAATAAAAAGGGTAAGCCAAATAATAAACGTTTAGTTTCAAATCAACATGCGACTAATACAAATATGTGGTCAAGAATAAGTCAAAATATTATGCACACAACGATTATACCATCTTAAAAAAAACAACAATAATGAAATAAATAAAATAAAAAGAAAAACAAAGAGAGTAGAAATCTGCTTACCATTAAATTCTCCTCCATTCCCGCCACCAATTCCAGATCCGGATCATTCACGCCATTAAACATTAAAAATTAAAATAAAAAAAATAAAAATTAAGAAACCCTGAAAAGTAAATTTCGGAATTAGATGAAAATTCCAAAAAAGTAGCGTTCATATTCATAATGCTAATGCGCCAACTAACGATTCTTGATCTTTTACGTTGTAATAAGAAACCGATTTGAGATAACTCGTAGGACAGAACCTACGAAGAAAAGCAGTTAAAGTTTCACAAAGTTCGATGATTTCCTTGTGTAAGAACCCATGATCATGATATCCAGAATCAAAACCCCAAAAAGTACAAAGCTTCAAGATCTTGAAATGGAGTTTTCTTGAATGATTAGAGATGATACATGTTCATTATTTATGTGTAAGTGTGTGTGAAAATGAAAGAAGATCGAAAAAAGATTATTATTTACACATAATTTAAGCACTAGTACAGTATGAAAGTCATGGTTAAGGATGATCATCATCAAAGATCTATGACACTAATTTTACCTCTTTTTCAATGTTTGAAATCATTACTCCACCACCATACTTTCTACACTATAATCATTTCTACTCTGATGAACATATCCATGATTCCACCATACCTTCTCCCCTACCGCCGACGCTCTCCGCCGCCTTGCCACCGTACGTCGATGAACCTGAGAACGCGTTCATTTTCGTCGCACCATTCCTCGGGAATCCATAGTTGTTATCGTCCTTGTGTTCTTCCACCGCCTGATTATTATCATTCCACCGCCCTGCATTATTGCTCTCTCCGACGTCGTTTTGGATCAGGTTTTCGAGGCCGTGATCGGAGACGCTGTTTAAACTGAAGTGTTCATCCAAAACCCCCATTTTCGTCGACGGAATCATGAATGGAGTGGGGGGTTTGGGGTTTGAAATTATTGGAGATGTTGAGAATGGGAATTTGGGGTTTGATTGGAGGAAGGAAGTGAGGAGAGGGTTTGGATTGACATTAAACAGATTCGAATTCTGCGTGATCGGGATTTGGTAATTGATCGAGCTGGACGCGGCGGCGGAGGCGGTTGAGGCCGGAGAAGAGGCGGCAGCTATGGCGTCCAGGGCGGCGGAGCTGAGCAGAGAATGCTGCGGCTGTACTTTCTGCGGGAATGGACGGCGGAGGTACGGCGGCGGGTGGGCGGCGTCCAAGGAGGCAGACCTAGTGGTGGCGAAGAGATCGAGCCGGCTCCTCGGGAAAGAGGAATTATTGAAGGGCGGGGCGGGAATTCCAGTAAATTCCTGAACCATGGCTCTGAAATTGGTGGTATCTGTAGTTAACACAGTCGTTGGCGCTCTTCTGGAAGCTCTCGATCTCTTCTTCGGATTACGCGCCGCCGTCGTCGTCTGATTCTGCAGCGGCCGAGCGAAGGCGGCGTTTTCCAGCCCCAGCGCCGCCGGCGGGGTGTGGAAAGAGGGCATGACGGGGGCGGAGAGCATGCAGTGCACGTTTTCGCGGGGGAGCTGATTCGGGCCGGGTTGAGTGGGCCTGGGCCAGGCCGGGCCCGAATTGAGGAGGGAGTGGTTCTGATGGAGTTGCAGATAGTTGGAAAGTGGGTCAAAGAAGGGGTGTGGCAGAGGCGTGTGGTTGGAGATGGGCCCACCCCCAACGCCACCGCCACCAGTGAGGAAAGCGGAGACGGAGTCGGCGGCGCGTGAGTCGTACTCCTCGTCACCGCCACTGGATGACTGGAGGCTCCCACTATTGCCAGAATCCATATATCACTCTCTCTCTCTCTCTAAAACAAGAAAGTAAATTCTGGATGGACAAAAGAACACCCGTCAATTAAAAGGAGGAATAACGTAAGATGGGTAGACAGAGATATGGAGAGAGAGAAACTGAGATCTTCTATCACTAAAACCGCCATTAAAACACCATCTGCCACAGAAACCCATCAGAATTTCTAGCCATGATTACAAAACATCCTCTGATCATCTCAAAACATGTCAAGTCTTTTCAATTATTCTACCCAAAAACAAAAGATCTCCCCCTCTAAAAGAATTTCTGTCTGTAAACTAGGGTTTCAGTTTCACACAACCAAGAGGAGAGAGAGAGAGACCTCTGAAAGAAAGAGAGAGAAAGGCTTCAACTCAGGTTTTTGCACTAGAAAAAGAAAAGGGTGGGGTCGCCATGAAAAGCGGCAACTGTGTGTGTTTTTAGAGTGAGAGAGAGAGAGAGTTTCTTCTCTCTTCTTTTCTTTTTTTTTTGTGGTTTATAAAATATACAGTGTGAAAGATAAGGAGAAAATGTTAGAACAATATCTGTAATTAATAATAATTGGGAAATAAATACTAGTAGCTGCCAAATTAGAGAAGATGGTTGTTGAAAGGGAAGGTATGAAGGAAATATAGAATTCTATAATTTATTTTTATTTTCCAAATACTAATCCAAAAAAAAAAAAAAAAGGTCATATCCACAAATCAAATGCTTCAAGTATTTTTATTTGGGATACTTAATTGTCTACTATTTACTATTACACTCAAATTTCATCAACAAAAGTACTTAAAATTGGGCTTTCGAGAGGCACAATTTATTTCTCCATTTATTGTGAATTTGACATTTAAACAAAATCTCAACAAGCTACATCATAATAAATAAATAAATAAACATATATAAACATAAAATAATAAATTCATGCTGCTACAAGCAGACCACATCGAATAAGCCTTAGTTTTGACCAAGTCAAATTAAATATTGAAATAGCTAGGCTAAGGATATAATTATTCAAGAATCCACAGACTATTTTTTATTCAAATTGAGTATAATATCTCATTACCTATAATTTTTTTTACACCATAAGAAAATTATATCAGCACTTATTAAAATATTGATGAGTGATATTTTCACCTAAATTTTAGTATCATTTTATATCTGTTTTCGTATTATTTTATTCGTATTTTATGTATTATTTGGTTATATTATGTGTTTTTATGGAAATGTGTGAGAATGAGCTTAAACATGTTAAGAACAGGTGAAAATGAAGTAAAAACGAAAACCAGCAAGAAACGGGTTGGAAAAGGGCCAACTCGACTTGCAGCTTGAGTCGTGTTGAGTCTGAGGCAAGTCAAGTTGCATGTCGAGTGGGAGCAGAGCAGGTGCAGAAATCATCCAGTGAGCCAACTCGAGTTGGCAAGTCGCTACTCGACTTGCTACTCGAGTCGAGTTGCGTGTCGTAGATAATTCAGTTTCAGAGCCTCGCGACACGATCGGATAGACGAATGCACGAGTTGCTAACACGAGTCGTGCTAGGATTACACGAGTTGAAATTCAAGCAACACGACTCGTGTTGCTAACTCGTGTTGGCAAGGCCAACTCATGTTGCACGTTTTTGGGCAAAAAAAAAATCAGGATTTTCACTATCCAGTGCATGACAATATGTGTAAAAAGCCCAGCTGATGTAAAATTCGTAGCCCAAGTTTAGAAGAGGTGTAAATACTCTCAAGTTCAACATTTGAAGGAGATTCCATAATGGCTTCACTTGGACACACACATCACACACAATTTCCTCCATTTCACACCATCATCTTCATCCATTAACAATCCATTCCATCTATCTTCATCCAACCATCAAAACCTTCATCCAATTGAGGAAAAGAAGCAAGGAAGATATGTGAATTGCAAAGGGAAGAAGAAGATCACCATTAGAGACATCCAAGGGAGTTTTCATCCAAACTTTGTATTGAAACCTTATTGTTCATCATGTTTTGTAAGGATTTTAATGTCTATGTTGATTTTCCTTTTGAATATGGTAGGTTAATCTCCCTTGTGAGATTAGCAACGTGAGAGTTATTGAATAATGTTAAGATTTGTGTATTTGAATTCATATTTTGATTGAGTTAATTGATTTTCTATCATTAATGCTTTAGATCTTGATGTTTATGATGATTTGTGTGGTTTGTTATTTTAAACATGTGATTAGATTGAGAAGTCAATGATATGTTTAGGATAATTAATTGAATCATATTGTCATACACCTCATGTGCATTATAGATCTTAAAGAGATAGAGATGTCCATTAGGATTTAGAACTCTTTGATAGGACATACGATTAGTTTGATCGAGAGGTTGATTAATCGTGTGAAGGGACTTTCATTTCAAGCTTAGTACCTAGTTGAAATTGTTTGAGTGAAACCCAGTCCATTGAGTTAATTGAAATTCATATTCTATCCATCTCGAGAGGGAGTGTAGATGAACTTAGCGTTGACCCTTAGTCTTATACCCATGATTCATATGAATTTGATGCATTTATCCTAGAATTTTCACTTCTTAATTGTTGTTAATCTCACTTTTACTTAATTTGGAAAACTACTCTTCATCCATATATCTTGTTTGCTAATCATTGCTTGCTTGCTTGCTTTGGTTATTATTATTTACTTGTTTGAACAACTACTTTATTGATGATTCGTCTCTATAAAATTACAAGAAATGTGAGATCGCTGATCATCGCTATTTTCACCTAGATTTTGTGTTATTTTTGTGTGTGTTTTCGTCTTTTTATTTCGTATTTTTGTATTTTTTTATATTGTATTTTGGAAAATTGATGATGATGATTTTCATGTCTTTAAATAGGTGATTATGAGGATAAATGGTGATAAAAAGCATGAAGAAAGGAGAAAGTTGAAGAAAATGAAGAATTAGTCAAAATGCATAAAAACACGCCCGTGTTTTTATGCAGTGCCCGTGTTTTTCTGCAGGTGCAAAAACTTACAGAAAGCTGAAAAATTGCAAGAAAACACGGGCAGATGCAGGAAAACACGCCCGTGTTTTCTTGCACTTGGCCTAAAATCGTGTTTTACACCTTTGTGCGATTTCCAAGTGTGTTGAGGGGGTATAAATACCCCCAATATCACCACTTGAAGGCAGATTTTGAGGGTTTTGGGATGCACACACACCCTCTCCATCCATCCATCATCCATTCCTCCATTTCCATCTTCATTCCATCCACCAATTCCTCTTGATTTCTCACATCCATCCATCCATTCCACTAATCCACCAATCTAAGAAGGGAAGAACATCAAGGAGTGAAGATTGGAGCATGTTGAAGGAAGAGAAGGCCAACTTCAAAAGGGAAGCCCATCAACCTTTGATTTGTTGTTTTCTTCATTATTTAGCTCAATTGGAGCATGCCATGGATTATATTGATTTTGTAATGATTTATATTGGCTAGTCCTCATGTGAGGCTAGCAATATGATTGGTGAAGGATAATGTAGATTTTGCACACCACATGTTCGATGAATTGACTGTATGAATATTTTCTATCATGAATGCTTATTCTCATTTTATGTATGATTTGTGTGATTAGATTCTCTATTCATAGTGTTAGGATGGTCATTCCAATATTATGTTTAGTGGTTTAATTGAATAATTGATTGCATGAGATGACTATGTTAAGTATGTGGGGAGTTTGACCATAACCTTCATGTGCTTAGAACCTCATGATAGGACATTATTGATAATTACTTGTGAAAGTGTTTGATATGATGAGGGGAACCAAGCTAATTCTCACTTGACCTTAGAAAGGGAACACTAGGAAAACGTCCCTACCTACTAGAGAAAATTCTTCGTGATAATATCTCTATACCGGTATATTAATATCCGTAAGTACCTATAGGAATAGTGAGGATTGGAAACACTATTTGAGTGTCCTTAATATCATAACATGAAGATCACCAATGCATGTGTGTGTGTGAGTCTATATATACCTTTTCCATGAATGTTGTTAGCCTTGCATACTTCTTAGATTGTTCACCTTCACCCATCATCCATCTCATTTGTACATATTCTATCTTTAATTGCTTTCTTAGTTAGATTGTAGTGTAATTCAACCTCTTCTTTATTGATTAGTCCTTCTAGAGTGAAACATCTTTCGAATACGGATACATACACTTTCTCCCTTGGGTTCGATATTATAAATTTTGTACTTGGTCACCACGTCTACACACAACGATAGAGTACGCTTACTCTTATCAATTTGTACCAAAATTGAGACTAAGTTCATGGCGCCGTTGCCGGGGAGAAAGGCTTCGGTGTAACGTGTTTGAATTTGTTAGCTCTACTTAGGGCATTTTTTTTTATTTTTGCTTTTATATTTGCTTTGAAAAACCTTTTTCTAACTTGTTCTTCTTGATAGGTACACCAACCTTGATAGAAGAGAAGAAGGAGCAACCAAAAATAGTAAGTGGAGAAAAATTGTAGTAGATCTTGAGAAGAAGAGCATAAAAATGGATCAATACTACAATAATGGAATATATGAGGGATGGCAAGGTGCTTATAATGTGAATACATTCCAACCGTATCAAACAAACACATATTCCGTACCAAGTTCTTACAACCAAGTTCCGACGGTTACCCCTCTATCCGAGAATAGTGCCTTAATGGAGTTGTATAGAAGATACGCTCATGGGAGCAATGAAAGGCAAAGTGTTCAACCAAATCTTCCTATTTATGGGGATCAATATCTTCAAAGTATGCCAACTTCTTATACTACGGTGCAACAAGAGTGGATGATGCCAAGTTCTCAAGTAGATGATATGTTTTACATGCAAGGGAGTAATTTCCAAAATCAAGGGAATTATCTCCAAGAACAAAGTTGGCATCCACCGAGTGAAGAGATAAAGCCACTCGTAGAAGATCAAATTGGGCAACTCATGGATATGCTCAATGAGATGATTGAAGAAAGAAAGAGAGAAGATGAGGAAAATGAGAGGAGATTTGAGGCCCTTGAACATCGAATGAGTGAAATGATAAGTGAACGGAACACTTTTCATGAAATGGAGAATTTCGATGAAGAGATTGAAGAAGAGTTAGAAGTAGAAGAGTGTTCGATAGATAATGAAGACTCAAGAGATGTTGAGCTTATTAAGGAAAGGGAAGACAAGGTTGAAGAGAATTTGGGGGAAGAAGAATCAAGGGAGGTGCTTGAAGAGCCTATTGAGGTAAATGATATTGATGAAGAGGAACAAAGTCTAGAAGCAAGTGATGATGACTTGAAGAGTGAAATGAGCATTTCTAAACCTTTAAACTCTTTAAGTTGCTTTGAATTTCATAATATTGTTTTTATAGACTTTGTCTTACCTATTGATTCTTCTCATATTCTTAAGGATAAAAGGGAACTTGAAGACATGCTAGAACTCTATGTGGAGAGAAGGAATAAGTGGTGCTCAAGAATGGAAAGGTTGATGGAATGTAAGCTCAAAAGAGTAGAATATTTAAAGCCAATCTCGAAGGATGCAACTGAGGTCGTTACTTGCCACAAATGCCTAATAGAGGAAGAAGCACAAAGATTAAAATTTGATGGCAAGAACGAACGATATCCTTGGCCATTCCGATGAGTTCTCCAAGTTCTGTCCGGCTTGAAGACGTTAAACTTAGCGCTAGATGGGAGGCAACCCATCATTATCTTTATTGCTTTATTTATTGCTTTCAATAAGGATGATGGATTTGATTTTTGGTGTTTTGGTTTGATTTTTGTGTTTGTTGGTGTTTTGTGTAGAAATTATGTTGTGCTTGGTGTGGATGTGGAGTATATTGGATTACGAGAAGAGCTACGAGGGATGCTTCAAAGGGAGTACCAATTATTTGGCACAAACTTAATTCTAGCCTTAGCTAAAAAAATAAATTTGGGGGGTTGAATTTTTATGCTCTCGTAGTTCTCATTTTATGAACATTTGCACCGGCGCACATAGTTTCCTTGTGTCTTATGTCTTGTGTCTGGTGTTTTTATATTTTTGTGATGTTCTTATTTTCTTGTGTTGTGAGTCGTTTTCTTGAATATGAGTGATGATGTGTTGTTTGTGATAAGTGATGGCGAATTATGTTAAGGATCTCTACTAGTTGAAATTGTGACATATTCTATTTAACTTGTTCAATTTTGAGATAGATTGAGGTGTAATAAGTTCCTCATGGTCCGAGCAAAAGCTTGTGAGCATTTGAGCCTCAACCGTGCATGCATGGTTGTTTCTTCATGAGTGAATCGATTGATCCTTGATAAGCTAGAACTTGCTAGTGGACTACGGGAATGAACCCGATTGGTGGAGGTTAGTGAGATGATTTTAGGCCATCCTTGTACTTTAAAGTCATTGCCATATATTTCCTTACCTTATACATCATCCCTAGTTAGCCACTTTGAGCCTTTAAGCATATTTCTTGTGAACTAAGCACATTACAAGCCATGATTACCCACTTAAGCCTTATATATACCTTTTGTGTGGGTGATTGAGGAGATGGTGGTCTACACGGTTTGATGTGAGAATTGTGCAAGAGAAAGAGGAAAATGGTAAACAAGCAAGAAAAGGATGAAAAGAGCTCAAGCAAATATACATGCTACTTCAAAGCAAGAAAAAGGAGCAAAATCAACAACAATATGCTCATGCAAGCAAAAAGTCAAAAGGATGAAAGCATGAAATCAAAAGAAGCTCAAGAAACACAAGGAATGATAATGATAAGTGCTTATGTTTAGAAAAGAAAAGAAAGGAAGATAGAAACGTGAAGAAGTTGAAGAAGTTGATCATCTCTTCGATTACTTACACTCGATGAGTCACTCTTACCCAAATTCTCCCTACCTTTACCAAAAAGCATACCATTACATCCAAACGTAAAGTCCTATTTGATCACTAATTGAAGCTATGGTGGTTTGTGAATGTAGTCCACGAGTAAGCCTATGGCGCATCGGGCCCATCGATTGATGAGTGTTGATTTACCTTATTTTGATAGAGTGTTGAGTGCATTTGATATCCGATGTGAGGCTTGGATCGGAAGGGACTATATTACTCTTTAATCTCTTTGAATTGAACTTGTTAATTTTTCATGTTATGAGTTTAATGTTATAGGGTGACTTGATATGATTTGGAGTCCTTATTGCTTATTATATGTTATTGCTTATGTTCGTTAGGTCTTTTTCTAGGTGAAAATTTCTCCTCTTGTTTTATCATTTTCGTTGCTCGGGGACGAGCAACACTTTAAGTTTGGGGGGTTGATCATCGCTATTTTCACCTAGATTTTGTGTTATTTTTGTGTGTGTTTTCGTCTTTTTATTTCGTATTTTTGTATTTTTTTATATTGTATTTTGGAAAATTGATGATGATGATTTTCATGTCTTTAAATAGGTGATTATGAGGATAAATGGTGATAAAAAGCATGAAGAAAGGAGAAAGTTGAAGAAAATGAAGAATTAGTCAAAATGCATAAAAACACGCCCGTGTTTTTATGCAGTGCCCGTGTTTTTCTGCAGGTGCAAAAACTTACAGAAAGCTGAAAAATTGCAAGAAAACACGGGCAGATGCAGGAAAACACGCCCGTGTTTTCTTGCACTTGGCCTAAAATCGTGTTTTACACCTTTGTGCGATTTCCAAGTGTGTTGAGGGGGTATAAATACCCCCAATATCACCACTTGAAGGCAGATTTTGAGGGTTTTGGGATGCACACACACCCTCTCCATCCATCCATCATCCATTCCTCCATTTCCATCTTCATTCCATCCACCAATTCCTCTTGATTTCTCACATCCATCCATCCATTCCACTAATCCACCAATCTAAGAAGGGAAGAACATCAAGGAGTGAAGATTGGAGCATGTTGAAGGAAGAGAAGGTCAACTTCAAAAGGGAAGCCCATCAACCTTTGATTTGTTGTTTTCTTCATTATTTAGCTCAATTGGAGCATGCCATGGATTATATTGATTTTGTAATGATTTATATTGGCTAGTCCTCATGTGAGGCTAGCAATATGATTGGTGAAGGATAATGTAGATTTTGCACACCACATGTTCGATGAATTGACTGTATGAATATTTTCTATCATGAATGCTTATTCTCATTTTATGTATGATTTGTGTGATTAGATTCTCTATTCATAGTGTTAGGATGGTCATTCCAATATTATGTTTAGTGGTTTAATTGAATAATTGATTGCATGAGATGACTATGTTAAGTATGTGGGGAGTTTGACCATAACCTTCATGTGCTTAGAACCTCATGATAGGACATTATTGATAATTACTTGTGAAAGTGTTTGATATGATGAGGGGAACCAAGCTAATTCTCACTTGACCTTAGAAAGGGAACACTAGGAAAACGTCCCTACCTACTAGAGAAAATTCTTCGTGATAATATCTCTATACCGGTATATTAATATCCGTAAGTACCTATAGGAATAGTGAGGATTGGAAACACTATTTGAGTGTCCTTAATATCATAACATGAAGATCACCAATGCATGTGTGTGTGTGAGTCTATATATACCTTTTCCATGAATGTTGTTAGCCTTGCATACTTCTTAGATTGTTCACCTTCACCCATCATCCATCTCATTTGTACATATTCTATCTTTAATTGCTTTCTTAGTTAGATTGTAGTGTAATTCAACCTCTTCTTTATTGATTAGTCCTTCTAGAGTGAAACATCTTTCGAATACGGATACATACACTTTCTCCCTTGGGTTCGATATTATAAATTTTGTACTTGGTCACCACGTCTACACACAACGATAGAGTACGCTTACTCTTATCAATTTGTACCAAAATTGAGACTAAGTTCAATCGCTTAAGCACTAGTACCTTCCTCCCTGTTGTTTGATAAATTCTTGAATTGATCATCCCAACTACAATTTATGGCTAATCAAATATCAATATAGTATTTATTTGCATTGGTATAACAATGATCAATAGAACTATATATTGTTAGAATTTTATATTTCATCTCAATTAATTTACTATAGTACTAATAAATATGTATACAATTTTAGAGACACATTGAAAATATGGATGTGAAAGAAATAATGGTATAAGACCGTTTCAGATAATGATTTATGTGACACGGATAAAAAGTTCCTCTATCTCAAGCAATTTTTAATTGTTATTGTAGATATGGAATTTTTTTTAAAGAATATTTCTTTGACAAACTCTATTAATTTTTAGGGGTATTGTGTTTTTTTTTTCAAATGATAAAGTAAAATATTTAAGTTTAGTGAAAATGACATTTTTTAAAAAATGATGTGACAAGAGATTATTTTGTTTTGAAACTTTTACTATTTATTAAGGGTGAAGAGAAAGTGACATTTTTGTAATGGAACAGATAAATGAAGAAAAAATTAAAAGTTTAACAAGAAGGAGGAGTAACATCTTTTATAAAAAAAAAATTATACAATAAAAAGTGATTATAACACAATAAATTATTTTATGAACAATTTATAGTATAAATAAAAAATTTTATTTCATTCATCTCATCACAAAAAGTGCATTTTGGTCGTTCGTCCCAATACAAAATATGCATTTTCTTTTTTAATAAATGAGATACTTTCAAAATAATTAATATATTTTCATTAAATCCACACATTATACTAATACATTTATCTACTATTATACTAATACATTTATCCATTATATATTAAAATATTATTTATTTCTTTTTATCTATATATTAAATATTATATTATATCTTTTAATCTAAAAAAAAAAACACCATCTTTATTGTTGGATGGAGTAACATTTTTAAAAAAGGATAAAATAATGTCAAGTGATACATCTCGTGGACTGAGGCTAGAGGGAGGAAACTAAAGATTCGTTACATATATAATTTTGTAAAATATATTCTCATTCGGATTTAAAATTTCATCAGAGTTTTTCTACTTTTAGTTGGAATATAATTTTATAATATATGCTAAAAATATATCCATTTTTCATTATAGAAAAGGATAGTTGGAGACTTGATATTTTGAGCTTTTCTCAATATGGATGGATCAGTTCAACAACACTCTTTAAGTTTGCTGCAACCATCAGAACTACAAAAGTGTCACTGTTTCAGAATAAATTATTTTGAGTTTTTAAATAAATAACTAAATTTATTTGTATGAATATATACTTTCTTAAAAAGAATCCATAATAAGTATTATAGCTGGCTTCAATATTTTCGTTTTATCAATTTGGACAATCCACTTAATATTCTCATTTTTTCTTTTTATAAAGGGAGAGTTCAAATTAAAAAAATTATCTATAATATTTACATAATTTATTAAACTCAAATTAAATTCGCACTAGTTAATGAGTTTTTCTTTGCTTAAAGTTAAATACTTTTAGCTTCTATAAGGTTCACCATATAAATTATATAATATTTTTAATTTATACTTCAGCAAGATTGGAAGAAGATCATAAGATTTTTTCTGTAAATTCGATTTACATCTATGTTTGACAACTAAATATAATTGAAATCCGTAGTTGATTAATATCAAATTTAAAAAATATAGTATATAATAAAATATGATTAGGCAAATCTTTTTCTTTAATTAATTAATTGATTGAAACGCTTTTAAAAAGGCATTACAAGATCTACCAGAAGTTGACCTTTCTTTCTTCCCCAGCGTGTTCATTTCATATTTTTAAATTTTGAAATTGGTTTTAATTTATAGAATTATAGAATTTTGTTACAAGATTGTGTCAATGTTAAAAATATACTGGTTTCGATAATAATAATAATAAATAAATAAATAACCCTCCATAGTCCATACTAGCAAAACTTAAAATAAAATGAAATAAAAATAATAGTATACTAATTTATTTATTTATATTTATGTAAGAGGTGATGCTGGGGGTCAACTAGGTTGCTTCTACCAAGTCCACAAGTAATGCTGTAAAGGCAGGTGGCAAGTGGCTGAGCTGTACAGGTACTGCCACCCCCACGTACGAAATACACATTTTCATATACAAATACTTAAAATGGGAAAATTTTTGCATACCCTTCAATTTTTTTTAAAAAATATTTTCTACCCACACTTTAAGAGAAAGTTGTAAAATAGCTGAAATGACGGGAAAACCTTCGATCCGATTATCGAGTAAAATACATCGTCATTTTTTTCTTATTTAAAAAAATTAATATCGACTCATTTTTTTAATTTTTTTAACTTGACCCGATACAAAAATATTTATCGAGTTAATATTTTTATGTTAAGTCAATTTTTTAGAGTATCCAGTCAAAAATATGTACGTATCAAGTATAAAAAGAAGTTGATTTGATACATGTATATGAAGTTTAATTTAGGTTTAATTATATTTTGTTTGAATATTTTTTATAAGTTAATTTAGACCTTAAATTAATAATTTTATATATTTTCAATCGAATTTTTTTTACTTACCTCAAATTGATAATTAACCTATCTATTTTGTCTTGTATTGAAAAAAAATTCAAGAACTTAATACCATAGTTTTTAAATTAAAAATAATAATAATATGGTAAAAGCAATAGTAATATACCATTTTAAATGCAAGCATTTTAATAAGTACTTAGTGATCGAAAGAATATAGTCGTGAAAAATATTTTTTTAAGTAGTACATGCGGGTAGAATAGTAGATATATTAATGAAAAGTATATTCGTGTTTGAATATTATACGCCAAAAATTTATTTATTTAAGGGAAAAAAGAAAGATTTAATTATTAATTTGGTCCCTTGAAGAGAAATTTAATTGATTTCAAGAGTGAAGCTAATTTAAAATTCATTGGTAATTAATATTTTATTCAAGACATGGAGTACTATTTAGCTCATTATTATTTTTACCGCCGCTAATTAAAATTAACACTCATTAACATATTAGGGTTCAATGTCCAAACTTAAATATGAAATGGACGATGATGATTTATTCACATATAGTAGTCAACTTAGAGAAAATATTATCCAATAAATAAAAGAAAATAAACATTGGGTCATTTTAATGTTTATAAATTCTTTAATTAATTTAATTAATTACAGGACCATAATAAAATTTTAATTTTTCCAATGCACCATAGTAATGTTCATTAATTTAGATTTCGGTAGCTATTGGTGAAAAATCATTTTTCATTGTGGGATGGAAAACAGAATGAGATATTAAGTGTTTAAAGAATTATTCCATTAAATTATTAACATTTGGCAAACACTACAACCCAACTTTGTGTGGAATTTTTACTCGATTTAATTTAATTCTGATATTTAATATTAATTATAATCGTATATAGCTTCACAGTTTGTGGATTATATAATACTTTATCAATTATATTGACTTAAAATATAAATTAAAAAAGTAATTATATTAATATTAAAATTTACATTAAATCTTAAAAAATTATTACTATACATAATTTTAATGTAATTAAAACCTAAAAATATAATAAAATAAAACATAAACTAAAATGAGTTGGTATTCTATATTATGTGTATAATAACTTTTTACTCAATAGTGTATATATATTTCTTAAAAATTGTATAATTTTTTTTACATTCAATTTTTTAATTAAAAAAATTAACAGAAAACTCACTAACAAAGTGTATATATTTTTATTTATAAATGTATAAATTTCTTAGAGTGAATGCTCGATGCGCCAGGTACACAGATTAATTTGCCAACTAAAATATATTAAAAAAACGTTGCACAAATTAATTTGGCTTACTTCTCATCTGTTTTTATACTAATATATAACAACTTGCTCTAATTAATTGTATATTAACATGTCTAATTGTAAAATATACTATAAAATTGATAAAAATGACTTTAAATTGTCTCACGAAATAACTTCCTTAATATTGAATTGAATCAACTTTTATATTTTAAAGCAATTCAAAACTTAGATATAATAATGATTTAATCTAAGATGTTTTATTTTGAATATTTTGCCCGTGAACAAACTGAAAGGACCCATCCATAATTAGATTCGATTCTCCTGGCTGAATTGGATCCTCGTGAAATATGGAAGTAAAACACTAGCATTCAACCATATTTTTAGGAACCTTTTTTATTCTATCAATCCAGTTTATAATCTGTAGTTCAACAGATTTTCATATTGTATTAAATGAATTCTCACGAGTTTATCTTTTATATATCGTTTCATATTTTGGATCCAATATTAGTAGATGTTTATGTTATAATTTAGTTGGAAAATTTTCTTAACCAGACAATTTAAATTTATTCTAAATCGATTTCCAACCATTAAAATTTTACAAACCTAATGTCAAAACAAAGCCCTTATGAATTTTACGATCTATGGTTTTGAATTTTAAATATAAAATCAATAAACTAAATATTTTTATGTCAAAAGTTAGTAGATCAGAAAAGATTTTTTTTTTATCAATGAAATTGTCGTTAAATATTTTTTTTTATAAATATATATATATATATATATATTTTTTTTTATGACACTTTATTTTATAGGTTGTTGATACATTTCCTTTTCTTTTTAGGTGCACGGGACCCACACAAAACAATTAATATATGCATATGAGCCCCATACACACCTTACACACCACTAATACAACTACTCATTACACATTAAAATATTATATTCTCAAACTACTATCAATTAAATTATTATACTTCTTAATTTTCGTGCTCAAAAAAGTATTACAACTTTTTAATTAGAGGGAGGGAGTATTATTTATTAATAAAATTTAAAAATAATACACTGTAAAAATTCGTAAGAAAATATTTTTTTAATGTAAAGTTTGAAACTTTTAATGATCGAATCATTTGGGAATTAATTCATAAAACACTTCAAAACAATTATGAAAGAGGTGTATAATTGTTCTGTGGAATAAAAATATAGAATTTATTTATAAAAAAAGAATGAGGCTCCTGTGCACCCGGGTACACGGAGCACATTCCGTGCGCCTTTGCAATTTGCATGCCCCTTTACAATTTAAATCCCTAGCAATATATATGTTTAAATAAAATTGGAGGGGAGGATTGTGTTCACATGAGAATATAGAGTATCCCTTCGTGTCCCGAAGGCGCATGAGCTTTTGCCAAATACTCCATATCCCGGAGGCGCAGAAGCTTTTGCCATAAAAAAATATATACTCCTAAGGATTTATTGAATTTCGGAGCTATAGTTCGATGGCAAATTCGAGCATTTCCCTATTCAATTCATTCATATGAATGATGAAGGTGCATAGATTGGCCACGTGGCGTAAATAGGGAGGGAAGAATTAACATATGCATGTTGCTTGCTACCTTTAAATTACTTACAACTCCCATGAGCTGCAACAGTGTGTGTGGGCACATAACTATATTAATATTTATTTATTTAATTAATTAATAGAG
The DNA here is from genome assembly GCA_023678885.1 of Pogostemon cablin. NCBI lineage: Eukaryota > Viridiplantae > Streptophyta > Magnoliopsida > Lamiales > Lamiaceae > Pogostemon > Pogostemon cablin. Next base: position 4,016,312 of record CM042993.1, on the reverse strand, counting down.
TGGGGGCCTTTTTTTCTTCAAAATATTGGAGCCAAAATCTCAGTATATCTAATCATACAAATTAATACCTATCTAATTTATTTAATAAAAAGTTAATCACACATCATACTCAAAATTCCATCACAAACACCTCCCAGTATTCATTAATATCCAAAGTTAGATTTAAAAAATATCTGCATAGAGTATCCTTCAATTTACGTTTGTTTGAAGTTTATGTTGAGTTTAAAAATAATGCATGATAACAGTTGATAAGAATGAAAATTTACAGATTTTACAGTTGTATACTAAACCTTTTTGCTAGAATAATGATGTTCTTTTACAAAACATTATTTTATTGATTTCACATGAAATCAAATGTTCACTTATTTCATAAATAAATTGACACATAATATTTTTGTTCCTTCATATTATAAATAAGTTTGCATTTCAAATAATGAAATAACATAACATACTTTAATTTTAAAATTGTCTTCCCTTAATTATTCACCCAACTTATTTCAAAATTCATTTATTAAAAATAAGATATCAAACTACATAAAAAAAGATAAATCTAAAAATTAACTTTCGATAAGAATTGCATTTTTTTCTTATTAATGAAAAATTATACTCAAAACACAAAAGATTTGAACGGGTAAAGTAAATTAGAAAAATAAATAAATAACTCAAAAGATGTATCATTATACTCTTGATAATAATTTTAAAATTCACGAACATCTGAATCGACTTCCAAAATTCACTTGAAAACATAATAGAAAAAGAATGGAAGATTATTGAAGAATAGTTAAAACGAAAAAAATAGGTAGATTATGCATTAAACGTAAAAAATGGAAGATTATTGAAGAGAAAAAATGAATTAGACTAAAAGAAATGGGTAGAATGAGAATTCAATACTCCATCCGTTCCATTCTAATAATTACATATTTTTATTTTGGGTGTCCCATCTTAATGGTTATATTTTCATTTTTAGCATATGAGACCCATACAAATTAATTATTTCTCTTTCTATGGGTCCACACATCCCACTAATACACATATCCACTTTATATTAAATTATTATTTCTCTCACCTCAATCCATATTAAAATACTATATTCATTAATCCGTGAAAAAATAAATGTAATCAGAGTATATTGGATTGATTGGACTTAGCATAATTTTGATTGGTTCTACAATCTATACCTTAGCACTCATCATGGTCATGGCCGTTGGATTTGATCATGAGATTCTCCTTTTTGATGGGTCATAATTCCAGCTGATATATACTACCCCACTTCTATCAAAAATTACAAGTTGCACCCCTTAGAAGGGTTTAATTCAATTTCTGACCCACTGATGATGATTAATTCCAGATTGCTTGGTGACTACTTCAGCTGTGGCCTACGTTTCACGTTTGTAATTATGAAATAATCTCGAGATAAATTATGTCATTATTGCGGGTGATTAGGATATGATTTACATCATCAGACTATAAGTAAATTAACTAATTCATTATTTTGTTAAGGGCCACAAAAAGTGATGATGGTAAATATGAGTACGGAAATTGTAACAAACCATGTGATTGATATATGTGGATAAATTGGAATGCCGTTGTTATTATTATTATTATTATTATTATTATTATTATTATTATTATAAATTAGAATTTATAATATTATCTTTAAATAATTTATAGGTGTATATGAATTATAATGTCATTGAATTTTATATAAAATGAATTTAAGAAACTCATTTTTATTACATACACATTTGACTAACATTAATATGAATCGGATTTACTGTGTAAACAATGTAATCCTTTCTTATAATCCTATTATATACTACGTTTAAGTAAAATTTAAATTAATGAAAGATCATAAAATTTAAAAAAAACCACATGGTTTAAACTTTGAACCAATTGATTGATATAACTCTGTACAATCGTATGAGTACGTAACTTTTTGCATTGCCTTGGGTGTTTTTATCCCATAATCTTAAACGATAATATCATCAAAAAAAAAAAATTACAATAAAATAAACGTGTGAAGGCTACCAAATAATTTTGTATATATTATCAAAATTAAGTAATAATAATAAAAATAAAAATCTTCTTAATTTTTTGTACTATTGGTGAGTTGGCCTAACTCTAATCTGAAGATTAATTATACAAACTGTATATGAATACTCCAAAATGAGTTTGCTAGTCGTAGTCCAACGTAGAATTCGAAATGGCAGGTTTCTTAAAAAATAATAATAATAAATTATTTCGTTACATTATTGATTCATAAAAATAATAATTTCGACATACTTACAGCGAATGGTTGATGTGATTATGATATTATAATTAAGTAAAATTGAGAAGGATGAATTTGGTTTCTAGAGGATTAAAAGTGGGATTTATGCCGTAAAAGTGAAGAAATATAGTTTAATTAGACATTTACCTAACGCCAAATAAAGAAATTAATTAACTTGTACACTTAATCTGCTACTATGATTAGACATCACTTACCTTTCTTGCTTTGCATATATTCTAACTTTTGACATTATACGTCTCATTTCCATTTTATATCGAGTATTATTTTTATTCCTAAACTTTACAAATTTCATTCCTTGTCAATAAACAATATTATAAGTATTAATTTTGGGCAGTAAATATGAATCATATCATTTTCAAGGTTGGACAAGAAACGTGTTCAAAGTAATGTTCCGAATATTCTGATTTTAAAATATAATGAAAATAAATGATGTAATTCACGTGTTATTTTTTGACGGAAGTAGTAATTCACGTGTTATTAGTAATAGGTGCAATCGTTATTAAAGATGCATGTTCTACACCCCTTATCTTGAAAGTGTTGAATTTACATTTTTTTTATGTAAATTAAGAAATATAATATTTAATGGTATATAAATAAGGATAAATATGTATATTTTAATATATAGTACGTAAATATATTAGTATTATATGTGGATCTCACAGAGATATACTCTCTCAGTTCCCTTGAAATGTAACTCTTTGTTTTTTGTACGCGGATTAAATAGTATTATAATAATTTAATGTATAATAAGGTGAAAAATGTATAGTGAGTAATAATATTAGTGTTGAGTGTGAAATCATGTTTGTGTCACATCAATTTAAAAAGGAAATTTCATAATGGGATAAATAAAAATGGTAAAATAAATACGTATTAAGAAATTGATGAAGTATTAATTATTTTGTATGAATCAGAAAAAACATCCTTTATATTGAGAGAAATAAAAATGACAAAATACACTAGACGGAAGAGTAGTAACTAACATGAACTTAAACTTGTTTAAAACTAATTCAACAGTTTAAATGAGTTCATGCGACCCAAGGATATGCCGTGTTCCTATGCGAACACAACCCTTTCCCTCCATATTTTATTTAAACTTATATATTGTTAGGGGGTTTAAATTACAAAGGGCCACAAAAATTGCAAAGGGACACGGTGTTTCCGGAGGCACAAGAGCCTCACTCCAATTTAAAAGAATAGTACTCCCTTCGTCCGCTTCTAAGGTATTCATTTTACTATTTTTGACATCCACTTCAAAGGTATCGATTTCTTCTATTTAGTAAAATAATATACAATACGACCCACCATTTTCCTCTAATACAACCACTCATTTTACATATAATAATAATACTCTTTAATTAATGTGAAAAAAAATAAATGAATACCCGGGGAGAAGGAGGGAGTAGTATATATTTGAAAAGCAAGTAGTCATACTTGACCGCAATTGGTGTGCTTTATGTATTATTTTATCCTTTTGTTATAATGTTTGAATAGTTTGAGTTTGTGTATGTTTTTAATTTGATACTTACTGCAGAATGATTTGTCCGTTTAAAAAAATTTCACATTTTCTTTAAATTTAAAAAATTTCATACTTTCTGTCCATATATTGAAAAGTCCATGTTTTCAATTTTCAACTAAATGTTGCATGGGTTCGAAAATTCAAAGTTTACCAAATGAAACCTCTTATTATTTCACATGGTGTGTCCAAAAATTTATGTGCTTGTAGTAATATAGTAATTGTGTATCATCTATAGCCGTACACATGCATTTAAGTTTAATGGCATACAAGTAAAACGATATTAATATTATGAGTGAGGCTTGCGTGCACCCGGGCGCACGGAACACATTCCGTGCGCCTTTAGAAATTTTGTATTATGGGTAAGGGTACATTAATTTGGTCTAAAGGGTATACACTTTAATTACTAAAAGGTACACAATTTTGTTCTAAAGGGTATACATTTTTCATTAATATTTTTTTTTCTTTAGAAAATAAAGGGTACACATTTTTATACTAAAGGGTATACAATTTAACACAAAATTCTAAAGGCGCACGGAGTGTTGTTCGTGTGCCCAGATTTTTCTTTAGAAAATAAAGGGTACACATCTGTATACTAAAAGGTATACAATTTAGCACAAATTTCTAAAGGCGCACGGAAAGTGTTCCGTGCGCCCGGGTGCACAGGAACTTTTGCCTAATATTATAATCTAAAAAATATAATTAAACTCTAAAAATAAATTATAGTAAATAAAAATAATACAATAAAATTATAAAGCATTAACCGTATTAAACCCTAAATTTATCTAGATATTTTTTGTAAGCTCGCTATATTTTCATCCTACCTCTCTCACTCACTATTTGTTTATTTATTTTAAAAATATATTTCCAATTCGGAGTCTACATATCAGCTTAATGTGATAATTGCAATTTGCATCCTCAAAGAGTCAAAATAGGTCTAGATTCTTTGTTAAAAAATAAAATTATTCAAACAAAACCAGATTCAGAAGGACTGTAATAAAAAGTAAATAAATGTAATAATTGTGTAGTTATACTAGTCTAAACGACGAATAACAAAATAAGACATCATGCATTTAATTACCACCTTAGACAACATGGCAAAAAAAAAAGTGAGTGAAAAGTACACTTTCTTATAACTTAGTAAGATTGTAAAATTGCATTACATATGATAACAAAATTTGTATTTTTAAACACAAAATTGAAACAATTATGATAAAGGAATTTATTAAGTTTCATTTTTGTTCTAGTATTTAGATTTTATAATTAAGCTCAATCTTTACTTATTTACAAATATTTTAATTTTACTTTATCAAACTTAAATACTCCATATTTTAAAATAGATTATTATGTTGATTAAAATTGAAATTTCGATTTGAATTCAATACATGAAAATAACTAAAGCTCGAAGTCAGCTCGATTACTTGACAACAAGCTTAATTATGCTTTTTCCGTACGCCTACTCATTTCCCCTTTTTATACTCCCTCCGTCCCACGTATTTTTACCCACTTTCCATTTTGGGGTGTCCCACGTATTTTTACCCATTCCATTTTTGGCAAAAATACATAATATTTTATTACATACTTTTTACAATCCCAACAACTTTAATTACTTTTTTACACTTTATTCATCATTCCCAATAACTTTATTCACTTTTTCTTTTTAAATTACTAATTTATCCATATTTTCTCTTACATTATATATTAAAAAAATAAAACGTTTTAATCTCCGTGCCCGTACAAACGGGTAAAAATACCCGGGACGGAGGGAGTAAAAGAATCTCACACATGGCCTATCACTCATTATTAATATAATTACCCACTACACATAAAATAATAATATTCCTTAATTCACGAAAAAATTATCATTAATGGGTATAATTATATAACTTTTTACTATAGTTTAAACAATCTTAATCATCTCTTCATTCGATTTACTCGACTCATTAATACTTGTAATTTCATGCAATGTTTATGGGGGGCATAATTTGGAATTTAAGTACGTGGGTGTGCATGTTATCTTGGCAGGAGGCATATATTCAAATAGTTGAATGGAAAATTAATTACTAAGAAAATAAAAATACAAATTGGGGTCGGGTCAAGAATAGTAATCCACATTGGATCCTAGGGGCTGACTGTCAAAATTTAAGCAGTTTGACTTTTTGCAGAGGTTTGACTAATTCCAACCTTATATTCCCTCAATTCAATATAAGTGGACACATTTTTCTTTTTAGGTTGTTTCACTAAAATTGACACATTTATTTTTTAATACATGAACCCACACAAAAAATAATTAATCTATTCTCATGGTCTACATATCACCTCTAATACAATTACCCACTATACATTAAATATTATTTTTCTCACTTCACTTTACTCTACTTTACATTAAATTATTATACTCCTTAATCTCCGTGCAAAAAAAAAAATTATACCAACTTCTATGGGACGGAGGAGTAATTTTCTATAAATTGGAACCCACTCACTAATATTGTTAGGGTCCATTATCATTTTTAGCAGTGATATATAATAACTTCAATTTCCATTTTAATTATAAACTCAATCACACACGTTCATAGAGTCATGTGATGAAAGCACAAAAGCACTTCGTAATTATCATGAATATTGAAATCATTTTGCAAAAAAAAAAAGAAGAAGAGTGATTAATTTTATTATTCTTCATCAATCCATAAGGCATTGAGGTATATATATATATTCTTTAAATTTTGAAATAATGTTTAATATATATGATCTAATGATTTGGGACTCTATGACAACAAAAATTACAAAAGTACAAAACTATACAATCATTTTATGTCGAAATAATATTTTACGATACTTCTTTCCCCAAGCTAACACATGTATATTATTTATGGGAAATGTATTATTTTAATAATTAATTTTATAAAATATTCATTTTTTAAAAAATATAAAATATCAATCCTATAATTATATTTGAATTTTCATAATTCGATACACGATTTTCAATTTGTTGAAATAGTTGACACTAAATTTAGAGTCGGATTGTGATGCATCTACATAATCTCAACGTAAATCAGATTTTTATTTACTCCTTATCACCAAATAAAATAAAATAATAAAAAATAAATTTAATAACTACCCATTATTCCATAACTTTTACTTATAGTCCCCAGAATCATCCTTAAATAAATTCATAATGATATGGAGTACTAATTTTCAAAATACTAATGCAGTAGAAATGATGCAGTTATAGAAGGTAATGTAATTAGTCTCTTGAAGCCTATCTTTTCCTGGATCATATAATGGCCCAGTAAAAGCCCGTTGCTTTTGTCCTTAAAAAAAGGGAAGAAGAAAATAGCTAGAGGCCCAGCGAAAAAAGAAATAAATGGTAGCCTTTTTTCTGTTTTAGTTAGTCCAGGCCCATTACAAAATCTCTACGACGTCGTAGTTGGCGTCATCAACTCTTGTTCTTGAGGAATAAGCCATCATCAATTACATAAACCCTGAACGGATGAATCTCATTTTTCAGGGTATGTTTCTATTATTAAGTGTTAATTCATTCAATCATGTTTAAACTCTTATCGTTAGAATTCATTTTTTGAGAATTTAGAAAAAGAAGATTAAACTAGATTTCCAATTATATGTTATATACCCTATATACACTGAGATAGTAATCAGCAGGTTGTTTAGTAGGAAAGGAAATACAAAGCTAAGAGATGCCATTGTTGTCGAAAATTGTTTTCTCCTCGAAAAATCATGTGGAATCAGCTCAGCTTTTTAGGTGGTAATTTTTCATATTTTTTTTTTCAAAATCTTATTATTAAACTACTTAATCCCAGATGCGCTTTGATTTAAGTTGATATGATTTTGATTTAAGTTCCGTGTAAGTGGCATTTACTGGTGTCATTGCGCTTGTTCATCTGTTATTAAACTTCACTTTGGATGAAGATTATGGGGGGTTCTGGCATGATGTACCTAATGGACAAGCAAAATCTTAATGATTATTATTATTATTTATTTTTTTTCGTGAGAATTTAGGTTGTATTTTGCCATAGTTAATGGGATTGCTTGAAGTAGAAAACTAGAGTTGGATTGTAATGGCAGACGATGCTGTTAATTGACAATGTTTTATTAGAATGGAGAAAATGTTGATTTATGAATTGTTGGTTCAGTTTGGTGAACGGTGTTTCTGTTTTATGTTCGGGCACAAGCTCGATATGGTTGTCCCAATATATATGTGAGTCCTTGCTTTTCTGGATTATATGTACAAGTCGTATGATACATGTGCATGTGCAATTGTTAGTATATTTAAAGGGATTTTGGAAAAGAAAAAAAGAGTTTTATCCAGTGATATTATGCTATTATGATGAAAATAAGTCTGTGCCAAGAGGTGACTGAAATGTGCGAGAATGAGTTTGGATGAAGCAAAACTTTTTGGCTAGTGATTTATAGAAAACTGTTATTTTCATATTCGTTTATTTGTTATAAAATACGACCTCTTTGTGTACTTAACATGTCGGATATGTCGTAGGACATGTTTTGTCAGAACTGTTGTTTATGTGCAACAATGAGTCCACTTCAGTGCATTATGCGAAAGATATCAGTTTATAGTTTGTCATTTACATGTCTATCATAAGTAGTGAATGGATTTTTTATCCCTGTTCATGCATCTATTTCTGGTGCTCACATCAATCCCACTTATACGAACATGTGAATTGTATGAAGTTTTCATTATTTAGTTGAGAAATAACCAATAAGCCTTTTCTCTATCTTTCTTGTTCATGCCTTTTTATTCTGAATAATACCTTGGTGACTTTCCATGTACTTTTTTAGGTATGGTTTTTCAAAGAGATTATTCTCTTCAATTTATGGAAGATCTACCTCAAGCAACGTATCTGCTCAATCAACGACCGAACTTTCAATAATCATCAATCATGAGGGTCTGAACTGTGTCAAGAAGTATGAATTTTAATTTTTTATATCTTCACATGGGTTTTACTGTGATATTTAAACTGCTCTTGGTGGAGCTGCAATAATTTTATGGAATGCATTGGCAAGCATGTCCAGTATAGCAGTTCACTGTGCAAAGACAACGATTGCACTTTCGTCAGTCAAGATTTGATATATACTGATGAAATATCGAAGCATAAGACTTGGTGGACCTAATGCTGTGGAGAAAGTCGATTGCTTGACAGTCCATGCTGATAAAAGAAAAAGAAAAATAGACATTAGTTTGCTTGATTGAATGGAGTATGAGTTCATCGAATGATCTACTCACTAGTTGAGAAATTCTCAGTGTCTCTAGTGTATCTCTTTATATCTATATTGCATAAATTCTCACTGTCTCTAGTTATCTCTTTATATCTATATTGCATAAATAAAGTTATGACATATTTGGTAATAAACTTGTACAGGCATGGTTCATTTAACCGACACTACTCTTCTGGCTCAAGGCCCAAGAGCAATACTAAGGCTCCTTTTCCAGTACCTGAACAGACTCCAGATGCTATGATCTTGTGGAAATCTTTTGTAATTGTATGTCATAATATCGTCCTTCTCTATCAAGAGCTTCAAAATCTCATGTTTCTATAAATGTCTTTTGCAACCTCTGTTTTGCATATTCTGTTTACCTTTTTTATTTATTCTCTTCATCTCAGAGTTATTATTGCAGCCTGGTTTTGCACTAGCTGGGTTCGGTGGGTTGTTTTTGTTCATGCACTACAATGATGAAAAGAGAGCTGTTCCAAAGGTGATTTGATTTCCAGCTGGTGTAGATTTTCATGGAATAAATTTCTACTTTCCAGTATTTCAACTCTGATGTAGATTTCTTTGTGCTCGAGTCTGTTGGTGATGGGATTTTCTATGGACGAACAACCTCTAGAACTTAGGCATAGAACATATATTATGAACTGAATTTTTGTCTTTGATGACTCTAGTACCTCATTATACTTAAATCATTCAATATTATGAGTGGGACCAAATTATGTTTCTACTTTATTTCATTTATTAGGGATGACATCTCGTAGTATCTTGTTCAGTGTAGTGGTAATATTTTCACCAATGAGTTTCCCTTATACTTGGAAATTCAACATCGTAGTTGCTTGAACTAATTCTTGAGAATAAGCTTGTTACCTAGTTCTGAAGCAAATGTGGTTCTTCTTTGTCTTTTGTATGTTGAAGCACAGGAATCATCATGTAATGTTAACATACTCTTAATGTTAATAAACTTTTGAAATTGTATATAACCTTTTGCTTTTGCCTATGTATTGGTTTCATCTTTCCTCATTTGCTGTTAGATAAAATGACACTATCAACTGAAGTTGTATACTTTAAATTTACAATCCCTACTGTTTAATTAGGTACAGATTGCATTTTCAGTTATTCCATTCTAGATGCACGCCCAATTTTTATAGTCATCTAAACCTTTTATATTCTCGTTTTAACATCTGACAGGTAAAGGTGAAAAGTTTGAAAGAAGTGCCATTCAAGGTCCAATAATTGGTGGTCCCTTTAGCCTAATTGATACAGAGAATCGGGTAGTAACTGAGCAGAATTTTCTGGGCAATTGGGTTCTGTTATACTTTGGTTATACTTCATCCCCTGATGTTGGACCAGCAGAAGTTCGAAAGATGGCCAACGCTATTAATATATTAGGTTTTACTCTTCTACCACGTATCAAATTGTATCTTATGTTTATTAATGTTCTGTTGCTGAAAGTTTGACTTACTGGAAAAAGAGTCAAAGCAGAATATCAAGGTCTTACCCATATTTGTCACGATTGATCCTCAGCGGGACACCCCTTCACAACTACGTGCTTATATCAGAGGTGAGTCTTACGTATTTTGATTTTCTATAACCATTACAACATGTTAAAGCATTTGAGTGAAAGCTATGGAGAGATTGATAGCATATATATTGAATGGACTTGTGTGAAGTAAACTGTATAAAGAACTTGAAAGACCTGCTTTTACAAAGAATTTGAGAGATTAACATTAATCCCTTAATTCTGGAACTATGGATTCTTTTTCTTCAATTTTTTTTGATTAAATGCGTTGGCTTTATACTTCTATACACTTGTCAAATTTGTGAGTCATTTCTTGGTATATATACGGCATCAAGTATTTAAATCCCCTCTTTACATAATTATTTCATGGTTTTAATGTTTTTAAGCCTCATTTCCACTCTAATTCAATTCAATGCGAATATGTCTGCAATATCTCAAGCCCACCCCTTAATCTTAATCGAGCTGCTATGTAACCGGAAATGATTATAGTCACGTTCATTCAACTCAATTCAATTTGCTTTTCTTGCATCTGTTCTCATGGAATGCAGAGTTCGACTCAAGAATCATAGGATTAACCGGACCAGTTGCAGCTGTAAGGCAAATGGCTCAAGAATACAGAGTATTCTTCAGAAAGATCGACTCAAGAGGGAGATGATTATCTTGTTGAGTCCTCCCACAACATGTAATATATCCACATCTCTTCATTGGGTGCTTTCTTTCCCCTTCTCCTAAAATGCTTCAACCACTCATGTCATAAATAGGTACTTAATAAACCCAAATATGGAGGTGACGAGATCATTCTGCGTTGAATACAGCGCAGAGGAACTGTCGGAAGCCTTAACCAAAGGGGTCAAGAAAACTAAGGTCGATATCTCACAGAGCTGATGTAAGGGCTTCGTTTTTTGTTTAATCTACATGGTTAGTGTTCTACTTGCGAGGGAGAGTATCTGTTTTTATGATTTTTTTTTCTTGAAGTTCTGGATTTTCACTACTTTGTCCCATTATTCAACAACTATTTTTAGGCAGCAAATTTCCATGAAAATGATATCTTGTTACACTTTTTGCTAGAATTGAGGTTATAAACTTTTCCTAAAATTGATTGCTGGTTAGTAGTTGCTAGATTAAAATGAATATGTACACTCAATTCATGCAGATTATAATTAATTCTTTCTTGTGAACTAAAAAACAGCAACATAAGTACACACATTATCAAGTTAGACTTTGATCCAACGTATAATGAATAGAATTTATCATATAATTAATAAAATGATTTTGACTGCATAAGAAAAGGGAGGATGAACGTGATTGAAGCAAGTCAAAGCTGGGTTTGTTGATGTACAGCTGTTTGAGAGCTTGTAATAATCTTACATACGTGGGTTGCTCAATCACACCTAATTCATAGACGTGACCCCCTCCTATCCAACACTACCATTAAAAGAAAAAAATCTAAAATTTTTATCTATAATATGAAGAAATTGTTGTCACAATACACCCCTAACTTGCTAATTTCTAACTCTTCTTTAATTTTACTCGTATATAAAAGAAAATTGTTTTTCTCTAGTGTATAAGAACTTGTAGGGAATCGAAATGAAGATTCTTTGAATCAAGATTAACAAGAATGATGTATCTAGTATATAATAATTTTTTATAGCAATATAACTTCATGAAAGTATAACAATGTTGTAAATTATTTCATTAATAATAATAACATTGTTATCATACTAATAACATAATAATATGAAGATTCTTTAAAACATTGCTATAAATAAAAGATATAACATTTCTCAAGAGCATGTGATAATATCTTTAATCAAGAAAATGCGATAATATCTTTAATAAAAATTGATTGATAACTAAATCAATTATGATCCCTTTCTTTTATATACTAATGTGACAAAATAATAATATGATCAACCTCTCAAACTCTCTTTTTGGTAATAAATAAAGAGAAGCTCATTTCTTTCCATCACCGATTATTAGGGAAGTCCACCTGAATTGAGAATCAATATACTGATTTTTTTTTGCCCCGATTAATTCGGATGCTCTATGAAATTACATGGATTCTGTAAAAACAAGAAAACAAAATGTTGGAAATAATGATCAAATGCAAAAAATAAAAATAAAATAGCTCCACATTACTCTCTCTCCCCCCCCTCCCTGTAATACCGACATATTCCTCCTTTCTTCCTCCTCTCTCTCTCGACTCTTTTCTCTCTCATCATCATTACAGACGGAGAGAAAGAGAAAGCAAGAAAAAGGGAGCATGTTTTTTTTCCCCTAGATGGGCTCTGCCTTCTTTTCTAGTGATGAAATAACACATTAAAAAAACAAACATTCTCCTCTGTTTCTCTCTCCACAACCTTAATTTCTTTTGTCCTGTGCTGTTTTTTCAGATAACATAGGCCCTCCACAATTTTCTTGATCAAAATGGGATTAAATTACAAAATCTTTTCTTTAATCCCTTCTCCTACAAGCTTCCATCTCTGATTCTCCAAACCGTTTAATGGTTTTTCTTCTCCCCATGCATATTACAACCTTTATCAAGACTCCATTTTTCTTGATTTCTCCCTTCTTCTCTCTGCATCAAATTTGATCCACATTTTCTTGATCTGTAATGGAAGACATCAGCGACGAGAAACGGACAGGATGTGGTCTATTGAACGTTGTCTTTGGACGAAGAAGTATTTGGCCTCGAAGATCAACCTCAACAGGGTCTGTTCATTCATCCAATTCCAACGAGAATCACGTCAGTCGTTATCCCAGCACCCCGTCGATGAGAATCCCTAACCAGAGCATGGATGACCCCACATTCTATTCGTCCAACGTTAGACGGGATCGAAAGGACAGGGTCATCGAACGCCCTGGAAAGAACTACTCCAAATCCCCCCCTGTTTATCAGTTTTCCCCTTCTCCCCAGCAGCATTACCAGAGAAATGATCCTCCGCCGTCGATTCCACCGCGGAAAGCTGCTCCTTATCCGGGAACAGGGATTTCCGGCGAGCTGGAGAACATAATCTCCGATTATCAGAAGGCCAAAGGGGCAAACGGGCTGGTTCGGGCCTCGTCCAGTAACATGATGTTGTTTGGTAATTTGGGGAACTTGAAGCAACCTGGTAGTAACAACAACAACAACAACAATGGTGTTGTCGATCAATCCGCCATGAGTAATGTCAATGGCAATGGAAGGTATCCCACCAGTGTGATTGGAAACGTGGTGAAGAAGAACGAAGAGCCCGTAAAGGGGCCCGTTTCCCTCTGTCGGGCCCTGTCGACAAGAATGGACCCTGAGGAATTGAAGATTTTGGGCAATGAAGATTACAAAAATGGCAGATTTGCAGAAGCATTGGCTTTATACGATGCAGCCATCTCCATTGATCCCAATAAGGCCTCTTATAGGAGCAACAAGAGCGCAGCTCTTGTTGCTCTGGGGAACCTTCTAGAAGCTGCGTTTGAATGCAGGGAAGCTATTCGAATCGAGCCCTTCTACCAACGAGCTCATAACAGATTGGCTACCATTTATCTGAGGTTATTATATTACACATCATCTACATGAATCTTGAATCTTGTTGTCGTGATGATTTTGTTATCATTCTTGCAATGAATGCAGACTAGGGGAGGCGGAGAAGGCGGCGTATCATTTCAAGCAGTCGGGATCAGAAGCTGATCCCGAAGCAATGAACAGGGCTAAGCAAGTTCAGATGCATTTGAACAAGTGTACTGAGGCGAAGAGACAGAGAGATTGGAACAAAGTCTTGAAAGAGACCAGTTTGTCTATAGAAGCTGGTGCTGATTCTGCACCATTGGTGAGTTTGATGGTAAATTCGTAATCCTGTCTTTTCAGACAAAATAAATGTACTCATGTGTGTTTTAACTGATGAAGATATTTGGTCTGAAAGCCGAGGCGTTGTTGAAGATGAATAGGCATCAAGAAGCCATCGAAACAATGGAGAAATGTCCGGAATTCGACGCCGAACAATGCACTAAATTCTTCGGCCCCGTTGGGAGTTCAATCTTGTTAACATACCAAGCTCAAGTTGACATTGTTGCAGGGAGGTTAGTCATAGCACTCTTCCTTTTATTACAAATGATTCTCTAATGGTTTGGTGCATGGTAGCCTAATGTTTGTTGTTTTCTGTTCGACAGATTTGATGATGCGGTTGCAACGGCTCAACAAGCGACGAGGCTTGATCCGAACAACAAGGAAGCAAGCGCGGTTTTGAGGAGGTTAAGGTGTATTGCGACAGCTCGAGCCAACGGCAATGATCTGTTCAAGGCGGGTAGATATTCGGAGGCGAGCATTGCGTATGGAGAAGGACTCGGATACGATACGTGTAATACCGTATTGTTGTGCAACCGAGCTGCTTGTAGATCAAAACTCGGCCAATATCAAAAGGCAATAGAGGATTGCACTACTGCACTTAAAGTTAGATCATCGTATAGTAAGGCTAGATTGAGAAGAGCTGATTGTTATGCTAAGGTACTTGTGATACCATGCATATGCTGTCCTACTCTCTCTATCTCCCTCTCATGTACAGATTTGATATTACAGATGGGAAAATGGGGAGCATGCTTGCAAGATTGTGAAATTTTGTTGAAACAAATTCCGGATGATGAAGAAATAGGGAAGTTGATCAAGGAAGCAAAAGCAAAGCTTAAGGAAAATGGGGGAAGCCAAGAAATGAGCGTCGATAGCCCCGGCTTGGTTATCGTATCGAGCAACGAGCATTTCATGGATTCGGTCACGTCTCGTGGTAACTCTCTAGCCTTGCAGTGTTGTTAACTAAGCTCATCCATCAAACCTAATCTAGAGCAAAATTGTACTATGATCATTGTTTTCACTTGTGTAGGTGTATCTGTGGTTTTGTTCTCTACCAAGAGAGAGAACAAGAAGATCATGGAAACCATAGAGCAACTCTACCAAAGATATCCATCACTCAACTTTCTTAAGGTACATATAGTTTATTTTACTCAAACATGCAACCTAAGATATCAAGAAAGTGTATTACATGACAATGTTTGTTTGCATGTTGTGTAGGTGGAGGTGGAAGATCATCCTACGTTAGCAAATTCCGAGGGAGTGAACTCATTACCGGCTTTCATAATCTACGCAAACGGATCGAGATCAAAAGAAGTTCCTGGAGACAAGTATGACACATTAGAGAGCTCAATCAAATGTTACATTAGTTGATGATCAGGAAGACGAAACTATGCAAGAAACGAAACATTTAATTCCATCGGTTCCTTGATCTGCTGCCTAATGCTGGCCGGATCGATCACCATTCGAGTAAAAGAATTAGGCACACTAGCATTTGATCATGGGTAGTGTTGCTACAGAAAGAATGTGCTCTAGGATCATCATCTTACAAAAGGAACAGAGGAACCAAACTCAAATTTTCAAGAATGATGACATTGTTCCAATGTATTCCAATAGTTTATATCTTATAATAATGCAACTGTGTTTTCTCTAAAGGCCAAATGTTAAACAAGTGTTTCAAGATTCTCCCTTGTAAATTAATGTAAGATTGAGAAGAAAAAAGGATTTTGGTATTTGAATATTATTGGAAGTTTCTTTCCCTCCAAATTGTTGATTTAAAATGATGTGATTGGTGATTTCATTTTGTTAATCAATTATTAGTGGGGGTAATTTAAGAAGGTCTTACTAATTATGTGCCTAACAGCTATACTTTGGTTGTTTAAAACAAAGTGTTTGATAACTAACTAAATAAAGGACATTTGTCTATGATAGTTTGCAACTAATAACCTAATCAAACTTTCACCGCCATCAACTAATCATAAAAAATATCCAATCGATTTAGTGGGTAAGATGCATTCACTTTAAATTAAATTTGTTTATACTCATCTCATTTCATTTTCGCAGATTTGGAGGATTTTTAGTTTTCGCATATTTCGCTCTAGAATTTTTCAATTTTTGCAATTTGAAAATTGGCAAAGACTTACAGCTAAGTTGTATGGGTTGCGTGTCACTTAACATCAACGGCAACATCAAAGCAAACACTATATCTATTCTTAACCTAGTAACAACAATCAATCCCTTCTCATATGAATATTGTTGTTGATATGATAGAGATATAATGGTTTCTTGATCCGTGAGTTTATTAATTTTTACTCTTGGCTAATGGCTTCTATATGCCTTTCTTGTAGACAAATCGATGGCCATAAAGTGTTCGTCTTCATCGTGGAAAATTGGTCCATCCTAAACTTCCTCGTCTGGTGGGACATTCTCGTCAAAAAATGTAGTACTAGTATTTTATTTTTTAAACCAATCTCAATTTTTTTATACCTCTCAACGACCCAATTAAGTATGAAGTATTAATCTTTTATACTCTTTAATACGGTAGGTAATGGAGGTTGAGGTCACTCTAGAATTGGAGTATAAGTATGATAAGAAAACTGGTCTGGGCACCACTGACAGAGACTTGAATATTCTGGTATGCGAAGATGATGATATTGGAAGAATGTCAGCTTCTAATCTTCGATTTGGAATTAACCCATCATAATTATCTCAATTGCATAGGGGTTGATGTTAAAAATCGATGTTACCTCCATACACGAGCTAAAAAATATGATTTTCCATAAGAAAGGCTCCCATCTCCACCCATTGAATCTCATCCATTCAAATACATTATCTAGTTGATTATTGAAAAATTAATTCATTTTTCTAATATAATTAAAATATAGGACATATGCTATCACTAATACAACTACCCAATCTACCCACTCCAAATTAAATAATAATATTCCTTAATTTACGTTTCATATTTAGTTTGTCCCAAGTAAACAACTACTTTCGCACTTTATTTTGGGAAAAAAAACTACTCTTATCTAATTTACCTAACATATTTTATCATTTATTTATTATAAAAAGAAATACTAATACACTTAAAAAAATACTAACAAAGAATTTTAGGTCAACTTTGCGAAAACTGCAAATAGGTCAAATTTGCGAAATTTGTAAATCTGAAAAATCCTACAAAGATGAAGCACTCCGGTTGGTAACTCAGATTAGGTAGCAAATATATGCTTTTTCAGCATCCTTAGCACTGATATTTCTTTGTTAAGATTTTATTTGATCCGGCAATTAATCTCGCCCCCAATGACATCCCTATGAATCACAAAGTTTTTTAATTTCAAACATTTAAGTGTCATTTTGTGTTCATGGTGAAGATGGCTTAAGAAGCATATCATTCCAGAAATGATGGTGCAGAATTGTAAGGAAACCTATGAATATTAGTGCTTTTAAAGAATATATTTGAATGGTTGAAAATGAGGTGCCTTTCGCTTTGGAAAGCATGAGTTAACATCGACTGCCTAGTAATTTAGATAGTTAGATAGCAATTTGGAAAGCATGAATTCACGAAAAGTTTCGCATACGAAGGTAACATAGACCCTTAACATCGACTAGTTAGATGGCTGAGTTCCAGAGCAAAATTCAGATTGGAAGCCGTCATTCCTGCAATATCATCATCACCATGACATACCCTAATATCTAAGCCTGCCTTTGTCAAGTATGGTGTCTAGGCTTTTTATTGTACATATATTTCATCATGATCTCCCTATAGACCTCATTCTCATCAATAAGAGTGACCTCGCCTTTTCTGAAGAAATACAAGATTATAACATTTACAATTTATGTACTTCATCAAAATAGATGCTTCAGTTTGTTCAACTTTCACCAGCAAATCAATAACATGTTTTGAAAAAAAATTCATACTCTCCCACGTCCGAATCCCAAGCACATTTTGGTTTGAAAAAGCTCGAGCATCTTAACCAAAATCACAAACCATCCCTGAAATTTATAAACACAAGAAACTCCAATTCAAGGTCAATGTCCAATACCCAAAACTTGGCTAAGGACGAAAGCCTCAGATGTCAAGCAATATTCACCTACACAGTTATACTTTCCATAATCATAATCCCTCAAATAAATTAGGGACACATACAAAAAAATGTCTCAGTAAGAATATTTTAATGAATTCGTATCAACTTTTTTGGAATTCTTGGCCATCAGTCTTTGTTTGACATCATGATTCCTGTGAAGTAAAATTTTATAAAGAATAATGGTATGAAAATAGTCCTACAGGCATTCTCCCAATAACCTCGTATACGCCTTTTCATTCCTTCACAGGAGAAGAAGGGATAATGGAAAGAAGAAACATCGATTGCAAACTTAAGAGATGGATCATGCAATAGTTATAATGTCAAAGGTACAAATACTAGCCATTAAAGAATCAAAATTAAAAAAAAGTGTCATAAATTACAAATATTAGGAACTTAAAAATGTGAATACCAAAATGAGACATTAGTAATCATGCAAGGATATTCATTAGTCAACTTTCTTAAGGTACATATAGTTAATTTAATTACATGTTGATCAACATGCAACCAAAGATAAATATCAAGAAAGTGTGTTACATGACATGTTTTGTTTGCATGCTATGTAGGTGGAGGTGGAAGATCATCCTATGTTAGCAAATTCGCCGGATCGATCACCATTCGAGTAAAAGAATTAGGCACACTAGCATTTGATCATGGGTATTGTTGCTACAGAAAGAATGTGCTCTTAGGATCATCATCTTACAAATGGAACTGAGGAACTAAAGTCAATTTTTCAAGAATGATGAAATTGTTCAAATGTATTCCAATAGTTTATTTCTTGCAATAATGCAACGTGTTTTCTCTAAAGGCCAAATGTTAAACAAGTGTTTCAAGATTCTCCCTTGTAAATTAATGTAAGATTGAGAAGAAAAAAGGATTTTGGTATTTGAATATTATTGGACAACTCTAGCGTTCCAACTCGGTCAGAAGACATAACATATAAATATATTAAATTATAATAAATTAATAAATAGTATTAAATTTGAAGTTGAACTAGGGTGCCCAAGTCACTTATGCGACTAGTTTATATGATCCATTAGATTAGAGCATCTGGTTGATGGGTTTAAACCCATCTTTTACGTCTTATCCCTTTTTAACATATTTTTCAATTAAATCCAACAAATCCTCACATCCATTCTTTAGTTTAAACTCATAAAATGTGGGTTCAACTACTTTTTTGACTTTACATGCTTTATAGGAAAGTGAAATAGACACTCCAATCAAATTTTAAGGTGACAACCACTCTCTATATTTATTTATTTCTTATTTTTCAATCATTACAAATAAACTCAATTTGTATGAACTAGGGGAGGAGAGAGGAAGGAGTTGAAGTTTAAACCAAAATTCACATTGGATAATTAATATACACTAATGTGAATGCTCAAGAAACTAGTTAATAACTAACTTTGGAACAAAATAAAATAATCAAAATTTTAAAAAATAAAAATGACAAAAGCGGTGCCCGTGCACCACAGAATAACACTTAAATTTGAATTCTATTTTTCAAAATTATGAGATTCACCGTGGAGAGGAATAATATATAGGGAGGTAATTAGGGTGCATCTCCCTTCATGGCCGGCTTATTCAATTCATAGTATTTGACACGGTTGAATCAATTCGAACCGGACGATTACTAATGTCTTGCTTAAAATGTGCGATTGACTTTTTTTATATTAATTAAAAACCCTTGTTACCATATCTATTAATAAATATGTTTTCATTCATGTGTGGTGAGAGACTTTTATGAGGTCTTATAGCTAACATATTACGTAAACTTTATGGATATAAAACTCTTACCTTGGCAATATAATTTTTCTTTAAAAAAAAACTAATTCTCATTTTGTATATGTTCACATTTTAAGTTCTTAGTACGATAACGGTTCGACCAATTCTTAAAGTATTATTGTTATATAGGTAGAGTATGCAGTTCTTAAAGTATTATTGTTATATAGGTGAAATATGCTTATTGTTAGTAAAATTATATGTTTTCTTAAATATCATGAATAATGAATTAAAATGTATTTTTAGAGCATTGTAGTATGATTCCTTATAAATATACTTTAACTATCAATAAACATGTTTTACTAATATAATCAACGTACTTTAATATTGGGTCGACCCGTCTCAGTCTCACATTCCATCTCATATTTATCCGTCTGTCTCAATCTCACAAGAGAGTAGTAGCTCATCGCATTCTCCATTCTAGCTAATTAAACGCACTAAATTTGGACATTGAAAAGATAAAAACTTTTTTACAAAAATCCATTCCAATTAAGATCTGTGGCTGGAAAGCAAAAACCAAAAGTTAACATGCAAGTTATAAAAATTCTTTCATATATCATGAACAGACATGTACCCGACAAAATACGATGTACGTGATATGGATCTAATATGACATTTAATCAAGTTCAATTTTAAATATGATATAATATTTAATCAAGTTCAATAATTGAACGAAATGCATTGTTAGACATCAGAAAGGTTAAGGTTAAATATCAAAATTAGTTTGGTAAGTATGACGAATTCTAACTTTAGTAATTTTTTTCTGTAATTCTCAATTTTGATCTTTATTTGTTCAGTTTTAGTCATTTTGGTCCAAAATTTATAAACTTTCTGATCAATTTTGGACATTTTTGAATATAATGGACTAAATTTAAACAAAAATATCAAAATTTTAGAAAATGACTAAATTGGAACAAAAATGGCCAAAAGTGGATAAAAATGACCAAAATTGAGAATTGCAAATGAAAATGAACTAAAGTTGTAAAATATCATACTTATAGGACTAATTTTGATATTTACCCAAAAATTAATTGCCTAAATTGGCCTTTCCGTGCATACAACATATGAATTTCATTTCATTGTCAAAAACTTGAATTATGATGTGTTCTACAAATAAAATAAGACACACTAAAAAAAATGTAAGATTGAAGTGCAAGAGTCACCTGCATTTTAGGGAGAATATAAAAATTTCATTCCTTCTAATGCAAGGAGATCTTAGTGATTTAATTAACTCATAACGATCGGATATCCGTATGATAAAAAAGCTCAAGCATAATTTATAAACACATGAAACTCGTATTCAAGGACAATACCCAAAACTTGGGCCTCAATCTCAAGCAATATGAACCCCAACTCTGTGGAATTCATCTACACAATACTTTTCATAATCATAATTCCCAGGGACATATACACAAAAACAAAAACGCCCCACTACTTTTTTATCATGTTGAATTCCCCATTACACATTCGGTGTTTTATTGGTGTTTCACAGTATAAAAAAAACTATATTTCACAAATGACCATTAAACCCTTGGGACATGTGTTGAATTTTGGGCATTGATTATGACACGTGACAAGTATTTAATTTGTGGAATAGGAGATGAAACTTCGTTGTAGAATAGGTGATCCCATTTACTTTTTTACTTCTCGACCCTTATCATATTTTATGAAACAATAAAGGTATGAAAATAATCCAACAATTTGTATAGACAGTCTCCAAAACATCACATGTAAGGGATAATGGAAAGAAGAAACATAGATCACAAACTTAAGAGATGGAGGGCTAAGGTAGTCCGATTGTATTTGAATTACTAGTGGTGTACATCTTATGCCTTTTTAGGCTAAGGTAGTAGGGGGGAGGTCTTGTTTTTGCATTGTACTTGTACAAAATTCTAAATCTTATTAAAATGTCTTAAGTTACAAATACTCCTTCCGTCCCGGACTCGATGTCTGCGACACTGTAGAGACGGAGTTTAAGAAAAGTTGACTTTTTAGGGGTATTGTGGTATTTTTAGGTAATAAATAAATTATAAAGTATGTTATGTGTGTTAGGTAGGTGTGGTAAAGTTGTAATTAAGATGAACTTTTAGGGGTGGGGATTGATGTGATATTTTCTTTTTTGGTATAAGACAATTAGTTTGGGACGGATGAAAATGGAAAGTAAGACAACGAGTATGGGACGGAGGGAGTATTAGGAGCTTAAAATGTGAATACCGTCATACCAAAATCCTTAATGAACACCACATCATCCAGTGATTAGGATGATAGATCAGGAAAGCACATATCCTGCAAACATCTTTATGTGAAGTTATCCAAAATAAGAGATTAATGAACGGAAAAGAGTAATGTGAGTTGATCTGCTTCGACGCTAATAATTATGTATAAATTATCCTAAAAAATCTTAAACACCATATAATAATTTCTATTAGTGAAAATTAGTGATTTAAAATACCTAATTTTACATTCTCCATTTTACTAATTTATTATATACATATAATTACTATGTAAAATTAGTGATTTAAAATATCTAATTTCACATTCTGATCTTTGTATCAAAATTCACAGGTAAATTATTTCTATTTTTAATTTTTTTCTTATGATTTTTTTTTCACTTTATATTTTATAAGTTATATTTTTATATAAATTTTATTAATATAATAAAAAAATAAGGGCCTCATTTTTTTTATTTTGCCATGGTCCCTTGATTTGTCGGCCCTGGGTACACCTCGGCTCTCTTCATGGGCTTAATTCAATTCAGAGTATTTGACACGGCCTTACAACTATGGTTCACCTCTTAAATTATGTTGACAGGCATCTATCTATGGACAGCTTTTCTCAGATATGTTAATTTGGAATTAATTACCTAATTAATCAACTAATTAATCATCAAAATTGCATATCGATTTAGTGGGCAACATCATTCCATCGATTTAAATTGGAAAAGTCCAAAATTTTACTATTCTCTAATCAATGTTACAAAAACTTTGTTTGCCACATTTTAAGTTTTAAAATGTCTTCTTGACTCTAGTTTAATTGGTCCGAGTCACATAAATATATATTAATTGATATATTTATTTTTAATCGAATCAAGATTATTTTAGCAAAATTAAATATTGGGGGCGGCTATTTACACCCACAATTGTCTTTTCGAGATTAGACCACAAATTTTGCAGCTTTGTTATGTATCCATGGATATCACCCACCAAGCAAACGGTTCTTGGTTTTTCCATTTTAGCTAATTACTGTATTGGGTTTACCTATATAATCCAATCTGCGTCTTAAGTAGTGATGATCATGAGATGAAGAGACGAATAATCTGGTGTATGCGCATTACAATCAATATTGATAGAATAGATTTTGAACAGATGAATAATCTGGTGTATGCGCATTATAATCAATATCGATAGAATGGATTTTGAACGGTGTCGAAGTCGAAAAAAGCAATTTGCAGTTCAATCACGTTCCGCTATAATTGTTGGTTTTATGTGATTATTTGATTTTAATAGGTTCAGATTTAAATATTTAAAAGGGTAAAATAGTCTTAAATGGGGTATGTTTTAGTAATTAATATATGTAAATTTTAATTTTAGTAGGGTATATCTAGATTTCGAAGTACATTTAACAAAATTGGAGTGTAAATAGCCGCACCCTTAAATATTTTAAAACTTCTCCTTCAAAATAGGGTAGAAAAAGTTTTGTTTGATCCTTTCATTTAAAAATTATTGCGTAACTTGCTTGATATTTTATCATCCAATTCATGAATAAATTAACTAAAATATTATCTTGGATAAACTTATATTCCCTCCATCCCTAGCTTATTTTAATTTCTTCAAAACCACCTTTTGGTCCTACATATAGTTTAAAGCAAGACATTTCTTTTGCATTCAATTGGTTGATGTTGAGGGTGGATGTAACTTTCATTTGCAGACCGCTTAAAGCTTTCGTGTTGCGTAACAAATGTATTTTCTCATCAAAGCCTGATAAAGGTAAGGTAGTTTCTCTAGTGTGTTGGAAATTCATTTTTGGAATTATTAATTTCTTAAACTATGTGCACATTGAAAACCAAACTTTAATTGGAATCTTTGAAAGGAAGAATTTGTGTGAATCATAATGGTGTGAAAAAAGTCTTACAAAACAAAATGTTATTTATTGTTAAGGCACTAACTAAGGGTACTGAAAAAGTATGTATTTAGTTGCTACAAATGAGATTATTAAGCGATTTTGGTGTTTGTGCATATAGTTCATGAAACTAATAATTTTATACTCCCTCTGTAAGATTTTAAAGTGCGTTTGTTTTTTGCACGTGAATTAAGGAATATAATTATTATATGTAAAGTGTGTAGTTGTATTAAAGGAAAGTGATATGCCATATTGTGTACTTTTTTACTAAATATGAAAAATTGATATTTTTGAACCGGACGCCAAAAATAGTAAAATTGACACCTTAGAAGCGGACGGAGGGAGTAAATTGTCATCCGTCCGCTTTTAAGGGTATCATTTGCTTTTGGTCACGGAGATCATTTGCTTTTGGGCACGAAAATTAAAGAGTATTGTTATTTAATGGGTAGTGAATATGTAATGTGTAAGTTTTATCTTTTTACCCCTCCACGTTAGGGGTGGCAATTCCCGACACGACACGATAGCACGACACGAGCACGACACGATAATTGCGGGTTAGTGTTTGATCTTATTGGGTTCGTGTCATTATCGTGTCAACCCAATAAGGACACGAAAATTTCGTGTCGTGTTCGTGTCGGGTTCGTGTCAACCCGTTAAACACGATTAATATTAACAGATGACCCATTAACCCGTTAACAACCTAATAACCTGTTAACAACCCAATATAAATATAAAATTATAAAAATATAATAAAAATATTTAATAATAATTTTAAAATATATTAATTTAAAATTTTATTTATTTTAATTAGTATTTTTTTATTTTTTATTTATTTTTTATTTTCTTATCGTGTTGTTATCGTGTCGTGTCGTGTCAACCCGTTATTTTTCGTGTTCGTGTCGTGTTGGAACGAATCCTTATCGTGTCATGTTCGGGTTTGCCCTTATCGTGTCGTGTCACTATCGTGTCAACACGAAACCCAACCCGTTAACACGAATTGCCACCCCTACTCCACGTCATATTGCACCTTATTAATAAGAGAGGGGGGCAAATAGGTAATTTGCAAATACATTTAGGATTAGTAGGAGTATTATTAGTGAGTCCCTCATTGTACATAAATGGAAACGAAATCCTTGGGTAATGACGCTGTAAATGGTAAAATGGAACCCTTGAAAGGGGACGACGGGAGTATCAGACAGGAACAATACGTAGCGTGCTGCCCGAGCCCTTTTTTGGTTCCCATTGGTTTTACCTTGTTCACAGGTCGACCCCATGGAAGCAAGAAAAGGCGATCTTGTGCTATACTCCGACTATTGGTTGTGCTCGAAAGGTTATGAATCGATTTACAAGTCCAATCCCAATGTCTTGATTTCGAGATCCATTCTCGCGAACAAACACAATCCCTACACACAACATGTAAGTCTTAAGGCAACTTAGGGTGAAAATTATATTACCGTTATTGTCCTTCCAAGAATAGATAAAAACTTTCATCCAGTGGAAGATATCCACCAGAGTGATTGCAAACGCGGTGAAGAAGAACGAAGAGTCCGAAAAGTGTCATTTCCCCTTGTCGACAACAATGGACCTTGAGGAATTGAAGATTCTGGGCAAAGCAGATTAAAAAAATGGTAGATATCATGGAAACAATAGAACAACTCTACCAAAGATATTCATTAGTCAACTTTCTTAAGGTACATTTAGTTTATTTTGCTAGTCAATCAACATGATGCAACCAAATATGTATAACAAGAAAGTGTTTACATGACATGTTTTATTTGTGCGCAGTGAGGTGGGGTGGAAGATTCAGGCCGGCCCTAACATTTGGGAAGCCCTCGGCAAACTAAGGAATTGAGGCCCTATATAATTCTGGGCAAAGCAGATTAAAAAAATGGTAGATATCATGGAAACAATAGAACAACTCTACCAAAGATATTCATTAGTCAACTTTCTTAAGGTACATTTAGTTTATTTTACTCGTCCATCAACATGATGCAACCAAATATGTATAACAAGAAAGTGTTTAGATGACATGTTTTATTTGTGCGCAGTGAGGTGGGGTGGAAGATTCAGTCCGGCCCTAACATTTGGGGAGCTCTCGGCAAACTAAGGAATTGAGGCCCTATATAATTCTTTTAATTGTATACTCATTTTTTCCATACGATTGTTCTTTTTGTTCCTTTTTCGTCAAATTCATATTTATGCTCATATTACAAAAATAAAATAACAATTAATATCACAACTAAAAAAAATATAGTATAATTTATTATCTAAAATATCAAACTACTCCAAATACACCACATAGGGTGAAACTTTTATTAAAATAATAAATAAATAAATTACATTCTCTTAATATTTACTCCACACTTTTCATTTTTGTTAATTCTAAATGCTATGCATGCTTCTAAAATGGCAAGTAATACTATAATAATTTACTTTTATTTTACACTCATAACTTTACTTTTTTTTTTAACAAAATTTCCTTTATTTATCTTACTCTTAACACCTTAAAAAATTCTTTATTTTCATGCACAAAAATGTTTACGTAAATTATTGGGTTGAATGAGTATTACATTAGAATTTTTTTTTTAAAAAAATCATTTTATCTTATAATATATATGATAAAAATAATAAATTACTCCCTTCCTCCATTGAAACGTCTAGATATTTTATAAAGGAAGCGTGGGACAGAGGGAGTAATTATTAAAAATACATAATATATATAAAAATACATAAATATATACTCCCTCCGTCCCAAAAAAGTTTGCACACCCTTTTCAGAAGGAGATTAAGAAAGTGATAACTTTTAGGGATATTATGATTTTTTTGTAATAAATAAATGATAAAGTATGTTAGGTGTGTTAGATAGACGTGATTTTTTTGTAAATAAAGTGTATGAGGAAGGGTGGGAGGAAAGGTGGTTGTGTTTGAATTTTTGCTTTTTAAGGAATGTGCAAACTTTTGTGGGACAACCCAAAATGAAAAGTGTGCAAACTTTCCTGAGACGAAGGGAGTATTTTTTTGGGCCCCTCCAAATTGGGGGCCTTTTGTCGTCACCCCTCAGATCTCTTTCATTAGAATTGTACAAATACTTCGATCTAGCATATATGAAATGCTAATCAACAATAACTACAACTTCTAAATACTTATATGATCACCATGTGGGACTCCCTCCAACGCTGTTGCTATTCGTTCTATGCTAATCGACAATACCTACAACTTCTAAATACTTATCTGATCATCATGTGGGACTCTCTCCAACGCTGTTGCTATGAGATCTCAAGAGACGAACTCCTTCCAGAATCTGTATCACATGAGTAAACGCGTCTTCACAAGAAGGAATCAGAATAACAAAATCGAACCTAATTCTAACTCTCCAAATGTGATGGTTTACATGATTAACATTGGAGAGAGAATTCAAAATAATATATGTGGAGAAGACTGCACAAAGGAGATGGTTCTTTTATCTGCTATGATTGATAATTATGAAGAAGCAAACGAAAGACCGCAAACGCGTAAACGTGAATGTGGAATGAATGCATAATCTGCTCCAAGAAAAGCCCAATAAGATATCACGCACCGTGATTTAATATTTTTATGAATATCTCTTGATCAAATCTTAAATATAGAAACTCAATATCCTCTTGATGTATATCATCCCTATATTCTTTTCCATCAATAATTAATTTAAACTTATCCAAATGGAGTATAAATTATTTGATTAAATTATAATTTAAGAAAATATATCAAATACAATTTTCTCACTCTATCAATATGCGAACCACTCGCCTTAAAATTCTTAAAATGTCAACCTTTTAATTTGTACAAGTTGCTGACATATTAAAGTTATTTTTCTTGTGTACGATAGACCACACTAAATAGCGTCTCCACGAAGTGGGGGATTGGGTCAAGTAGTGAGTTTCATTACATCCACAAAAATTATAATCAAAAGTCAAAATATCAACTCCTATTCCACTCACTAAAATTATTAATATGAGTAATTTATTCAACATAATAAAAAAAACACTATTGCAACCTCAAAGATTACCAAGGACACCCGATCTCTAACAAATTTTATAGTAAAAATACTTTTATATCCTCATTCTTAAATTTATTCTCCATGCTTTTAGTTACTAACCCCACCCAATCTGCACCCAAGACACTTCAAGGCAAGCACAAAAAATAGGAAAGAAAAAATAGAAAAAAATAAAAGAAAAATGAAGAGGGAGAGAGATTCTGCCGTTGAAATTTAGAAGCACGGGAAGGGGAGTCATCACCGTCTATGGTGATGGCGCTATCACCAAAACCGCTTAGCAGTCCCCCTTCTCGGTCAAGGTCGGCCTCGTGCAGATGCTCGGCGGCGGCATAATCGTCGAGGCCATTGGAATCAACTACGTCGAGAGGTGCCTTCATCCCACAACTCATTGATGCTAACGCATTTCATATAATGAAATCACCATTGTCCTTTCTATCTCGCAACTCATGTTAGATTCAGTTTCAATGAA
Source organism: Pogostemon cablin (assembly GCA_023678885.1). Classification (NCBI taxonomy): domain Eukaryota; kingdom Viridiplantae; phylum Streptophyta; class Magnoliopsida; order Lamiales; family Lamiaceae; genus Pogostemon; species Pogostemon cablin. The sequence continues at coordinate 3,987,447 of CM042993.1, read as the reverse complement.
GCAATTAAAATTGATGTTCTGAAAAGTAACTGAAAACTAAGAAGAATTGATCTTCACAGCATCAGTCCAGCAGTTCATTCTTTAATTATTAACGATTTAATTACTAAACATATCATAACACTATTATGATGAATCGATTATTCTTATGATTTCACTATTATGAACTCGATGCAAACTGGTTTTTTTTTTTTGCGAAGATCTTCAAATCTGGCTGTTGAGATTGTGTAATAAAAATATTGGGTGTACTTAGTAAATTGATTCGGTGAGATTATTAATTAAAAGCATGTTGAAAGTATGAAAAGTAAGTTTAAGATCAAAGGTAATTAATAATATTTTTACTACAATTTTTTTTTGAGAGCGTGTGTCTTCAACAATCTTTCGGGTGTCAAAAGTGCCGCCTTAAAAAAAATTCTTGAACTAAACTAATTTTTCATACGTTCTATTTTAATCAATCCAGCCGAATATAAAAGAACTAAGTATGATTTTATTTTATAATTTTAATGCTAATAAAATAGTATATAGAAATAGTTATTTTTCGATGAATTGGTATTTCAATTATACATTAATTACTTTTTAAAGGTCAAAACTCACCATCTATGAGATCCCTATTAAAATTAGAACTTTATGTTATGTACTATGAACAGGTGTTTTAATTGTTGACGACACAAAAAATTTGAAACCTTAACAAGTTTTTCTTTTAACCAGACAAAATCCTCTTGGGCAATCACTATAGGGTTGAATTGAAATAATTATGATTATTTTAAATGGCAATTATTTTAAATTGATGTTATATTCTATACATTATGAGTGTTGAATTTTGAATGTGGGATATTCATCCAACTCTCAATACAAAAATAATAAAATAAAAACTGTAGAATGAAACAAATAGGTCATGGTTATTAAAATCCATATAGTGCCATCAAAACATAGTCTATCAGAAGTTTTGCTCTACTCTCAGTGATATAATTCAACGAAAGTTAGCTGTATTCATATCTAATCAAATGAAAAGAGTCTCAACCCTCAAAATTACAATAACAAAAGAAACACGACACAAAACATTTAAGAATCAAACAAATCAACAATAGCCCAATAAAAAAAAAGTTGAAACTAAGTCAAATGTCCAACAATAGAACAAAAGAAACACGAGACAAAACATATAAGAATCAAACAAATCAACAATAGCCCAACAAAAAAAAAATTTAAAACTAAGTAAAATGTCCAACAATAGAATAGTGATACACAATCCTATACTCAAACTTCCTTACAGTATCAATATTTTTCTTCTTCTGGACCTCCTCCCTCTTGCTTCTTTCAGTCCCACTTGTTTCACGTAATTATGTTGACACAAATGTATATTATTTTCCATATACCATATAATCTAGCAGTAATAAAGATGATGAGAGATCAAATGTAAATTTAAAAAATAACTAGGAAGACAGTTTATGCAACGAACTCACCACCTAAAACTGAAATTTGTCTAACACTTTCATGAAATGCTGAAAACTAATTAACCAACCTATGAACATGTAATTGAGAATTACTTCCCTGACTAGGAAAAAAATTAGTTCATAAGAAAATATTGATAAATATAAATAAAGATTGTTATCAAATGATTCAATAGAAGTGTTTCACATCTATCACTGAAATGAAAAAACAATTAGATATAGTAAAGACAAAATAAAAATTAAAAGAAAAGCTTATATACTATGCGTTCTCCAACCTTTTTAACAGGTTGGATATATCTATCGCCAACTCTCATTCTGTATTCTTTTTCACAAATTTCTCTAATAACAATCAATTATCACTGATAGAATTTTGTGTTCGAGGAATAAAATCTAAGCGTTAGTATTTTACAATTTTATTTTGACGCACAAAATTATTGATGTCAAAGGATTTGATGGGGATACTTAATTAATAAAATCATTACCCGAACGATTTTTAGAAGAAATCCGAAACATACGGATAACATAATTTTACATAGTTGTTGTCAGTCCAATATATCCGTTCAATTGGGCCACATATGGTTCAAATGAAGAATGCGCTCCTTGTCAACCCCAACACAATTCACGTAGTTAGGGTAACTGATGGAGCTACAGTCCTACTAAAGATTAGAAGCTCTGTGTCACACATTCTATAATCATAACCGCTGAGTTTGTATCCTAAATAGACCTTTTTCCACTCTTTCGAGAGTATCCGTACTTTGTTAAATATCCTTGTTGATATTATCGTCAGTCTTTTCTTGGTAATATTTGACAAACACAAAGTTAGTGCACTACTAATACTCTTTATATCCACTCAATTGTTTTTCATTTTCTGCAATTTTTTTTACCAAATCCAAGGATAAAGAAGTACCTAATGTACTAATATTTCTTATTTAAAAATATTTATATTTTGCAACTTCTAACCAACTGTTAAAAATTAAATTTAATTTTAAAAAATTGTGAATTTAATTATAAGTATTGAGTCGTTCGTATCACTAAAATAAATAGAATATAAGAAATCAGCATTTTGTAAAGAAAAACAAAGAAACAACAAAAACACTTAAAATGGACCTTCTAGTTTTCAGCATCTGCATTATTAGATGAAGAATTTCAATTGATAACTCACGTTTCTTGTACCATAAAACACATGTTTTCAGCAAAATTGGCATCAATCACTTTTAAGGTAAGATCCTTAGCTCACCCCACAACATTTTATGACTCCTTTATAAATTATCAAATTGTCTAATTTCAAACATTTAAAAGTTATTTTGTATTTGTTGTGGAGATGGATTAAGAAGTTGATTATCAGAATATAATTTCAATGAATATATATGGAAACAAAGGGATAATCAACAAGATTTCCGTTGAAGTCTTTGAATAAATGGGATTCAATGGGTGGAGAAGGGAGCCTTTCTTATGGAAAATCATATTTTTAGCAAAAGTTTCATCCGCTCGTGTATGAAGGTAACGTCGATTTTAATATTCAACCCCTATTCAATTGAGCTAATTCAGATGGATTAATTCCAAATCGAAATTCACATTAGAAGTTGTGATTCCTCAAATATCATCATCTTCACATACCAGAATATTCAAGCCCCATCAGTAGTGCCAGACCAGTTTTCTTATCATACTTGTACTTCAACTCTAGAGTGACCTCAACCTCCATTACCTACAGTATTAAAGAGTACCCATAAAAGATTAATACTCCATACTTAATTGGGCTGTTGAAAAGTATAAAAAAATTGAGATTGATTTAAAAATAAAATATTAGTACTATATTTTTTCGACGAGAATGTCCCACCAGACGAGGAAGCTTATGATGGACTAATTTTTCAGAGGACGATTAAACACTTTATGCAGGCCATCAATTTGTCTACAAGAAATGCATATAGAAGCCATTAGCCAAAAATAAAAATTAATAAAATCACGGATCAAGAAATCATTTTATCCATATCATTAATCAGATATCAGAAAATTAATGATATGATCCATATCATCAGAAATCAGAAAATTAATTGATCCGTAAGTTTATTAATATTTATTCTTGGCTAATGGCTTCTATGGGCCTTTCTTGTAGACAAATCGATGGCCCTGCATAAAGTGAAATCGTCTTTCATCGTGGAAAATTGACCCATCCTAAGCTTTCTCGTATGATGAGACATCCTCATCGAAAAAACATAGTACTAATATTTTATTTTTTAAACCAAACTCAATTTTTTTATACTTCTAAACAGCCCAAATAAGTATGGAGTATTAATCTTTTATACTCGTTAATACGATAGGTAATTGAGGTTGAGGTCACTCTAGAGTTTAAGTATAAGTATGATAAAAAAATTAGTCTGGGAACCACTGACGGAGGCTTGAATATTCTATTATTTGAAGATGAAGATATGGGAAGAATGTCAGCTTTTAATCTGAATTTCACTTTGGAAATAAGCCATCATAATTATCTCAATTGCATAGGGGTTGATGTTAAAATCAAATCTTTTGCTGAAAATATGATTTTCCATAAGAAAGGCTCCTCATCTCCACCAATTGAATCTCATTCATTGACATCAACAAAAATCTGGTTGATTATCCTTTGTTTCCATATATTCACGAAATCATGCTCGGGATAATCAACTTTTAACCCATCTCCACAACAAATACAAAATGTCTCTTAAAATTTTGAAATTGGACAAATTGATCATTCTTAAAGTCACAAAATATTATGGAGTGAGCTTCAGACCTAAAACAAAAGGTTCTTACCTAAAAAATTTGTGGTCAGTGCTAAGTTTGTTGAAAACACGTGTTTTATGACTACAAGAAACATGAGCTACCAAATAAAATTCTTCATCTAGGATGCTGAAATCTAGAAGGTTGCTTTTTTTTGTTTCTTCGGTTTTTTTACATAATGTTGATTTCTTATATTCTTAGTGATACAAATGACTCAATACTTCTATTCAAATTTACCATTTTTTTTAAAATTAAATTTAATTTTTAACAATTTGTTTGAAGGTGCAAAACATAAATATTTTTTAAATAAGAAATATTAGTACATGTTAATGTGTGGACAGTGTTACTTCTTCATTCTCAAATTTGGTAATAGGAATTGCAAAAATTGATAACAATTGAGTGGATATAAAAAGCATTAGTAGAATTGCCAAATATTACCAAGAAATGACTGACGATAATATCAACAAAGAATATTTATCAACATATTGATACTCCAAAAGAGTGGAAAAGTGTCCATTCAAGGTACAAACACAGCGGTTAGGATTAGAGTGTGTGACACAAAACTTCTAAGCTTTAGTAAGACTGTAGCTCTATCCATCTGTCACCCCAACTACGTGAATTGTGTTGGAGTAGACAAGGAGCGCATTCTTCATTTTAACAATAGTCGTACTCAAAAATTTTCAACAGTGATGGCATCAAGTAATAAGAATACCGTATGTGCCCCAGTTCAACGGGTATATTGGACTAGCAGCAACAATGTTACCCGAATGTTTCAGACTTCTTCTAAAAATCATTCGAATAATGATTTCATTAATCAAGTATCTACACACACCACGATGCCTCCATCAAATCCTTTGACATCAATAATTTTGTTCGTCGAAATAAAGTTATAAAATACTACCACTTAGATTTTAATCCTCGAACACAAAGTTCTACCAGTGATGATTGGAATTATTAGAGAAGTTTGTGAAAGAGAATACAGAATGGGAGTTGCCGAAGTATATATCCAACATGTTAAAAAAATTGAAGAACGCAAAATATGTATACTTTTCTTTTAATTTTTATTTTTTATTTTGTCTTCACTCTGTCTAATTGTTTTCTCATTTCAGTGATAAATGTGAAACACTCCTATTGAACCATTTGAAAACAATCTTTATATATGTTTATCAACATTTTCTAATGAATTAATTTCTTTCCTATTCAGGGTACGGCCATTCAAAGTGAAGTAATTCTCAATTACACGTTCATAGATCAATTAATTATTCTTCAGCATTTCATGAACGACGAGATAATGTTAGAGACAAATTTCAGGTGGTGAGTTCGTTGCATAACTGTCTTCCTAGTTTTTAAATTTACAGTTGATCTCTCATCATCTTTATTACTTTTAGAGTATATGACATATGGATAACAGTATACATGTGTCTAACATGCTTAGGTGAAACAAGTGTGACTAAAAGAAAAAAACTAGAGAAAAGAGGACCAGAAGAAGTAAAGTATTGATATTGTTAAGGAGGTGTGAAATATATATAAGAATGTGAATCACTATTATATTGTAAGTCATTTTACTAAGTTTCAACTTTTTTTTGGTTGGGCTATTCTTTATTTGCGTGATTCTTAAATGTTTTGTTTTGTGTTTCTCTTGAAAATTGTAATCTTGTAACTCTTTACATTTGATTAGATCTGAATCCAGCTAACTTTCGTTGAATTATATAGTAGAGCAAAATTTCTGATTGACTATGTTTTGATGGGTCTATATGAATTTTAACTAGGGGTGGGCAAAATTTTTTTAAAACCGCAAAAATCGATCGAGCCGCACCGCATTGCACCGCATTAAGTGATTTTTTACCTAAACCGTGGTTAATTTTTTTTGGAAAAAATGCACCGCTTAAATAGTGCAATTTTAATTTTTATATAAAATTACACCGCACCGCACTCTATTATATAATTATAAATATATTATATAGTATATATATATATATATTATGTATATGTATTATTAAAAAAATAAAAAGATTTACAAAGGTTAAATATTTTGGATAGCAAAATAATTTTAGTATAGTTGCTTTATGTTATGAATATTTATTTCGATTGTATATGAAGTTCTAATAATGATTTTATATATTTAAGATCTTATTATCTAATTTGATAAGTATTCTAATATTTAATTTCTAAGGGTGAAGAAACACTTTAAATTAATTATCTACGCATATTTATTTTTTTATATATTCAAATATATTATATTGTTATGTTAAGTATTTTACTAATTAATAAACCGTCAAACCCTAATAAAATCGCGTAGAAAATTTTACTTGACAATTCGCAATTTAAAATTAATTGTCAAACCGAACCGCACATAGCAATGCAATTTAAATTTTGACAAAATAACCGCAAAATCGCACCGTGAACACCCCTAATTTTAACAACAATGACCTATTGGTTTCGTTCCACAGTTTTAGTTTTATTTTATTTTATTATTTTGCATCGAGTCTAGCTGAGTTGGATAGAATATAATATCAATCGCATTATTTGTGATTGTATATAGCAGTTGACTTTTAATCTAATAATAATAGGAACTCCATTAATTGTTTATTTTTTTGACTTTTAAGGGGAAGAAGGTAGATAGAGTAGTTACAACTTACAAGTTTGGTGAATATATACAAATCAATTATCAATGGAAAAAATACCAAGTGGCAACATTATTGGAAATATATAATGATGACTAAACATGTGCAATTACAAATTTAGTCAATTCTTACTTTTGTGTCGGGTTTCGTGTCATACGAAAAAATACACTATAAGAAAAAGTAAAAATATAAAAATAAATAAATACCACAAAACTTAATTAAATATAATCTCAATGTCTAGAAAAATAATAAATACAGTACATAGTATTTGAGTGCAATTCTAACTTCAAATTTAATTATTTTTTCTAATCTAAGCCTCCAATCCAAGCAAATTCTTGAACTGTGTTCATGACAGGATTGAAGCTAAAGAAGAAAAAAGAAAGATGAAATTGAACCCCAACCTTCTCCCTCGATGACTCACATTGAGGCACAACACACAGGAGTGGAGAGTGGAGTAGAGAGAAAAAAAAGTTGTTTGAGTGTACTTACGGAACCTATGCACGCACCTACCTGAAAACTTTAAGGACTTTTATAATAAATTTTGTTTTATTTTCCTTATTTATGCTTTTAAAACTTTTTTAAGGACTAACTCATTTCTTTTCTGAAACACACTCAACGTCATATCAAATTCAATTGATATGTGTGTGTCAGAAAAAAATAATTAATTAATCCGTAAAAATGTTAAAACAAGGAATATAAAGCAAAATTTATTATAAACCCACATAAAGTGCTCAGGGAGATGCGCAGATACATCTGCACAAGTTTTTACTGGTCTCTTAGTAACACTTTTTCTTTCCAAAGCAGCTGACCACCATGTTTGGGAAGTTTGGATTTAGTGAGCTTTATCATATGACAATTTGAGAAAACATAATTTGAAAAAGTTTAGTTAATCTAATTTAACAACCCCTATTCATATCCATAACTAAAATAATACTCCATAATATGAACAATTAGATTAAATTAAAACAAAACCATACCTTTATAATTCACAAAGTTGTTCAAAATGCTGATAGCTTAAAAATCAATGATTCCATAAATGATGAAACTCTAGGCAATGTATGCATGAAAAACTACATTAATTATTGTTGCAGTTCTTTCAAGATTTGAGTTGTAATTTGAATAACATTTTGACGCATATATTCACGACTGTTAATGAAGGTCCTCAACATCAACCACTTTCCTTCCAGTTTAGATAGTTTGGATAATTAAGTTTTAAAACTGAATTCTAACATCCACCTCAACATCAACCACGAGTAAATTTAGATGATTAACTTTTAAAAATAAAATAAAAATAGATGATTAAGTTTTGAAGCTAAATTCTGATTGGATGCTGTACAATGTTAATATCGTGAACCTCGTACCTTGGCGCACTCCAATTTTCCAAAGCTTTCGACCAGAAAGTCTCTCCTCTCACAAAATGCTTTGACCATATTTGCAATTGTTCTCCACCAGCATAACCCAACCCTAAAGCAGCTTTTTGAGATATACTGTTAGCACTGAAGTGGACTGCACCAGAGATTTAAAAAAAATCACTTGTTATGAAGAAATAGCTGTAGTAAACTCTGAATAATTATAGAGACTAGGCTACGAGATGGCTGCCATATTCAAGCTTTATTATTCAAAGAAACTAGAATCAAACTGGCTATAAGTGACAACTTGAAGAACAAAGATGAATTTCTCTCTGAGTTGATATTCTTCTTTACTAAAGCAGAACACTCAAGCACAAATACAGAGCAGAACACTCAAGCACAAATACCAAGCAAAGGACGACAAAGAATGGGGGGTTCTACTTCACGAGATAAAGGAATCACCATTAATGCTTGCAGCTCGGCAGAGAAGACTAGACTAGAGTAGTAGGTTGATAAAGTGTTTTGGTTGGTGAAGCGTGTAGCGATAGGTTTTGTGAAGATTTTGCGTAGTTTTTTAAGAGACACGTACGTCAGATGATTTGATCGGACGGCTCAGCTTCGTTTTATAATCCGAAATTAAACACGTAGACGATTCCCAACGAATGGTGGAGATTGATTTGAATTCCTTGTCAAAGGTGGGGATCGGTTTGTAATATTGCGAAAATATCGGGGTTATATTTGGAAATGAAGGTTGCGTTGAATCACAAACGACACATCGGTCTGCGGAATGGAGCTGGCTATTGTCCAATACGAAATCAATTCGATATGACAAAATTGATTACATATTAAATATTATGCTTGTTGAGGAAGAATGCTTTCAGCTCAGCTACCATACTACTACAGTGCACATGATGTCCCGACACTTTGGTGTAACATTTTCTGTAACACAATTCTTACCCCTAAGGGTTTATTGATTAGGGTATAATATTTCTCATCTCTCCTACGTGTCGTTCAATTAATGAAGTGATACAAGAAATGTTATACCAAAGTGTCACAGAAGATCCAAACTCGACCACAGTAGGCTGATAAAAGTATTTTGAAATTGAGTTGACTGTTGATATTTGGAAAATCCGGGTGAAAAAAGACTGCATCATATACGCAATCTGAAAAAAAATTAATAATAAATTAAAAATACTAATACTCCGTATTTTATTATATATTGAATTGAGAGACATAATAATTTAATATACCCCATAAAGATAAAATGATTGATGGGTCTCATCTGCAGAAGAAAAGTAAATTAACCTTATAACAGGACATCATAATTAGTAAAATGTAATTCTTGTGGTGAGACGAAGAGAGTATATAACTTTTTACTCTTTAATAGTATTTCTTAATAATTGTACTATAATTTTTTTATATTTAGTTTTTCATTAAAAAAAACTAAGAGAAAATTCGCTAACAAAATATATATTCCCTCCGTCTCAACTTCAACTTCACACTTTTCATTTTGTTTCTTCTCAAATTTAACTTCAAACTTCCATAAAATGAAAGAGTAGCAAACTAATATTTCTCTAACATAGTACTTTACTTTCAAATTCGTCAACACCTTTCTAACACATATAATATACTTTATCAATTTATTACTCAAAAATATCATACAACCCTCAAAAGTAAGTTAAAAAGTGATTTTTTTTAAATTCAGATCTATAGTAAACATGAAGTTGAATTTAAGACAGAAGGAATATATTTTTATTTATAAATATATAAATTTCAAAAACTTATTGTACTTCTTCTATTTCACCTTAGGCCCTCCCCAATGGTCATTGGAGGTATTTTGGATGACGTGGAAAATTAAAAAACCTAGAAGTTCATGTTTTTACCAATGGGAGAATTGGGGTTTTTTTACCCAGGTAATGGGCTTTATCTGGGTTTTAGCCGGGGACAAGAGTGAGAACAGAGAAAATGAGAGGGAGAGCGCAACTTTTGAGGAAGAGGAGAGAGAAAGTGCCAGATGGAAGAGGAGAGAGAGTAATGTGGTACTTATCTGTAAAAAAACCCTGCGTTTTCAATTTTAGCATGGAAGGTCTTATTGTATTTTTTTACCTCAATAATTGTACCATTTTTACAGAAAAATTAAGTAAAAGAAAATCATTTTAAGTTTTGAGAGAGGGTGGTGAGTTATCTAGTGAAAAAAATCTGACAAGAAGAGAAATTAGAAATTAGGCATACATGCACCAAAAAAGGGAATCGGCGGTTCGAATCGGGGAATTGCTGGTTTTAACCAGAATCGGAACAGCCGGTTCTGGAATCGTAAAAAAACCGAAACCGGTAGGGAAAGGTTCGGTTCCGGTTCCTCATATTTGGAAAAAATCGGTGGTTTCGATTCGAATCGCACGTTTTTTAATTTTTTTATTTATTTTTTACTTTTTACGCTTAAAATCAAAAATAAAAAAAAATTAAAACTGGAACCAGAACCGACGAATCCGGAATCGAAACTTTCGTACCCCGATTCGATTCCGATTCCCCTTATCTTGGAACCAAAACCAACAGTTCCGAACCGGGTGTATGTCTAAAATTAGGTTTATTGGTTGAATGGTTTACAACCTGTCTCAACATTATTGTCTGCATGCCTAGTTAAATGCACCCTCACATCATTGAAATAGATTCTAATTTATATTTAAAAATTAGTGAAAGCCAAATGCAATTAATTACTCTTATACCAACTTCAACTTCAGTATAATTTTTATTTTGATTTGTTCAAAATTTAACTTTATATTTTTATAAAATAAAAATAATTAATTAATATGCCTCTAATTTATTTTAATTTTAAATTTGTGATTACCTTTTAACATACATAATATATTTTATTATTTATTTATTATATAAAAATATCATATTATTTCTAAAAATAAGTCAAAATGTGATTTTTCTTAAAATTTATATCTACATTAAACAAAAGATAAATTTGGGATGGAGGAAATATTAATTAATATAAATATGAGGTATTTGAAAAAAAATGGCGCTTTTAATAGTTCATTTTGAAATAAATGATACCCATAATATTTTTTTCAATTTTTTTTATTTTGGACATAATTAACCATAGTCTGCTACCTCTTTTGCGACTACACCTACAACCTTAACGCAACTATATGTTCATTCCTATAAGCGACTACATTTGCGACCATTCACATATTTTATTTATTAAGAGTGTTGTTAAATAAATACACACCCTTTTTTATCAAATACACAACCCTTTTAATTTTTTAAATTCTAATTTATTATATATACATCCTCTAAAAATTCAAATTTACCCTTTTCATCAAAAATTATACAAACCTTCTATAAAATGTTGCCGGTCTCCGTCAATTTCAGTTCTCCAATATAATGCCGCCGGTCTCCCGTCAATTATACTTCTCCGACGTAATGCCGTCCCTATTTGTTATCTCTATCATTATATGTACCGTCTTTAATTCCATTCTCATGAAATAAAAGTAGATAGGCAGATATCAAATTTCAACTGCTAATTGAATTTGATAATTTGTTTTCATTATCTATGGCAGAAATTAGCTTAGCTTTTGAAATTATAGGATTAGCCATAAATCATAGCAATCATACACAAATTCAGTCTGGGTGTACAATTTATGAGGAACCATAAGTAAAATTTTCTTTTTGAAATCGAATTTAGGAATTTCTTTAAATACCAATCTTACATCATCATGATTCTATTAAGTAAAAATTGATAATTAGGGTTTATGACAAGAATATGAAATTTAAAATGAAGGTAGATATAATTTTTTTATGGTAATGTAGGTGATTACACGTGTAGATTAACATGTGACATGATCAATTGCATAACGGAGGGGCGGAGCTGTCCAATAGTTTTTCACAAGGAATAAATTGCATTTAACTAGTCAATAATAATTAATTAAAATCAAGAATAATTAACTAGATAATAATTAATTCTTTTTGCTATTCTCCCTAAATAGAAACTAAATAATGTTTTGTGTATCATGAGGTCTTTGTAAATTTTTTCAAAATGTTTCACATTAGATTATTTTTTAACCCTTTAAATTTGGGGTGATTCTGAGTGCACCCCTAAATTATACGTTAAACGAGTAGTGGAATGGTTTTTTTTTAAATTAATTATTTTATATTATTTAATGGTGCATATTGATCTAAAAACTAATTTAATGATTAAATTGTTCAGTGCACTGAAGTCGGGTTCTTAAACTTTATTTGCAACTGTCTGCTGAAAATAAAACAAATAATCCAATAAAGATAAAAATATTCGCATGAGTTTATATAAGAGTATATGATTAAATAGTTGATATTAGGTATACCGATGCACCCTAACTTTTTATTTTATTTTATATATTACTCCCTCCGTCCGGATTCAAGGGTATCATTTACTTTTGGGCACGAAAATTAAGGAGTATTGTTATTTAATGTGTAGTGGGTAGTTGTATTAGTGGAGGGGTGGGTCCCATTTTTTAGTTGTATTAGTGGGTGTGTATGGGCCCCATATGTATAAAAAAAGAAATGAGACTTTTGGGGGCGGACGCCCAAAATGTAAAAATGGAACCTTTGAAAGCGGACGGAGGGAGTATATATTATTCTATTTTGTATACATATTTTTAAATAATTGTATATTTTTTCACACTCAATTTTTCATTAAAAAAACTAGCATCCATGTGTATACCTTTTTATTCAATAGTGTATATATATATGGTATAAAAACTAGCATCCATGTGTATAACTTTTTATTCAATAGTGTATAACTTTTTACCCTAAAGTTATATTATGTCATATCTATAAGACCAATTTTAATATTTTCTCTAATAAATTTGTAAAATAAATGAGAACAGTATATAGATATAAATCCAATAGAAAAGAATTGAAGAAATAGGCTAAGGTGAGTTGTTGTGATGATTGGTTTAGGAGTATAAAAAAATAGATTAGGCCCATGTTTGTAAGGCCAAAGTTTTTAAGGCCCAAGTTTGTAAGGCCCGTCTTAAATATTATGAGAAGAGAGGTGAACCCTAATTCCCTGTTCTATTCTTTCTTTAATTTCCTTTCAAATTAACGCGTGAACCCTAATTCCTACGTTCCATTCAGATTGGCGAAGGAGCATATGGATTCGACAGAGTCTTGGTTATGTGTCCCTTGCATCGCTAGGAGTGATGTGTATCCGGATGATGACTATCACATATTCTTTGTGAAATTATCTAGATTATCCAAAGGTGATGATCGTGAATATTCGGAGGAAGATGTTCCTAAATTGCGAGTAAGTAGAAATTTTAAATTCGGTTGTTTTTGGGTAAAAGAATGCACGCTGTTTATGTTTTCCTCTGATAAGAGGGTTGGCACGCTAGATTTGGCCAAGTTTCTGCGGCCCGGTTGTAGTGATTTGTCGTTGGAGGAGTCTATGATCGAATATAGGACTTCCATGAATTTTACGAAAAGTTTTCCTGTGGCAATTCCCACACTAAATGGAAAACTGCTTGTCTACTCATCGCTATTTCAGTCTCAGCTCATAGGTGTGGACACGTGTGTGCCGTCTCCTGTGGGGAGGGATGATGAGAATTTTTCTTATTATTCTTGCTGGGGTGATAAGAGGGACATGGAAATATACGATGCAGATAAAGATAAATGGGAAGAGCTTCCCCCAATTCAGTGGTTTTGGCCGTATAGTTCCTTTGAAGTAGACTGCTTGGTCGATTGGGCCATTTTCAAGGACGAGCAAACCTTGTTGCTGAGAGTGTTGGATGAGAACCGCCATCCAATGCTGTTTGAATTGGATATGAGTGAAAGAGTTTGGAAACGAACTAAATCATTGGGTTTGACCGATATTACAGCAGCAGCGGGGGTAGATGGGGTGGATAATCAGTTATTTTTTAGTCCATCAAAAGTTTTTGATATAAAAAATGGGAGGGAGAGGAACTTGATTCCCTCCTGCAATGATTCGAATTACGTGTACGAAAGTTACCCGTACGAAAATGACGATCGATCAATCTTTGTGTCAGGTGGAGGTGGAGGTGGAGGGTGCTGTTTGTACCTGGTACAAGCAAGAACGATAAGATATTCATCTACAACAAAAATCAGTGTTAGCACATTCTCTGTCTCATTCTCTGAGAGGAATGAAATTAAACAACAGGTGGAATCTGGGGATTCGAGTTCTGGAGGTCTCAAGATTGAGATAGAGGAGCCGGTGGAATCAAATTCGAGCCAGGAAAATTTGAAATTACCTATACCTATAGGTGTGGAGCTCATAAATTCCTTCAAGTTTGTCATAAATACTTGCCACACTCTCAGGCCTCTGCATGAGGGTTCTTTGTCCTTGTGTCGGGTACCAAGGCTTCCAGCATCCTGGAAGCGGAAGAGGACGGAAGAGGATGCAGATGCGGAAGCAAAAGCGGATGCGAAAGAGGTGAACTGGATGTGCATATTTTAGTATTTAAGTATTTGCAGGGTGAACTGGAAGAGGTGAACTGGATGGGCGTATTTAAATATTTAAGTATTTGCAGGGTGAACTGGAAGTGCCTTGAATACCTGCAGGATATTTTGGTATTTAAGTATTTGCAGGATATGAGCTAGTTTGTAATTATGACTAGCTTTGCTGGTATTTATTTATGACTATGACAGTAAATGTTCATCATATTATTATCATTCATTTGTGTGCTTTTTTTTTTTTTCCTTTAGCATTCATTGGTATTTTTCTTGGTAATTGTCTGAATTGGCCCGTATGAATTTCATGCTCATAAACTAAACTCTTGAATTATGATGTTTGGTTCAAATTTATTAACAATGACATCAACAAGTATCATAAATTCAGGTCATTTATTATTTCCTCACATAGTTGATATAATTTGTTAAACTAAAATTACTTGAATCTTTACTTGGGGGAAGATTTGAGGATATGATGTGTGGAAGGAATTGAGAGGAGTGGTGAAGGGGTTGCCCAAGTTGTTGTGTAGTTGGACAATGGTGACTGGTGAATTTGGATGGGAAGTTGTTTGTGGTGTGGGAAGGTGGTGGATGTCTGCAGAGATTGTGGATCCACAGGGTTGACAGGAAAAGTTTGGATGTGATTTTGTGGTTTTGACTTTAGAGGTTTCTTGTTGTTTGTGTTGATGATCTTGCACATAAAATGTCACTTCTATTGGAATTGTTGATGCCTTGTTAAGCTAAAATACATTTACTAAGAGGAGTTTAATCTGATCATTTTTCCAGTACAAATTTCAATTTTCATTAAATTTGACAGCTAACCTATCTTAAAAAATAAATGTTTATTGATATCTTTAGCAGATAAACAAATTTCTTGCAGTTTTCATTACATTTGACAGCTAACTCATCTTAAATAATGAATGTATAAGAGGTACTTCATCCAATAAAAGCTCAGAAACCCAAATTATTTAATGTGCTTCATGTACTGCTTTCTTATTTAAATTAAAGAAACATGTTTGTGTAATTTCTTCCAACAAAGTCAGAACCATTTAAAATTGGGTCCACTTATGTCATATATGTCAAAAAAAACGACATTCCACAAATGGGTGGGAAATAAATAGATATGTTTATTCTTCTTTTAAATTTTAAGGTGTATTCATTATTCTGTTCATTAAAACTTACAATGTTAACATTTGTCGAGATGAAATCATTGAAATGTCTTCAAGAAA
This sequence comes from Pogostemon cablin, assembly GCA_023678885.1. Taxonomy (NCBI): domain Eukaryota; kingdom Viridiplantae; phylum Streptophyta; class Magnoliopsida; order Lamiales; family Lamiaceae; genus Pogostemon; species Pogostemon cablin. The sequence goes on along the minus strand of CM042993.1, from coordinate 3,971,602 downwards.
GGCGAAATTGGGATGAGAGAAGAAAGACACTATTTCATATTGGGACGAGAGAAGAAAGATAATGTTTCATGGCAAACAAAGATGAGGGTCAAGAAATTCATTGAATTGGATATGTTGTCGTTCCAATAAAAAATTCTTTCCATTGATTTTAATTGTTGAACGCTTGAGACTAAGCCTCCTTAGCCTAAGCCTGTGTTTGAGTCTTATGATCCTCGTCTTGGTCTTGCGTACAATGGGAAACGATTCCCTCAATTTAGTCGTATTGTCCTAATGGTGTTTGCTGTCTAGGTTAAATTTTGGTGAAAAACTATATTTTTCCATAAAAAGATGTCCGGTTGATGTGCTTGCTCGGACTCAAGCTTTGGTGGGAATGACGAGACCTAGTTGATGGTGGTTGAGAGTAAAGATAGGCCTACTACCATCTATACTGTTGTTCTTCAGGAATAAACTTGAAATTTCCAGAGTGGTGAGTGGTATGAGCTTACTAGATTATTTATAAAACAATTTCTTAATAGCATATATGAGCAATAGAGAATGATTTTTTTTTTGTGAGTGTAATAAATGTAGCAGGAGACAACGCAGTTGAAACCAACCAATCCTTTTCACGTCATTAATCGCAAGTATTTAATTTCCATCTAACCCACTCCCTTGACTAACTCATTTCGCACGGTGTGCCAAGACCAACATTTTTTTTTTAATTAGAAATAACATTTTTATTTTAAAAGAATCTATCTATAAATGGTTCGCAAAATAAATTATTAGATGAATACAATCCTTCTACTTTATATTAAAATTATTAATTTTTTTTATATTGAAATTTAGAGTTCAAATATAATACTTCGATGTAATTAAACCATTTCAACCGTTAGACTAAATTTAATCTACCTATTAAATTAAATAATAAATTTTTTTAAAACAATTACATGCTGTACCTTAATTCAAACCTAATCACCATGAAATTTATTCCATAAAATAATTTGATGCATGACTTTTCGAATTTAAATGATTTTTTATAAAAAAAAATAATCAAAGACAAATATTTAAATAAATAGTTAATAAATAAAAAAGCAATAATTAAAAGATTGCAAGGTTAAAGGCAACGGTTTCTCTAGGTTTTATGCAGTTATTAATTAAATTCATCAAACGGTCCTTAAATAAAAAAAAAAAAATATAGTAACCACCTATAAATTTGGGATGTACCGATGCATCCAAAATGACCCTAAATTTTAATTAATATCCTATTGTTGATGTGAGATTAGATCACATACGACCAATATCACCCTAAAATGTGCCAAAAATATATGATTAACAAACGTAATACTAGTTAACTTAATTTATATAATAACCCCTAAAAACCCATGATTTACTAATCTATGTATATGGTTAGTAAACTAAACATTTCCTGTAGTACTTGTAATTAAAGCTTTTGTGAGCCTATCAATCTTACGGATCTAGATTTTCTCCCTTACGGGAGTCAATTTATTTTTATTGTAGTACGCTATAGTGAAATTACTGTAATGTGCTACAGTGAGAGCAATTGGAGTCAATTTACGGGAGAAGATCCTCTCTATTTACCCACATTAGTGTGTCCATATCTCGTGAAACACAAAGTTAGGACTTGGACCTTTCACAAGCAGGTATCAGTCAAAAGTAAATTTCGCGTTAATTGGAAAAAATAGGAAATCTTTGAGAGAGAGCCAATGGTTAACGATGGCTCTGATGGGTGGTTTTGCTAGAATCTTTACTCGATTAGAATTGGTTACGGACCAGAAGAAGAAAGTTGGGCCAGTTTTATATAAATCAAAGGCCATCTAAGTGTCAATAAGGTAGACAACTACGTATACGGTATACCTCCATTACTAGAACAATTCAACATTACTGGGCTCAATAAAAGTAAAAATAAATTTAATATGCATATTACTAATAAAAATAAATAAAAATATAAAATCAAATTAATTAGAATAAAAAAAAATACGAATGCATACATAAATTTTACTAACAAAATTAAAAATAAATTTGATATGCATATTAATTGAAAGAAATAAATAAAAATTTAAACCAACGAACCAATCAAATAAATAAATCACACACCATTAATTCTTTAAAAAACTTCTGCATTATTTGAAATTTAAAAAAATTTCGAATGCATACATAAATTTTACTAACACAATTAAAAATAAATTTAATATGCATATTAATTGAAATAAATAAAATTTAAAATCAATCAAATAATTAAATAAATCACATACCATTAATTCTTCAAAAATTTCACAGAAACGTATGAGCACGGGCTTTATGACTACTACGTAAACAAAGGATGGGGCCAATATGATGGGCAGGGTGAGTATGAGCGTTGCAGGGAATATGATCGAGATAAGGATCGCTATGATCAAATGGATGATGATAGAGCTGCATCTGAGCTCCAAGACAGAGATCATCGGCGTTCGGATAGGTCCCTTTCTGGCGAGTGCGATTATTAAGCCATTGTTGGTAGAATATGACTGAAGGTTATTTTGTATGTTTTATTATTCCAGACCAGTTTCTTCACATGGATGCCTGTTAACTTCAGATGATGATACACTTCTCTTGAACCTTAATATGGATTGCTTGCTTGTACCTGTGAGTTTATTGCCCATGTGTCGCACTGTTGTCAATTGTTTTGCTCCCTTATTGTCAATATGTATGCACATCGATCGGGATAAAAAAAATGGTATCTATGAAAATATCACTATTAATACTTTATTGTACTTATGATTAATTTTTTCGGATGTCATTCTGTATAATTTTTTGTTTTTGAAAGATGTCCTTTTTGGACATCTTTATTGTGACCTCACATGTGATCACAACTCCACGTTTGGTTCTTCATGCAGCTCTTCATGTGATCATTCATACGAGATTATTCTGCGTTGAAACGGTTAGTAAACTGGATTTCTTGTCATTTTCCGATAAAATAGATCTACTCAAAGCACGATTATGAGCAAATGCATAAATATACTCCTGAAAGATAAGTGAATATAGAAAGTTATATAGCTGTAAATATCTTTGGATTTCCTCCATTTGAAATTAGATTTGAATCCAAGATAGACGGTTGGTGTTTTTGTATGGATCGTTGTTTCAACTTTTGCTCCCGTTGGACTTCTTATGTCGGGATACGGATCAAAGAATGAACATTCCATGGAAAAATGATGTGAAAATTAAAGATGGTCTGCCGTTGTATGTACTATAATTGTAGATGCATAATTTAGATAAGTTGTATTTTAAGTAACAAATATATTCTCTCCATCTCAGGCTAAGAGGGTCATTTTTTCATTTTGATCGTCCCACCTAAAGACTCTCATTTCTTTTTTTACACACATGAGACCCATACACCCCCTCTAATACAATTAAATGTATACAATTATTACAAAACACGTATACAAAATAGAATAACATGTATACAAAATAGAATAAAAAATCATACACATACGGATGCACCCTTGCACCCGAGTGCACCCAATATACACTCAAAATAATAATACAACATATACACATTAAAATATTATATTTTTTAATATCTATATAAAAAGCAAATTAATTTACGGGACAGAGGGAGTATTAAAGATTGAAAGGAAGTCACAATAATTTTCATGAAACTGTTTGATAAAGAATTCTTGTTATTAGGAGTATTAAATAGAGTCGATTCTCAAAAGAAATTTTGTCTACAGTCCGGAGCAATTGTTCTGCCACTCTAATTAGATTGCACAAATTCTTTCATGGTAGGGGACCATTTCTTCAAGCACATAAATAAATAAATCGTTTTTAGATTAAATAATATACGCGTCAGTTAAGCTTTAAGTAGTTAATTTTATCTATGTTTTTTAATTCAATGTGAATTATAGATATTAGCTCGAAAAGATTATTAATAATTGAAGACAAATGTATGCACGATTTCATATATAGTTAGTATTATTTTTATTAAAATTATTTCTCCATTTTGTATTATTAATTAATATTACTCCCTTGATTTGTCAAATAATGATATCATTTACTTCTTATACATAAATTAAAGAGTATTAATATTATTTAATATGTAGTGTGTGGTTATACTAGTGAAATTTATATTTTAACAGTTTTAGTAATATATGTGTAAGTCCCACATATTTAAAAAATAAAAATTTCAAGTCGGACGCCAAAAACAACAAAATGAAACCCTTACTAGCGGAAAGTGAGAGTATCACTTTTTATTTATATTATAAATGATTCATAATAGTTCAATGTACAGCTATCATTTTTTACTAAATCATGCATTACCTTTTATTAAAATGTTATCATTTTTTATCCTCTTCACTAAATTTTTTATGTAATACGATATGGCAAATTTTCACACTATTAATTAAATCCTTGGTAACTTATAACACCCCCACTTAATTCCTAATAATTTGTATTCAAGAGATTCTTCGGCTTGTAGAAACCGAAACCTTTCACACTTAATTAAATCCTTGGTAACTTATAACACCCCCACTTAATTCCTAATAATTTGTGTTCAAGAGATTCTTCGGCTTGTAGAAACCGAAACCCTAAATTTCGATTCGATGTAAATTATTAAGTGTTATTTTTATTTAATTTTGGATATATATTATTAAAAATTATACTCCCTCCATCCCAATTTCAACTTCACACTTTCCGTTTTGGTCCGTCCCAAATTCAACTTCACACTTCCATAAAAGAAAAAAGCAACAAACTAATATCCCTCTAATATACTTTAATTTCAAATTTGTCATCACCATTTAACACACATAACATACTTTATTATTTATTTATTACCCAAAAATACCATACTACCCTCAAAAGTAAGTCAAAAAGTGACTTTTCTTAAACTCCGTATCTACAATAAACGTGAACTTAAATTTGGGACGGAGGGAGTATACTATAAGCTTATAATTAAGGGGATATTTTATCTTCATATTTATTCTTGCCTTTTGTGAAGTTGAAAACTTGAAATGACGTTCCCTTAAGTTGGTGATCATAATCAATTTAGTCTAACTCACTGCTTTTCTCAAAAAGCAATTATATCCCACCTTTTTTTAATAATTAACACATACTCCCCTCGTCCCCTTAAAAGATATTCGTTTACTTTTTGCATAAGGAGTATAATAATTTAATATATAGTTATGTGAGAGAAATAATATTTTAATGTGAGTGAGTAGTTATATTAGTGTTGAATGTGGGGCCATATGTAGTGGTTATGGGTCACATCAATCCAAAAAGGGAAATAGATACTTTGTAATGGAATGGACCAAAATGGAAAAATAGATACGTATCAAGGGGGTAGAGGGAATATTTACGAGGAGCAGGGAAAGAAAAATTAGAAAATTATATAATTAAATTATTTTATATATAATTTGTGGAATTTATAAATAATTACTAATATACTTTAAAAAAACTCCTTTTTACCAATGGAATTATCAACTAATTACCAACGTATTGCGAAATTAAATTTCGTTGTAATTATTAAGTGATTGTCAACGGAAATTGAATTCATGTGATAGAATCAAAATATTTACCAACGAAATGAATTATGTTGATAATTACCAACGGATTGTCAATGAAAATTAAATTCTTGTGATAGCAACGGAATAATAACGAAATATTTAGCAATGGTATGAATTTCATTGATAATTAATTACCAAGAGATTACCAACGAAAATTGAATTTATGTGATAGCAACGAAATATTTACCAACGAAATTAATTCCATCGGTAATTATCAAGAGATTAACAACTGCAATTAAATTTGCATTATTGCAACGGAATAGCAACACAATTACCAACGAAATTAATTTCGAATTTCATTGATAATTAATTACTAAGAGATTACCAACGAAAATTGAATTTATGTGATAGCAACGGAATATTTACCAGCGAAATTAATTCCATCGGTAATTATCAAGAGATTAACAACTGCAATTAAATTTGCATTATTGCAACGGAATAGCAACACAATTACCAACGAAATTAATTTCATTGGTAATTACCAATAGATTGGCACGGAAATTAAATTTGTGTGGAATATTTACCAACGATTTCATTTCGTTGGTAATTAGCAAGAGATTAGCGATAGAAATTAAATTTATATATTAGAATGAATTTAATTATATGTATTCATATTTAAAAAATATGAAATTATTTAGAGTTTAAAATGGTAATATTGTAATTAATTTAACAAAAATTGTATTGAGTTTTTATATACTAATTAACAAAAATATAAACAATCATGAATGAGTCTCTTGTGCCTTTGGGGACATTGTGCCCCTTTGCAATTTAAAGTCCTATCAATACATAGGGTTAGATAAAATATGAAGGGAGAATGTTCTTTTCCCATGGCGCATGGTGTATTCCCGGGACACATAAATTTTTGCCAACAATCATATTAATTAATAAAATGATAAAATTTACATGTCAAACTAATATGTTATATTTCCAATTTTACAGGTAATATATATATTATTAATAAATAACTAATTAATTAATTCAAAATATGGTTTTTAATTACAATATTTGTTAATTAATTTTTTTTTCTCTCTATTTTTTATTCTTAAGCAAAGTACGATACATTTAGCTGTTACTCTCACTGAACAGCGCATAAAATATCTCCGGTGATTATTCGCCGCCGCCACCGAGCGTGTAGAGGAAGAAGAAGAATCAATGAGCTGTCGCAGTTGCTACGCCTCCGGTGATTCTCTGCCGCCACCGAGCGTGGAGAGGAAGAAGAAGAATCGGAAAAAAAATCTGTAGAAGCTGAAGGTTTCAATACTCCCTATGTTCTTGATCCAGCTGCTCTAGTTAGCCTTGTTAATCTGAACCAAGTTGATTCTCTCTCACTTATTATGCGTTTTACGTGCATTTACTATTGCTTAAACGACAAATTCATCTGAAAGCTTAAAGCTGGTAGATAGTTGAATCGTTTAATACTTAATCAGGTTACCCTCCTCTAATACCATGACTCCATCACATGTTCCTTAAAGGAGAATTTTAGATTCCGGAATTTCTAGAGCTAGCTCTATTTCATTTCATTATCCGTAAATACAATAACAAACCTTTAAGCACAACGATATCATCATGAATTCTTCGTCTCCACTTGCCTACCGATTTATTTTACTTTTAACCATTTGAAAATGCTCTTTGTTGATTTAATAAACTAGAATTTGGGTCCTTCGCTTTTTCCTTAATTTTCTTCCCAATCTTGTGTAGAGTGGGAGATATTTGTCTGTTAGTAGTTAGCTTCAAATTTGTGGCAGTTGTTTACTGCCTCATTTATTAAATGATTATCGGAAAACATGGGCCACAAAATCATCAGGCCCAAGTGATATCTTAATTTAATTTAGTAGTAAGTTGTGTATAGATAATAGATGATAATAACATATAAATGCGTGATGATGTTTGGTTGGAGCATATAAGAATAGGCCCAAGTTTCTAAGGCCCGTGTCAAATACTATGAATTTAATAAGCCCATGAAGAGAGAGAGGTGAACCATAATTCGCCCAAGTTTATAAAGCCATGTCAAATACTATGAATTGAATAAGCCCATGAAGAGGGGTGAACCCTAAATATCTTCCAATATTCTGTGAGCCATAATTCACTTGCAATATATTATACCATTCAGAATCTTGAAGAAGGAGAGATGGCTTTGTTGTGCATTCCTTGCTACCTTAGTGGCGATACGGAGAATGAATATGACATCTTCTTTGTGGATTTATCGAACAAGGATGAAATTTTGGAAGAATGTGTTCCTAAATTGCGTGTAAGTCTTACATTAAATTTAGGTTGTTTTTGGGTCAAAAACTCTACGCTTTATATGATTTCTAAGTCGTCCAAACGAGTCGGAACGTTAGAGTTGTCGGAGGAGCTTCTACGCTCTCCGGAACCTATTGTGTTGAAAAAGTCTATGATTAAATACGTGGCTCCAATGAAACATAAAAAACGATGGCCTATGATCGTTCCTACCCTGGATGGGAAAATGCTAGTCATGTCAAACTCAATTAAGTCACACCAAGAGACTGTGTCCTTAGTCGATTTTGAAATATATGATATGGATAAAAATAGTTGGGAAACGCTTCCCTCAATTCAGTCGTATTGGCCTGATAATGTCAGACAAACCTGTAGAGTGGGATGGGCAGCTTTCAGTGACCCAAATACTTTGTTGGTCAAAACCAGGGATATGTCGGGTTTTGTGTCTCAGAGACATAATTTAAATGACATTAGGGCTATGAAGGGTTATCTGTTTGAGTTAGATATTAGTAAGGGAAGTTGGAAAGTAAGGGAGAAGGTTTTCTGCGGTCTAGAATTCCCGAAGTCTGGAATCACAAGTATAGTGAATGGTGAGCTCTGTTTTAATCCATATGAAGTGTATGATATCCAACACATGAGTGGTACTGCATCTTTGTGTGGGAAGGCTCTTCTTCCTGATGATTTGGAGAATTACAAATGCCGTGTCAGATCATGTCTTGTGTCTTGTATTGGTGGCGATGGATGCTACTTGTACGTGGTAGACGCAGCGAGTCAGAGTCAGAGGAGGGAAAACAAACATGCCAAGTTGACTGTGGGTGTATACTGGGTTGATATAGGCAAGTACCGCAGGGACAAGAGGGAGCTTGAGAGGGTGGAGAGGAATAAAATTATAGAAAAGGAGAAAGAATACAATGAGAAAGTGCAAAAATTTAAAAAGGAATATGGAGAAAACAACTTGACGTTCAAAAACCGAAAAGCTCAATTGAGCTTTGAATATCTGAAGGAGAGATTGAAATGGGAAAGAAAGCCAGAAATAGATATGCGGCTCACAAGCTCATTCCAGCTCCCGTACAAGATCAAATCTTGTTTCTTTCCTAAGGAATTGTCTCTGTGTGCGGTTCCAGCATCCTACCCTGGTGATGGAAAGCGGTCAAGACTCCGTAGAAAGCGAAAGCGTGGTGATGGAAAGCGGCCAAAACTCCGTGGAAAGCGGATGCAGATCAAGTGATATTACTCTTTTCCGTAAGTGACATTACTCTTTTCCGTTCATTTATTTATCTCTCATTTGTGCGTTGCGTTCAATATTTTGCATAGATGAGATATATAAAGATGTTTGCAGGATATTTTGCATAGATGAGATATATAAAGATGTTTGCAGGATATGTGCCATCCTACTGGTGTTCACTAAGGATTTTGGCATGACCATATCCTATCCTTCATGATATCCTGGTTAAGTTTCTAATATTTGTAATTTAAAGACATTTTAACTTTAAGATTTAGAGTTTTGTAATTCTGCCTTTGACATTATAACTATTTGGAGAGTGCCCTCCATTATTCCCTTGTCATCTATGTTTCTTCTTTCCATTATTCCCGTATGATGTTCTGATGTTTTTGGGAGTTTCTTCTTTCCATTATTCCCTGATGTTTTTGGGGGACTGTCTGTACAAATTGTTGGATTATTTTCATGCCTTTATTGTTTTACTTCGCAGGAATGAAGAGGGTCAAGAAGTAAAAAAGTAGTGGGGCGTTTCTGTTTTTTTGTATACGTCCCTAGGGATTATGATTGTGGAAAGTATTGTGTAGATGAATTCATGAAAGTTGGGGTTGATATTTTGTTTTGGGTGGAAAGTATTGTGTAGATGAATTCCTGGGTTGATATAAATGAAAAGGCACTAAAAATGAAAACTCGTTTTTCCAGTGAAAAAGCACTATAAATGTAGATTGAGTTAGTCATGACGTTCTGAACCACTCTTCCCCATCACAAGTATAACACAAACATATACTTCAACAACAACAAATATAGTTACATTAATCAGTAATGCTTTTTCCCTAAAATATTTTACATGCGAGCTCGAGTTTCTCTTCCTAGTCTTCTGGACTATTTATAACTTGTTGGGGCAAGAATGCAGTCTGGTTGTAGCTTTGGAGAACTATCTTTCTTCAAGAAGAAGAGAGACATTTAGTGGTTGCATATCAGTAAATGAAGGGGGAGACATCAATACCCACATTAGTGTCGCTGCACACTGGTCTTCCGGTGGTGTTGTTGACACCGCCATTGCCTATGCCTACATGGGTACTGCCGCCGCCTGTGTTGAGGTTCACTCCACCATTTCCTATATCAACTCTGGTTAGCTTTAATTTGTTTTCCTGCCACTCTATAGGGGAGAGGAGAGGAAACAGGTAAAATGAGATTGCTGGATTTATAACATTTTCAATGTACAAGAATATATAATCAAATAATGTCTTTTACTTTATTAAATCAAAAGCTTTTCCTTCATGCATGTCAAGCTTAGAAATTGAAAATTCATCACCCAAAATTAATCCAAAGAAGCAAGGCATGCCTAGTTGCAGCATGGTCCAAAAATGCAAATATTTAGAGAAAACTATAAACATGTATTGCAATACCAATTTTTCACAGCTTTTGGCAAGCACAGAATAGGGAGTGTTTCTTCTGGATGGCAAAGTTGCATGGCTTGCCACTATTGTGCGTCCCGTTCAAATTGCATAATTTTCCTTTTTTTAGTAAAAATGGCCTACCAAGAATCCACCACTATCCATTCCATTTCTCTAATACACCTACACACTTTACATAAAATAATAATACTCCTTAATATACGTGCAAATAGTAAATGGCACACTCTGACCGGAACCAGGAAGGAGGGAATAAGTAAATGGGCTACACGATACAATGCCCATATACACTTAAAAAAATTTTGTTGTGCCATGTTTTTAGTCAAAATTATAAAAATACCCAAAATGGCAAAAATATCATTGGCTCGATAATGACACGATATAAATTTTTAAAAAAAGTTATTATCGAAAAGTTGATTTGACAATGACTTTTTCTAAAAATTTATATCGTGTCATTATCTAGCTAAGGGTATTTTTGTCATTTTTGATATTTTATAATTTTGACTAAAAACATGGCACAAAAGAATTCCATTGTACCTGCAAGGGCAGTTTGACCGATTAACTTCTAAGGGAATTGGCCAAATTACTAACTTCAACTATAGTCATTTGAATCAATGACTAATAATATTTTAATTCCAGCATTAAATAACTTTTAGTCAATAAATTATTAAAATACGAAGCAAAACTTCTTCCACTGTAGCGAAAGTTGGAGCTAAATTTTAGTTTCTCCAATAAGTTAAATATTTTCCTATTAAAACATGAGAGAGACCAAAGTTCAAAAGAGAGTGACCAAAATTCTGTGAAGCATTTGAAGGTTTAGGAGGAGTCGGTCTTCTTTGGGGAGGAGCTGTTCTGCTTGGTACATTGCAAAATTATATTGATCATCGCAATCCACTCGGATATTGTAGAGCCAAGCTCCAATCATGGCCAGATGATATTAAGCTTCGCCAAAGATACAGTTTGAATGGATCTGATCCCATTGTGTTGGTGTCGAAACATACATTATAAGATTTTAATTCATATTGGGTTGCATGAGTTGTGCCGTTGTCACTTTCCTCGTATGGTTGGCTTCTAAATCTTTAAAATTTTTGACGAAGAGAAGAGAGAATGAACTTTTTGTGAGTGAAGGGGTAAATTAAAAAGTGGCATTTTTAAAAATTTTGGAGAAGAATGATAGAGTGAAAAGAGAGAATGAGGCAAAATGAACCATAGTGAGAAAAGAGAGAATGAACTTTATGTGAGTAAAGGGGTATTTGGGTCAAAATAAATTAAAAAGTGGCATTTTTAAAAAAGTATTATTATGGGTGCCATTTTTAAAAAAGATGTATTGAAAGTGGCATTTTTAGAAATTTTCTTTTTTTTTGGTCAATTTTTTTATTGGACAAAGTTAGTTGTTAGTAGTTAATTTCAATAAGTCTCCGTACACCCTTATTCACCAAGACCTCCTTATAACTCTCTCTCCTCCTATTCGTTTCCAATATGAATTTTTTTTATTGGACAAAGTTAGTTGTTAGTAGTTAGTTTCAATAAGTCTCTGTACACCCTTATTCACCAAGACCTCCTTATAACTCTCCTCCTATTCGTTCCCAATATGAATCGAATCCGGATTACTCACGAGGAGCTAGCCCACCTAATTTTTTTTTTCAATCAATCAATTATGAGTTTGTGATTGTAGTGAAATTCGGTGAGATAGATCGAGTATCGACTGCGATGTTACGTAACCACAATTTTTTTTTTCCTTTTGTGGGAGATTTTTATATGAAGACCTAATTTTAATTTAGATCTCAAAATAAGATCCAATTTAATACATGTTTTAAATTAAGATTTAAATTTAATTTCTTTTCTCAAATTAAGGTCTTATTTTTTATATTTGTTAGTATTTTTTTTTCATTTTAAGATTTACCATGAAATTTATATTTTCATTTCAAGTCATACAAAATAATTTAAAAATATTATTATACACCTTCATATCAAAATAAAATTAAATATTTCTTCCGTCCCAGAGAACCGTTCACCTTTCCTTTGTAAATTTACAAAGGAAAGGTGAACAGTTCTCTGTACAAAAGAAAGACGAACGGTTCTCTGGGGACGGAGGGAGTATTTGTTATTTTTATTAATATTTTATGTTATTTTATAACATATATTGAATTCGGGAAAAAATAAAATTACGACATGCATTGAAATGAGAAGTTTTCTAAAATGAAGTCTAAAATTGAGACTTAACTTAAAAATGAGATCCTTACATGAAAATTTTCCATTTTCTTTCTTTTTTTTCTTTCTGGCTTATCTCCCAGGTTCTTTTAAAGAATTGCAATGTTCTTATTTGGTCGACCAATTTAAAAAAAAATTCTATTGATTGTTTCATAGTGAGACAAGAGGTAGAGAGCACACAAAAACGTGCAAATGAAGCGATTAAAGCAATCAGGGCGGAGCCACCGGAGGAGGGGGCATTGGCCCCCTATATTTTACAAATAATTATATTTATAATCATTTAAGTGACAAAATATTTACGTGGTATAACTGTTATGGCGTTCCTAAAGTGTCACATAGGTATAAGATTCGATTCCCTCGGTTTTCTTCATTTCTGTTTTTAAATGACAATGGGCTTATGGCATAGTATTTCTGCTTTTTTAATGACAATGGGCTTATGGCCCACTATGAATGATGTACTTATAATTTATCAAGATATAAGTATTTAATATTTATTATTATTTTCCTTTTATGGAAGTTATTAATTAATTTATTTAATTGGCAATTTTATAGTGTGCACCCGGGTGCACCTAAAGATATGGTGCATACATATACAAATAAAAACAAAAACATATACAATTAAGAGTAAAAATGCATACAATTTAATTGTTAATTTTTTTTTAATGAAAAATTGTATATAATATTCAATAAAAAGTTATAAACATATGGATGTTAGTTTTTTTAATGAAAACTTAATGTGAAAAAAATATACAATTATTACAAAATACGTATACAAAATAAAATAATATATATACAAAATAGAATAAAAAGACATATGCATATGGGTGCACCCTTGCACCCGGGTGCACCCAATATACACTCTATTTTAATTTCTTTTAGGAATGATTTTTAATGTTTTTTTAGGATTAATATACTCTTAAAAATATTTTGTAATTTTCTTTTTTATGATTTATTTATTCATAACTTAAATTATATTTTTTTAAATGCGTCATAACTTTTAATGCATATAATATATTTTATTCGTTTATTTTATTTTTGCACACTTTTAATTTTTATATTTATTCGTACCATTACTTTTACACATCTTCAATAATAGTAATACTACATAATATTAATATATATTTAAAATATTACAAAAATATCATCTACTTTTCATTTTTTTTATCAAATTCAATAACTTTATTCTTTTTTTTTCTCTTTAAATTATGTGACTTACCTTTACTTTTTTATGCTATATATCTAAAGCATAATATTTCTTGATCCATGTGTATTCATTTACACATACAAAACTACAAGAAATGGAAAATTGCTACTTTATACTTTATTTATTTAAAAAAATTACTTAAAAAAATTACTATACTATTCTGGCCCCTGAGTTCGATTCCTACCTCCGTCATTGAGAGCAATGGATGTATAGAGATAGCTTCTACGAAGTGCTAACCAAAAGTACACTTTTGGATTTTTTTTTTTTTTTGCTTAATTAGTCATCTGAATCTACTAATTTAAGTGATTACTAATTTTTATTTTCATGTTGGAATGTTTTCCCTAATTCATTTGTGGCTGAAGACATAGCAAAAGAGTGTTGGCAGATATTCCATATCCGGTATATGCTATTAATCCATGTATAATCTCATTATTGTATTCCCGTATTTCAAATTATTAGTTATGTTAAGTTTATTTTACTCCCGACATTAATGAAATGCTTCTGGATTATAATAATTTCTTTGTTATTTTCGGGAAACAAAATTGGTGTTTGATTAATTTGAGTTAATAATTTCCCAGCCAAGGAGCTCTGCATTTGTCCAGTACTTGGCTCCATCCTATTTCTGTGTTACAAATCTCTTTGCAATGAATATTCTTAACTTGATGCATATCTTGATTAGTGTTCTTAATTACTCACCTTGAGGTGAGTACATCTGTACATCCAAGCCATTCACATTTTGAACCACGTTATTTGCAACTCCTTTTAAATTTTATATTGAAAGATCAAATAGTTATTTGAGTTGTTGCTTGCCACATTTGGGGCTTGAGAGTTGAGATTCATATGAGTAATCATTCTTACAGTAATATTTAATGTTGGTTGTCATGATTTGATTTGTAAACTTCTATGTTCCTAAAACATTATACAGGGAATAGGATCTGATGTATCGAATGTCGTCAGTACGGATGAATTTGAGTACGAAGATAAACCAACCAAGAAAATCACAAGTATTATGCCATTAGCATCTTTCAGTTATATCTGCCATTTTAGAACAAGAAAGCATCAATTATATGAATGATAAATCAATCCCAAACAAAAATCAATCCCAAACAAATGCTATGGAGAATTTAAACAGACTACTGCCCAATGTCTAAACTAATTGATCTAGATTTCTATGAGAAAACTACCTTAATGATCAGCTATTGACTCATTTCTCTTGTGATGTTTGCCATTATAATTCAAATTTTGACAGCTTTATTCTTAGTCATTTGTATCATTATCTTTGAAGCTACAGTGTTTTTAGATCTAGATCTCTTCTAAGTCTGATGGGCTTACAATCGCTATGAAATATTAAATTAGTGAGATTTAGATTAATCTCCATCTCCTCATTTGATATGCTTCATCTCTAACGTGTTCATAGTGGTGGAAATTTATGCTCTGAAATGTAATTATCATAAAAGTTGAGTATATTTTTTGGCATGCAGGACAGAACTCTAACTTTTTATTGTTTAAAAAAAACGCAAAAGAAATACTCCCCCTATCACAAAATAGTTGTGACACTTTCCTTGTTGGGTTGTCCCACAAAAGTGGACACATCTGTTTTTAGGTACATGGGACTCGTGCAAAACAATTAAGATATTAATATAGGGCCCACACACCCTGCACACATCATTAATACAACCACTACACATTAAAATATTACATTCTCAACCCACTATCCGTTAAATTATTATATTCCTTAATTTCTGTACCCAAAAAAATGTTAGTACTACTTTAATGGAATGAAAGGATTAATATAGAATAAAACGTACATGCGACATGCGTACTAAAAAACTAGTAATAATAAAAGCTTGTGGTGTTTTCGATGTATAAACTGAAACTCTAATGTTTTTAATTTGTAAAAATTAGTCTGTGTACAACGAGATTCATAATTCCATGTTGGTCCCTTCAACATATCTCAGGCTTAAGAGATGAAACCAAATGGTTTGCTATTCAGTAATGGCCCAAGAGATCCCTCAGTTGTTCCTTAAGCTGTTGAAATTCTGAAAGAAAGAAATCATTCTAAAAGTCCTGCTTTTGGCATCTGTATGGGCCATCAATTGCATGGTCAAGATGAAATTTGGTCACCAGGGAGGAAATCATCTTGTTCGTAACAATAAAAATAGTCTTGTTGAGATCAGTGCTCAGGTATGTAATTTGCAAGAAATTTTTTTATTAGCCTCGACTGGAATACAAAAATACGTTAAATGATACTGAACGCTCAGTTTTTGTTTTCATTCAACTTTTGAAATCTATTTAAAATTTTCAGTTGAGCCGAACCAAGCCAAATATAATTGGGCTGAGCTTGGGCTTGTTTGGTTTCTTAAGGAGCTCTAGCTTGGTTGAATATTAATACAAAATATTGTTTGGCTTTAATTTAAAAAAAGATCAGTAGCAAACAAAACTGGCTTTAGCGAGCCTATTGACCAACTTGTTAATGAATATGTTTGCAAACTTTCGAGCTTAATGCACCCTGGTAGTTGGGCTCAATAACTTTTTGGAGCTTTGAGAGGCTAGGAGGTTTTGAGGATATGGATACGAGCCAATCAAGATTGTTTCTGCTGGGTTTGGCAATAGTCAAATAATTTGCGTTGGTTACATTCCTATTATCTCCCAAGACAAGGTTACTCGATTCATTTTGAGTTCTCCCACGGTTTTCATTGCACTGTCTCTCTCAGTGTCTAGACTCATTGTTATTATGATATTATACAGAATCACAACTATGTTGTTGATCCAGAATCGCTTTCGGAGGGTGTTGAGGTAACTCATGTAAATCTCAATGATGGAAGCTGTCGTTTGCTAACTTATGTCTCTACAGTAACACCCCGAAGCTTCCCTTGGACCTCATGATTTTTTCGCATGAATTACAGAGCGACGCCTGGACTAATTAAGTGTGCAATTGGTACACATACGTTCATTTCTTTCAGAGTGATCTTTCTTCTAAAAGGTTTATGTTGTGCTGAATATCTTTTTGAACTTACCGAGCTTTGCCAGTGTCGTGTTGTATTCAAATTTTAACCTCTGTGTATGTATTGGTTGCACACTTATAGGATTCAAATTTTAACCTCTGTGTATGTATTGGTTGCACACTCTGTTGGCTGCTCTTGCCTTGTTACTGTTGGTCACTAATATGTTGTATCTATAGCCCATGCTTGTAATCTGCTTATAAATAACATGCACCTCCTCTCACTTTCTTCCATGCAACCCTTGTTTGTTATTTTATTACCAATATCTTCTGCAGTTTTCTAGCATTTCTTTCTGTGAGTTATAATACTTCAAGTTAATTTGATTTTTGTTTTTATTTATTTTAATTTAGTGGAAATGTTTTCAGGTAGCAATAGTTGCAAGCCATGCAACTTTGCCATCAAAAGAAATAGTATTTGAATTCTATGCTTGCCAAACAATCCCTTGCCAAAAGCTGTTATATATACTTGTACGTTGAAAATGTTATCAATCCAATAATCTCATCTCATTTTTACTTGCTTCCTCTCCCCTATAGAGTGGCAGGAAAACAAAGCCAACCAGAATTGAGGTAGGAAATGGTGGAGTGGACGTCAGCACAGGGAAACCAGGCGGCGGCAGCACCCATGTAGGCGTTGGCAATAGCGGCGTCAACATCAACACCGGAAGACCAGTCCGCAGCGACACTAATGTGGGCATTGGCAAGGGATAAACCCGTCAATGTATGTTCAATTACAGATAAGCAACCACTAAATATCTCAAAATATTTTAGGACAAAAGCATATTATTGATTAATGTAATACTCCATCCGTCCGCCCCCAAACATTTTACTTTTGGGTACGCAGATTATTATTTAATATGTAGTGGATAATTGTATTAGTGAGAGTGTGGACCCTAGTTGTATTAGTGAGTGTGTGTAGCTTCCATATGTGTAAAAAAGGAAATGACCCTCTTTGAGGCGGACGACCAAAATGAAAAAAAGATCCTCTTTCCAGGGAACGGAGGGAGTAGTATATTTGTAGTTGAAAAATATGTTGAGTAGTTCAGGAGGATCATGCCTAACTCAATCTTCATTTATAGTGCTTTTTCACTAATAATAGTGCAAAACTTAGAAAATCGAGTTTTGTTCTTGTGCATCTGATAGGTTTTAAATATGGTGGTTCAAACATGCAGTGTTCATTAGTCCTTTTTTAATTGCAAATATGTAAAATACAGTATATAAAATCTCATCTTTGCTTTCATTTTTGTTTTGAAAATCTAATTATAGCACATATTTAGCCTAGGAAAAAGCTCAAGCATCTTCAACCAAAATTAAAGAACTTCAATCTCCCAAAAACATACACAGGTGAAGGGATAATGGAAAGAAGAAACATAGATCACAAACTTCAGAGATGGAGGGCACTCTCCAAATAGTTTGATATTAATACTAGCCATTGAATCAGAATTACAAAACTCTAAAATGTCTCAAAGTTACAAATATTAGAAACTTAAAATGTGAATACCAAAGATAGGATATGGTCATGCCAAAATCCTCAGTGAACACCACATCATAGGAAAGCACATAGGAAAGCACATATCCTGCAAAAGATAGACAATCAATCTTAACATCTCATATATGCAAAATATTGAACGCAACGCACAAATGAGAGAGAGATAAATAAACGGAAGAGGAATGTCACTTGGATGTGTTGATCCATCAACGATGTCTTGGCCGCTTTCGGGAGAATGCTGGAAACCGACCCACAGACAAGTCCTGAGGAATGAAACAATTGACCTTGCACGCGCGTATGACGAACTGGAATGAGGTTGTGAGCTGCATATCTATTTGTGGCTTTCCTCCCCATATCAATCTCTCTTTCAGAAGAGCAGTGCTCAATTTCAATTTTTGTTTTTTGAACTTGCTGCTCTTTACTCCATATTTCTGTTTTAATTCTTGCACTTTCTCATTCTTTTCTTTCTCCTTTTCTATAATTTCATTCCTCCACACACTCTCAAGCTCCCTCTTGTCCATATTGTACTTGCCTATATCAACACAGTATACACCCACACTCAACCTGGCATGTTTTGTTTTCCTTTGTCTCTCTCCTTCTACCACGTAGAAATAACATATATCACCAACAGAAGACACAAGGCAAGATCTGAGAGCGTATTTGTAATTCTCCATATCTTCCTCGGAGGAAGGAAGAAAAGCAGTCCCACACACAGATGCAGTCCCACAAAAGTGTTGGGTATCAATCACTTTAGATGGATTAAAACACAGCTCACCACCATTCACCATAGCTGTGATGGATTGTAGATCGTTCAACAGTCCTCTTTCCCTTACTTTCCAAATTCTCTCCCTAATATCTAACTCAAACAGATAAACCCTCCTAGAGGTCTCAAAAAAACTACTAAAACCCCCGATTTTGACCAACAAAGTATTTGGATTAATGAAAGCAGCCCATTCCACACTGCAGATTTGACGGAAATCATCAGGCCAACACGACTGAATTGAGGGAAGCGTTTCCCAACGATTTCTATTGCTATCATATATTTCAAAATCTACTATCTCACCGTACACAATAAAAGACTCATCACACTCAGAATCATCAAACTCAGGATCAAACTCAGGCAGCACAGGCTGTGCAGGCTCATTAGACTTGGACTTGGACTCGGAGTCGGACTCGGAATCGTCTAAGTCGTCTAAGGAGTCTTCGCACTCTTTTACGTGCGACTGAATTAAGGATGACATGACTAGCATTTTCCCATCCAAGGTAGGAACAGGAACGATGATAGGGCATCGTTTTCGCTGTTTCATGGGAGCTACGTATGTGATCATAGACTTCTTCAACACAATAGGTTCCGGAGAGCGGAGAACCTCCGACAACTCTAGAGTTCCGACTCGGTCGGACGACTTAGAAATCATATAAAGCGTCGAGTCTTTGACCCAAAAAGCATCTAAATTTAATTTACGACTTACACGCAATTTTGGAACACATTCTTCCAAAATTTCATCCTTGTTTGATAAATCCACAAAGAAAATGTGATAATCATCATCCGTATCACCACTTAGGTAGCAAGGAATGCACAACAAAGCCATCTGCGAGAGAGATCTGCTCCTTTTCAAGAATCCTGGAATAAGGGAATTAGGGTTCACAGGAAGCAATATAAGTATATATATATTGGGAGGGAATTAGGGTTCACCTCTCTAACTTGGGCGAATTATGTATGGTTCACCTCTCTCTCTTCATCGGCTTATTAAATTCGTAGTATTCGAGACGGGCCTTAGAAACTTGGGACTATTCTTGTATGCTCCAACCAAAGATCATCACGCATTATATGTTAAGATATTGGGGCTGATGATTTTGTATTTATACGAGTCCAATTTTTTTTAGTAGATCCCAATTATTCAGCCTTAGTTGGACATCAATATATGTGAAACTCAAAGAGTTCTCACAAGTCACAACTACTTTATAAGTTGGAACTTTATTGAGACCATAAGTTGCAATCTTAAGTATTTCTCCTATTAGTAACCATATGTTGTGGAGTACTATTTTTTCTCTTTTAATTACACCACAACATCATTCATGCTAAGTAATCTTAATGTGGTTAATTATAAGACAATTCCACAAGCCTTTAGGAGAAAACGAAAGGTTATACTTTAGTTTCTTTTTAACAGCTTTCCAAATGGGTTTTTCTTTGTTGCCCTTATACTTTATTGAGACAAAGTTTGTTAGAAACCTATTAGTCTCATCCTTATCATTGAAGTTCATATGATTTCGTTGTTGATATATGTTAAACTTAATTAGCATACTTCTTAATTGTACATAGAATTAATCCAAAATATTATCATGCTTGCACTAAAATTTATAATCTTTCAAATTTTAAATAGTTTAGAATCATCTCAAGAAATCGAGCACAACATTAGTATCAAGTTCAATGACAACAATACTAACTTGTAAGTGGCACCCTCTTTATAGTAATCAAATACTGACAATAAGAACTGTCAAGCAATAGTCTTCCTTTGGGCCTACTTATTACTCACATGTCAAACAAATAATTGTCACGTATTTACCACCACAGGTGCTTGTGTATTTCGGGCCAAATATTAATCTACCTTTGGGCCGATCAATACCCACATGAAAATACACTCGCAACATACATGTCATAAAATAAATTATGACTAGTGATACTAGTTGGGGACCCATCACAAGACATCTTGTGCAACTTAACCTCGTCTATGGACAAAAATTAACTGCAGTGGTAATCTTGGTGTAATAATCAAGTATTGATAATAAATTATGTCAAACAAAAGTTTATCTTTGGATCGATTAATGTTCACATGAATAATTTAAAATAATTATCACATACTTATCAACATATATGTGTTATTATTCTATCAAACTGTACCTAACTATGGGCCGAACACAGAACACATAAATAATATCACACTCATCTATGTAATTTCAATAAAGTCGCACTCCACACACAGAGACTGCTATGACAACATGATGCTTTGATTTACCAGATTAAAAATTACTAGACCAATTAAACAAATATTTAAATAAATATTTATGTTTAATTGACGACATTAAAAAATGCATCCCCAAATTTAAATTTAATTAAATTTCACTATTTAATGGAATATTAGATGATTCTCACAAATTCAAAATAATTGAAAGATTCTTAACTTAATTAAGAATTTCAAATTCTAATTTAAATAAATTAAATTGAAAAATTATAATCTGCTAAATTATTAGCCACTAAATCCAATACAAAAATGTGTGGGCATAATTACCCCAGTTACAATTCAAATTATGCTCCACATTTAACAAAAATAAACAATTCAAATACATTAGGACATCACGTCATATCAGTTTTTTTTTTTAAATTAGCAGAAACCCAATTTTCAATTTACAGCTTTCAATTCAAGTGTGAATGTCCAACTATTACCACACAAAACCTTACACATGAGTGTCAAATTTCAATAAATAAATATCTATTCCAATTTCCTTAATTACATAAGGAACTGAATCAATCAATCCAAATATTCATAATGGAGTGGACATATTTATCTAGAGTAACTCTCTTGTGAGACGGGTTATTTGTGAGACAGGTTAACCCATTACTAAAATATGCTTATTTATAGTTAAAATATGTTAATAATAAATCATATTATAACACACTAAAATCATACTTTAATGCATAATTCAGTCTACTTTAAAAAACATACTTTAACAATGTTTAAACATACTTTAAGTATATAATAAGCATACTTTAATGATGGGTCGACCCGTCTCACTAAATAACCCGTCTCACAAGAGAATTTGTCATTTATCTAAATCAAAATTTGATTGGTATAATAGATATAAAAGAAAATGCCCATATATACATGTATACATACCATATATTTGGAATGGGTACAAATCCAAAATACCATTACCAAATTGCCTTGCTCTCTCAAATGAACAAATACGTGTATGTAAATTTCAATAAAATTGAGGGTGCATATCCTCATATATTTTAATCTGTCGATTAATACTTTCTATAAATTACTCAATCAACCAAAAAACACACTACTAAATCCAGCTTCCAAAATTACATGCCTAATACACGAATAATTAAACACTTGTTCATCTCTCATCACATACGCTGGAGCCAATTAATAATTTTAGACACCCACAGTCATTTGGCATCCATAATTTTCATAATAGAAAATTTAATTAATGACAATAATTCCACGATTAAAAAAAAGGTGATTATTCTAAACGCCCCTATGAGAATTTGATACAATTAGAATCCTAAATTAAACTGATTGATACAGACTTATAGTATGGCAATATACATTCGTATTAAAACCTCATAATTGCACATAAGTGCATTTATAATGTGAAATCATAACTTTAAGTCTTAAGTCAATAATATAACTGACCACATTAACAAGCTAAATAAATAAATAAAAAAAAACTTAATTTGATAACCGAATTTCATCATAATAATTTTCTCAACTATGACATCACTCTATCTCTCAACCATTATTTATTATTCACGTGATCAGAGTACTTAATATATGCCAAAAATATGTAACGAGATCAATCACACAAGCGCACTGAATATTGATGCGTTAATAATTGGTAAATAAAAAAAATATATAACAATTACCAATTCTTAAAATTACATTGATATCTCATAATAAATAACTACATTACAGTTACAAAATTCATCGGAGACCAAATTATGTGAATCATCGAGAAAGTTTAATCTTTGGATTTAAAATTGTGATACCACATAAAGATCCAAAATAATAATAATAATAATAATAATAATAATAATAATAATAATAATAATAATAATAATAATAATAATAATAATAATAATAATTGGATTTAAACACAATTTTGACATATTTCAGAGAATCATACATGGTGGCTCTGAATTCCTTATGGGCCCTCCCGATGGGAGAAGGGAAGACCATGTGCGGCTTAATATATTGGAGACCATAACCCGTGAGTCTTTATATACTACTTGACTAAACCACCCATAATTACCTAATTACGTAGTATTGTGTATACACTCATTTGACCCATATCATTATTATTATAGCTCATTAATTTTTAACTTGAATTGGATCACTTAATTAAGTCCATAAAATAATTGAATAGCTAATTGCATAATAATATATTGAACACAATTAGATTATATAGGAAATTAAAATTTCCTAATATCATGTTGATTATATGTGTCTATGCTTTACGTAAAACCTGTAATATAGTTTGAAGGGCATATGTTGCCTTATGCTTTTAAGAAATGCTTTTAAATTTCAAGAATATGAAGTCTTAAGTTTGTGGAGTACCTTTGTTTGTTCTTGCCAGGATCGATTATGGAAGTAATAAACGTTTACCGCTTATTATTTGTTATTTTGTTTGTCTAATACACACACTATCATAAGTTTACTCAATAATATAAAAAATATTATTTTAATTTTAAAATTATTATTCACAACTAAACACACACATATAATATTGATTTACACTTTATTTATTATTTAAAAATATTAAATACTCCTAAAAATTAATAAGATTAATTAAAAAATATCTTTCCCCAAATAACTAGGACTATAAAATGGACAGGACTGGAGAGTAAATTATTTTTAGAATATTATATTACTTTTATATGATAAGTTTACACGGCAAAGACGTATATGGCGGCGTGCGCTTTTAAAATAATATAATGGCGCGTATGAGGCGTGCGCTTTTAAAATATAATTATGTGTAATTTTATTTTTTAAAGAAAAATAAAAAAAATATTAATATAAAGTGTATATCCTTTATAACAAAAAAGTATACTTTTATTAATTAAAGTATATACTTTTTAGAACAAAACAATGTAACTTTATCTATAATACTAAATTCTAAATGTGTATGATGTGTTCCCGGAGCACGCAAGACCAACTCAACGTCCCACGTAAGGCTTATGTTAGACATATAAAAATTGAAAACATTATTATCACTCTTACTATAAAATATTATCACTTTTATTTATGCTATGAATTGTTTATAAAGTGCATTATTATCCCTTTTAATTAATTATTACTTTCATTAATTATATTATTACTTTTTATCTGTTTAATGTAAGCTTACCCAAGAACCACCCAATTTACACTTCTTAGCACTCTGTCATAATATCTATACCTATATATAATGAGATTTCGCCAGTAATATATGTCCGGTAAACATACGGTAAAGGTAAAGAGCTGCGTACGTGGCACTATCACAGTATATCCTTATCTTTCTTTCTTACACATCGTTTTCTCTCTCATCGTATCAGTTCTCCTTCGCTGTTTTTTCCCTTCTTTCTTTGCACCATTTTCTCCGCACTGCATCAGCTGTCCTTTTCCTCCATACTTTCCTCAATCGCTGTTTCTTCCGCACTGCAGCAATCTCCTCTTTCGAACTCTCCATCTACCGTAAAGGACGCCGCCGGATTTTCTTATTTTATATATTTATCAGCTGATTCACTGCTTATTCATCTCACTTGTTTTTTCCCTCCGCAGGAGCCACCTTTCTACGTCTCCACCTACACGAAAAGAAGCACTAATTTCCTTATCTCGATTGCACGAAAAGAAGCCCTAATTTCCCTATCTCGATTAGGCGATTCACTTTCGATTCGAGGTATGTATTTTTATGATTTAATATGTCAATTTATGACAATCTCTAAACCCAGTTCGCATAGATAGTAAATTTAGATGATTCTGAATGAAGCTCTGCGTCTTCTGTCTTCTTTTGGCGCAAAACTGAGAAGAGAGAGGGTGCTTGTTCCAGCTGTTTGCCTCCCGATATTTCACGTGTAAGTTTGCGTTCTTTCTCTGCGTTTCTACCGGAAATCATCCCTCTGCTTCACACTTCTCCAACTCCACCCTCAATTTGATTTCCCCCTTTTCACTCTGCTCTCGCTTGTTCAATTAGGTTTTCCCCTCTGATTTCACTCCTGTGGCGCTGCTGTATTGATTTTGTTCACCCCACCCTACTGTTGCAGTCTTGCAGAGCCATAGGTAATATCCCCTCTTCCTTCATTGTTGTCCCGTATATTGACTTTTTCGACTCCGCTGCATCTTACTATATATATAATTTAACTGTACACGCAACATGTTCGGTGAAATGCTGGAATAAAATTTGATTTAGAAATCATATTCTCTTGCTCCACGTCACTGAAACAGGAATTGTGGTAGCTTTATATGTGTGACACATACTTCATTTTAGATAAACACTTCGACAATCTACCTTAGAACATTTCTTTTATGCTATTTCGGTTGCTTAATTAATTTTTTTCATTTGAGAGTTTTTGTTGCTAAGTTGATATTGTTTTATTATCTAGAACTGAAATCTGAAATAGGGACAAAACAATCAAATAGCCTACTCAATTCTTCGACATTACTGTTGTGAAGACGAAATTAATTGGAAATTGAGATATGGGTTAGAGAATTGATTTAGTGGAGAAGCTATAGTGTTTAGCGTGGGTATATATCTTGATGCTGAGTGGCCATACGAACTTAAAGTCAGGTCTTTGATTTTTCCTTTAAAAAAAAATTAGAAATCATTTACTGAAAATTGATTATGAGTTTGTGCATGAAAATGTTTGTTAGAAGTAATTACATTATGATTGAAAAGTAATAAAATTCCCCTGAAGTTGGCATCTCTCTTAGAAATTCAAACCAATATGAAGACGGAGAACTTAATAAAATTACTTGTTCATATCATTAAAATTGCAGCAAACCTACAAAGAATGTGTCTAATGAAGTGTATGGATTTGTTTACACTCAATGAATTTACATTATGATTGAAAAGTAATAAAATTCCCCTGAAGTTGGCATCTCTCTTAGAATTCAAACCAATATCATGACGGAGAACTTAATAAAATTACTTGTTCATATAATTAAAATTGCAGCAAACCTACAAAGAATGTGTCTAATGAAGTGTATGGATTTGTTTACGCTCAATGAATTGGTCCCTTGATTAATTTACTTATTAAAAATCATGTAAGAAAATGCAAAAGTTGTAAACAACTTGTAATTGTGTGAATCAACATCACATACAGAAAAAGAGAGAGGGGTGTGTGTAGTAATTAGTATAGTATGGTCTGCAGAGGTGGCTCTTTGACAGCATAAAGGAGAGAATGCTGCAAATTCTATATTTTAGGCTGATGTGTGATATGCAGAGGTGGCTCTTTGACAGCATAAGGGAGAGAATGCTGCAAATTATGTATTTTAAGCTGATGTATGATATTCACGGTCTTGGTTTGATTATTCCATAACGCGTAACTGAATCCTGTCGTACATGGTGGTCTTGCTTTCATGGCTTACGAAAATGAACATAATGCAACTAATTAAATGCTTGTTAGCCAAAGTAAAATGCACCTGGGAATTTAGCTTTATTACATTGGGCTGTTAATTACATTGTGCATCAAGCTCCTATGAAAATGCTGGTGAATCAATGTAATAGTAAATATTAAAGCAAAAAAATGCTAGCAATGCCAAATAAGAGACTGCAGATATCAAACAAAATTTCAATCATGGTGTAGGCACCTGAATTTTATTGCCTATTAAATAAAATATATGGCAAATTAATGCAGTAATTATCAATTAATTATTTATTTATTAAGGAATTTAAATAAATTAATTCCTAAAATAAATGAGTAAATAATTGATAATTGAGCATTATCCAATCCAGCAGGCTTAATTAAAGGAGATAAGCCCAACATATCTTTTAAAGGAGAAAATATCTCTTAAGTAGTTATTTTCTCTACATATAAATAAGGGTCTTCAGTCCTCATTCCAGACACACCAAAAACATCTGAAGACGCGCTTTTGAAGAGATCAAGAATACGAGCAGTGCTCCCTTGAGATCTTCAAGCATCTTCAAGTCAAGACTTGAGATCTTCAAGCATCTTCAAGTCAAGAACGGTCTACAATCAGAGATCAAGCTGCCAAGCCCTCTGATCCGGCGTTATTCCAGCCAACCGCCTCCGATCAGAGATCAAGCTGCCAAGCCCTCCGATCCGGCGTTATTCCGGCCAACCGCCTCCGATTAGAGATCAAGCTGCCAAGCCCTCCGATCCGGCGTTATTCCAGCCAACCGCCTCCGATCAGAGATCAAGCTGCCAAGCCCTCCGATCCGGCGTTCTTCCAGCCATCCGGCTCCGATCAGAGATCAAGCTGACAAGCCCTCCGATCCGGCGTTCTTCCAGCCATCCGCCTCCGATCAGAGATTAAGCTGTCAAGCCCTCCGATCCGGCGTTCTTCCAGTCATCCGCCTCTGGTCAGAGATCAAGGTGCCAAGCCCCTCCGATCCGGCGATCTTTCAGTCAACAACCTTCTTCCACAGAAAAGTCTTCAAGTCAACGTTCAATCCGAACAAAGGCTCGATGTCTCCGGGTCAACGTCAAGACTACATAGTCAGAGCTCGGATAAGCTTCATCCGAAGATCCGGCTCCGAAAGTTGATAAAGTCAAGAAGTCAACTCAAGAGAGGAATCAGAGGACAAATAGAAGATGTTTACCTTAATTCTCAAGTTCAATCCATATTGGATTTTCTTTGTAATTTATTTTGTATTTTAATAAATACAAAATTTGTTGTTACAAATTTTGGCACGCCCAGTGGGACAGTTTCGACCTCTCATCTCTTCTCTTTAAAAGTTCAAAGATACAAAGTATGGTTCCTCTCAGAATTGCAATAAGAAGGTCTCCTGTCTTAAAGCCTTCAGAGCTGCAGACTGTGAAGATTCAAAGGACAACTCCAATCAAGATTGCAATAAGAAGATTTACTGCCTCAAATCTTTCAGAGTTGCAGGCTAAAGATGTCGAAGTTGTTACAAGAAGTATATCTGAAGGCTCCTCTATGACAAACCTTGTGGAGGAGATCTTTCTCGATAAGCCAATGCACAACGACAAAGATAGTGAAGGTGACTCTAACATCCAAACTCTTCAATCCATAGAAAATTCAGCGTATGACTCACCCATAGCCTCTGCCATGGCAACAAATGCTTCGTCTGTCGAAGAACAACTGGCAAGTTTGACTCAGTCCGTTGCTGCACTCACTAAACAAAGCCAAGAACAAGGTCTGTTGATATCCAAACTGATGGAAAAGATGGAGATAGCACAGACAAGCCATGCAGATGATAAGCAAGTTGAAGGTAAAGACGAAGAGGAAGACTCTTCGAAACATCATCTTTCTGAAAAGAAGCCAGTTGAAGAACATATACAAATTTCTGCTGACGGAATGCTCCCTATGAACCAATTGAAGAGCATCGTACTAGAGACAATAAAAGACAAATTTAAAGAGAACTCAAATTCTTCTGTTGCCTATAAAAAGCCATATACAAAGAGAGTTGACAGTTTGAAGATGCCAATTGACTACCAACCTCCTAACTTTCAACAATTCGATGGCAGAGGCAATCCAAGGCAACACATAGCGCATTTCGTCGAGACATGCAACGATGCTGGAACCTTTGATGATCATATGCTCAAACAATTTGTCCGCTCGCTGAAAGGAAATGCCTTTGATTGGTATATCGAATTGGAAGCTAACTCCATCGACAGTTGGGGGCAAATGGAAAAAGAGTTTCTCAATAGCTTCTACAGCACTCGAAGGACTGTTAGTATGATCGAATTGACTAACACTTGCCAGTGGAAAGAAGAGCCAGTAATCGATTATATTAATCGATGGAGAAATCTAAGCTTGAATTGTAAAGATCAATTGTCCGAAGTCTCTGCCATCAACATGTGCATTCAAGGAATGCAATGGAGTCTGCGATACATCCTCCAAGGGATTCAACCAAAGACTTTTGAAGAACTAGCTACAAGAGCTCATGATATGGAGTTAAGTATGCCGTCAAGTGACTTCAAATTTCCTAGCAACAACTCTTATGAATTTGAAGACATTTCACTTGATGAACCTCTCGAGGAGGAATCACAGTCAAAGAAGCCAGTGTCAATAAAGATTCAAAGAAATGAAGTTAAAGCAAGAGAAAGTAATGCACCCAATGATTGGGGCAATGAACTATTAACAAAGTCAATGCTCCTTGACACGAGCTAAAACTGTCTGCATTACGCTCCTTGATACGAGCTTAAACTATCTAAAAACTCTCCAAATGTTATGCTCCTTTGATACGAGCCTAAACTATCAAACTCAAATCAAATTTCCTTGAGAAGAGACAAAACTCTCTACATGTTATGCTCCTAGATACGAGCTTAAACTATCTAACTCAAATCAAATCTCCTTGAGAAGAGACGAAACTCTCTATATTTTACACTCCTTGATATGAGTATAAACTGTTTAACTCAAATCAAATCTCCTTGAGAAGAGACGAAACTCTCTATATTTTACACTCCTTGATATGAGTATAAACTATTTAACTCAAATCAAATCTCCTTGAGAAGAGACGAAACTCTCTATACTCCTTGATATGAGTATAAATTGTCAGTAAAATTCAAGCTCAAGACTCCTCGGGAAGAGTATAAACTGTCTACAAATTCAAATTGAAGACTCCTTGACATGAGTATAAATTGTCAGCAAGTTCAAGTTCAAAGCTCTTTAACGCACGAGCATAAACTGCATGTTACTCCTGGCCCGTATGAGTATAAACTGTGTACGGTACCCCCATTCAAACCAAATCATGTCCCTTTGAACTACGTTATGACTTGATTCTCTGTGAAGAGGTACGTAGGCAACTTAGCACTCTGCTAAGTTCAGTCATAATTCAGGCTATTCGTATCAAGGTGCTGAGGCAAGCAATAAAATTCAGTCATGTTGATCAATAATGGAGTGTCGCAATTTGTTCACTTCAACACAAAGGCGTTCGTGAACAAAATGCGAGGGGGCATTTGTAGGCACCTGAATTTTATTGCCTATTAAATAAAATATATGGCAAATTAATGCAGTAATTATCAATTAATTATTTATTTATTAAGGAATTTAAATAAATTAATTCCTAAAATAAATGAGTAAATAATTGATAATTGAGCCTTATCCAATCCAGCAGGCTTAATTAAAGGAGATAAGCCCAACATATCTTTTAAAGGAGAAAATATCTCTTAAGTAGTTATTTTCTCTACATATAAATAAGGGTCTTCAGTCCTCATTCCAGACACACCAAAAACATCTGAAGACGCGCTTTTGAAGAGATCAAGAATACGAGCAGTGCTCCCTTGAGATCTTCAAGCATCTTCAAGTCAAGACTTGAGATCTTCAAGCATCTTCAAGTCAAGAACGGTCTACAATCAGAGATCAAGCTGCCAAGCCCTCTGATCCGGCGTTATTCCAGCCAATCGCCTCCGATCAGAGATCAAGCTGCCAAGCCCTCCGATCCGGCGTTATTCCGGCCAACCGCCTCCGATCAGAGATCAAGCTGCCAAGCCCTCCGATCCGGCGTTATTCCAGCCAACCGCCTCCGATCAGAGATCAAGCTGCCAAGCCCTCCGATCCGGCGTTCTTCCAGCCATCGGCTCCGATCAGAGATCAAGCTGACAAGCCCTCCGATCCGGCGTTCTTCCAGCCATCCGCCTCCGATCAGAGATTAAGCTGCCAAGCCCTCCGATCCGGCGTTTTCCCAGTCATCCGCCTCTGGTCAGAGATCAAAGTGCCAAGCCCCTCCGATCCGGCGATCTTTCAGTCAACAACCTTCTTCCACAGAAAAGTCTTCAAGTCAACGTTCAATCAGAACAAAGGCTCGATGTCTCCGGGTCAACGTCAAGACTACATAGTCAGAGCTCGGATAAGCTTCATCCGAAGATCCGGCTCCGAAAGTTGATAAAGTCAAGAAGTCAACTCAAGAGAGGAATCAGAGGACAAATAGAAGCTGTTTACCTTAATTCTCAAGTTCAATCCATATTGGATTTTCTTTGTAATTTATTTTGTATTTTAATAAATACAAAATTTGTTGTTACACATGGCTTCTCCTTTTCAACTCACTTCTGAAAAGATGAATTAAATAATGCATGTTTGTTGGTTTGTTTTTGACAGTGGAGTACTTATTTTCTATTTGTGGTTTGACTGCGAACATATGAATTACAGTGTCGACTACTATTTGAATGCAGAAGTTTGTCTTCTTATTTGTCACATTTGAATTTACGTGGTGTGGATGAACACATTATCAGTTAGTAGTAGATTCAGTTGGAAGTGCATGGTTTATGTCCTTTACAACTTTTAATATTGGTATAGATCTCTTACTATATTCAATTAGCAACTCCCGTTTACGCATACAATATATCTATATGAATAATTTATAACAAACAAAATGTAGTTTCTACTTAATTGTTGCTTAAAAATGTTAATCTTTTACTCCAGGTAACTTCCTCCAGCTTGTTTATATTGCATCTTCTTGGACAGTTTGAACCATTGACAAGCTGATGCTACTTTTCTTGTGTTATTATTTATGATGATAATAATTATTACGCTAATTAACACAAATAATTATTCCACGTACGTCCATCACATTTTATTCCACCCACGTTTGATTTGAAGTTTTATTACCTCCATACGACGACGTAAAGATGTTAAAGACAGAAACGCGAGCGTAGGAACACCTAAATACGCTCTGGACCTACAAGTGAAGGCCCAAAGTCCGTCTCTACATCCAATTAAAAGTGGGCTAGGATCAGATCACGGAGGCCCAATTTTCTCGGCAACAACGGGCAGACGTCAACTTGGGCCGTAAGCTGATACGGTGCCTCATCAAGGGCCAGCCACTGCTGGACCGCGAAATTCTGCTGAGAACAAGGCTTGTCGAGCCCAAAGGAGCTCACTTTCACGTAGTCGCAGTACCAACCCGCGTAAGGGCCCGACCCGTCTGAGGTGAGTTTTAAACCGCAGATGGACCCGCCAAAGCATGGGCCTTTCCCGCCAAAGATGTTCAGTTCTCCAGTCTCGAAGTAGTTGAAACCTGGGCCCATTAGGCCCCAATCTTCGAGATTTGGGATATCCAATTGGGCCCCCGATTCATCATATAAGGTCAAGCTTATCTTAGAGTGGGTTCCAGCCCGTCTGATTGAGCCTGTTTGAACGTATATTCCATAAATGCATTCTGCTTCACCTTTTTCTTTTTTTGAAACCCATTCTGCCTCATCTTTGCCCTACATATTCACACATGAATTATTTTAATCACCCTCTAAAACATTTATTTAAACCCTTAATATTTTGTTGTATGGAAGAATAATAGTTTATTCTTAAAAAAGTAATAAAAACTTAGGGATGACAGAATAGGAAGACATTTGAGTAGTGCCTCAATTTCTTACTTCCAACTTTTTATGTGCCCATTAGAATTTATACATTCTTAAATAACGAATTTCAAAATTTTCTATACAATTTACCACTTTGTAATGCTTTATATGTGACTGAGTAACTTTGATGTCAGAAAATAGGATAAACGTTTGCACTTTTTTTTTTATTTATTTGTCAGATAATACACTTCATAGTTTTATATATTTACTCAATAATCTAAAAGTATTATTTTAATTTTAAAATTGCAGTTTTTAACAAACACAAATAATTAGAAAATAATTTTATCTAAACAATGTTAAACGATAAATATGAACGGATGAAAGTAATACATTTTAAAATATATTCTTATACGAAAAGTAATAAATAATACTACTCACTAATACAATTAAAATATGGGGCGCAAACACTTACTAATACAACTATTTATTACAAGTAAGATGATAATACTATTCGCGTTCAAAAAGAAAAAACAAAAACACACCTTTACCTGTGAATTGTGATGGAGGGAGTACCTACTCCATAATCACTTTATTATGATGTACTCTTATTAAGTTTATTATATAATAATTAATATTTTCATTACAACTTACGTTGTTCCAATTCTACAAGAATGTCTCAAATTTTTTCAAAATTATTTTCTTCTGAACAGTTTTTTCTTTTTTCATGAACCCTTAATCTATAATATCATTCAAGAACTTAATGATGTAAAACCCCATAAACATTAAAATTTAAAATGACTAGAATATTATTTCTAGATAACATGAAATGTAAGATTATGATAAACGGTACTTACATTAGCATATATGATGAAAATGGAGGATAGGATAAGGAGATTGAAGCAGAGAAACTTTACTCCCATGGCTTTCTTCAATTTCTATTTCTGTCAATTATTTGAGGGGTCATCCCCCAACATATATAAATAGAAAGTAAATATTGCAACGTGGTGTAATTAAATTGTGCGTGAGTAGTAGGGACAATTAATTAAATTGAAATTGGACCACAGATTTTTGTTAGATTTTTTGTCCATAGCAATTGATACCACATGTTTAAATTTTTTTGAATTATTTTCAAGAAAATGTTCCGGAGAATGACAAAAAAAATTGTTTGTACTCAATCATGGGCTCACATGGGGACGTTAAAATTTTTTATTTTCTTTTCTAATTAAAGATAAGCATTTTGAAGTGGTATTCTTTATTTTTGTCTAGCTAAATTGTTGATAATTAAGTACCACTATAATTGTTAATAATGTTGTGTAAATTGGGAGTTTAGGAGGATTTTTGTTTCTCTGAAATTTTGATTATATGTTTAATTTTGACTTTTGTGTGTTGAGTTTGAATGGGGGAGATATAACGCCATTAGAAATC
This sequence comes from Pogostemon cablin, assembly GCA_023678885.1. Taxonomy (NCBI): domain Eukaryota; kingdom Viridiplantae; phylum Streptophyta; class Magnoliopsida; order Lamiales; family Lamiaceae; genus Pogostemon; species Pogostemon cablin. The sequence continues at coordinate 3,937,678 of CM042993.1, read as the reverse complement.
CCTTGTACGGAATTTATGTTTACTACATAGATATACAACATTAGAATATGAATTTTGATAGGTACATTTTTTTTTTTGACATATGATATAGGTACATATTATTTATACCATTACATAGAAAATTGATTTTACTTTAATAAAGTATAAATAAATAAAGTTAAATGTATCTTTTTCATATACAAATTTCACTTTCAGCGGTTATACGTTTCACAAGATATTTGGTCCATCAAATATGTGATGCAAAACGTTTTCGATTTACAAGTATTACGAAAGTATTTTTTTTTTAAATAATTGTACAATTTATTTTTCTATCGAAATAGAAAGTAAATTTTATTTAATAAGAAGAGTGGAAAAGCAGTTTATTATTTTTCAAAGGATGATGCCCTTTTTTACAGTAAAAAGGCATTACAGTCTTGTCACGTTTATTACATCCACCAACCGAAGTCCGTGTAATAAAGTGAAATTTGACACGCACATAGTTCACAACACACCAAGGCCCATCTAAAAATCACACTCAGGGTCAAAGCCCATTATACAAACCAACAAGCCTATAATCAGGCCCAAATGCCGAGTCCATAATCTTCTACGCATCGGGGATCAGCAACAAATCCGAGCCGTCGATCCCAACCTTGTCACCATCATCATCAGATTTAGACTTGCACTCGTTCCTAATAGCAGTGAGCTCATACGGCGACGTATCGGTCGCCAACCACTGCTCGACTGTAAACTGCTTCTGAGCACACTGCTGGTGGACCCCAGTGGTAGTCACCTCCACATAGTTACAGTACCAGCCGTGACCCTTACCCGTTCCGTCGGATGTAAGATTCATCGCGCAAACCGGGCCGGTCAAACAAGGGCCTTTACCGCTGAAGATGTCGAGATTTCCCCTCTCGAAGTAGTTGTAACCCGGGCCCATAAGCCCGCCCCAGGCCTCCAGATTTTTTATCCGAATTCCATAGCCGGCAGCGTCGTAGAGAGTTAAGCTGATGATGGAATCCGTTCCACCCTTGATAATCGACCCGGTCCTCACGAAAACCGAGTACACACAATCCGGATCGTCCTGCAATCGCAAGGTTTTCCTAATTTTTAATTGATTTTTCTCTCTCTTAATTTCGCAGTGCGATTAATCAAATAAATTAAATTGATGAATATATGCATAAATCTACTATGAAATGCGAAATGAAAAAAGTCAAATGTAGAGAGAGAAACTTACAGATCTGGAGAGGGTGAAGAGCGAAAGTAAGATGAAGAGAGAGAAAGCGGAGTGTGTGAGTGTCATGGCTGCTGCTTGGGATTCAACGGTTGTTGGTGGTGATGAATGAGATCTTTCTTTATATCATGATTTGATTTCTGGATTAAAAGATTATGGAGAAGGATTACCAAATAAAGTAGTGATATTTACATTTAATACGTGGTGATGAGTGGCCAACATGATTGATTATAACATTTTCTTTTATTTTTCTTTTTCTTTTTTCTTTAAAATATATGGTGCAACATGGCATTGGATTAGATATTTAATACTCTCCCTCAATAAAATATGATTTTCTTATAATCTATCTTATTAGTTTTATTAGAGATTATTGAGTTATTTTAGAGAATAAGTAAAATGTAAGTTAATGTCTTAAGTAAGAATAAAAAAAAGTGAAAATATAATACTATATGAGTTCATTTAGATTGTGTATATTAGTAAGGTGAAAAAAATAAAATAAAATAAAATAAAATAAAGAAAAAAAGAAGGGATTAGTGGTTGGATGGAGTAATTCAAAATTTAGTGGGCCACGTGATAACGTCTCGTTTGCAGCTACCCTTCACACTCAGGATCAGTCAACTCCATATTTATCATTTATTTCTGTTAATTTTATTCTACTCCCTCAGTCTAATACTCATACTTATATACATCGGTATTGTAGATACGGAGTTTAAAAAAAACTACTTTTTGATTAATTTTATTGACTTTTTAAGAGTATTATGGTATTTTAGGTAATAAATAAATTATAAAGTATGTTATGTGTGTTAGGTGAGAGTGATATTTTTGAAATTAAGATAACTTTTGAGGTTGTTGGTTAATGTGACTTTTTTTTGTGGTTAAAATAAGTGTGGGACAGACGAAAACAGAAAGTGTGAAGGTAAGTGTTGGACGAAAGGAGTACATTTTAAAAACCCACACAAATGGATTTCATCATTTACCAGTACTATCAAAAATATGACACACTATCCTACAATATGTTCAACGTACTCCATTGAGGTAAAAGGGGAATACTTCCTCCTCATTTAAAAAATTAAAATTGAAGTATTTTAATGTGTAATTTATTAAGAAGTTTAGTAAATATTTAGATGTGTATTTGTTTAATATTATGTGTGAATCCATTAAAATATATTAAGTACTTGTTTTTAGTGAATTCATAATATTCTCTCCATACAAATGATTATTTCAATTTAAGTGTTCCACGTAAATAGCTTACATTTCTTAAAAATATCTCTGCTTAAATTAAATACTTCTTACATGTGGAAGATAATTTTTAAATTTACTATTTATAGAATAAATTTAGAGTCCAACTGCAATACACCTGGTCCACCGATAGAACTGTTAGAATGGATTGGTGGGTCAGTTTAGCCCAAACTCATTATAACCCGCTCTTATGCAGGCTCAAATGAGATTGGTCACATGTGGATCGAGTCACTTGCAAGTCAGATCATTCGCATATCAGGTCACTTGCGGGTTGGGTTGGGTCACTGGTGGATCAACTCACGGGTTGGTTCAATTTTTTTTATTAGTATCTTTTTTAACGATGTGTCACTTACCACCCCCTAACCCCACACCCCCTAACCCCCACCCACTGATTGGTCAATTCACGGGTTGGTTCAATTTTTCACGATCTGATAATATTTTTATTATTTTAATATAAAAATCTAAATTTTTATAAAAAAAAATTTTGGGGTGGAGGGGTGGGTGGGGATAGGGGTAAGGTGTGTGATAATTTTTTTATTATTTTAATATTAATTAAAATCTAAATTTTCATAAATTTTTTTGGGGGTGGGTGGGGGTAGGGGTAGGATGAGTGATAATATTTTTATTATTTTAATATTAAAATCTAAATTTTTATAAAAAAAAATTTTCTTGGGGGGCGGGGGTGGGACATGGGAGGGGGTAGGGGTAGGATTTGTGATAATATTTTTATTATTTTAATATTAAAATCTAAATTTTTTTATAAATAATTTTTTTTTTTTGGGGTAGGTTGAGGGGTGGTGGGCAGGGGGTGGGGTAGGAATGGGTGGTAAATTATTGGATTAGGGCGGGTTAACCCACGACCCACTGTGACCCATTATGTAATAGACTTAAATGAGGCAAATTGCTTTTGGGGCGGGTCATTTTGGGTTGGGTCATTTTTGGAGCGAGTTACTAACGGGTTTTCATGAGTTGGGGCGAGTTGACCCATTGAATTCAACCCAAATTGACAGCCGGTATACATGAACGATTTTAACCGTTAGATTATATTTTAACTCAATCTTTACCATCAAATAAAATAAAATAACAATTAAAAAAAAAAACTAACCACTCCCCCTATTTTTAACCTACTAACTGTAAGTATCACCCATAAATTTATACTCCTTATTTACATTTGAGTGTATATTAGGTGCACCTGGGTGCACCCTTGCACCCATATTTGTATAATTTTTTATTCTATTTTGTATACATGTTATTCTCTTTTGTATACGTGTTTTGTAATAATTGTACATTTTTTTACACTCAATTTTTTATTAAAAAATTAACAATTAAATTGTATACCTTTTTACTTATAATTATATATATTTTTCCTTATATTTGTTCCTTTACATTTATCTCTATCAATAAGATGCCCTACAGAGCTATTTTAATTAACAACCTTCAAATTCAAAATAATACAAGTGGATGAGTAGTTATTGTAGAATTTAATTGGCATTGAATTTTTTATGAGGGTAGATGAACCTATTTATTAATTGGATTTCTAATCTTACAAATGCAATATTTTATCACTTCATTGTTTACGGCATTGTAGATACGAAGTTTAAAAAAAAATTGTTTTTTGACCAACTTTATTGACTTTTTAGGGGTATTGTGGTATTTTTAGGTAATAAATAAATTATAAAGTATGTTATGTGTGTTAGGTAAGGGTGATATTTTTGAAATTAAGTTAACTTTTAAGGTTGTTGGTTGATATGAAGTTTTCTTTTTTTGGTGGTGAATATAAGTGTGGGACGGAAGAAAATGGAAAGTGTGAATATAAGTGTGAGAATATAATTATAAAATATCATGATTAATATTAAAAAATTCATCCCCATGTCATTCAGTTACATGGACGATGTGTAGTCCTAATCTTGGAATTATGTGCGCTGTTTTTATTTCTGAAATTAAATATAAAATGGTTTGATTCGAGGAAAGATCTAGATCTTATAAGTCACAAAAGGCCATAATCCAAATTAAGAACAATGCATTTGGACACTAGCTACTTTAGTTTAATTATAAATGAACTTTATTTGGTAATACCACTTTTATCATTCAGTTTGATTTAATAAAATTTAATTAATCAAACTTGCTCTCATCCAATCATAATAAGTTTTCACATCCTATAAAATGCTAAAAAAGCATTCATTATATTCACTCTATACCAATTTAACTAGGGTGTGTTTAATGGAAGGATTTAAGTAGGGATTTATACCCTCAAATCCCTCTTTATATTTGGGTGTCACTTGAAATTAATAAATTTATAAATTTAAGATTTTAAATTAATGAATTTTTCAAATCATTGATTTAATTTTGAATTTCTTTTAGTTATTTTTGAATGAAATTCAAATCCTTATTTAATCCGTGTCATTTAAAATAATTTCGTTGTGTAATTGATATATTAATTAATATATAATAAAAATAATATATAAATTAATAAATTAATTAAAATATATATTCATATATTTTTTTATATTTTAAATCCTATCACCCAACCTACCCCTACCCCCTCTCTCTCTCACACAATCTTTTATGCTAAATGGTCATCCTCCAACTCTTCGATTTTCATAACTTAATTTATTCTCATACAATACTGATCATAAGAAATATCAATTTATAATCATTCCCTTCTATCTTTATTTCATGAATTATCATCTCATAATTATTCATTTTATATTTTTATTCAATTCATGAATTCATTTATTACACTCAAATAATTCCATTCTATCATATTAATGACGCTAAATTTTATTCATTTGACTTCGGTTTTATCTTGAAGTCGGAGTGGACTTGGGCTAGTCGGCTAAAATTAAATTCCGGTCTATATATAACATAGGTTTGGGCTAAATATTTTATTTAAATACAGGGCCTTGGAGACAATAAATGGGTATGCCCAAAACATTATTCTAGATGTTTTATTTTACCACATTTCTTCAGATTACTTATGCAACTCCCTAAATTATACGCTTTAACATTGATGTATTTTTAAATAAACTTTTATTTCAGAAAACACTTCAATTATAGAGAATTTTATTTCAACCGATCTTCAAAATATCAGTTTCAAAAATTATCAATTGAATTAGAGTGATCCAAACTTTTATGAGAAATGGGAAATGAGATTATTATAATTATAGGACACGGAAATATTGATTATTTATAGAATGATATATATTCAATGTATTAATTTATACTCTATCCGACATTTTTTTTCAGTGTTTTGTTTAAGTTATCACACATAGATTTTTACCTCCTTAAAATTGCAAAAAGTCAAAAATAACCATCATTTCCATATACACATTTTATTTATTTTTATATATAAAAAACCATCTCTATTTAAAGGGATTGTTTTCTCTAATTCTATTTCATAATATAAAAAATTATACCCTATAAATACATTAAATTCTTAAAGAATGTGCCATTATTTAAAATGTTATAATAGCATGTGTCATTCATTTAAAAAGTGAATATAAGTTGAAATACAAAGTTGAAATTGTGATTTAACTAACACACTTTATCATTATTCCAAATAAAAAAGAACCATAATAGTTATTACTTTTATTAATTTTTGTGTCAAGAAAATGGTGAAAATTTTTGCGAGAGAAGGGAATGGAGTAGTAACATATGTATATTTAATTTGTATAGCCACAAGAAGGAACACCATACGCATAAATAAATAAATACCATATTAATTCAATAAGAATTGTGCTATATAGAATAGAGGCACATATTCAGAGAATAGAACGTAACTCAAAAAAATGGCTAAAAAGAAAAAAAAAACTAGGGTTATTAATTCCCATACATATAAAAAATTAACCAACTCCAAAATTAGTAGTTTCCCATGCAAAAAACCTAATTATTAACACCACCATTGCTTCTCTGCCTTCTTCACCCTCCACACAGAACCGCTCCTCATCTTCCAATGGAGGAGCGGATTCCGACGTCTGACGACACCACCACCACCCCAACCACCCTCCCCCCACCACCACCCGCCGAATCCCGCGAAACCTACGTCGTCCAAGTCCCCCGCGATCAAATCTACCGCGTCCCCCCACCGGAGCACGCCCTCATAATCGAGGAACACAAGCGCATCTCCTCCAATCAGGATGCAAATCGCCGGAGCAAAATATTCTATTACATCGCCGCCGCCATCCTCCTCTCCGCCGCCGCCCTAGTCGCCATCCTCATCGTCCGCGCTACTCTGTACCTCCCCCAGACGCCCGATTTCGCCGTCACCGGCATTCAGGGCAGAAATTTGGAACAGAAAAATAAATCCGACGGCGGCGGAAAGTCGCCGGAGTTCAGGATCGGGATCCAGGCGAGGAATCAGAACACGAGATTGTCCGTTTCCTACAAGGAAGGAGGAGGAGCGTTCTTGGATTTTAAGGATAAGAGGATCGGGCAGGGGAAGCTGGTCCCGGCGGCGATCGAGGAGGACGGAAGCGGCGCCGCGGATTTTGATGTGGTTGTGGCGGCGAACGCGGCGGCGATGGGGGCGGAGATGAAGAAAAGCTTGAACGAAGGGAAGGAGAAAGCGATGAAATTGAAGATGGAATTAACGGTGGAGATGAATAGTTGGATGAGAAATCAAAGGATGAACGTCGTCGTTTCTTGTGATTTCGGAGTGCGTAATTCCTTCGCTAACCATACAAAGATTTCGTTTCAAGAATGCCTAACGAAATCATAGCAACGTACACTTTTATTTTTTAATTTTATTATTTTCATTTTTATTAGCTGGTAAACAAAAATGATTTGTTCAATTATGCTCATAATTCATCATCGTATATATGAGGTATATATGTGAAGAGAGGAAAGAAATTAAGGAATTTATTATTTGATCAACTCTTGTTAGTTTAATTAGTTGTTATGTGCTGTAGTTCTTTTGATCATTTTCTCTCTTTTTGATTTTAAGTTATCAACTGTTCAACCAATGCACAATAAGTATTTTATTTTAGTCTCATGTCGGAATTTCTCATTCAACATAGTAAATTACTTTTAAAAACAACAAATTATTATCCTAAAAAAATTCATAGAGAAAATTAATTTATTTTTTAGATGAGTAATGCTTAGTCATGAGAATGGGTAATAATTTATAATGTAGAAAAGTGATACTCTATTTTCTACAAAATTATAACAGCTTGTGTGTTCACTACTTACACATATTGTTGGGATTTGAAGCTCCAATATCAGATCAAGATTGATTATGAACAGATATATGAAACTAATATGCTAAGAACTTGAAGAAATGAAATCAAATGCAAAGAGATTTTATGTGGCTTCGATGTATTAGAATTTATGGGCACAAGAAGGCTTAAGAACTCTTTTATAGTTTTATTAATAAAGGATTACAGAGAGAAATCGCACATTCAATCCAGCTAGAAATACACTTAATCGAATTATGAAGAAGAAATCAGCAAAACCCAAACTTATAGGACTGAATGGGTGGCTGGGTTTTGCAGCTGTTATGATGTGTATAACTTTCACCAAAATAACTGCATAACCAACCAATAGGAAGCTTGATATCCTAATTGATTAATGCAGCTAACGAGTTATTCTTTTATAAACCGAGTTTACGGTGTAAATTAAATATTACGGTGTAAATTAAAGGTTACACCGTAGTTATGTGTAATTGATTCAATATTAAGTTGAAGGTAAAATACGTGAAAAAATATTAGTCTACGTTCGTTTTCTTCTGTGGTATCATTAGTTTGGGCCTTTTGGGCTGCCATTCAATTATTCTCTAAGCTGGGCGGGTATAAGGCTCTGTCAATGATGGGCCGATTTTTAATAATACAACTCTTGATGGGCCTTATATTCATAGTGTATTTAGTACAAGACTTGGACTTGGGCTTTGTTTCTGTTTTATTTTCTAAATTTAATATAAAGACTTCGAAGGGAAACTTCCACATAATATATATTTAAAAATGCGATTCAATTAAAAAAGTAAAACTCCACTTTTTACACGACTTCAAAAGTACAACAGAAGAATGTATAATATACACATCAAAACTAAATCCATATAATCCCTCAGTTCCGAAATAATTATGCGTTGTTTAAAAAAAATTATTTTTTATCAACTTTATTAACTTTTGTAGGTATTTTAGCATTTTTAGATTACAAATAAAGTATAAAGTAATATTATGTGTGTTAGGTAAGTGTGTGAAATTTAGTGAGTGGCAACCTCACTTTAATGTACATATAAGTTTGACACATTTATTAATTTACACATTTTATTATGATTATATCTCATTCTCACATTATATATAATTTTCATAAACAAACTTATCAAATATATGTATTTTTTTTAAAAAAAAAATCCTATCAAGCAGTGAGAAATATCTACCAATTCAAATTTAAGAAAAAATAAAGTAATAAAACAAAGATTTATGCTCCTAACTGTATGAGATGATTATGCCGATTAATTAATTACCCATAATTGCTAAGATGAAGTTGTGTGGGTTAAGGCTCCTGTGTATGATTACTTTGTCATGTATTATTTGCAAAGTGGACCCTCATCTTTTACTTTATTTGTATTTGTTTATAGTATTGTTATGGTAGTTTGTATGTGACCCAAGAAGCATGCTGGTTATGCACAAACCCACTTAGAGTTTGATATTTTTCAATTAAATAATATCTTTAAGTTAAATAATTAATGTTAATTAGTTTTAATGATCATGATTGTGCAAAAGATAGTTCCTTAAATTAGGATTAATCATGGCTATGCCAAAGTTAGGAAACTTTTCTAAGTGGTTTTTAAAAAGACAGCACATGAATTGCCAATAATAATGGAAGGAGTAACTTTCAATAATTATATATTTTGAGAAAAATATGATCTAATTCTAATTTAGATTGAATTCACCTCAAGTCATTTTGTTTTCTATTTCAACATTTGTTATGAATTGTTTATTTAATATTAGTAATTTTCTTTAAATTTTGATTATTTTCTAGTGAAAAAAAAAATCACTTAAAAATGGCGTATAACTTGCATATAAACCTTATAACCTAAAAATTATAATGAGTAGTTGTATAAGAGAGATGTGGTGAACTATGTGTAGATCTTTTTATTAAAAATAAAAAATTGATACTTCAAAATGGTAAAATAAATTCCTTTCAAGTTGTGCCGTAGGAGTATAATTTAAAATTTTGTATTTTAAAATTTAGTAGTCATTCAGTTTCTTATATAATTTAGTAGTCATTCAGTTGGCTTGATAAATGAACAAATATATAATAATTTAGAATAAATAGATATATAATTAAATTAATTTGAATAATACTATATGACAAGCTACTTTCGTACAGTACGTCGACATAACAGCGTCATTGCATGCGATAGCTTGAATTCGTGATTTAAATGATCTTTTCTTTTCTTTTAAAAAAGTTTATCTATTGATATTATTCCATGTTCTAAAATTAGTACTCTATTACTTTATTTATCTTACATTTATGTGATTCCCAAGATTAATGTGTTAGAGTGACTCGATTAAGTATTAAACGATTTATCTCTCTACAAGTTTAAGTTTTTAGATGAGGTAGTCATTTAACATGGTATCAGAGCCCATGATTAACAAAGGTCCAGGGTTCAAACCTCACCGTCACCCATTTATAAAAAAATTCCACATGCAAAGGTCCAGGGTTATAAACCTCAATAACTGATCCAATTTACAATAGTTTTAATATTTATTTTAAATGATTGTGGTATGATTGATACAAAGACCTTTTTTTAATACATTACATCGTTATTACTTTTTATTAGAATATTATCATTTTTTATTTATTTCACAAAAATAAAATTTGGGTTTTCAAAATTCGAATATATGTCTAAATAAGACAGAAAGTATGGACATGATTTTACATGGGGTACCTGTACTTTGCTGCCACATAAATGAAGAACCATAATAAGACTACACATTAGAGCATTTACTATCCATGACCAACTTTAGCAAATTGCACACCAATTATTCATCCATTCCAATTAATTAATTATTATTATTAAAAAAAATACATTTATCCCTCCATTCAACACTGTCAGATGGTTTCAGAATGCATCCATCCAAATCCAATGATCCTAAACCACATACATCCTATTCATTTAATTGGTTTTAATTCCCATGATAATAATGCCCTATTATGCTTCACATGCTACTCCATGTGATACCTCGTGATTTTCTTATTATTTTTGGTCCATTTTTCCTGACTATTCATAAACACTATTAATATGAAAATTATACACTTGATAACTACTTATTCATCCATCATTTTTTAATGGAGATTTTTTTTTCTTTTTCCTTAAAAATCTTGAGATTTAAGTCTATATTATTTCCCTCATGATTTTAATGTTAGAATCGAAACTTACAATTTCTACTTTTGTTCAAATTGGGTTCTTCTGCATTCGTTAATTTATTTATCAAGAAGTATATTCTCTCTTTTTTATCTTCATTGAAATAATCAAATGATAAACCATTTTATAAGGATTTCATGGCATATCATATACTACATACTCCATAAGCCACAAAGGTATAAATTAAGTAATAGGGGAGGGTGAAAAGAATTTCTAAAAGAATTTAGAGATGTTTGAATTATGTTTTTGACAGGGAATTTAACCCCTGCAAGCGCAGTCAAATGGGAAGCTTTTTTTTTATAAGATTATTGAGACACATTTTTGGGACCCAGGAGAAAACAATTTTTTTATGCATACTCTCCCGTTTCACATTTAGTTGTACCGTTATTGTAAATATAAAATAAAATTTACTTTTTGATCAATTTTATTAATTTTAGAAGAGTAATATAGTCTTTTAAGTAATAAATAAATTACTCCCTCCGTCCGGGGTACTTTCACCCATTTGTACGGGCACGGAGATTAAGAAGGGTTTTTATTTTAATATATAATGTATGAAAAAGTAGGGATAAATTAGTAAATTAAATAGAAAAAGTAAATAAAGTTGTTGTGAATGACGAATAAAGTGTAAAAAAGTCATTAAAGTTGTTGAGATTGTAAAAAGTGGGTATTAAAATATTATATATTTTTATCATTAATAAAATGAGTAAAAATACGTGGGACAACCCAAAATGAAAAATAGGTAAAAATACGTGAGATGGAAGGAGTATAAATTACGTTATACCTGTTAGGTGAGAATGATAAATTTAGTTATACTTTAAAAGTGGTGGATTAATGTGATTTTTTTTAAGGTATTGTAATTTAATAAATATTGAATGAAAATAGAAAGCATAAAATTTAATTAAGTATGAAGGGAGTATTAACATGTACAGTATTTTAAAGGTGGGTGTATAGAATAATAGATGAACATTTATGGCATACTATTAATTTCAAAGACATCATGACAGGATTCCATCATACATGGGGCTCGACCCTCAATGCAGGACCGATTGCACATAGGAATTAAGTTCATAGTGCTGTTACTTAAAACAATATATATATATATATATATATATATATATATATATATATATATATATATATATATATATATATATATATATATATATATCCTCCCTTTCTATTTTGGAAGTCCAAGATTTACATTTTATTTTTAATCAGCATAGAATAATTAATACTACTCTTTTTGTTTAAAAAATAAGTTCACAATTATTGTAGATACAAAGTTAAAAAATAAATTATTTTTTGTTCAATTTTTAGGGGTAGTTTGATATTTTTATGTAATAAATAAATTACTATAAAATAAATTATGTGAATTGTAAAGTACATTTGAAATTAAAGTGTATTGTGTGATTATTCATTTGTGTGTATTTTCTTATTTTGGGGTGTGGACTTATTTATGAGATGTACAAAAAATAGAACGTGTGAATTTATTTGTGGAATGGAGGTAACCAAGTGGGCTAGCTCACTTGGTTACTGGGCTCCTCACACAAGTGAGTGACCCGGGTTCGATTTCCATTAGAAACAAATAGGAGGGGAGTTATAAAGAGGGCTTTGGACTGGGCTCCTCACACAAGTGAGTGACCCGGGTTCGATTTCCATTAGAAACGGATAGGAGGGGAGTTATAAACAACTAACTTGTAATACATAAAAAATCTCTATCTTTGTAAATTTCCATCCATGCCATTACAAACACCCCCTATTTCATTAGGCCAAAGATAATTGGCATGAACGGATTATATAATGAATTGATAATAAAAACTTTTGAATTAACATCAAAAGTAAATAATAAAGCTAAAGGCTCATAATTGAGACAAACGTTGAGGAGGTGTTTGCGTATTGTAGTATGTTGCATTAAAATAATGGTGAATTTAAAATTATTTTTGGGGAAAAAGTTTGGTTTAAAGCGATTAATTATTGGAAAAATTGTTTACTTTAAAGAGGTTGTAACAAGAGTTAAGTGTAAATGATAAGTTTGAATAGCATTATTAAGTCAAGGGTAGGTGAAAAGATGTATGGAAATGCGAATGAGACAAGAATGAATATAATTGACTATTTGAGTATTACCACATGCAATAAAACTTGTAATTTGTATATATGGATGACAACTAATATGAAATTGGATCATGAATTAAAACCTAAAATAAGAATTATTATTTTGATATATAATCACAATTATAGTTTCTTATACTCATTTACTTTAAAATGAACTGAGATAACTTTTATGGAGAAAATGTGATAAATTCTGAAAGTAAAGGAAAAGCCATGAATTAAAAGGGAAAGAATAATATATCGCATTAAAAATTATGATCCATACATTTTAATATTATTAATTCTATTATAACGTTATAGCTATGTGCTAAAAGTTGTCCTTTTTACCTAAAATCTAAGTCCACACATACAATATACATAATGCAAAAAATTTACATGAAATCGATTTTACTTTGGAATTTTGATTATTATAGTATAAAAGATGATAATTCTTTTGTACAAAAGATAATACTATTATTGTTAATAAATTTTTCGAGCTAGTATAACAATCATATGTCTTCTAAAGAACAACACTTGATATTTTAAAGAGTAGCACTTTTCGAAAGAGTGCTTCATACACCCGATTATATGCATACAATTATATATATATATATATATATATATATATATATATATATATATATATATATATATATATATATATATATATATATATATATATATATATCACTTTATACCTAGTTTGGTAGCAATAATTGAAGGTTAGACTTAGGTTTATTTTAATGGAGTTTGGAGTAGAAATGATTCGGGTAGTGGAGTGTGTCTTTCCACGTCCAAAAGGGTTCTTAAGGTTGTCAAATATATTGGAGGCATGTTAGTGTCACATTTCCAAATATCCATGTGTTTCTTCATCACATCAACAAACACACACAATCCCAATTTTCCAATTCTTGAGTGGATTCCAACTCTTCACTCAACCTATTTTATAATAGATTCTCTACACCTAGCTTCTTGGGTGGGTTTCCCTTTCAAAACCTAATAAAAGAGAAAGACTAACACTCAACATCCCAATTCATTTCCTTGTTTTTATTCAAGTTTGGTTCGAGTTCAATATTTGAGTTTTATATATCTCTCATTTCAAATCTAGTTGCCAATGGGAAGGTTTGTTGTCATTTGGGGGATAATTGCATGTGTGTAGTTTGTATAGATGGCTAGTGGATGTTGCACCAAATGTATATGCATAGATGGATGTTTGAAAATAATAATAATAATAATAATAATAATAATAATAATAATTTTCTTTCTAATATCTTCTATTATAAATGCATAAAGTAGAATTTTGAGTAAGTGTCAATTAACATACTCTTAACACAATTTTTTTTTGAAGATTTTTGTAATATGTCTGATTAAGTATAATATTTGCAAACATAAGTGTGAAACCGTATTCAGGAATACTTTTGTGAGAAGAAATGATAAACATTTTAGTAAAAAGTGATATTTAAATTAATGAAAAATAGTACTTATGTAATGAATTACTTTATGAACAATTTGTGGCATGAATAAAAAAAATATTGTAATATAATATCAATTTTTACTTTTTAATATGTTAACAGTACATCGGTATTCGTGTTGTATACATATTTTAAAGTTCCATTTGACCAAATTAATATTCCAAAATTTTAGAGTTTACTAATGTCTTAATACTGTTTAAGACAGCACCAGCGTGATTTACTCGTTAATTGGGAATTAATGATTCTATGTCATTAGCTTAACTAACACTAAAATCCAATCCTCGGATTGTTCTGAGAAAAGGGTGCAAGTATAATCATCGTATGTATAAAAGGGGACAGCTAAGTACTAGAATACTACTTAATTAAACTATATAATTAATCTCAACTACTAGGTTGTATCCATAGGTGTTATATTATTAGTAGCTAGTCACAATATTATTGGATCCGACCAATTTGTGTGGAAATAATAGCATATTAATATGGAGTATTTTATTTTAATTCATAATTAATGGCATGCATGTGTTCAATATGACAAGTATAACTTATTTTATTTATGTGTTTATTTCAGAAAAAGATGATATTGTGTTCTAGATTTATGAACATTATGATCTTGTCATGTTTATGAATATCTTCGGGTTGTTTGGTTGAATTGATTTTGTAGTAAATTATAAAAATAAAGGATATGTTAAAATTCATAAAAGAGTAATATCATTTTTTATGTCATTCGAAGAAATCAATTTTATTTTATATGATTCAAAGATAAATAATAAGCTATGTTCACTTCTTCTCCTCTTTCTCTTTTTTTTTCTTTTTTCTTGAACGTCAAAAGAAAAAAAAATTCATTCAATATTATTATAACTTTAAAATACATTTTAATATCAAAATTGATATTCATTTACAAATAACATAATTTAGAAATTAGAAATTAATTATAAGGTTAGTGGATTAAAAATATTAGAGTGGGTAGTTTTTTATAAAATTAATTATTTTATTTTATTTAATGGTAAAAATTGAATTAAAATATAATATAATGGTTAAGATCGTTCAGGTGCATCGATGCGCTCATAAATTAATTATTAAATATTATGATACGAGTATAATTCCGTATTCAATTGTATAACATTCACAACAATACATTACAAATATAGACGACTTCAATTGTGATTACTTACCTAATATTAAATTAATTTATATAATTATTTGATGGAGATGATCAATTAGTAGTTTAAAAAGGGAAAAAAAGAAAAGAAGTAAAGAATGTTGAATAAAATGGAGATACGACTCATAACACAACCCTTTTGACTCAGCATGGGACGCAGTCATCATGTAACGATAAAAACCATTGGGTCCATTTCATATTATTACTCCAAATATTTATCAAATTTATATTATATTAACACAAAATACAATGTTTTAAATTTCTTTTCTAGCATATCACTAATTTTGGATCTAAGACTATTTACGTTTGATAAAATTTAGTTTATTTAGTGTATGCAAATCTTATAGAGGAGTAATATATATAATTCTTAAATTAATATTATTATATATATAATTATATGTAGACGGATTGTGTAAGGTTAATTCTTTTTATTAGGGGCATCCATTGGGCAAAAATAATCGAGAGAATATTTCACGGGTTTGGTTCTATATAAACATAAATAAATGAAAATAATATGGATCAAGATAAAATTATGATCAATTGATTTAGGAAAATAAAAATAGTCTAAAGTTATAATCAATTATTGAAGTTACAAAGCCAATGGACTCAATTGAAACCTTAAGATTTAAGTGCAACACGGGAGTGAGATCGTCATTTCATGTGATCGTTTTACTATTTTCATAAATTTTTATAATTTATTATTAAAGATATTTTCATTTTTTATTCAAAATATTATAACTTTTTAATAATATTATAAATTATTTATTAAATAATTTATTGAATCATTAACACTTTTCATTATTTTGAATATCATTTTTATGGAGTATAATATTATCATATTTTATTCGTCCTGAAAGTCTTCATGTACCGTGAAACTCTCATACACAAATATTTGATTTTAAATAAGAGGGGTGTAAGTTAAGCATGCACGCTGGTAAGAATAACTAGTTTTGAGTTTCGAAAATAAGGAACTTGGACTGAAACCGTAATAGAGCGGTTTTGGTTCGGAACCGCTGGATCCTGGTTTTTTTTTATATACTCCCTCCTAGGGATGACAATGGCAGTGGTGGCCCTGAGGAGGGGCGAAGAGGGCGACCGCCCTGGGCCCAAAATATATAGGGGCCCAAAATTTATACATATGCATGTATATATATAAATATATAATATTTGATATAATTATATTTTAATAATTATATAATTTTTATTATGTTATTAGAGTTTTCATAAAATTTGACCCATAAATCTATTGAATTTGTAATGGGCTCTATATTTAGATATTAAAAAATATGAATTTGGTTGTAAGAAAAGGAAATAGAACAAATTTCTTGCTATAGGAAATTTCCAAAGATATATTATAAGAACAAAATTTTAAAGAAAAAATACATTTGAGATAAATTTTTTTGAGAATAATTGCTATAGCAAAATGTCTTGCTAAAAATAAATATTTAGTTTTTCATGAAAGAAAAGAAAATATAAATGAAGAAAATAATGGAAACTTTTTAGTTAAAAAATATATAAAGAGCATAGATGCCTATTCTTTTTGTTCGCCCCGGGCCTAACAAATGTTAGGACCGGCACTGGGCAATGGGACGGGTATTTTCGGGTACCCGGTCTATCCGAACCCTAATGGATATGGTACGAGTAGTTGTAAATGGGTTTGGGATGTGTATGGATAGTTGTGAAAAATACCATTAGGGTTTAGAACGGGTACGGGTAATGCCTCAAATACCTACGGGTAACCAGATTATATATACTCCCTCCGTCCCAAAATCGATTGCACCTTTACTGTAGATACGGAGTTTAAGAAATGTTGACTTTTTAGGGGTATTGTGGTATTTTTAGGTAATAAATAAATTATAAAGTAAGTTATGTATGTTAGGTGAGTGTGGTAAAGTTGTAATTAAGATGAACTTTTAGGGGTGAAGATTGATGTGATATTTCCTTTTTTGGAAAGGTGCAATCTATTTTGGGACGGATAAATGTGGAAAGTGTGCAATCAATTTTGGGACGGAGGGAGTATATATTTTTTATTTTATAAAATTTAATATATATTATATAATTTATATATGATAAGATATTTTATATATTTAATTAATAGTTATAAATTTTATTTAATCATGTTAATTAAATATTTATTTAAAATAATACAATTTATATTAATTAAATATTTATTTAAAATAATACAATTTATATTATATTTATTTTATATTTAATTAATAATAATGTAATTTTTATTACTATACTTATTTAGACAATAAAAAAATATAAATATATATAAAATAAATGAATATTAAACGGGTATAGATACCTGCGGGTATTGATAAACGGTAATGGGACGGGTACGGGTACTATAATAAATTTTTTAAACAGGACGGATTTTTTTTAATCGGATACGGGTACGGTTACCCCAAAATAAGCGGGTACCCTACCTGTTGCCATCCCTACTCTCTCCGTCCCCTTGAAACGTAGCTGTTTGTTTTTTGCACATAGATTAAGGAGTATAATAATTTAATGTATTTTGAAGTGAGAGAAATAATATTTTAAAGTGTAGTGGGTAGTTGTATTAGTGTTGACTGTGGGACCATGTGTCACATCAATCTAAAAAAGGAAATTGATACTGTTGTTACGAGACGGACCAAAATAGCAAAATGAATACATATTAAGGGGATGGAGGGAGTATATGTTTTTAAGGTCTCAAAGTTTCACATCATAAGTAAAAAAAAAAAAAAGAATATTTAATGAAATCGAAATTGAACCGAAATAATTACCGGTTCTAATTATATATTCACCGGTTAAAATGTGGTCTAGTGCGAGTTGGGGACAAATTTTGTCATATTCATTAATTAAAGGGTTTAATAAAAGAATTTACATAGATGTACATATGCAGCTGCAATGATCTTATTAGGGATGTAAACGGGTAGGGTAGGGTACGGGTTTAACAAATCCACCTACTACCCGCTACCCAATTACCCTATCCGTACCCTACCCTATTACCCTCAATGTCAGCAGCGGGTAGGATACGGGTTTGTCCATCGGATAAATGGATTACCCGCGGGTATACGGATACCCGCAATAAAATAATAAACGGATATATAACACGGGTAAAATACGGATACCCGCAGTAACTAAATCGGGCAAACCCTACCCGACCCGCAACTTCCCATATCAATTTTTCCTCTTACAATCAAGTGATCAACACAAAACATCAAAATTAAACATAAAATAAAAATAAAGTCCATAATAGAGAATAATATTCCATCCAAGTGCAACAACAAGAAATTAACATAGTAAATATAATAACATGAGAAGAAGTCTCGTAATCCAACACTTGAAAGTGTATCGAAAACTACGATCTCCTTGGTGCAAAAGTTGCTCAAATAACACCTGATGCTGATGTAACCTATAAATACATACATAAATATTAGTATGTAGTATATATATGTGTATAATTAATTGAATAAATTAAAACTCCTTTAATAATAACATTAGTACATCCCTTACATTTTCATTTTCATTTTCACATTCATCTTCATCACTTGAATAACATGCGACTCCTTTAACTGGTCCAGATGTTTCTAAAACATAAATAATATAAATTATAACCATGTTAATTCATAAAATAAAATAAAGAACATGAAAAATAATTTATTGAAAAAATCATACCGTTGTGTTTTTCCCATAGCCAATCTTGAGAACACATCAATGCTTCCAATGTTTCTGGAATAAGTCTACTTCGATGCTTGGTCACAATTCTACCACCCGTGCTAAAAGCAGCCTCTGAAGCAACAGTAGAAACAGGAATCGCAAAAATGTCCCTTGCAATTCGACGCAATGTAGGATACTTAATCCCTTGAGTCTTCCACCAAATAAGTATATCAAAATCATGATGAATAGGCAATAATCTCTCCTCTAAATAGCTTTCAAACTCTGATTTATCTTGTGTATCAGTGATAACCTCAGATAAATACACTTCAAAAGAGCGAATGCTACCTAAAAGATCATCCGATTCTGATTCTACAGCTGATTCTGAAGTATGAGATGATGACGATTTGGTTCTACTAGTACTA
This sequence comes from Pogostemon cablin, assembly GCA_023678885.1. Classification (NCBI taxonomy): domain Eukaryota; kingdom Viridiplantae; phylum Streptophyta; class Magnoliopsida; order Lamiales; family Lamiaceae; genus Pogostemon; species Pogostemon cablin. Next base: position 3,918,075 of record CM042993.1, on the reverse strand, counting down.
GCATTAGAACGAGAGTTTTGAGGAGAAGACTTGTATGCCTTTTCAAGTTCATGCATAATACTTCGAAGCTTTTCCTTCTCATCTTTAGCTTTTTCTCCATAAAATTGATCAAAAAAGTAATCAATCATCCTAAACTTGAATCTAGGATCTAAAATAATAGAAATTGAGAGAACCTTATGAATGTCTTCCCAATATTTGTTATATTTTTCTATCATCTTTTTTGTCATTGCCTTCACCTCATCACATCCAAATTCCAACCAATCATTCATTCTAACTCTTATCTCACAAATATACATAAATATCTGATTTGCAGTGACATATTTAGTACCAGAAAACATATTGTCAGTTCCATCAATTTTTTCTTTTTTGAAATGATCCCAAACGTCAGATACTAATTTCCTCTTTCGAGTACCACAATCTTTTTCACTAACAATAATGGGTTGTTCTTGTTCAACTTCTGGGGTATTAGATGGTTGAAGATTAGGATTTGAGTCTGTATCCATCATATTTTCAGCATGTTCAGAATCTTGATGCACCGATTGTTGTGAAGGCACATCAGATGGACTACTCATCTATACATATAAATAAAAAAAATGTTAATCAATGATGGACTACTCATCTATACATATCCTTCACTCACCGGCCATAGGCTTCTTATTATAATATAAACAAGATGTTTCAGTTACAATACAAGACAAATATTACACAGGCTGTCAATTTGGACTAATGTTCTCAAACATTTATGACTTTCTACATATATATAATAATAAAGTTTCAGAAAGGACAAATCAAACAGATTGAGAACATACCTCCATCAAGATTCAATACTAAAGCTTGTTAGGTGATTACAAAGGAATCTTTCCTTATTTTGCTGCAAAAAAAAAAATATATGCAACATAAATAACTTAAATTACTTGTTAAAGATAAAAGGTTCCACTTGAAGATCTTTCAACGACAAATAATGCCTCCCTCCCACAATAATAAAAAAGATTGCAGAACAACACCAATCAACCACTTACCATTTTAATTTGTATAAAGTGCAACCGATCAAATAATAATAATAATAATAATAATAATAAAATTAATAATAACAGAAGAGAACATTAGATATTGTGGTGGTTTGAGGTTTGTCATCCTTAACCTCTCGATGCAGAGTTGCAGACCGGAGAAGGAATGCACAGCTTTCTTAGCACCAGAATCATTCTGCTTCTTTCATTTTCCTTTTTTCCCAGAATCAAGAAATTGTTTGTTCCAATTTACCAACCAATCATGAAGCTGCTTCACCTGCTTGCAACCAGATACCACCAACAATAAATACATGTACCAAGACAAACCTCTTAAATTTTCTTGCCCGAAAAGTCTTAGAAACAAATATCAAAGCATACCAGAGTCTGATTCCCAACTATATCATTAGGAACCTTGGGCTTATATAGCCACCGTCCGTTCGGTGAGCTTCAGTCAGAGTCGTCTTCCCCCGTTGTCAGCCATCTGTCACTGTACGCCGCCAAAACCCATCGCCGAACAGCCACCGTCGAGATCGAGACAGGATCGAGAGGGATGCGCCGCCGCCGTTGCTGATTTTGTCACCTCCGTTGCTGGTTTTGTCACCGCCGCCATTGCTGGTTTTGTCACCGGATCGGGAGGAACAGCCACCGCCTGGAGTCGCGACCTGCAACGCACTGCCTCCGACGTCAAGATCTGTCCGCCGCGAGCAGTGATTTCTCTTCCTTGCCTTTCGATGCAGACCGGAGCGGGTATCGCCAGTCGCCAGTCGATGACAAAGTGATGTTACTAGGGTTTTGAGTGTGAATTTGTAATGTGTATATTTCTTTAAATATTAAACTAGATAACAAGAAATAATTGTGTACAAATTGATGTAATAATGTTTAAAGTAATTATATTAATATTAATATTAAATTAGTAATTATATATATATATATATATATATATATATATATATATATATATATATATATATATAAATATCTAAACGGGTAAACGGGTCGGGTACGCGGGTATAACATGTGAACCCGTACCCTACCCTCACCCGCTGATTTTTTTTCGGGTGCGGGTATTACCCGATCCTCTACCCGATTTTGCCTACCCTATCCTTACCCGATCACCCGGGTACCCGCGGGTAACCCGACCCGGCGGGTAAAATTGACAACCCTAGATCTTATCATGATGCAGAGGTTGCTGCCGTTGACCATGGGCATAGCATTGTACTAGAATTTTGACATTCAGAGACTTACTGTAAGCAGCAATTAAGGTGGTGCCCATTGTTGTCGGTCAAAAGCGTGCAGATCATACGATTTTATTTATTTATTTAGCGACTTTAATAAAACATATAACTACGGTTACCATCCAACCGTTAATTACGATTATCGATTTATGATTATGGGGATTTGCTCTATTTGATTGTACCAAGTCGATTGTACGTCCATAAAAATCGGAAATTACAGCTGAGTGAATATATACTCCGTCCGATTCTAAGGTATCCATTTGTTTTTTGCACTTAGATTAATGAATATTATTATTATTATATGTAAAGTAGGTAGTTATATTAGAGGGAAATGATGTACTTTTTTACTAAATAGGAACAATGGATACCTTTGAAGCGAACGCCAAAAATAATAAAATGGATACCTTAAAAACAGACGGAGAGAGGGAGTATAACATTTCTTTTTAATTTATATACTATATTTTTTCGAATAAATAAATTGTAGGAATAAGATAGGGTGAAATTTAAAAGATGGCATCTAGGAACTGCAAATGATAGCATGGAATGAATTTACAACATGGAGTATATTTTGTGGCCAAACATTTGGTGAGACATATCTCACTTGGAAGTTTTTATGAGATAGGACCAAAAATGATAATATTTTTATAAATAATGATGGCTGAAGTAATGAAAAATGATAATTGTACAATATACTCCCTCCGTCCCAGGTTAAGAGGGTCATTTTACTATTTTGATCGTCCCACCTAAAGAGTCCAATTTTATTTTTTGGACATATGGGACCCACCCACACCCACTAATACAATTAAAACATGGCCCCCACACCCACTAATACAACTACCCACTACACATTAAATAATACTCCTTAATCCACGTGCCCAAAAGCAAAAGAGACTCTTAAGTTGGGATGGAGGGAGTATTATTTTTTAAGGCAAAAGCTCCTGTGCGCCCGGGGACACGGAAAGATGCTCCGTGTCCCCATGTGAACACAACCCTCCCCTCCAATCCTATTTAAACCTATGTATTGCTAGGAGTTTAAATGGTAAAGGGGCATGAAAATTGTAAAGGCGCACGGAATGTGCTCCGTGCGCCCGGGTGCACAGGAGCCTCACTCATTTTTTAAATAATTTGTAGTAATAATAAAAATTAATAATTTTTTATTAAAAATTAATAACCATTTAAACAATAGTAAAAATGATCTCGCATTAAAAAAAAATTAGCGGGTCAAAACTTTCTGCATATTATTACTCTTTTATAAATGAAACTTATAACAAATGTGATTTTCTATTAAATCGTCATTTTCAAAGATTAAAGATTTATTATTAAAAAAATTAATAAATTATCGTGCAGGTGACATCTCAGTCCACATATAATACTACTTAGGATTCTTTTATTTATATTTTTTTATAATAATATCCAAATTCTGGACTTTCATCAAAAGAGATCATTCAGAATACCTTAAATAACGATTTAATGTAGGGTCACAGAATCAATTGAAAGGAACAATTAGCAATTGTGAATTTGTAATTCTCTTATTTGATGAAATTATTGTAAGATAAATAAAAGAATTTGATATGGTTCAAAGTAAGCAAATAATTGGTGGGAAGATGCTATAGCACGTGACAGATCCCAGACTAGAATTCTAAGAATTTCGAAAGTTATCGTTAGAAGTTTCATAATTTTAATAGAAAGTTTCGCTTTATTAATTAAATTAAATTGATCCACTTGCTTCATCAAAGGTAGAGAAAAGGGAGTTCAAAAATTTGTAACTCTTGTTTTTTTTGACTAAAGTTGAAATAAATGGGATTAATTACCTAATGATTATATTTTCGTCTCATATTTCATTTATTAAGAGCATGCTTGTAGAGATGTTAAACGGGCCAGCCCTAACCTATTAGGGCTGGCCCTAACGGGTTTCGAGCTAATCGGGCTTCGGGCTAAATCGGGTCTGTTTAAACGGGCTATGAAAAGGTGAACCTAGCCCTAACCCTAACGGGCTACGGGTTAAACGGGCCGGGCTCGCGGGTTGTACGATAAAAAATATTTAAAATTTATAAATTATAATTTATTATAAATAATATAAAAAATTCAAAATTAACTAATACATTATTTAAAATTTGAGAGAATTAAGATTAATACATGCAAAATATTGTTAAAAAATATAAATTAAAAGAATTTGTAATAATTAAATTAATCTTAATATATTTATTCAAGTATTATTTTATTTATTAGAGAAAATTTTGGGTTAGAGTAAGAAAAAAGATGAGAAAGAGATGAAAATTAAAAGATGGTGAGAGTTTGTCCAACGATGGGTTGAGAGTAGGGTGGGATTGGGTGGTCGATGTATAGATTATGAGTGTTAAAATTAATTAAACATAATAATAATAATAATTTCCAACCCTACGGGCCGGCCCGATTAGCCCACGGGCCAACCCTGTTAGCCCACAGGTTAATCGGTTCGGACCAAAAAGCCCGGATGTTAAACGGGCTCAAATTTCTTGGCCCTAACCCTAATTTTTTTTGGGTTAATCGGTTCGGGCCCACGGTTTACGGGCTTATTAACAACTCTACATGCTTGGCGTGTTTCTTGGGAATGCATTTTTACAATTGATCATTTATTAGTCAAACGTAAAAAAATAGTTTTCAAAATAAGTGTTTTAGGATCTGTACAATTTTTCGATATCTCGTTTATTTAGGTATTACGGATGCACTCAAACGATTTGGGATATCTATAGAGATTTTCTCTCAAACCCCTTAACAAATTTGCTACTCCATATTAGTATAATTTTGTGAGAGAAAAAAAAAGAAAAGAAAAAAAAGAATGTCATCATTTAGGAATATCTTGTACGATCAATATGAAAATCTATAAATGCTTTTGTAAAGAAAAGTGTCCATAGATGGATATATTTTAGAGAATAGGAATTCATTATAAGTTTTTCATTATGAATGTAATATGATAATAATTTGGCCTTGGAAAATTGTGTAAAATGTAGTATGGTGATTTGAATTTAAGTGTTACTCTCATGAGATTCCTTATATCCACTTTAAAGTTTAAATGATATAATAAAATAAAATCATTTTTGCTGTTTAAAAGAAAAAATAAAAATGACCCACTTGGTTTAATTAATGGCTTAATTGTGAACCTACCCATGACATGACGTCACGTTGGTTAATACTCCGTATCTACTTTCTTTAAAGCTTCCAATATAGAGTATATAAATATTTTATGGAGTTATATTGTTAGCTAATTAATTGTAAACTTAAAAAATTATAGTATGTTTGAGGGGATAATTATTTTTATTAAAAGATACTAATAATTTTTTAAAAAATACTGAGAATATTCTGCAAGAGTTTAACTTGAAACTAATTTTAAATAAAAAGCCAATTATATGAAAATACGATACTCCTATCGTATTTGATTTTTATTTTTTCCAATTTATACACATTTAATTTTTATAATTCGCATAATTTTTTTTATGTTTACAAAAAACTTTTTTCACGTTGTTGAGATTGTGAATTAAGTTACAAATTTACTCTTATTCTAATTATAAAACTAGTATATGTGACATTTTTTGCGGATACCTCAAAATCTAATAAGTTAAGATTGATATATAGATGAAAAAGGAAGGAGCAATATTTACTTAAATAAAGATGTAAATTACAAACTCACCCTCGTACAGCCTTAATTACAATACACAAGGGCATAATGCAAAAGACTAAAGAGGACATTTTCCCTCTTTGTCCTAATTTTGGCTAAGTACATAATATAAACTTGCTTAGTATTTTTCTCATGTCACTAGCAAGAGAATACATACATATGTTATACAAAAAATAACAAAAAGTTAGTTAATTTGGCAACGACATTTTAATCTCTTCAACTCGTCTTCTCATCCTAAACTGACGTCTTAACGACATTCGTTTCCACCCCACCAATCGCCTCAAGAATGTCATCACCTCCGAAGGTTCTTGCAACGAATACGATGCGTTCGTGTCTTTTGGAGTCTTCGAGACGAGGATTCCGAACCCTTGACCTCTTTCGCGTAGCACCTAAACCATCAAAAGCAAACAATCCAATGTTAAGTTCTATATCATGGTTTACGGATTGAATACCGATGTTTTAAAGAAAGAAAAAAAAAAACCTTGAAAGCATCTTCATCGGTTTTATCATCACCAATGTAAACGGGGAAAACATCAGCACAATTGGCATACCCTGTAATAATCAAAACATGGGTTCAAATTAGTGATCATTCAAATCAAATGGAATAATTGTGAATTAATTATGACTACTCCATTTATTAACTCACCAAGTGATTCTAGCAAGAATTCAAGAGCCTTCCCTTTGTCCCACTTAATAGTAGGACGTATTTCTAACACCTGCATTATTTCAGCATCAATGTACAATCCATTAAAGCGTGTCAATCAAATCAAGATTTGTAAACTTATTACAACCATGGAAAATCAGAAGAGATAGAGAAAGAGAGAGAATAAAGCAAATGAATCTCACACACCTTTCTTCCTTGAGTCAATCGGAGGTTTGGATACCCTTCAACCACTGATCCAACTTGCTTCAACAGTTCACTCCATTTCTACAAATTTAATTATCAAATCAGTGTTTTTCCTTCTCATGGATTACTAAATTTTCAGACAAAGAATTAATATTCCATACATACCCTCTCATCAACACAGCGGAAATGTACAGAGCAGCAGAATTTGTTGTTCTCCACTCTAGCACCAGGAGTTGATTTTGTAGCCTCCAACAGGGCTTTATAAACCTTAAATTTTCCAAATATTCATGTCAAATTACTATGATTGTAATCTTGAAAAGAAATGGTTTTTATATTAAAAGAATGAGGAAATTTCTTACTTCATCAATCATGGGTAGAAATTCACTGGCTGGCTGGAAAAGAACAGCTTGAGTACTCTGATGAAATTAACAAGTTTAGAAGATTTGCATGGAGGACAGAGATATGATTAGAGAAATATATGAGAGAGAAAGAGTGTGTATGTGTGTGAGAGAGAGAGAGAGCTCACTTTCTTGTAACCTTTTGATGGGCCTTTTATGTCCATACCATGGCTTCCAGCATAATACAGCTCTGCTAAACGCACAAAACTGTAGACCTGTATATATATATATTATATAGATACAGAAAAGAGTGTGAGTACTTGAATTAAAAGTGGGAATTAAGAATTCATGCAGTTTTAAAACAAAGTAATGATTGTACCTTGTCTCTGCATCTTCCACTCACAATAGCAGTGGGGAAATATCTAGCAAGTTTTCTCACTGTTGCTCTCATCTGCAAAACAAGCAATCATACTTATATATATGAATGTGATTCCTACACACACAAACACGTGTACTCTGCGTGTGTGTGAGAGAGTTCTACTTACAGCTTCGGACATGAAGGCTCGATCGGGATCTTCCACTATGGGAGAAAGGGTGCCATCGTAGTCCAAAAACATGACTATCTGCTTTCCCTTTGAAGCATTCGTAATTTCGTCGAACATATCCAGTGCAGACGGATGGCGCAGCTGTTTCATACAAAAATATTCCCACTTGTCATTTTCCAACTAACCGACAATCAACATGGAAGAATTTCTTTCTTACTAATACATATAAAGCAACACGCGCACACACACACGTGTGTGTGTGGTGTGGTGGGGTGGGGTGGCGGAGCTTACTATCCAGGAATTCTGATCATCGGAGAGTGGTGGGGCTTTGATGTGAGTGGGGGAAGAAGCTCTCATGGAATCCAGCCACGTGTTCATTCTCCCACCATTATTGATGTCCAGATTCTGCAAAAGCTTCTTCTGCGAAATGGTGAAGTACGTCCCGGGCGCCGCCGGCGGCCGTTGCGCCGCCGGAGTGAAGAGACCCGACCCGGATAGCTCCATATTCTGCTTGGTCATTTTAGAGAATGTGTGAGAGAATTGAGTGTGTGTGTGTTTTGTGGCGGTGGTCAAAAAAACAGACTCTGTTTTTTTGCTTGTTAACAAATGGGGGAGAAAATTGAAGGAAGAGGGTAATTTCAGGACAAATTTTAGGCCACTCGCAGAAACAAAAGATCTGCGAAAAGCTGAAACAAAGAAAGAAGACAAAAGGAGAGGGAGGGAGAGGGGAAAGAGTGTGTTGTGTGTGAGAGATTTAAGGGTAGTTTACTAGTTTTATAGTTGTAGCAGAGCGCAAAAAGACAGAAACACCCCACCAATCGCCCCCAATGGGACCCACGTCCGCGGACCCCACTTCATAAACCCCTCTCTTCACGACGCGGCCGGGTATCTATCTGCCACCTTTCGCCGCCGTCAGCAACCACCACCACCGCCAGCCACGTGTGACAACGAACCCTTGCAATATTATAAAATTATACTCCCTTCATTGTTGATGAAGGTTGTTTTTCTTCATCAAATTTGTTGACCTCAAGGAGTATTGTTATATTTTTAACTAATAAAAATATATGAAGTAATGTTATATGTGTTAAAAATGAGTGAATAATTTAAATTAAAATAACTTTTGAAGTTGTTAAATAAAATGATGTTAAAGGGATGAAAGGTGTAGTGGTACGAAAAGATTTTTTTTTAAAAAAAAATTCTTGCAAGATGCATGTTTATAAAAAGAGAAATAAAAGAATGATTTGGGATGTAGAGATATTAGAGTAGATCATGGATTCCATTCCACAACACAACATAAATTATTAGTGTGTATTATAGGAGTATTATAAAAATGGATAGTTAATAAATAATTAGGAGATTCTTTAAAAAAAAATATAAAAATGGGTTGCAAGTTGCAAGACCCCACCCATTGAATCGGGTACTGCATTCTGATTAGTGAGTTGCCTAAAAAGGATCCGAAACCAGATTGAAGAATAGCAGACACCCATTAAAACCCACATATAAATATATGAACTTCCCAAACATAGTAAATGGTCCCTAAATTTTGGAGGGGTCGCCAATAAAAACAACCACCCAAACAACTCGCCAATGGGTCAAAACCATCTGCCTTTTTTTTAATATGCTCCCTTTACATCTCTATAATTTTGCTCTTCTTTTTTTAAGTACTCCACATACGACCCCGCTCTTAAGAATATCATTTGCATTTCGTACTTAAATTAAAGAGTATTATTAATTAATGTGTAGTAAATAATTTTATTAGTAAAAATGTTGAGTCATGTGTAACCTTTAAATCAATTTCCCAAAATAGAAAGATGGTATCTCGTCATCATATAGATGACTAAAGATGAGGGAATAGTAAATTTATCAATATGCTTTTTATTCCTCATACATGAAGTTTTTTCTAACTAATTTTATTAATGTTTTGCATGTAATAAAGTGTAAAGTAAGTTATGGTATGAGTTATAAGTTTTAAAGTAAATTTGAATGTAATTATCTAGATCTTGTGAATTCTCTTGGTCATGCATTGTTTTCCCAAGTATAAGACTACACGTTTATTACTCCTCTTGAAAAAGCATATTTTCTCCTAGTTAAATACTGGAGTATTTATTTTACAACTAATTTTATCAAATAGAGATATTGACAAATTCACATCGATTGAAGTATTAAATAAGAAAATATGTTTATATTGTGGTATATATTAAAACGAAAACGAGCCCATCTTAATAGAATGGGGCACTATCTTTTTAGCTTTTAAGTTTACTAAAATAATGTTCTAACTTCTAATAAGGAATTCAAAGAACTTAATATTTGATTTTTATTGAATCAAAATTAATAATGATTATAATCTTAAATAAATAAATAAACTTTTAACAATATATATTGTCACTTTTAAAAAATAAATAAAATGTTGGAATCCATATCATTTATGTGCTAATGTAATTCAATTGGCATGTTACTTTTAACCCTACATTAGTATAACCTTGCTTTTTCCCCTTAGATAATTGGTTCCACATGAATCAAATCATGTTTTATTGGGACAAATCACGATTCTAGGCTAGTGGACTATATTATATCCTTCCTATTAATAATAATTAAAAAAAAAAAAAAAAAAAGGATGAAATTGATGTGCGTTTAGTTTATAATAAGAAAACGGGATAATGTAATATATATATATATATATATATATATATATATATATATATATATATATTAGGAGGTGAAAATAAATCGATAAACTTTTATACATTTGCTTACTAATTTAATAATATGTTTTCTTATAAACGATTGATAATTACACGAGAAAAAAATTATTAAAAAAAATCATTTGAGGAGCAACAGTATGAAAATATCATTATGGGTTTGAAGTTATATTTAGGTATACTAACCTTATTTTCTCCTTTATTTTAATATTAAGATATAATTTTATTAGAATATAAGTAATTTTTAGATAACAAGCATAATTAGCATCTTTTTTCAACCTGACAAAGACTTGTGTTACACCGTCTCACATAAGGGCTTACATAAGAAAGTGATAATTTTTATACTGAAAAGTGATACTAAATCAATGAAAAGTGATAATGTTATTTCATGAACAATCTGTAGTATAAATGAAAAGTGATAATATTTTATAAAGAAAGTGATAATATTTTATAGCGAAAGTGATAATTATTTTAAAACGTGTAAAATGGTCTCACGCGAGACGGTTTCTCACGCAAGACCTACCCTTTCAATCTAAGTACGTCTTTTTTCTTTTTCTTTTTTTTGAATTAAGTTAATAATTTTTGCAAATTTCCTTATATATTTGAAGGATTATGGGGTTAAAAAAAAAAATCCTTTATTGTTAGTCCAAAGTTGCGATCTCAAGAGTCAAGACAGAAAGTACTTACTGATACAGACAAGCTCTCTTCCCAGAAAAAATGCTCAGTTAAAAAAAAAAAAAAGAAGGTAAATGCGAGGTCCCTCTTTACCCCTGGTGAAAACTACGAAAGGGTGAAAGGTAAAGCATAGGACATAGTTATTTTTGGTTTGGAGTAAAATTATAGAAAAATTGAGTAAAATTTTATAACGAAAGCGATAAAATTTAATTTTAAAATGATATCACTTTTATTATAAAAAATAATAATATTATTATCACTTTTACTATAAAATGTTATCACCTACGTTATAAATATATATATAAATGATAACTACGCCCAAGTAAATATTATAGAAAAATTGAGTAAAATTTTAAAGAAATCATTCTAGACCTTAATAATTTATTTAGTTTGGTAAACTAGTCCACATATGAGAAGTCATTGTGATTTCCTTAATTGCTACTAAAATTGATTTCTTTGCCTATCTAATCCCATACAGTTTAGTCAATCATTTTGTGATAAATGGCAAATAAAAAATTTCATGTTAATATTAGGGATTATATATTTATTTATTTAGCTTATGGATTACTAATTACAAAAATAATCTATAGTATATATGTACAATCAATTCATATTACATTTTTTTCTTTACACAAATTTTATAGTAAAACGTGTTAAGAGTATACTTGCAATATTATAAAAATATGTTTATTGTTAGTAATTAATACAGTATATTAATTCTAATTAAAACTTTTTACATTTCATAATTATTCCGCTGACTTTGTGTAGTTTAATGGACTTGCCCTAGTTAATTATGAAGGACAGCTTTCAGCCTTTCACATTCAATTACATTTTCCATTCACTCCTATATAAATAACACGTAATTTTTTTAAAAAAAATCAAAATTTTCTGTTTAAAAAATTAATGCTGAAAGATATAGATTTCATTAATTATCTCCTAAGTATAATTTATTCAAAGATTTATAATAGAAAAAAAAAGTACATTGAAAGTGACAGATAATTCAGACCTGCAGGCTGCTCTAATGAATGAATTTAATGGTGGCCCCCACAGTTTCTGTCCTGGGAATTAGTGGAGGAGGTAAATCGTAGGATGTTCCTGCCCTGGGGATTGGTGGAGGAGGTAAATCGCAGGATGTTCCTCAAGTGGCTTATAGGGAGAGTTCACTGTTAAACTTGTGCTTGCAAGAAGTCAAATTCATGCCAAAGACAGGATTCAAACCCCACCCTGCAGCAATCAAGCTCAGCTGAAAGATCTTTCCACCCTCCCTCTACCACTTGAGCTGCCATGGGGACATATGAATGAATTTAATGTAGAACGAGTTTGTAGTTAAACGTTAATGTATAAAATAAACCTGTAATAATTAATCTATTTTAATTCAATTAGGTTTCAGGTTAAATAGCACATATTTAAATACAGGTATACAACTCAAATGTAAGAGAGAATCATATAATAAAATTTATATCATATATAATTTCAATGTTTATAGACGTAAATCTTGAAATCCATTTGAAAATCAATACTCAAATTCGTTCATGCATAATTTTTTATTTTTACATTAACAATATAATATGTTCTATTTTTCGGGAAAAATTAGTTCTGGAATAATACAAATAAATTAATTATATTATTTAGTTAAAAATTTATTTGAGAGATATAAGATTAATTTTGAAGGAATTAAAGGTAAACTATTAGTTATTTAATTATGTTATGTAGATAATCGTGGTGTATTTATAACATCAAAATCAAATTTTATTTTAATGAGTGAAAAATTGAAGTGTGAAGTTGATTTGGAGTAATAGAGTTCATGTCACGTCTAATATCCATGGTCATAATGGGTACACTACAAAAAAAAACCTTGAATAGATACAGCTTTTAATGGTTTGAGACGACTTTTGAGATGGTTTTATGGCCGTCTACAATTTTTGCGTAGCTAGAATAGAGACGGTATTTGAAATGGTTACCATGCCCCCAACTGAGGCTCGAGACCACCAGGCTAACATCATCTTTTTTTAGCCAAATTTTTTAATTTATTTTTAATTTATTTATAAGAATATTGTAATTTCAAGCCTTGAAGAGGATTCGAACCCGGACCTGTAGGCATTGGGAGCCCATGAGCATCATGTATACCAACTTTGCTAGAAGTTGTTCTTATTATGTATCCATCACACTATATATGTATACATAAACTTATTTGACTTTCTATTCATTAATTTTAGTAAATTTAATGGTTAGAGAGGGCTTTAGAGATGGCTAAAAGCCGTCTCTAATTGAGACGAAAGAAAAACGTCTCAAATACAATCTCAAATATAAACCATCTCTAGTTTGATACGGCAAAAAACCGTCTCTAATTTGAGACGACATTAAACTATCTCTAATACCATTTCAACTTAAAATAATCTCTAAAAACGTCTCAAATTGAGACGGTTTGCATCCGTCTCAAATTGAGACGGTTTGCATCCGTCTCAATAATTGAAACAGTCAGAAATCGTCTCAAAATTACACGATCCGGTTCACTAGCCTGCCGACACATTCCGTCTCTAAAACCGTCTCAAATAGAGACGGAAAAACTCCGTTTCTATTTGAGACGGAAGAAAATCATTTCTAATACCGTCACAATTTAAAATCGTCTCTAATACCGTCTCAAATTAGAGACGACAAGAAACCGTCTCTAATTATGACAGAAAAAACGGTCTCTAATACCGTTTCAATGAGAAACCGTTTCTAATACCGTCTCAATGTAAAATTTGTTATTGTTGACCAATAGTCAACGAGAATGCCGTCTCTAATTCTAAAAATCGTCTCAAAATCCGTTTCAAATAGAGACGGCTATCATGCCGTCTCTAATTTTGGTCTCTAATGAAAGCTTTTTTTGTAGTGGTATGTTGATAGATCATACACATTTCAGTTTTTTTTAATCCAAAATTATACTATATATATATATATATATATTTTTTTTTTTTTTTTCCACAATTAAAACTCATCAGCCTAACTTTGTCAGAGCTAGAACCAAATTCAAACTTGTTATATATAAACCAAACTTGTTTTAAATTTTAAATTACCTTTTCGAAATCTAAGCTAACTCCGTTGAAAAAAGTTCATTCAATACTTAAAAAAAAAACTAAAAATGTAGTATTATTTGATTCAAACCAAAAGAAATTAATATTTATAATCGAAAATTAAATGATTGTATATAACATTGCACATTCTCAAGTCATTGTGATACGTTATTAGACAACACTAAAAAAAATTTAGCAACGAAATTCAATCCGTTGGTAATTATTAATGGATTAGCAACCAAAATGACATTTTTTCTATTAGCAATTGAATGCCAACGGATTTACTCTATATTTTACCAACGGATTACCAAGGAAATCTTTATATAAATTACCAACGGAATTTTTAGCAACGGATTACCAACGGAATTATTTATCAACGGAATTGATATTTTTTAGCAACACTACAACGGAATTATTTAGCAACGGATTATCAACAAAATTATTTATCAACGAAATTGATTTTTCGTTGTTAAAAATTTACCATCCACCACTTTACCAACTAATTTCATTGTTAATCCGTTGGTAAACCAATTTAACAATGGAACTAAGGCGCTTTTACCAACGGAATATTCCGTTAGTAAAAAATAATTTTTTTGTAGTGCAAATGACATCATCTATTTCACAATGATATTTTATCTCATATTCCACGTATTATATAATTGACGCGTGTGATTATGATCAATGTTTTAATTATCTTCATGTATACAAGGGTTTATTAGTCATTAATTAGAATATAGTATTTTAATAAAAGACAAATTATGAAACACTGAGTGAAACATCATAGGATTTGAAGTGATTATTTCTTGCACCCGTATGCCTCAGTATATATATATATATTAGATTTATAAACTATTATTCTTTCTTAATAAAAATATTAATCATAGTCATATTTCTAATACTATACTGTAATTTTTTTATATTTATTTATGCTAATATGAATAATATTTTTGATTTAAAAGAATAAAGTTTATTAATCTAACTTTTTATGTATTAGAGACCAACTTCAATAAAATTAGGATGTACTTATACAACAAGATTAAGTGGTTATATTTTGTCATATATGTACAAGTTTTACAGCATGTGGCCCAAGATACCTCCAAACATTAATTATATGAACAGTCTTAAGACAGACTATTTTTATATTTTATTAATTAATTACCATTTATTAATAAATATATTATCACTTTTTATTTATACTACAAATTATTCATAAAATAGTTTTATTGATATATTATCACTTTTTATTTATACTAAAAATTATTCATAAAATAGTTTATAATAGTTATGCTCCCCTCGCAAGATTAATAGTATGTATTTGATCCCTAATTATTCTTGTAATTAATTTGTAGGAAATGGTTTCGAAGGTTCTTACCACGATGTGAACCGAAAGACATCGAGAGAATATAATTAGAATGACAAATATAATCAAACAAAAGCTTTTGAAAATACTATTATTCGGACCATAATTTCTTCACGCCACGAAAAAGTATGAGATTCTTGCATATTTATAAATCACATGTACTTTGGTTTGTATTTAATAATACTAAATACTAACTTTGCATGTTCAAAAGATCTTCTTGTGCACGTATTGGGTCAATATTACACCAACTATAAAGATTCTACCTTCCTTCCATCTCATGTTGGCAAGAAAAAATTAAATAAAATATGACTTTCTATTGAGTTTATAGATCATATTATATTGAATCAATACATGGTTCGTGCATGAAATTCGTGTACCGATTATAGACAATTAACTATTGTGTGAAATTGTCATGTAATGAGTTTAAAATTGTATGTGATAAAAATCTAGTTCATATGCAATTCACTCATTTATCCACTGGTCCAATCTGAACGCTTATTCACGCTCAAACACTACCTCCGTTTAGATAACACTTCACCTTGTTATTCTATATATTTAATAAAAATAAAATAAAATTTAATGACCAATTTCTATTGACCTTTTGGATTATTTAATAAAAAGAATAGTGGAAGAAACGGTGATAAAGAATTAGGGTTGGCCAACGGTGAGGGTTTGAGGCAAATAAAGTTTATATAGTTTACAAACTCCACAAAATCTAAAAATAAATATCACTTAAAGTAAAAGCAAAGAATGGTATGAAATTGTCATACGATGATATCATTTTAATTTTTTTAATTAATTATTACTTTTATTATTAATATTATCATTTTTAATAAAAAATGTACCACTATTTATTATACTTTAAATTATTCATGCAATAATTTATTATATACTACTACTCTTTTATGATTAATGGATTTATTTTTTATTTAAAATATTATATTTTTTCATAGTAATTGCATGTTAAATAATTTGTTAATCTCAAGGGAATCCGGTTTCGGCGCCTAATTCGTCGGTCAGTGGCTTTAAAGTTTAATCCATGCTTAGTGGTCCTAATTCCTAAACAAACTCTTACCACATTAATTATTTCTTTATAATCCCTGTATAACTATATATTACGCGGGGGTGGGGGTGATGCAAGAAAGAAAGATAGTTAGTATAATGAATTAAACATTTAAATACGAAAGATTTTCATGCTAAGGTTTGATTTTAAAATATTGTCTCAAAATAAGTTTTAATTTAACGCGCATCTCAAATTAAGGCACCTCTTTTTTTTTTTCTCAAATTAAGATTTACATTTATATATAAAGTCTCAATTCAAGACCAACTAACGAAATTATCAAACAGTATTAACTATTTCTTTTCTTCCTTCTATTTCACATTAACTTAGTGCAAAACTCGTTCACCAAATAAAGAAGAGAAGGGGAAATACATAGGAAATCGAAGTCCACCGAGCCTTGCATCTTGAAAATTGCCTTCAAAAAATTATTATTGCCAATTCAATTTCTCAAACAATAGTAAAAAGAATCATTGGTAATGTAGGAAGAGTATTCGATTTCTGCTAAATTTTCTTAAATAACAACAAAATATTTTCTCTTTCTAAAGTATCAATGGTTGACATCTACACTTAAAAATAAGGATTTAAGTTAGTTGTGTTCATTTTATGCGGATTACATAATTAATGAAATTAAATTAATGAGGATTAATTAAGTTGTTCATGATCGTTTATTAATTCTTCAGTGAATGTGTTTCAACACGAAGAAAAGAAGAAGATGAGAAATTTTTTATATAAATCAATAAATTATCGGTCATCTGAGAGTTGAACGATTGATTCGAAATCAAATGACAGAACTGAAATTTGATGGCTTGAAATTTATTGTATTTATTTAGGGTTCATGTTCATTGAGAAGAAAGAGAAGAAGTATTTGACTCTGTTTGATAATCCTGTTAGTTGGTCTTGGATTGAGACTATCTATATAAATGTAAATCTTAATTTGAGAAAATCAAAAAATGAGAACTTGATTTGAGATAAATGTTAAATTGAGACTTATTTTGAGACAATATATTAAAATCTGTACTTAATATGAAAATCTTCCTTTAAATATTGAGTTAGTCCCCTATAATCCAATTTAAAGTTGAGTTAGTCCCCTGTAATCCGATTCACAGTATAACCCATGTAGTTTCCTTTTTTAATTTAAACTCTAACAATACATAGAATATAATATAATTAGAAAGATGACCATAAGGTTTACACCGTAAACCCAGTTTACTCAAGTATTTGCCAAATATGATAAACACTTGTGTAAACTGGGTTTACATACGTTAATATGTAAACTATGTTACTCTTTAGTACAAAAAAAATTACTTTTTACACATAAATTATTACTCTTTTAAATTAAAAAATTACTCTTCAAATTCTTGTAAATCCTAATTTATGGATTACTTTTTAGTACATAAAAAATTACTCTTTAGAGACATGAATTATTACTCTTCTATATAGAAATTATTACTCTTCAAAAAGTAATTCTTTTATATATACTAAAGAATAAATTTTAAAAAATAAAATTTATATGTAAACCCAGTTTACATGACACCCACTCTTCAAATTATAGCATTAGTTTGTTACGGTGTTCGATTATATACTACAAAAAAGTATTTTTTAGCAACGGAAATTCCAATGAAATTCAATCCGTTGATAATTATCAACGGAATAACAACAAAAATGACATTTTTCCTTTAGCAATTGAATGCCAATGATTTCTTCTCTATTTTACCAACGGAATTCAATATGTTGGTAATTACCAATGGATTACCAACGAAATCATTATATAAATTACCAACGGAATTATTAGCAACGGATTACCAACGGAATAATTTATCAATGGAATTGAATTTTCATTGCTAAAAAATTACCAATCACTACTTTACCAACAGATTCCGTTGTTAAACAATTTTTTTAGTGATATATTTCGAAATTAGAGCAATTAAGTCATGCACACAATTATGCATCCAATTAAAATACTAATATTTAATTACTTAATGCATTTTATAGAATTGAAATTAACATTTACCTTAGAAATAGAATGATTTAATTTTTAAAAATACCATTAATTCCGTTATGTGAAATTATAGAAGTTGAGAAAATTGAGTAGTTGATTTGTTTTGACATTACCAACTATACCACATCACGAGGATCACAAAATAATTAAGCAAAAAAGATGCCTAAAATAATTATACTTTCTACTTTATTTAATTAGGTTGAATGTTTGACAAAACTTTAATTTCCCAAAAAATATTAAATTGCGACAACTTCCAAACATTTTTCTTGCAAGCAAACGAAAGAATTCATTCGTGTTTTGAAAATCTTTTTAAGGAAATATAATTAAGGAGTCTTCTTTAAATTGCCATTTGCCTAATTATTATCATTTAATTAAACCCAACAAACTTCACCCTAATTATATACCTGGCGTAAAAACGACTTTTAAACTATAAAACCTAATTGGGCAAGAAAAACATAATTGGGGGCAGTCATGACAATTTTACATTTTTTTTAGTTAGTTATTTTTTTTTTAATATTATTACTTTTTATTTTTACGAGAATTTGTTCATGAAATAATTTATTGCATTATTATCACTTCTCACCTATTGATTATCAAATTTATCAAATTTCATCTTTCTCACCGAAATCATCTTGTAAGACGTTTCAAACAAGATTTTGCCAACATAATTAGGAGTACATATAATAGATTAATTGATTGTTTTGACTTGTTGTATTTTTAAGAAAGTAAAAACTTCTTATGTGAAATTCCAAAATAGAATGAGTACCGAAAGGTCACCATTTTATTATATTGGACGTTCCATCCAAATGTCATTATTTCTCACTTTTAGCAAAAAGGTACAACATGTGGTCCATCACTCACTACAAATACAACTATCCACTACACATAAAATAATAATACTTCTTAATCTTCGCACAAAAAGCAACCGGTAATGTTTGGACGGGACGGGGAGTATTTATTATGGAAACCAAATTAAAAAGTTAATTTTACACGTCATGAGCTAATCTAAAAATTTGGAACAGCTTAAATTAAAATTAAAATATGAATGTCTCACAAGATCTTACAATTAACCTTTATCAAATTCCATATTTATTTGCTAATTATAAAATTATATATATATAAAAAAAAGGGGACAAATATTACATGAGACAATTTAAAGGTAAGAATTTAGTGAATAATTCTCCCTCCATCTCATTTTACTATATTGAGTGACACATCCAATTATTTTTATTTTTCCCATTTAATAAAAGAGTATCATGTTTTATCGAAAGATTCTCATTTTACAATATTGAATGTCATATTCAAATATCTTTATTTTTTTCTTTCAATAAAAAAATTCTACATATGACCAATCACTCACTAGCTACTAACACAATTATCCATTATATAAAATAGTAATACTATTTAACACGTGCAAAACACAAATGAAAATTTATAAATGGAACATGGATGGTGTAACATTATCTCGTCGTCCTAAAGATGAAGGAGAAAAATGTAAAAAGAAAGGTTTGGAAGTAAAATGGAAGCGTCGATAATGTTCGCAGGCAGGGAAACAAAAGACATAGAAGTGAAACCTACGACACCTTAGTGCACACCACCCCAACACCACACGTTTATAATTTTTTAAAAAATAAATTATAAATAGATGGGTGAATTAATATTTGTGAATAATTATGGTAAACGTGGCTTGTTCACACTGTATTAAGACTACCCCATCCGTAACCGGTTGCTGAGGTGGAAATTATTGTAAGAAAAAAAGAAAATCAAAAATGCCAATTAGATAGCAACCGGTTGGGGTTTTGAGTGTCAGAACAACCCACACCACAAACCATCAACCCATCTACCCAACCAATCAACTTGTGACATTTGTCACATTATAATAAATTTTAATTATATTTTATGAACATAACTTAAAATCTTTATATATGATATATAATTTATTTTTATTTTATAAAAAATTGATCTAAATTTTTATTTTTTTCTTTTCTACAAAAAGAGTATAATATTGACACATTTTAAATTATTTAAAAAATTTTGAATTTAATTTCATGTTAGAGTTCAAATATTATTTTGTGTGTTTTCGTAATAATTTTCTTGCTATAATTGTAAAATGTAGAACTAAAATAAATTTTAAATATGAAATTATTATAGTTTTAAATATATAATTTAAAAATTATCAAAATAGTGTATAATTTTATATTAATAATTATAGTGTATATATATGTAAAAGAGAGAGAAATGAATATTTTATTAAAAAGTTGGGTTGGGTTGGGTTGT
This sequence comes from Pogostemon cablin, assembly GCA_023678885.1. Classification (NCBI taxonomy): domain Eukaryota; kingdom Viridiplantae; phylum Streptophyta; class Magnoliopsida; order Lamiales; family Lamiaceae; genus Pogostemon; species Pogostemon cablin. The sequence goes on along the minus strand of CM042993.1, from coordinate 3,897,322 downwards.
TGATGGAGTATTAAAATTTTGAGATTGAGTTGGGTTGCGAATTGTATATGTGGATGTGAGAGAAATAAATATTTTATTGAATGATTGGGTTGTTGTGGGTTGTTGATGTGGATAGTCTAAGGGTGGTACGTGGGGTCATGCCACGCCACACGAATACTATTGCCTCTTTGGTCGGCTTATTCTCCTTCTCACCCTAAAATATAAAAATATAAAAATAAAAATAAAATAATACTCACCCTAAAATATAAAAATATAAAAATAAAAATAAAATAATAATGGAGATTTCATACTACTCCATTCGATAACGTACAATGAAGTATTATTGGTGTACCCGGGGCCTCAATACCTCTGTTCTGAGGATTGGGGCCCCATGCCCCTCTTTTGAGAATTGTGTTATGGGAATTGGGGCCCATGCCCTTCTTTTGAGAATTGGTGGAGAAGGTAAATTGCGTGGGTTCACTGTTTAACTTGTGCTTATAAGAGGTCAAATTCATGCCAAAAGCAGGATTCGAACCCCCACCCTGCATCAACCAAGCTCAGTTGGAAAGTCTTTCCACCATCTCCTTTACCACTTGAGCTATGCTTTAGTGAAGTATTATTGTATGTAAAGTAAGGTGTTGTATTAATAGTGAGTGGTTGGTAAATATAAGACATTTTTACTAAAAAGGAAAATGAATACCTTTAAAATAAATAATCAAAATAGCAAAATGAATACCTTATAAGCGGATGGAGGGATGTTAGGCTTTTATTGCGCACTCCAATTAAATCCCCAAATGTAGGGATGCCAATTATAATGGCAAGTACCCCAGTTAAAATAAATATCGTTCCCATTGAGACAATTGATTATTTATTTAATTTCTATCATTCTTTAACCAGAATTGTGGTAACCAATTTCCAAGTGTTTAAATATGTTTAATTACTAACGTGTTGAAATAATAAATATAAAATTAAATAAAAGCAAAATTTGTTTCAAGGTTGTTCAAGAGAAATTTAATAGCTCTAAGGTTTCAGGTGTAGTGCAATTGATTTGGTCTCCTAGACGTCCTATTGTTCATTCATACTGTTTTAATGGAAATACATTATAAGATAACGCGTGAAGAGTTTTGAACCTCCTTCCTAGATACTAATAAGGCGAATTTCATAAACCTCCGGATGACCAATTTGACTAACATATATTTTCTGAAAGTACTATTCAAACATATTTACTTCCTACTTGAATTCTTAATTGCATTGTTTCACTAAAAATATCAAATATTTTATTTATCAGTCCTTAGGATTATCGTGTTCACGGGCAAACTACTATAATCCCTAGCAAACAAACAATATTAAACACGAATGCACACAAGCTAACACAATATACTACGCATCACGGGCAACATCAATAGCATGCTATGAAGACGCTACAATCATGTAATAAAGTCCGGATAAATCAAATAAATAAGAAACTTAATAGCATGAATTAACAATAATAGTCTAGGGTTCCCAAATCAATTACCCTAACCTTCAATCCTTAGAACTGTAAAGGGTTTTTAGCCCATGAAGTTACAAACAACCTTCATGACTATCAAGTTCATAACAAAATCAACAATTGAAAAGATAAGAAGAAATACGAAACCCTAGTGTCACGTGGTTTACGTTCTTTCCCCATCTCTCCGATTGAATTGCCTCTCTCAACAGCACTTGAATCTACTTCCGGACCGATGGGATGGATGGATGGATGATCTGGTGTGTGTGGATGGATGGATGGGTGGTGCGTGAATTGAATTCACATTGTATTGTTGTGGTGAATGATCCGTCTCTTTTCTCCAAGTGATCTGATCCTTTTTATACCTTTTTTCACGAAAATTAACTTGAATGGGCTGTTTTTACACGTTGTCACGCACAGGGAATCAAAAATCTCAATTTTTGGCCCAAAATAACCCAACACGAGTTGGCCCTACGTAGCTCGAGTTACCCAACTCGACCAGTGTTGCACCAATATGACTCGAGTTAGCAACTTGAGTTGCTGCCTGTCAACTCGAGTTGTGATGCTCTGCATCCTGGATCACTTCCGGACCTCAACACGACTCGTGTTGCAAGTCGTGTTGGCTCCTATAACTCGTGTTGGCTCTCTGGATGATTTTTGGACGCTGTTCTGCCCCCTACTCGACTCGAGTTGCAAGTCAAGTTGGACCTTGCAACTCAAGTAAGCTCTCTGGACGATTCTGGACACTTTTCGGGGCCTAACTCAACTTGTGTTGCAAGTCGTGTGGCAACTCGAGTTGCATGTTGCAGCTCGAGTTGGGTCTTTTTAGCCCCGTTTCTTGCTCGTTTTCATTCCTGCTTTATTTCTACCATATTTTAACCTTCAAAACTCAATAAAACCCATTAGTAACACCATAATCATGTAAAATATGTAGATTGCGCAATCCAACACGAATGTATGGCCTTATTCTAATAAAAATAAGATATTATAAGACCAAAAAGACGTAAATTTTCACTCTCATCAACCCCCCAAACTACCATGTTGTTCGTCCCCGAACAACGAATTCAAAACTAGAGAGAAATGAGAGTTGAAATTCTATAGCAAATAAGGGATCACCTATATCCAAACCAAGATAATATACTCAAATGACAAAATTATTATTCAATTGAACATGCACGTCAAATTAGTCACTTCCCATTTCAGAATGCTCATCTTCCACTCTTACAGATAGTATTTGCACTCATCGCTCAAGTGTGAGCTATTTACTCTCATGACTAATATACATACACTCAAATCAATTCACATGCACGCGTAACCATAAGCTTGACAATCATCTAAACTCTCCACTAACTCCAAAGACTTAACGATGAGATCACAAAGGACTAGCTTAGGGTTGTAACGTTAGCTCTTTGGACAAGGGTAGGTAAATATATGATAAGTGACTCAATCACTAGTAGAGAATCAACTGTGGAGATACATTTCAACAAATATACTTGACAAATCAATCCCCTCTTTTTTTTCTCTCTTTCAATTTTTTTCATCAATTCAATCCCCCTTTACTTTCAAGCATCAACGTCTTATTTTCATTTCTTTCTTTTCTTTTTTTTCAATTAGGGTACCTTCAGGCACTACCCTATAACTGGGGTACCAGTTTCAGGTAATACCCTTTTTGCAAATTTTAACCATCCTTTACTTCCAATCACTATCCATCAATATTTATCTTTCCAATTTTTTTTTTCACACTACACCAATCTTTCTCCTTTATTTCTCTACTAGGATAGGTATTAAAAAGGCCTTTAAAGAAATAATTTGGCTATCTTCATAGGCTTCCAACGAAATAGGCTTATAAGCTCAAATAGGAAACAATGGATTAAATTTCAAGGTAGGATAAATATTTGGCTAGTGACTCAATAAAGAACAAAATGGCCTAAAGTCATTTCCCATCATCTAATCAATCATCTAGTCTCAAGTAGATTAAGAGTCAAGTTCTAGAATACATGCATTTGAACGATACTCTCAAGAAATAAACCAACCATGTATGTTCATGATTCATTGAAGCTCAAATCTCACATGGGTTTAACGGAATAATGAGCACTCCTACATAGGCTTATGAACCAATTTTAATACATGCAACAATCTTAAGTATTTCAACATCCAAGTACACATCTAGCTGGATCATCACCATTATACCATAACACCACATTATCACAATTTCAATTTAATCAAGTGCTTCAAAATATCCAACAATCATCATGGAGAACCAACAATTAACCACATAATCACTAGGATTAACACGCAACAAACACAACTAAACGACACACAACTGGACAATCACAAAAAATTGACATCTCAATATCATCAAATGAATCAAAAATACTAAAAAATCACAAAAAATTAATCATCCAAACACACAACACAATAAAGCAATGAAGCAATTGGTGCTGTGAGACACAAGTATATACGTATCCCCCCAAACTTAGATCAAACAAAGTGAGGGAATAAGTTTGAAAAGAAGTATGCACTGCAGTCGAGCAACACCTAATAAAATTCCTACATTGATACAGACTCAATAAAGTAATAAAACGGGAGGGTCGGTCCCCCAACAGGCGCTCATGTTTAACGTCGGAGAGTCATGACGGATACCTCTTTCTTGAACTACTGACTCGGAGTACAGTCCTCTTGCATTCGTACCTCCAAGTACTTCCTTCCTCTATCATTGGCAACTACAACCACCTCACCTCTCTTCGTCACCAATACAGGATCCTCCTTGTTAAAACACGGACTGCAAAAGTTAGAATGCTCAACTTCCATATAAAAAGAAAAATCTGGAGGTAAGTCAGGAGGCTTCAAATATGGATCATCCATATTTCCTGCAATCAAAGCATTATCAAACATAACATCAGAGTTAGTAATAGGAAAAATAAGAGATCCGCTTGCTTTGTCGATCTCCTCTACTACAACTCTCTTCTCCTCATAATCAACCTTCTCGGCTGCAGGTCTCCTTTTCTCTTCATCAACACCCTTCTTATTATGATTCATGTCAGCTGTGGTCCTCCTTAGCTGTACATCCCTGACATCTCCTAATGCAAGTAGCTTCTCAAGGTATTCAAAACTCGCATCATTGGACAAACTCTCAAACTCAGCATCAGACGAGGCAAAGTTCTCATCATGCTCTGTGTCCACTACATCCACAGACTTGCATTGCTGCTGATTTTTAGGCCACTGCATCTCCTTATTCAACAAGAAAACCACTTCTTTATCATTGGCGCTATGCTTTGAAATGGGATGAAGGGAGTAATTTATATATAAAAAAAACTAAATGATATCATCATTAAAAGAATTCCTCATTTTCGTTTCCAACTATAATTATTTTTTTTCCTTTCTCTTGAAAATAGATTTCATGTTTGCTTATGATCAATGAACATTAGAAATTGCATGTACTTATTCGATGATTAACATATTATTACTGATAACCTTTAAGTTAAAAAGATGAATTAAATTAAATCGTATAAGATATAATATCATGTTTTTTAAACTATCGTTGTTATCAATGAATAGGAGTATTACCCATTTGAGAATATTATAATTATTCATAAGTCAAAAAAAAAAAAAGAGTTTAAAAAACAGAGCAACTCTCGCCAATCGCCATCTTGTATTTGATATATTGTTTATGTACGCTGTCATACTTTGATTAAAGTATATAAGTATATGTAATGTGACGCGTGACATAAATTAATTAATATCATGTACTAGGAATTCGAGATGAATTGAAATGAATTAAATATATTTTATATTTATCAATTTACTCCAAACTAATTAATTTGAAAATGAGTAGCCACACCAGTTATCTTGATGAGAAACAAAAGCATGTGTTTGCCAAACATCTTGACCAAATTGAGAAAATGATTGGTGGTCTAATTTAGTGAATCACCAAATTTCAAAGGGCCAATAGAAATTATTTCACATGTCACCAATGGCTATGATTCAATTACTAGAGTTGGAAGACACAAATAGAATTATACAAATTATTGGGACACATATCCACCAATTATTACTATTATTATTACCACACATAATCTCCTGCGGGAGGAGATAAAATAATTTATTATTAAAATATGATTGTTATATTAGTAAAAATTTAGTTAAAATATGATTTCTAAAAATATAATAAATGATACACTAAAATATAATTTCAAAGTGTTATAATATAATTCGCTAAAATATAATTATTGATTAATAAATTATACTCTACTATAATTCACTAAAATCATATTTTAATACATAATTATCATATTTTGATAAATCATATTTATAAATTTTTAATTTATCTATGTAATAATCATATTGTATTCATATAATATTTATACAACCTCATTTCACATCGACCCATTTCATGATAAGAGAGTGCCCCTTATTATTATTATTATTTTGAAGCAAATATTAGTCTTTAATTAAAATTTTCAGTAATTTCATTACGTTAATGAAGTAAATAAAAATAATTTGCCCAAAATTACAATTTGCTAGCTGCCACTTTCTCCATATTCTTTTCACATGGCTTGTTTAATTAAAACTTTCTTAAGTAATTAGTGGGGGAAATTATAAAGGGATTTGGTGAGATATTGTTTTTCTTGAAGTTATTGAGTAAGATGCATGCATTATTTGGATTCCCATGCATTATTTATTTTTGACTAATTACGTTCTTTAATTGGTCATTTTCAGGGAGCTTCTTACAACTTATTATGTTAATCATTCTTTAATTGTGGTATGGAGAATTTAAGATTTGATTCCTTGTATAAATCAATTTGTTTAATTTGGGAGTGAATATAACTAGTGATGATACCAATTTTCTTTTTAGTTTAAATTTAAGTCACATTTGTTACGCGAGTTCTAGTTTAATTTAATACTTCTAAATCACAAAAGAACTCTTTGTAAAGATTACTTAAATATTAATAATAATAATAATAATAATAATATTATTATTATTATTATTTGTTGGTGTGAGATCCATGTAGATGAAATATGAAACGGATTCAAGTTCAATGCATCACATAATATTAAAATAATTAAAGTTTAACTATAAATGCACGACAAGCAATTCATGTGCCCAAATTCTAAGAATTAGTCTTTAATTTGTAAAATCAGTTTATATGCCATTTGAATTTTATTTTAAGAATATAAAATTCTAAAACCATCATTAAGCTCTAAAGTCAAATTTTGGGGAAAATATTGAGAGATTCTCTTGTGACACGGGTTATTTGTGAGATGGGTGAGAGACGAATCGATCAATTACTAAAATATGCTTATTGTATAGATATAAGTATGCTCATTTGTAGTTAAAAGTATGTTAATAATAAATCATATTATAACACACTAAAATCATACTTTAATACATAATCTATCATACTTAAGAAAATATATTTTAAAAAACATTGAACATACTTTATCTATACAATAAGCATACTTTATTGATGGATCGGCTCGTCTCACATCCGTCTCACATAAGAGATTTTGTCAAATTGAGAGTCTAAAATGATATACATTAATTATAATAATTAAAAAAATCCTAAAACACAACATTTAATTGACTAATTAGGGCAAAGAGTAAAGTGGGAGTTTTAACTTTAAAACCAGTACAATATAATCCATTTTTAAGTTACAATTAGCAATCAGCTTTAGAGAGTTGGTTTAAAATTAAATGTCTCATCACCAATTAGTCGGCAGTGTATTCTCTTATTAATTTCTCCATTCATTTTGCCAATCTATCTTTACTAGTACAAAGTAAAATGAGATGTGACAAATGAGAGTCGTATAGAAAGCAACTTCAATATTGCAAGATTCTTTTTATTTTCATTACTTATTTTTTATATTAACTCAAAAATAAATAAACATATATATATTATAAACAATATTCTTAGTTCACGTGATATCTCAAAAAATCCTACTAGTAAATTAGCCAAGAATTTGGATCACTGACTCATTGTAAAACTCCTCTCTATTTTATCAAACAAAATTCAGTTGGTGTTAGTAATTATTTACGGTTTGACAAAAGAAAAAAAATATTTATCTTTTAATAATGAAATATCAGTTGATTTATAATGTTTTTATCAATAAAAGAATTTCCATTGTTATTTACCAATAAAATTATAATTAATAACATATTACAACAAAAATATTCATAGATGAAAGAGAATTTTTTTTTGGTAAAAAATCATCCACCAACGTTTTACCAACTAATTTTATTGTTAATCAAATTCAACAAAAAAATTAATTTTTTTAAAAAAAGTATTTAGAGTGTAAATAAGTTGAGTTGAAAGCAGGACAGTTCAATTTTGTTTGAAATTTAAAATATATTTTTGACCTTATTTGATATGCAATCGAAATGTGCTTGAAAAAACTTTTAATATAATCACACATAACCCAAAATCGAGTAATTTAATTTAATTTAATAATTTAATAATTTAACACTTACTTTTACTTATAGCCATGAATTGATCGAGTTCGAACAGAATTTTTAATTTTATGAAAGAATAATTTAATTTGATTTTCTCTGTCCCCAATGTATTTTTATATAATAATAAAAAAAATTCTCCTTTGAAAAAGAGATTAAATTAAATAAATTTTTTTGTACTTATATAACTTTAATCAACCTCGGGTGATAAACTATTTGAAAAATTATTCATATAGTATATAATTTATTTACATAATTATTTAAAACAAATCAAAATTAAAAAAAAGTTGTGCGTGTCGATTGAGTGTGCGAGAGAATTAATAGTCGGCCCACAGTTAGAAACGTGGGTTAGAACCAATAATTGGCCCACTTGGCAACTGGACGCAGTTATTTAAATTTCCTACTTATTTCTCAAGTTAAATCAACACTACTGCTAATTAATTGAATTCATTAAATTCTAAACTTAAATAATGATTATGTTACTGCTATAATGATTGGAGTAAGTATTGGTTGACAACTAACTGCCAGGTTTAATAAAAAAAAAAAAAAAAGGCATTTTCAGGTATTTTTGGAATTATTCATGATGAATTTATAATGGTCAGTGGGTCCAATTATTGAGGTTGTAGAATTTTTTTTTTCCTTTTCTATTTCCCCCAATGTTTGGCATTACATAATTGTGGAAAGTTGCTATCAGATACCTTGCAAAATTATATGATAGTTGGACAAATTAATATTTAAACGCGTTTACTAAAAGGCGACTACGCAATTATGGTAAGTAGGTGATTAATCCATTCGATACAGATTTCATATGTATTGTTGCATTTTTTTTTATTACATCTTTTGTTACATGTGTTAGATGGTGACATCTATACGTAAAGAATTTTTTAGGCTTGAGTATAGATTTTATTATATTTCACGCTTCAATTATCAAACGGTTTCCAACAAAATATATAATAAAAAGAAGTTAATAACAAGAAAAATGATGAATTTTATTCTTATTACAAATTAATCATCACTTTTATGAAATTAAAGAAAAGAATCTCACCTTTAAACATGGTGGCAAAATGAATCACAACGAGCAATAAATGCTTACCCGACTATTGTCTATTGAGTGCATTTTACAACAATGTTTAAAAGTCGAGTTATTTTTTGTAATTTATTAAATATTGGGATCAATTTACAATAAGAATTACATTCATAATTTTTCTTACGATTAATCCTAAAAAAATTAGACAAATTCTCCTGTGAGACGTTAAATATGTGAGACGGTTGGTGAGACGTATTAAAGTATGTCTATTATATAGATAAAGTTGTTTAATTATTTTTAAAGTATGTTTTCTAAAATATGATAAATGATTAATTAAAGTATGATTTTATGGTGTTGTAATATGATTTATTATTGGCATATTTTAATTATAAATAAGCATACTTTACTTATATAATAAGAATAATTTAGTAATGGGTCGACCCGTTTCACAACCGTCTCACAAAAACCCGTCTCACAAGAGAGTAACTCAAAAAATTAATGCGAATCTGAGTACATAAAAATTGAATACAAATTAATATACACAATGCTAAATAAAATGGATAGGTCTTGCGTGAGACCGTCTCATGTGAGACCATTTTTAAAATTTTAAAATATTTATCACTTTAGTTATAAAACATTATCACTTTCGCTATAAAATTTTATCACTTTTTATTTATACTATAAATTGTTCATGAAATAACATTATCACTTTTCATTAATTCATTATCATTTTTTTTTAAAAAAGTTATCACTTTCTGACCGTCTCACGTAAGATATGGTCTCACATAAGTCTTTACCAAATAAAATTAATACACATTGAAATTAACTTCGTATATAATATCAACTAAATCAACTTATTATTTTAATATTCTTCTTACGATATTTAATTCTTATACATAGAAAATATCCCAAAAGCAGTCGTGAGAGAAGGAACTTCAAAAAAGTTTCCTCTCTCCTAATGATCCTAAACTTCAATTATATACACACCATGCCAAATTAAAGTCACAATTTAATAATCATAATTATATTTATAATCGTAATAATTATAACTACTACTATTATTTAAGCCTTTAAGGTGTGACTTCAATAACATCTCGTATCGCTATCCAATAATAATAATATCTATTGAAAATTGATTAAAAAAGAAAAAGAATGGATTGCATGGCTGAGAATGTGACAAATAACCAACAAAACTGCCACTGCTCCAACACTCTTTCGGTCTTGATGTGCCCATTTTAATGCTCACATTTAAATAATTATATTCATTATTATTTTCTTTTAATATTAAAAAATTATACGAACTAATATATATTAATATAAACTCATGTAATTTATATATTAGTGCCAATTTCTAATATGAGAAGAAAATATTATATGTCTAATTTTATGTGGATTAATTTGATTTATTTTTTTAGTGATTTATTTAAGATAAATATAATGTGAGTTTTCCCTAACTATCACCACTTATGCTGATTAATTGCATATCGCATTCACTATTTACATTTATGTATTGCATCCTTTGTTGGTCCAATAAAGACACCATCTTTTAATTTTATGATAAAAATAGAATCAACCAAAAGGGGAATTATTCCTTGATAATTTTAAAGATGGGATATGCGAAAAGAGTTATTAAAATAAAATAAATAAATAAAAAAAAAAAAACAGGAATAATGTTTTGATATATATATATATATATATATATATATATATATATATATATATATATATATATATATATATATATATATCAACATTAAATTGTTTCTTGGTTTCTTTGAAAAAATTCAATTAAACATAGTATATGCTTATATTTCTATCATATTAATTATGCATACGTAAATTAGTAGCCTATTTAATTATTGGGGGTTTTCAGAAAATAATAATTACTACTATTAGTTTATTTATTTATTATTATATCAAACTAAATAATTTTCCAAACTATCTAATTTGACACTTCGATTTATCCAAACTAAATACTCCCCATCCAGTGACGGTGCTAGGATTTTTATCCAGGGGGGTCGATTACTTAATAATATTAATAGAAAAAACATCTCCTTTTGCTCGACAAACAATAATAATACTACTCTAAGAAATAATAAAAGTAGATTTAAAAATGTAAAAAATGAAATAAAATATATCCAAAACAAAATATAAAATGAGGTTTGAGAAGCAAAATTGAAAAATGAAAGGTGAAAAAAGAATAATTATACATGTGATGGAAAAATATAAAAATAATTAAGTAAAAATATAAATGTAAATAGGTTTTAAAATATAAAATAAGGGTTATCACCACCTAAATTTGAACTTGTGACCTCTAATTGAGGCATGAGCACACATTCCATTAAGCCATCCAACTTCTTTTTGTAATAATTAACACATATATAGTAAAAAATAGCAAAAGTTGAGGGGGGGCCAACGCCCCCCTTGCCACCAACGTGGCACCGTCCCTGCCCCCATCCCATCAAAAGGTCCCCATTTTATTTATTATATTGGTGTCTCTTCTAAAAGTCCATATTTTTCCTTTATAGTTAAAAGATTTTATATATGATTCACCATTTACTACTAATGCAACTACCCACTACATATAAATTAATATTAATTCTTAATTTACATAAGAACTTATGGATGGAACGAAGAGAATATTTTTCCTGACCACACTTGCGTGAGACTATCTTAGAATGAAACAATTTTACGTGTGTTTAAATAATTATCACTTTTAATTAAAGATATCATCATTTTTTTAATAAAATATTATAAACTATATTACAAATTAATCATAAAATAATCTATTGCAATACTATCACTTTTCATAAACTCCATAAATTTAGATATAATTTTTTTATTAAAATATTAGCACTTCTTATACTCGTTTCTTCTCATTTCAGATGATACACTTTTATTTTTTGTTGTCCCACAAAAGTTTTCATCTACCTAAAAAATTAAACGCAATCATCATACCCAATACACTTTATTTATAAAAATATCACTTTTACCTAACACACCTAACACATTCTATCATTTACTCTATTTATTAATAATAATAAAAAGTACTATTATATCCATAAAAAATATCACTTTTCTTAATTTTTGTATTGAGATGAGGCGCGGAATTAAATGGGACGAAAAGATTACTGAAACTTTTTCTATAAAACGGTTACATTTTTCTTACACCGGATTTCCTGCATCATTTTCGTTCATCATCTTCTGTGTCACACATTAAGTGATTGACACGTAAGAGAGGAAATAAATCCAACTATTGCCCTCTAGGGTTTAAGCTTTAGGGCTTTAGGGTATAATTTCTCTTTTCTACGTGTCGTCGATCTAAATGATGTAGCATAGAAGATGATGTACCAAAATGGCACAAGAATCCAACCGCCCTTTTCTATTGAAAAATTGTGCATGTCAACTTTATCTTTCGTAACAATATTATTATTAATTAATACACACCTACAAAATATTAGTAGATTAATAAAACAGAGTGTATAATGACTAATGAGCAAGGTTTAGATAATCTATGGAAAGCAGTATTACACTTTATATCACTATAATTAATTCTTCTTAAAAGTTTTTTTTTTTTATCGACATAATTATATCGTTTTTAATTAACATCTTTTTGGCCTTACACATTATTATATGCTTTAAACATTAGAGATTTGCAAGTACGTGCGTACGTATACATTAGTCCTAAGTTAGCTTTCACAGACAAAAATATTAAGTGACGACATAATTATAATTAATTACTAACACATAATCATAATGTTCTTACAATGTACAACTCTTTTTCTTCACGCACTGTGCATCTTTTGTGACACATACTGTACGTATCTTTTGCACTTATTATTTTAAGGCAAAACTTGTGTGAGAACGCATGGAGTGGTAACTGGTACTCAGTTTTATATATAATCGATGAAAAGTGACGACAGTAATGTAAATATTTTATGAATAATTTATAATATAAATGTAAAATAAAGTAATTTTAAAAGAGAAATAATAACATACTGTATTTAATAAAAAAATAATCTAATTACGAAAGCATAAGATAGTCTTATTGTTAAATGGTCTCACCCGAGTTTACCCCTTTTTTTTTTAATCGGAAAAAGTTAGTTGTTAGTACAATTAGTAGTTAGTACACGGGAAAATTTCACATTTGGTCCCATAAGAATTCCTTCAATTCAATTATAGTCCCGTAGGAATATACTAGTCCATAGCTAGCGGTTTTGGTCCCATAAGAATATTATAATCGAAAATTTTCATTCCAAATTAACTTATGTTATTATAAACTACCAAATTTATATTATTTTCTGTGTTTCAAAATAGACATAGTCCGTTTTGATCTTGTTAATGGTTCAGAATATTTCATCAACTATTAACAATTTAGATGAAAAATTCCTATGGGACTAAATCTGCCAGTTTTGGGACCTTTTTGACATTGAGCAATTCTTATGGGATTAAATATGAAATTATCCCATTAGTACACCAACTCTCCATACACACTTCCTCCTATTCGTTTTCAGTGAGAATCGAACATAGGTCTCCCACCTTAGTGAGGAACGTACCCGAGTTTACCCCTTATTTTAGATATAACTTTTCAAATGATTGTTAGCTACCTAAAGTTAAATAAAATTAAAAATAAACTACCATTGTTACCGACTAATTACTGTTAAGCATAATTAGGTGAATTAAGAAACATGAATAAGTTAAACAAAGAGATAAACTCGAAAATTTTTTTATCCCAAGTGCCTGAAAGTACTGATCTATAGTTAATCCTTATCTGATAAATGTAGTATCTTTTTTCTTTTTTGTTCTGGTGATGAATCATTATAAACAAAACAAAAAAAAAAAACATGTCATAAACTTTAAAGAATTTCTGCAGTTTAAAAATCTAATCCTTTGTCTGAAAACTGTGTGGTCGGCATATCCATCAAATTCTGGACACAGTAGAAAAGTTTTGAAATTAATAGTATTTCTTTATTTATTTATTTGCCTTAAATTAAAATCCTAGAAATAATAATGGCCTGTAAAATTAGGGATTGTTGTCACATCTTTATGATTAGCTTTCTCCATGGATACATCTGCTTTCCCTTTTTATCTTCATCTGGATAATGACTCCTCACAAGTGTCAAAAAAAGAAAGAAATAATAATTATATACTTTTATATATACTATATTAATATAGTTTTTTTTATATATATTAGTCTATAAGATATTGATTTTATTTGATTATAGTATTGTTTATTAATTGAATATCAAGGGTAGTGAGCAGCTGAGATATAAAAAAAATTCTTATTGATAGAGAAAAATAATTTATTTTTATTTTAAAAGTGTTTTTAGTTTAAGTTATATGGGTATTATCTGAATGTATATTATATGAATATATATAGACATTTTGCCTACATGTATATACAGGTTTCATTTTTATTTTGGCTCATGAATATGCATGTAAATAATGTAAAGATAATACTATGCGATAAAAAGAGGGCTAGAAAAACTAATCTACACATTATTATATTGGGATAATTTCATATTTAGTCCCGTAAGAATTGCTCAATGCCAAAAAGGTCTCAAAACTGACAAATTTAGTCTCATAGGAATTTTTCATCTTAATTGTTAATAGTTGACGAAATATTTTGAATCATTAATGAGACCAAAACGGACTATGTCTATTTTGAAACACAGTTTATAATATAAATCTGGTAGTTTATAGTAATATAAGTTAATTTGAGATGAAAATTTTCGATTATAATATTCTTATGTGACCAAAACCGCTAGCTATGAGACCAATATATTCCTACGGGATTATAATTGAATTGAAGGAATTCTTATGGGATCAGATGTGAAATTTTTCCCAAAATATATACATGCTCATTATTTAATGGGAAAATATCATATTTGGTCCTATAAGAATTCCTTCAATTCAGTTATAGTCCCGTAGGAATACACTGGTCCCATAGCTAGCAGTTTTGGTCCCATAAGAATATTATAATCATAATTTTTGAAAATTTTCATCCCAAATTAACTTATATTATTATAAACTATCAGAATTATATTATTTTCTGTCAATCAAAATAGACATAGTTTATTTTGGTCTTGTTAATGGTTCGGAATATTTCGTCAACTATTAACAGATTTGATGAAAAATTCCTATGGGACTAAATTTGCCAATTTTAAGATTTTTTTGGCATTGAGCAATTCTTACGGGACTAAATATGGTCCCATAGGAATTTTTCATCAAATCTGTTAATAGTTGACGAAATATTCCGAACCATTAATAAGACCAAAATGAACACGTCTATTTTGAATGACAGAAAATAATATAAATCTGATAGTTTATAATAATATAAGTTAATTTGGGATAAAAATTTTCAAAAATTATGATTATAATATTCTTATGGGACCAAAACCGCTAGCTATAGGATCAGTGTATTCCTACGGGACTATAATTGAATTGAAGGAATTCTTATAAGACTAAATGTGATATTTTCCCATTAAATAATGAGCATGTAATATATTTTGTTTAAATAATCAAAAATAATATTTTTAAAAAGGAATATAGCGTTTTTTTAATTTTTAATGTAAAAAATGGAATATAGAGTTAAAGATAAATTATTGAATTAATTGCATTTTTTAGTTGAATGTAATGTAAAATAGAATCTAATACTAGGAATAGTTTACCATTTATTCAAATTCAAACTAAGAGTCCAATTAGGATGTACCGGGTGCATCGGAGCACCTGGACAATCTTAATTGTTAGATTAATATACAATTCAATCTTAATTATTAAAAAAAATTAATTAATTTTTTTAAAAACAAAAAACTACCCACTACCTATTTTAACCAAATGTGCACCCCAAAACTACCCTCAAATTAAACTCTATTAAAATGGGACGTCGCTAAAAGAAAATTATGCTTTGTGACCACAATTTTCGGTTGCGAATACCCTTATAATGCAATTATTATTTTAGCTTGAGAAAATTGTAAAATCAGTTTGGTAATTTATATGTTCTTTGGAAAAATACTACTAGTTATTTATCTTTTTATTTTACATTTTTGGACCTTTAATTTTGTAATCGTAAATTAATCATATAACTTTTAAAAATTATGTTGATCCTCAAGTGGTTACAAAATTATCGAGGCTAATAAATTAAAGAGTGAGTCTCTTGTGCGTTCGGACACACGAATTTAGATCCGTGCTTCTTTGCAATTTTCGTGCCCCTTTACAAAGCAATACAAAAATTTAAATAGAATAAGAAGGGGAAGGGTTGTGTTCACATTGAAATACGAACTGTGTCCCCGTGTTTTGGGGGCGCATGAACTTTTGCCTAAATAAAAAGGTGTTAGTGTGCAAGTGAGAGCATGAAGAACTCATTTGAGAGGATTTGCTCTTTATAATGTAGTATATGGTTATTCTATTCGAAATAATTAACAATAATATTATTTTTTTAGAAGAGTAACTGTCTCTCATACTATATAATAAATTAATCGTAATTTTGTTAAAGAGTAATCCCAATTTCCCCTTTTCATTGCTAGCTTTTTTGATAAATTAAATATAAAAAGTATTATCTAAAAATTTTAGAACTAAGTAACAATAAAAAAATAAACCAACTAGAATTTATAAATTAAAAGATCAATAACAAATTTTAAAACATATTGTAAATTACAAGATTAATTTTACAATTTCCTTTTTCTCTTTAAAGTTAAAAAAAACATTATTATTGTAATATATGTATGTATATATAAACTCATAAGAGAACAAATTAAGAGTCAAAAATTCGTATACCTAATCAAAGAATGTACTTTAAACTTGACTTTGAATACATTTTGACTCTTGAGATCATTTCAACTTGAATCTTGATTCTAGATCTAAAACGATGCTCATAATCCCTACCACTATAAATAATAATAATAAAATAAATTAAAAAAAAAGGAAGAGAGAGAATCGTGTGTGTGTGTGATAGAGAGAGGGTGGTGTGGGTGTGGGTGGGGGTGGGGGTGGAGGCTTTGGTTTAGTTATCCTTTCTTTTTACGTAGTGTAGTATTTTATTAAAGTCGCATATCCGAATTAGCACTTTTATTTCCAACTGAAACAGTTGATGATGTGAACCAAATGGGCCCTTCCTACATGGCTCCACGTCCGCATGATGCCCTTCCACCTCTAACCTTTTATTTTTTTTAATTTAATATTAATTGGGATTAACGTAGAAACTCTAATATTTATAATATTACTTACGTACCCACTTTAATCAAACATCCAACCTTAATTGAAAGATGGAATAGCTAAAAAAAAAGTTCAATGATTTTGGCATGTAGAACTAGCTCCTAATAATTAAACGCTAAAATTTATGCTCACCATTAATGTGCTTACATGCATATATAATTTGCAGCTTCAACTTGTCAAATAAAATATTACTATTAGAATATATATATACCACCTTCCTTGTTCCCTGAAATGTATGTATTCATTTATCATGAATTAATGAGTTTAATGTTTAATGTATTAGAAGTAGATATGTTTTGAGTATCCATTTATTTTTTACTCCTGAAAAGTTTAATAATGAGTATTATCAAACCTTAAAAAAAAAATTAGAACCACTAATCCCTCCCTCCCTTTACACTTTTTTTTTTAAAGATTATCTTTACATTGTTTGTGGAGTTATTAAATTTAGTGATATTCCCTTCAAGATGATTTTACGGTAAATAAATTAATGAAGAAAGCGTAAAATTAATTTTTGAAACAAAGAAATAATGCATACTTACATAACGTGAGAGGAAAGGTAATTAATATATGCAGATGTGCCAAACGGCTCGAATATAAATTTGTGGTTCGGTGTAAGAGAGTTACTACAATACTACATACATGTAAGAGACTATCACACATATATATTCGATTCGTCATATTTTTGTGTTATATTTCATTTGATATATGTCATATTTTTGGGTTATATTTCATTTCATAAATGGAACGAGTGATACTTATGAAAAATGTAAAATTTATATTCTAAAAATTTTATAAACCCCATAAAGCAAAAAAAAGTTTTTTTTTTTTAATTTTATTATGTGTACGATGCTCATCAAAAATTTACTACTCGTAAAAATTTGTATGGATTATTCATTTTTTGATTAGATATAATTTTTTTTTAAATTAGAATATTAGTAATTATTTATAAATTCTACGAATTATATATAAAATAATTTAATTATATAATTTTCTAATTTTTATTTCCCTGCTCCTCGTAAATACTATGTGCTAATTATTAAAAAAAGGTGGGATATAATTGCTTTATGAGAAAAGCAGTGAGTTAGACTAAAGTGATTATGATCACAACTTAAGGGAACGTCATTTCAACTTCACAAAAGGCCAGAATAAATATGAAGATACATCCCCTTAATTATCAGCTTATATATAATTTTTAATATATATATATATCCAAAATTAAATAAAAATAACACTTAATAATTTACATCAATCGAAATTTAAGGTTGCAGTTTCTACGGCCGAAGAATCTCTTGAATACATGCAAATTATTAGGAATTACGTGGGGGTGTTATGAGTTACCATGGATTTAATTATTAGTACAAACATTTGTGTTATATATCTCACACCTTTGTGAAATGGATAAAAAAAAAATACAATTTAACAAAAGTAATACAGTTTTCGGGAAATGGATAAGAATTGATAATAATTAAAAAAAAGTAATACACAATTTAATGAAAAATGATAATTGTGCATTGAATTATAATGAGCAATTTGTAGTATTCGTTAGCAAGGGTCTCATTTTGTCATTTTGGATGTTTGACTAAAATAATTTCATTTCTTTTTTAAATATGTAGGACCACACACATTACTAATACAACTAAAATATGAGATTCACATACCTCACTAATATAACTATACACTATATATTAAATAATACTAATACTCTTTAATTTACGTGTAAAAAACAAATAACACAATTCCCTGCTAATCAAGGGGGTAATAATTTTAATAAAAATAAAACGTATACTTACCCATTAATATTATTAGTATAATAATCTATTCGAGCTAATATCTAGTACTATAATTCACATTGAATAAAAAATAGATAAAATTAAGGGAGGATTACTACTAGGTACACAAAAAAACCCTAAATTACTATGAGATACAAACATACAAAAGTATTACTACTAGGTACAAAAATATATAGTGATATTCCAATATTACCCCTATTAATGTGTTGCACATAAATATTGTGTGCAGCAAAAGTTCATGTGCAGCAAAGTGTGTGCAGCAAAAAAAGTGTGTGCAGGAAAAAAAAAGTGTGTGCAGCAAAAAAATGTGGTGGTCCGGCGGCGGCGGTCCAGCATCTTTTTCGGCGGCGGCAGTTTTTCCGGCGACCAGTTTTTTTGTTTTTTCTTTTGGACGAACAGTTTTTCCGGCTACCGGCTGCCGGAGCTCCGGCGGCAGCGGCGCGGCAGCTTTCCGGCAACCAGTTTTTTTTTTTTTTTTTTTTTTTTTTTTTTTTTTTTTTTTTCTGTCGAACAGATTTTCCGGCGACCGGCCGCCGGAGCTCCGCCGGCGGCGGCGGCGGTGGTCCGGTGGTGGGTGGAGGTTGGGGTTAGTGTTTTAAAGGTATATGGGTTTAGGGGTATATTTGGTATTTTACTTTAATATTTTGTATTAAATAATAATTATTTTAAATCAATGTATCTAGTAGTAATTAGGGGTACAAAGTGTGTACCTATCATTAATTATTTCTAAAATTAATTAAAACAATTTCTATGCATTAATTATCATAAACTTAACTGACTCGTATATTATTAGTTAATCAAAAAAACGATTTATTTATTTATTTATTTATTTATTTATTTATGTGTTAGAAGAAATGGCCCCCTACCATGAAAGAATTTATGTGCAATCTAATCAGAGTGGCAGAACACTTGCTCCGGACAGTAGACAAAATTTCTATTGAGAATTGACTCTATTTAATATTAATAACAAGAATTCTCTATCAAACAGTTTCATGAAAATTATTGTGACTCCTTTCAATTTTAAATACATGTAGTCACAATTCGTGTATAAAGATTAATATATTCGTACATGTCCATTATTATTTTTTTAAGAATGTAACACACAACTTTATAAAAAGTTGGGCTAAATTGCAATTTAAGTAAAAATTGTACTCCCTCCGTCCCACGTATTTTTACTCACTTTCCATTTTGGGGTGTCCCACGTATTTTTACCCATTCCATTTTTGGCAAAAATACATAATATTTTATTGCCCACTTTTTACAATCCCAACAACTTTAATTACTTTTTTACACTTTATTCATCATTCCCAATAACTTTATTCACCTTTTCTTTTTAAATTACCAATTTATCCATACTTTCTCTTACATTATATATTAAAAAAATAAAATGTCTTAATCTCCGTGCCCGTACAAATGGATAAAAATACCCGGAACGGAGGGAGTAATTTTTTTTAAATAAATTTAAAAATAACACGAAAGTTATGTGGTAAATGCCAATACCATATCAGTGATCGGACAACGTTGACTGATCGATGGGTGCACTTCTCAACAAACTTCAAAGGTGATGATATTTTGATAAATTTCAAAGGTTTTGACTAAATTAAAATTGAAGTAAAGATTAGTAATATTTTTTTGCAATTAAACCATGTATCTATCAGCTACCCCTCATGCATGCAACTAATTCTACATACGATTATACATAATTATTGTGTAATGGGATTGTGATTACATATGATTTGAGATTTTAAAGTAGTGTATCATCTATAATGAGGTCATGGATAATATTTTATGGTAAAAGATTTTATACTTAGATATGGTTAAGATAAATTATTTATATGTCTAAAGTTAGCCTACTAATATTTCAAAGGGCATGCATTCTCTAAACTGAAAATCTACGAACTTTATCTCTAGCCTTTTTAGGATTTATTTATATTTATCCCCTATAATTTATTATTTTTTGGTAAAAGAAAAGTGGGAAATCTAAATTTTTTTGTGGGCATGCTTTAGCTATGCAGTGAGAATAAAAAACAGTAAAATAATCGTATAAGATCGTATCATGTATCTATGCATTTTTAAATTGATTACGATTCATAGATAATGGAAAAATTATTATAATTACACATATAATAATCTTAAAAATATAGACTTCTAAAATAAGAATGTGTAATTAATAGACTACATGAATAAATAAATAAATAAATAAATAAATAAGGGTATAGTTTAATCTTTGAGAACTCGTTTTTTTTAATACCACTAATTACTTATTTACTTGTATCCATCGTATATACTCCATATAATATGAACACATTCATGATTTTTTGAATTTTGATGTCTCAGCTCATTGTTTAAAATTGAAAATATAATAATAGTAGCTATACAATTACATTCAAATTTACACATGATGTACGTTAAAAAAAAAAAAGAAAAAAAAGGTGAAATCCTCCAAATCACGAATACTAGGGGTAAAAATAAAAAATTAGAAGATATTATGAAATTTTATAGTATAGTAGAAGGATTGGGCTAATGGAAGAGTGTCCAAAATCAATCCTTATGGGATTACTTCTTATGCTGTGCTGATAATAATTATAATTTTTAGATACATTTTGAATTTTTATATTTCAAATATTTGTTTGTGCTGTCAAAATTGGGTTCAACCCGTTGGGCACAGCCCACCCCACCATTGAAAAGGATGAGTTAGATTTAATATTTATGAGCCCATTTAAAGAGAGGCCTATATGACTAGCCTAAACGGGCCGCGGGTTTTGGCCCAATATTCTTTGGATTTTGAACTTCTAAATTCACTGCATTTGGGCCCAAATAGATGGCTTAATTTCGCCCATACGAAAAATAATAGGATCTTGAACTCAAACGTAAAGCCCGTTCTGTTATGGTTGGATGCCTTCAATATTTATCTCCAAGAGTCGTATTTAAGCAAATTGAAGCAAAATTATTTTCTTTCCATTTCAAAATGGAGTAGTAATAAATATCATTTTACAAAATTTTAAACTAGCAAATATGCTTCATATTTTCTTTATAATTTACAAAAGAAATGTGCATTCTTTGAGACGAGTAAGATTATTTTCGGTTGATCTTACATCTATAACGTACAAATGTTAAATTCATAATGGAAAAAATTCCACTAAATGTACCGATTAAGATGCTAAACCTCAATAAAATTCTAAAAACATATCGCGTACTATTTCATGTGCCACATTATTGTATGAATAATAGTATGTGGAAAAGAAGGATGTTGAGCCCTAAAAAAAAGAAGCATAAACTCTAATGGCGTGATTGGTATAAAGGAATTTGATGGGAATGGAATCACAATTCCATATTGTATTCCTATTCTAATGATTGGTAAGTTTTTTTAATGGGAATCACCATTCCATAAGGAATGCGTATTCCTTTAAATATGGGAATGATGATTCCTCCCAATTAGATGGGTTTAGCTATTCCATGCATGTAGGAATCAAATTAAAATTTTCATTTTAATACAAATAATATATATTCATTTATTTTTTAAATTTATAATATTATCTTTCATTTCAAATATAAAAAAATTCATTAAAATAATATTTTAATTATTTTTTTAAATCTTATTTAATTATTCAATTAATATTTAAAATATATGAAATAAACAATAAAAAAATAAATCTTATTTAATATAAAATGAAGTATCATGTAATAAATTTAAAACATAAAGCATATGTTATTATAATGTCTTGTGAATTTTTGAATTGATATAATTTTTTTAATATTTAAAAGATTTTATTATTATATAAATATATTACCAAATAAAAATAAACAAATATTTCTTATATTAAAAATATAATTTAGTTATTTAATATAAATAATACAATAATTACACTATATTATAGAATATCAATGAAATTGGAATTAATAAAAAAATGTAATTTTCATTACTTAAGTTATTCCCAAGTAATACCAATCATGAGAATTTTAATTTTTAATCATTCTTTTCCCATCTTTATTCCATTCATAAACTCATTCAATTCCAACATAATTTCATTCAATCATACCAATCATGCCGTAAAAGCGATAATTTTACAATGATTTTTCTATAATATGTGTTACTCATATAATTACATATAGAATTTTACGAAAGTATCGCACAAAATCCCAGTTAAAAAACAAAAGAGAGCGGGTGAAAAGGGAGAAGGATAACAAAATAAAGATGTGAAATTGAGAAATCAAATAGAACGATGTGAATGAAATAAAGATTTTGTTCCAATAAAAGGTATTATTTCTATATTTTATCCCATGTTGCGAAGGCAACTATATGTGTAATGAATCTAATGATATGAATTATTATTGGTAAGATGAGATATTATGGTTAATGCCCTTTCTTCCATCACATCTAAAGAATCACTTTATGATCAAACATTTTCTTTTTCTTTAACCAATCGTTCACACATCTTTAAACACAAATTGAATCCTTTTAACCTAATAAAATTCAAATATCTACAATGCTATACTTAAAAAAAAGAATAAATCGGTAAACATAGAATCTTCTAGGGTATAACGATAAAAAGGGATTTCTTAATGCTCATCTTTGAAGAATTCTTCGTGAACTTTTTCCAATCAAT
Organism: Pogostemon cablin; assembly: GCA_023678885.1. NCBI lineage: Eukaryota > Viridiplantae > Streptophyta > Magnoliopsida > Lamiales > Lamiaceae > Pogostemon > Pogostemon cablin. The sequence goes on along the minus strand of CM042993.1, from coordinate 3,873,771 downwards.
TATTTCTTTAAAGAATCATTTCTTTCTTCAAAAACTGTCTTCCAACTAATTTTCTACGGTAAACTAATTATATGTTTAATTGTTCTAAGGAATCATTGTTGGGTTTATCCGCTCAGGGAGTCGGACACACTCAATCCACTAGCATAATATTGTATGCTTTGAACCGCCTACTAGCCCGCACGGTTTTACCACTCTGAGGCTCGGACACACTCAATCCACTAGCATAATATTGTATGCTTTGAACCGCCTACTGGCCCGCACGGTTTTACCACTCTGAGGCTGAGCTACCATCACGCTCAAAAGCCTAATGCTAGGGAGAATACATCCCTCATTTATAAACCCCACCGCCTACTGGCCCGCACGGTTTTACCACTATGAGGCTCGGACACACTCAATCCACTAGCATAATATTGTATGCTTTGAACCGCCTACTGGCTAGGGAGAATCCATCCCTCATTTATAAACCCCTCGCCATCCCCACTTCTAACCGATGTGGGACTTTGGTTGACACTCAACCAACATTTTCCCATCCCCACTTCTAACCGATGTGGGACTTTGGTTGACACTCAACCAACATCACTTGTTGGGTTTATCCGGCCCAGCGGAGCCGGGCCCACTCAATCCACTAGTATGATATTGTCCGCTTTGGGCCGCCCACTGGCCCGCACGATTTTACCACTCTGGGTATCACGTCCAAAAGGCCTCATGTTAGGAAGAGTCCATCCGTCATTTATAAACCCCTCGCCGTTCCCTCTTCTAACCGATGTGGGACTTTGGTTGACTCCCAACCAACAATCATTTCATGAGACGAGCATTACTTGTTTTCTCCGATAGTATATCATGTCACTATTTGTGCTATAAAAGAAAAGGCCAAATATGTTTGAATAATTGAATTGCTAGGTAATAAGAATCCTCGTTACTAGATGGTGGATTCAAATTTTCTTGAAATCGATCTATTTATCAAAAATTAATTCATCCCAAGAAAAAAAAATACAAAGAAGATAATATGAGAACACTGAAATTTATTGGAGGTGGAAATTTGGTGCAAATTCCCTGTCCCTTTTCTTTGAACTGAGATAAGGCGCCTTTAATTTTAATTGACTAAAGAGGAAGAAGAGGCTTAATTATATCTTAGCATAAGAGAGTTTAATATTAAATATTTACAAGTTGTCATGTTTAAATCACATTTTAATACATTCCACGTGGCGATGATGTCATTTCAATATTGTTGATTTCTTAGGCTAACCTCAAATGACATTTAATCTCACAACTATGAGTCCTCGTTTTAGTTTGATTTGTTTGAACTCTTTATTCTCCTATATATGGTCAAAGAGCCCTAAACTGCGATGGCTTTGTTGAAATATAACTAATGGCATTAGGGATGGCAGTTTCGCGAGCTTTCTCGGGTACTAGACCCGATCAAACCCTAATGTGACGGGTTCGGGTACTTATAATCGGGTTTGGAATAGGTTTGGGAAAAAATAAAAATTTCCATTAGGGTTCGGATTCACCCCCTCGGATACCCGCTGCCCGAACCCGGACAAATAATCGGATAAGGGTAGCGGGTACCCGCATATACTCGTCACGTTTACTTGTATGTATGTATTTTTTAAAGGGTTCGAACACTTAACCTCATATTAAAAAAATATCCGTTCATCGTTTAGACACAAGTAATTCTTGTTATATGTTTCAATATTTAAATAAATTTACAAATCATTAATCTAACCTATCATTTTATTTTATTTGTATGTTATTTAAAGTTTGAATTGAAGATCTTTAAACTTGTGTGGTGATTTTATGTCATGTTTTAATTATTATTGTTTAATATTGTGACCAAGAATATTTAATGTTGTAGACACATCTATTTAAATGTTTGAGGCTTGAAATTTAATATTTTAAGTTTAAAAAAAAAGTTTGACGGGTTCAGGTACCCACGGGTAGAAACAATCGGGTTCGGGACGGATACGGATATTGCAAATAGTATTTTAAACGGGTAATGGGTCGGATACGAGTAGTGATATTTTTAACGGATATGGGTTCGGGTACCCAAAAAATGCGAATACCCTACCCGCTGTCATCCCTAAATAGCATCTTTATGTAGAATATAACTCGAATTCTTTTAGCGTTACGAAAACTTGTGAATCTTTATGATTATAGCACAATAAAATACTTGTAATATGTTATTATAAAATTCTTGTTTTACAAATATTACTTACTTGAGTTGTGAATTATGTTGTATTCTTCATAATAACTTATATAATGAGATATTTTAAAAAAAATGGTACACATGAATTACTACATCTTCAAGTGCTGATAAAAAGTTCAACCTTCCAACCCCCCTTAGCCAATGAAATCATTTTTCCAAATCTTTTCAATGATGTTAAGGGCTCAATGTTGCATTAGAAAAAGAAATAGATAGTGGCTACAAGCTAATTGATATAGTCTTGAGGGAAAGAAAAGGGATGGCTCTTAAGAAAGTCATTAGTCATTCTTAAACCACTCAAAAGTAGTACTACTACTTAAACAACCTCATTTTCATGTCCTTTGGCACTCCTAGCTAGCCAACCAAATTCTTTGTCATTGTCCATATCTTCTATAGCATTATCATTATCATTAGAGCTACTTATTTAACATAATCACTACCAATCATTATTTCATTACAAAGTTACCCATACCCACATAATGTATTTGAAGGGAGAGTAAAAAAGTCTTCCAATTAAAATGGTTATATAAAGTAGTACTACTACTTAAACAACCTCATTTTCATGTCCTTTGGCCCTCCTAGCTAGCCAACCAAATTCTTTGTCATTGTCCATATCTTCTAATGCATTATCATTATCATTAGAGCTACTTATTTAACATAATCACCACCAATCATTATTTCATTACAAAGTTACCCCATACCCACAACAAATGTATTTGAAGAGTGAGTAAAAAGGTCTTCCAATTAAAATAGTTTTTATATAACCGAGTTATTGCCAATTATATTAAAAAGAAAAAGTAAAAAAATTTCATCTAGCGCTCTCCTACTTTCTAAACGAAGCATATACTTAAATTTATTGGAGAAGTGAGTAATCAATGTATAAAAAATGGACATGAAAAGACAATGAACTTCTAAAAGCAATAATTAAATATAAAGATACAATTAAATTAACATTTAGGTGCATCCAAGACTCTTCTTTCTTACCATTACTTCGAAAAAATGAACCCCAAAAATTGTGAATACAACAACATTAGTGTTCTATTATGTCTGTCTTAACTATTGATTGGGAAAGTAAATTGCAAAATATGATTGAAATAACTTATGAGGCATTGTTTGATGTAATGAATAGTATTTATTTGGAGAATGGTTAAACATAGAGCTAATTAACATGATTCTTTAAATGAACAACAAATCTTGTTCTATATTTCTCATTAGCTAATTAACATAATGCGTACATCTTGTAGATGTAACGACGTCGTTCATATGTGTTTGATTGAAATTGAGATCCAAGTGTAAATATATAAACAAAAAAACAAGAGAAAATAGAGCATAATTTATACAAGTGTAAAAGAAAAATTACAAAGGATTTTCTTCGAACCCAAAATCTCCTAAGGTCGTACATGGATAAAAACGAACGACCAGCAGACCAAGATTCTGAGATCTTACATCTTAGCATCCACTTCTTCATCTGCAAATTCACTAAAAAACCACTGCAGATGGTGTCAAGATTTCAGCATGCATCGTATAGCGATTCCCAATCAATCTCCACTGATGGATACTTCTCCAATCGATGATCATCGTATTCCTCGAAATACGATTCCGAGGAATCCAATGTCGTCATCACGGATTCAGGGGAACTTGATAACTCCTCAGACGAAACAGAGGCCTCTGTTTCCGCCTCCACCTTCACACTCAACAGATTCTCCGGCGAAGAAACGCCGCCCTCCGCTGGAGTTTCACACTCCTTCTCCCTTGAGTTCCCCTGTTTCGCCAAGCTCCGACAAATGGCCTGAAGCTTAGCATCAACAGAGGAATGCAGGGGTTTGAAGTCGGAATAATCATGGCTCAAATGATGCTTCAGATGGGGGAAATTCAATCTGGCGAATTCCCCCCTGAGCTTAAACGCCGCCTTATCATACGCCAGCGCTGCCTCCTCCGCCGTGTCGAAGGTCCCGAGCCAGATGCGGGTACGGTTCTTGGGTATTCGGATCTCCGCAACCCATTTGCCCCAATGCCTCTGCCTCACCCCTCGATACAGTTTTCCGGGCTTGGGGGGAGTTCCGGGCTGCTTCATCTGAACGGGCTTCGGCCCGAGAAACCGTTGCTGCTGCTGGAGATGATACTGAGCTTGGATTTGAAGGATTTGGGATGGGATTAAGTTGTTGAGACCAAAGATTTGGTCATTCCAAATTTGATCGTAGTAATTGGGAGTAAAGATTAGGGCTTTAGATGGGTCAGTGGGAGGAGGACATTGAGAGAGAGAAACAGAGGAGAGAGAAGATGAACTATTTTTCATAGAAGGTTCAAGCGCCACCATAAGCTCCCCTGTGTACAAAACTCCATTGCTGCTACTATTACAATTATACATATCCATAACTGCTGCCATTGATGCTTCCCAAGATACCTGATATGATAATTCACTGAACTAAACAAACGAGTGATGATCAAAACAAGACTTAATTAACCACTGGTTTCTATTACAAAATAACTGGCTTTCATAAAACACAACCAGAAATTTTGTTTTGAAATCAAGAAAATAAAACCAAGATTTTTTTAAAGATGTTGTTTTGAAATCAGAAGGGATGGAGGTGGAGGGGAAGGGGGGGGGGGGGGGGGGGTGTTTAGAGAAATTAGCAGTTGAGATTTTTTTTGAAGTCTTGAGCAGAATGTGATGCTTCTACATCCGCATTATAAAGGAGCTGCTCGTGGCTTTCTCTCTCTTAATGACTTTCTCTCACTTAAAATAACGTTATATTTAATGATTCCTATCTCAAGTTATCCTATGTTTGTGAGCGTCCAATGGAGTGGCGACACTTAGACGGGGAGCTGGAGAGGACTGCCAGCCGTCGGTGGATATGCCACGTGGCTTGTTCTAATTTGCTATGAATGTTGGTTTACTTGCAGTAGGCGGTGAGGTTAAGGATTTGGAGTAGCATAAGAATTTGTCTCATTTTACTGTGATGGCACGCCTCGGTTTATGACACCTGAACGTGATGAAAGATTAGGGAGGCTATGATCTGCTACTTCTCGGACCATGCTAAAGAGTATAAGTCATTTAAAATAAATTATGAAGGATATTCATATTCTATTTGTAATTTAACTAATTCAAGGAGATAAAAAAATCTTAATCTAATAGCATGAAACCTCGTCTCAAGTCAAAACTTCACGCTTATAAAATTAACCCCATTTCCGGTAAACAGTCATCTCAAATTAGAATTTAACTTTTTAGGTAGATTGACTTTTACCCATTTTAAATTAGAATTTAAAGTTTTGTGTAGATTGACTCCATTTCAAATTTAATATAGGGTAAATTACAAAATTTGATTCTAAGTTTGTTCAAACTACTAAATCAATCACGTACTTTTAAATACTACCAATTATTCATTTTGACTTTTTTTATTTGAATATTAATAAAAATACCCCTTTTTTTAAATGAAGAAAGTATTTAACATTGTATTTTTTAATTTCACTAAAGTTGTGTTTGGATTGAGTCATTTCAAATAAAATGGATTTGAAAATGAGTAGATTTTAAATTCCTTGAATTTTAAATCAATTCATTTGAATTCCACTATTTGGATAAATTATGAATCTTTGGAATGATTTCAAATTCATGATTCAAAAATTTATTTTTAAAATAGAATTTTATATATGATAAATAAAAATAATAAAATTTTATTATATTAAATATTAAAATCTAAAATTTTATTAAAAATAATTTTTTGGGAGGGAATTCTACCACCCAACCTACCCCCTACCCACCACCCTCCCACCACCCCACCTTCAAAAAAAAAATTTTTTATAAAATTTTAAATTTTTAATATTTGAATAATAAAAAAATTAACACCCAGCCCTACCCCTACCCACCCCCCCTCACCTAACACCAACCCCCACCAAAAAAATTTTTTTATATAAATTTTTAAATTTTAATATTTAAATAATAAAAATATTACCACTCAATCATACCACCCTATCCATCCACCCACTTCACCCCACTCTCACCAGCACCCCCAACCCACCAAATTTTTTTTTAAAAAAAATTAGATTTCAATATTTAAAAAATAAAATTTAAAATTTTATTAAATTTTTTTTGGTGGGGTGGAGTGTGGGTGGTGGAGGGGGGTTGGGTGGTAATATTTTTATTTTTTAAATATTGAAATCTAAAATTTTATAAAAAATTTTTTTTGGTAGGGGTGGTGTTGGTGGGGTGGGGGTGATGGATAGGGGTAGGGTAGAGTGGTAATATTTTTATTATTCAAATATTAAAAATCTAAAATTTTATTTAAAATTTTTTTTTTTGGGTGGGAGGTGGTGTTGGTGGTGTGGGGGTGGGGTGGGGGGTAGGGGCTAAGACAGAGTGGTAATATTTTTATTATTCAAATATTAAAAATCTAAAATTTTATTAAAAAAAATTTTGGGTGGGGGTGATGGGATGGGGTGGGGTGGGGTGGGGTGGGGTGGGGTGGGGGGTGGGGGTGGGTGGTAGGGGTAGAACAAGTGCTAATATTTTTATTATTCAAATATTAAAAATATAAAATTTTATTAAAAAAGTTTTTTTTTTGGGTGGAGGGGGTGGGGGTTGGGTGGGGTGGGTAGGGGTAGGCTGGGCGGTAGAGTTTAAAACATAATATATATATATATATATATATATATATATATTATTTTTTAATTAATTTATTAATTTTATATATTATTTTTATATATTAATATATCAATTACACAACAACGGAAGGATTTCAAATGACACGGTTTCAGTGAAGATTTGAAATCCATTAAAAAACAACTAAAAAAATTTAAAATTAAATCCATTAATTTAAAATCTTGGATTTATAAATCCATTGATTTCAATTGTTATCCAAACATGATGGAGGGATTTGAGAGAATGATTTATAAATCACTCCTCAAATCCGTCCATCCAAACACAACCTAATTTATTTTTAATTTTTAATTTTTTTAAATGTAGAAAACTAGAATTAGAGGATTTTTTTTAAAATTTCACTAACAAGGCAATCAAGTGTTTTCACCCCAAATCCTAACAAAGATTACCTTGAAATGTGTGGATGGGGTGAAATGGAGTGGGCTAGCGGCAGTGTGGTGGGGAAAATAGAAGTAATATTTTTTCAATGGTCGTGTAAAGTCGATCTAAAAGACATTCTACTAATACATGGTTCTCGATCAGGTGAAATTCCTGAATTCGCAGATTAGAAGTTGATAGGAAGATCCAAAAAAAACTTTGAGTGGCGATGGAGAGAGTAGTTGTTAGGTTTGAAATTGGCGAATAGACAGGTGAAAATTGTTCTGCAGAAGGTGGAGCGTGGGTGGTGAAAAAGAAATGGAATGGGCTACAATTAGGACTATTGAGTTATGTGTATATACTGTGTAATATATAATATGTTGGATCTCTATTTATAATATGTGAATATGTGATCTTTATTTATGGTATGTAGTTTCAAAAGTTAAAACATCATTTTATCCTAAACTTAAACTTATGAGTTATAATTTTGTGATGAGAGATTTGATGGTCCACGGAAGAAGAGTGGTCGGGAAACACAGGATTCCACATTTGATGGTCCACGGAAGAAGGGTGGTCGGGAAACACAGGATTCCACATCTTTAATAATTCTAATCCATACCAACTCCTAAATTTCTGTTTGGCTTTATCTAATCCATCATTATAAGCATTAATTAGTAATTAAATGTAAGAGTCCATAAATAGATAGATATAGATTCAATGTTCTTGTTTATGTAAGACAAACTACTTAACGTGCTTACCTTTTATATATTCAATCACAAGTTCCAAAAATAATTTTAAATTACTAACTCTGTTCCACTAATAAGCCCCTCCCTTAACATTATCCTCACCCATAAAATTTTCTAACATAACTGAGAATGATGAAATTTGAAATTAAGGAAGAAATAAGATGGTTAAGATTAATGAGGGTGGTGGGTCCCATTAGGATAAAAGTCTACGTGGAGGTCACTTAGATGCCATGCAAAGTAGGCCCCGCCGTTATTTCGCTGAAAGGATGCCACATTGCCACGTCATTTTCTTTTCTTTTTGTTTCTTCGAATGGGGTTTCTATTTCTATTTTTGTCATTTACACAATTACACCCCATCCTTGCATCTAATATCCTCTATGAATATGATGTTATAGTTCACAAATGAATAAGAAAATCCAACTTATTATTTTACAGAATTAATTTTAAAACAATTTAGATCAAAATTTTAAGATCAACTATTTGTGAAAAAAAAAAACTAATTATCTGTTTAATTGCGTTTACAAGAGTTAATGTGTATAATTAGAGAGATAATTCTATGCAATTGAATGATAGGTGACTCTTTTGAAAAATATTTTAGAGTGTCAATGATGAATTATTTTAAGAATATCTATGTGATAGATTTACATTCTTAAACGTTGAGATGGTAATATTTTTTCGAAAGAATGACAAAATATCATACATAACAATTTTTTCCAAATAACATCCCTTAATCTATAATAGTATATTGATTAACTATTTGAAAATTAAAAACAATTTAAGGTCTTAATTATGTATTTACTCCTTGTCAAGTAGTAACTCACAAAATTCTATTAATTTAATCGTTAAGCGTCCAAATGCATCCAATTGTTCAGCTTCTTATTAAAACATTAAACATTTTATTATGTCATTTCCAACATTAAATACTATTTTTCATTTTTAAGTATTGTAGAGGAGCATGTGCAATTTTTTTTGAAATATGTAATGAAGAGAAATAAAAAAATTCTAAATGAAGTGACAACGTTGATTATCCATGTTACTTTCGCCCATGGTTTTTGTTGTCTGAATTTCACGTGCTTTTTGGTATTTTTTAAGTGCGTAATTGTTTTTATTTGAGAAAATATTTCTTATAATATGATTGCACATGTAACTATGTACTTAATTTATTAATCATCTTAATTATGGTTTAAAGTTTTTTTTAGTATTTATTACATTCTTTTATTAAAATTTTTATCATCAAATATTCAAATTTAATTGATTATACTTAGACATACAAATGTGAAGTATTATTACTTTACTTTTGTGTTAAAACTTATCCTTTACTTTTGTTATTACATTCTCTTCTAAAATTCTAAGAGAATTCTTATTGTTCATTCATTTAAAATTAAATTAATCAATCAGAATACATGACCTTTTAATATATGCATTTGAGTATACATCATATCACCAATTACAATTAAAAAAAAAAAAAAACAACAATTGAGCTACACATAAATAAATATATTTAAATAATTGTCATATTATGTTAACTAAACTGGCTTAATGCATCAACAAAGGCCATTAACTTTTCGAACTCTAATTACAAAAGATTTTTGTGACTCATACCACACTAGAATTATATATAGCTGATAGTTGAGGTCACTGGATAGTAATAATATTTTTTATTATTATTCAATTGCATAAATTTCTTTTTGCTATCAATATGTGAACCACTCGCCTTAAAATTCTTAAAATGTAAACCTTTTAATTTGTATAAATTAGTAACATAATAAAAGTTATTTTTCTTGTGTACTATACCACGCTAAATAGCTTCTCCACGAAGTGGGGGATTGGGTCAAGTAGTGTGTTTCATTACATCCACAAAAATTATAACCAAAAGTGAAAATGTCAACTCCTATTCCACTCACTAATATTATTAATAGGAGTAATAGATTCAACTTAGTAAAAAAAAAAATCTTGAACTAAACTAATTTTTCATACGTTCTATTTTAATCACTCCAGCCGGATATAAAAGAACTAAGTACGATTTCATTTCATAATTGTAATGCTAATAAAATAGTAAATGGAAATCATTGTTTTTCGATGAACGATATTCATTTATACATTAATTAATTTTTAAAGGTCAAAACTCACCATCTATGAGATCCCTATTAAAATCAGAAGTTTATGTTTTGTACGAACTGATGTTTTAATTGTTGATGACACTTCACGAATTTAAAATTTGAAACCTTAAAAAGTTTCATCTTAACCCAGAAAAAATCCTCTTGGACAATCACTAGAGGGCTGAATTGAAATAATTATATTATTTTAAATGGAAATATAGTGCAAGTGAGGCGAGATGAATGAATTTGGCTCACATCCATCTACTACTTCCCCTTATAAGTCAAAAAAAAAAAAAACAATAGTATGCAATTAGTGGAGTTCCTATTATCAGATTAAAAGTCAACTGTTATATACAATCAATATTATACGCATTATGATCAGTGTTGAATTTTGACCTTTCATGAATGTGGGATATTCATCCAACTCAGATATCCATTCCAAAAAAAAAAAAAAAAAACTGTAAAATGAAACCAATGAGTTATGGTTATTAAAATCCATATAGACCCATTTTACAACCCTTATTTATATATTAAATCACAATGCTTACCATTTACTCCTATTAACTAAGTAAAAAACCAATGCAACCAACAAAGTAGTATCAGCAAATTAAATTGAAATCATATCAGGAACAACAGTTCATCGCTATTGTTGCAAATTAAATGCTACTACTTGATTTAAGTTCTTTTCCCTACAAATTAAGTTATCATCCACTGAAACCAAATGCAGAATGCAAATCATGGATCCTAAACACACACCACACCCAAAATCATTACCCTTTCATTTTTTGATCATAGTATGTCCTCAGCCTCTTGTCTCAAAGGTCTATAACTAGCCATTGAATGCAGCGTATGCTACCTTTTGATCTATCTTACTTAACAAGAACAACTTGACACCAAAATGAGCTGCAAAATGGATAATGATTCCTCCAATGGACAACATAGCAATTATTCATCCTACTGATTCACAAAGAATCACATAGAGATTCCAAATCTAAACCAGCACAAACACCACTAATATTTAAAGATGAACAACACTAAGAACGGTATCCATAGCAGTAATGGTTTACTATTTACTAGCAAGATCCACGGATTCACCTCATCCACAACAAAGATGAATCAGTTCATTTTACAACATGCACTAATCAAGAAGTGAAAGCCTAGCTAACTACAAATTAGCAAGAAAAGAAAGATCTACTCCGGAATATAAACCAAAAGAACCATATAGACTTTTCCTTTCAGTAGCTTTTCTGACGCAGGGAAGCACGAACACGAACAAGTCTGATGAAAAACCTTGACGTTTCGTCTACTAGGCCTCACAGAGCGGGAAATACAAAGCCACTCACAATCCTAAATTTTAAAGCCTATGCAAGTGTCCAATAAAAATAACAGTACTGAAATTTAAAAAGCTCAATAAGAATAAATAAAGTCTTTCAAGTCTTTGGGTTATAAATATCCAAAAATGCTGAAGAGCCCTTAACGCCATCATCCTCCCCCTCCAGAAGGAGATTCGTCCTCGAATCTGCAACGCCATCACTTTCACCTGAAACTGAGACAATAAAATCACAAATTAATAGGAAATATGACACGCTGATTACATCTTCTAATTTGTTGTTCTTGAACAAATACATATATCCTTTTCCTTTCAAATCCATGCAATGACACATTTGTATTGGGCAATAAATGTTTAATCTGAATCTATGTTCCCTCCATCCATGTTAAGGAAATCCTCCCTATTAATATTTTTAGAAAACATAATGAAAGTTTCTTTAATTTTATTTTATAATCAAGGTGGTAATCAAGAGGAAGCTGATGGAGAAGGGATTTATTACTATTGCAAGTATGAATAGAGTAAGAAAAAGTACTTTATGACACTCTATGCAAGTAAACAATTCGAATTTCTTAGCATGAGTTGATCGGTTTCCCTAGAACTAAAAGCCCTAAAAAATAGAGATGGGGATTCAACAATGAAAACAACAAAATACTCAAGGTGTGAACTATCCTATATGAAATCTTTTTTTTTAGAAATGAAAGAAATGGAGATTACGTGGGGAGAACATGCAACTATAATTGCAATCTCTTGTCTTGATCCACTATTGAACCCTTAATTTTAATTAATGTGGAGAGGAACAGTGATTTTTACCGGGCTTCTAGTTTTCTATGGGGCCCTTAGCGATAATGTATGGGCTATCGAACACAATAAGATATAAGGGTACAATTTATATGAAAAGCTCATAATACATGCTATCAAACTAAGCCTAACAGTAATAAAGATGAGAGAACAAATGTAAATTTAAAAAACAAGGAAAGACAGTTTATTTAAGCAGCGAACTCACCATTTAGGAAATTTGTGTAAGACACCTTTTTCGTTCAGGAAATATTGAAGATCAATCATTTGACCGACGAACATATAACTGAGAATTACCTCAGTTTGAATGGGAGAGCCCTGAATAAGAAAGAAATTAGTTCCTAAGAAAATGTACTAATAAATATTAAATAAAGATATTGATATAAACAAACCTTAATATGCTGGGGTAGATGCGCCGTAAGATTCCTAACGCATCTCAACATATCTTCATTGGTGTTAGCATACCCACTGTTCTTAATGCATCTTAATACAACATCGGGGAGAATGGAGTCTGTAAGGATGTGGCGCCAATCCCTCAACTGCTGAATTGACGCAACTGCAGCTGTGTACTTCCCAAATGCAGCGTGATCCAATGTTTCTTTTATATCACAACTTGCCATGTAGAAGGTGAACTTATCCCATGTTGGTAGAACACTCAAATGATTCAACAGGAGTATTTCACATTTTTCACTGAAATGAAAAAACAATTAAGCATACTAAAGACAAAATAAAAAAATAAAAAATAAAAAAGAAAATATCACATACTCTGCATTCATCATCCTTTTTAAGAGGTCAGCTATATCCGTCGGCAACTCCCATTCCTTGTACTGTTTGAATACAATATGTCTCACAAAATTTCCTAATAACTTCCAATCATAACTGACAGAAGTTTCTGTTTTGCGAATAAAATCTAAACGGCAGTACTTCACAATCTCATCTTGTTGGACAAAATTATCGATGTCCAAAGATTTGATGGAGGCATCGTGGTGTGAGTGAAGATACTTTATGAACGAAATCATCCCCCGTATGACGTCTCGGAAGGATTCCGTAACATACGGGTAAAATGATTTTTTATTGTTGCTGCTAACCCAAGGTACCATTTGAATTGGGCCACTCATGGTATTCCTGTCTTTTGATTGCATCAGTTTTGAAAAATCTCGAGTTCTACGATTGTTGAAGTGAAGAGCGCGCTCCCCGTTTACCCCAACACAATTCAAATAGTTCGGGTGACTTATGGATAGAGCTATGCTCCTGCTAAAGTCTTGAATCTCTATGTCACCCACTCTAATAGTAACCGGTGGGTTTGTTCCAAAGATGAAGCCTGTTCTACTCTTTTCACGGTATCCGTACCTTGTTAAATACTCGTCCTTGATGAGATCCTTAGCCATTTTCTGGTAATATTTGGCAATTCACAAAATTAGTGTACTACTGATATTTTCTATATCCACTCAATTGTTTTCAATTTATTCAATTCCTATTACCAAATCTGAGGATAAAGAAGTAGCCTTGCCAATATTTCTTAATTCAATGCTTATGTTTCAACTTCTAACCAACTGTTAAAAATAAAATTTAACTTTAAGAAAAATCGTGAAATTGATTATTCTGTATTCAATTGAGTGGATGTTGTATAAAATGGTTGCTAGGGCACCCACTAATTAATCTAGCTTAAGAAAACAATTTTAACAGACTGAAATTAGTGCTAGAAATAAATCATGATAAATTGCTAGGGCACCCACTAACTTGATCTAGCTTAAGAAAAGAATTTATACTTAATCTAGCTTAAGAAAACAATTTTAACAGATTGAAATTAGTACTAGAAATAAATCAAGTTCTTCCTGTAGGACTTAAACACCTGTAGCCTTTATGAAGTAAGCTATAACCCAAGAAAACACATTTAGAGCTTCAAAACTGCAGTTTATGACTGTTATAGGGTCTGAGGTAAGGAAAACAAGAACACCCAAAGGTTTTAAGGAATGAATATTCAGGTACAGAGTTAAACAACCTTTGGAAAGGAGATATATGATTAAGAACAGGTGTAGGCAGACGATTTATACAGAATTTAAAAGGAAGGGAAGCTTGAGCAAGAAGGCTAGGGCACCCACTACCTTGATCTAGCTTAAGAAAAGAATTTATACAGACTGAAATTAGTGCTAGAAGTTTCATCTTTTTTCTTTACCCAAAAACCCAAAACAATAAACTCATTAATTATAAGCAAGACAACATCAACACAGGTATAATGAAAAGAATAAACCCAGACAACATCAACACAGGTATAAGGAAAAGAAACCCAATTACGTTGAGTAACCCTTGTGCGCTTGGTTTCAGGGTGATCAAGTTGTTGCAAGAAAACTAGTAGATCGATGGAGGCTCGATTGCAAGAGATGCTCAACACTACAGGCAGTGTTTTTGAGTCCAATGGATCGGTCGAATTCAGAGGAAGCCCGACTGAAGTTGGGGTGTGAAGGAGTTAAAAGGGGATGTGAGATTGTGAAGGTGGAAGCATTCAATTCAGACAAAAAGACAAAAAGATAATGAAGAAGGTAGACGATGATAGCTTTCATGTCCACTGGAAAGGTGTGGTTGGGTGTAGCAGGTTGAGTTAATATCAAAATCTGGATGCAGTATCTTACCATACATTATACTACCTTATCATGCAAATAGCAATCACCCTAGCATACTACATTTCGTTTCTTGGGGTGCAGCAGGTCTAGTAATTTGAAAAAGCAGGTTGTTTGTCATTGTGGTTGGTTGTAATAATTTTTTTTATTTATCTTAAATTTTCAATATGTAATTTTGAAATGTTTATTTTTTTTTAAAAAATAATACTCAAAATTCTTATTTTTTTTATCTATATATATAGAGTAATATTAACATATTTTGAATCCCAACAAAAAAAACATATTGAGTTGCGTTGTTTACGGAGCATAAAAAAATTAAGATTGTTGTTGCAAGGAAAAGAGTAGATCGAGGGATTGTGAAGGTGGAAGTTTCAGACGACAAATTGTAATGAAGGAGGGGAAGATGAATGCTTTAATGTCCACTGGAGAGAAAGTTGTGGTTGAGTGCAGTAAATGTAAAATATTTTGCTGTATCAAAATCTTGATGCAGGTACCGTACAATACTAATTATTGCATAGCAACCACCCTACCATATTACATTTCCTTGCTTGGGGTGCTGAACAGAAAAAAGTGCATTGTGTCTAGTAATTTGAAAAAGGAGCAGGTTGTTTGACACGTTTCTCACCACCCACAATATGAAACGTGTCACATTGTGGTTGGTTGTAATAATTTTTTTTAATTTAACTTAAATTTTCAATATATAATGTTAAATTTTTTTTTTAATTTTTAAAAATAACACTCAAAATTCTTACTCCCTCCGTCCAACAACTAAGTATACATTTTTCCATTTTGGTTCGTCCCAAAATAAAGTATACATTTTCCTTTTTAATACTATATGGGACCCACAAAAAATAATTATTATATCCACATGTGGCCCACCTACTACACTAATACAACTACTCACTACACATTAAAATATTATTTTTCTCACTTCATTACACATTTAAATATTATACTCCTTAATCTACGTGCAAAAAGCAAACGTATACATTTTTTCGGGACGGAGGGAGTATTTTTTTTATCTATAAATAAAGTATAATATTGATACATTTTGAATCACAAAAAAAAATATTGAGTCGGGTTGTTGACGGAGTATAATAAAATTAAAATTTGTTCAAAAAATAAAAATATTATACATTTTTCCCACTTTAATCATGGCTAATTATACTATACACCTGGGTACACCCCAAGATACAGTGCACACTCTCTAAAAAACGTACTATAAATATGAATAAAAGCATACTACTATGAACAAAATTGTATACAATTTATTTGTTAATTTTTTTAGTGAAAAATTGAGTATGAAAAATATACAATTATTAAAATACATGCATATAAACTATTGAATAAAAAGTTATACAGATGGATGCCATTTTTTTTAATGAAAAATTGAGTGTGAAAAAAATATACAATTATTTAGAAATATATATACGAAATAGAATAATACTCATGTAGTATATAAAATAGATTAAAAAGTTATACGCATATGGTGCACCGATATACCTAATATCAACTCTTTAGTTATACACTCCTATATAAACTATGCGAATATTTTTATCTTTATTGGATTATTTGTTTTATTTTCAGCAGACAGTTGCAAATACAAGGATAAGTTCAAAAGCCTGACTTAAGTGCATCAGGTGCGCAGATGCATTGAACAATCTTAATTTTTAAATTAATCTGCACCATTAAATAATATAAAATTAATTAAAAGAATATTTTTTAAATTCTATATATAAATTAGGATAAAAGAGTGTAATTGAATAATGACACGAAAGCATGCATATTTCATGCTTATTCTTCAAGAATGTGAATTAGCCAGATTTATATACCAATTTGGTTTCTATTTAGGGAGAATAGCAAAAAGAATTAATTATTATCTAGTTAATTATTCTTGATTTTAATGACTAGTTAAATGCAATTTATTCCTGGTGAAAAACTATTGGACAGCTCCGCCCCTCCGTTATGCAATTGATCATGTCACATGTTAATCTACACGTGTAATCACCTACATTACCATAAAAAAATTATATCTACCTTCATTTTAAATTTCACACTTTTTTGTTTTCATTTGTCCTAATTTAAAAATTAATAATACGTAAAGTAGTTAATAATTTAAGGTTGAATAGAAGCGTATCACCACCTGAAGTTAACATCAAACTTAATAAACCAAACAGGCATCCATGTGAAGAAACTGGTGTGGAATAATAAAACATACCAGATATTAAACAACATCACTTGTAGAATAGCAACAATTAATCTGATATAGAAAATTCCAACGTGAGATAAATGGCTTAATACTAATACTCACGAGAAAGGGACCTATCCGAACGCTGATAATCTGTGTCTTGGGGCTCAGATGCAGACGTATCAATCATCCATTTGATCATAACGATCCTTATCTCGATCATATTCCCTGTAACGCTCATACTCACCCCCGTCCTTTGTTTCCGTAGTAGTCATAATGCCCGTGCTCATACGTTTCTGAATGCCCGTGGTCATGCTGATCAGGCCATCCATGATTATCTTCTGCATCCATACTAGAATAGTTTCACCCCGCTCAAGCTTTGAATCATTCCGCTCATAGTCATAGCCTCTATCGTGCCAACGCCCATGATCATGATCTCCAATTTTGTAGTCCTTGTCTCTTTCCTTCTCCCTCTCTCTATGAGGATCACGGTATCTATCTTGCTCATGCTCATGGTAACGGTCTCGATCGCGAACTCTCTCTACCCCAATCACGAGTCCAATCACTTTCACGGTCTCTGTCACGATATCGACCACAGTCCCTCTCCCGGTCCTTCTCTCTGTTCCTGTCACGATCTTTGTGGTGCTTATCATCCCTATGGTCACGGTCCCTTGATCTTTCATGCAACAGCTCACGAGATCTCTCCTTCTCCCTCTCTCTCCCCCTTCCCTTTTCACGAGACTTCTCTCTGTGCCTAAAATGTCACTTATTTGTCACTAACCAGCTTTCATTTAGTGAGGAGTTGATTTTGTAAATAGCAAGAGTGAGTAACTGAAAACTGAAAAAAGATGGGTTTTAGTGATTATCTCAACATTTACATTATGCACTTCATATGCAGTAGACCAAAATTGAGGCCCAACTTCACGTGAAAATATGGTTCCAAAATCTAAGAGGTGACTAGTCAGAATCATGATAAATTGCTGCAGAAATACCTTTCCCATTCCACTCTTGACTCCTCCAATCGAGATATTCCTCCAGACTGCATTTGCTCTCTGTAACATGAATGCGCCAATAATCAGATAAATCAGGCAATCTCAAGGAAGCACTAGCTACTCTTTAGAGTGCATATAACTTTAATTGTGCATGAAATAATCACAATGAACAATTAGTATGAATAACCTATCGGGATATTTGATTTGGGATTTAGTAAGCAACTGAATCTGGATTTGGTAATCCTCAAGAATTAACATAGTAGTATTTGTTTTAGGATTATAGTATAGATGGATATAACTTAAATCAAATTAATCAATCAATGGATAAGAACATTGTACTTCGTAATTTTAACACCAGTTGAAGACTTAAGTAATATACGATACCAGTATATAAAATTTTACCCAAGTGTGTATATTTAACCCCTCCAGATTCCTTGAAATAAGAGCAGCATCTATTGATTTTGAATAACTTCTCGAGGAATATAAATGGAAATTAAAAGTGAACAGGGAGATTTTCCCTCATAAAGGGTGTTGAAACTTGCATGATCAACTACACGAATGAAGAGGTGACTAGAAATTAGAACACCATCCTAGTCTGAGGCGAACACGAAGATCAAATAAGAAGAATGGAATAAGGATTAATCAAGCAACCTAAATTTGATCATGATAACAAATTATCCCTGGAATACTTCTGATCCGAAATTTTATCATCTACTTTGTTCAATTGAAAATTTAAATTTAAGATAAAAATAAAAATGAGGACTAACATTTGTTAGAAGGTACAGCGAAGTTGACAAGGTTGTATTTCAAACGTAACAAATTTGGTCAAACGCATTAATGATCAGTATTAACTACATGCTATTTAAATCGGTTAAAAAATGAGAGACAGTATGCTATACCTAAATAAACAAAAGCATCAAAATTTCAAAACCATCTGCTTACCTAAATAAACAAAATAAAACAAGGTTTCTTTTCTCCTTCTTCCCCTTCTTAAGGAGTGGGGGATGGTCATCGAAAATCTTGGTCTGAAGATTAAAATTTCTAAGCAGATCTTTTTGCCAGACAAGAGTGCAATACCAGGACATTTAAAAATTCTTACCAAACCCAAATGCCAATAACCCAAAGGCCATTTGGGTGTTCCAAAATACCTACCCGCTTGACTGGACCATAAGCTCTCTGTTGTCTCATAACTCTTGAAAGGAAAAATACCTTGTAAGCAAACTAGGTAAAATACCATACATTAGATCTTTATAAAAAAAAATGCCAACAGAAATTACTACTTAGAAGCCTAGCTACAAACAATGTTTTGTAAGGATCTCCAGAAACACTTGGGTCACTATTTGGATCATCTGAGAATAAAAATCACATAAGCATTTAGACAAGGCTGCAAAAAATTACAGGATCCGTACATTTAAAAAAAAATCTAAATGGGCCAAATAAAAGAATACTCAAGAAAGTAAATAAAAAAATAAATAAAAGAGATCAGATTCCATTGTCACCAACAAAGTAACCAATTGGTAGAATATAAATGCATAGAACTATATCACATTTCTCAAGCTCCACTGCTGCTTTTTTGGCTCCCTCCTCCAGCCGTATTTGATAAAATCCTGGTTCTTCTTTCTACCTGGATAATCAGAGAGGGTATATATTTATTCACTGCATGCACAAACAATAGTTTTAGAACAGAACTACAAAAATAGAAAATACAATTGCATACTAAATTTTATCAATTTCTTAAATAATTAGCCCAAGCTTAAACAGTATATAATCACTAAGCACGATGAGTGGTCTCACACACACCTGTTAATAGAATTTCGCATCTCATAATACACAACAGACAACCATAATTAGCAATGTACTCTACTTTACATCCAATTACAATGAGGTGAAAATGGGAACATCAGAGCATCTAGAGGACCAATACATTACCAATTACCATATTCACAGAAATCTATACAATTTTAAAACATGAATCAGATCAATATGCTACTGCACGAATACATTTACAAGCATGATATCTAACTGATAAGTTGTGCAAGTGTCATATTTTATTTATCATATTTTCCCGAATTTTAGGTATCAATTAATCCTTTGTTTTGATCAAGTTTTATGTTTTGTAGGTATGATGCAAATATAACTGATATACGCACCCTTTGAGGAATTCTTGAACAATTGGAACTTTCAAGACATGCCAAACAAGCTGTATAAGTTGTGGGCTGAAGAGGAATGGTGTCAAAACAGGTTTGTTCTTATTTATTTATTTATTTATTTTCATGCCTCCTTTTCACATAGTTTAACTTGAATTTGATCCCATAATTGAATAGACTATTCCTGGACCAAGGAAAGGAACAATGTTGAGAAAGAAAGCATCTACTTCATCATCACCTTGTTTATGTTGATGAAATTTCGATGAGAGAGGTGGAAGAAAAGTCTGGGAAGGATAACAAACCATTCCTTATTCGTTCAATACTATGTTCATATACTGCAAGTTCTCTTCCACAGCCCAGATTTGAGAACACTGCCAAAGACAAGTAAAAATATGACATGAGGGTCAGATTTTTTCAAAATGTGTAGATGCCAAAAGTAATTTAGAAGTCACATAATCCACTTATTTATATTGTTTTTAAAAATAAGAAGGAAAGTCCATCTTAGAATTGTCTTTTGCTATTGTGAAGTGTTAATGCATTCTGTGAAGATTCTGAAGCACTAGTATTATCTTCTCGAGTATTGTGTGGAGCATCAAGCTTAACTACTGCATTCTCTGTTGCAGCAGTCCCGGTTAAGTTGCTTGAGACAGTCGTACAACCATTTTCAGCAGTTATCTTCTTGTCTCCACATGGACTATCTTTTGTTTTAAGAATGTTTTCTGTTATGTTGCATGAGACAGTCATATCACCATTTTCAGCAGTTATCTTCTTGTCTCTACATGGACCATCTTTTGATTCCTATAAAAATGCATTTCACTAGTCAATAAATGGAATAAGCAAATGAGACACCACTGAACGGAATAAGCAAATGAGACACCACTGAGTCTCCACACTTAGTTCTCATATTGTAGCACTATTGAACAATTGAATAGCACAAAATCAGAACCAACTTATCTTGGCACAACACAAATTCACAATAGTGTATTGTTCTCGTTGTACAGTAGTAAACTGAAATTTTATAATTACATTGTACATAGTAGATGTCAAAAATCATGACTAGAATTTTGGTAGGTAGCACGGGTAAATAAATATTCTGTTTCTTTTTGAAGATGATATAATCTTTTAACAAATAATTATGTAAATATCTTGATTAGGTAGTTAAATGGATTCAATATTGAGGCATACAGAACACATGAAATTAAGATGAAATACCAGACAAAATTCCAGAGAGCGCTATGTTTATAGATGGAAAAAGCTACAATGGCCGACTAGCTTATAGTGAATCATTGACAGAAAGACAAATGAAGTAGAGAGGTAGATACATGGTTCAACCTGAATAAAATACCAGAAACTTGTAATTTACTTGAAATTCACAAGTTCCATTGAACAGCTGAACGTACTTCTTACCCATTTAGAAAAAATATACTTGATCTTCCCTATTCCATATTAATAAGCCCATTAACATGCATGCATAAAGTGCCATCTATCATGTAGATCACCACACAAAAAATAAATAAATAAATAAATATATAATCTCACCTTCAAGTTGACACCATCGTCTGGACCATTCGCAGAATGCTGAGCACTGGGAACATTCTTTCTCTGATAACTAGCTCTGATTCTTGAACTCCTTCTTTCCTCAGTTTTAAAGAAACTCTTTATATAGTCATTAATATCCATTTCCTGCATACCACGATTGTCCCTGACCCCATTTTGAGAAATACCTTTTAAAGGATCAGAGAATGAACCTCTCTCATATTTTACATTGTCCTTACCTACTACCTCAAGGGTGATTTGTCTTGCTTTTTTAGCAGAATTAAGAAAGTCGCCAAGGTCTTTGAATTCCTGTCTGGCAATTCCATTTCTTTTTGCACTCTGAATGCTATATACCGTATTCTCGTTAACATCATTCTTAGAAGTGTGTTACTATTCATCTCAGGGTTATCAATGTTAATGAGATCCAAGTCTTCCCCAATACACATTGAGGAGGCAAAGCAGGCTTTTTGCTTTGAGGAAGCTCTCCTTTGTAGCTACTGTTGGTGCTTCGAGCATTGCAGCCGTTTAAAATTGGCTTAAATGACTCTTTCCTACAACATTGGGCAAATTGTCAATAAAATTGCACCTGAAACAGTAGTAAATGATCTTAAATCATACAAATGAGGCAAGAACTCATTACTGTCCTCCATATACATGAAAGTAGCATGTAATCAGGAAATACACTGATAAATTCATTTTCAACAGTTCAAATCAAATACAATGATGGAAAACTTCCAAAATAGTTCTCCACAACTTTCTGGACCTCATACCTTGGGATCCAGCTTGAGATGAACCCCACATAAGGAAGCATGTGATGCTAGTCAACAAGTGGTGTAGTCGACCAACTACCATTAAACTCTACTGCCACAGAAGCTACCGAAGTAGCAGATATATAGCTGTCAGAGAGCCAAAAAATCTGTGACCATCTAATAAATATTATTAATTCAATAATGTATTATTATTGTTATACATAAATGCAAAAAATGCACCTAAATGTCTGAAACTACTTTACACATTAAATTTATTAAAGAGGGAAATATATCCAATGCAGAAATAATATTTTTTAAAACAGACAATTTTTTAAAATATTGTTGCTGTTTATAGAATTTTTTGTTTTAAGGAGATACACCAATCGTTGGGCTTTTGTCGAAAAAGAGGACATGAACTTCAAATTTTGTGAATTTATCAAATCAGTTTTTACGTAAATTGCCAGCTAAAACGGCAAAATATACAGGAGGCAAAAGAATACATTGTACTGCAGGAAAAGAAATGTAAGCCAATTTTCGAGAAAAGCAATCATCAAGATAGATATGTCCTCATAAAATCACTGCCATAATTACAACCAAAGCCATAATTTGTACCAAGTGAGAAAAACAGTGAATTAGACTGACCTCTCAACTAGAAATTCAAGAGGTACACTATGCCGTTCGTCAAAGGAATGAGAGCACAGCATCATATAAAATTGAGCAGCAGACTTTTATTTATTCAATGAATGCACAACATGAGACTCCAAAACCAATCTGAGGCTATTCTACTCGTACTCACAAGAAAGGGACCTAATCCGATGATTTCTGTCTTGGGGCTCAGATGCAGCTCTATCATAACCATACGTATCATCATCCATTTGATCATACCGATCCTTATCTCAATCATACTCCCTGTAACGCTCATACTCACCCTGCCCATCATATTGGCCCCGTCCTTTGTTTCCTTAGTAGTCATAACACCCGTGGTCATGCTGATCAGGCCATCCATGATTATCTTCTGCATCCATACTAGATTAGGTTCTCTCTCTTTCACCCCGCTCAAGCTTTGAATCACTCCGCTCATAGTCATAGCCTCTATCGTGCAAACGCACACAGCACACTGGAAGTGGAGGCGGCAAATCAAGTGTTTTTTTTAATTAGCCTAGAAAATTTACACATCAAATATTGACCATGTGCTTGCTATTTGCAATATAAAATGAAAAAAGTGGATGGAAAAAATCACAATGAACAATTAGCATGAATAACCTATTGGGGTATTTGATTAGGGATTTAGTA
Source organism: Pogostemon cablin (assembly GCA_023678885.1). Classification (NCBI taxonomy): domain Eukaryota; kingdom Viridiplantae; phylum Streptophyta; class Magnoliopsida; order Lamiales; family Lamiaceae; genus Pogostemon; species Pogostemon cablin. Next base: position 3,850,064 of record CM042993.1, on the reverse strand, counting down.
TGCAACTGATAGCTAATTTCTGGGTTTGGTAATCCTCAAGAATAACATATTATTTGTTTCAGGTTACAGTATAGATGGATTTAACTTAATTTCAAAATAATCAATCAATGGGTAAGAAGATTGTACTTTGTAATTTCAATAGGGAAAATATATTTTGTCCCTTAATTTTACCCTATTATGCTTTCAGTCAACCTTAAGGTTTTTGTTTGATATTAGCTCCATAGCTCTGATTTATTTTTTTCTTTCGTCTTTTAACCTATTGTGGACAGTTATATTTGGAAAAAAAAAATTGTTGTGTTAACTTAATGCATAAGAACAACAAATGCAACAATATTTATAATATGTATAATATAAATCAAAACAAAAAACTTAAGGTGACTGAAAGCATAATAACATAGTAAAATTGAGACAAAAATACGCATTTCCCCCATATTATCATATTGTTGCGATTTGCTAGGTGTTATTGTAAATTTTAGATTATTAGGTTTATAACTATTAGTAGGGATGGTTTTCAAAATCCGGATCTCAAAATCTTAAAACAGAAAAATTGACCTCAACAGTCCTCAATCAACGGTCCAATGTAAAACTTATTGAGGATAGCGACTAAACATGGTTCAAATACATGGATGCATAGCATGCATCATAGATAATCAGATACCTCACCTATGGAGAGTTCTCAGTTTGATAAGAAAAAAAGTGCATGAACAGAAGCTCATTGTATGGCAAAGTGTGCATATATTAGAATATCACTAGATTACCTTCCAATTGTCTATAGTCTTCACTGCCAATACGAGTAGTTCCAAGTCCACCACCAAGACAGCTAGGTCGCCAGTTTGGAACAGTTCTCACTTCTCCCACGTTCAACTCCACAAGGACCCTCCTGTTATCAATCTTTTTCCCATCTGCTTGTTTGTAGGCAGCTGCATGATTATGTATACACATTTATAGCCTAATGTAATGTATGGAATTAAAGAGGACAAGAAGTGAAAACTGAAAAAGAACCTTTCATTTCTCTTGTATGCACATATTCAATGAAAGCATAGCCCCTAGGCTTATTTCTTTATCTGTAACCAAGCGAACCTGAAACTCAAGATTTCCCGGTTAGTGAAGTAAGACCACGAAGTAGATTCATCTGACAGTAGGAGGCTAGGAGCAACATTTTTCCAATCGCCATTTGATTCTCTAAAACTATTTTATCATGTAATAAAAGCCTAATGGCACGACAGACAGGCACATTGCCGAATTAGCCGTGCTCACCTTTCAATAATAGACCTTTTCCAGGCGAGACGCGTCAGCATTACTGCTAGAGATATCTTAAAATCGTGTCAAATTTACCAGTTGACTCGTACTCTAATCTTAAAATAAATAACACTGAAATGACTTAAGTAATATATGATTGAAGCATTTTTTGTCAGCCTTGAAGTCCAAAAGTAAGATTTCAGTATCAAGAAGGAATTGTGCACTAGAAAGTAAAAGAAGAGAGAGATACTAATACTCCAAATGCATTATACCCAAGTGTGTATATTTTACCCCTCCAGATTCCTTGAAATAAGAGCCAATGGCACAAAACATCTTAGAACATCACAAATTAATGCATTCACCTTTTCTTGAATGAAGCAGCATCTATTGATTTTGAATAACTTCTCGAGTAATATAAATGGAAATTAAAAGTGAACAGGGATAAGATTTTCCCTCATAAAGGGTGTTGAAACTTACATGATCAACTACAGGAATGAAGAGGTGATTATAAATAAGAACACCATCCTAGTCTGAGGCGAACTCGAAGATCGAATAAGAAGAATGGAATAAGGATTAATCAAGCAACTTAAATTTGATCGTGATAACAAAGTATATCTGGAATACTTATGAAACGAAATTTTATCATCTATACTTTGTTCAATTGAAAATAAAAAATAAAAAAAATAAAAAAGAGGACTACTTATATTTGTTAGCAGGTACAGCGAAGTTGACAAGGTTGTAATACAAACGTAACAAATATTGTCAAAAGCATTAATGATCAATAGTAAATACATGCTATTTAAATCAGTTAAAAAATGAGAGACAGCATGATAGTACAGTATGCTATACCAAAATAAACAAAAGCATCAAAATTTTCAAACCATCTGCTGACCAACAAAGTAACCAATTGGTAGAATATAAATGAATAGAACTATATCACATTTCTCAAGCTCCACTGCTGCTTTTTTGGCTCCCTCCTCCAGCCGTATTTGATATAATCCTGGTTCTTCTTTCTACATGGATAATCAGAGAGGGTATATATTTATTCACTGCATGCCCAAACAATAGTTTTAGAACAGAACTACAAAAATAGAAAATACAATTGCATACTAAATTTTATCAATTTCTTAAATAATTAGCTCAAGCTTAAACAGTATATAATCACTAAGAACGATGAGTGGTCTCACACACACCTGTTAATAGAATTTCGCATCCCATAATACACAACAGACAACCATAATTAGCAATGTACTCTACTTTACAGCGAATTACAATGAGGTGAAAATGGGAACATCAGAGCATCTAGAGGACCTATACATTACCAATTACAGTATTCACAGAAATCTATACAATTTTAAAACATGAATCAGATCAATATGCTACTGCACGAATACATTTACAAGCATGATATCTAACTGATAAGTTGTGCAAGTGTCATATTTTATTTATCATATTTTCCCGAATTTTAGGTATCAATTAATCCTTTGTTTTGATCAAGTTTTATGTTTTGTAGGTATGATGTAAATATAACTGATATACGGACCCTTTGAGGGATTCTTGAACAATTGGAGACATGCCAAACAAGGATTCTGTATATGTTGTGGGCTGAAGAGGAATTGTATCAAAACAGGTTTGTTCTTGTTATTTTTTTTTTCATGCCTCATTGAAAAATAGGTTAACTTGAATTTGATCCCGAAATTGTATAGACTCTTCCTGGACCAAGGAAAGGAACAATGTTGAGAAAGAAAGCATCTACTTCATCATCACCTTGTTTATGTTAATGAAATTTCGATGAGATAGGTGGAAGAAAAGTCTGGGAAGGATAACATACCATCCCTTATTCGTTCAATAATATGTTCAGATACTGCAAGCTTATCTTCCACAGCCCAGATTTGAGAACACTGCCAAAGACAAGTAAAATTATGACATGAGGGTCAGATTTTTTCAAAATGTGCAGATGTCACAAGTATTTTAGAACTCACATACTCCACTTATTTATATTGTTTTTAAAAATAAGAAGGAAAGTCCATCTTAGAATTAAAGTGTAACAAATTACCAGCTCCCGTCTTTTCCTATTGAGAAATGCTAATGCATTCTGTGAAGACTCTGAAGCACTAGTATTATCTTCTTGAGTATTGTGTGGAGCATCAAGCTTAACTACTGCATTCTCTGTTGCAGCAGTCCCGGTTAGGTTGCATGAGACAGTCGTACAACCATTTTCAGCAGTTATCTTCTTGTCTCCACATGGACTATCTTTTGGTTTAAGAATGTTTGCTGTTAGGTTGCATGAGACAGTAGTATCACCATTTTCAGCATTATCTTCTTGTCTCTACATGGACCATCTTTTGATTTAAGAATGTTTGCTAACTCCACCTATTAAAATGCATTTCACTAGTCAATGAACAGAATAAGCAAATGAGGCACCACTGAGTCTCCACACTTAGTTCTCATATTGTAGCACTATTGAACAATTGTATAGCACGAAATCAAAACCAACTTGTCTTGGCACAACACAAATTCACAATAGTGTATTGTTCTTGTTGTATAGTAGTAAACTGAAATTTCTAACCACTGTATATAGTAGATATCAAAAATCATGACTAGAATTTTGGTAGGTAGCAGGGGTAAATAAATATTCTGTTTCTTTTTTGAAGATGATATAATCTTTTAACAAATAATTCTGTAAATATCTTGATTAGGTAGTTGAATGGATTCAATATTGAGGCATACAAAACACATGAAATTAAGATGAAATAACAGACAAAATTCCAGAGAGCGCTATGTTTATAGATGGAAAAACTTACTATGGCCGACTAGCTTATAGTGAATAATTGACAGAAAAGACAAATGAAGTAGAGAGGTAGATACATGGTTCGACGTGAATAAAATACCAGGAACTTGTAATTTACTTGAAATTCACAAGTTCCAATGAACAGATGAACGTACTTCTTACCCATTTAGAAAAAATATACTTGATCTTCCCTATTCCATAGTAATAAGCCCATTAACATGCATGCATATAGTGCCATCTATCATGCAGATCACCACACAAAAAATAAATAAATAAACAAATAAATAATCTCACCTTCAAGTTGACACCATGGTCTGGACCATTCGCAGTATGCTGAGCACTGGGAACATTCTTTCTCCTCAGATAACTAGCTCTGATTCTTGAAATTCTTCTTTCCTCAGTTTTAAAGGAACTCTTTATAAAGTCATTTATACCCATTTCCTGCATACTATGATTGTCCTTGACCCTATTTTGAGAAATACCTTTTAAATGATCAGAGAATGAACCTCTCTCATATTTTACACTGTCCTTACCTACTTCCTCAAGGGTGATTTGTCTTACTTTTTTAGCAGAATTAAGGAAGTCGCCAAGGTCTTTGAATTCCTGTCTGGCATTTCCATTTCTTTTTATACTCTGAATGCCATATACCGTATTCTCGTTAACATCATTCTTAGAAGGGTTGCTTTTCATCTCAGGGTTATCAATGTTAATGTGATCCAAGTCTTCCCCAATACACATTGAGGAGGCAAAGCAGGCATTTTGCTGTGAGGAAGCTCTCCTTTGTAGCTATTGTTGGTGCTTAGAGCATCGCAGCCGTTTACAATTGGCTAACATGACTCCTTCCTACAACATTGGGCAAATTATCAATAAAATTGCACCTAAAACAATAGTGAATGATCTTAAATCATACAAATGAAGCAAGAACTCATTAGTGTCCTCCATATACATGAAAGTAGCACGCAATCAGGAAATACACTGATAAATTCATTTTCAACAGTTCAAATCAAATACAATGATGGAAAACATCCACAATTGTTCCCCACAACTTTCTGGACCTCATACCTTGGGATCCAGCTTGAGATGAACCCCACATAAGGAAGCATGTGATGATAGTCAACAAGTGGAGTAGTCAACCAACTACCATTAAACTCTACTGCCACAAACCCCTGTAAGCTACCGAAGTAGCAGTATATAGCTGTCAGAAAGCCAAGAAATATATGACCATCTAATAAATATTATTAATTCAATAATGTATTATTGTTATACATAAACGCAAAAAATGCAGCTAAATGTCTGAAACTACTTTACACATTAAATTTATATAAAGAAGGAAATATATCCAATACAGAAACAATATTTTTTAAAACAGGCAATTTTTTAAAAATATTGTTGCTGTTTAAAGAATTTTTTGTTTTAAGGAGATACACCAACCGTTGGGCTTTTGTCGAAAAAGAGGACATGAACTTCAAATTTTGTGAATTTATCAAATCAGTTTTTACGTAAATTGCCAGCTAAAAGGGCAAAATATAGAGGCAAAAAAATACATGTAGTGCAGGAAAAGAATGTTAGCCAATTTTCGAAAAAGCGATCATCAAGATTGATATGTTCTCATAAAACCACTGCCATAATTACAACCAAAACCAACCAAAACCATAATTTGTACCAAGTGAGAAAAACAGTGAATTAGACTGACCTCTCAACTAGAAATTCAAGAGGTACATTATGCCGTTCGTCAAAGGAATGAGAGCACAGCATCATATAAAATTGAGCAGCAGACTTCTATTTATTCAATTAATGCACAACATGAGACTCCAAAACCACAAGATCAGAGCTGTAAATGCCTGCTCCATGCAACATAACAATCAAGAACTTCTCAGTTCATCCTATATTAGACAGAAACATACATCGAATACTTCCAAAAATCAATCTGTTTTTAGTAGTTAATAACATTTTCATGTCTGGTAAATAGATAAAATTCTTTAGCACTTTGCAAGTGACTCTCATGTATGATGTCTTCAAGTTATTTGTCTGACCATATACCCTCTTCTAATCATATATTTGAGTCATCAATCATTAGGAATGAAGTTCAAATTCACAGGATGTATCAAAGAAAAAGGATTATGTCATGGTACAAAGTTTTGAAATCCCTTATATAAAGAAAAGAGATAGAGATGGATAGCATACCTGCTACATCCTCCATGGCTTCATACCCTAGCTGCAGATATGTACTTGTATAAGTTGAATCAGGCTGCTGATAGTACATTTTCCTCTTCTTACACACTTTGTCTTCGGCTAACTTCTCTAAACTGTTGCTAGACTCATTAATTTCTTTTTCAATAAGTGACCACACACCTTCAGTGACAACACCGTACTGGAGAAAACAGTTATTTTTATTCGAGTCAATCAGCAACATTGCAACCTTGGATATTGGAAATCCTTCTGTGATTGGAACTTCTTTCGATGCATATAATGACAAGGCTATATTACATGCATTCTTTATGGCTTTCTCGGTCACTGAAAGCTGATCTTCAGCACCATTTTCCTCCAACATTTCACCTCCTTTGACCATTAACATTTTCATGAATTTATTATCATAGACGGTCTCAGTAACACAGCCAACTTACAAAAAGATTTACATTTCACAAATTCTAGCTCCAGATTTTGCTTCCTGTGATAGCAGTTGTAAAGCAAAACAACTACATGCATCTAATGAAAAGAAGATAGAAAGAAAGCAATCAGAGAGTTGAAAATTAGCTATTCGGCTAAATTTAATGACAAAAGCTCCACACTGTAACTAGTTTGATAAAGCCGATGCCTTTTATCTTAGGAACTGAAACACACATTTTTGTGATCTTAAAAATAAAGCAAAAGGTGTGTATGTTTTTACCCATGAGTTAAAAAAATAAATAAAAATAAAATAAAATAAATTAGCTTCATTTTCCAAATGTGACTTCAGTTAAATAGCATATTAGATCATAGACTCAAAGTCTTAGTAAGAACATGAAAACTTTGCGCTACATGAACAATACAGGAGCAAACACTACCAGAAATCCAAGATTGATAAGTAGAAGAAATAAAAGAGGCATATCCCCAACCCTCAATTTTCTTCTCCTTATTCCACCCCGACCCCGGAGCAATTACAATGCCTTCCATCCTCGATGCTAACATAAAAAGCATAAAAAGAAACAGAGATAATCAAATAAATAATTCAAAAATAAACCTTGCAAGCAAACACTACGATCAAGAAAAACACACAAGCAAACACTACGATCAAGAAAAACACACAATTGCGGGCGAATTTACCCAAAAAGTTTTAATTGGGCTCTTGAAGTTGAGGTTGAATAGGCCAAGATTGAAATGAGGTTTCACACGTGTGAGTTTTTATTGATGGTAACTCGAAAAGACGCAGAAGTAGTATGAGCGTAATTCTAGAAAGGATGTCTGTTTTCCAGAAAAAAAAGGTGCATTATTGGTTTCAATCTTGAATTTTTGTAGCTGTATTGGTTTCAATCTTGAATTTTATTCAGTCCGGTGTTAGTTACCATTTATTAAACGGGTCAGCCCTAACCTATCAAAATCAATTTTAATGGGTTTTAGATTAATTGAGCTTCGAACTAAATAGGAACTGTTTAAACGAGTTACGAAAAAGGTGAATCTAACTACGGGTTAAGGGTCAGGCTCGCGGGTTGTATATAAAAAATATTTATACTCTGTTCGTTCCACCCTTATGTTCAAACTTTCCGTTTTCATCTGTCCCACATTTATATTCATTACCCAAAAAAAGAAATTTCACATTAACCAATAACCTCAAAATTTATCTTAATTTCAAAAATATCACTCTCACCTAACACACATAATATACTATTTATAATTTATTTATTACCTAAAAATGACACAATACCCCTAAAAAGTCAATAAAATTGGTCAAAATACAACTTTTCTTAAACTCCATATTTGCAGTGTCGGTGAAGACGGAGGGAGTAATTTGTAATAAATAAACAAATTTAAAATTAACTAATACTACATTATTTAAAATTGGAGAAAATTAAAATTAATGCATACAAAATATTGTTAAAACATATAAATAAAAAGAATTTGTGATAATTAAATTAATCTTAATATATTTTATCTTATATATACTAATTGCAAATACGCTACTAAAAATAACTTTCTAAAAGTATTATGTGTCGCGACTTGGTTAATAATTGTAATTTTTATGTTTTTATTAATATTATATATATAATTTTTCTACTTTATATTTTATTATTATATATTAAAATTAAAATTTATTATTATATTACTATTTTATATCCCCATAATATTTATTCTTATCTATAAAATATTAATAAGTCTTTATTCAATTAATTATTTCAAGATAATAATTATCTAATATTATATTATATATTAAATAAAAAATAGATCCACCATTTAAAAAGAATTACACTCCTTTTATCTTATTATAATACAATATTTTTGTGGTTGGGGTGAGAAGAATGATAAAAAAGATATGAAAATTAAAAGATGATGAGAATTTGTGTAACGATGGATTGTGGATAGGGTGAGAAAGGGTGGTTGATGTATAGATTATTGGTGTTAAAATTAATTAAAACATAATAATAATAATAATAATAATAATAATAATTCTCAGCCTTACGAGCCAGCCCGATTAATCCACAGTCCAGCCCTATTAGTCCGTGGGCTAATCGATTCAAGTTAAAAAGTTCAGATGTTTAACGGGTTTAAAATTATTGGCTTCAACTCCAATTTTTTCTTCAAGTTACCCGAGTAGGGTTCAAGATTTTCGGGCTTATTAACAACCTTACTTTTGCATTAGGAATCTCACTTTTACAGCAGTGGAGTAATTAATAGTATGAATTTAAACAGTAAACCAGCTAAATTACAAAATTGACCTCTCAATTACATTGATCATGATTAAATGGGTGAACAAGTTTTACTTGTATATGAAGTTAATAAATCTATACTTAATTTAATCTAAGATATTCCATATAAAAATTGATAAAAATCATCGCACGGATAAAAAAAAGTAATTTTTATTATTTCATGATCAATTTTATATCTTATAAATAAAAATTTATAATATTTTATAGCGAAAGTGATAATTATTTAAAAAAATATAAAATAATCTCACATAAAATGTCTCACTCAAGACATACACTTACATCAAATATTATTAATATCATCCCTAAATAAAATAAATATTTATAAATAAATAAATTGTACTAATAACCAATTTTCTAATACTATAGAAAATTTAGAGTGCCAACTGTCAATAGGCAAATATATCCAACTCTCCATATATAAATATATCATTACCACCACTCAAAAAGCTTATAGAGCTATCGTGCTCCCGGGGACACCGTGTCTCTTTGCAATTTTCGGTCCCATTGTAATTTAAATCCCTAGCAATACATTGATTTAAATAAAATATAGAGGGAGAGAGTTGTGTTCACATTGGGGTACAGATTGTCCCTCCGCGGGTGCACATGAGCTTTTGCCTTATTTTTTAACCAAAATCTACCTAAAATGACCAATATATCCCTCCTCAAAAAAAAAAAAAACTAAGTCTGGCCACCATCCGTGTGGGTGACCCATACCCACCGCCGGTAGCCGCCGCCAATGTGGGTCATCCACACTATGAACTCTATTGGGTATTGATTTTGAATAGTAAGGATAAAGAAGTCAAAACAACTTCAATTATTTAAAAAGATAGTAAAAAAAATATTAGTAAAAATATTGCATAATGAATTTAGTGTATTATTTCAAAACTTTCAAATTTAAACTAAATCGTATTTGTTCATTTTCATCCCTAAATTTGATTAATTTCGCATGATAACCACAAATGGAGTAACTTTTTGTTTTGTGGAAGGGAGGGGCTATTTGCACCCTCGAAATTAATTAATGAACCCCAATTACTTAATATACCCCCAATATATTTTATTAATATATATACACATTATTAAACACACCCCAAATAAGATAATTATACACTCCTTCTCCATCTTTTAATTTTATTTTTTTTTAAATAATAAAAAAAATATTAATCTTCGTTGAGGAAAAAGGAATGCTGGTTGGCGTGGACAAGCCTTTGGGTTTTCTGAACTTGAAGATTGGACGACATTTTATGAGAGTTGAAAGACGACTGCTCGATTTCAGATCTGAAAATGCAATACAAAATCATAGATTCAAAGAGCTTCTCTGCTTCTCGAACAGCAGACTCCATTGATTTAGTGTCGATTTCTCCATTCTTGAACTTGAAGATTGGTATTGATCTGATTTGGGCCTCGTTGAGCCCTCGATTCTCCACCACAGGTGAGTGCGCCACCAGCGGCTCCTCCGTCCGTCGCCGCCCCAGAATGAGAACCGCTTCCGCAGATCGATTCGATGCCAATTCAAGCAACATTTGATCATGAAGACGTAGGAGCTGATGAGCAGGAAACCGGTGGCCAAGATTCCGATCGCCGCAACGGCGATGATCGGAAAACTGGGGTGTGAAGAATGCTGCGATGGCGTAAGAGAAACGACCTTCATTAGATCCATTTTTGAGAGAGGTTTATAAGTAGGAAGTGGAAATGTATCAGATTACAAAGGATTTGGTGATGATGAAGAATGATAAACTCCATGATGTAATGAATGTCTGGGATCTTGATGTAATTTTATTTTGTTTTATTATTATTATTATTTTTAATTATATTTATTTAATCTTTAATAGAATATTTATGTATTTTTGTTTATAATTATTTTAATTTTTAAATTATTGGGGTATGTTAAATAATTTGGGTGTAAATAGTCATCCTGAAAATATTCTAATTTAATTTGAATTAATTAATAATTAAGCCCTACAAAATCTCTAGAGATGCGAGGACAGAGACCTTTTTTAATATATACTTTTTTTAATATATCTTTACCTGTCCTTTTATTATTATTATTATTATTATTATTATTATTATTATTATTATTATTTTCATTTGGCCCTAAATTTAGTATTTTTCTGATATCGTGATAAAAGAGAGAGGGGAAGAGGTTTAAAATCCTAAAAAGAACCCTAGAACAGTTCAAACCAGCCATCGACTTTCCTTTAACTTCACCAGGGGGCTGTCGATTTCGCTCAAGTTTCTGCTGAAGTTAGCGATTCGGAGAAAACGTCAGCCTCTTGAAGAGTCGATAGAGGTTTTCTGTTTTGTTATTTGAAACTTTTATTTTTGTTGCTGTAACGAGGAACACATGGGTTCAACTATGATTTTTAGTGTTTTGTTAAAAAATTTAGTTGGATGAGGATTTCGCAAGTTCAAAGTCCGATTTTATTCCCAAATCTTAAATATGAATATATTGAATGCAATGTGAAAAACTTTTGTATTTCTTAAGATGGTTGGGGTTTTTTTTTATGCTTTTAAAAGATGTTACTGCTGATCTTCTTAGTGGAACTGATAATTTGATAGGAAATCGTCTGTCATTAGTAGGGCTACTGATTTTACTTGAAAAAAACAGTTCAAGATTTGTTTAAGTGTTATAAGAATTCTAATGTTTCAAAGATAAGGGATTTCAAAGCCTTTAATGGAGGGGATAGTACTTTTTTTAGTTCTGTGCAATCTCTGTTTTAATTGAATTTGGTGCAAGTAAATAATCGTTGTCAGCATCAAAATTGGAAGAAATCATAGCTCGTAGTTCTATCAAATTCTTTATATGATTAGACTTATGAATCGTAGGCATGGATCACATTAGTCAAAGAAAGGTTGGACGCTAAATAAGACTTCATTGACATTGTAGGAGAAGAGCTGATTATGATGCCTGATAGTCACATCCAAAGGTAAGTGTTCTTTTATGTTTGTGAATTACAGAAACAATTAGAAGCATATCTTAGTAAGACAATAGCAACAACCATATCATAGAGGACTTTTCAACTCAATGCTTTAAAAATATCATTTTTAACTAACTAATAGGATGTTAATCAATGAAATCTAACTAAATTTCAGAGATTGCATATTGTTTAGGTGTTATAAGAATTCTAATGTTTCAAAGTTATAGTAGAATAATACTGATATTAGAGAGAAAGGATTTCAAAGCCTTTAATGGAGAGGATAGTATTTTTACCAGTTCTGTGCGGTCTGTGTTTTAATTGGAATTTTGTGCCAAGTAAATAATCTTTGTCAGCATAAAAATTCTAAGAAATCATAGCTGCAGTTCTATCAAATTCTTTATATGATTTGACTTATGAATCATAGGCATGGATCACATTAATCAAAGAAAAGTTGGACGCTACAATTGCAAATGATGTACATAAGGCTTCATTGACGTTGCAAGAGAAAGGCTGATTATAATGCCTGATAGTCACATCCACGGGTAATTGTTCTTTTATGCTTGTGAAATTACAGAAACAATTAGAAGCATATCTAAGTAAGACAAAGTCCTTTAAAATAGCAACAACCATATCATAGAGGACTTTTCAACTCAACGGCTTTAAAATATCATTTTCAAGTAACTAATAGGATGTTAATCAATGAAATCTAACTTAATTTCAGATATTGCATAAACTTGTTAATAGCTTCTGGAATTTAATGAGTTGCATTAGTGGAGTTATGGAACATAAATGTAAAACTTTGGTTCATAGATATTCACGACATCTCATAATAAAAGAAGATTTTTTTTCCCCTTAATTGTTCGTGTTTTAATCCGCTGAGCATCTCATTCTTTTGTTTGTTTGTTTTTATTTTTTTGTTCTCTTGGGAAGAACCCTATCATCTCTCGTCTTTGAAAATGCTAAACATTAAGAAGAGAAGAGGAGTAATGATAATATTTATTATTAAAAGTATTATTAGCATGCAACACTGAATTAAGAGAATACAAAATAATTACTTATCTCTAACATGTAAAAAAATTATGAACCCAAATTCACAAAATTTACAAACCTACTCACGTTTTTTTATTAGTTTTGTTTTTATTTACAAACTTGCTTACCTTTATTGAATGGCTTTGTTTTTTTTCCAATTTTGGGTTAATCCCAATAATACTTGCATTTGAAGTTGATAAGTTAATTTCACAAACTTAAGCTATAGAGCATATTGATAAAGCCAACATTTAAATGTAAATATTAGAATTTAATATATAATGGAACTTCAAGCCTTACTATCAATTAACATGAAAATAAATGCTGAGTTCTGATCCTCCATTTCTATTAGGATTCAGCATAGAGACAGTTTCATAATCTTTAAATCCTTACAATCCTTTCAAAGGTAGCTCTCATTGTGATATTAGATCTTTAACTTGAGTTTTGACTGCACTGTTAAACAGTTTTGATCTTAATGTCGTGCTAATAATAAGATCGTGTTTTTGTCAATAATTACTTGAGCATTAATCTTTCTGGAGTATAATCAAGTGACAATATATCTGTTTGAATTAATTTCATAAAGAAATGCATACTACAATTTTGCTTTCTTTAGGTAGCACTCAATGCATAACATGAGCTAGTAGGGAAAAGTTTAGCACAACTAAACACACAAGTGATTGAATTTAAAATTGAGATAATGGAAGTTAAACAGCTTGGATATAGGCAATACTCAATAGTTCAACTGTGACCTTTGAATGTGCATAGCATATTACCAGTATTTCAAGTAGTAGTTCTAGTTTTAGAAGAGTCATTTCAACTTGCTTATGAGTTTATTCATGCATGGATTATCAGGTTCACACAATCAGGAACTGAAAATTTAAATATTAGTATTTCTATAAAAGTAACTACAAACCTCACGATCAATTGACACGAAAGTGAAAATTCCTATCTTCCGATTCGCATATGATAAGACTTTTCTTGAAGTCTTGCGTATGATCCTTCCCTTGATGTAAAACACTTATCTTCATAAGTTTTTTTTTTTTAATTACCTTTTGAGTTAAGTAGAATAATAACATTAGTTGATACAGGATAAATCAAAATCAAATAGCCTATGAACATGCTAAATCATTCAATTGGATAGGTAAACTTACCTTAGGTTGTGTTTGGACTGAGTCATTTCAATTTCAATGAATTTGAAAATGAGTGAATTTCAAATTTCTTGGATTTTAAATCAATTATTTTGAATTCCAAATGTATGGATAAATTATGAATTTTTGAAATGATTTCAAATCCATAATTCAAAAATTATTTTTAAAATAGAATTTTATATATTATAAATAAAAATAATAAAATTTTATTATATTAAATTTAATATTTAAAATTTTATTAAAAATAATTTTTTTGAAAGGAACCCTACCATCCAACTACCCCTACCCAACCTCCCCACCCCGAATTTTTTTATATAAAATTTTAAATTTTATATTGTTTTGAATAAAAAAATATATTACCACCACCACTCCACCCAACACAACCCCACCCAAAAAAAATTTATATAAAATTTTAGATTTTAATATTTAAATAATAAAAATATTATCACCCAATCCTACCACCCTATCCATCCACCCAACCCACCCCCACTCACCCATCCACCCCCACACCAATTTTTTTATTATTTAAATATTCAAAATCTAAAATTTCATAAAAAAATTTTCGAAGGGGGTGGGTGTGGGGGTGGGCTAGGTGGTAGGGTTAAAATATATATATTAATTTTATATATTATTTTATGTATTAATATATCAATTACACAACAATTGAAGAATTTCAAATGACACAATTTCAGTGAGGACTTGAAATCAATTAAAAAATAACTAAAAAATTCAAAATCAAATTCATGGATTTGAAATCCATTCATTTAAAATATTGAATTTATAAATATATTGATTTCAAATGGCATCCAAACAGAAAGAAAATCCCTCCCTTAAATCCCTCGTCCAAAAACAACCTTATATTTTTTAGGTGATTTAATCTTTTCAACTTCTCTATGAATGGGCTGGCTCATTCAATTGGATAGGTAAACTTACCTTTTATTTTTTCAGGTGATTTCATCTTTCCAACTCCTCTAAAGTCTATGGATTGTACCTCCTGCCAAGAAATAATAGATTCATAGAATGACAAATGAATTTATACAAGGAAATAAGGATGCACATCTACCATGGCAATTAATGTAAAAGTAAATAAGGAGGCACACACTTAATGAGATTCATTATTTTTAATTTTTGTTGCATAATTTTATTTTTATGTTTTTTTGCAAGAATTTTGGGAATCTCAACCATGACACTCATTTTCTTTTTTACTTTTTTATTGCAGGAGATTTAAAGAGAGAGATTAAAATTAAGAGGATGAAAGTTATAAGATGTTATAAATATGTAATTATTTTGTGATAAAAAGTTTAATTATAAGATGTTATAAATACATAATTATTAATTATTCTGTGATAAAAAGTTTAATTATTTCTTTATCATTGATTGCAAACACATTTTTCAAGGAATATGAGAAGTTAAACAATATATTAAGCTAAGAATTATTAATGAAATACTCCCTTCTAGACATGCACAAATGAACCGGAATCGGCGGTTCGAACCGGGGAACCGTCGATTTTAACCGGAATCGGAACCGCCGGTTCCGGAACCGGCAAAAAAAAAAATCGGAACCGGCTAAGGAAGGTTCGGTTCCGGTTCCTTATATTTGGGAAAAAAATTGGCGGTTCCGGTTTTTTAATTTTTTTTTTATTTTTTACGCTTAAAATCCAAAAAAAAAATAAAAAAAATTAAAACCGGAACTGGAATCGTCGGTTCCGGAACCAAAAGCTTTGTACCCCGGTTCGGTTCCGGTTTTCACTATTTTGGAATCGGAACCGCCGGTTCGGAACCGGAACCGCCGGTTCCGAACCGGGGTGCATGTCTACTCCCTTCGATCTCAAAAAAGATTGCACACTTTTTATTTGGGTTGTCTCATAAAAGTTTGCACCTTCCTTAAAAAGTAAAAAAATCAAATACAATCACCTTTTACTATACACTTTATTTATAAAAAAATTACATCTATCTAATATATTTTATTATTTATTTATTATCAAAAATACCATAATATCCTTATCTTTTCTGGGATGGAAGAAGTAAGTTTTATTGATGGTGCAAAATGGTGTCAATTTTAAATAATAATAAATAGAAGTAGAATATTGAGCAAGGGTGAAAAAGTAGTAAGGAAAATAAGTGAGGACAAAATTGGGAAAAAATGTTTTACATTCTTAGGGGCCGTTTACTTTAGTAGTTAAGGGGAGTTATCACACTCTCTCCGTTCCACGTTAAGGTTTACACTTTCCATTTTGAGTTATTATAAGTTAAGGTTTATATTTTTTTTTTATCAAATTGGGCCCACACAAAATAATTAATTATTCAATTTAAGACTCACAGACAACACTAATGCAATTACCCACTTTACATTAAATATTATTTATCTTACCTCACTATACATTAAAATATTATACTCCTTAATCTTCGTGCAAAAAACACACGTCAACTTTACTTAATCTTCGTGCAAAAAGCACACGTTAACGTGGGATCGAGGGAGTATAAACCATGGAAAAAAGTCATTTACTTGCAAGGTTAATACGTATGGGTTAACATCCGGGCCCTTGTTGGGCCGGTGCTAATCCCACTGTTCAGGGGTTTATTTGTCGGCCCAATTTGGGCTGTTAATTATTATCCCTATAATTAACGAATGTAATTACATAATTTTCCCCCTAATTTTATGTTCAATTCATCTTCATTCCTCACCAAATCTGAGATCTGGTCTCCCTCTCTTCCGCTACAAGCGACGGTGGCGTCATGCGGTCGACGGCGACATGATTTCCGACAGCAGTGGGTAGTGTTCGCGATTAGGGGCGAGAAACAACGACGTTTGACGGCTGTACAATTTCGGGGATGGCATCAATGGGCGATCATGTGCGCGACCGTCGGCGGTGGAATGCGGTCGCTGGTGGAGGTGCGTGATTCCGGCAGGTTAAGGAGGATCGGTGGCTGGAGACGCGTTGGGAGCCAGATCTATGTCGGCTGCGGCTGGTTGCGCGACAAATGCGGCGGTGCATGGTGGTACGGCGATTACAATCTCGGTGACGGGGAAACAGATCTTACCGGAGAAAGTAATTTCTGACATGACAACGACGATGTCTGGAGGCGGCGTCTTCCGGCGAGGTTGCTTGACGTGTTGGGAGGGGAGAGAAAGCGGTTGCCACGATTGAAAATTTTAGCAGATGTTGGAGTACAAAAAAAGAAATATTGAGGAAGAAGACTGAAAGCAATAACGGTGGAGAAAATTTTATTTATTTTAAGGGGCAATTTTGTAAAAATATTAAGTAAAAAGCGTCAAGTAAACAAACCTATACAAAATGGCTAACAATGATTTTATGGGTTAAATTAACTTTTGTTAACTTATCCCCCACTAAAAGTAAACGGCCCCTTAGAGATCGTTTGTTATCCATGATTAACAATGTTAATGCCCTTTCCATGGTATAGACCATCCCACTGCCAATAGGTTGGAATTCAGAATACCAAAATCTAACACTGAGGTATTAAACTCTATTTTACCATTATACCCATCTTCGTCATCTTTCCCATTGATCCCAATCTGTTTATCGTCCCCACCGACCAACTCTATTCATCCCCATCATCTACCTCCACCAAAGCTTGGCAGAGACCAACAATAGCAGTATACTTGCCTTCTCCAAGAGGTGTATGAGTAATACCTCCAACCATTACATAACCCATCTTCGTTTCCTTCAAGTTTATCAACAACCAGACAACACCTGTAAACCTCAAACAAAAATTAGCGAATCTTGGATTTGATTTTGACTTCCATGGTTGCGCCGATGACGAAATCAGAATCGGAGGCTATGTTCACCTGCGAGTCGACTCGGAGAGAGGTCTCCATCTCCGGCGCAGACACGAAGCTCATCAAAATATCCCCTCTGGACTGCCTTTGGGTTGTTGCCGTGGACAATTTTGAGTCAATTTGAGAGGAAATTGAACAAATCTTTGAGGGAGTGACAGAGAAATTTTTGAGTTGGGAGTTTTCAGACTGTAACCTGTAAATTCTTTCTTGTTTCTTGAAGAACAAGAACACATTTTTTAACCCAAATTAAAACAAATAAATAAAGTAATAATAATAAAAAATTTAGGGGTAAATATGTCATTTTACTTGTTATTAGAGGTGTTAAACGAATCGAGTGAGCTCGAGTATCCCACACTCGAGCTTGACTCGAGTACTTATCAAGCCGAGCTCGAGCTCAGCTCGTTAAGAAAACGAGTTTATATACGAGCTCGGCTCGGCTCGGCTCGAAAAATACTCGAGCGAGCTCGAGCACGAACTCGAGCGAGCTCGAGCACGAACTCGAGCTCGGCTCGTTAAGCAAAAATGTTGAGTTTTCGAGTCGAGCCGAGTCGAGCTTAGCCAATATTAATTAATATATTTTATATTTTTTATTATATTTAAAATATTTATTTTATTATATATTATTATAATTAAATAATAATTATTATTAATATTATTAATTATTATTTTCGAGCCTTAACGAGTCGAATCGAGCTTGACTCGTTAACTAAACGACTTTATAAACGAGCTCGAACTCGAGCTCGAATTTAAAACGAGTCGAGCCGAGCTTTCGAACTGCTCGTTCGATATAACAGCTCTACTTGTTAACCCATTTGTTAATACTCAATAATAAATATAAAATAATTAATACATACTCCATCCGTCCTACCCAAATAGCATAATTTTACCTATATTGGACGTTCTGTTCAAATTGCACAATTTTTCTCTTTTAGTAATAAAAGTTCACTAATGGCCCACCACTAACCTTCACATTTCTCTAATAACGGTACAGTTTGACCGGGACGGAGGGAGTGGTTATCAACAATCACATTTTTTCATAATACCAAATAACAATACAATTAATCATATGTCAAACAAATATCATTATACACAATCCCATATTAAAAACACTGTAATTAACATTTTGAAAAATATAAATAAGAAAAAAATATTATAAATAAAATCTAAATATTTCAATTACTAATGAATTTACATTTAATTCTAATTTAATGTAGTAAAATATGAAGTAATATTTAATGCACTTAGAATTTAAATAAGAGTATTAACTAAATTAAGAGTCCAACTTTAGTACATCAGGTGTATTTGGATGGTCTTAGCCGTTAGATTACTTTTTAGTTTAATCTTAATTATTAGATAAAATAAAATAATTTATTTATTTTTTAAAAAATTACCTACTAACCTACTCCCTCCGTCCCAGGCTAAGAGTCTCATTTGCTTTTTGGCACGTGGATTAAGGAGTATTATTATTTAATGTGTAGTGGTAGTTGTATTAGTGGGTGTGGGGGCCCCATGTTTTAATTGTATTATTGGGTGTGGGTGGGTCCCAAGTGTCCAAAAAAGGAGATGAGACTCTTTGGGTGGGACGACCAAAATGGTAAAATGATTCTCTTAGTCTGGGACGGAGGTATTATGTATTTGCCTATTAACATGGGGTGCACCGATGCACCAGGTGCACTCCAGAATGACCACTAAATTAAATTATAAAAATATTAATTTAAAAATATATTATTAATAAATCACGAATTTAATCATAAAATTATTAATTTAAAAATATATCATTAATAAATCACTAATTTAATCGATAGTAATTATATAATTTATTAATATATAATAACAGTATATTACATACTCCCTCCGTCCCGTTACAACGTACGCTTTTACTTTTTGCACGTTGATTATATTTTAATGTGTAGTGAGGTGAGAGAAAATAATATATTAATGTAAAGTGGGTATGTGTATTAGTATGACATGTGAGTCCATAGAGATAGAAGTAATTAATATTTGTGGGTCATCTTTACCAAAAAGGGAATTACACACTTTGTATTGGGACAGACCAAAATAAAAAAATGCGTACATTTCAATAGGACGGAGGGAGTATTAAATATAATGATTCAGCAAATTATATTTAATATTAATATTATTATAATTTATTATAGGGTCAATAAATATTAGGTACAAAACGTGTTTAGATATTACTAATTCATACATTTGCCATAGAAATTTACGCATAGATACAAAATACTATTTTGTTTTTCCCATATTACATGTACTTACTGAACATCAGTGTGCATTGTGTGAAACAAATTTAAAAGAACACAATTAAGTATTTATACGTATGAGTTGATCTACCATACCACTATTGCACACTAACAAATTTAGGCCTTAAATTGATTAATTAATAGGATATAAAATAGGACATAATATTAAGATGTGATTCCAGGCTTTCCATTAGTATATGGAACGATTATTTTGGAGATTATATAAGAGGTTAAAACCAACACATAATATGAGGAGTTAGCAAGATGTTAGAGTTTAATGAAATTTAGGCCTTAAATTGATTAATTAATAGGATATATATATACTCCCTCCGTCCCGACTATTTTTATCCGTTTATACTGGCACGGAGATTAAGACGTTTTATTTTTTTAATATATAATGTAAGGAAAAGTAGGGATACATTAATAATTTAAAAAGAAAAGGTATTAAAGTTGTTGGAATTGTAAAAAGTAGGTAATAAAATATTATGTATTTTTACCAAAAATGGAATATGTAAAAATACGTGGGATACCCCCAAATGGAAAGTGAGAAAAAATACGTGGGACGGGGGGAGTATATATATATCTTGTAAACCCATCAATCAATAACATAACCTCCAAGCCTTAAGTGGATGTAGAATTCGAACAACTATAAATACTCATCTTCAACATTTTACATTCAGTTCATACTTACTGATTTTATTATGTTATACGTAGTGCTGTTCGAAGTATAACAACATCCGCACCAGCATCGTGACATGCCCAAAATGACAAAATAAAACTCTTACACGTTGGTGAAGGAAGAAGTATCACTTTTTATTTATATTACAAAATTTTCATAATAATTCAATTGACAACTATCATTTTTCAATTAATTGTGTATTACTTTTTGTTAAAATATTATATTTTTTTATTAAGAGAGTTTTTCAGTGAAACGACACGAATGTTTGACACTAATACATAATACCTCACGTAATTCCTAATAATTTGTATTCAAGAGATTCTTAGGCTTGTAGAAACTGCGACCTTATATTTCGATTCAATGTAAATTATAAAGTGTTAATTTTATTTAATTTTGGATATATATTATTAAAAATTATAAAGAAGCTGAGAATTAAGGGGATGTATCTTCACATTTATTCTGCCTTTTGTGAAGTTGAAATGACGTTCTCCTTAAGTTGGTGATCATAATCACTTTATTCTAACTCACTGCTTTTCTAGTAAAACAAGGGGAATGCTATTTACACCCTTAATTTACTAAACGAACCCCAATTTCTATATATACCATACTATAACTAAAAGTTACATATTTAAATTACTAAATACACCCTCACTTAAGATAACTATACCCTTTTAATTAACTAAACTCAAATTATTAAAATTTAATTAAAAAAAAGAAATTTACAGCGTTGGTGAAGGTGAAGGAGGTCGCGTCGGGACTCCACAAAAGAAAAAAGATGTTCGATACCTTCTATCCACTGTCAAGGCATCGTCAATATCAAGTAAGTACCATGATTGGCGAATCACATAGAGAAATCAATATAATGTTGCCCAAGAAAGAAAAAAAAAAGAAATGAAAAGAGGGTGTTCGGTCATTATAACCGAACACAAATATATATTCGGTTATAGGAACCGAACAGTGAGAAAACTTTACGCCATCTGTTCGATAAAAAGTGTCGAACACCTATCAACTGGTGCCATCTTGAGTAGTCAATTGACAGAGCCTTTCCTCTTCGACAAGAGGACGTTTGCACCTTTCCTTTTGATGGACATTAGTTTCATGCTTTCTCTTCACATTCCTCCTCTTCCTCTTTTCTTCTTCTCCCTGAACGAATCAGTAATTACATTTCAATGACTCTACATAATCATGAGTGGCCCTCACATTCACATCCATTTGAAGAAACCGATTGTTATTTGAACCCAAAAGGGCATGCTTGAGGAGTAAAGATTCAGACAGATGGTAACAGTGTGATTGTTGTTTCTCATTTGTAGTAGTCTATTACGATTATGATTATTCTCCTCCTTTGAATAATATTCAGAAATAAACACTCATCTCATCAACCTCATCATGATTATTCCCCTGCTGATGTAATGTAGAATTCATATGGTATAGAGTTCATCGTTGGTTTAGTAATTATAAAGATGGGATGCATTTAGAAACTCAATTATAAATAATTATATTTTATTATTTATAAAATAATATTTACGTCATCCCACATAAACAAAATTTAAGTTTATAAATTAATGGGGTTTGTTTAGTAGATTGGGGTGCAAATAGCCGCCCCAATATATCCCACCTTCTTCTTTAATATTTTTTATTTTATTATTATCATTTTTATAATAGCAAAAGCTCTTATACCCGAGATACTGTGTCCCCCAACTCCCCCCCTTCATATTCTATTTAACCCTATGTATTATTAGAGGTTTAAATTGAGTATGGAGATATAGGGGCACGGTGTCCTCGGAACATATGAGTCTCACTCTTTTATAATTAGCACATCTTTATGATGAGCAAAAATAAAAATAAATAATTATATAATTAAATTATTTCATAACAAATTTGTAGAATTTATAAATAATTACTAAAATTTTAAATAAAAAATTATATCTAATAAAAATAAGTTAAAAATAATTTATAAGGAATGTGTAAAGATAAATGTACAAAATTATTATTTTTATTAAAAACATTCTAGAAGTTGTAATAAAATTGAGACATAATTATAAGGATGGGCCTACTTTTAATGAGCCCAATAATATTGAATTGGTCTAGTAATGGAGGTATACTGTAGACAAATGCTGTCTACCTTATTGACTCTTAAAAGGCCTTTGATTTATATAAAACTGGCCCAACTTGATTCTTTTGGGCTGTAACCAATTCTAATCGACACACTAATGTGTGTAAGGCTGATAGACCCACAAAAGCTTTAATTACAAACATTCTCGTTGTACTACTAGGGAATGTTTGGTTTACTTAACATTAGTACATATGTTAGTGAATCAATATGGGATTTTAGGAGTTATTATATAAATTAGGTTAGTTAATATTATGTATGTTAATAATTTTTTTTATAATAAGAATTAATAAATGATAAAAATGTAAATTCACATTGTTGTCCTTAAAAATTGTATTTTTTACTTTTTTTATATTCTATTTTATGGGAGAAAATGAACAACGAAATTAAATTAATTTTCCAGAAACTTTTAATAACACTCCTCCAATATAATCGTGTATGTTAACCCATCAAAAAGTTGGGTTTGAATTGGGCCCAAAATTTTCAACCAAACGGAGTAATTATTTAGGCTAAGTAGTGTTTTAAGGCTTAATCCACATTCATATTTTAAAAACAACTATTATATATCTAATACATTCTTTCTTTTCAATTAATATATTTTCTCTTTTCATCTCTCCTCTCTCATCTAACTTTTTAAATAAATTCTTTCTCTTCAATTAATATATTTATCTTTTCATCTCTCCTCTCTCATCTAACTTTTTAAATAAATTAATACATTGATTTCACATAAAAATAAAATATACCATACCCAAAACCCCAAAAATAAATATAAAATAACTATTCATTGTTTTCAAACACCAAACCATCCCAAACATCACTAAAGGTATGTACGAAACATTATCAAAGAGTTTTCAAAGGGAGTATGTTATATGAGTATTATATTATATTGAGTGAAAAAAAACGAATAATGAAGGGAAATTTGAAAGAATATGATGAGAGTTTAATATTCTCAAATATCGAAAACTCTGGCTCGAGCCCGGAGTTACGACGATAAAGACCGAGACTCTGACTCAGGTCAGCAAGTCACCGGGTTTGCAAATAATTTTGCGTGTGAATTAACTTAATTTCTTCTTTACTGATATTCATTCTCACGGTTACAATCATACTTATAATACTGGAAATCCTAAAGATACGAGAATAACCCAAATCTTGATAACTAAACGTACTTTGAGAAAGTAAATATCTAACTATTATCCTAATATCTAAATATTAATAATAATAATAATAATAATATTAAAATACTCATCATTCCTGTCCCCCTCAAAAAAATCCTTGTCCTCAAGTATAAACTTGAAAATGCAATCCTTCAATCAACTGTAATCTTCTAGTTCGATTGGTTTATTGTCTGCTCTAATTACCGATACTTCCTTGCATTACCGCCTATGTCCATGCACAAACTTGAGGCCTTTTTTTTTCATTCTTTTGCATTTCACAACCTAAACAACCAAAACAAATTTTTCCCATGTAAATATTTTGAAGACCATTATTCGCTAAGGAAACGAAAACTACGTCTTCCTCGTAAACAACCGGGTCAGATGGGCCTTTCTCATAGTCCGATGGAATTGCATTCTTTACCTCATCGTCTTCATTGTAGAAAACTGATGGAAAAACAACCGGCTCAGATGGCCTTTCTCATAGTCCGATGGAATTGCATTCTTTACCTCATTCATTGTAGAAAACTGATGGGATTTCCTCGTCGTAAATTGGTGGACCATCATAAGAAAGCGATAAATCATCACCATAAGGACATTCAATTTCCTCATCAAATATTCATCATCCTCTTCCTCCGTGGATAAGGATTTGGCTTCTTCCTTCCTCTTCTTGCGGTCTTTCTTCTTCTTTTGAAGCAACTTTTTCAGTATGCATTCCATCTTACTCACAGATTTACCCAAGCAGGTGAAATCCGCCTCTAATTGATCAAATCTTACCTCCAATAATTGGATTTACTCACAGATTTACCCAAGCAGGTGAAATCCGCCTCTAATTGATCACCAATGATGAGAATTTAATATTCTCAAATATCGAAAACTCTGGCTCAAGCACGGAGTTACGACGATAAAGACCGAGATTCTGACTCAGGTCAGCAAGTCACCGGGTTTGCAAATAATTTTGTCTTGATATTCATTCTCACGGTTACAATTATACTTATAATACTGGAAATCCTAAATATACGAGAATAACCCAAATTTTGATAACTAACAATCCTACATACTTTTAGAAAGTAAATATCTAACTATTATCTTAATATCTAAATATTAATAATAATAATATTAAAATACTCATCAGAATACAACAACATTAAAAGCTAAAATAGACATAGAAGGGCTTTATATACCTCTAAATTAGGATCAAGATTCATGAACTCATTTAGCTCTGTTTTGCACAAATTGTTAATGTAAATTAGCAAAAAAAAAAAAAAACAATAATAATAATAAGAGTTAGTGATAGCAATTAGTTAGTTAAGGGAGTGGGTTAGATGGAAATTAAATACTTGCAATTAATGACATCAAAAGGATGTTTAGTTTCAACTACATTGTCTCCTGCTACATTTATTACACAACCAATAAAAAGGCCATTCCCTGTTGCTCATATATACTAT
This sequence comes from Pogostemon cablin, assembly GCA_023678885.1. Taxonomy (NCBI): domain Eukaryota; kingdom Viridiplantae; phylum Streptophyta; class Magnoliopsida; order Lamiales; family Lamiaceae; genus Pogostemon; species Pogostemon cablin. Next base: position 3,824,599 of record CM042993.1, on the reverse strand, counting down.
CGAGAAATTGTTTCATAAATAATCTAGAAGCTCATACTATTCACCACTCTGTAAATTTCAAGCTCATTCATGAAGAACAACAGTGTAGATAGTAGGCATATCTTTACTCTCAACCATCATCAACTGGGATGTCCCAGTTCTGTGAGTCATCCACCAAAGCTTGAATCCGAACAACCGGACAACCCTTTTTACAGAAAAATATAGTTTCTCACTAAAACTTAACCTAGACAGCGAATACCATTAGGTCAATACGACTGAATTGAGGTAATAGTTTCCTATCGTACGCAAGACCAAGGACCATAAGACTCGAACAAAGGGACAGGCTTAGGCTTAGGAGGCTCAGGCTCAAGCGTTCGACAATTAAAATCGATGGAAAGAATTTCACTGGCCTTCGACTGGAACGACAACATATCCAATTCTATGAATTTCTTGACCCTCATCTTTGTTTGCCATGAAACAATGCATTTCCTCTCTCGTCCCAGTTTCGCCTTTCCACCCTGGTTATGGAAATGAGATGAATACACTTCAGAACTTAAAAGAATAATTAATCATCTCTCTTTACTTCCCACCCATTTGTGGAATGTCTTTTTTGACATATGGCATAAAAGGACCCATTTGGAAATGAGATGAATACACTTCAGAACTTAAAAGAATAATTAATCATCTCTCTTTACTTCCTACCCATTTGTGGAATGTCTTTTTTGACATATGGCATAAAAGGACCCATTTTTAAATGGTTCTGACTTTGTTGGAAGAAACTACACATAAACATGTTTCTTTAATTTAAATAAGAAAGCAGCACATGAAAAAATTGGGTTTCAGAGCTTTATTGGAGTACCTCTCATTAAATTTATCAACTAAAGATAACAGTAAACATTCATTTTTTAAGATAGGTTAGCTGTCAAAATTAATGAAAACTGCAAGAACTTTGTATTGAAAAATGGTTCGGTAAAGATTAAACTCTTAGGAGATGTATTTTAGCTTAACAAAGGCATCAACAAATCCAATAGAAGTGACTTTGTACAATGCAAACTTGTTTGTGTCCAAGATCATCAATAACTACACAACAACTTGGGTAAACCCCCTTCTCCACCCCTCTCAATTCCTTCCACGCATCCTCCCACAAATCATCTACCAAGTAATTTTAGCCTAACAAATTATAGTTCAGGGAAGAAATAATAAATGACCTGCAAAATCTATGACACTTATTGATGCCAATAATAAATGGCCTGCAGAATTTATGATTATGACACTTGTTGATGCCATAGTTAATAAATTTGTACAACACATCATAACTCATCAAGTTTATGAGGGTCAATTCAGAAAATTATCAAGACAATAGAGGGTCAATTCAGAAAATTATCAAGACAATATATATGGTGTTTAACCATGGCAGCATGTCATCTCCAAATAAAATATAAAATAAAATCCAAAATAATAATATGAACTTGAAATGTTATAGTCATAAACATTAGTCATAAACAAATACCAAGAAAACAAGTAGTCATAATTACAAAACAAACTGGAGTGAAAATATGTTTAAATTACAAATACTCGAATATCAAAAGCAAATGGAGTACCAGGAAAGCAAGTAGTCATAATTACAAACAAACTAGAGTGAATTTGTGTTTAAATTACAAATACTTGAATATCAAAAGCTCACATCCAGCAAAAGGTTCAAAGTAGTATCCTGCAAAAGGTAATCAATCAACAAAAATAAAATCTTAACAAAGGTAGTAATATTGAAATAGCAAAAATGAGAGATTATTACTTAATAGCACTCAGATATTAGGCGCTTTCGGGATGCTGGAAACCTTGGAAAGCTACACAGGGACAAAGTTTCAAAAGGCAAGAGAGTGCTGCACCTATCTATTTTGAACTCCAACGAGTTTATGGGATTGGGCTGCACTACAGGGGGTAACTTCCATTCCAATTTTCCCACGTCCAAAAGAGACAGGACCAGTATCACTTTTTCAAAGTTCATGTTCGAACGAAACAGTTTTTTAATTTTATCTAGGAGCTCCACCTCCCTCTTTTCAAGCTCCCTCTTGCCAAGGTTGTACTTGTCTATATCCAAAGAGAATGTTTGAACACGCATATGTGAGGTAGATGAACCATGTGGACCCGTTGTTTGCACAGTGTAGAAACAGTATCCACCACTGAAATCCATAAGACACGATTTGAATCTGAAATGGTAGGCGTAGCAGTAATTTTCATGATAGCAATCTTCATCTTCATCATCTTCAGAGGGGAACAATTCCCTCCAACTCCCACGTTGGATATCAAACACTCTATCTGGTGTAAAACATAAGTCACCTCTCACCTCTCTAATTCTGTTACCCCCGTGATTAATTCCTCCACCCAACACTCCGTTACATGCTGTCCAAATTCCGTTAAATCTGAACATTAAATCATGCTTCTCATCACTCAAATTGACCAACAATGTTTCATCCTTATAAGCAGCCCAAACCACATCACTGTATTTATCAAAGGAAAGATAGGGCCAAAACGGCTGAATTGAGGGAAGCGTTTCCCATTCATCCACCTCTGGATCGTATATCTCGAAATCAGTTTCTAAAACCCCTTTGTAATTTCTCAAATTATGACCGTAGATACAAGAATCATCATCATCATCACTAGCTAGGTCCACGTCCTCAATCCGAGTTTGGATTATGGAAGACATAACAAGCACTTTCCCATCTGGCGTCGGCACCACCATAGGATCTCGTTTCCTATGTTTCATGGAATAACTGTAACTGATCATAGAATCCTCCAACACATCACAACGGCGGGAGAGTAGAAACTCCTTCGACAACGTTAGCTTCCCCAACGACTTAGAAGAAAATAAGAATAGAGTATCTCCTTTCACCCAAAAAGAGGTGAATTTAAACTTACGACTTACACGCAATTTAGGACAATCTTCCGCCTTATCTTCAGCCTTTCTGGACAAATCCACAAAGTAGATGTGATATTCATCGCCCGGATCATCTACACCGCTAACGCAGCAGGGAATGCACAACCAAGATTCCATCTTCTCTTGTGGCTTATGTTCTCTCAACGGAATAATATATATATTGTTTGGGAATTAGGAATTAGGGATTCTCTGGTGATGGCTTATGTTCTGTGAGTCGAATAATATATATAGGTAGGGAATTTGGAATTAGGGTTCACCTCGACGTGCCTTGGGCCTAATATATTCTTACATACACCTAACCAAACTATTATAATGTTTTGGGTTCTATATTTATCTATATACTATTCACATTTCTTTTACAAATTTATTATTATACCCCTATCTATCTACTTTACTCTTAAAAATGTGATATTAATATTAGGACATATTGTACTAATTAATCAACATTAATTAAATATATGTAATGTGTATAGTGTTATTAATGAAACGTCCATAAATACATGCACCTAAAAACGAAAAATATGAATAAATATGTTGTAAAATCTGAATAAATATGTTGTATAGAGGAAGTCATATTTACGATTGCTTAGAGTAGCATTAAAGAGAGACCCATCTTTAGGGAGGGAAGATGAATATGGATAAATAAATAAATAGGACAGTTGACAAGAACTAGCAAGGTATAACGTGTAAAATCTCTACTTTTAAAGGAAAAATAGTGAATAATGTACTTGTAATTTTGGAAATACATTATTTATACCATTCATAAGAACATACTGATCACTAAATTTTGTTCGAGGGGGTAGAACTTGATCGATACATCATATTCTTTTTAAAAGAACGGTATAATTCAACAACAAAAAATACATACATTCCAACACAGATAGAAGACATGATGAGCATTAAAACAGTGAACATAAACAAATGGCAGCATTATCATGATTCACAAACATCACTACTTTCAAATGCTGTAAGATCTCGATTGTGGTCTGTAATTCTCATACGCGTTTCTACTTTCTAGCCGACTCACATTTCTGCCATATATGTCTTCACTCATTTTCACCGAAGCCTCCGAGAATATGGTCAGCCTGTCGAGAACCTTCGTCACGCAGCTTACAGGTGACGGTTTGTCCTCGTTCTTCTCCTGTTCGTCTCTTTTTCCAGCTTCATTGTTCTCAGAATCAGCCGTGGTTGCTGTTTTCCTCGATTCCTCAGCTTGGTTTCGAACGGACAGGCGTAGATCAACCAGAAAAGCTTTTATTGCATCACTGACATCTTGAGATGGCAATGATTTGATCCCGGATGACCAGTTCCTACAGAGGACGAATATTGGTGGGGCTAGGTAGCGACAAGGGGAGAACGCCCGTCTCCCTTTGTGTCGCTCTCGGGATTACAGGATGCAGTTTTGAAGCCAGCTATTCAGAGCTTCGACGTACGACGTATAGCTGTTAATCCAATCGGCAAAACTCAGGCCAAAGTACTCTAGGGTATGCCAATGAGATGGTGATGTACTGGGAGTGATGACATTCGAGCATGGCTTTCCACATGCTCATTAATCTGCATAATAATGTTGAATTGGTCCAGTAATGGAGGTACTATACCGTAGGCATATCCTGTCTACCCTATGATGGCGCTATTGGCACCCAAGATTTTGGTGAAAGAAACAAAAAAAAAATGTAAAATTTCAATTATATTCCTATTTATTTTTTAAACTCTAACCCATTTATTATACTAAAAATATAATAGAAACATATTTTACTTTTGTATACCCAAATACCACTACACTAAAAATATATATTACTCACTCACACACTCATCACACGCTGCACAAGAGGGAAGAGAAGATAAAAAAGGGGAAGAGGAGGACATTAACTTCACTCCGAAAACTATTTTACAGGGAACAAAACAACTAATTGATCAAAAGTAATTTTATAATACATACATTCTCAAAATCATATTTTGATTATAGTGTTTGTGGATTGGTGAAATTGTACAATTAATTGAAAATTATTGATGAGTTGATAAATTTATAGATGTAATTTGAATTTAAAATATAATAGAAACATAAATTAAAATTATATATCAATCATGGGTTTAAATTTCAAGTCTGGTTTAGCGAAAATAGTGTTAACTTTTTGTTGAAAATTTGTAAGAAATTCATTCCTGAGTTGCCGAATTTTTTTGTTCAAAAATTTAATGGAATGTTCCTTAAATTTTGAGGAAGTTTAGATAAAGCCCAACAATAATTTAATTGGGCCTACTTATATGAGAAAATGTGAGTCATCCAAATCCTACTAGTATATCAACCTATAAATCTTCTCTAATTAGACAATCTTAACTTAATGACTTGCAAATTTCGGTCACTTATAACCGATTTTTTTTAAAAAAAAATTCAGCTACTACTTGTCGAAAATTGTCAATATTTCGATAAACCAGACATGAATTTTTTTCTACTTTTTTCAATTTTCAAAAGAAAAGGTAAAAATAAAATTCACATAATACACAAATTTTTAGAAAAAATAAGCGCATAATTTACCATATCTACATCTCCATATTCCATATTACATCTCTTTCAAATTTTAAATCTTAAAAATCGGGTTTAAAATTTTAAACTATGGGTCACATAATTATTTTGGCTAAAATTTGCAAGGTTCATGGGGATGAGTGAAGTGTAGTATGGCTTCTTTCAAACCTTTTTTTCTTCTTCTTCTTTTTTATTTCTTCTTGGTATGTGTCTGATTAGTGTGTGTTCGTTTGGTTGCCAATATTATGGGCATTTCACATCATTTATACTGTCTATTAGGGTGTTTGGTAGAAACATAAATCTTTTTAAAGGGGCCCGATAGTTTTCCCCCAGCCCGGTGGGAAAATCGCAATATTAATATTAAAGCTTTAACAGTGTCATGAGATAAGACATTGTAATTACCATTTTATCCTTGACTTTCCAAATAAAAGACCCAAATTTACAGGTTCCAAATCATGGTTCTCCAACTCACCTACATAAGGCCTCCCCAACTCACCTTCATCAAACCGGACCGGAGTAATCGCTGATGGGAAAGTCATCCTCTCAGCTGCAACAACTATGTATTTGCTTCACTCTAATTTCAGATTTCGATTTTGGACCTATTTTCATGAAAACAACGGTGGTGGCGGCAACGCAAATCGAAGGTTTTTAATGCTTCGATTCACTCTAATTTCGAATTTTCTAAGACATGTAATTTGGATGGGTTTCAATTTGGAGAAGGGTTTCCTCCTCTCAAAATTGTATTTTGACAAATTGGACGGACATAACTTTCTTTTGATTTAGGGCAGCGAAAGTTGGAGAACTTGGGATCATGCTTCTTGAGGAATTGTGAGATTTTAGAAACCCGCTTCTGTGAGGAATTTGAGAGCCATCCGTCTTCTTCTGTAAAAATGACAAAGGAGTACATTAATACGATTATTTGTTACTAATTTACTTTGTACCCTATACATAACTAGGTATTTCTTAGGTCAATTACTCCCTCTCACCGAAGAACCCTTTAAAATTCTTACATTTGTCCGTTTTAACACTTTTCATACCAAAAAAACACGAGAAAAGATAATACATAATCTCAAATTATGACACTTGCCGATGTCATTGTTAATAAATTTGTACAACACATCATAACTCAAATTTATGAGCATGATATTCATACTACGGGTCTATTCAGGAAATTATATGGTCACCGTCAGATTACTTGCATGTTAGTTATACCATGGCAGCATATCCTCTCCAAATAAAATAAAATCCAAACAGAATACTATTAACTGGAAATGTCATAGTCATAAACAAATACTAGCAAAGCAAGTAGTCATAATTACAAATACTTGAATATCAAAAAGCTCACATCCAACAAAAGGTTATCCTGCAAATCAATAAAAATAAAATCTTAGCAAAGGTAGTCAGTTAATAAGATTCGAATCATGTGAAAATGAGAGATTATTACTTAATGTGTGCTATCTGGAACCATACACTCAGATATTGGCCGCTTTGGAACCTGAAAGAGCGACAAAGTATCCAGAGGCATGAGAGTGGTGCAGTTATTAATGACTAACTTGAAGGAGTTTACGAGCTGCACATCTATAGGTGGTAATTTCAACTTTCCCTTGCCCAAAAGAGAAAGGGCCAATTTCATTTTCCCTAAAGACATGCAATTCACCAGTCCTTTAATTTTATCCAGTAGCTCCAAATCCTTCCTCTCAAGCCCCCTCTTGTCCATATTGTACTTCTCCATATCTAGAGAGTATGTGCAAACACTTATCTTTGAAAAAGTTGATGAATTCTTTACCCTCGTAGCTTGCACCACGTAGAAACATCCTCCACCAGACACAAGGCACGATCGATCGTCATTTTCATAATCGAAGGAGGAGGGAATCAACTCACTCTCCCTCCCGTGTTTGATATCAAACACTTTATAGGGGCTAAAAAGTAGATCGGCTTCAACGACACCCGCAATTTTTCTCAACTCCTTCCGTGCTCCACACAAACCCAATGATCTTTTAGTCCATATTCCTTCCTTCATATCAAACTCAAACTGCAACCTAAAACGCTTCTCATCCAACACTCTGACCAACAAAGTTCGATGGTCCTTGAAAACAGCCCAATCCACTATGCAGTTTTCTTGAAAGAAATCATAAAACGGCTGAATTGTGGGAAGCACTGTCCATTCATTCTTCTCTGTATCGTACATCTCGAAGTCCCTCTTATCACCCCAGATAGAGTAAGACTCATTATCACCCCTCTCCACACCCTCCCCTTTATCACCCCTCTCCACACCCTCCCCCACACCTAAAAGGCGAGATTGAATTAACGTTGAGAAAACAAGCACTTTCCCATCTAGTGTGGGAACTGCCTTAGGAGATCTTTTCTGATATTTCATGGGAGCCCTATATTTGATCATAGATTCCTCCAACACATGACTACTACCGGGGCGTAAAAACTCTTTGGTCAACTCTAGCGTGCCGACCTTCTTAGTAGAAGAAAAGAGGAAGAGGGTAGATTCTTTAACCCAAAAACAAGTGAATTTAAACTTTAGACTTACGCGTAATTTAGGAACTTGTTCTTCCAAATATTCACGATCAGCCTTTCCAGGGGAAAATGTGGATAAATCCACAAAGAAGATGTGATATCCATCATCCGGAGCATCATATCTGTTAACGTAGCATGGAATGCACAACCAATTAGGCTTTGTCGTAGACATTTCTGGGAATATCAGGAGGAAATTAGGGTTCACCCTTCTTCGCGAATCTGAATGGAACGAACACAGCGATCAACGGTTGTAGGGTTTGTTGATTGAAATTGAATGAATTAATGGTATGTTAACTTGAAAAGGAAATTAACAAAGACAATAGAACAGGGAATTAGGGTTCACCTCTCTTCTAATAATATTTGAGACGGGTCTTACAAACTTGGGCCTAATCTAGGCTTTATGCTCCTACCTATACATCACAACACTTGAGCTCTATTTCTTCATTTCTATTCTATTGGGTTCTATATCTCTATGTATTCTATTCTATTCTATTCTCATTTCTTTTACAAATTTTTTATCTGTCTATTGCACTCTTAAAAAAGTGACATTAATATTAGGGTCTATTGTAACTAATTAATCCACATTAATCAACTATAGTAGGTTTTGAAATATTTTTAATTAAATATTATAAATGGTATACCCCACCATTATGGACCCCCACCGCCTTGGGGATTGGTGGAGAAGGTAAATCGCGTGCCTCAAGTGGGGATTGGTGGAGGAGGTAAATCGCAGGATGTGCCTCAAGTGGGGATTGGTGGAGTCCCACCGCCCTGGGGATTGGTGGAGGAGGTAAATCGCGTGCCTCAAGTGGGGATTGGTGGAGGAGGTAAATCGCAGGATGTGCCTCAAGTGGGGATTGGTGGAGTCCCACCGCCCTGGGATTGGTGGAGGCCTCAAGTGGGGATTGGTGGAGTCCCACCGCCCTGGGGATTGGTGGAGGAGGTAAATCGCGTGCCTCAAGTGGGGATTGGTGGAGGAGGTAAATCGCAGGATGTGCCTCAAGTGGGGATTGGTGGAGTCCCACCGCCCTGGGGATTGGTGGAGGAGGTAAATCGCAGGATGTGCCTCAAGTGGCTTATAGGGACGACTCACTGTGGGGATTGGTGGAGGAGGTAAATCGCAGGATGTGCCTCAAGTGGCTTATAGGGACGGCTCACTGTTTAACTTGTACTTGCAAGTGGCCAAATACATGCCAAAGGCAGGATTCGAACCCCCACTCTGCAGCAACCAAGCTCGAGGGTCTTTTCACCCTCCACTCTACCACTTGAGCTATGCCCTGGAGCAAATATTATAAAATATAGGCGAAGTCATCAGTGTGAACGCCTGACGGTGGCTCTTACTGAAAGGGGTGACTTTATAGAGTTTGGTTATCCACTAATTAATGCACATTCCTCTGAGATACTCCAAAATGAACTAGTATAAGAATAAATATGTTGCACGAGAGAGTAATAAATTTCGGTTGGTTACAGTAGCATTAAAGAGCGTGTATAACGTGTAAAATCTCTTCTTCTAAATAAAAAATAGTGAATAGTATACTTGTATTTTGGAAATACATTATTTTTAGTACCATTCATAATAACATATTGATCACTAAATTTTGTTTGAGGTTGATCATATTCTTGTAAGAAAACTGCAGAATTCAACAACAAAAAATACATACAATCCACCACAGATAGAAGACATGATGAGCATTAAAACAATGAACATAAACAAATGACAGCATTATCATGATTCACAAACATCACTACTTTCAAATGCTATAAGATCTCGACTGTGGTCTGTAATTCTCATACGCGTTTCTAGCCGACACACATCTCTGCCATATGTCTTCACTCATTTTCACCTAAGCCACCGAGAATTTGGTCAGCCTGTCGAGAACCTTCGTCAAGCTCGGTTGCATGCAGCTTACAAGCGACGGTTTGTCCTCGTTCTTCTCCTGTTCATCTCTTCCTCCAGCTTCCTTGTTCTCAGAATCAGACGTGGTTGTTGTTTTCCTCAATTCCTCAGCTTGGTTTTGAACGGACAGGTGTAGATCAACCAGAAAAGCTCTTAATGCATCACTGACTTCTTGAGATGGCAATGATTTGATCCCGGATGACCAGTCCCTACAGAGGACCAATATTGGTGGGGCTAGGTAGCGACGAGGGGAGAACGCTGGTCTCCATTTTTGCCGCTACCCGGGTTGCAGGATGCAGTTTTGAAGCCACCTATTCAGAGCTTCGAGGTATGATGTATAGCTGTTGATCCAATCGGCAAAACTTGGACCAAAGTACTCTACCTCATCTTGGAGCTGATTGATAATTTGTCGCTGCGTTTCTCCGATAGGGGCGACTGCTGAGCTTTTCGTATGGTATGCCAATGAGATAGTGATGTACTGGGAGTGATGGCATTCGAGCATGGCTTTCCACATCCTCATTAATCTGCATAATAAATTCATGACAATTAGGGTGGGATGAATGATTTCAAAGTGGATGAATCCATATCAAATGCAGGATGATGTTGAGTTTAAGAGATGAGAAATGCATCTCACCCTTGGATGAGTTCGAGCATCTCCTCGTCCCGCATTTTTTTGATCCTCTTAGATATCGAATCCACAGCATGAAGTGCCACTCTGATTCGAGAATGTAGATCTTTCAAGGTTGCCCGAGTTATGTCGATGACTTGAGGGCTAAGATCCTTGGCAAATTGGTGGCGTAGCTGATCGCATTTACGATCATATTCCTTCTGTATGGATTCACTGGCCTATATAGACCAAATTCAATTGTGATATCATCAAAACAAAGAAGAAAAACAACATCAAGAATCAGAAAGGACATTTTACTCCTACTTAAATTAATGATGTAAAACAACATTTCTAGAATCAGGTAAGGAGTAATTCGTAACGTTTCATGCTGTGCTCTTGATAATAATAAGAAACAGCAATTTGAATCATAATACAATCTACTATAGAAAATTGACAGCAAACACTATTAGGTCAATACGACTGAATTGAGGGAATCGTTTCCCATTGTACGCAAGACCAAGACGAGGATCATAAGACTCAAACACATGCTTAGGGTTAGGAGGCTCAGGTCAATGGAAAGAAATTCATTGGCATTCGAGTTTGATTTAAACGACCACATATCCAATTCAATGAATTTCTTGACCCTCATCTTTGTTTGCCATGAAACAGTGTCTTTCCTCTCTCGTCCCGATTTCACCTTTCTTGAAGATATTTCCATGATTTCATCTCAACAAGGGTAATGTTAACATTGTAAGATTTAATGAACAAAATAATGGAGACACCCTGGTCATGGGAATGAGATGAATTCACTTCAGAACTTAAAAGAAGAATTAACATATCTATTTATTTCCCACCCATTTGTGGAATATCTTTTTTTAACATATATGGCATAAAAGGACCCAATTTTATATGATTCTGACTTTGTTGAAAGAAACTACACAAACATGTTTCTTTAATTTAAATAAGAAAGCAGTACATGATGCACATTAAATAATTTGGGTTTCTGAGCTTTATTAGATGAAGTACCTCTTATACATTCATTATTTAAGATGGTTTAGCTGTTAAATTTAATGAAAACATAAATTTGTTTATCTACTAAAGATATCAATAAACATTCATTTTTTAAGATGGGTTAACTGTCAAATTTAATGAAAATTGAAATTTGTATTGAAAAATGGTCATATTAAACTCTTAGTATATATATTTTATCTTAACAAAGACATCAACAAATCTAATAGAAGTGACATTTTACGTCCAAGATCATCAACACATTCAAACAACAAGAAACCTCTAAAGGCAAAACCACAAGAATCACATCCAAACTCAACATGACTTTCCCTGTCAACCCTCCATCCACAATCTCTGCAGACATCCACCACCTTCCCACACCACACACAACTTCCCATCCAAATTCACCAGTCACCATTGTCCAACTACACAACAACTGGGCAACCCCTTCACCACCCCTCTCAATTCCTTCCACACATCATATCCTCAAATCTTCCCCAAGTCCAACTACACAACAACTTGGGCAACCCCTTCACCACCCTTCTCAATTCCTTCCACACATCATATCCTCACATCTTCCCAAGTAAAGATTCAAGTAATTTTAGCTTAACAAATTATATCCACTAAGTGAGGAAATAATAAATGACATGCAAAATTTATGACACTCGTTGAGGTCACTGATAATAAATTCAAGAGTTTATGAGCATGAAATTCATACGGGCCAATTCAAGCAATTATTAAGAAAAATATCAATGAATGCTAAAAAAAAAGTACACAAATGAACGATAATAATATGATGAACTTTTACTGTCATATATCATAAATAAATACCAGTAAAGCTAGTCATAATTACAATCTAGCTCATATCCTGCAAATACTTAAATACTTAAATACCAAAAAAATATGCTGCAAGGCACATCCAGTTCACCCTGCAAATACTTAAATACTTAAATACCAAAATATCACATAGTTCACCCTGCAAATACTTAAATACCAAAATATCCTGCAAGTATTTAAGGAACATCCAGTTCACCGCTTTCTCATCTGCATCCTCCTTAGCATCCGCACCCGCTTTCTCTTTCGGGTGCCTTTGGTACCCGACACAAGGACAAAGAACCCATATGCAGAGGTCTCATCTGCATCCTCTTAGCATCCGCGCTTTCTCTTCCGGGATGCCCTTGGTACCCGACACAAGGACAAAGAACCCATATGCAGAGGCCTGAGAGTGGTGCAAGTATTTACGACAAACTTGAAAGAATTCTTGATCTCCACACCTATAGGTAATTTCAATTTTTCCTGGCTCGACTCCCTCTGAGGCAGATTTGATTCCACCGGCTCCTCTATCTCTATCTCAATCTTGAGACCTCCAAAACTCGAATCCCCCGGATTCTACCTGTTGTTTAATTTCATTCCTCTCAGAGAATGTGCTAACACTGATTTTAGTGGTAGATGAATATCTTAACGTTCTTGCTTGTACCAGTTACAAACAACATCCTCCACCTCCATCTCCATCTCCACCAGACACAAAGATTGATCGATCATCACTTTCATACAGGTAACTTTCGTCCAGGTAATTCGAATCTCTGAAGCAGGAGGGAATCAAATACCTCTCCCTCTTGTTTTTTATATCAAAAACTTTTGATGGATTAAAAAATAACTGATCATCCACCCCATCTACCAGAGCTGCTGCTGTAATATTTGTCAACTCCATCCATCCATAACCCAATGATTTAACTCGTTTCCAAACTCTTTCACTCATATCCAATTCAAACTGCATTGGATGGCGCCTCTCATCCAACACTCTCACCAACAAGGTTTGCTCGTCCTTGAAAAGGGCCCAATCGACCAAGCAGTTTACTTCACAGAAATTATATGGCCAAAACCACTGAATTGGGGGAAGCTCTTCCCATTCATCTTATATTTCCATGTCCCTCTTATCACCCCAGCAAGAATAATTCTCATCATCCCTCCCCACAGCCGACGGCACACACGTGTCCACACCTATGAGCTGAGACTGAAATAGCGACGAGTAGACAAGCAGTTTTCCATTTAGTGTGGGAACTGCCACAGGACAACTTTTCGGAAAATTCATGGAAGTCCTATATTCGATCATACGCTCCTCCAACGACAAATCACTACTACCGAGGCGCAGAAACTTGGCCAAATCTAGCGTGCAAACCCTCTTATCAGAGGAAAACATAAACAGCGTGCATTCTTTTACCCAAAAACAACAGAATTTAAAATTTCTACTTACTCGCAATTTAGGAACATCTTCCTCCGAATATTCACGATCACCACCTTCTGCCTTTCCTTTGGATAATTTCACAAAGAATATGTGATAGTTATCATCTGTATATACATCACTCCTAGCGATGCAAGCGACACATAACCAAGACTCTGTCGAATCCATATGCTCCTTCGCGAATCTGAGGGAAATAGGAATTAGGGTTCACGCGTTAATTTGAAAAGGAAATTAAAGAAAGAATAGAACAGGGAATTAGGGTTCACCTCTCTTCTCATAATATTTAAGACGGGCCTTACAAACTTGGGCCTTAAAAAGTTAGGCCTTACAAACTTGGGCCTAATCTATTTTTATACACTCCTAAACCAAACATCACAACACCTCACCTTAGCCTATTTCTTCAATTCTTTTCTATTGGGATTTATATCTATATACTGTTCTCATTTATTTTACAAATTTATTAGAGAAAATATTAAAATTGGTCTTATAGATATGACATAATATAACTTTAGGTACTTCTTAATTTTAGTTATTTTTTGTTCAATTTTATTATTTTTTTTTCGTTCAAATTTAGTTAATTTCTTAAATATAGTTATTTTCTCAAGTTATCCTAGGTTTGTGAGCGTCCAATGGAGTGAAGACACGTAGACGGGAGCGGAAGAAGACTGCCATCTGTAGGTGGATTTGCCACGTGGCTAGGTCTAATTGGTCCAGAATTTGGTTTACTTGCAGTAGGCGGTGAGGTTTAGGATTTGGATTAGAATTAGAATTTGTCTCATTTTACTGTGATGGCACGCCTCGGTTTGTGACACCTCAACGTGATGAAAGATTAGGGAGGCTGTGGTGTACCCCACCATTAGGGGTTGTGGTGAGGTTTAGGCTGTAATCTGCTACTTCTCTCACCATTAATACTGCTAAAGTGTACAAGTATATATATATATATATATATTTTTTTTTTTTTTTTTTTTTTGGGGTAAGTTAATTAATTCAAGAAGATAAAAACTCTTCATCTAATAGCACGAGACTTTATTTCAAATAATAACTTTACGCTCATAAGACTAACCCCAATTTCAAGTTAATTCTCATTCAAGAACCTAATGTTTTGTATGGCCTAATTTCATTTTGAATTTGAGGTATTAAAAATTTTTGCCCAAAACACCTCGAATTCTCACACTAAATAAAATTCTTGTATACAAGTCATTAATGTGAATTTTTTTTAAAAAATGTAATGAAGAGAAATAAAAGACTCTAATTGAAGTGATGATGTTGATTATCCATGTTACTTTCGCCCATGGTTTTTCTTGTCTTAATTTCACATGCTTTTTTGTATTTTTTAAGTACGTAATTGTTTCTATTTGACAAAATATTTCTTATAATATGATTGCACATGTAACTATGTACTTACTATATTAATCATCTTAAATTTATGGTTTAAAAGTATTTTTTAAGTATTTATTACATTATTTATTAAAAATTTAATATCAATTAATTAATCAAATTTAATTGATTCTACTTAGACATACCAATATGAAATATATGTGAAATATTATTACTTTACATGTGGTTAAAACTTATGATTTACTTTTGTTATTTATTACATTCTCTTCTATAATTCTAAAGAGAATTCTCATTGTCCATTCATTTAAAATTAAATTAATCCATCAGAATACAGGACCTATAATATACTATGCATTGGAGTATATATATTACATCATATCACCAATTACAATTAAATAAAAATAAAAATAAAACAATTGAGCTACGCATCAATAAATATATTTTAAATAATTGTCATATTATGTTAACTAAACTGGCTTAATGCATCAACAAAGGCCATTAACTTTTCAAACTCTAATTGCAAAAGATTTTTGCGACTCATACCACACTAGAATTATATATAGCTGATAGTTGAGGTCACTAGAATTATATATAGCTAATAGTTGAGGTCACTGAATATTAATAATAATTTTTATTATTATTCAATTGCATAATTTTCTTTTTGCTATCAATCTGTGAACCACTTGCCTTAAAATTCTTAATTGTCAACCTTTTAATTTTTATAAATCACTGACAAAATAAAAGTTATTTTTCTTGTGTACTATACCACGCTAATTAACTTCTCCACGAAGTGGGGGATCGGGTCAAGTGTGTGTTTCATTACATCCACAAAAATTATAACCAAAAGTCAAAATGTCAACTCCTATTCCACTCACTAAAATTATTAATAGGAGTAACACATTCAACTTAATAAAAAAAAATTCTTGAACTAAACTAATTTTTCATACTTCTATTTTAATCATTCCAGACGGATATAAAAGAACTAAGTACGATTTCATTTTATAACTGTAATGCTAATGAAATAGTATATGGAAATAATTATTTTTTTATGAACTGGTATTTCATTTATACATTAATAAATTTTAAAAGGTCAAAACTCTTCATCTATGAGATCCCTATTAAAATCAGAACTTTATGATGTGCTATGAAAGTTTCTTTAATTTTATTTCTGTAAATCAAGGTGGTAATCAAGAGGAAGCTGATGGAGAAGGGATTTATTACTATTGCAAGTATGAACAGAGTAAGAAAAAACAAAATACTCAGAGTGTGAACTATCCTATAAGAAATCTTTTTTTGTTTTAGAAATGGAGACAACTAGGAAGACAGTTTATTTATGCAACGATCTCACCATCTAAAGATGAAAGTCGTCCAACACTCCACTTCGGTGTAGGCAATCCTGAAGATGAAGTAACTGATTCAGGAACATGTGAGTGATAAAGACATCAGCTTCAATGCCAGTAATCTGAATGTGAAAGATTAATTAGTCCCTAAAAAAAGATGATAAACATAAATAAATATTTTAAAATAAAATTATCATAAACCTGATTGCGATTGTTGGCTAGATGCGCGCCAAGATTTCTAACGCATCTAACAAAATCCCAATTTGTCTCTCTATATATAGCAACAACACCCTCTCCCCCAGCATTATTGATGCAATCTTGTACCATTTGGGGGAGATTGGAGTTGTTAAGGCGGGCGTGCCAATTATTTATCCTCATTGAATCAACTGCTGCTCGGTAATTCGCCAATGTATGGCCTGGGAATACATTTTGCATCTTATGAATTGCAACGAAAAAATCCAATTTCACCCTCGTTGGCTGAATGCTAAGATGATTCACTAGAAGAGATTCATCATTATGCCTAAAATAACAAAACTATTAGGCATAGTAAACACAAAATAAATAATAAAAAAATTAAAGAAAAGTATACGTACGTTGCATTATTCAACTTTGCAAACAGGTCGGATAGGTCGTCTGGAAAATTCTCGTATTCCTTGAACACTTTCTCTTTCAAAAAATTCCTCAACATCCTCACGGACAGAATAATGTGTTCATGGAACAAATTTGACGCGGCAACACTTTATAATATTTTCTTGACTCACAAAGTTACTCAGGTTGAGAGCTTGTACTGAGTGATCTTCGTCGTCGACGGAATCTATTGAGGCATTGTGGTATTTGTGTAGATATTTAATAAACGAAATCATTCCCCGAATGATTTCTCGAAACAGGTCCACAACATACGATTTTTGGAATGGTAAATTATTGGTGTCTGTCCAATTTACAAATTGGATTGGGGCATCAATATTGGAATCCTTAGTGCAATATTTCACCAAGTCTGAAAATTCTTGAGTATCACCCGTTTGCAAATGTAGAAAACCCCTCTTGTCGTCGACCCCAACGCAGTTGACATAGTTAGCATGGTTGATTGATTGGGCAATAGTCCTACTGAATTTTTCGACGTCGGTCTCATACATTCTAATAGCTATGTCCGTCTCACTAATTGAACCTTTTCCACCATCTTGGGAGAATTCATATTCTGTTGTATATTGCCTTTTGATCTTGCCAGCCATTTCTGAGTAATAAATAATTGCATTAGTTGTAATTCAAAAACATAATATGTAAGTGATAATTTTTATTCGCAATTAACTAAGTTCTCAAACTGCCAACTTACAAAGACATATAGTTTAATAAGCCAATGAATTTCAAGATGACTCAGATGAACAAACAACAGAAATATTAGACTTTTGAACAAAATCCAGCATTGATTACATGATATAATCCTTACTGAAACAGCTCAAAACACACATTTTACCAGTGATAGGGGTGAGTTGAAAACAATGTATTAGCAATTGATGAAGAAGAATTTAAAGTCTACCATTTTTTTGTGTAAATTCTTTCTTCTTCTCCATATATAATAATAGGCCTGTGTTATTTATTTAACTTTTGTAAAGGTAAGAAAATATTAATGTAAACTAATGACTACCACATACAATTCAAAGCAAGCACCAATATACAAAAATCATGTTAATTGTACTAACTATTTGATATTTATAAGTACTGGTAAAATTGTTGTTCCCCATCCTATCATCCTACATGACACTACATTTCGTTGCTTGGGGTGCACCAAATAGAAATAGGAGACCATATGAAAAAGAATCCTTCTCACCGCCCACAATGCGACACTTTTTTGTTGTAGGAATTAAGAACACAGAAAATTTTATACAATAACTAAACAAACTTATCCCCCTAAAATGATAGAGATTGAAACTGGGTAAGTAAACAGCATGCAAAAGCAAAAAATAAATCAAGTAAATTGCTAGGGCACCCACTACTCAGATCTAGCTTAAGAAGACAAATTAGTACTAGAATCAAGCATCTTCTTCCTTTTTTCTTTTTACCCAAAAACCCAAAACAATAAACCCATTACAACAACAACAAGTGTAAGGAGAAGAAATCCCGGTTTATGAATTTACCTTGAGTTACACTTTGTAAGCTTTTTTCCGCTGCGAGAGCTTTGGTTTCACAGAGATTTGGTTTCTCAGCAGATGAAATGAAGCTGAAGTAGGTGCAAGAGTTAATGTAAAATATTGATTTGTATCAAAAGAAAATCTGGATGCAGTATCAGTAACGTACCATACTAAATACATTATCATGCAAATAGCAACCACCCTAGCATGCTACATTTCGTTGCTTCGGGTGCAGCAAATAGAAAAAAAATGAGCAATTGGGTTTAGTAATTTGAAAAGGGAGCAGCTTGTTTGTCGTGTTTCTCACCACCCACAATTGTAATAATTTTTTTTATTTAACTTAGATTTTCAATATGAAATATTTTAAATTTTTATATTTTTTTAAAAGCAATACTCAAAATTCTTATTTTTTTTCTCTTTAAATAGAATATAATATTGACATATTTTGAATTTCAGAAAAAAAAAAACATATTGAGTTGAGTTGTCGACAGAGTATAAAAAAATTAAGATTTGTTCAAAAAATAAAAGTATTATACATTTTTCCGACTTTTAAATATACACGGATACACACCAACATACGATGCACCCACTTTCAAAAACGTACTACAAATATGATAAAAAACATAGTAGTATACAATTATGAACAAAATTGTATACAATTTATTTATTAGTTTTTTTAATGAAAAATTGAGGGTAAAAAAATACTCCCTCCGCCCTGTTTCAATGCTTACGTTTACTTTTGCACAATGATTAATGATTATAATATTTTAATAGATAGTGGGTAAAAAGTAATATTTAATGTAAAGTTGCTAGATGTAATTGTGTTGGATGAAGGGCCCATGATGATATATTAATTGTTTTAGGTGGGTCTAATATTCCAAAAAGGCAAACGTAAACATTGAAATGAGACGCCCAAAATAGAAATATATTACTCTTTCATTTTTTTATCATAGTATGTCCTCAGCCTCGCCTTCACCTGAAACTGAGACAATAAAATCACAAATTAATAGGAAATATGACACGCTAATTACATCTTCTAATTTGTTGTTCTTGAACAAATACATATATCCTTTTCCTTTCAAATCCATGCAATGACACATTTGTATTGGGCAATAAATGTTTAATCTGAATCTATGTTCCCTCCATCCATTTTAAGGAAATCCTCCCTATTAATATTTTAAGAAAACATGATGAAAGTTTCTTTAATTTTATTTCTATAATTCAAGGTGGTAATCAAGAGGAAGCTGACGTAGAAGGGATTTATTACTATTGCAAGTATGAACAGAGTAAGAAAAATTACTTTATGACACTCTATTCAAGTAAACAATTCGAATTTCTTAGCATGAGTTGATCGGTTTCCCTAGAACTAAAAGCCCTAAAAAATAGAGATGGGGATTCAACAATGAAAACAAAAAAATACTCACAGTGTGAACTATCCTATATGAGATCTTTTTTTTTTTAGAAATGGAAATTACGAGGCGACTATAATTGTACTCTCTTGTCTTGATCCACTATTGAACCTTTAATTTTAATTAATGTGGAGAGGAACAGTGACTTTTACCGGGCTTCTAGTTTTCTATGGGGCCCTCTATCAAACACAGTAAGATATAAGAGTACAATTTATATGAAAAGCTCATAATACATGCTATCAAACTAAGCCTAACAGTAATAAAGATGAGAGATCAAATGTAAATTTAAAAAAAACTAGGAAGACAGTTTATTTAAGCAGCGAACTCACCATCTAAAATGGAAATTTGTGTAACACACCATTTTCGTTCAGGAAATGTTGAAGATCAATCATTTGACCGACGAACATATAACTGACAATACCTCAGTTTGAATGGGAGAGCCCTGAATAGGAAAGAAATTAGTTCCTAAGACGTTAAATAAAGATATTGTTATAAAAAACCTGAATATGCTGGGGTAGATGCGCCGTAAAATTCCTAACGCATCTCAACATATCTTCAGGGGTGTTATCATATGTGGGCGCAACATTCTGAACTCCCGGCGCAGCATACCCAGTGTTAGCAGTTGGATGCTATATCAAAATGAAGAGTATCGTACCCAATAAATGGTTGAGTTAATACCATTAATGTAAGGGTCGAGTCAAATACTACAAAAATAATAAGGAAATACAATCACCTAAGAACCCAGATAACACAAATCTGCTCTCTCTCTCCTTTCACCCACAATTTCAAGGCTCACAATAGAGAAAAAAATGATAACTGGATCTTAGTTTTTATTGATGTAGTACAACTAACATTATCAAGATAATCAACAAACAAAACCGTAGTCATGATCACTTTTAAACTTATAAGAAGAAACCCTACTATATATGTGTAAAGGCCATGTAAACAAGGTATTAGAAGTTAGAAAAAACCACAAATACAACGATAGCCATCATGAGCACTTTTAAGAAATCCTAAACCTCTTACAGTCTTACTCCATACTATATAGAGTATGTGCTATTCACTTATAAATGTACGTACCTAAACAGCATTGACCGTGAGTTGCACTCTATTTCCTACTCCTCCCATGCCAACTGATTTCGAGCTGATTTCAAGCTGAGTTGCACTCATCCTCAAAAGCCAGGCTAAGAAATGGATTGGAGTACACATGTATATGAGTGTCAGTGAGAGAGTACTCAAAGTTGGGAGGATTGAGAGAGGGAGAGGGTAGAAGGTAGAAGATAAAAAGAGAATTCTAATTTTCATTCCAAATACTATAGGAAGCAGGAAACACACTTTTATTAATGATGATAGCAACAAAGAAGATGTCTTAACATCAAGATTTATTATTTACCGAAATGCCGAACATAGCATCCTAATGGAATACCAGCACAATAGGAACTCATACTGAAAAAATAAAAATAACGTTCTTAATTACATAATAATAGACAAGCAATACTCCATCACAATTCAAACAACAAAAAAAATACAATTTATTTATTTAAATAAAATAACACACGTCATTCAAAATAGAATCATAAGGTAGCATATCACAGGAGTTTCAACATCATAATAAAATCAACACAATAAAATAAAATAATGATTTGCACAAGAAAAAATAAAATAATTACATTTTTTTAGTTGTTTCCACTTGAGGCGTCGGAGCGGAAGGGTGTCGAGATCGGGAGGGGATCGGAAACTTTGAATGGAAAGGGTTTTGCAATGGGGGAAGGAAGGACGGTGGGCGTCGGCGGTGGCGGTGGCGGTGGCGGTGGCGGTGGGCGGTGAGCGGTGGGCGTCGGTTTGCTGTGGAAATGGTAAAGGGGGCGAAGATAATTGATTAGGGCTGGTTCTTCAGTAACCTTGTTTGTAGGGAGTATATATCAGCATATTGGCTCACATGTTTCAATTTATTACTCTACTACATAATAAAAATTTTAGAAATGTCTTTTATTTGGATCAATGAAAGATCGAAACGTGGTGGGTTAAATTATTAATTGTGTTGTCCTTTGGATTCAGGTACAAGTGTGATGCAGCGATAGCCCAGTCCATTCAATTCTAGGCTTACCTGATTTCTTCATTTTTTATTTTTTTTAAATTATTCATTGTAATTACTGGTAAATGGAGTAATAGCATTTTATAGTATTTATTGCTTATTTTATGATGATATTTGAATGATATATTCCCTCAGTCCATAAGGTATTGCACCCCAATTCCGACACGAAGATTAAGAAAATAATAATTTTAAGGGTATAATAATATTTTTTTTAATAAATAAATATGTTAGGTAGAGATTTTTTTTTTTAAATTAAGTGTATGGGAAATGTTGATTGATTTTTACTTTTTTTTATTTTGAAATGTGCAAACTTTTATAAAATAACTCAAAATGAAAAATGCGTAAGACAGCAAAAATAATAATTTTATATTTTGCTACAACACTTCCCTGGGGTCATGGCAGTCGAGTGGTGTATAATACTCCACTTCCATACTCTCTATACAATAATTCACCTTTTATGTTTTTGGTTTGATACTAATTTTTATGCTATAATTTTATTTTATTTTTTTTAAGACAGCAAAAATAATAATTTTATATTTTGCTACAACACTTCCCTGGAGTCATGGCAGTCGAGTGGTGTATAATACTCCACTTCCATACTCTCTATACAATAATTCACCTTTTATGTTTTTGGTTTGATACTAATTTTTATGCTATAATTTTATTTTATTTTTTTTCTTAATTATACAGTATTTCAGATTTTGATTTTTAGTTTATCCTACTATTAATTTCTATTAATTTCTTGTAGTAGTAATTATTTTTTTAATCATAGTTAACAAATAAGTTGATATTCGGCGCACATATAAACATTTTTATTTCATTTTGTATATTACATGTCATTTTATTATGTATATATGTTTCTTCATAATTACTATTCCCTCCGTCTCATTTAAAGGGTTTGGTCGTCCCATCCAAAAGATCCTCTTGCCTTTTTTTACACACATGAGATCCACACATCCTCTCTAATATAACTAAAATATAGGATTCACACTTCCACTAATAAAACTACCCACTACACATTAAATAATAATACTCTTTAATCCACGCGCCAAAAAGCAAAAATTACCCTTGTCATGGGACGGAGAGAGTATATATTTTTTTCACACTCAAATTTTTTATGCTTTATCAAATTACTCTAACAATGCATCTCTATAGTACACACTTTTTACACCTATAATAATTTTACACATTTTTTCCATTAAATTATCTAAAATACTTTTTTTTACATATATTTCTATAATTTTACATGTATTTGTGCATAAATAAAACAGTAACTTTTTTTAATCTCGTGAATAAGATGCAGAGACGAATTTATTTATTGTGATAAAAATTATTCAAATAAGTGTGATACCAATTAAAACACTATAAATTGAGAATTTCATTTATTCCATTTTTTATTTTCTATAGATCAACTACATAAGTATATTCTTTTTGAAGGAAATGCATCAAATATCTCACTGTCCCATTATAGCTATCAATAGTGTTGTTGAGAACCACAACTATGCTTCAGACACTAAAAAAAAGCTGCCCTAGCAATCCAACTATGAACAAACTTCCAAAAGAAAAGAGCCTATCAAATTGGTGCTTAAAATGACTAAGAAAAAGAAAGTTGGCCCCTTTGGTATATGCCTGCCTTCATTAAGCAAAAGTTGGTAGTCATAATAAATTAAACCAATGTATGCATACACATTTTCCACAAATTACAAAAAACTATTCTTAACATTTAATATTATCACCATAAAGCTCAACTAAATTAAAAAAAATTCAAAATAAAATATTTTTGAGATTTTTTTCATGGAGCAAGCTTATGCAAAACCGTTTTGCAGCATTATTACTCCACTATTCAGAAATTAAGTATCACATTTTATTATTAAAAATTTCACGCCTTATCCATCTCATAAAATGAGTTTTTGTAAGATGCCCTCAAGCTAATTTTTGCCTTCCTTCGATTCTTATAATGTATGAGTCAACCCATTATAAAAAGGAGGCATATTCAAATTCAAGAAAATTAAAAGAGGCAAAAATGCAAATACAAAAACTTAAAAGACCCACATTAAAAAAATCATATATATAAATCAAGCAAAAATTAGGTGCAGAAGAAGACAAAAATTTAGTGACATGGGAGCCCTATTGGTGCAATGGAAAAAATCCAAAAAAATGAAAGATTTTCCTAAGCATTATAATATTCTACTCAAACAAGTAAAATAATGGAAGAACAGAATAAATAAAGCAATATATGGAGAATATTACAGACCTTGCATCCAAGCTCAAGTTAAGATGAGAGCTGAAGAGAGAGAGAGGGGGTTTAAGTGAAGCTTTAGATCTACCAAACAACTTCAACAGTGATAGTAGTTATTTTCACCTAAATTTTAGTGTCTTTATTTGTGTATTTTCGGATGTTTTTATCCGTATTTATGTTAATTTTGGTGAAGTTATTGTTATTTTGAGGAATATGGTATGAGTTGATAGAATTGTGTAAGTGAGCTTAAGTATAGGTAAAACATGTCAAGAAATGGACAAAAACGGTGTCGGGAGCTAAAAAGAAGAAGATGGACAGGACTCGACCACACTCGAGTCGAGCTCTTAAGCTCGAGTCGAGCACGGGCCATGCGCCGCACACGGGCCTGTAACAGGAGGCCGTGTGCGGGCGTCAGAAAATACTACACGCCCATAAGCGAGGGCGTGCGTGGAACACGGGTCGAGCTCCGTCAACACACAGTAGCACGCCGAGAAACGTGCAGGAACTCGAGTCAAGCTCTGCAGCTCGAGTCGAGTTGTGTGCAAATTTAGTGTTAAGTCAGAAAATTTCAGAAGCTTCTAGAAGGTTCCCAAGAGATTTAAATACCCAATTGGTGTGAGAATACAGAGGGAAGATCAGATTCATAGCAGCTACACACACTCCACACCATATTTCCTCATACACTAGATCCATAATCCATCTCTACAATCTAGATCCATAAAATTCCAATTTGATCTCCACATTCAATCCATAAATCCATCACTCCATCCATCCATCCACCATTGGAGAAGAGGAAAACTTCAAGGATTGAAGGAGTTAGCATATTGAAGAGAAGGAAGGTTTCTCCATGAAAGGGGAGTCAATATACTTTTCATTTGTTGATTTTCTTCTTATTTTGGCTCAAATGGAGCAAAGTATGTTTTGTAATGATTTAAACACCATGTTTAGTGGCTAGTCCTATAGTAGAGCTAATCATATGATTGGTTGAGGTGAAGAGTTAGATATGTAGAACTCGAGTAATGATTTGAATTGATTTGTGGATTTCTTTTTATGATATATCAATCATGTTTTACTTCAATGTTTGTGTGATTAAATTCTCTATTCATAGTATTAGGATGGTCATTCCAATGTTGTGAGTGGATGTTTAATTGAATCATATATTGAATTGTGCATGTATGTTAGTATAAGGGGAGGTAAGTCATACCCTCCTTAGGTTTAGAACATTCATAGAGGGACACTTAAGTAATTGAGTGAAAAAAACCAACTTATGATCATAGTACCTTAAGGGAATTGAGAGTAAGATAATCTTAGGAGATTTAGACTTGCAAAAGGGTCGAGAACCTAGTTGTCTTGGCCATAGGGACTAGGGGTAAAATTATGATTGCTTTTAATCCACAAATTAATGAAAATTATCATAAAGGGTTTTGCATATCTAGCTCAAGTTTTAACCATGAGTATGATTAGCCTTGCTCTCTTCTCAAGTGTATTTTACATCCATTTCATCAATCATTTGCTCATTATTTGATCATTTACTTATCTAGTTCACATTCTAGTTATTTGAGTAGAATTTTAAGCATTAGTTTTAATATCAAATTTTCAAACATATTATCTTTACAAAGCATAAATCGATGAACAATTCGGATACTAGCCAATGTTTATTTTCCCTTGAGACGATAATCTTATAATTTTTGCACTTGATCACGCATATACAACAGCGATAGAGTAAACTTGCTCTTGATATTTTACTAAAAATGCGACTAAATTCAAACAGCAACAAAGAATTAACCAAGTCAAGCAAAAAAACAAAAAGCTAGGAGGGTGGGGGGGTGGGGGAATTGTCTGCTGTAAGTCCACATTTTTTACAAACAAGAGCAGCAGAGGGAGGTGAGAGAAAGGGGTTGAAGTAGTGAGAGA
Source organism: Pogostemon cablin (assembly GCA_023678885.1). NCBI lineage: Eukaryota > Viridiplantae > Streptophyta > Magnoliopsida > Lamiales > Lamiaceae > Pogostemon > Pogostemon cablin. Next base: position 3,798,423 of record CM042993.1, on the reverse strand, counting down.
GGGAAAAAAAGATTGGATTTTTATTACGTGGGGTTATGTGAAATAATTAAAGTGGAGGGATGTAAGAGAGACAGTGGAAAGTGGATGGGAAGATATATCATAAAGGGCAGTGATTTTTTATTATTGTGTTTCATTTTGGATGAATGAAAGATCGAAACGTGGTGGGTTAATAAGTGTTGTTACTGTCCTTTGGAAGGCACCAGTCCATCGCAGTGGTATCCCTTTAGTACATACTTCAACATTGCTTATGCTACCTCAGCTTTCTTCGTTCCTTCCTTTTCATTTTAATTATTCATTAATTATAATTTCTGGTAAATGGAGTAATAGCATTTTATATTTATCGTTTATTTTATGATGATTGTATTTGAATGATGTAATCCCCCATTTCATATAAGAATGCACCTCCAATTCCGAAACAAAAATTAAGAAAGTAGTACTTCATTCGTCCCGCGTATTTTTACATACTTTTCATTTTGAGGTGTCCCACGTATTTTTACCCATACCATTTATGATAAAAATACATAATATATACTCCTTTCGTCCCGCCCAAAGAGGTGCATTTGCTTTTTGCACGTGGATTAAGGAGTATTATTATTTTATGTAAAGTGGATAGGTGTATTAGAGAGATGTATTGCGTAGTGGTGGTCCATTGATGTACTTTTTTTACTAAAAGAGAAAAATATTGCGATTTGGATGGGATGCCCAATATAGTAAAATGATGCTATTTGGGTGGGACGACGAGAGTACATAATATTTTATTACCCACTTTTTACAATCCCAACAACTTTAATTATTTTTTTATACTTTATTAATCATTCCCAACAATTTTATCTACTTTTTCTTTTTAAATTACTAATTTATCTATACTTTCTCTTTTATTATATATTAAAAAAATAAAACATCTTAATCTCCGTACCCGTACAAACGGTTTTATCTACTTTTTCTTTTTAAATTACTAATTTATCTCTACTTTATCTTTTATTATATATTAAAAAAATAAAACATCTTAATCTCCGTGCCCGTACAAAGGGATAAAAATAAACTGGACGAAGGGAGTAATAATTTTTAGGGTACGAATAATGATATTTTTTTGTAATAATTAAATAATAAAGTATATATTCGTAGAGATTATTTTTTTTAAGATGGGGAATGATGATTATTTTTTACTTTTTTACCTTTTTTTTAAATGTGCAAATTTTTATAGTACAACTCAGAATAAAAAATATATCATATTAAATGAGAAGAAGGGAGTAATAATTAGTTACTCCATTTTGCTACAATACTTTCCTGGGTCGTGACACAGTCGAGTGCTACATAATAGTCTCCCATCCACTCTATACAATACTTCACCTTTTATTTTTTTGGTATAATACTAATTTTTATGGTATATTTCCTCTATTTCATAAATGATTGCAATCTCAATTTTAGTATGGAGATTAAGAAAATTATAATTTTTAGAGGTAAAATAATATTTTTTATAATAAATAAATGATAAAAATATATTAGGTAAAAATAAATTTTTTATAAATAAAGTGTTGGGAAAGAATGGTTGTTGTTGTTGTTGTTTTTTTGCTTTCAGTTTTTTTTAAATGTATAAACTTTTATTTGACAATCCAAAATAGAAAGTGTGTAATATGAAATGGGATGAAGTTAGTTATTTTGATTCACAGTTTATCCTATTAATTTTTATTAATTTCTTATAATAGTAATAATTAATTTTTAACCATAATTAATAAATGAGTTGATATTCGGTGCACCCAAGGTGTATAACTTTTTATTTTATTTTGAATACGTGTTGTTTTATTATATATATATATATATGTTTCTTAATAATTTTATATTTTTTTCACGCTCAATTTTTCATTAAAACAAATAGCATTCATATGGAATAACTTTCTATTCAATAGTGTAAACATATTTTTTAATAGTTAAATACTTCCTCCATCCGATTCTGAGGTGTCTATTTGCTTTTTGCACGTGAATTAAGGAGTATTATTATTATATGTAAAATGAATAGTTATATTAGAGGAAAGTGGTGGGCCATATTATGTATTTTTTTGTTAAATAGGTGAAGCGGATATTTTGAAGTAGATGTCAAAAATAATAAAATTGACACCTTAGAAGCGGACGGGAGTAGTATTTTCTTACACTCAATCTTTTATAAAATGATGTACATTTTCACACTTTGTGCATATGCGGATATAGGAGATCAATTCTTTTTATGAGTGAGACTCTTGTGCTCTCGGGGACAGCGTGCCCCTTTACAATTTCTATGCCCCTTTGCAATTTAAATCCCTATCAATATATGTTTAAATAGAATATGGAGGAGGGTATTGTGTTCCCATGGGGCACGGTATGTCTCCGGGGCCCAAGAATTTTTGCCTTCTCTTATTATACTTTCAACGTCCTATTAAAAATTCACAATTATGTAAATAATTTAATATTTTTAGATAATAAATAAAATATTAAAATATAAATGAATGACAATTTTGATAAAGTGTGTTTGTATATTATTGAATTATGTCTATTTCCTAATTTAAGGGTATAAATTAATTTATAAACCAGCAAAATTAAAATTAAATCTTTATTTAGGTGATCACGGATATCATGTGAGAGTAAATAATGATCACCCTCATGTAACACGGTGTGCAGTGCACAATTATAGAGAGGCTAAAGCGCGGTCGGGCAACACAGGATTCCACATCTTTAATAATTCTAAGAAGGAAGAAATAAGATGGTTAAGATAAAATGTGGGTCTCCCGTGCATTCGGGTGCACAGAGCATATTTTGTGTGTCTTTTTAATTTTTATACTCTTTTACAATTTAAACCCCTAATAATATATAAGTTTAAATAGGATTAGAACAGAAAAATTGTGTTTACCTAGAATATAATATGTTTCCGTGTTTCCCGTTCACATAAGCTTTTGTATAAGATAAATGAGGGTGGTGGGTCCCAGTAGCATAAAAGCCTACTTGGAGGTCACTTAGATACCACGCGAAGTGGGGCCACCGTTATTTCGCTGCGAAGATGCCACATTGCCACGTCATTTTCTTTTCTTTTTGTTTCTTTTCGAATGGGGCTTCCATTTCTATTTTTGTAATTTACACACATTCATGTAATCTAATATCCTCTATGACATGTTATAGTTCACAAATGAATAAGAAAATCGAACTTATTGTTTTACATAATTAATTTTAAAACAATTTAGATCAAAATTTTAATATCAACTATTTGTGAAAAAAATATTATTATTTGTCTGATTTCTTCGCTACAAGAATTAAATGTTTATAATTAGAGAGATAAAATGATAGGTGACTTCTTTTGAAAAATATTTTAGTGTCAATAATGAATAATTTTAAGAATATTTACATGGTTATTCTTGGGTGCACTCAGGTTAATAGATAAGAATATGGGTTAGTAGTAATTTTTTTAAAAAAAATAAATTAATTATTTTATTTTATTTTATTTAATCGTTAGATTAAACTAAAAAGTAATCTAACGACTAGAATTGTCCCAGTGCACCGCAGTTCAACTCATATTTATGTTATAGATTTAGATTCTACAAAGTTGAGAGCCTGATATGGTACACTGGATCTTTTGTACCATTTTGGTATATTAACAAATCTAATCATTGCCTTTACGGTTTAAGGATTAGGTATAATTTCTTTGTCTTATGTGTCGTCAATTTAACAAAGTGGAACAGAAGATAATGTACCAAATGACACAGAAAATTCGAGTAGAATGAGATGGTAATATTTTTTTGAAAGAATGACAAAATATCATACATAACAATAATTTTATCCCTAAAAATAACATCCCTTAATCTATAGGCTAAATATAGTGTGCACCCGGGTGCACACGAAGCTTCGTGTGCTCCCACGTACAAATATAAGCAAAAACATATACAATTATGAGTAAAAATGTATACAATTTAGTTGTTATTTTTTTTTTAAAAAAATTGAGTGTAAAAAAATGTACAATTATTAAAATACATGTATACACTATTGAATAAAAAATTATACACATATGAATGCTTGTTTTTTTAATGAAAAACTTAGTGTGAAAAAAGTATACAATTATTACAAAACACGTATACAAAAGAGAATAACATGTATACAAAATAGAATAAAAAGTTATACAAATATGGGTGCAATGGTGCACCCGGGTGCACATAATATACACTCTAATCTATAATAGAATATTAATTAACTATTTGAAAAATAAAAAAATTCAACGTCTCAATTATGAATTTAATTACTCATTGTCAAGTACTAACTCTCAAAAGGATCGTGCTATTTGGCCAGATTCTGGCAGGACAGAAAATGACATTATAGTAAATTAATCTAAAGTAAAAATGTTAATTGACAATTATCTCCTTCTCTGTAATGAACAGATCATTTCTTTTTTTATTAAGTTTTAAGATAGCTTTAAATGATTGGAACTAATTAAATGCGCCACTGCATTAATTTGCGCAAAGTAGTTTGAAGAATAATAAATCTTGATAATATGTTTTTTAAGTTTATGCACATTGAAACACAGTATCATTATTTACAAAAATATCTATAACAATATATTATTAATTTTAGTAATCCTTCTCAAATTAATATATTATTATTTTTGGCATATTTCAAAATCATTATAATGATTATTATTGATAAAACTAAAAATTTATTTATATAATGTTTATAAGTTAAATTTAAAATTTATATTTTTAATTAATTTTTATAAAACATAATATATTGATAATATAACCATCTCTATAATAAAATAATAAAAATGAAAATAATTAATTAAATATAAATTTATTTTTACTTGTGAATCTAAAAGTGTATATTTAAATATAATTGATATGACTTATATTTAAAATTCATAACTAATAATTTTATTACATTCTTAATTAGACTAAAATAAAATGACTAATATAATACTATATTAGATAATTATAATATTATTGATATACTTTAATAAAATAATTTTTATATTAAATTTTTTAATCATAATATATATTGAAAATAATTTTAATTTTTTAATAAAATTTTAATATAATTATTAATTATAATTAAAATAAATTTATGTATGACAATAATTATTAGATGCCTAAAATTTTAATTATTTCAATAAAAATAACAATAAAATATAAAAAATGTTAAAATTTTGGTAAAATAAATTGATCCATATAACATAAAATATTACAAGTTCTAGGAAGCTGCAGAATAAACATAAAATAAAATAGAGTACAATATACATACTCCAAACTTCCTTATCTCCATACTTCCTCATCTTCCCGAATTTCTTCAACCATGCTGCCCTCTCCCATTTCAAACTTCCTTATCTCCATGCTTTCTTATCTTCCTGAATTTCTTCCACCACGCTGCCCTCTTCCATTTCTTTTTTTAGAACATCGATTATCTTCACCTGGTCTAACATATCGATTCACTCTAGGCCTCCCACGGGGACGAACAACTTCTGGATTTAATATTGGTGTGCCTTCTTCAACTCTTCTATTTGATTCAGTGACATTATCTCTCATAGTTGAAGGACTCCAATTAAACAATTCATTCTTCATATCAATGCATTTTTGCTTGATAAATTCCAACTTTGAAATGTCATCCATAGCAACATCGGTGCATTCCTGAAAATACTTTTCAACTTCTTGAAATTTCTTATACTCATCTGTCATGTGTGGGTAACCTCCAGCAAAAAATATACTAGAATGTCGTCTATACAAGTCTTTCCTCTATCTATCCAATATGTACCTTTCATTTATGGTTTGTATACCATTCTGTCCCATAACCTTGAAAATATGACAGCATAATATTCCAACAAATTCAAATTTCTTGCAATTACAATTAAAATACTCCCCATTGGCCTATACTGAACTGTATATGTCAGATCTTTGAAAAAAAAATCATTTACCATTCTTTTCTCTTGCACACTGTATTTTTCAACTCCAACTACACTATCAGTTGCATCATCCCCGCTTGATTGAATAACACTGCAATATAATGTGCGCATCAATTCTTTCTGCACTTTCTTGAACATATTATTAGTGTATGCCTTTTGAAACTGTTTCTCCCAAGAAAAAAAAGTCACGCATTTGATGACCTTGTTTTTTGATTCATAATCAGCAATGAACTCCTTGTGAATCTTATCAGCTGTTGCTATCTCATATTGTTCTACAAATTGTTTCAATGTACACCTCGAGTGGATGTATCCATCAAAATATGCATGCATTCCTTCACTTCTTTGTGTTGAAACCATACCGGCCCAAAAAATGTGATTGAGGTACACAGGAACCCAATTTTCCTTTTCATTAAATAAGTCATTCAGCCAGGAATTACCTTCAAGATTAAACTTCATCAAGAATTCAGCCCACTTTGATTCAAACATCTCAATAGTAATACTATCATACACGATTCCTTTTAATTCAACAATAGCATTGTTAAATTCAGGAACACCTCTGAGCTTTTGTGGTAATTTTGACAAAATATGCCACAAACAATATCGATGAATTGTATTAGGCATTATTTCTCGTATTGCAATCTTGATGCTTTCACATTGATCCGTAATTATGCATGTAGGATGAATGCCACCCATTGCATCCAACCAATGTGAAAAAAGCCACTTAAAAGAGTTAGAGTCTTCATGTGCAAGCAAGGCACATCCTAGCAAAATAGACTGTCCATGGTGATTGATACCAATTATGGTTGCAAAAGGCATGTTATACTTATTAACAAGGTATGTGGTATCAAAGCACAAAGCATCATGAAAATCTTGATAAGCAGCTATGCTTCGAGGATGAATCCACATCACATTACATAGTCTGCTTCTGTCGTCAAAATCAGGCAAATAGAAGAAGTCTTTATTACTTTTTTTCAACCTCAAAAATAATTTTTTGATAGCCTCAGCATCTCCAAATCCAAGTCTTAATCTTCTTCTCTTCTCTATGTAATTTCTACAATCTTTCGAGAGACACCCTAAATTTTGTGGACCACCTACTTGAACCTCCGCTAATCTAATATTTTTAGAAGGCCTAATTCCAGCTATGTCATTTGCTTCAAGCTGTCGCTTCATATTAACGGAAATATTCCTATGAGCAGGCATTAAAATTGACATATGAGGATAAAGATCATGGTTGTGAGTTGGTATCGTTTTCGAAACCATCCAAGTTCCATCCTCTTGTTTGATAGCATTAATACGAGCCCCACAACCTATTCTTTTTGATACTTTTTGTGCTTGTGATATTCGAGCTCTATCACACACCATTAATGAATATTTATAATCTTCTCCCCCAACTTTACGACTTGTTCTCTTGCTAACGCTAAAACCTTTATGCTTTGCATGTTCTTGATAAGCTATAAATAAACTTTCAATATCTTGATAGATCATACCTGTTTGAGGCCCAACTTCCACGCTGCTTGTTTCAGTAGTTTGGACAGCCACATTGCTTGTTTCAGTAGTTTGGACAGCCACATTGCTTGTTTCAGTAGTTTGAACAGCCACATTGCTTGTTTCAGTAGCCTCGACAGTGTCTATGATCATTTCAAATTCTTCTTCTTGGTTAAATTCATTTTCTGATAAAGAATACATCGACGACTCTTCATCTTCTCCATCATTTTCATTATCAGAACCAAATATTTCATACATCAAATCTAATCTATTTGTAGTTGAATTTGGACTCTCCATAATTTTTCTAAAGATCTAAATCACAGCACGTTGGATTTTTGTTGGTGGATTTTTGTTGTAATTTTTATGATGCAAACAATAAAGGATTGATTTTGTTTGGAATTGTGAAGAATTAATTCCAACAGTGTAGAATTAATGATATACCCGTTAAAATTCATTGTTAGTTGTAAAGTTAATTAAGTAATTAATTAATTAATTATAAACTAAGTGTATTTTATGATAATAAATATATTATTCATCAATCCTCTAACTTAATTAATTAATTAATTATAAACTAAGTGTATGATAAATATATATTATTCTATCCTATCTTCTGTTAATTTGCACTAAATGTATTTGATCTGTATTATTAATAAGCATGTTATGGGACCAAAACCGCAAGTAGGGATGTAACCAAACCAAACCGTTCGCGAACTATTCGAGTCTCAGTTTGATTAAATGTTCGAATTAAACCAAACCTAATTTTAAGTATATATCTTTTTTTGTCCGAATTGACCAAAATGCCCTTTACTCGAATTGAAACGGTTTGCATCCATCCCAATAATTGAAACAGTCAGAAACCATCTCAAAATTACGTGATCTTGTTCTCTAGCATGCCGACACATTTCATCTCTAAAATTGTGTCAAATAGAGACAGAAAAACTCTGTTTCTAATTAAAACGGAAGAAAGCCGTCTCTAATACCGTCACAACTTAAAATCGTCTCTAATACTATCTCAAATTAGAGACAACAATAAACTATCTCTAATTGAGACAGAAAAAAACGTCTCTAATACCGTTTCAATGAGAAACCGTTTCTAATACCGTCTCAATATAAAATTTGTTATTGTTGACTAATAGTCAACAAGAATGCCATCTCTAATTCTAAAAATAGTCTCAGAAGCCGTCTCAAATAGAGACGGCTAACACACCGTCTCTAATTTAGTCTCTAATGAAAGCCTTTTTTTGGAGTGTTACTCATGTTAACTCACATTATTCACATTACTAAAAAATTACATTACTTATTCATATTATTCGAAAATTACATTACTTACTCATATTACTCGAAAATACTCTTTATTCGAATACATTCGAATAAATGATATTTTTGTTAATTCGAGCATAAAAAGATATACACTTATAATTAGGTTAGAAAAGTAATTTGTTTTATCTGATTGGACTCCGCACCCAATTTTCTCTATTAAGTATAAGAGACATTTTAAAATTTAATATTAAATAAATTATTTCAATTTTACAAATAACATTAATATTAATTATAAAATTCTTTGTGATTTTTTATATTTTATTTTAATACCTCTTGCTATAATATAGGACATAAACTATAACAAATGTTTTCCAAAATAAAATCTTAAAATACATAATTAATATGTTATATTTTAATATAATATTTATTATATTATTATAAAAGATTTTATGATTTTAAGTAAAAATTTAAGTGAGACTGTCTCACGAATTGAAACAGATTATAAACTCAAAAAGGTGTCACGATTATAAATTCAATATGAAAGGGTCAAGATTTAATTTAAGCCATTCACATAAATATTATGGAAAGATAAAAAAAAATTAACGTGTAAGATGAAATATTTTTAATTTATGGTCTGAAAAATTGGTAAACTATCAATTTAGGCTTGAATTATTTTATCTATCAATTAAAGATCTGAAATATAAAAAATAGAAGCATATAAATCATAAATGATAACAAATTCACATTAATATTTTTTTTTGACAATTTATAGTGTGCAAAAAAGTATACAATTATTACAAAAATACATATACAAAATAGAATAAAAAAGTATACACATATGGGTACAAGTATACACATATACTCTTTTTTTTTACTATATTTGTAAAGGCTAAATATACTGTGCACCCGGGTGCACCTAAAGATAGCGTGCACTCATATACAAATATACACAAAAAATGTATACAATTATGAGCAAAATTGTATACCATTTAATTGTTAGTTTTTTTGATGAAAATTTGAGTGTAAAAAAATATACAATTAATAGAAAAATATGTATACACTATTTAAATTTAGTATTATAAATAAGAGTACATTGCTTTGGTCTAAAGGGTATACACTTTAATTAATAAAAGGTACACCATTTTGTTATGAAGGGTATACACTTTTCATTAATATTTTTTTTTTCTTCAGAAAATAAAGGGTACATATTTTTATACTAAAGGGTATATAATTTAACACAAAATTCTAAAGGCGCACGGAGAGTTGTTTATGCTCCCAGATACACATAATAATTTTCTTTAGAAAATAAAGGGTGCACATCTGTATACTTAAGGATATACAATTTAACACAAAATTCTAAAGACGCATGAAATGTGGTCCGTATGTACAGGAGCTTTTGACTAGTTAAATAGATAGAATATTTCAATTGATAGTCAATTAAAGCAAATTTAATTTTAAAAAAATTAATCAACCTATTTTAACCTCCAAAATGTGTGATAGATTAAATTTATTATTTGAGTAAATACATTATTAAACCTAATTTCTTTTATTATTTCATACATTAATTTAAATAAAATATTTACTTGTAAGTTTTAATTAAGTAAGTTTCCTTTCTCCGTTTTTTAGACAACAACGACAATATACAAATTTTAAAATTCAAATAGCCCTCCATATTTTTTTCTTTGTACGCGCTGCGTTTTCAGTTCCCATATAAGTGGCGGCTCTTCGATTTCCGATGTTCGTATCTTACCCTTTCCAATAAATTTGTTCCCCGCTTATGCCTTACTCTGTTAATATGTGGGACGGCGGAAGCCGCTTTCCCATGAAATTGTCCAATTTCTCTTCGCTTTTTCGAGATGAATCATTAATCATAAGGGCGACTACTCCTTATCGTTTCTCATATAAATTACACATTTCATTTCAGTTCCATATCTATCAAATTATTTCAATTCTAAACGTGAGTAAGAAAATGGAGAAAAAATATGATTCACTCCTCTCTCCAAAAGCTTTGAAATCTTTGTACGAAGGAACAATGGCTGATCATAGCAAGCTGAATATTGAAATAAAAGAGTTATTCAGGCGTTCGATTGTTAAGGGTGAGGGTTCCACTCTAAAGATGATGATAGGAATGGATGATCCGCTGATAAAGCTTATGGAAATATTTGAGGAATCGGTTCAAATGTCCCCAGGTGGAAATAAGATGAAGAAGAAGCTCTTTAGTGAAACTCCTCCGCAGAACAAGAAGAAAGCAAGATCTGATGTTGAATCCAGCCTGAAGGAAAAGAAAACAAAGTCGTATGTCGAAGCAAATCTGGAATCCGGCTTGAAGGAAAAGAAAACAAAGTCAAATGTCGAAACCAATCTCGATGTGGACATAATCAACATCGATTAGGGACAACTGCAAGATTTCAATGTTTGGTTTATTTTGTTTCTTGTTTGAAGAACCATCTAGTTTCTGCATTATTAATGGTTCTGTCAAGGGTTTGTTTTTTTAGTTTCTGCATTATTAATGATTCTGTCAAGGGTTTTATTTTAATTTCTATGTTTGGATGTGTCATTGGATTTTGCTTTGCTAGCTAAATGAATTAACGTTGTTTTTGTTATATATATTGTTATATTTTAATGCTTATATGGTTATTCATATATATTTGTTTCTTACAATCTTATATATTTTCTATTCATGTGAAATCTTATATTGAACATAAAACTTAAACTCAGCAATATTTCATTCTATTGACAATCTCCATCATTAAATTAAGTTAATAATTGTGATATCCTTTTAGATTATATCGATACGGATTTTGTATTATTGATATAAAAAAAGAAAAAAAATAAATGTTTGTGTCATTTTTATTTTGTATTATTGATAAAAAAAAATATTCATGATATTTGTGTCATTTTTATTTAAAAATATATTTAATTCAAAATTTGTGTAATATAATTTAAATTTTATTGTTATTTTTCTAACTCTTACAGTAGACTAACATTTTATTTTCATTCATACAAGTAAGATTTTTATTTTCAAGGCTAAAGTAATCAAGCTAGTACAATCAAACTAGTATCATCAATGATAATTCGACACTTTTAATTAATCACACATATGCATATTTTTTTATAATTTTTAGAATTTTACTGATTATTAATTGTTGTCTAATTTAAATCTTTTTAATTTATTTAGACTAATAATAATATAATATATATATATATATATATATATATATATATATATATATATATATATATATATATATATATATATATATATATATATATATATAATTTTTTGCTTAAATATTAATATTTCACAAACATGCATATATAAAAAATTGTAATGTTTATTTTATGGTATTATTTTATTAACTGCATCAATCCTTCATTAAACTTAAAAATATTTAATTTAAAAATATTTAATTTATTTTTTAAATTTGAAAGATTATAAATTGTATAGTGAAAAAATAATTACTAGCACATTAAATTTTAGTCATAAAAAGAAGTCTTAATATTTGTATAATAATAAACACGATAATTTATATTGATATAAAGTTAATAATAATATTAATATTAATAATATTATCATCATATTATTATTGTTGTTGTCATAATCATTATTATTAGATTAGAAAAATTATGAATTTTATATGAAATAAAGAATATTACTTCATCATATTTTGTCTTTAAACATAAGACAAGTCCTAAAATTTTTGTAATAAAAAATAACCTAATTAATATTATTAATTAGATATGAAATTCATGATTAATAAGATGATGGTATAATATCAAATTTAATAAGAACATATCTGATTTTAAAATATATATATTGGAAAACTATTATTACGACAATTATTTTATAAACAAATGTAATAGTAATTTAATATTTTGAATAATATAAAAATGAAAAAGTATTAACTAAATAAAAATGTTGGCTATACACCGGTATATTAGATCTCATGCTCACAATGTATTAAATATTGCTTATCTCAATAACATTATTACTGTGTTATCTCTTATATTTAATATTTATAACTTTAATACATGAATTTAAATAAGTGAAATATCAAAAGGGTATGATTGTAATTTAAATTTCTTAAAAAAAAATCTGGCCGGACAGAATCTGGCCATGTATCTTTACCGCTCTCAAAATACCATTAATTTAATCGTTAAGCGTCAAAATGCATTGAATTGTTCAGCCACTTATTAAACAATAAAGCATTTTTATTATGTCATTTCCAACATTAAATACTATTTTTCGTTTTTAAGACATATTTTATAGGAGCACGTGCAATATTTTTGAAATATGTAATGAAGAGAAATAAAAAACTCTAAATGAAGTGATGATGTTGATTATCCATGTTACTTTTCGCCCATGGTTTTTGTTGTCTGAATTTCACGGGCTTTTTGGTATTTTTAAGTACAGTAATTGTTTTTATTTGACAAAATATTTCTTATAATATGATTGCACATGTGACTATGTACTTCCTTTATTAATCATCTTATTTTTTTTGTTTAAAGTATTTATTAAATTCTTTTATTAAAATTTTTATCATCAATTATTCAAATTAGACATACAAATGTGAAATATTATTACTTTACTTTTGTGGTCAAACCTTATGCTTTACTTTTGTTATTTATTGCATTTCTCTTCTAAAATTCAAAGAGAATTCTTATTGTTCATTCATTTATAATTAAATTAATCAATCATAATACAGGACATTTTAATAAATGCATTTGAGTAAATTCTATCACCAATTACAACGAAATAAAAATAAAAAACAACAATTGAGCTACACATCAATAAATATATTTTAAATAATTGTCATATTATGTTAACTAAACTGACTTAATGCATCAGCAAAGGCCATTAACTTTTCGAACTCTAATTGCAAAAGATTTTTGTGACTCATGCCACACTAGAATTATATATAGCTGATAGTTGAGGTCACTGAATGTAATAATAATTTTTAGGGTTAATGGCATAAAAAACTCTGAACTTTCAATCTACTGCAAATTAATTCTGACTTTAATAAAATTGTAAATTAATTCTGATCTTTTATGTTGGGTGCAATTCGCACTCGTCGGACAGTTAAAAACTGCCCGACTGTTAACGTGGCATATAGGCCTCCGTGTGGCATTTGAAACCACGTCGTTTCTGCCTCTTCCCCCAATTAAAAGGCAAACCCTAATTAATTGAATCCCAAATCCAAACCCTGAAACTAAACTACTGATCGGATCTTCTCTTCCACTCCATCAATGGTCGCCTCTTTAATGAATCTCTCCTCCCCATCCTTCGCTGGCCAGGCCGTGAAGCTTCCCCCCTCTACCCCACAGTTTCTGTCAACAATAGAGTTTCCATGAGGAAGACCACCTCCAAGACCGTCTCTTCCGACAGTCCCTTGTACGGCCCTGACCTGTCAAGTACCTGGGCCCATTCTCCGGCGAGCCCTTGATGATTGGTCGTTATAGTTTGGGCGACCAAACAACAGAATATCGAACCCAAGGAAATTTAGGATTCATGGCCTTTAGGTATAGTATCGTGATTAGTTAGGGACGATCGGAAAGGAGGTTTATAAAAATAAAAGAAAATAAAATGCATGTAAAAATAAATCTAATTACAATATTTTTGGATTTTCAATGCCATGGTAGTTTTCATGATACACTCATATAATCAATCATCCAACATCTTTAATTATTTTCCATTTTTAAGCAAATCATGGTAAGGGTGATCACGATTTTCACCTATCCCCAATAGCCATGGTGAATAGGACGTAGATTATTTTCATAACCCTTAAAAAGCTCTTAGGATCGATCCTACTTGCAATTCCCTTCAAGGTACTATGTTCGTATGGATGAGGTTCCCTTCACTAGTTTAATCCTCGGGCACAAGTGATCTCACTAGTGTTCATTTATATTGTTCTAAACATAGGAAGGTTTTGGCCAAACTCCCCCCATATTAAACCCACATGTAATAAATGAAAAAAACTCACATATGATAATCATGCAAAACAACTAAGGGTAAAGCAACGACAAGACATGCTGATACACAATACACTACTTAATCAAAATGAACTAATATCAAAGACATCAATCCCATATTATTACAAGACATGTGAATTGCATAAATAAAACTCAATCAAAGCCGAAGATCCAATCAAGACATTTTCATAAATTAATCAATAATCATGCCATCAATTAACCACCAAATCATAGAAAATATAAAGATAATAAATATGATTAGATTACACCTTAATGAAGTTTTACAATCATGAAGATCATCTCTTCCTTGGTGTCCCCATCTTCTTTGAGAGCAATAAAATCTTAATCTAAGAAAGCATATAAAACTAATCTAGAAAAACATAAAAAAATGGATCCATCCCCTTAAGGAAATGCACACTTTGTATTGAGACAGAACAAAATAGAAAAACGCGTACGTTTCAATGTGACGGAGATAATAATAAATACTAAAAAAGCTTTAAACCATAAATTTAAGATAATTAATATAGTAGCTACATAGTTTTACATGTGCAATCATATTATAGGAGTTACCAGCTTCCCATGAATTAGTGATGACGACATTGGAATCGTATTTGGAGGAATATGTTGATCATCGATTGGAGAAGTATCCATCGGTGGAAATTGATTTGAAATTTTTGATGCTTTTTGTTTATTTAGGTATAGCTTAGAATGTCCGGTTATATTTTGATGCCGGTTATATTTTGATGTTACATTTTCTGTTACACGTGTTAAATGAGTGACACGTGTGCGAAGAGAAAATTTTCAATATTTTCTTAATTATTAGGATATAGATTAGTCTATCATACGTGTCAATTATTCAACAGTTTGTAACAGAAAATGTAACATCAAATATAACAGAAGATTCGAACCGATCATACTATTGTAATATCTTGATGTCTCTCATTTTTTAACCGATTTAAATAGCATGATCATTAATGCTTTTGACCATATTTGTTACATTTTCAATTGAAAGAAAGTAGATGATAAAACTTCGGAAGCATTCCAGGTATAATTTGTTCTTCATTGGTGTAGTTGATCATGTAAATGAAGGACATCCCTCAATGTCAAAAGTTCCTGCGACCCGGGACGGAGAGATACTCTGTGTCCTTATTAACAAAACTCGTCTATTTAAATTTATGTATTACTAGAAGTTTAAATTGTAAAGAAGTAAAGTGTTTCGGGAACACAAAAGCTTTACTCATTCTCAATAAGTTTGATTGAAGACTTTTGAGGTCAAATTTTCTGTTTTAAGATTTTGAGATCCAGTTTTAAAAACCATTATAAACCTAATAATCTAAAATTTACAATAACACCTCGCAAATGGCAACAATATGATAGTTCGGGGAAATGCATCTTTTTGTCTTAATTTTACTATTTCAGTCACCTTAAATTTTTTGTTTTGATTTAAGTTGACTGAAAGCATGCATAACAGAGTAGAATGAGTATAACAGAGTAGTTTTAAATGGCAATATAGTGCAAGTGAGGTGAGATGAATGAAATTAGCTCACATCTATCTACTATATGCAATTAGTGAAGTTCATTAAATGTCAACTGCTATATACATCACAAATAATGCATTTTGACCTTTCATGAATGTGGGATATTCATCCAACTCAGCTCTCCATTCCCTACTAAAAAACTGTTGAATGAAACCAATGGGTTATGGTCATTAAAATCCACATAGACCCATCAAAACCTATGTCCACCAGAAGTTTACTCTCACTATCAGTGGTTATAATTCAATGAAAGTTAGCTGGCCTAAAAAGAGGGAGAGGGAGAGAGAGAGAGAGCTGAGCTGTTTTTCATCTAATAGAGAATTCAGATCTAATCAAATGTAAAGAGTCTCAGGATTACAATAACAAGAGGAATGAAAATTAAAAATAGCACAACAGAGAAAGTTGAAACTAGGTAAAATGACCAACAATAGAATAGTGATACACATCTTACACATATTTCATACTTCCTTAACAGTATTAATGCTTTTCTGACTGCTTAGCACTAATTAGCTCCAAATCGGCTTTGCATTTCTCTCTCAGATTGTTCAGTTGTAATAGATTAGCCTCCTATAACAAGCATTAAATAATTCAAGAATATGCTTTAAATAGCTCTAACTATATACTACCAGATAAGAAAAAGCATGGCTTACAAGCTGATTAGTCTCTTCTTCCCATGTGTTGGACATATATTTAAAGAGGGCTCTCCATTGATGCATCAGATTGGATTCCAACGTCGAAACTTTGGTGATGCTTTCAGCCCCATCGGCCTTGATCCTGCAACTTCTTTCAGCCAATATACTAGCATCTTTCTGGCTCTTTTTTAATGCTAAGCAAGTGTAAAATGATCAACATATTATAAAAATAATCAATCGCATTATATTGTTTTCAGCCAAAATGTTTCATTCTTGCTGATCCCTTTTATACAGGTGAAGAAGTTTGACATAATAGTTAAGTAAACCAAAGTAAGTAACACAGTTAATGAATTACTAACTGACCTGATGTTCGAGCCTTAATGTCCTTCTGATGGAGGTCCAACCAAATATATGCAGCTGGTTACAAAACAGTCATTGCCTTAAATATTAATCAATTGAAGCTTAACAATCATTACACTAAATAGGATTACTAGAAACAACCAAAAGTGAATTGGAAGGCACCATACCTTTTGTGCAAAAGGAACAAGAACAAGCTCTGATTGAGTTAGTATCCTCACTTGTGTAAACGCATTCATCCTCCTTTAGTTTGGTGGATCCCTCAATTCCAAATGCTCTCGATTCCTGTGACTGAAGTAGAACCGTGCAATCAATAGATCCTGACTGACTCAGGACAAAATTTCCAGCATTAGGATCATCCACACCATTATGGTGGGAACTGATTTCACTATGAGTTCCTCCAGAATTCATATTCACTTCAAAAGTGTCACAATTTTTTCCATCGTGAAGGAAATCATCACCCGTTTCACTCACTGTCTTTGAAGTGTCAGCAGAAAAACTGTCACCCAGCTCATCTTTAACTTCAGTATCGATAGACTGGTTAGTACCCCTCCAGCGAAAATCTAACAAGTTAGGATCAATTTCTTCATTGTGACTTTCTAAACTCAAAATTTCACCACCTCCACCATTAATCATAAGATCAACCACCTTCTTTCCATCAGGGTGCTCAAGATTAAAACACTTGTTTTCACTTGAATGAGACTTATGAACTTTTCCTCCATCTTTATCAGCCAAATTCAATTCATCCTTTGAGTACTCTTCACGGTCACAACTGACCCCCAAGTCATCACCAACAATATCCAACTCATTAACACTTGGGGAAACAGCATTCCTTCCCCTGAACAGTTTCTTGATATCATCATTTCCACCAACACAATCATCATATACACCAGTTGAGCTCTTTGACACAGCATAGCCACTCTCCAAACCAGCTAAATTGGGGTCCCCATTCACACTGGTAACTTTTGAAAGACCAGATATAACATTCCCTTTCAAAGAATTGATCTCGGAACACGGGGGAGGTGAAACACGAGCACGCTTGCATTCATCTTTAACATTGAAATCATTGTAAATGACCTCATGCTTTCCTGTGCCAGAAAATCCCCTTTTACCTATCCGATTCGTAATATCACCCAAAACAGACCTGGATTGACTTTTCCCACCAGAAGTATCCCCATCAGCCATCACTAAATTGTAAAATCTGAACTTATAAACCCACTCGATATTATTCAACCTCTCCAAATCCACGACATAAAAAATATATACATCAGCTTCCTGATCCACAAACAGAGGTAGACGCAGATCCCAAGTTAATCCTACAACTATAGGTTTGGTGATTGTACAAATTCAGAAACTAACGAAATAGAAAACCAAAAATCCTAACAAAAATTGAAATGAATCAATGATTCATGAATCTGTAACAACAAGGAATTAAAAAATTGTGGCTGACCTGGGTAGAGACCTGGAAGACGTTGCGGTTGCAGAGATAAGAAGATATAGAAATGGAGGAGAGGAGCGGGAAATAGACGGCGGCAGTGACTCCCCCCCGCCTTGCCCTTTTCGAAATTCTGAAATTTGAGCGCGCGGATTTCTTTATATTCTCTCTCATGGTATTCGCCAAAATACCTCTGTATTTCTTTTTTACGTATAAAAATAAATTCTAATACGAGTAATAATTATAAAATACTTGATTTTTTAAAAATTAAAAGCGGCATTAAACCTAACTCCAATAAAAATAATAGTAACATTTTTATTTATAATTTTAAAAAATAACTATTTAAGAAAAATAAATAAGATTCATACAAAAATATTAGTCCTTAATTCATATAACGTATAAAATCTACTTTTAACACAAAAAATACTCCCTCCGTCCGCCCCAAAGAGGGCAATTTACTTTTGGGCACGCGGATTAAGGAGTATTATTATTTAATGTGTAGTGGGTAGTTGTATTAGTGGGAGTGTGGACCCCATATTTTAGTTGTATTAGAGGGTGTGTGTGGGTCCCATGTGTGTAAAAAAGGAAATGACCCTCTTTGGAGCGGACGACCAAAATGGAAAAAAGACCCTCTTTCGAGCGGACGGAGGGAGTAGTTAATAATGTTCTTACATTTTGAAAATACATTACTCCCTCCTTCCCATAAACAAATTCACACTTTCTATTTTTGTCTGTCCCATAAACAAGTTCACACCCCCAAATAAGGAAATACACACAAATCAATAACCCCACAATACACTATAATTTCAAAATTGCCACCCATTTACAACTCACAAAACTTACTTTACAATTTATTTACTACCTAAAAATACCAAACTACCCCCAAAAAGTAATTTTTTCTTAAACTCCGTATCTACAGTAAGTGTGAACTTCTTTATGGGACGGAGGTAGTATCTTTTATCATTTATTATAAAACAATATTGACCACTAAATATTTTGTTTGAGGAGCAGAAGTTCATCAATACATCATATTCTTGTAAGAGAACTGTAGAATTCAACAACAAAAAATACATACGTTCCACCACAGGTAGAAGACATGATGAGCATCAAAACAGTGAACATAAACAAAAGAAAGCATTATCATGATTCACAAACATCACTACTTTCAAATGCTGTAAGATCTTGATTGTGGTCTGTAATTCTCATACGCGTTTCTAGCCGACTCACATTTCTGCCATATGTCTTCACTCATTTTCACCGAAGCCTCCGAGAATTTGGTCAGCCTGTCGAGAACCTTTGTCAAGCTCGGTTGCACGCAGCTTACAGGTGACGGCTTATCCTCGTTCTTCTCCTGTTCGTCTCTTTCTCCAGCTTCGTTGTTCTCAGAATCAGCCGTAGTTGCTGTTTTCCTTGATTCCTCAGCTTGGTTTCGAACGGACAGGCGTAGATCAACCAGAAAAGCTTTTATTGCATCACTGACTTCTTGAGATGGCAATGATTTGATCCCGGATGACCAGTCCCTACAGAGGACGAATATTGGTGGGGCTAGGTAGCGACGAGGGGAGAACGCTCGTCTCCATTTTTGACGCTCCCGGGGTTGCAAGATGCAGTTTTGAAGCCAGCTATTCAGAGCTTCGACGTATGATGTATAGTTGTTGATCCAATCGGCAAAACTTAGGCCAAAGTACTCTACCTCATCTTGGAGCTGATTGATAATCTGTCGCTGTGTTTCTCCGATCGGTGCGACTGCTGAGCTTTTCGTATGGTATGCCAATGAGATTGTGATGTACTGGGAGTGATGGCATTCGAGCATGGCTTTCCACATCCTCATTAATCTGCATAATAAGTTCATGAAAATTAGGGTGGATGAATGGTTTCAAAGTGGATGAATCCATATCAAATGCAGGATGATGCATCTCACCCTTGGATGAGTTCGAGGAGTTGCGGAAGCAGCTCTTCGTCCCGCATTTTTTCGATCCTCTTAGATATCGAATCCACAGCATGAAGTGCCACTCTGATTCGAGAATGTAGATCTTTCACGGTTGCCCGAGTTTTGTCGATGACTTGAGGGCTAAGATCCTTGGCAAATTGGTGGCGTAGCTGATCGCATTTACGATCATATTCCTTCTGTATGGATTCACTGGCCTATATAGACCAAATTCAGTTGTGATATCATCAAATTCAGTTGTGATATCAAGAGGAAAAAGAAAAACAGCATCAAGAATCAGAAAGGACATCGAAATATACTTTAAATTAAATGATGTAAAACAACACTTGCAGAATCAAGTAAACAGAGGAAGCTCATGAACTTTCAATCTTATTCGAGTAATAAGTTTCATCTTGTGCTCTTGATAATAAAAACAAACTGCAATTTGATTTATAATATAATCTACAATAGAAAAATGACAGTGTAGTAATAAGTGAATGAAGAAGGTACTTTCACTTCGTCGTATAGCTTTCGTTCCCATGCATACAGTCTATCAAGAGTGGACGAGTGACTTCCAGAAATCATGCAAAACTCTTCAATGAAATCACTGCCACTATCGTCATTATCATCCTTCGTTGCAAGAGGGTTCCTTGAGGAGGATGACTTGGACGACGTGGTCCTTTTCCAAGTGATAACCTTTGTAACAAGTTGATCTAATTTGGAAAACGCTAAGAGTGAGAACAAAAACAAAACAAAACAAAAAATAATTGTTTTCTTTTATCATGTTGAGTTCTTATTATATCACAGCAACAAGAATTTGAGCAACATCCCCTAATTAGACTTGTATTACTTACATGATCAAACTTTTATGAAATAATTGGTAATCAATTCCCAAAACATTATGGATCAGTTTCAATTTCAGGTGGTCTAAAGCTGGAAAAACTTCATGCTTGATTTATAGCTATACATACCATCAGATACATTTGCAATTCCCCCTTGGCAACAACCCGATCCGAAAGAGCTCAAGTAAATGGAGGCTGATGAGGCACCTACAAGCACAGATCAAGAATGAAGATGACAATATGGAAAATGAATTCAGAGTAGCACACAAGAAAAAAAGAGTCCAAATTGATATCAAAATTGCCAAGGGCATTTCCCTAGTTCATCAAGAACTCTTTACCTCTAGCCTCAGCAAAACCAATATGGATTTTGTTGGCCTCAAGCATTCTCGAAACCTCCCTTCCTGACTCAGATGCCCTAAAGAAACGACTATCTATGTCCTTTATGCTAGAGAGAAAATCCTTAGCTCTATGTGTAATGAACTCCGAAGGATCCTCCCTTTCGGTATGCAAATCATTCTCTAAAGTAGGTTTCTTTTTCCTCGAACTAGATTGCCCTGCCGAAGCCTTTCCAGCTGTAGATCGTGTTGTTTCTTCTCCCATGGCTGTATCCTTTACTTCACCCTCAACCCTTTGCTGATTACTTTTTTTCTCAGCAGCCAATTTGTCATTTCCATTTGCAGGGGTGTCTGATTTGGACAAAGGATCACTGGTTCCACTCAAATCAAACCCTTTATTCCCAAATTTCCCATACATTTTCACATCATCAACGTCCTCATCCAAACCATTTTGCCCCAAGAACCTAAAGCTATCATCAGCAGGGTCAAAGTAATCCCAAGAAGCCCCTGATTCTGGCGGCGGAGGGGGAGGAGGCGGCATTGAGAATTCACCTTCCTCAACATACCCATTCCTAGGCATAGGATTCATCCTAACTGTCAGCGCAACTCCACCACCACCGGACCTCATATAACTAACTCTAGCCGTAGACGGCGAAAGGGGGCTTCCATTGAGCACCGGGGAATCGGAAACACCGCCGAGGTGAGAGGTGGATGGAGAAGGGTATGAACAATGTGATGGGGCTTTATCAACCTCAGTACTTGCTGAAGCAGACAGTGTGGTTTCCACTAAAACTTCTGCCTCAGCATATCTACGCAGAGCAATGCCTATGTTTCTAAGTGACTGAACATATGAAACATGGGCAGCTGCTAAAGCATATCTAGAATCAATAGCTTGTTTAATAAATCTTTTCCTCTCTTTACACAGCTTCAAAGCAGTACTCCTCTCAGTTTTCGAATTTGAAATGCCCATTTTTGTAAACCTAATTGGTAAAGCTAACCCACTATAACTTCACAGAATGATCAACCATCTCATTTAACATTCACACAGCACCCAACAAAAAGAAGATGCACAACAGAAATCAAACAGAAGCTTAACTCATCAATCACTCTCTCTAGAAATCCCAGACCTGAAAAGTGAAAACAGGGCGAAACAGAATGAGACGGTGTGAAATAAAAGCAAACAGCTGGAGATTCGCCACACAAAGGAAAGAAAAGATGACAAGTACAAAGGGGAAAGGGTTATCTTTCCTGTATAATAAATTGAAAACAGAGAGAGAGAGAGAGCCCTAGTAATGCAGTTTCATGAAAGATGCAGAAAAGGTTCAGAAAGATACAGAGAGGAGTAAATGATAGTAGAAGGCATTAAAATCAGAGAAGCCCAAAAAGAGAATTTAACCTGAGGAGATTGGTGAATAAAAGTGGAGGCCTAAATCATTCACAAGACTTCACCTTTTTCTTACAAGCCCTTGGAAAATTAATACCAGTACCAGCATCTTTAAGCAGGGAGGGTGGGGTGGAGTGGGGGGTGGGAATGTGGAGAGGAAGGATGAACAATAAACAGAGGAGAAGTCGAGCAGAGTTGGAGAGACAGAAACACGAGGAGGATTGTAGCATCGGAATGCGTGTAAATATTAATCTTTGTTCATCTCAGCATTACACCACTAATGCACTTTCCCCTTTTTTAAGGTGACAGAAATTAATACCAACACAAATACAGCAGCAATATTTTGCTTTATTAAAGGGAAAAAAAATAGTAAAACTTAAAATTATTAAAGTGGAAAATGCAGTAAAATTGCTGATTGCATTTATAAATATTAAAAATAAGATTTAGGGTTTTGGGTTTTTGCCTAATCTAACTGGTCAACGAGATGACTTTGCTCAAAGATCAAAACCAATTGCCGCAAAGTGAATAATCTCTTAAAATTAGGTGATTCACGTTTGTAAAAACTCAAATTATTATGATTCCATCGTTACTTGCCCTAAATAGTATTTCTGTAATTTTGCGTAGATATTAATATTGAAAGTAGTAAGTATCATCATTTAAAAAAAATACTTTAAAAATAGTGGTCAGAATTAAATACTAGTAAAAAAATTTGGAAATACTTGGACCTATCTTCTTAAAAATTTCTTCCCTCAAAAGCACTAACCTTTCTTTTCCTGCCCTTTTGCCGGAGGAGACTCGGATTGGAATATTTTTTCTCTTATTATTTTTTTTTATCAAATACTTATATGCATATGTTTTTTTATAAAGTTGATGAGGATGAATTAGAATGTTTCGTTAAAATTTTAATAAAATAAAATATTTCTCTAATTAATTTAATAAGTCTAAATGCGGCGCACAGTGCGCTTGTATAATTTAAATTATTAAATTAAAATTTTATTTATTTCATTATTAAATAAATAAAATAGAGTGTATATTAGGTACATTCGGGTGCAACCTTGCACCCATATGTGTATAACTTTTTATTTTATTTTGTATAGATGTTATTCTCTTTTGTAAACGTGATTTGTAATAATTGTATACTTTTTTCACACTAAGTTTTTCATTAAAAAACTAGCATTCATATGTATATAATTTTTTATTCAATAGTGTACACATGTATTTTAATAATTGTATATTTTTTACACTCAATTTTTCATTAAAAAATTAATAATTAAATTGTATACATTTTTACTTATAATTGTATATGTTTTTATTTATATTTGTATGTGGGTGCACACGAAGTTTCGTGTGCACCTGGTGCACACTATATTTAGCCCTTTTATTAATTCAAAATAGAGTTAGTCTCTTGTGAGACGGGTTATTGGTGAGACGGATGTGAGACGGGTCAACCCGTCACTAAAGTATGCTTATTTGTGGTTAAAGTGCGCTTATTTGTGGTTAAAGTATGTCTATAATAAATCAAATTATAACACACTAACATCATACTTTAATACATAATCCAACATACTTTAAAAAACATACATTAACAACCATTAAACATACTTTATTTAAATAATCGACATACTTTAACACGTCTCACAAACCGTCTCATGAAAATAGCGTCTCACAAGAGACTTTGTCTTCAAAATATACTCTTATAAATATATTTTTCTTTTTAACATATATTAAATATATAATTCAAGTTCTATTTCTGTAAAGTAATCTACCAAAACATCTCATATATAAAATTAATAAAAAAAAACACTATGGATGAAAGTATAGTAGAAAATATATCTTTAATTTAATTATTTCCAATTATTATATCTCAAAAATTCTTATTAAATTCATGTGTTAGTCTTTTATGAACAAAGTTTACAGTGTTAAGGGAATTATAAAATTTATACCGTGAACCTTATTTATATAAGTATTTATTTGAATTTATATATTTATCTTCTAATTAATTTATTCCTATAACTTAGAAATTTATTAAATATCCTTTAATGAATAAATAACTTAAAATTACACTTCTACTCTAAGATTCTTTTTAATATACTAAATTTTAATGAATCTTGATATTTTTTTTAATTAAAATTAATACATTTATTTTTTAAAATACGAAAGAGTAATATTTAAGTGAGTTAATATTCTCATGGGCAAATGGTCGTGTTGATCTTGAATTTTAGTTTAAGGATCATGTATGTTTGTATTTTTTATTTTTAAAATGAACTCCTCATCTTGTGAAAATAATTGATTGCGCCCCTTATTTTATATAATTGAAGAAACTAAACCCTTTACTTATTCTTTTAGTTATTCATCCCTTTGTGTTTTTTTTTTTAATAACTAGACAAATATACCCACCATCTTCCATATAAATTAAACATAAAAATACTTTATCCACTTTCTCGTTGAACTTTTTTAGTTTATTTTTATCATACTTTGTACTTATTAATTTTAAAAAACAAGGGCTTATTATTTGACCATATTAAAAAAGATAAGTGGTTTGCATATATTTAAAAAAAAAAAACACTAAGGGATTAATTGATCGCATTAGATAAGATGAATTCCTAATAAATTAGAGAAAATAATTTTTCTCTAATTTCATGGGAAATGTGCAATGACAAGAATTCCCCTAGGTTTTACCAATTAAATGTGTACACTCATTTTCTCTAACGGCTCTTTTTTCTCGAATTTCTTTAGTCTTAGGATACCTTTTAATTCAATGAGTTGTACAGTACAACAACCATTAGAGCATCTCTCCAAATCAGATGATCAGAAATGTTCCATTTAATTACCACTGCTTTTTTTCTTGAATATTCAAAGAATCAAAGTATATCTTTCTAATAATTTAATACCATTTTTATAGATTCCAAAGCATCTTCGATTTGCTTTTTATATGCAGCTTTAGAATTTGTTGTGTTGAGAATTACACTTCAAAATTCCCATTTTTTAACGTATAATCGCACCATACTTAATTAAAATAATACTGTCATAAAGTTCATTTTTTTTTTCATAAATAATTTTTAAACATATATACTCGTGAAAATGAGTGGAAACCCACTAGTTTCTTGTCAATTTTCTCTTAGAAAAATCAGTGGCAAAGCAAGGTATGATCCTTTTGCATCTCATTCCTGTGGTATAATACTATATTTTAAAGAAGTGACGCATTGTGATATATGTACCATGTTAGATGAATTTAATTAATTAATTTATTAAATTTTTTTAAAGCTTATTAATAAATGAGTACTTAAAGTTAAAATAGTGAGTATGATATGATTAATTTGAATTTATTTTATTTCTTATTTCACACAGGAAATGCCTTTAAAGAAAGAGTTTTTGGAGAGAGAGAAAATGCAACCATTCGAAATTTTGAGTACCGTGGTTGAGCCCATCTTCATTCGAAATTTTGAGTACCGTGGTTGAGCCCATCTTCAATTCAAAGGAAAGGATTTCTTACTAGGCTCATCATTCAAATGAAAACAAATATTTTACTTATTGGGCTTGTCCCCTAAAATATTAGGCCCACATCATCTTTGAGTTTGGGCATAAAGTTTCCTTCGTTCTATATTTAATTGAAAATGAACGATAGCTACTAGTGCCTTCGATGGTATTTTTATTTGCTTTACATTTTTTAATCATCTTTCACCCGTTTTATTAATCATAAAATCAAATTATACATCTTATATACATTTTACACTATATTCATCAATCATAAATAACTTTATTTACTTTTTTACAATTTATTTATTATTCTCAACAATTTTATTTATTTTTTCTCTCAAAATTATCAATTTATCAATATTTTTCTTATATTCTATATTAAAAAAACATTCCTTAATCTTTGTGCTCATATAAATGATAAAAATATCCGAGATATAGAGTATTTTACTAGTTACTCATACAAATGGTAAAAGTACCAACATGGAGGGAGTATTTTATTAGGAGATAGGTATTATAATTCTATCATAGTATTTTTATGGATTATGGTCTATTTTACTATTAAGATAGAAATTTTTTTATAAAATTTAGTGTTGAGCACTTAAATTAAAATTTTAAAGAAAACAACTTTTAATAATGTTCAACATGAAATGTAGTTTACGAATGTTCTTAAAAATACTAAAATATCTGCATATTTATGAATGAGCAAAAGCAAAAATAAGAAAATAATAATATACATAAATAAAGCTGGCCCTGTATAAACTTGAAAAGACTCCTTCGCTATCAAGAAAGGGCGACTATTCACACCCCCGAAAATACTAAATATACCCCACAAAAGATTTAAATTAAAATATTCTTAATTAATTGAACTAAAATACCCTTTTATTAAATATCCCTAATATTATATGGTATATTTATCCCATTATATATGGTATATTTTATCTCGATCCCCTCCAAAATAGGAAAATTTTATCTATCTTCGTTCTTATTGTACATATTCTTCTCATCTCAAATTTTTTTCACACTTTGTCTCCTAATCGTTCTTCGTCTGCCTGAAGCCCATATGAGGCTTAATAAAACTTTTTGTACCAATTAGTTCATCAAAACTACAATATCTTGTTTTTCTTAATTTTAACATGATTATGATTGACTTAATTGATGTGAATAATTCGTGAATGCAAAAGCTGGATTTTTTTGTACAAGAGCAAGTACATCTTTGGGAGTAGAAATTCTTGGTAGCCGTCGTTGTTCTCTATTGCCAAGATATTAGTTTGAACAAGGTATGAGTCACCAGTGGTGTGGTGTTGCCTAAAAGCACAAAATCAAATTCATTGTGATATGGTCCTAGATCTGCACATTGGAAGAAACATCATCAAAATTATTGCTCAATTCCGAGTACATAAAGGATCAATTAAACGTTTCCCTTCAACAACTGACAAAAGTATGGAGGTGTTCGTTCAATCGCTCTTTTCTTCTTTTTCAATGAAGAGCGTGAGTTCTCAAATATTAAGAATATAAATGGAGCTTTTAATTATAAATGGACAAAAGTATTTTAATTGGGGTATGTTTATTAGTATCATATCAATTATTAAAATACATCGGGGTGTATTTAATAGATGAGGTTTGTCAAGTAATTTGAGAGTGTTATTAACATTTTTAATTGAAAGGGTAAAATGGTCTCAAATGTGGTATATTTTGAAATTTATGTAGATATTTCTTAATTTTCATGGGGTACGTTCAGTAATTGTGATACGTTTAGTAAAATTGGGGGTGCGAATAGCCGCACCCATTAAGAAATATAGCGTATGAACTTGAAAAGACTCCTTCGCTATTAAGAAAAGACTCCTTCGCTATTAAGAAATACTATTATATAAACTTGAAAAACTCCTTCGCTATTAAAAAATATGTTGTACAAACGTGAAAAGACTCCTTCGCTCTTAAGAAATATACTGTACTAACTTGAGAAGACTCCTACAAACTTGAAAAGACTCCTTTGCTATTAAGAAATATACTGTACAAACTTGAGAAGGCTCCTTCGTTATTAAGAAATATAATATATTCCTATTAATTCAAATTGAGTTTCACCAACATATGCTGCAAATTATTTAATGAGTGTCGCCTGACAGCTTTTCCTATTTTAAATTATAAATTATGGGTTGATAAGTTAAAACTCGAAGAATAATAAATAGAAAATCCACATAACTTCACGTACTTCTTTCAAATTGTTCAATATGCAACTCCACGTATACTTGAAAAAACAAATTGATATTAATGGTCTCTTGTATCTTCCACATTTTTAACTACGCACATCTCACTCTAGAAAGATCTCAATTCCTTTATAATAGGAGTCGTTGTATCGTGGATTTAAGTAATGTGATTTGATTTTCTTATAAAACATAATATTGAATTAAACATTCCATTAAGCCTAAGATTGATATGAATCCATATCATGTTTGATTCAAGATATTTTATTTATTTCTACTAATTTTTATTTATTATATTATATTTTTATTATCTTACCCTTTCAAAAGAAAAGAATTGGACGACGGGCTACAATCTTGTGCGACGCAGATGTGTGCTGGGGTGGTGAGATTGTCACCTACGTGCCCAACATGCACGGAGCGACCATTCGGAAGTTCGAAGCGCCATCTGCTATTCTGCGCCGGTTTCATCACGGCTAACGTCCGCCAAACCCAATACTCCCGGCAAAATCCCTAGTTTTCCTCAATTTTTACCACCTCATCGCTCATCGTCATCCATCACCTCCATTAAGCAATCGCTTTCTGACATGAACTTATATATTCCCAATTTGCTCTCTCATTTTTGTAAATTCTTCTTCCAATTTGTCTATCTCCCCAATCTCACATGTTTTTCTCACCGCTACAGTCTGCATTCGACGCGCGAATTCCACAGAGGAGAAACAATGGTGAAGAGGAGCTTGCATCAGGAAGCAGCTCGCTGGAGATGGGGGATTTGAGCGAGGATATTGAAAGCATAAGCTACGAAGAACTCAAACAGCGCATGTGGAGAGATCGGAGGCGTATGAAGAGGATGAAGGCGAATTGGGAAACAGAGGAGGCCGATTCAGCTGCGAAGTTGGAGAAATCACGCAGAAGGAAAATGTGCAGAGCCCAATCTGCAATTCTCAAATACATGATAAAAATCATGGATGTTGGTAAGGCCAAGGGATTTGTGTACGGAATCGTGCCGGAGAAGGGGAAACCGGTGACCGGCTCATCGGAAAGTCTTCGCGAGTGGTGGAAAGATACGGTGAAGTTTGATCGGACTGCACCGGCGGCCATTACTGAATTCCTGCCGAAGATCGTCAAGGAGGACTTGGATTCCAACTCACTCATGCATTTGCTGCAAGATCTGCAGAATTCCACATTGCGGTCTCTGCTTTCTGCCCTAATGCAACACTGTGTGCCGCCGCAGAGGAGGTTCCCACTGGAGAGGGGGTTGCCGCCGCCTTGGTGGCCGACCGGGAAGGAAGTCTGGTGGTGTGATCAGGGGGTGGCCAGGGCAGAAGGCGTGCCACCGTATCGGAAGCCACACGATCTGAAGAAGGCGTGGAAGGTTAGCGTGTTGGCTGCAATTATCAAACACATGTCCCATGATTTGGATAGGATGAGAGGGATTGTGAATCATTCCAAGTCTCTGCAACATAAGATGACTGCAAAAGAGACTCGTACGTTCGCCAAAGTGGTTAATCAAGAAGAAGCCCTCTTGAAGCTTACACAGAGATCTCCAAGAATCTCAGAGGAGAGTGAAGGAAGGTGTTCTCAGAATCTTGCCTTGGTATGTGGGAAGAGGAAGGACAGAGATGCAGTGAATTTAAGAACCGATCATGAGCTGATTTGTTCTTACAGGAATGTTTGCGGTGATGAGGAGAACTTGAACGATTGGCAAAGTGTGTCAATGGAGAAGACTAGAGAAGAAATCATGTTAATGAATGAACTTGGAGAAGGGGGTGGTTGTAGTTCCTTTACAGATTCTGGATACTATTGTGGAGAAAATGCGAATGATCTGCATCAGCTCGATCCCGGTTATGGAACCATGAATATGGATGGGAAATCAGTGGATGATCAGAACCTTCAATCAATTTCTATTTGGGACTTAGCATATGATGACATTGCGGGTTAGCAGAACATGGATTATAGGTTTAAGTACTATTACCCAACTCTGTGTTTCAGTGTAGTTTTCGTGTGAGTTTTATATGTGTACCTGATATGTTCAGGTTTGTTTCAATCCTATTATGTTTTTGTTTGTGCTTAATTTATAATCATGCTTTATATGATGATATTCAGTGTATGTATCGGTTTATACATGTGTTCAATTAACATCATCTTGAGTGAAAATGATGCAATTCTCATATTAAGTGTGAGTTTTCAGAAGCCACTACTTATGTAGAATCTGCTGTATTTTCCCAGAGATCAATTGAAGCATCTGGCTTCATATTACATACTCAGATTTGTTAATTCTATTTGCTAAAAATCACAAAAACTATGCCTTTGAGGAATACAGTCTTCGAGTTCGAACTTGGTGGCTGCACATGAATAACCCTTTCTAAACTTTGAGTTGTTTTTGTTACTCACCTCCACCTCAACCTCCACTGCAAACACGGCACACACCGGCCTATGATCTGAAAACCTTGACTCCCCTCGTATGTAAGACAATTGTTCAATACCATCCCCCTGCCACAAAATTCTGTCACACCTGAAATCCATCAAGAAACATACATAAGATACATAATTGACCATTTTCTTGATGACTATTGTTTCCTATCTTGATCTTTGGGGGTTGGGGTGGGGTTGGGGGGGTGGGGGTTGGATTACCATGCAGGAGTCCTCCTTTTTCTCTTGGACTTAGTGGTCTCTCCAGCATATAAATCAGAATTTTGGGTGTACTTGTAAGTTGGTGCAAACTGGATCTTGCCTTCTTTCCACCCACTAAAAACTCTTCCAGCTTCTTTCTCAGTATTCAGCTGTTCATAGTCAGAAGTCAGACCATGTAAAAACATTAATCATTAAACATAGACTTGCATATAGAACTTCCACGTATCACCTTAATTATCAACAAGAGTTGATGATGCAACTATACCTGTGTTTTGACTTGTAAATCCCCTAAAAGTCAACACAATTTTAATAAGAGCTAACTAACCTGATCTCTCTCTAACAGGGACTCCCAGTCATTATCCTCTAACAGAATCCTTGCATCCTCGTAGTTCAATCCGATACGGTAGTTCAAGTCGCCTAGCCAGATCATACGGCTGAAATTGATCAACTGATTTTGTTAGTGTGTATGTTCATGACTCCTGATGAGTGAAACAAACTGATATAACTCACTCATGATCCATGATTTTTTCAGGTATTTGACGAGTAGGATTCTTGCAGATCCTAGGGAAGACAGTTCCTTTAAGAATTTCAGCCACATCAGAGTTTCGTCTCAGCTCATCCCCTTCCTTCTCCCCTGAGGCCAAATGACTGCAAACAATGCAGAAGCTTGTCCTATGCACTGTCATGCTTACTGATATACACCCCTGCAGACCCACAATTCATTACTTAAATAAATGCACTTATATATATTTGTTTGTGTGTCTTGAGTGTTTGATGAATCATGTGAAGTTCACATATCGAATTACCTTGTTTCCTAGGTACCCCATGATGCCTCTTCCCATGCAAGAAATCCTCAGGTGACCTATGTCTTTAACGAGCTCTCGTCGAGCCCATATTGAAAGAAAGAGGCCGACCATTTGCTTGCTAGCAACAACCTGGTAGTTTAGTTTTGTGGGCAGCGAAAAGTCAGCCATTGAAGGGATCTGATCATCATTGCTTGAATCAGAACAGTAGTTATTTGGATCAGCGCAAGGGTCTCTAAGCTTCCTACCCCTCCCATTCGAAATCGAGTCGTCTCCGAAACAGTTGCAGCCCTTCAAGTGTTCACTGTCCACCCTCAGATGCTTGCTTAGTGCTTTCAAAGTTAGCTTGTGAAAAATGTTACTATTACACTTTGAATCCTTTGAGGTTGTGCTGTTGGAGTTTCTTGTTTCAGACAATAATGAATCATGGTATTGTTTGTTTAGTGCACTGCTTATGAGTGCTACCCATTTTGATGCTGGTTCATTGTCTTCTATTACCAAAACATTTCCAGCACTCAGTGGCACAATTTCTTGAAACCTGAGATTAATTATTAACTTTATACTCCATATGAGCTAACAAAACAAAAACACACAACGTTTTAGATCCGTCGTGTGTTCAAGGTGGCAATTCAGCACCAACTGCTATCAACTTTGACAAATTTGGCATCACAAGTCGGAGTCGTTGATGCTGAATTGCCACCTTGTCAACATGATCTACGAATCAAAAACACGTGCCAACCCCTCAAACGAGGGGTTTCTTTTTCGAATATCACAAGCTTACATCTGCTTACCCTAGTACATAAATATCTGCAGATCCCTCCACCTGCAAGAAATCCTCCAAATTGAGACCATGGTTAGGGGTGTTTCCTCCTACATTCCACGTTCCAACGAAAACCCTGCATTTCAAGAACCTCTCTTTATCAGACAACCTTAACATACAAACTTAAAACAATGATCTCTTGCAACGATCATATATGTATATACCTCATGTCTTGAATTACTGTATCTGGGGCCATTGAATGCTCCAGTACTCTATCAATGGCAGTCGTGCTATGCCTTTCTGAGAGGGAACCACACCAGAAGAAGTTATTACAATGGCTATTTATGTAATTTAATCATCTGCATGTCTTATGTTCGAAAACAACAAAATCAATTTCTAAGATTTTGTTATTTCCTAATTACCTCATAATTAATGAATGCCGTTTGCAAATTGTAATTATAATACTATGAACTTTAGTCTTGTGTTAGGTAAGCTACCAAAATACGTACAAATACGATGTATGTAATTTTCTCATACGTGGCGATCCCAAGTTAAAGTTGATACATAACAACAATCTTGAATTGTTAGGATAACATTTTTTGTTTAAGGAGATACGAGAATCCATTGAATATAAGGGCTTTTATCCTAAAAACATAACTTATAGTGTTGACTTATATTATATTATAATATGAAGATGTGATTTTCTGCACATGATACAATGATTTATAAAAATAACAAATGTACGAATAATTGGAGACAAATTTTTTTAAAAATAATCATGATTATATATATACCTGAGAATGCTCTTTTGATGAAAGTTGAATTCTCTAGAAATTCTTTTGTTCGTGACGGAATATTTGTATCTAATTCTGTCCTCAAACCAACATCATAAGATTATTTAATCTAAAATAATGTATAACAATTAGAAAAAATTAAAATAAAAAAGACGAACCATTTTCATTTTCCCATCCATCTTGAGGAATTTCCTCAACTGAGTTTTCTCTGCTGTTTTTCTTGGAGGAAAAGATCTTTGGAATGATGGACTTTAAATCCATCCATTTATAGCAAATGCACAACAAAATTTAGATGAATTAACTTTAAAGATTAAACTAAAATAAAACAATTATTTATAATGAGGAGAATTCAACAAAAAATACATATACACACCTTTTTCTTTTCACCTTTGTTAGAATTTTCCGGCGTGGTGGGGGCGGCGGTGGAGGTTCTGCCGACGGCCTTAGTCATAACGTCATCGGCCTTGTGAGGCCTTTCCAGCGATGACGTCATTCATTAATTCATAAAAATAAATCTTTGACAATTAATTTATGTTGAAGACCACCATCATCATTAATACAGTATTTTCTTCTTGGATTTCCAATGTTGAAAAAAAAAGAACGTGAATTTGTGTGTCTTGAGTTTTAATTTTTTTTTGGGGGAATTTTTTGAATTTTAGAAAAATAAAGTAAAAATATGTGATGAGGTAATGACGGCATGTGTTTCGGGATGTGGACGATGTAAATGGTTGAGGCACACGTCAGCATAGGCTGGTCTACATGGCATGTGACGTGGTTTCTCTCATCTATTTATTATTTTTTGCTACTGTTATTAGTTCCTTATTATTACTATTATTTTCCTAATAAGTTTTCTTATTTTGATTCATGAAAGAAACTAGGTAACAAATTTAAGGAGAATTATAAGAGGAATTCTAGGACTATGATATTGTTAATGTAATGGTTAAATATCATCTAACGAATTATTCATGAAAAATGAGTTTCTATTTCAACAGATAAATATTATTCCCTCCGTCCCAACAAGTATTTCACGTATTGGTGTGCGGTGAGTTTAAGAAAATTTTGTATTTTTTATGTATAAAGTAAGAAAGAGAATATATATTTTAGTTGATTTAATAAAAAAGGTGTGCAAAGTTGTTGGGAGATGTGAAAAAGTAAGTATTATATTGGGATGTGTGTAAAAAGTGAGTATTGTTATAATGTATTTTTTACCAAATTTAGTAAAAGTAAAGTGCGAAATACTTTGAGGGACGGATGAAAAATGAAAGTGTGAAATACTTTGGGAACGAATGGAGTATGTTCCAAATACATAATATATGTATAATTGTACAACATTTTTTTTCAAAGGTATACATTTTAGTTAAAATAAGGGTATAGGGTATACACAATATCGCAATAATTTATTTGTTGATGTTCCTGTGAGAATGTCTCATTCTAATTTAACGAAAATGGAATGAAAATTCTTACATTTTATTCTTTGGAGAGCTTAAACCAAAATTAGGATGGAAATAATAAAAATACACCAATTTCTTAATGAATTGAGCCCAATAGATAAAAAAAAAAACTTACGGGTTTTATATGCAGTACCATTGTTCATGAGTTGGGCCTCAAATTCTTGGAACTGGGTTTCCTATTCCAATCAACTTAGATTAATTTTAGAACTTCTTCATAAATTCTTTCTTTTTCACAAATTTGATTGAATTTTATTTTATGCCCTCTTATATCTTATACTAGTGTAAACAAAATCATAAAGTTGTAATCCTCTGCAATTGAGAAGAATATCATTTCCTAATAATTGTCTTTAAATCTAACTTCTAGTGAAGCAATTAAATAACCTTCACCTTTCACTCGATCACCCAAAAACAAATACTTCTAATTTAAAATTACAGAGATTTTTCAGCACGCTTCAACTTCAATCAGATAAACAAAGTTTTGAGTAGGACGCCAAGTTTAGAGTAGTGGCATTCTTGATCCTCCCATTGGAACTCGGAGATGAAAGAAAATAGTCTACGATTCGCATGTCAGGCATGCCACCAACGAATATGTATTGTCTCAGATATAATTGGGTGTTTCGTCTAATTTTCGTCTGTACACAGCCAAACTCTGCAAAGAGAAGATAAACAGGCATCCTATGATGATATCTATTGTATAACAATGTCAGGCAAATCGAGTTCAATATTATCCTCTATTGACAAGTGCAAGAAGCAAAGATTTCGATATTTCATTGGCTGCTAGATGAAGGGCGAACAAAGCAGTGGATTACTTGGAAATAATATTTCAAATAAGCGTACAAAGCACTGAAGTACTTTAAGAGTTCTAGGAATAATCTTCGATGCTAAATAGAGAAGATAAATCTTCAGTATATACATCATAGCATGGAATTTAAGTTGTAGAGAATAGCAGTTTCCATCACAATATTGAAGTGAGTGACTTTCAAAGTTTGGTAACTCATTCAATCTAATCATGCATTATTCCAGGAATTAAGCTTCTAAGAGGATAATGTATATTTTGGACTAATCGGTATTGGGAATCATCATTCAGCAAATACTACATAAATGAGAAAATTTCATTGAAGTGAGTATTGCAGGCCAAAAATATTTATACCTCTGTATAAGCGTAAACACCAGCCTCAGAAGATCCATGGGGACTTCCTCTACGAATGAAGTTCCCTTCTTTATATAGGTAGAGCATGGGTACACCAGTTGAGAGCTCTAAATTAATAACCTGTCAATGAGAAATCAGTGAAGCCCTTTCTTTGTGATTCATTATCAAGCATTGTGTTGTACTTATAAAGAAGCTCAAACAATATTCATACCTCATCAGAAGTCAACTTATCAAGATACATAATAATGGACCTCAGTGAATTTGCATGAGCAACGACCATTACATGTTTCCCCTTCATAAGCAGAGGCTCAATCTGCAAGGTGACAAGAACTTCTTAATAGATAATCCTTCCTAGCCAACCCTAAACTTTCAGTTTAAACGTTCAAGTAAATCTATAACCAGCTTACATGCTCTTTGAAAAAGGTAACTGCTCTTCCTAAGCACATCTCCAAGCTCTCCCCATTAGGAGGGCGAACATGGTAACTTCTACGCCAGTTATAAACTTGTTCCTTCCCATAGACTTCAGCTGTTTCCTGCTTATTAAGACCTTGTAGCTCCCCATACCTATGTTTAAAATCCATACACTGTCTATAAAGGCAAGAAACAAAAAGGGAGTACAATATATAAGCTGAAGGTAGACAAAAAAAAATTAGATATGTTATTACATTCTCTCATTCAATTGCCAAGCTTTGAGTACAGGAATCGACTGTTTCTTGGTTTTTTCACTATAAATCTGAGTCCATGTCCTTGCCTGTTCAGTCTCATCATGATGCATAACTATAGGCACCTGAAAAACTTTATGTTGAGTAGATTAATGGCCATGAATATATATTGGTCTATCTCAACAATCATTGTTTATTGCCTCTGTATTGTGAGTATATATTTCAAAGAATTGGTATGCATTTAACAATTTAAGAATCACCATTAACCATGTTTTGATTGACTTGCTTAGACACTGAATGAATGATTCACAGCAAAAAGTTGATTTTGATACTTGATTAGTTTTGCACTTGTGAAATTTATGAATCATCATGAAGTTCTCATCAACTTCTGATTCTAGTTTAACTGAATTTTTATTTTCTCCTCCAAATGCTCACAGCAGCATAACATGTATACATGAGACGCTTGCAGAATCAAACTAAGACTATCACTACCAATACCACAGATGGTTTAAGACCAACGACATGCGGTTGAGCAACTTAAACCTAATAATTTGATACCGCAATATAATGCTTGCAAGTCTAACATTCACAAAATGCTACCTTCATGCAGTGGTGATGTGTTAGGGCAAGCATAGTCGTCATCTGAGCACGAATCAGAGCAGATGTGTAGATGATGTCCAAAGGAAGGTTGCTAATTCTCTTTCCAGCTTCGATCGCTTCTTCTACGCCTTTACTTGTCAACGGAACATCCACACAACCAGTGAATAGGTTCTTCTCATTCCACATTGATTCTCCATGGCGAAGCAGAATCAAAACAGACTCCTCTGTGGATAAGTATGCATCATGAATTAACATAAAGGACAGAGAAGAAGCATAAAAAATTAACTGGATTGCAAATTCACTTACGATCTGCCATCGGAGAACCAGGATGATTTTGTAAGGAGGATGAACACAATCTAGAGAGCTTAAATCTATTATTTCTTCCTAGAAAACCTACTGAATGTGATCCAATTGATAATCCGTTAAATCCCTGACGAGTATGAGAATCGCTTCCATCTCTCACTGGCCAATTGGAGTTGAAAGAGTGAGAAACAGCACAGGTCATTCTCGACACACGAATTCAATCAGCGTATACCATCAATTCAATCAGAACAAAGCACTTATATAGACGAATAATCGAAATTTTTATTTGAACGCATGTTTATGTGATGAAACATGACAATCTGCACCATTTTAAACCGCTTTCATTCCATAATCGAGCAGTAAACTTTCATAAAATTCTGTTAGAGAAAGCTGCAGATCGAGAGAAATGCAGGTCAGAAGAAAAGGCGAGAAGAATTACCCAAAAATGGGTGAAAAGATCGATAAAATCAGATCATCTTAAACTGCGACGTTTATAACTAAGGTTAGCAATTTTGAAGATGGGCTAATATTTTTATGGGCTTTAATTACTAAGCCCACATAATTTGTATACCATTCTCAGTAGGTGGTTAATATTTTTATTTCTGATTAATTTAATTTATTATTATTGTATATTAATAGCATCATAGTCTAATGATTTAAATCATCTAAATGCATGGAGTACTCTAGGATCATTTGGGGTCAGTTTTTAATTAATATATTTAACTCGATCGAATTAATTCGTTGGAATCTTTTTTATTAGTCTAATTAATTCACTGCATATGCAGTTGAGCTTAAAGGAATATACTCTATTTGAAAAATAATATAAGGTGTTTGCATTGAATATTGATACCATGTTCCTCTAACCACAAATTCCTAGTTCTATATTAATCTCTATGCAAGTTTAGATTATTAATATTATTGAAATTACAAGATACTATAAATTTTGGAATTCTACAATGCACCTGTAGCACTGTTCACGGGACGATTTTAACTATTAGATTGAATTTTAATTTAATTTATATTATTAATTAAATTAAATAAAATAATAATAATAATAATTAAAACTAACTACCACCCCATATTTTGAGTATTGAGCAATCCTATGTGCAGGTGCACCTTAAAATCACATTAAATTTTGATGTTAGTCTTTAAATATAGAATCAGATTGCTTATTTTTTACGCTAAACAGTCAAGTATCCAAGGATTTATGAAAGATCCAAAATTAAATGCTTCACTTGAATCCCTTTGAACTGTTTTCAAAAGAGAGATTGTGTTAAATACATCTGCATAACTTTAATCATAGTTAAAATGAAATCGCAACTCACTAATTAACCACTGACTTTCCTAATCGTTTTAACTGTTTTGAATGAATACAGTGAAATGTATATCCAGTTGCAACAATAAGGAAATGCTGAAGTGACTTTTAAAAACAATAGAGAGGATCTATTGTACAATGTGATCTTAAAAGCCACATTTAAGTGACATACAAAAATCACACTTTTAATGTGCCAGAGAGAGGAGAGAAAACAGCATGATCTGAAACTGTGTGAAATTGAAGCTACAATTTAAGAAGGTGGATCTAAGATGAAGGGAAATATTAAACTGATCTCAAAAGGGGGCACTTCATATCTCCTCAGCTTCCTGATACTTCTGCAGGATCTGGCCACAGTTGGCCAATGGTTTGTCTGCAAGGAATCCCATGGCATTGGCATAACGAGTGCTGGAGATCATGCCGTTGTTGTTAGTAAGGATCACACGAGCCCTGTCGCGCCCAGCGTTTGGTGTGCTGCAAGCAGAGTCTGAACTCTTGACCAGTACAGCATCACAGTAGTCTTCCCCACAGTCTCTTTGAACTAGGATACTGAATTCTCCTTTCGAATTGGTCACACCTTCTTTGGAGTAGGTCAGTTTAGCAGTGTCCCTGTTCCGGCACTCAACTCTTACAACAGCACCTGTTGAAGATGGAGTAGTCATTTGACATGGAATTAGAGTCGGGCTTAAATGTCTACAGAAAGATAGTGTATCTTGGTTTGAATACAAGTCTTGAAAGGCATACAGAAAGGGTCAAATTCTTGCAATGCTGATATTTAACAAGAATGCAAAGACTATACGTTTTGTGGAGCCATTATATATGATACCATAAGATCCAAATGCAATGGATAAATAATCACTGGATTGTTGATTCTGATGTGAGTTGGTTATGAACTCCTCAGCAGATTACAAGATCTAACATAACATTAGGCATACTAGCCCCAAATTTTAGTGTTTCCCTTCTGAACTAAAGCTTGAGCTGTTATCCTATTGCATAGGCCAAAATCACCCAAAAATAAAAGGAAATAAAATAAAACAAGCAATATTTTCAACAACAAATTCAGCTTAATTAATTCCATAACTACAAATGAATTTACAAAAAATCAGCATCCTACAGCCTACTTCATGAGCAGCAAACAAAATCACAATCGAATTTCCTTAACAACTACACACACAGTTCAACACGATAATACACAGATCCATCTAATGCAGCAATTATACAACAGCAAAAGTAGATCTAAACGATAATTCAGAGTTACAACCACTACGCAAACAAACACGAAAAAATTGAATTCACCAGAAGCACAACAACACTATAATACACAGATTCAACAAATGCAGCAATTACACACAGAAAAAGTAGATCTAGACGATAATTCAGAGTTACCACCACTACACAACACAAATACGCAAACATAGAATTCACCAGAAGCACAACTCCCCGATAGTCACCCTGTGTGTGTGTGTGTGTGAGAGAGAGAGAGTAGTAGTAGTAGTTACCGGCCATATACTTGGTGGCATCAGTTTCATAACCACAGCGGCAAGTGTCGCAGTACACCTTGCCCTTCACCACAAACGGATCAGTAAAAAAGTGAGCGGAAACAATAACGGGAAGAACGCACACAGCGAACAAGGCTAGAAAGATCCTCGCCATTTTTGCTTCAATGGAGTGATCAGAGAGCGTGATTTGGAGGTGAGCGTCGGTGGGGGGTGGGCGTATCTTTATAGCGTGGGGTGGAGGTGGAGATGGAGCTGGTCACATGGGGTATGGTACAGCTCGAATTTCTTAAAGCGCGAGATTCAAAAAGCGCGCTTCACTAATTCTGCATGGATACGACTTCTGTTATTATATTTAGTAGCAACAAAAATTAGTCAAGTTTTGGATTACTCTCTCTCTCTCTCTTAACTTTAATTTGCTTGAGATATTTAATTTAATTTACTCCACTTGTGGAACTACAAAGTTAAGACTTGTTTTTAAGTTTAGCTTGAAGAATACTCTTTCTGTCCCATTTTACAAAGGAAATGTAAAAGTTTAGCGGGAGGGAGTATAATATTTAATGAATAGTATATGTTTTTTATTTTTATTTTTATCTTTTTATTTTTCTAATTTTAATCTAAATAATGTTATGCAATATTAATTAATGGTATAATTTATTTTATTATGGAACCTTAAAAAGAAAATACTAGTATATATCTTGTACATATGTCAAACATCGTGTTAAAAGTGGTTGTGCTTATAACAAAAGATTCTATCACTAAATAATTATTTCTTATTAAATCAAATTAGAAAGTGTCACATTTTTAAATGACAAATTGTAACTCTTATATTAAATAAATACTAAATAAATAATGTATTAAAATTTTGTCACATCATGAGATTTCAGAGCATAATAATTTATATTCACATGAGTTGTAAATTATCATGCTTAATAATGATATTTCTAAATTCAATTTCAAGCGAAATCGATTCCATAAAATGTCCCCTGCATTAAAAAAATTAAATACATACAACACAAAGCAACTATAATTATGGAGTATTTTATTAACATGTAGGATTATTATTACTAACGACCATCTTCCCACCATCCAATAGATTCGAGGTAGCATGTGGAGAAAGCTAACTCGAAGGAAAGGCAATTTTCAGAATACCTTGGTAAGGCTAGATCCAACATGTGAATCTGG
The DNA here is from genome assembly GCA_023678885.1 of Pogostemon cablin. Classification (NCBI taxonomy): domain Eukaryota; kingdom Viridiplantae; phylum Streptophyta; class Magnoliopsida; order Lamiales; family Lamiaceae; genus Pogostemon; species Pogostemon cablin. The sequence goes on along the minus strand of CM042993.1, from coordinate 3,756,531 downwards.
GTTGACCCGTATTATTAAAATCGGACCTAGACTCTTGATATTAATTGATCTAAGCAATCAAGACCTTGGTTATCAGCAATGGTCATTAATTAGTGATTAATGTACGTCTTCCTTCTGCTTTAATTCTCACGTGCACCGCACATGCGCATTTAAATCTGGATCGCGTCGACTGATCTGGACTGGGCCTCACGAATTATAGTTTGGCCCAAGTGTGGATTATTCTATCGGCCCAACATCATATATAAATGTCACCTTGGCCCAAACTAATATACAATTACACACCCAAACCTTTGTTTTAACTGAAAAATAATGGCATTAGAATAAACTTAAATCTAATTAAGTGTGGACAACTAAGTCCAATTAGTAAAGTTGGTTCAAAATCACACCTAATACATAGTAAGAAAATGTTCATTTCTTGGATTGTTTAGAAGATGGCTTCTTCCTAGGAATGCACTTCCCCTTCACCCCCTTCTCGTTTTCCACTTCCTCATCCACTGCTTCAGCTAGCCCAGCCCTTTGGCTCCTGATCATCGAAAAATCGAATCGAGACGAGTTCGAGTACATTCATGTAAGATGTTTTATCCACATTTGTAATTGTTGACCAAACAAATTGTAATGAAAGGAGACAATAGGACAAACAAGTAATGTTGGTTCTATAAAATTTTGGGCATTAGTATTATACCAACATGTTGAGACTAAAACCAAAACCTAAGGTTAAATGCACCTAAGGGTGGAACCGTGGAAGTCAAAGGTGGATTTCAGAGGGAAAAGTCAATTGAATTTTGTTGTGTATATAATCCCAAATGGGACCCAATATTAATAAGTTTGTTGCAAAATTCAAAACTATATGTCTTTTTCTTCCTGTTTGTAGCATCTTGGTATCATTTTCTTTGGAGTTTTGTTACCAGAATACACCTGATGATGCACTTTCAGTTGACTTCAGTTCAACTCCACCATTTTACTTATGATCTTCCTCTATCATTATCTTGATTTTTTTTATATATGTTAATGTTAGAAATAATTAAATAATTAATTAAATGATCACCTTTCTTCGTTATGGGAGGATGATTTCTTCAATCCAACTTCCATTCTTTCTGCAGCTATGGCTTCCACGATGCTCCCACTGAAATACTCCTTCTCCTCAGCCTGCAGATTCCCGAACCTCGGATTCTCCGACATCGTACCGATCATGATCTCGTCCTCCTCCGCCGCGATCGCCTTCTCAGCCGCTCTGCAGACCACCCCTTTACGTAGATTTTCACCGCCGGCGCTCTTCCTAGCCGCCGCGGCAGGCGGTGGCGGAGGCTCTGTTTTTCGGAACGAGACGGAGCCACCACAGGCGATGAGGCTGAGCAACATAGAGTTTCTACTCATGATCAGGGGATCGCCGTCTTCGAACCGCTTGCTGATGGTCGTTCCGTTGTTTGCCTTGTCGGAAAGGGTGGAGGACGCCGTGGACGGCGGCGAGGAGACTGAGTTGGCGTCAGGGGATAACTCGGAAGGGCGACGAGCGTTGTTCTTGAATTCTTCAATTTCGTCAGTGGAGACACCTCTCGAACACCTGGAGTGCGGTGTGGTGCTCCGAGTGTAACTCGTTTTCTCTTCGTATTCTTCTTCTTCCACGTGCTCTTCGTCCGATTTATGACTCGCCATTTCTTCCGATTCGACTTGCCGACTCGACACGAACGATTTCCGCTTCTGCTGGTTGTTGCCAACTTGAAGATGAAGCAGTTTGTCTAAAATCAAGATTACAATATTAATTTTAGCCAAATGATTCAATTCATTAATTAATCAAAAAGAAGATATGATAAATTAATTACCAGTGCAACCCTGAATGAGTTCAGATCCTTTGAGAACATACTCAGCTCCTTCTGATGGATAAATCACATCATTTTCTGCTACATCATTCCACACATACCCATTCTTGTAGCTCCTATACATACATACACATATACATATACATAAAACATTACAACATCCTAACATAATCATAAATACAAGTAAACTCCATATATAAAATACCTTTTGCAAGACCATGAGTAGAGTAAAGGCATCCCTTTACCCCTGAGAATAGTGAGGCGATCCATAACATCTACACCAAAGAAACAGAATTAAAAACAGGGGAAATTGAGCTTTAATGTATTACTGATATATACCTTTTAAACGAAGTGGTTGATTGGCAAGATGAGTAACTTCCATGAAATGGGGGTGTTGAAGGTGGCCATTTCTGCAGAGATAGTAAACAATCTGAACTTTCTTGAATGTGGGATTCATCACAATTCTTGGTTGACTACACACTTTACCCCTTTCTGGACAAACCCTTCTCCCTTCATCCATTCTCTCTCTTCTCTCTTCGTCTCCTCGTTTGGATTAATAGGATAGAATGTTGAAAGATTTATACAGATACAATACAGCTAGAAATACCCATTTTAATATAAGTGTAACACGAGCAATAGAAGCAATGCAGAAGACAAAAGGATAGAGACAAGTCGAGAAAGCAAGAGAGAAAGCCTCGATCAACGTATCTACAGAAGATTCTATTAATCTAGAGAGAGAATGAATGTGTGAGGTCAAGGTCAGAAAGAGAGAGAGAAAGAAAGATGGAGTATCTACGGAGATTTCGTACAATCTAGAGAGAGACTATGCTCTGTTCTGCGATTTGGGTCAATCCAAGTATCCAACTAGTTATTCACGTGCTGCTTCGCATATTAAATAATTATAATTATATTAATATAAAAACTTGGGTTATGTTGAGAAAATATATTTATATTTAATTGTGAATATCAGAATATGTTGGTTTTGGTATTTTTCAAAAAAAAATTACTTTATTTAAAATATGCATAAAGGGGGTGAGGATGTTGGGGGGTGGTATGACTTTGAAAAACAAAGTATAAAATGACAGCTTTGCAAGTGCAGAATATAGGATCGATGTTGCTAGCTTTTGCCTCTGCATCGCAGAATGTAATAAATGTAACCTTGCATGTTCTTGTCAACTGTCCAATTTATTTATTTATCCACCTTCATTGTATATTTTGAGTATTTTTTTAACACTCAATAATTATTGTGATGAGTAATTACTGAGTATTTTTTATTTTAGTTGGTATGGTCATATCAATTCTCCTCTTCATCCCCTACCTTGTTTTAATATTTGGATTCACCTTATTCACAGAAGGGTCTCTCTCTATTTAATGCTACTGTTTGCCCTATGTTGTATACAATTTTTTTCAATGACATTATTAATAAATGAATTACTTATTTCTAAACACCGTTTCCAACACTACGAGCTCCACCACCAAAAAACATAATTTAAATAACTTATATAGAGGCTCATTATTTGAGTGAGATTACAACGAGTCAAATCTATGTCAAATACAATGCAATATAATTCGAAATCTCGCTATGCAATTGGAAAGACATTACACTGAGTTAAAAATTTGTTACGTAACTTTTTAACACTTTAAATTTTGTCCCAAAAAAATATTTGTATCAATTTTGTACTATAACTATCAATTTTAGTTTAATTTTACCCAATTTTTGTCAGAACCTTCAATTTTTGTTTGGATTGACCCAAGTTTGAGCACCACGTCATCTAAAGTCGCCAGTTTCCCACAAATTGAATGGTCACGTGTGATGCACGTGACCATTTTCCTGCGAAAATCTAGGGTTTCGGCAAAAATTAGATAAAATTTAACAAAAATGATAGTTATGGGACATAATTGATACAAAAAACTTTTTTTTTTTTGACAAAATTTCAAGTGTTAAAAAAATTATGAAACAAAACAAATTTTTAACTCGACATTACACCCTTCTTTATACCTCTTGAGATATGTCATGGGGCAATTAAAGTTCTTTCTTTTAAGATAAACATATATAACTGAGAAAAAAATTAAGACCTCATTTGAGTTGATATATTATAAATCAAATCCACAAGATGTTTGAACTTTAAACAAATGAACCATTTGAATTTATATATATATATATATATATATATATATATATATATATATATATATATATATATTTCACTATATGAATGGAAAAAAATACTAATACTTAAATATTTAATATAGTAATTTCCATAGAAATTTATACAAGTCACTAAAAAAATCGATTTCTCCAATATTTAAGATTTCCTTTTGTAGGAATTCTCCAATATTATTAAATAATCTGACTATTTTGTGCTCGAATTATTGAAATTTATTCGATATTTTGTTGACGAAAAAATTTATGAAAGTAATAAATATTGAGGGCTATATTCCAATTCCCTTCATTAAATATTCACAAATCTTTAAATGGGCTGAAGACGGGCCCGAACTGCTCGCAGTTAAAGTCAACTTGGTAGGGGACCGGCTTGGACCCAATCTAATTCACCTCTTTGAGTTTGAGGTATGCACAAATCATACAATACATAGTTATAGTTAATGTTTGTTTGGTTTGAAATTTAATTTTATGTTTAGTCTTAAAATCATACTCTCTTTGTCACGTAAAAGGTTTTAACGTTCTTTATAGAGTAAAAATGTCAAAACAACAATCATCTCATGTGTACTCTATTTACAGACTCATTCCACCTAATTAATACATCTATATACTTTTATCATTTAAGAGTATTTTTAATTAAAAATACCATAATACCTCAAAAGAGTATACTTTTTGAATTTTTATATATAGCTAAAATTGAAAATTTTTGTGGGATGGAGAGGATATTAGTTTAGGTGGGTTAGGAAATGAGAAATGAAAGAGAAAGACAGAGTATTTTCTTAAGGAGAGAGAAAATTTATTAATGGAAGACATAGAATGCATGAATGAATGTATTAAAAATTAATAGAGTTGCTATGTCGGTATGATCTTGGATATCCTAGTATATTTTGGTGTTACATCTCTGCGTTAGATGCGGAGAGAAAAATCTCAACCTTTTCTCTTAGAGTTGATTGTTAGGGCATGTAATAGTTAATGTATCCTACGTGTCAATCATCCAACAATTTATAATAGGAGATGTAACACCAAAATGTAACAAAGATCCAAACCGGTGTGTATGAGTGATTTTAAAATTTAGGTAATGATTGTGAAAACTTAAATTTGGAATTATTATTTAACTAAAAATATCTTACCCCCTATCCCGACAATGTATATGTTTGCTTTTTATTTTTAAGTAGATTGAGAAGTAAGATTTTTTAATGGTATTAGGTAAGTTTTAGTAATTACTTACCTTTTGCTCCTAACTTTAATTTCAATAGATAAATAACAAATTGGGTAATATTGTGGAATTTTTAGAAATTTTAGGAAATAAAGTGGTATGGGGAAGGGTGATTGCGTTGATAATAAATAAATGATAAAGTACGTTAGGTGCGTTAGGTAAGAGTGATTTTTTTTGTAAATAAAGTGTATGGAAAGGGTGATTGTGTTTGACTTTTTGTTTTTTTAGGAATGTGCAAACTTTTGTGGGACAACCCAAAATGGAAAGTGTGACATCTGAAATGAGACGGAGAGAGTATATATTACTTCCTCCGTCCATGGCAAGTGGAGTATATATTTTGTCATTTTGGGGACCGCACCAAAGCTATACATTTTTCTTTTTAAATATATGAGACCAACAAATATCGCTAATTAATACAATTAATATATGAGGTCGACTTACATATCCCACCAATACAACTACTCACTATACATTAAATAATAATATTCTTTAATCCACGTGTAAAAAGTAAATATGTGCCTATCCGGATAAAGGGAGTACATTTTAGCGTGACAGAAGATGTATATCTTTGGATTTTGATTCTTATTCTTAGAATTTAGAATTTAGGGTATAATTATAATTTTTTTTGAAGTATCTTACCATCCATTATGTATTTTTTTCAAGTGGTTCATAATTTATCACACTATAATGATTTATAGCATATTCAATTCAAAATTATAATTATATACATTTAATTTATAAATAAGGAGTGTTAGCCATCCATAAATAAAGATTGTTTATATTTGCAATACATAAAATATGTTTTCGTACATGTTTAAATAGATAGAGAAGCTCGTGCTGATTTGCGGGTCGGTCTTTAAAGATTAAGGCCCATTTGGAGTCTATTAAAATTCTATAATTAAAGTTTCAATCATTCTAAGGAAGGCCCATTCGATCAAAAAAAAGGAGGAAAATATTCAATTAGATAGGGCGAAAAAATTTAAAATAAATAAGAATAAAAGAAATAAAAAAGCGCAAATAAACTAAATAATAAACAAAATAAAGAGTAGTTTGCATATATCTCCGATAAAAGGATAGCTATGCTCTAGAAGAGCTAAAGCAAACAAAATACACTTGCAATAGCCACATTAACTCAAAAAAAAAAAAAAAAAAAAAAAAAGATTAACGTCCCAATACTTAAATATAAATAAGAAAAAAAAAACATCAAAAGAGGGAAACTGATTCCTAAGATCACAGTTCTTGAATCAACCTATCTCAGAGAACATGATCACTTGTATTCCAAGATCATGTTGTTTTCTGGAGCCAAACCAACACAAGCCCTGAATATGTTCTCGAGCATTGCACGTTGCTTCGACAGCGCATTCACCACCGGAGTCCCCGGAGGCACCTGTTTCAGGACACAATCTATTAACAAACATGTTGCATTCGATCACTCACACACACCTTATCCCGAGAAGGCGATTGCGAAGAAGCTACGAGTGTTCCGTAACATGTTATGAGACGGACCACACGTTCCTTATCGTTATACTTAGTTTATACAAGTGGTTAACATAGACCCGTCTCATTCACATGACTACAACCGTTTAAATGTTAACATAGTGACTAATTGTTCAAAGAAAGACTTCTGAAATGTGCTTACCAGAGGGGCTTTGGTAAGGTAGCTTAGGATGGTCGCCACCGGGTGGAAGGAATGGAATTTAGCCTGCAAATATAGGAAATTTGATTATTGTTTAGACCACATAAATAACAACGTTTGAACATATGTTGCTGCACAAGAACGAAACACAGACCTCATTCTCGGCTTTAAAATGAATACGGTTGCTGAGTTCTGCAAGGAGGACCAAATCCAAGATGATTGGAGCTGCCAAAAGAGAGTCCTCACATGTGTTGTGCATAACTATTGTGCTTTGACCTCCCATGAAGATCTCCGATGTGTATTCATCCATTGCTCTTTTGCTATCTCCAACATATGGAACGTACTATACATCAACCCCACAATTTGTTAGCTTAAAGCAAGTACAACATCGAATTTTGAGGTAGATCAATGATGAAAATGTCTTTATACCTTAATAACAACTACATGATCAGGGTGCTCCCCTGGTTCGTAGAGGATGCCATTGCTAGCAACCATGTCATCCACCACATTGCTCTTTGAGATCTCCTTGGACCGGAATGTTTGAGGGGCTGAAAGATTCATCCCATCATTGTTTCCTAAATGGTTGTAGCTCACTATAGAGGTTGGCTGTAGCAAAAGCAAATCAAATCAAGCCACCAAAGAATATATGACTAGCAGTGTAGATAGCATGCACCATTTATCATCTTTAGCACATGATAATAAAAAGCCATTATACCTTGATACCAGCTCCAACAAGGAAGTCAACTAGAACAGATTTCATCTTTGTTTGGCCACTCTTAAAATCATCTCCACCAATCAAAGAATTCCTCTGGATAGCCAATTCAATAAGCCCTACAAGAACGAACCTAGGTGAATCTTGATTTCTAAAATTTTGTCAGAGGATTCGGTGTTTATTTAATTGCTTCAAAATATATACCTGGGACAAAGGTGTTTTGAGGGCTACCATTGATGTAGGGAACATTTTCAAGAATACAAGCTATACCAAATAAGGTTGAAGGAGATATCTCAGATTCATTCCTATCCAATGAAGCCATAAGATTCTCCATGGTGTCATTCAAACCAACAACAACATTACTGTATCTTTCTGTGTTAGCAGTCCACAACACCACAACCTTGTCCACTTTGTTTTTCTCCTTGAAATCCCTATCAAATACAACACAATAATCAACAAGAATTCACTAAATTTGCTACAACATCAGAATAATCATCAAGATTTGGTAGTAAACAAGGCTAAACTTTGTTAAAATCATTCTACCTGATGTCTTTGATGACTTGTTGAACTTGTTCCTTCCTTGTTCCCTTGATCACGTTGTTGGCACGTGACCCCTGGTTGGCAGCGATGAAATCAGGGTCGAAGATTCCGGGGAGTGGGACCATATGTTCCATGTAGGGCCTTAGCTGCTTTTGGAGATCAATATCTAATACCTTAGATCTGCCCATGGCATCAGCCAAATTCATGTTGTTTATATCCCATCCCCCAAAAACTATGTCATCCGGGTTGACCTGATATCATAGTCAAATCATTAAAAATCATTTAATGATTAAAGAAACACAGAACGTCATCATGAAAAAACATGGTGAGAGAGAGAAGGACTACCATGGGAAGCAAGCTCTTGAATGGAGCATAGATTTCTTCTCCATTGAAGGACCCAACTCTAATGGAGGACGCTTGAGTCAATGACCCAAAATAATTTGCCTGCTGCACCTTGTCTTTTGTTGCCCATGAAATTCCCCTGTTCATCAATCAATTTTATATTTTTATTCAGATTTCTTTTCATAACATAGAGGACCTCAAAACAGGGATCTTATATTTTAATTTCTCACCCAAAAAACAAAAAAACTAAAAATTGATGAAAAATCCAAATGCAACGTCGTGCGCTAGAAAATGTAAAAGATGAAGAACTTACTCCCGATTCGCAATCACACCAGCGGTGAGAGTACAGCCATTGTTACCTCCCCATCCAACAAGCATAACCCTAGATACAAACACACAGTTATAATTTAATTTAAAAAAAAACAAATTAAAAATATATAGCAAATCAAATTGAGGTGCGAAGAAAAATTACCCTAATTTAGGAACACGCGCATCAGTTTTGAAGTCATATTTAACAGATTTGGGCTTGACAATCCACTGATAGGTTCCATTTCTGCTCTCATGAACAAGCTCGGTGGTTTCATAGTTATACACAGCGCGAATTTCATCGGCTGTGTACTTAACATTGGGGCTATCAACTTTGAAGCTCTCGATAAACATTTTCTTCCCTCTTGATATCAAATTTAACAAAATCAACAGAAAAATTCGCTTAAAGAGAGATATCTGCACTCCTTCCAAGATATTAGGATTGGGAGACAAGTGGCTCTCTGTCTCTCCCCTCTCTCTAAAACTCTCACTGTGTGTGTGCGTGTTCTATCGGGTGGCACCGAGAAGCTTGCTATATAGGCAAGAATGGAGTACACGCGGCGCCCCCTTAGTGGACATGGCCCCACCTTCTCAAATAAAGGGAAGCTTAGCCATGCAAATTTTATTTTACCTTTTCTTTTCTCGTGCGATCGCACTTTATTAAAATTTTAATGTGACTATATTTGATTAAATTAAATGAGGAACTAGAAAAGTTGAAATTACAGCATGAAAAACATGAACAATATCCGTCTTTACTGCATGACAAAGAAAGCCTATCACCTTTTTTATATGCTTGATATAAATTTATCAACTTCCACTCTCTCGACACAGACTCACTCATCCTCTTAATAAATAAATAAAAACTGATTTAATTTTTACATTTCCTACCTGTAGATTAAGAATATGGTTACCATTTAGAGGTTATTTTGGGAGTAAATAAATATCCCTTTAAGGAGTTTTTTTTTTCTTTTTTATACACATAAAAATCACACACACCCAATAATATAATTAAAATGTGGAGTACACATTCCTACTAATACAACTCCCCACTACATATTAAATAATAATACTGTTTAATTCACGTGTAAAAAACAAAATACTCTTTTGATATGGGACAGAGGAAGTACCTTAATCAATCTTTAAAAAGTTAGTTTAAAAAAAAGTAATTTATCCTTAAAATATATGTTGTATATTAAGTAAGAGTGATATTTTTGCTAATAAATATGTATAAGGTAGGTAAGTTATTTTGACTTTTTTAAAATTTTTAAAAAATAAAGAGTGGACACAAACTGAAAACTAGAGTATTTTGGAACAAGGGTATTCCTCAAAATTATAGTTTAAAAAATACAACTTCATTTTAAAATTATCATCATTTTAATTAATATGTAAATTACTTTTTAAAAAAAATATTTTTGAAAAGTAAATATGAATATACGCAACGATGGAGGTGTGCTGCTTTTCATTTTTATGTGATAATTTTCTCAAAAAGTTATTAGTTTTGTTTTATTTCTTCTATTGAATATAAATAATATTTTCATAATTATATATCATGGGCTCAATTTTATTTTATTTACCCCTGTTCCACTGAATTTAATAACTAAAATATTTATACACTCATAATTTTGTGCCACATAAATTTATGATTATTCTAATCAAGTTTAATTCGTATTCTATTAATTAAATGTATTTTTGAAAAAAAAAAGTATTATAGAGAAAAGTTAATTATTACACCAACCCAAAAAGTTCAGAAAATAGAAAACCACATGTAGATGATAGAGACGAGGGAATGGGAGGATGTGGAGTGGGCCGTACGCGTGGCAAGTTTAGAGGGCCATGATCTGTGGACTTGTCATTGGGCCTTGAAATGATGGCCCACGATCTTCATTCCATGAACGTACAAGAACAAACTATCAATTTTACGTCAATTACTGTGCAACCGCTTCAATTGAAATATGTCCCTTTTTCCCTACTCCACTTTTTTCCTCTTCTTTAATTAATTAGCCGATATAAAGTAAAAGGTTTTCTACTCCTTTCTAGTCTGTTCTTAATTTAAAAAAAAAAAAAAAAGAACTACACACTTAAAAAATAAAACAATATACATTATTATTATTATATTATAAAAATATCACTTTTTCTACACACAATCTAATGTCAACTATATCATTACTTTTTATTCAATTAAATTACCAAAAAATCCCTTACTTTTACTAGCATGTTACACATAAAGTCATTTATCTTAATCTAAGAGTAAAAATCAAAATGTGCAAGTATTTATGGATCGGAGAATACTAACGTTTAAAAAGTACTACCACCATCCATTATTAATTATAGAAGTATTCATTTACTTTACATTTTATGCATTGATTGAAAAATCTTCTATCTCATATTTTTTCCGTCTTTTCTAATATGGAGATTGGAAAAAGTGATAATTTTTAGGGATTTTACAGTAATTTTTAATAATAAATAAATGATAAAATATAATAAGTGTGTTATATAAAAATATTTTTTTAAATAAGATGTATAATGAAGAGTGATTGTTTTGATGTTTTTAAAGATGTGAAAAACTTTGATAGGATGCCTCAAAATGAAAATGGTGACAATTAAAGAAAGTCGAAGAATATAGTATTATTTTATGTAAAGTAGGTACTAGGTAGTTGTATTAATGAGATATAATAAATTATGGGTGAGACCTCTTCTCAAAAAAGAAAAAAATGATATATTAAGAGTGGATGTCTAAAATGATAAATAATATTTAATTGATAAAAAATTATTATTATTAAAAAATATTAAATAAAATATAAATAAAAAATATTTTATAAAAATAAATAACATTTTTAATAAAAAAATCCGTATTTGATTAATGAAGTGTGAAAATATTTTCTGACTCTCTGACACTTGTAATTAAATCATACTACCTTAATTCCACTATCAAGAATATATTGCATCATTCCTCTACTCTTTTTTTCTTTTTTCATTCCTTTTCCAGTTTTCCTACTTCCATTATTATTTTCTTTATCATATCTCTTTCTTTTTTATCTACTTGTATCTTCTGGTAAACAATCCAATCAACTTATTAACAATATATACCAGCTTAATTCCTCCGTTCCCACCGCTATCTTTCTTTCATTTTCTTTTATATTAAAATTTATATATTTCTAGAAAAATAATTTACAATATTAACAATCTCACTATATTATAATATGTAAAATTAGATATAGTAAATTTATTATTTATGATTTGAGAAGATAATTATATTCTTAAATATAATATAAATCATAATTTTGAAATACACTATAAGCTACAAGGATAAATAATAATGAACAATTAGGACATATATCATAAATTATAATAATGAAATTATAATTGTATTTTATAAATTAACACAAAACCCTAAAAAAACATTAAACTTTTAGGGTATCGATATAAGGTAATTATGTTTGGAATACTTTGCTATTTAATTTTGTTATTGATTAAATTTGCAGGGGATAATAATTGAAAGCTAGGATTTGTTTTTTCTATAACAAATTTAACTAAATTAAAACGAATTTTATATATTAATTGAATAGTCCTTTTCATGTCAATTTCATTGAGTAATTAGGCAATATATGAAAGCAAGTAAGCAACCAATATATATTATGACTTATATGTCCGTTTTCACTTACTCTAAACTTTAATTTATATTTATGATAGCAAAAATTTATGAACATTAATTACACAATTTAAATTATAGTCATTTAATTGTAAAATATTACAATGTAACATTAAAAGTATTATATATATGTAAAAATATTGCAATATATATACCAATTATCGGGAAAAAATGACACATATATTAAACCATACATATCTCAATCATGAATCAACTTGCATATTGTATATATATTTTTAATTAGTTTAATAAATAAAATCATGAGTTTGATTAATGCACACAACATAGTATATCAATTATATATTAATTAGTAGCTAGCCAGTAATTAATTAACACCTTTATACTAAGTTATAACAAGCTACTAGCCCACTTGGTACCTATCAACATGATGGATAAAAACAAATTTAATACTTTGACCTCGTAATTATTTGTATATAGCCAAAATATTCTGCAAGGGTTCGCCCTACACCATAATTTATATCCTATTATATTTGGAATGCTTAATATTTTTTTTTAGAATTTAAAATATTTTAAGGTATATTTTTCTTTTCAACTTATGAATAAAGCAAGTTTATGACATAATGATTTACAAGAGTGGACCGAAAATGAAAACAAAAATTAGAGCTATACATTATCCTGTTGCAGTTGTGACATTCTTTTCTAAATTCATTACATGTATATTATTATTATTATAATTATTTACTATGATCTTTGCAATTTTCAATCACTTTCGGTGTGACCATATTTTGTTTGCCTTTTTTTGATACATAAATCATGTATTAATATAGGTGGCTAAAATTATTATAATTATTTAATTTTTTATTTTTACAAGAAATATATAGACTGTATGTAATAATGTAAATAATACGTTGAGCAAGACTAAAAATAGATGCAAGAATTATTGGAGTGAAGGATCTAGAAATTATCTAGAAAATAATAATAGGGAAATTGGGGGATGGCATGGAGGAAGTATCAAAATATAACTGGTACACTTATTAGCATGAATCTAGACCAGCCAAATTAATGGTCCTTCTATGCAATTTGAGTATATATGACTGTGACTTTAGCTTGTTAACTAATAAATGAATATAATATAATACTACTATATATCTAATTAAATTAAATTAAATACATTATAATTTAATTTTTGAAATGACAAGACAGGACAGAGTTATATCATACGGGCTTGTTTTATGTGAAAAATGGATTTACATACATCATCATCATTTATGAAGTTAAAAAGTAAAAATAAGTTATGGATCACATTGTTAAGATTTGACACGAATTATAAGGGTAAAATAGGTTGTATATCAATGATAAAATATATCATGAACAATAATAATAAAATTATATCCTAAAATTTAATATTAAAACAACCTAAATATAAGCATTAATTAATCTAAGAATAATAGACATAAACCATTAATAAATACTCCTTCCATCCGTCAATAATGTTTTCATTTTGCTGTTTTGAGCATCAGTCTAAAGGATATATTTTTTTTTAAAAAGCATATGAGACCTACACACATCAATAATACAATAAAATATGAGACTCACATGCACCTTCCACTACAAAAAAATTGCCGAATTCCAACAGTGAAAAATTATTGGAAAATGCAAAAATACAGTTGGAATTCATGATTCCAACAGATATTCCAACAAATTTTTTCTATTAGAAAAGTAGCCGTTGGAATGTCATTTTTCCAACAACATTTTCAACGGTTTCAAAAATCCAATGGTGAATCCAACGATATTTTTTTGTTGGAATTTTTCTATCTAAAAGTTATTCAAATATTTTTCCAACGGAATTTTCTTTTGGAATTACCATTGAAAAAAATTCCAACGATCTACGAACTCCATTGGAACAGATATTCCAACAAATTTTTTCTATTAGAAAAGTAGTCGTTGGAATGTCATTTTTCCAACAACATTTTCAACGGTTTCAAAAATCCAATGGTGAATCCAACGATATTTTTTTGTTGGAATTTTTCTATCTAAAAGTTATTCAAATATTTTTCCAACGGAATTTTCTTTTGGAATTACCATTGAAAAAAATTCCAACGATCTACGAACTCCATTGGAATTTTTCAACGATAAAAAAAATATTATTTAGATTTGAACCCTTGACCTCTTGCGTATATCATTTTATCATTTACCAACTTAACTAATATGTATTTTATGTTTTAAATTGACATTTAAATTTATTGAAGTCTCTTTTTTCGATGGAATTTTCATAAGAAATTTCCAATGGCTTAAGTTTAATTGGAATTTTAATTAAAAATTTCTAATGGTTTATCAAGCTATTGGAATTAGCATTGGAATTTTCCAACAATTTGAATTTATATGGAAATTTTCGTTGGAACTTTCCAACAATTTTAATGTTTTATAGGAATTTTTGTTGAAAATTTTCAATAGTTTATCAGACTATTGGAATTAGCATTGGAAATTTCCAACGGTTTAAATTTTCATGGAAATTTTCGTTGGAATTTTCCAATGGTTTAAAGTTTTATTGGAAAATTCGTTGGAACTCTAAAATTTCCAACGAATTTATTTTTCGTTGGAATTTATCTGTTGGAATTTGACTTTTTTTTTGTAGTGTTCCACTAATATAATTACTCACTACACATTAATTAATAATATTTTTTAATCCACCACGATCGGATGGAGTATAATAGGGTACTTAATGAATACTTTGCTTAGTATAGTGGTCATTAGTGGTTAGGAGTAAAAATACATATATACATGAAGATTAATCATCAATTGTTTAATGTGAAAATATGTGGATTGTATAAAACAAGAGTGTACATGCAGTTTGAACAAATAGTATTCCATCTCCATCAAGAAAAAAAAAGAGTTAAATCATAAATTAAAACTCTTAATTATCCTTCACAAAAGAAATTAAGAGAGAGAAAGATCCTCAAAGTATTTTGGTTTTGGGACCAACACCCCCTAATTGGAAAGACAAAATTTAAGAGTATTGGCCTGTTATGACAAGTCTTAATCATCTTTCACTCAAAGCCAAAAGATAAAAAAAAAAAAAAAAAATTGTACAAGAAAATAAAACTAAAATTATTTTACAATTTAAAAAAAAATTAGTATACCACTAAAATTGTATGTGGCCATGTGCTCACTCATCATATGTGGCCAAGATTGCCCATCTCTTCCCCATTACATGGAAATAGAATGTATATCCTAGCTAGGTATATCAAAATTTCACAATTATTTGAGTAGGGTACAACCACATTTAGCATTTTTCTACTAATGAGGTACAATCATTTTCATTGCAATGGACCCTATTTACCATGTTATGAAGCCTAGTTTCACTTTCCACACTACCCTACCACACATGTTAAATGATTTAGTTAAACACACACTATTAATTGGGAGTTAGTAGGATACATAATTCTTGATTTGCTAGTAGCTTTATGGTTTATTTGTGGGACTCATCAATCATCATAATTTCCATTTTAAAACTTGTGATTGAAATTTGGTATGATTTAATAGTAGTGAATATCAATAAATGATTGTTTTGTGAATGTCATGCTTATTTTGAGAAAGTGGTTTCATTTTCCTTTTTATTGTTAGGTCTTCACTTTTCGAAATCCATGTGACAAATTTACGAATTATTCATGAATTTCATGTGAGAAAAAGGCATTGGTAGAGTGGATGGTTATTATGAAATGTGAGCATCTTGCTTTTAGAATTTAGGGTTATTCTTCTATTCGCAATAACTTACTCCTTCCCATCCAAAAAGTATTTTTTTGCCATTTTGGGCATCCCACCCAAAGGGTCCTCTTTCTTTTTTTATACACATGAGACCCACATATATCCTCTAATACAATTAAAATATGGAGCCTACATTCCCACTAATACAACTACCTACTACACATTAAATAATAATACTCCTTAATCCACGAGGCAAAAAGCAAAAAATACCCTTAGTGTGGGACGGAGGGAATATACAGTAAGAAAAACATTGTTAAAATTACTAATTTGAAAAAAGTTAAATTTATGTGGTTGAACACAATTCCTTGATAAGTTCAGTGTTGTTGTTGTTGTTTTTTTAGTAGTGTCCGAGTTATAAGGCCATTTGAATTAAAGCAGAAATTTGTGTGATGATTTTGTTAGAAAAGGTTTTTTTTAAAAAAAAATTATTATCTTTATTAAAAAAAATATTAATACTGTATTTTTCATACCCATGTTAAATTATTTATGAAATAGTTTAATTTGATTTGTATCATTTTTCTTTGATAGATCACTTATCTTTTTTTTTTTATTAAAAATATAACATTTTATCCATTTCACAAAACCCTTTTTCCATAAAACAATCTCATACAAAACATACTTTAAATTATATTTCCATTACTTAAGTTTATATAGAAGTAGATTAAGCAGTGCTTAATAATGAACTGACAGAGGACATTATGAATAAAATAATATTGATTCTCCTTTCTCAATATTTGTACTGTGAATTCAAATTCTTTAATCATGAATATTCACTCTTTTCAATCAACTTTCATTCTAATTATCAATAATTCTCGAAATCAATATTATTCTAAAATTTAAATTAAGCACCCTAAATTATAATATAATAATTGTGAATTCATTGGCCTCACAAAAAACCGTTCAAAGATACAATATAAAGTGAGACTCAAAGTCTGAAAAAATCATAAAAGATATTTTTTTGAGTTTGAAACAATCGAGGAGTGGATGGAAATCCAAGTGCAAATGGTTCAAGTCCTTTCTTTTTCACAAGTTGTTCTACTGTTCTACATTATTAATTACTAAAAATTTATGCAAAAAATTGTGAAAGTTATTTGTAAGCGAGTCCAATGGAATCCCAAAGGTGTAGCTATTATTTTATGATGAGATTGTTTTATTTTATTTTATAATTAATTAATTTTTATTTTTTATTAATAATGTTGTGACTTTTTCTTTGTACTATAAATTGTTCTTGAAATAATTTACTTTGATGATTAGTATTTTTTCATTAACTATGTATCATTAATGACATATATACTATCACTTTTTATTTGTTTATTAAAACTCATTTTATAAGACAATGCACAAATATTTATATTTTTCTTGATTATTTACCACTTTTTATCATAAAGATATTTTTTATTTGTTTTACATGACTCATTCATGCGAGTCCCAATCAAAAATTTGTCAATTCTTAACTTATTTTCATGAAACAATGTCACGTAACTTTTTTCCGATTCCTAAATATATTCTTCTTCCCTTATTATTGGGTAGTTAAAATACTCCATAAATTACTAAAAACATTAAAGTGTGATTCTAAAGTTTTATAGTGTAATTCATTACCAAATAAACATACTTTAATGAATTATATAAAATTTTAAAATCATACTCTCTTTTTTCGCCTTAAAGAGATTCATTTATTTTTTTCACATAAATTAAGAAATATTATTATTATTTAAAGTATAGTGGGTGTGTGAGTCTCATAGTTTAATTGTATTAGTAGGTGTGTATGAATCTCATGTATATAAAAAATGAAATAAAACCCTTAGGGGCGGAAGCCCATAATGAAAAAATGAGAATCTAGGACTAACGAAATGAGTATTTTAAATTATTTAATCATATATTAATCACTTAATAATGATATTTTATCAATATAATAATAAATTTTAATAATAGGTAGGTCAGTATTACATACTCCCTCCGTCCTGCACCAAGGGTCTCTTTTTTCCATTTTGGTCGTCCTATCCAAAGGATCCTCTTTCCTTTTTTTATACATATGGGTCCCATACTCACCCACTAATACAATTAAAATATGGGGCCCATTATCCCACTAATACAACTACCCACTACACATTAAATAATAATACTCCTTAATTCACGTGCAAAAATGCAAAATGTACACCAAGGGTCTCTTTTTTCCATTTTGATCATCCCACCCAAAGGGCACTCTTTCCTTTTTTATACACATAGGTCCCATACTCACCCACTAATACAATTAAATTATGGGACCTACTATTCCACTAATACAACTACCAACTACATATTAAATAATAATACTCCTTAATCCACGTGCAAAAAAGCAAAATACACCCTTGATGCAGGACGGGAGGAGTACAAAATTTCACACGAGATTTGTACTCGTACATGTATGTAAGTGAAAGAGAAAGGATCCAGTGGTTGGATTCCTGATTCCAATCCACTCCTTTTTCCCTAGTATAAAAATTCTCATTAAGTTCGGAAAAATTAGGAAAATTTCCTTTTGTGATATTTTGTTTTTTATTATTAGTATTAGGGAATATAACCAATAAAGATAAAAATATTCTCATGAGTTTTTTATATGATTAAAAGTCGAAAAAATGTATAATACTCTATTAATTTTAAAAAATATATATTTAAAGTGTGCAATGTTTTAAAAAAAAAACTTATCACATTTACATATATGCACACACACACACAGCAAATCTACATACACATTCTTCTCCAAATCACATGTAGATTTACACACAATCGCTTACACGACCACATATATGCCATATAAAAGACCTACATATATAATCTCACATGATCACATGAAGCGCTGCATGAAGAATCAAACATGGAGTTGTGATCACATGTGGGGTCACAATAAAGATGTCCAAAAAGAGAAGACATTTTTCAAAACAAAACATTAAACAGAAAGCAATCCGCAAAAAGAAAAAAAAAAGTATCAATAGTGATATTTTCATAGATACCATTTTTTATCCCGATGTGCATACACATTGAAAATAAGGGAGCAAAACAATTGACAAAAGTGCAACACATGGGCAATAAAGTCACAGGTGCAAGCAAGAAATCCATATTAAGTTCAAGAGAAGTGTATCATCATCTGAAGTTAACATCAAACTTGATAAACCAAACAGGCATCCATGTGAAGAAACTGGTCTGTAATAATAAAACATACCAAATAACCTTCAGTCATCACTGGTAGAATAGCAACAATGGCTTAATACTCGTACTCGCGAGAAAGGGACCTATCCGAACGCCGATGATCTCTGTCTTGGGGCTCAGATGCAGCTCTATCATAACCATATGTATCATCATCCATTTGATTGTAGCGATCCTTATCACGATCATATTCCCTGTAACGCTCATACTCACCCTGCCCGGCATATTGGCCCCGTCCTTGGCTTCCGTTGTAGTCATAACGCCCGTGCTCATACGTTTCTGAATGCCCGTGGTCATGATGATCAGGCCACCCATGATTATCTTCTGCATCCATACTAGAATAGTTTCTCTCTCTTTCACCCCGCTCAAGCTTTGAATCACTCCACTCATAGTCATAGCCTCTATCGTGCGAAAGCCCACGATCATGATCTCCAATTTCGTAGTCCTTGTCTCTATCCTTCTCCCTCTCACGATGACGATCACAGTCTCTGTCTCGCTCATGCTCATGGTCACGGTCTCGATCATGACCTCGCTCTCTACCCCGATCACGAGTCCGATCCCTTTCACGGTCTCTGTCACGATCTCGACCACGGTCCCTCTCCCGGTCCTTCTCTCTCTTCCTGTCACGATCTCTGTGGTGCTTATCATCTCTATAGTCACGGTCCCTTGATCTTTCATGCGACAGCTCACGAGATCTCTCCCTCTCTCTCTCCCTTCCCTTTTTACGGGACTTCTCCCTGTCCCTAAAATGTCATTTATTTGTCACTCACCAGCTTTCATTTAGTGAGGAATTGATTATGTAAAAAGCAAGAATGAGTAACTAAAACGTGAAAAAAGATGGGTTTTAGTGATTATCTCAACATTTACGTTATGCACTTCATATAGCAGCAGACTTTATGTCCACTAACTATCTACAAGTCCCCAAATTGAAACACAACTTCACGTGAAAATATGGTTCCAAAATCTAAGAGGTGACTGGTCAGAATCAATAGAAGAATCATGATAAATTGCTGCAGAAATACCTTTCCCGTTCCACTCTTGGCTCCTCCGATCGAGATATTCCTCCAGACTGCATTTGCTCTCTGTAACATGAATTCACCAATAATCAGATAAATCAGGCAATCTCGAGGAAGTACCAGCTACTCTTTACAGTGTATATAACTTTAATTGTGCATGAAAATATCTGCCCTTCAATACTAAAAGGAATATATAAATCGTGTTAAAGTACAACACATCAAATATGAGAATTCATTTCCAAAAATATCGTAACTGGTCAACCAATGTTGATATAAGCATGCACACTGGAAGTGGAGGTGGCAAATCAAGTGTATTTTTCAATTAGCTTAGAAAATTTACACATCAAATATAGACCATGTGCTTGCTATTTGCAATATAAATTGAAAAAAAGTGGATAGGAATAATCACAGTGAACTGTGAATTAGCACGAATAACCTATCAGGGATATTTGATTTGGTATTTAGCATGCAACTGAAAGCCAGTTTCTGGATTTGGTAATCCTCAAGAATAATACATATTTGTTTTAGGATTATAGTGTAGATGGATTTAACTTAATGTCAAAGTAATCAATCAATGGGTAAGAAGATTGTACTCTGTAATTTCAATAGGGAAAATATATTTTGTCCCTTAATTTTACCCTATCATAGCTTTCAGTCAACTTAATGTTTTTGTTTGATTTTAGTCCCATAACTCTTTTTTTTTCCATCTTTTAACCTATTGTAGACAGTTATATTTTAACAAAAAAAATGTTGTGTTAACTTAATGAGTGGGAAAAAAAAAGCAACTATATTTATAACATGTATATTATAAATACTTTCACCAAAGATTTGTATTAACTTGAGGACTAATGACTAAAAATAAAATAAATTCAAAGTTAAGGGACTAAAATCAAAACAAAAAACTCAAGGCGACTGAAAGCAAAATATAGTAAAATTGTGACAAAAATATGCATTTCCCCAATATTATCATATTGTTGCCACTTGCCAGGTGTAATTGTAAATTTTAGATTATATTCGTAGGGATGGTTTTTTAAAACCGGATCTCAATCTTAAAACAGGAAAATTGACCTCAAGAGTCCTCAATCAACGGTCCAATGTAAGACTTATTGAGGATAGCAACTAAACATGGTTCAAATACATGGGTGCATGGCATGCATCATAGATAATCAGATGCCTCCCCTATGGACAGTTCTCAGTTTGATAAGAAAAAAAAGTGTATGAACAGAAACTCATTGTACGGTAAAGTGTGCATATATTAGAATATCACTAGATTACCTTCCCAATTGTCTAGAGTCTTCACTGCCAATACGAGTAGTTCCAAGTCCACCACCAAGACGGCGAGGTCGCCAGTTTGGAACAGTTCTCCCACGTTCAACATCCACAAGGACCCTCCTGTTATCAATCTTTTTCCCATCTGCTTGTTTATAGGCAGCTGCATGATTATGTATACACAATTATAGCCAAATGTAATGTATGGAATTAAAGAGGACAAGAAGTGATAACTGAAAGAGAACCTTTCATATCTCTTGTATGCACATATTCAATGAAGGCATAGCCCCTAGGCTTATTTGATTCTTTATCTGTAACCAAGCGAACCTGAATCTCAAGATGTCCCGGTTAGTGGAGTAAGAAGTAGATTCATCTGTCAGTAGGAGCAAAATTTTTCCAATCGCCACTTGATTCTCTAAAACTATTTTATCATGTAATAAAAGCCTAAGGGCACGACAGACAGGCACCTTTCAATAATAGAGCTTTTCCAGGCGAGATGCGTCACCATCACTGCTAGAGATATCTTAAAATCGCGGCAAATTTACCAGTTGACACGTACTCTAATATCCCCTTACCAGGGAATGTTTTAAAATAAATAACACTGAAATGACTCAAGTAATATATGATACCAGTATATCTTCAGAATCGTTGAAGCATTTTTTGACAGCCTTTAAGTCCAAAAGTAAGATTTCAGTATCAGGAAGGAATTGTGCACTAGAAAGTAAAAAAAGAGAGAGATACTAATACTCCAAATGCATTTTACCCGTGTGTGTATATTTTGCCCCTCCAGATTGCTTGAAATAAGAGCCAATGTCACAAAGCATCAATGAACTTCACAAATTAATGCATTCACCTTTGCTTGAATGAAGCAGCATCTATTGATTTTAAATAACTTCTCATGGAATATAAATGGAAATTAAAAGTGTACAGGGATAAGAATTTCCCTCATAAAGGGTGTTGAAACTTACATGATCAACTACACGAATGAGAAAAGGTGACTAGAAATTAGAACACCATCCTAGTCTGAGGCGAACTCGAAGATGAAATAAGAAGAATGGAATAAGGATTAATCAAGCAACCTAAATTTGATCATGATAACAAATTATACCTGGAATACTTCTGGTCTGAAATTTTATCATCTACTTTGTTCAATTGAACATAAAAAAATGAATACTACTTATATTTGTTAGCAGGTACAGCAAAGTTGACAAGGTTGTATTTCAAACATAACAAATATGGTCAATTTCAAACATAACAAATATGGTCAAAAGCATTGATGATCAGTATTAACTACATGCCATTTAAGTCAGTTAAAAAATGAGAGACAGCAAGATATTATAGTATGCTATAATGATAAAAAATTTCAAACCATCTGCTTACCTAAATAAACAAAATAAAACAAGGTTTCTTTTTTCCTTCATTCCCTTTTTAAGGAATGGGGGGTTGGTCATTGAAAATATCGGTCTAAAGATTAGAAGTTCTAACTAGAACTTTTTGCCAGTCAAGAGTGCAATACCAAGACATTTAAAATTCTTACCAAACCCAAATGCCAATAACCCAAAGGCCATTTGGGTGTTCCAAAATACCTACCCGCTTGATAGGACCATAAGCCTCAAATTCCCTTTTGATTCTGCTCTCTGTTGTCTCATAACTCTGGAAAGGAAAAATACCTTGTAAGCAAACTAGGTAAAATAACATAAACTAGATCTTTATAAAAAAAAATGCCAACAGAAATTACAACTCACAAGCCTAGCTACAAACAATGTTTTGTAAGGATCTCCAGAAACACTTGGGTCAGTATTTGGATCATCTGCGAATAAAAATCACATAAACATTTAGATAAGGCTGCCAAAAATTACAAGATTCGTACACGTAAAAAAAAAAATCCGACTCGGGCAAATAAAAGAATACTCAAGAAAGTAAACAAATAAATAAAAGAGAATAGATTTCACTGTCACCAACAAAGTAACCAATTTTTAGGATATAAATGAATAGAGCTATATCACATTTCTCAAGCTCCTCTGCTGCTTTTTTGGCTCCCTCGTCCAGCAGCATTTGATGAATCCTGGTTCTTCTTTCTACCTGGATAATCAGAGGGTATATATTTATTCACTGTATGCCCAAACAATAGATTTAGAACAGAACCACAAAAATAGAAAATACAACTGCATACTAAATTTTATCAATATCTTAAATAATTAGCCCAAACTTAAACAACATATAATCACTAAGCACGATGAGTGGTCTCACACACACCTGTTAATAGAATTTCGCATCCCATAATACACAACAGACAACCATAATTAGCAATGTACTCTACTTTACACCCCCTGTTTTGTAGGTATGACGTAAATATAGCTGATGATACGGACCATTTGAGGGATTCTTGAACAATTGGAACTTTCAAGACATGCCAAACAAGGATTCTGTGTAAGTTGTGGGCTGAAGAGGAATGGTGTCAAAACAGGTTTGTTCTCATTTTTTTATTTTTAAGCCTCGTTCTTGTCAAATAGGTGAACTTGAATTTGATCCCGAAATTGAATAGACTATTCCTGGACTATGGAAAGAAACAATGTCGAGAAAGAAAGCATCTATCATCATCACCTGGATTACTTTTGACCCTTGATTCAAATATTTCATCTAGTGGAAGTGATTTAAATTAGAATTTAGAAATAAGAATGGCACAAAGAGATAAGATTTTGAAAGAACTAACTGCACTAGATCTTGACCAACAACTACTACTTTGTTTTCAACATCCTGATACAGAGTCTGGGCTAATCCATTTGTTGCCTAGGTTTCATGGTCTTGAGAATGCCACATAAGCACTTGAAAGAGCTTCATGTTGTTTGTTCTAGCTTAAAACCACACGGAGTGTCCGAAGAGAAAGTAAAATTGCACTCAGCACATAATCAAGATGCTTGAAAGAAGATATACTGCATTATAAAGCTCTCTTAAAGGGAAATGAGAACATATTGATAGACATGGCCACATCGATTTTTATCTAAGATCGGAAAACCCACAAAATACCAAATAAACAATGTGTGTCACACTAGACTATGACGTATAAAACACTTACCGGAGTTTCACCCTTCTGCACAGGAGGAGCATAATCAGGATCACCAGGCTCAGCAAAATTACTAACAAACTGTGATATCCCTGGGAAAATAAAAGAAAAATATGAATGTATAATCTGGAGTTAATATAAGTAAAAGATTCACCTCAATGTAGACCTAACATGGTTATAGAAACTATATACCTGAATATGGCGGGCATTTCCTCTTCTCAGGAGGTGGCTTGTATTCCAAAGGTGGGCGGGGCTCAAACAGTTTCAGAAGACTAGTCGTCAAACCAGTTGGATGACTCTGACCAATCTGCAGATTATCCAACAGAAAAACACAATTGATAGGACTTCAAATATGCTTAGAAGTATATGTGAGAAGATGTACAGAATTGTGTAAAAGAGCAGTAAACACAAATCTGAATTTGAATCAATTGATAAATCAGAAGTCATCACCATCTAGGGAAACGCTAATTAAGACATAAATCTGTCCAAATATCTTAACCACTAAATTCAAATTACAGATTACCAAATTCCAAATATATTACCCATTAAACTCGGATAGAGATAGATCAATATGATAAATTACTGTTTTTTTGCGAGAAACCTAGATAAGTAAAGTTCAAATCAAATCAAATAAGAAAAGAAAAGAAACCCTAGAATCGCGACTGCTGGAGGATGGGATACAGCATATAAGAGATTACCAATTTGAGCTGCATTAAATTAGCCCTATTCTGAGCCTTGGTTCGGGCCTGAACGGCGGCGTTCTGGTTGCGCATCATGGCATCGCCATAATCCCCCATCCTTCTCCGATTACTTAGGGTTTCTCAGGATTAAAGTAAAAAAAACGATGATGAGGAATGGAGATTCTTCAGAAAAATTCTGGGTGTTGATCCCTAAAGCGGCAGCGTTTAATAGTTGGTAGATGGGCCAGTGGATTAGATATTGGGCTCTTACGTTTGTCATCAGATATTGGGCTGACCCTTCATTACTCTGAAAACGGGTACCCTTATTATACAAGTAAAGTATTGTTTAGATTTCTTTAAGTTAATTTTTAGGGTAACGTGGAATTTTAAATATAATAATAAATGAATAATGAAGTTTTGTGTATGAGTATTGTTAAATAAACACCTTTTTTTAATATTGTCCACCAAGTTCTGATTTTATGTTATAGTATTTTACTTGGTCAACATTCAATTATCTAAACCATGGTAGTGGACCCACCAACCGTGTTGGTCACCACACTAACTCAAATTAAAACTTAATATGAACAAAAAATTATTAAGAATGTATCTAGGACAAGTGTCCAATATGTAGGAATGTTACGCATATTTTTGGCTTTAATTAGTTGCCTTTTAATTTCTTAGTTAGCAACACCTAGTTAAAGTCCTTTGCTAAAGCAGTTATCTTATTCTATTAATAAAATATATGTGGTGTTAGTTAAGTAAACAAACACAAACAGCATCCTTGGAATCATGTAGTACACACGCACGTTATACAGAAATTAATAACTCCTAATTATCGTATATGCTATTTCAATCAGTAGTGCACAGTCGAGTTTATATAATTAAGCATTAATGTTTATTGTGATAATGATCATCGGTTTCTGCGAAAGTGGTGTCCGATGTTATGGTATTTATTGACAAACTACAATTTGTTGTTGACGTTTAGTGATGATTTAATACAAATTCAATGAAAACTATATATAAAATACATTAATATAATAAACTAAATCAAAGATTAACAATTAGGGTTTATACAAAAATATAGAATTGATGAACTTGTTCATAAAAATAATAAATTAACTTACATTAATTTGCTTTTCTGTCTTCATCTCAATACGTTCTTCATCTTTTTTCATCTCAGTATCTTTCCCCATCCTAAGAGATACGTAGAATTCACAAGAGTGTATATGACGTGGTATAATTTAGGATTTATTTAATTTATTTAGTATAAAATAAAATATATAGGGGTGTGTATTTAACAAATTAAGGATAATTTAAACTTTTAAAAATATATTTTTTAATTATATATTAATGGGGTGTGTATTCAATAAAAGGGGGTGTGTATTAGATGAATTTGGTTTTTTTTTTAATATATTGCACATTTTAAATAACATATACTATTTTTTAGGATTTTCTCATATGAGATGGGTGTAAAATAAGTTGATCCATCACTAAATTATATATAGGTGACGAAATATTTATTAGTAGTTAAAGTATATTGGTGATAAATTATCTTATAACACTTTAAATTTATATTAGAAAAAAAAAATATAAAATAATGGCAAAGAGTGTAATTGAACCATAAAGTAATGAGTTTATACCCTATGCATTTGGGGCACAAATAAATTTTATGCACCTAACAAATTGTATTAATTTTCATTTATTATTGTATACTCCCTTCATTTCATTTCAAAGATTACATATTATTATTTTGTGCTTCAAACTTCAATGATTATGTGTATTTTCGTTTTTTAGGTGGAATCTACACAAAATAATTAATATTTTTATGGGGCCACACACAACATAAATGAAACTACCCACAATATATTTTAAAATACTACTTTTTAATCTCCATACAAAATACAAGCCCAATATTTGAATGAATGGAGGGAGTGTGTGTTTCTTAATAAAAATAAGTACTATCCAACTCATTATAATTTTCTCTCCTGTCTTTGTACGTTGTTGTATATTGATTAAGAAAAGTTAAACTAGGATGATATTTTTTCGGTTTTTCATGGAGATAAAAAATTATGTGGGAAGTAAATAAGCAAGATTTCATGCATGTCCTCTCGATTCTCTATGCAATTTGGTACATCATCTCCTGTATCATACAATTAGATGATCGACACATAGGAGAGAGAAACTATACCCTAATCCTTAAACCCTAGGCACAATGGTTGGATTTATTTCTCACTTCTACGTGTCAATTAATTAAGTGTTGTCACAGAAAATGATGCACCAAAATTACGCAGAAGATACGGTGTGGTTCTTCCTTTATACAGTTCTCAATAAGCAGCCACGAAAGCATGCACATTTCATGCCTCTTCTCCCTCAATGCCAATTAGCAAGATTTATTTATATAACAAATTAGTTAGTATTATTTTCTTGATTTTAATTAATTATTGACTTGTTAATTCCTTGTGGACAAACTGTTGGGCGGCTCCGCCCTTCCATTTCCACGTGATGATCCCAACACAAAGGACAAATATTACACACCAAATTAAACCACAATCAACGCGTTTAATCCAATTAATTAATTATTTTTTCTCAAGAATCGACTATATTGACCAATATTACAGCTAGCAAATTTCCACCATGGTTGTTTGTTCCTAATAAAAGCATGCTCAACTCACACTATATATGCACACACTCGCCAAATATATACACACACATTCTTCTTCTCCAAAACACACACACAATGGAGGTGTCATTGCAATACACGAGTGGTCACAGCTTATTACAGAAGCCATTATGCAAGAAACCAATCTACTGTAATAAATTAAGGATGCAATTAAGTGGTGTGAAAAGGACCAACTTCTACCAACTGCTGTCTGTATCTTCTCCAAGTGCAGGGTTTGATGAGATCAAGAAAGCTTACAAATCAATGGCACTTCAGTTCCACCCAGATGTGTGCATTCACAATAATACCACAAAGGAGGAATCCACTAAAAGGTTCATAGAGCTGAGGGAGGCCTACGAGACCCTTTCGGATCCAACCACCCGCAGAATTTATGATATGGGTCTGGAGGATCCATCTGGGCCGATCCGTTCTAGCCATGGGCCATGTGGTCGTTTCCCTAGAGAGGTGTGGGAGACCCAACTCAGTGAGTTGAGAAAAAGGTCTAGTACAAGATCAATGAAGAAACATCAAACACAAGCCCCATGCAATAATATTATTTAATTAAATTTTTTTGAAAACAACAATATTTTTATTAAATTTGCCGGCATTTGGTGCTTTTTTTTTTTTTTTAAATAAATAAGCTGCAATTAGTGGATGACCAAACTCTATAAAGTTGCCCCTTCCAGTAAGAGGCACCGTTCACACTGTTGGCTTTGCTTATATGGTTAAACTTTCATGCAATGACAATATTTAATTAAAATTATTTCAAAACTACTATATTTAATTAATGTGCATGGATTAATTAATCACAATAGGTCCTAATATTAATGTCACATAATGCCCGTCTCAATATTACGGATTCATTAGAGATTTAGGGGCCACGAAGAGAAGATAGGTGAACCCTAATTCCCTACGTTCCATTCATATTCGCGAAGAAGGATCATTGTTTTAGTGAACCCTAATTTGATGGATTCGACAAAGTCTAATTGGTTGTGCATTCCTTACTACGTTATGCTCTGGATGATGAATATCACATCGTCTTTGTGGATTTATCCAAATTATCCTCTGGAGGTTGTGAATATTTGGAAGAAGTTCCTAAATTGCGTGTAAGTCGAAAGTTTAAATTCACTTATTTTTGGGTGAAAGAATCTACTCTCTACATGTTTTCTACTACTAAGAAGGTCGGCACACTAGAGTTGTCCGAGGAGTTTTTACGCCCTGTTAGTAGTCATGTGTTGGAGGAGTCTATGATAACATATAGGGCTCCCATGCATTATCGAAAAAGATTTCCTTTGGGCTGTTTTCAAGGACCAACAAACTTTGTCAGTCAACTTGTTGGATGAGAATGACCATAGTTTGCAGTTTGAGTTGGATATCACTGAACAAATTTGGACAACCATTTAGTATAGCACGGACAAATATTATAGCGGTGGTGAAAGAAGAGATAATGTTTACCTCATATCAAGTGTTTGATATCAAACACAAGGAGTGTGTTTGATATCAAACATGGGAGGGAGAGTGATTTGATTTCCTCATTCTTCAAAGATTACCGCATTTACGAAAAAGATTTGCGTTCGTGCCTAGTGGAGGAGGATGTTGTTTCTACGTTGTGCAAAGAACGAGTCTAAATAATGAATCAACATAATGATGAGTATTCTCATATACTCCCTTCGTCCGGATTCAAGGGTATCATTTGCTTTTAGGTACGAAGATTAAGGAATATTGTTATTTAATGTGTAGTGTTTAGTTGTATTAGTGGAGGTGTGAGTCTCATTTTATAGTTGTATTAGTGGATGCGTGTGGATAAAAAAGGAAATGAGACCATTGGGGGCGGACACCCAAAATGAAAAAATGATACCCTTGAAAGCGGACGAGGGAGTACACTCTAGATATAGAGAAGTACAATATGGTACTTGCATCACATTACAAACCAATAATAATGGAGGCTGCTAGGGTTTTTATATGCATATAATATTCAAATAAAATACGCAACCTAACATGCTCCTCTTAAGCACATAAGGCAGTAAATTATATAAAACATGTATCCAAATATATAACAATAATAAGCATGAAAAATAATTAAACTTTTCAACTATTATGACCTTGTTATATATCCATTTATCTTGATTATCTGCCAACATCTCCCAATCTGGGCAACGCACAAAACCCGCAAAAACTGGAAATCCTCCAAATATGCGAAAACTGCAAAATCATTCAAATTTGCTAGAGGAGGATGTTGTTTCTATGTTGTGCAAGAAACGAGTCTAAAGATTAATGAATCAACTTCAAAAATGAGTATTCTCACATGTTTGCAAGAGGAGGATGTTTCTACGTTATGCAAGAAACGAGTCTAAAGAATGAATCAACTTAGATGAGTATTCTCACATGCTCTCTAGATATAGAGAAGTACAATATTGGGGAGCTTGAGAGGAGGGAGCTTTAGCCTGCGGAATAAAATTAAACGACTGGTGGATTTGTACATGCCTCTAGAGAGAATGAAACTGGTCATTCTCTTTTGGGACTCTTTTGGGTTAGGAATTACCACCTATAGATGTACAGCTCATAAACTCCTCTCGTCTTGCGTGAAGCAAGTATTTAATTTTCATGTAACCCAGTTACTGAACTAATTCATTGCTTTCAAATTTTTTTTTTCTAATTTACATTAACAATTTGTGTGAAACTGAGCTAAATGAGTACATGAATCATGATCCCAATTTAGAGGTATATAAAGCCCTTCTAAATCTATTTTAGCTTTTAATGCTGTTGTATCTTCTTTCAAATCTTATTTCCTTTTATTTTGGGTCATTTGTGGTACCACCACCTCTTAGACCAATCATTTCTAAAATATGCAACTCCAATGTTTTTCTCTTTTTTCAACTTCTTATTTATATTGACTTCAAATTTATTTAGACATATTCACATAATACATATAATATAAGTAGAAGATACATCTAATTTATAAATACGAGCCATTTTTAATAATTCGCCTTTTTATTGTTTTGTATTCTTTTCTTAGAAAATTAAACTAATTAATTTAATTAATTTGCAGCACTATCTTATTCTGAAAAATATGTGAATTGCAATATTAGGGTTTCAATAATGTAATCATACTATTAACAAAATAAATTTACAACAATTTGAGAGAGTTCGTATTTCTTTGACAATCCTTGAATTTGAGAATTAATATCTCCAAGAGGGAGTTTACATATTAACGCATCAAATGGAGTTGGTTGTTAGTGATTTGGGTTTACAAAGTAGTAATTTGAGTTTTTGGTTTAATTTAAATTGAGATATTAAATGTATGGGGTTAATTAAAATTGTATTTTCATTGGTGTTTTTTTTTTTTTTTTGGGTACCTTTAATTAGTAAAGCTTCGGTGACAATTGCGTCATACATTTAATATCTCAATTTAAATTAAACTAACTTAACTTATTTGCCCTTAATAAGGGTGATATATTGAATATAATAATTCCTAATTTTATCCGTCTACCCTTTAAATTTAAAAAGGTAAATAAAACAGCAAATTTATTTCCATTTTGCCTAGGTAGCAACTAGTATGCGAGTACTCTGCTATTAGATAAAAAATCTAGCGAAGTGTTTTTATTTCTAATCATTCCAAGTAATTAATTAAAATGGCCAACTAATACGCGATATCTCACCATGATATCGTTTTTATTTATTTATTTATTTATGTATTATTATTATTAGCTATCATTTGATCGCTCTTTATTTATCATACAAAATGTTTATAAAATGACGCTTTTCATAAATTAATATAATTTTTATTAAAATTTTATTATATATTTTTTGGATAGGATTTTGTGAGATCGTCTCACATGAGACTATTTTACACTTTTTTAAATGATTATTACTTTCGCTATGAAATGTTATTACTTTTCATTTATATTATAAATTGTACATAAAATATCATTATCACTTTTCATTAATTGAGTATCATTCTTAACTATAGAAGTTATTTATCTGTCTCATATAATCCCTTAAGTAAGAAGGTATCACAAAGTATTTCTCATATTTTTTCCATATCTCACCAAATTCATTATGTGACAAACTCTTGTACAATGTTTTGCCAAAAACTTAATCTTTTATACGAATTTAAATTTGGCTGTGTCGAATTTCACAAAAAAAAAAGGTCTTAAAATCGACTTTATGGGCATGCAATAATAATATAATACTATGGGGGTATAAACGTAAATGTTATAAGGATTCATATATTACACCCCATCATTAATTATTCAAACATTCTAATTTGATTTAATTAATAATAATCACTGACTCCAAATTTAGGGTCCAAATAGTTGAAGCCGTATTTGTTACGCACCTTAGCAAAATTAAATACATGAAATTGAACTATTACGCCACGTTAAAAAAAAAGGTTAAAATCGTAAGGATCAAGAAATTATTACTATTTATGATATGTAGCTACCAATCCGATTCCACTATTCCACAATGGTGTTTCACTCCCTTTTTCATAACTTGTTTCCATAAAAATATTATACCCTAGTTAATGACTAATAAACCCTTGGGGCATGTGATTGTATTTTAGGCCTTAGATTAATACACATGGCAAAAATCTAATAAATGTAATAGGAGATGAAATAGGGAAGTGGAATAGGTGATCCCAATTGTGTAGCTACTAGCTAGGTAGTAATTAAGCAATTAATTTATCATCGATTTTCGTTTAGTTAATTCATAAGGACATTATATATACGTACACATCATCCATAGGTTGTAGCACACACTAGTTAGAGATACTAATTTTTATTTTATTTTTTTAAAGAAAGAAAAATGTGCTTTAATTTAGGGTACACACTGAAAAAGGGAAAATTGATATTATTTCGAAAATGGGGTGAGATGAAGAGAAAGAAGAGATGGCGATTCTAGTGAAGGAGGTCGATAAATGGAACAACATTAATAATAAGCAAGCCATGGCCAACACCACCATTAATGGAGCTCCACTTCATCATCTTCATTCTTCTCCAACTTCCCATTGACCATGTTTGATTCTACCTCTCTATTATCATATTTTCTACATGCACGTTCGTTTGTATAAAATCGATCACCAGACCGATTAATTTGGAGAGGTCAAAACTCATAGTCCACTTACGGAACCTTATTTTAAATCAGAGTTTTGCGCTCTGTATCATGACTCTCTATGTTCGTTTTTATTTCTAATTTTGTTATTACGTGTGATAAAATTTGTTGGCGTTGATCACAAATTTTTATACAATATATTTGAGATTTATCTGCGTGAGAATATCATACCAACACATTTGGTGAATTAATTTTGCATATCCTATCCTATTATATGTAATAATGTGTCGTTTTTTCTATAAATGAACTTTTTCAGTGATAAAATGAAGTACAACTCCCTAGATCTAAATTATAGTTATAAAAATAAATATTATTATTATTATGGGATATGTGTACAAATTACAAAAGAATTAATGAATGATAGAAAAATAAATAAATTATGAAGCATTAATAAATATATGTACATATTAGTACTGCAATTAGGTGGTCATCGAATGAGTGAATGCTTCAACAAATTGTTGAGAGCTGGAGTTCTTGCATTGTATATTGCATCCTTCACTTTAGCCGTCATCTGCACTTTCATGAATATATATAATTAATCATCTTTATTGAAAAAATAATTAATCAATATCTTTAAATGAATTACCTTTCCAAGAGTACTTTGTCTAGCATAAGGGACAGCTCTGGTGTTATGATGAGCTAAAGAAGCTGCCGAAGGAGGAGACTTCCTCCGGCTCGTCTCCTCCCTCCACGCAGATCTCCCCGTACCCTTTTCATCCAAACCCTCTCTGGATTGCTGCAAACATACACGTACATCACTTTTAATTGAGAAAGAAATTAGTAGTATAAATCAATTATATTTTGCATGCATGCATGCTTACGAGTAGGCTTCTGCTTCTTGTTGTAACGCAGCTGGTCATGTCGTTTTTATGCCATTCACCATTCAATGCACTAGGAGGAAGGCTTGATTCCTAATAACAACACATATATAAATATATATAATTAGGGTTAGATATATATGATAATCATACACAAACGCTTGTGTAAACCGGGTTCATGATGTAAACCATATGGCCCCTTCCAATCCTATATACCCTATGTATTGGTAGAGTGTTTGAATTAAGAAGGATCACATGGTTTACAAGAATTTATGATGCAAACCCGATTTACAAGAGACTAACTTATTTTCATAAATTAATATGCTTATTCTAATTCATTTAAATTTATGATGAAATAGCTATTACCAGAAATAACACGGTTGCACAATGCTTCAGTACTTCCAGGTTCATTCTAACATCCTCCAAGCTCCTATATTATTAATTAATCATTCAATATTATAATTATGTTATGTATATATAAATTTAGTCTCTAGTATAAATTTTATTCACTGCTACAATTAATGAAAGAACCTGTGTTTCTGTTCTCCAAGACCAAAATAAGTTGCCAACGTTGCCATCTACAAAAACAAAAACAATGCAACCATAATTACATACATAAAATCAAGAAAAGAATAATAATTAAAAAATAGATGTTTATACCTTCATATTACCAGCTCTTCTGCCAAATTTCTGGGACAGAAGTCCCAAGGAATCGATAATGGCGGCGGACGATGGCGGAGGTCGATTAATATGAGCAAAGGCTTCTCTGATTCGAACGCAATCAAATCTCCGAATATTATGGCCAGCCCATATTCTTCCATCAAGAATCCTGAATATGTCATCCGCCACCTCCTCGAACGGCGGCGCCGCCGCCACCGCATCCCGAGTGATTCCGTGCTCCCGGCTTGAATTGAGGCCGACGGCGGACAAGTCCCCGGGTCGGATCAAGGTGCAGTAGCTATCCAGCTCCACCAGTTTCTGCGGGCACACCGTGATGGATCCGAATTCAAGTACCCAGAATTTTTGACCCGCTTTCTTGGGGACTGTGGTTTCAAGATCAAAAAACACCATTTCCGGAGGACCCGACGACATTGCTGTGTGGATTAATGGTTCGACTATTGGAGGGGGGTTATAACTTATAAATGAAGAATATTAAGAGATTGATTTTCTTGTAATTAAAGTTTGATTTTGTTTATGTTTTTGGATAAAGTTGTCCTTAGCTTCTTCAAGAGGGCCTACTTCTTATATAGGTAGCTTCTTCATACGAATCCTTGATGGAAGGAATGAAAATTCAATTTATAATGATTTCGATGATCTATTGAGTTTTAATTTTGCACTCTTCAATCGCTAAAGTTATAATTTGGATTTTTTTTTCTTCCAATTTTTTTTTAATTGTTTAAATAAAATCTTACACAAGTAACCTCGTACAGAGGTTGGAGATGTTCAAGTTTTTTAATTATCCGTACCGTAATTGTGTAGAGACGTGTTCAACTATATCTTGGGAAAAAAAATCCAAATCATTTATCAAAATTGAATTAATGTTCACGTGTGTGTAATTATGTGTACGTATGTACTTATATTCTAGAATAAAATTTGATTCAATCAATAATTGTAGGAAATTAATGAGATGAATTAGAAAAAAAGAATTTAGTAATGTATTACTAAGGTAATTGTGCAATTTGTGTTAATAGGTTAGCATAGAGGAGGGAGTTGAGAATGGAATATTAGTAAAGATTCGTTTGTGGTGGCAAATGCAAATAGTACACGAAATACCTTACTATTAATGTTGCTCTCTCTCTCTCATCTCATCTCATCTCATCTCATGCAAGTTAACTCCTCCTTTGACTTCTGTATTTGGGTTACCTCTATTTATTAACTATTTAATGTCTTCTTAATTTTTTTTTTCCTTAATGAAAAGGACTAACTGTAATTCGTTGTGCAAAAGACCTGGTATTGTGAATGATTTTTTATTTTATTTTTTTACAAGAATTTGTTCAGTATTAAATTTCGTAAATCTTGTCCTAATCATGTACATGGCTAATACCTATATTTATTTATTTTTTTATTATTAATTTACGTAAAACTTGTAAATGTATCAAATATGATAGTAGAGTAACGAACATCATTAACTGAACTAAATCTCTTCCAATCAAAGGCCAAATATTTTTATCAAGTAAATTACTTATTGTTTTACAGTAGATGTAACACATTTCTTGAAGAATAGTCAGTACTTGAAATTATTCAAATACAAACCACAATTAAATACAGAGAAATCAAATAACAACAGAAATTGAATTAACACTTCAAATTTACCAGCCTAGTCTACACAGGAACGGCGGGCTTGAGTGAGAGCAGAGCTCCCTTGATTCTTTCTACAGCAGCCTGTAGGGTGGTCAACGATTCAGCGTACGAGATGCGAATGCACGTGTCGTCTCCAAAAGCATCCCCCGGAACGAGAGCAACCTAATAATTCGTATGGAAAACAGTATCTCAGACATCATGATTGAGTCGGGTCATGAATGTATATGTTCACAATCCGACTCACTACTATAAATAGCAACACTATGAATGTTCAAAGAATTATTGCCACACAACAATCATTCTCTATGTTACTATAGTTATTATGCATGGAGTTTTGCCATTTTGATGTTTTGCTCCCTGGAGAAATCTAGGGGCGGTCGGTTATGCAAATCAGTTCATAACTTTCAACGAGAAAAAGCGAGCCATAAAAGGAATGGAGTTCTTAATTACTTGAGCCGCGTCAAGGAGATATCGGCAGAGGGCCTCTGAACCATTGATTACACCAAAGTCTTCGATCGTTGAGCCATAGTAATAACTAAAATCAAGGAAAAGATAGAAAGCTCCCTGCGAGTGGATGCCAAAAAGTTCGTGCATGAGGATCTTGAGTGAGAAAGATCAGCATAATATGAAAGTTTTCTCTTCTCCACACTACAGGTCATGCAAGAATTGAATGAAAAATAAGTGAAACTGGTACCTTGGGCTCCGAGATTTTGACACCCTCCAATTTTCCAAAGCTTTCGACTAGAAAGTCTCTCCTCTCATGAAATGCTTTGACCATATGTGCGACTGCTTCTCCACCAGCATAACCCAACCCTAAGGCAGCAACAGCAGCTTTTTGAGATATGCTGCTAGCACCTGAAGTGGACTGCACCCAAAATTTTAAAAAAAAAAAGTTACTTGGTATGAAGAAATAACTGTAGTAAATTCAGAATAATTATAGTCTAGCAGAGATACACAAGTGGAAATCGATAATTGCTTTTGCTTATACATTTGATGGGCATCTGTACACAAGTGATATAGGAATCAAAAGCCTATTTCATGATTAAATATCATCTGCGTTTAAGTATATATCTGAAGAATAGTTTACAACTTTAGCTTCATATTAACATTTGAGTCGTAAACGAAGTTCAACGAATTGGTTTACACACCTGACTTTGGATCTTCCCGCATGCAGCGACAAAGTGCTTTGGGCCAGCAAGATACCCTAGTCTCCAACCAGTCATGGCAAAGGCCTAGTCGGATGACATCATAATAAAGTTAGAGGAGAATCATTTATAGAATTATAAAACCAGGAAAAAGAACCTAGATTTACACTTACACTTACTCTTAATCAATTTTTATAAAAATGTTCGTGGGCAATTTACCTTTGAAAAGCCATTCACAGTCAATGTCCTATCCCACATGCCTGGCAAAGATGCAAAGCTAGTGTGAGTTGCTGGTGCATAAATGATATGTTCATAAATTTCATCAGATAGCACCTGAAAAAAGAAAAAAAAAAATTACGAGCTAGAAAATAAAGCTAAATCAGTTATCCTTAATTTAGGTCAAATTGCTGATGTGGGCATATATGGGAAACTTACTAGAAGCCTGGGATGCTTTGCGACAATCTCGGCGACCTGTTCTAGCAATTCACGAGGATAAACAGATCCTGTGGGGTTGGAAGGCGAGCAGAGTATCAACAGCCTCGACTTCTCACTCAGTTTGGACTCGAGAAGCTTTGGATCTAATAGAAAATTATCAGATAAGTTTGTAGGGAGAATTACGGGGGTAGCATCAGCCAGCCTTGCTATTTCTGGGTAGCTCACCCAAAAGGGAGCTGGTATAATCACCTGCAGAAGTGATGCTCGTCTATGAGATGGCCAGATTCAAGGTTTAATATTTAATACTTCAAAGAAATCTGTATCTATGTAACCTGGCTATAAGTGACATCTTGAAGAACAAAGATCAATTTTTTTATGAGTTGATATTTCTCTTTATTAAAGCAGAACACTCAAGCACAAATTTAAGCCTATATTTGCTTCTGTCTGAGACACAACATGATTTACCCTAAAACAATTATGTTGTTTTTTTGCTTTCAGAGCGATTGCTGTACATGAATAAAAATCTTGCGTACAAACTGCATAAGTAGATACCACAATATACAACCTAAGAATTTAATTTGGCCTGAAATATAGTATAAAGGTCTCGTCTTATACTGTAAACTAGCAAACATCTACTGATTATGTCACCACTATGTATATGCATAACCCTCTGCATCATGAGCAATCAGAAGAGAAATATAGACCGGTTAGTAATAATAGAACACAAAATTTTTATGTGGCACAATTAGTGTAAATGGGAAATACATCCATGCAGTGAAAGATAAATATATACCTCATCTCCAGGGGAACACACAGCCAGAACTGCCTGAATAATACTCTGTTTTGCTCCATTACTCACCAAAATCTGGTCAGGTGTGTAGGATATTCCGTTCTCCTCTGTCGTTAAAAAAATTATAAATCTGGATCCACATACTAGAAGATTTCAAAACAAGATTCACAAAATACCTTGTAGCTTGTGGCAAATAGCTTTTCGAAGTTCCATGGTGCCTGCATTTGGAGTGTACCGAGTATATCCTTCACGTATAGCGTTGATCCCAGCCTAAATTAATAAAGCAGCAATGTAGAGAAAAAAACAACAACAATGCTTTTAAGAACAAAGAGGACTTGGGACTAGTTCATAGACTTCATGAACAAGAGAATTCGGATTTAGGCCAAATATGCATCACCTCAGCAATCACTGCAGGAGTGTCAAAATCTGGTTCTCCAGCTGCTAGTCTAATAACAGGCACACCAGCATGTGCAAGTGCAGTTGCCTGGTCTGTTATAGCCACTGTCTTTGAAGGCTTCACTAAATTGACCCTGGGACTCAGAGAGACGTCGAGCTCTACTGTGCCAGAGTTGATCTCTGATTTCAGCATTGCACTAACTCTCTGCAGATGTAGTTGTCTCGTCGTACGTAATGATCTATACACAAATGCAGATTTATAACTAATCAGCGAGTAAAAGTAACTACAATGACATACACCAAGTTTATAAGATCATCAGATATGTATGTATCTAGATTATAGCTAGTGAGATACACATAACCAAAGGACGGTATAACCAGATTGATAGAAGATGGACATTCTCCAACTAATTCACAAATTTATTGAAATGAAGAAATCAGTATCTTCTGATTTCAAAAGAACCAATGGACCAGAATCAGTGAGTAACATTACGGCAACATTAATAAACTTGTAGGAACAGCTGAATTGACACTTGACGAACAAATTGACGCCGGAAAATAAGCATCACTCACGACACACAGCGAAGTTCGAAGGCTTAATCGCTCCAAAATCCATAAATCTATTGACGAAAATAACAATCATCTCCCCAAACGACTGTAAAACCCTGGCCAGAATATCTAGACCGACGCACAAAAGCAAAACAAAACAAGAACAGAAGCTTACTTGAGAGATGCAAGGTGCAATTGAGAGGGTAATGTAGAATTGAAGGAATCTGCGAGAGGTTTAAGCTGAAGTTGAGCGGAGGCGATACTCGTCGTTGGTTGAATAGCCGCTATCATTTTTTTCCCCAAAAAACAGTTTGGTGGGCGAAATGGAATCTAACGATTGAAGAAGCAAAAATTTATATAGAAATAAGTTGGGTTGGTGAGAATTGGAGAGAAAGAGTAGGTACATAATATGCTAATTGCATCGGTATTCGGTGGTGAAATGGAAATGGAGGTTGGTGAGTTGCTGATGAATCTTCTTTAACTTCTGACTTCTCATCCTTCTCTCCAAATGTAAATTAAAAAGAGTAAAATTAATAAAGAGACTGTTTTTTTTATTTAATTGCGTTCAAAATTAATACTCCCTATTTATAATATAATATTACTATCTACACTATCCACTCTAAAACATTATCCCTTTTAATTTTGTCCAAAAAGTAAACGTAATGTTTGCCTGTTATGGGGTATTTTTCTCATCAAAATGGACAGAACAAAATATTTTCGTTACATGGATATAAAATGATGATATTTCAATAAAAATAGTATAATACTACACTTAACTAATGAAAAGTGATAGTGATGGAATGAACTATTGGGTTCATTCCATCACTATTGGTCATACTTTTAATAAAAAAAAAAATAATAATAAAATTTTACAATAATATAAAATAATCTCACCGAAACGATTTGAAGGAGTATACATTTAGTCATACTTTTTCAGTAAATGGATGGTTAGTTTTTCTTCTATTGGGTTCGTATCGTTATCGTATCAATCCGAATAGAACATAAAAATTTTGTGTCGGATTCGTGTCAACCTGTTAAATGCGATTAATATTAACAGATGCCTCATTAACCTTTTAATGGGTGTCAATCCATTAAACACGAACAACTCGATATAAATATAAAGTTTGGTAAATGGAGTATATAATAAAAATAATTATTACAAAATTTAAAATATATTTCTTTAAAAAAAATTACTATTACTTTTAATTAGTATTTTTTTTTTTTTTTTTCGTATTGTTATCGTGTTGGAACAAATTCTTATCGTGTCGTGTTCGAATTTATTCTTATCTTATCGACACGAAACCCGATCCAATAGAACAAATCGTGAGCCGTACAAAATAGTAGTAATAGTATAGTATTTCCTTATACTACATTATTTACTACTCCTATATTTGCTGATATTGTAGTAATACCATTGTTATAGGAGTATTAAATAATGAGATGAGATTCCTCTTTATTACTCCCAATACTTGCTCCCAATAATGATGACTAGAAAGAAAGAAAACGTTTGCAAATCTTTAAGGTTAGGATTTTGACAGACGAAGTGATATAGGGCAAGGCTCAAGTGTGATGTTGGGTTGGACCATATAAGAATAGGCACATATTTTTAAGGCCCAGCTTAAATATTAAGAATTCAATAAGCCCATTAACAGAGGTTCCATAATAAAATATCCCATTCAGATTCTGGAAGAAATTACACACACTGATTTCGAAGGATGTGTTCCTAAATTGAGGTTTAATTTCGCTTCTTTTTGGATCAAACAATCTACGATT
Organism: Pogostemon cablin; assembly: GCA_023678885.1. Lineage (NCBI taxonomy): Eukaryota > Viridiplantae > Streptophyta > Magnoliopsida > Lamiales > Lamiaceae > Pogostemon > Pogostemon cablin. The sequence continues at coordinate 3,715,239 of CM042993.1, read as the reverse complement.
TCTAACAAGTCTAAGTCGGTGGATACGCTGAAGTTGTCGGAGGAGGTTCTACAGTCCTCGGAACCTATTGTGTTGGATGAGTGTGGCTCCCATGAAACATCGAAAACGATGTCGTTCCGGATGGGAAAATGCTAATGATGTCATCCTCAATTCTAACTGTGGTTTTGTTTACAAAGCATTTTTCCAGATGGTGCCTTGTGTCTTGTGTCGGTGGTGATGGATGCTATTTCTAACAGAGTAAAATAAAACAAGACATGGCAAGTTGAACGTTCGAGGATACATTACTGGTAGACATAGACAAGTAAAATAAGGAGAGGAGGGAATTATAGAAAATGAGAAATAAAACGACTTAAAAGTGCAAGTATCAAGAGAGAAATACGGAGAAACAAAAGGCTTACTTGATAGAATGGCGCAATTGAGAGGGTAAAGAATGTAGAACTCAACGAATCTGCAAAACAGTGTGGTGGACGAGTTGAACAGAGCAAATCTTGAATCCTATAAATGGAATTCAACGGTGGTTCGAGTAATTTTATTTCGGTCGGTGACAATTGGAGAAGAATGGTAGGTACGGACATTATCGAATTTTTTTCACGTAAATTAAGAAATATAATAATTTAACAGAAAAAATGTAAATTTATCTACTTTTTTTAAGAGTTCAACTGTATATCAGAGGATCTTAATTATTAAATTAAATTTTAATTCAATTTCCATCGTCAAATAAAAAGAAAAAATCTTTTAAAGAATAGCTACTCACTAACATTATTTTTAATCTATTAACCTTATGTGCATCGCATAATTACCCACTTTTTAAATGTTTAATATCATTGATTATTTTTACTTGAACAGAACATATTACTCTTGATTTTAATAAAAAAAATAAAATACTATCATCATCACCCATCCACTTCATGTCGATTTCCGTCGGTTCTCCATCAACATCCGTGGGCTAGGTGTTGGTTCCAATCGGTCCCCCCATCAATATCCGTCGATCTTTCGGATCAAGTGTCGGTTCAAATCAGTCCCCCACTGACATCCGTCAGTCCGGGGTGTCAGTGAATGTCGGTGGTCAATTTTTAATTTTTAAAATTTAAGGTATGGACATTTTTGTCAATAAATTAAAATTTGGTTAAAATTGAACACAAATTTTTAATGGTTGTCAAATATTTTTCTTCCTATAAAAGTGGAATATTTGCCTATTGGCACATAATTTAATGTATAATGAATTGAGTTATATGAGTATAATATTTTAATATATAGCAGGTAGTTGTATTAGTATTGAGTATGAGTCTCATAAATAGTGAATTAAACATAAAATATTATTTTATGGATCACATCAATGTTTTTTTAAAAAAAATCTTCATTTTGAAACGGATTAAAATAACAAAATAATACTCTCTCCGTCTCAGTTTAAACCTACCATACTTAAACCTAAAACAAAAATAACAAATATAGAATAACACTATTCACCGGTTTAATAAATCAACTTAAACTCAAATCAAACACCACGTAAATAAGTTGACAATTAATATGACAGACAACCATACATAGCCCATAAGCATTCTATATCACAGTGCAATTTGACGATTTTTTTGTACTAAATTAAAATTGTCTTGTTAAGCTCGGTGCGATTAATTGTGTAATTTTAGATTGTTATTTTTTTATTAAAAATTATTATGCGATCTCAGTGGTTTTACTGTCGGTTTTAGCAATTTTTTCGGTTTTGTGATTTCCCTAAAAAGAGATATAATATCTATGTACAAAGTACAACACTTATTATTAAAATCTTTAATAGCCTTAAAACTTCAAGAGTAATATTGTAAAATATTGACATTATGAAATCTTTTGATTGATACTGCTTTGATGTTGTGAGCCCGTGAATAAAAAATTATAAATATTCGATGAGGTGGGAACATGTGTGCACTTGGATTCTAGGGTTTCTAATTAATATTTTTACAATTTAGATTATTTGATTTTAATTCATATTTTGTAAAACTAATAAATTAATATTATGTAGAGTACTCCCTCCGTCCGGATTCAAGGGTACCATTTACTTTTGAGCACGGAGATTAAGGAGTATTGTTATTTAATGTGTAGTGGGTAGTTGTATTAGTGGAGGGGTGGGTCCCATTTTTTAGTTGTATTAGTGGGTGTGTATGAGCCCCATATGTATAAAAAAGGAAATGAGACCCTTGGGGGCGGACGCCCAAAATGAAAAAATGAAACCCTTGAAAGCGGACAGAGGGAGTATATATTTGTTATGTATATGTTGTGGAATTGCGAATGTATTCTGTCAATTAAGTGTAACAATATGTACTCTAATTCTAATTAATTTTAGACTGTTATATAATTTTATAACAATGCTATATAAATATTTTATATATATCGGTTGGTGCAGTGCGGTGTAGGAAAAATAAAATTACATTGTGGCATTGCCTATGCAGTGCGATTTTATAAAAAATAATTAATCACAGTTTATATAGATTAAATGCTAATTGTGGTGTGGGTTGATGTCATGTGGTGGTATAGGCAGTTATCAAATATATATAGTAACAATAATATATACTCTCTCCTCTGTTTAATAACTTCTCACATCAAAGAGACCATTTACTCTCTTAATTTATTACCTCTCACATCATACTACACACTCTCACTCTCTCTTCTAATTAATTACTACCTATCTCTATAATTCTGCACTAACACTATCTCTTTCTTCTAATTACTTACTAATTTTTTAAAATAAATATGGAAGGGAGCAGTAGCTGTCAAGTATTATCCAGTAAATTAGATTGAAATAAATGTATAATTTGCAGTGATAAACTCCTTTCTCCTAGTCATGCTCGAACAATCGAACTAGTAAACTCAGTATAAACTTTTACTTTTGCAAAGTGATTTCATTTCTTTTCCCACATTCTGTGATTAACGTAATTTCTTTTCACATCAAACAAATAATATATACACACTCAACATGATAACAAAAAACTTATGGGACTAACTCCTCCTAGCTTATCCAAAAGACTCCCGTGCAACAGCCACAACAACCTCTAGTCATCATTTACCTAATTAGCACGATTTCATGCTGATAATGAGTTAAGCTACTCTTGTTGCCTACGCTGCATCCGTTTCACTCTGCAACACAATTAAAATTAAGCTAAAACACTTACCAACATAAATATAAGGTTTTCCATCACAAGGGTTGATGTTAATGGCGGTGTTATCTTCACATACATCAAAACTTTTTAACTACTACCTCCGTCCCGTTGGAGGGAGTATATGCTTACAAGAGCATAGGGTTCCCAAGATCCCTAATTTGAATGTATAAATGAAAGGACAGTATGAGTTTCTTAGGGGCAAACTTTATTCCTGAATCAAAAGATTCTTTTAAAAATGAACATTCAAGCAAGTCCTGACTAAATCACAGCAACATTCTGAACAACTGTTCTTCAAACACAAATGTAAGATAACTCTCAAAGCACAACAAATATAATACAGTGATCAATAATAAGACCTATGACAATTGAGTATAATTCATTACTTTTGCATGCCATTTATTATCATAACACACTCTAAAGTAGGAAAATTCAAAGGCTTCTTAACCATTTAAGTGACCAATTTGAGGACATCAGACACCATCTTCACCTAGGAATCCATGTAAATTTGAATTAACATATAAAACTTTCTGCACAGATTCTACAACAGCCCAAACCAGAAACAAGTCACTCTTTTCTCAAGAACTAACTGATGCTCCAATTCAACCACTTGTTGCATTTTTGCAACTCCCCCCACCATATACAAGGCTCACTGAAATAGTGCATCAAATGAGAGTATAGCTCAAAAGACAAGGGCATTATCACCTACACCTATAGAAACATAGAACAGTAAGAAATGAATTCGTTAGACAAAAACGAGTCTAATCATATTTAACGTTGGAAGCCTGAAGCCTCAAGGTTCTATATCCTGAAGTTGTGGTTTAGATGAACTTTTAACAAGAATCAAGAGAAAATTAATTACTCCGGTGTAGGTTCCAGCAATAACAACTAACACTATACCTATTACAGTAAGATTAAACGGTAACTGAGCAATAGAGAATATTGTAAATTAGGGGAGAAAAAACCTTTATGAACATTTTGTAACAGATTCAAGCACATATTTTTCAATATAACGTCAATCCCATCAAATCTCATTAGCAAAATAACAATGATTACATGATGCCTTTACTTAATCAGTTCATCATCAATTCCTGTAAAGATTCTCAAGTATTACAATTTGCCCGTAAAAAGTAAACAGGCTATAAAACCAGTCAATAAAAAGAGAGCAAAAACACATAAAATCAGCTGAACAGATAGTCATCACAATTCACATCCACTATCATCCTCCCCTAGTAATTTGATCCACAAGAATTCATTTCTCACGAGAGAAAGAATAGCTAAGTCCAGAAAGCGATTACATTTCAAAATTGGGGTACCTCATATCCTCGTGCACGATGCATCAAAATCATCTGGAGCCACTCTTGCAATCCAAGTACTGAGAGTCTTTTTGGTGTCAGCATGGTTCACATATGCCAACTCATACATGCTACACATGTTCACAACAAGTGTTTCGTTCAACGCCACCGTCGGAATCCTCTCCAATGCACTCTCCAACACCTTGATTGAATCAGATAAATCCCTCAAATACATCAAACAAAGAGCTTTATTGTTTATAGCTACAGCATCGGATCCATCCCTCTCTATACACTCATCATACTCCCTCACAGCTGATACATAATCTTTTCCCACCAGATACATCAATGCCTTGTTCCTACTCACTAGATTCTTTAAGCTCACATCTTCATTCGCACTCCCCTCCATTGCTTTCTCCACCATTTCAAAGCTCTGCTTCGCCCCATCGAGATCACCGTATTGCATCTGCACATACCCTAATTTCGACACCAAGAACGGATCCTCGTTCTCACTGATCTCAGCCTTCAACAAGTGTAAACACACTTTGAATTCTTTCTGGCTCAAATGATGGCTTATAATGGAATTAATCACAAAACTCTCACGCTTCTTCCAAAGGGTTAGCGAAACCTTACCAATTGAATCTCGATTCCGACACAATTTTGATTCGCGGATAAAATGCAGGAGTATGTAAAGGCGATCGAGAGATAACTGGTGATCACCCAGAGTAAAAGGCAAGTGAGCGTGCAACCAACGTAGAGCGAACGGAATCATGGATCCAGGCTTATGAGTCGGATAATGATCGGGATAGGATTCGAATTGATATTGCTTGGATTCAAAATCATCGTCTAGGGTTTGGAGCTCTTGCTGCGCGTCGGAGTAGCGGCGGAGCTTGACTAGGGCGAGGACGTTGAAAGTGAGGTAAATTAGATGCTCGTGAGGCTTGGAAAGAAGGGAGTGTGAACGCGAACGCGCCACCTTGTCGAGGATGGTCCGCCACGCGCCGCGACAAGCGAGGTCCTGAAGGGTAGAGAGTTCGAAGCAATGAGAGTTCAGAGACGAGTATGGAGTCGACAGTGGGTCATCCGCCGCATCGCCGGTGGCGGTTGTGATCGGAGAAGAGTTTCCAGGTTGTATTAGCGACTCGGGTTCGTCCATGGCCGACGGAACGCTATTGTGCGCCAGTAGAGAAAAGTATAACTATTATCTGACTTCATTTGGGCTTGATATTCTTGGATTGGACCAGACTTAGGCCCAAATTTAATGGGCCTAAATTAAATAATTTCACAAAATCTTCAAGAAATACAAATTCTTTTTTTTCCTTGTCATATTTATTTGATTCTGACATTCAGGTGAAAAACCTCAAAGAGTAAACTATTAAAGTGTCGTGGACATTGCAGTAAACTTTAGGGTTATGTTTGTTTTCGGATTTTGAATCTAGGTTTTGGTTTTCCAAAACCCACATCCAAATTTTAAAAATCTCCCCTATATATACCTATTACATTCTCTCTCTCATCAATTAATACACTTTCTCTCTTTATCTCTCCTCTCTCATTCAACTTTTTTAATAAATTAATACATTGATTTGACATAAAGTTAAAACATACCCTACTCAAAACTCAAAACAAACATAAAACACATTATTCATGCTTTTCAAATCCCACATAATCCAAAACCAAACATCACCTAGAAGAGTAGTTCCATTTCAAACAATGCCCACATCCTACAAGTTGGGTGTAATACATAACTACCATTATTCAAATATATCCAATCAATAATATATCAAAAATATTAATTAAAAAATAATAAATAAATATTATTATTATCATAAATGAGATCCATGTAATCAAAATTATTAAATGAAAAATTAAGATTAAAATTAAATTATTTTTAAATACAGTAAAATTGAAAAGTGGGAGAAAAATTGATGATAAAAATAAAATTTCAGGTTTGCTTTCTTATTAAATTTTTTTTGTAAGAGTAATGCATAATAATAACAATTTTTAGAAGTGAGTAACTAAGGATTGAATTTGGTACCATTTGAAAATAATGGAAAATGAATTTGTAAATAGCGGGAGCTGCCGAAACAATGTCTTTGAAAAGGTACGTATATATCTATTTTTACTCTGCTCTGCAAGTTCATCATTTGAAATGTACTAAAACATGTTAAAAAGAATTTCATATTAGAATTTTCAGTTTTGCAAATTTGGAGGATTTTAAAGTATTTAATAATTTTTGACGATTTTTCAGTTTTCGCAATATTTATAGTTTTTTGTGTTTTTGAACTAAAATTGACATTAATTAAAAGAAATGTTAAAAAGACAAGCATTTTTCACTAACCAGTGTGCAAAATTCGTCAACATTGGCTCGGTTCGGTATGTTAAACCTTGTGATGAGGAGGCTTTGAAGAAAGCAGTGGCAATTCAACTGGCAATTGCAATTGATAGTGATAGTAAAGAGTTCACTGAATATACATCAGTTGGTCCTTCATTTAAATTTATTATAGTGCGGGTTTGAATCCTTTTATATCCATTTTGTAGGGAATGTTCCGGGGACATGTGGTTCGATAGCAAACCATTTTGTAGGGAATGTTCCGGGGACATGTGGTTCGATAGCAAACCATGTTATGGTGTTTGTTGGTTATGGAACAACAAAAGATGGTGAAGATTATTGGATAGTCAAAAATTCATGGGACACGGGTTGAGGCGAGAAATAATTTATGCAACTGAAGAGGAATGTCAAGGAAAAAGAAAGCCTTTGTGGCCTCGCCATGGCTCCCAAGTACCCCCACAAAGTACCCATCAAGGCCCCTGAGTCATCTACTTAATGCTAGTTAATCATTGAACAAACTCAAATTTAATTTTCCGTGTCTTTAGTTATTGTTTGTAAATCTGAAAAACACCGAATTGAAAGAGTTTATCACATTGACAAATTAAACTTGAATCAAATACTTTGATTTCAAATCCACATCTAATTGAAGAGATTTAGCACTACATATAATTATTTGGCAGAATTTGGAAGAAAAAATAATAATAAGAAAACCTAATTTGAAATTTTATTCTAATTTAATTTAGTCTCATCAGTGGGTGAGAGACTTTAACCTCTTAGTTCAAAGTTATCAAATATTTTAAATATTTATCTTTTAATTATAAATTTAAAGATATTACTCCCTCCGTCCCCCGATGTATTTCACGTATTTGTGTGCGCGGAGTTTAAGAAAAAATTGACTTTTTAAGTATAAAGTAAGAAAGAGAAGAAATATTTTAGTTAAATTAATGAAAAAGGTGTGTAAATTTATTAGAATGGGTGAAAAAGTGAGTATTTTGTTGGGATATGTGTAAAAAATAGGTATTATTATAGTGTATTCATTACCATTTTTAGTAAAAGTGAAGTGTGAAATACTTTGAGGGACGGATGAAAAAGGAAAGTGTGAAATACTTTGGGGGACGGAGGGAGTATATTTTAAAATAATTAAATCAAATTAAATAGATAATAATTAATTAAATTAATTCAAATAAACCACAAATTGATTCTCAATTATATATATATATATATATATATATATATATATATATATATATATATATATATATGTATATATTACAGTTCAATCAATTTAATTATTTTTATTTTTAGGAAGGAAGTTGTGTGAGGACCATTGTCATCCGGATAATTGGTATTGCATTATGCCTTCTAGGAGGCTTAATTTCTACGTCATCATCAGAAAAGTCTTCTAGGAGGCTTAATTTCTACGTCATCATCAGAAAAGTCGTTGTACGTATACAGACAAACAAACTGATGTCGATTACTTCTGTAACTGATGTCGAATACCTGTATAAGGAACTGATACATTCAGCAACATTCAACCGCTGAATGGATTAAGGGTGTTTGATCTTCATTGCATCTCACACAACTTTACATATATGTATTATACTCCTATAATAACTACTTTTTTTTCTTTATGAGTTGCATTAGTTAATTATATCTACAATAAAATTAATAAATAATAAATTTCATGAATGTTTTACAACTCTTAACTGTTGTTGATTATGAGTGAATATTATAATGATATTTAAATTCCTATAAATGTCATGTAGGGATGTCAATGGGCCGGGGCGGGCCAGGTAGTTGAGTACCCGAACCCGGACCCATTCTTTTGTCGCGGGTTCAGGCCGCCCCGTGACCCGTACGGGGCGGGGCGGGCTCGACCCGTTTTTGGCCCAATTTATTTTTTATTTTATTTTAAATATTTATGTCTATTATAAATAATGTGTAATATATGTTATTTCATTTAATTTGTAATTATATAAATAGAAATATCATATATTTTCTATTTAATTAATCAATTAGACAAATATATCTTATAAATAATAAATATAATAAAAAAATATAAATAAAATATACATGTTATACACATAATATGCTATATAATATAAATATTAAATGGGTCTAAACGGGCCAAAACAGTGCATCACTACTACCCAGACCCGCCCATTCTTGATACAGGCCAGGTCGGTCCGCCCCAAATTCACAGGTTAGGGCGGGTCCGGGCGGGCCGAGCCATTTTTGACCTCCCTAGTCATGCATCAATTTCGATAAAATAGGCAAATTTGGGTGTGAGGATGCATGCAATTAGATAGGTGGAGATGAATGGATTAAGTGCCTTTGATCATTATTGCATCCCACACAATATTGAAGGTAATCTTTTTAATTGTATTTGTAAATAAATAAATATATTGTGTTGAAGATGATGATCTATATCAGCAATCTTCACACTCTTCTAAAGCACTTAGCAATCGACTAACAATGATTGAAGAAGAATCAAGAACAAGAAAAATGAAAGTATGTGTGTGTGTGTGTTCTAATCTGTAAAAAACACCAGATGTATAGTGGTTCGCCTTATTAACCAAGCCTACATCCACTCTAGAGAGAGATCTTTATTGCTTGAACAAGTATGAATGAATTACAACGCACACATGCATGGATTTCAGCATTTATATACACCATGCAATATTAACAAAGTTACAGGACCACTTCGTGTAACTACTTTGCAGCTGGATTATCAATCAGTTAGATCGAATCTTTCAGTTTGCAACTGAATCCATCACACACCCTGTATGACAGGCTACACATCCATGTGTAGAACCTTCCATTCCACGCGCATATGACACGTGTATAACCGCCACAAAGTACCCTGGTCCCCACCTGTGCACATGAGCTCATTTCAGCTCAATATTAGCAGACTTCTCAATGTTCTTGCTGCTGTAACCGTTTTAAACTTACAACACCACTGAGCATGAGTTTAATCATACACTTAACACTCATTAATGTTGATCAAGCACAAGGAATGAAGTTTTCCATCTCAAATCTCCACCTAAAACTTCATACTAAAGCATTACCAATCTCATCCCTTATTTCACTGTTTTGTCAAGGCAGTAAACTTGAACACTGCTTTTGTGAGAGCAGCTAAACTCTTCACTGATATACTCAGCACACATTAATAAGACTCTTACATAGTTCAAATTTTGAACTAGGCAAGGCCTTAGTAAGAAAATCAGCTGGATTCTTGGCTGTTTCAATCTTCTTGACAACAACTTTTCCATCTTCCACCAAATCTCTAACAAAATACATCCTTACATCTATGTGCTTTGTCCTCTCATGATATCCCTGATGTCTTGACAAATGTATAGCACTGGAATTATCACAATGTAACAGTACTGATCCTTGTATCACTCCAAATTCAGACAAAATTCCTTGTAGCCATAAGCCTTCTTTTACTGCCTCTGTGAGTGAAATGAACTCAGCTTCAGTTGTAGACAACGCTACCACTGACTGATGTGTTGATCTCCAACTGATAGCTGTGCCAAACAAACAAAATACATAGCCTGACAATGACTTCCTTGTGTCTAAATTAGCAGCATAATCAGCATCCACATAACCTGCAAGAAACTCAATGTTAGAAGTAAACTTATTGAAATACAAACCTGTTGTCAAGCTGTCTCTGATGTATCTCTGAATCCACTTAACAGCCTCCAGTGATCCCTGTCTGGATTCCCCATAAACCTGCTTACCAAACTCATTGCATGAGCTAAATCTGGCCTGCAACATACCATTGCACACATGAGACTGCCAACTGCATTAGCATATGGTATCCTTTCCATTTCTAATATCTCTGCACTTGTTTTAGCTGTTTGCTGAGCTGACAGACTCATCCCTTGCTTTACAGGTGTAGTAACAGCTTTACTCTGATCCATATTGTACCTCTTGAGCACTTTCTCTAAGTAAGAACTCTGATGCAACACTATAGAACCTGCTGATCTATCTCTATTGATCTCCATGCCTAACATAACAGTAGCTTCACCCAAATCTTTCATATCAAATTCTGATTTTAACATCTCCTTCACCACTGTGATACCTTCCATAGACTTGCAAGCAATTAAAATATCATCAACATATAATAACAAGAAAGTGTACCATTCACTGTCCTATTTAATGTATACACAACTGTCAAACTTGCTTCTCTCAAAACCACACTTGATAATATACTCATCAAATCTGAGATATCATCTCCTTGGACTTTGTTTCAATCCATAAAGGGATTTTAAAAGTAAACAAGCCTTACTGGTTGGTAATTGAACTGAAACTCCATCTGGAACTGTCATATAGATTTTCTCCTCTAAATTACCATGAAGTAATGCTGTAGTCACATCCATCTGATGCAATTCTAGATTAAACTGAGCAACTAAAGCCAACAAAATCCTAATGGAACAGTGTTTCACAACTGGTGAAAAAATCTCAGTGTAATCAACACCCTCTCTCTGAGAGAATCCTCTAGCAACTAGTCTTGCTTTGAACCTGATTCCATCTGTTCTCTCTGGTGAGACCTTCTTCTTGTAAATCCATTTGCAACTTACTAACTTCTGATGCTTTGGTCTCTGAACAACTTTCCATGTCTGATTCTTCTCTAAAGAAAGCAACTCTTCTTGCATAGCAGCACTCCACTTAGCATTATCCTTACTATTCATTGCTTCCTGATAGTTTCTAGGTTCATATGAATCTATATCCTCTGCAGAATACAGTGCAAATGATACAATATCAGCTTCTGCAAACCTTGCTGGAGTTTTAATAACCCTCATCTGCCTATCTCTTGCTAGCTGATAACTGTTAAGTAACTCCTCAATATCAGATGTAATCTGATCATCTTTTGTTGGTGAATCAGTACCTTCTTGAACTGATTCTTCCTCAGTTCTTGACTGATCCTCCTGAGACTTCTTCATAAACTCCACCTCAAGCTCAGCCTTATTCTTCTGATTTTGAACTAGAGGTTTCAGTGGCATGACATCCTCATTAAATGTAACATCTCTATTTAGTATAAACTTCTTACTCTCAATGCACCATAATCTGTAAGCTTTAACACCTTTAGGATATCCAATCATGACACATCTGATAGCTCTTGGAGCTAGTTTATCTTGCTTGATGTGTGCATAAGCTAGACAACCAATTACTTTCAGTCTTGAATAGTTAGCAACTTTTCCAGTCCACACTTCTTGAGGTGTTTTAAATTTCAAAGGTGCTGATGGACTCCTATTGATAAGAAAAGCTACTGTACTAACCAACTCCCCCCAAAAATCTTTGGAAAGACCAGAACTACTCAAGATACACCTTACTCTCTCAAGTAAAGTCTGATTTAACCTCTCTGCCACACCATTTTGTTGTGGTGTTCCTGGTACTGTCTTATGCCTTATGATTCCCCTATCCTTACAGAACTTATTGAATTCATCAGAGCAATATTCAAGTCCATTATCAGTTCTTAGTATCTTAATTTTGCTACAGCAAGTATTCTCAACCTCAGTTAACCAGTTCTTGAAAGTAATGAAAGCAGCATCTTTGGTTTTCAGTATATATATCCATATCTTTCTACTATAATCATCAATAAATGAAATGAAATACCTGCCTCCACCTTTTGTTAGTGTTCTTGCAGGTCCCCATAGGTCTGAATGGACATAATCAAGTCTGGATTTGCTTGTATGTTCACCAATGCCAAACTTAAGTCTCTTAGCTTTCCCAAAAATGCAATCCTCACATTGATTAAGCTTGTCTGTTGAACTGATGTTGATGGCTCTCTGTCTTGCTAATTCATGTAGTCCTTTCTCACTCATATGAGCCAATCTACCATGCCACATATGAATTTCATCATTTCTTGTAGTGACATAGTTTTGTCCAGTCACTGTATGGCCATCAAGAAAGTACAATCCATCCTTCCTGATTCCTCTCATCACTTCACATTCCCCTTTCTCTACAATGAGTATACCTGCTTTTGATCTATACTCATAGTCTGAAGCATCTAAGATTCCTAATGAAATCAAGTTTCTTTTGAGTTCTGGAACATACCTCACACCTGTCAAAGTCCTGACAGTTCCATCATGCATCCTCAATATAATTGATCCAATGCCTCTGATTTTACATGTGTGATCATTCCCTAACAACACTGATCCATCATTCTGGAGCTTAAGATCAGTAAACCAATGTTTCATAGGAGACATGTGAAATGTACATCCTGAATCTAAGATCCTATCCATGGATCTTCTTGATGAATCAACTAGCAATGCCTCAGGATAAGCAACAACCTGATTCTGATCATTTGTTACCTGATTTACCTGCACTCTTTGTTGGCCATCTTTATCAGCTTCTTGTTTCCTTTTCCTTTCATTCTTAAACTTGTAACAGTTCTTCTTATAGTGGCCTGGCTCATGACAGTGAAAGCACTTTCTAACTTCCTTACCAGATCCAGGATAAACATTCCTGTTTGCTTGTTTCTTTTAATCAGAACTGCCCCTTTTGTTGTACTTTTTGCCATGATCATTTCTTTTAACCATTAAGCCCTCCCCTGATGTTTCATGATCATCAGAAACCTTCTGAAACTCCTTAGTCTTCAGAGCTATTTCAACCTCCTCAAGACTGATAGTTTCTCTATTTCCAAACAGGAGTGTATCCTTGAAGCTCTCAAATGACTTTGGAAGTGCTGATAACAACTTTGAGGCCTTATCTTCTGTTTCAATAGTAGCATTAACATTTTCCAGATCATCTAATATCTTATTAAACTCATCAAGTTGCACCAAGACTGATCTATCTTCATCCATCTTAAATGAATAGAACTTCTGCTTTAGATATAAACGGTTAGCAAGTGACTTTACCATGTATAGATCTTCAAGCTTCTTCCATACTGCCCTTGCAGAAGTCTCCTTCTGTACCTCCCTTAGAGCCTTATCACCAAGGCACAACACAATGGCACTTAAGGCTCTTTCTTGTATATCAGCTTCTGCAGTGGCTTCAATGGATGATTGTGCAGTTGCTTCAGTGATTGGAGGCTTCTCCTTAATAGCATCTGCCAAACCTTGTTGTACCAGAATAGCTTTCATCTTGATCTTCCATAATCCAAAGTCAGATTTCTCTGTGAATTTCTCAATATCAAACTTGGTTGCAACCATGGTGTGAACCTCCTTTTAACTGCTTCTGATTTCTTGTGTTGATTGCAGATCTGTGATTTCAGTTTCCCACAGACGGCGCCACTTGTTGAAGATGATGATCTATATAAGCAATCTTCACACTCTTCTAAAGCACTTAGCAATCGACTAACAATGATTGAAGAAGAATCAAGAACAAGAAAAATGAAAGTATGTGTGTGTGTGTGTTCTAATCTGTAAAAAACACCAGATGTATAGTGGTTCGGCTTATTAACCAAGCCTACATCCACTCTAGAGAGAGATCTTTATTGCTTGAACAAGTATGAATGAATTACAACGCACACATGCATGGATTTCAGCATTTATATACACCATGCAATATTAACAAAGTTACAGGACCACTTCGTGTAACTACTTTGCAGCTGGATTATCAATCAGTTAGATCGAATCTTTCAGTTTGCAACTGACTCCATCACACACCCTGTATGACAGGCTACACATCCATGTGTAGAACCTTCCATTCCACGCGCATATGACACGTGTATAACCGCCACAAAGTACCCTGGTCCCCACCTGTGCACATGAGCTCATTTCAGCTCAATTTTAGCAGACTTCTCAATGTTCTTGCTGCTGTAACCGTTTTCAACTTACAACACCACTGAGCATGAGTTTAATCATACACTTAACACTCCTTAATGTTGATCAAGCACAAGGAATGAAGTTTTCCATCTCATATTGTATAACTCATATGATCAAAGATACCAACATTTGTATAACTCATATAATTATTTCACATTTAAAACTTCTCAAAGTCTTGTAATTTGGTTTAGATAAAGAAAAATTTAAAATAAACTTCATTAAATTTAATTCATAAATCGATTGAATAAGTATGCAAGTTATAAACGATTACGTGATAAATTAAATAGTAATCACATGTAAAATTCCTCATGATTACATCAGTGTAACCTTTGCCAAACATGACTTAAAGATATTTTGATGTAATGATGTTATACAGTAATTCGCTTTTGCTCACACATGGCAAAAGTGATTATTTTCGATTGATGATTATGGGATTCTCAGATGGTCGAGAAGATACTTATGAATTTAGGAGTCATTATGAATTTATGATTGATAATATTGATGATTAATTTTATGCTAATTAACTTCACAAATTACACTATCCCTCTATTAGACAATGTAACAAAAACAAAATGTAAAACTAGATTTTAGTGGTTGACGCTATGGGATGCATTCACATAAATAATATTGAGGTATATTAATTTATATCCATAATACTACTATATATTATGTTTTTTTTCCCATAATATTAAAAAAAATAATTAAAAATGAAGCTTTAAATTCTTTGCATGAAGAACAAATTGGAGAGGCTTCATGATCTCAATCATATCAAGAGTAACACCAACAAGCTACAATATTTGGGCAAACAGATAAATAAATAGATAATACTCCCTTTTCTTAGTAATTACAATTTTATTCCAATAATAATGGTATGATAATTAGAAAAATTCATGAAGAGCAACTCATCTCATGTTAATATGGGAAGACAAAAAATAAAAAAGCCTTTAATTAATTAAAGAGAAATAGTTTTTATTTTAAAATATAAGTGTTTATAAATATGCAACCTCAAAGGTAAAAAATATAGAAGGTTGACTAATCACAGACAGTTCGAAGCTGTGATTACACTGTGGATTTTGCACAATCATTCTTATTTCTAAATCAAATACAATAGAATTGGATCCTACAATAATATTTACTAATATATTGTACTAATGAATCATGAAAATTTAAAGAGAAATCCTTGCAGGAAGCTGCATTGGTATCCAAGTTGCTCGACTGCTAAAACGGATCAGCTCGATTTGGTGATAGAGTTGTGTTTATGGCGAACGATGGAGGTGTGTTTTTGTTTGTTTCTTGTCAACAGAGCAGACCAATTAATTTCAATGATAAAACCTAAATGTTGATGAAAATTTAGATGTATAATTGGTGAGTTGTGTCTTATAGATGAAGTTCACTAGATGGTAAATGGTGGGGTTGTGATGGTAAGAAGATGTTTTGTTGGTCCAGTGCAGCAGTAGAGCTCTCCAGTAAATCCTGCATGCATGTTAATGTTAATTAATAAGAATAATACTAATAATAATCAATTAATCAATAAAATAGTATAAGAATATAATTAATAAAATGAAAATAAAGAATTAATTACTTTGATGAAAGAAGTGGAGGGGTGTGGAGGGAGCAAAGAAGAGTAGAGATCTGAGGAAGAGTGGAAATGGTGAAAAGCTGCTTCATCATTGTTTGGACATCCTTCCACTGTTTGACCATTCTCATTCCCACTTAATGTTTGAGAAACTGACTCATATACAGTTGCTGTTGGTGAATGCTTCCTTTAACATCATAATATATAATTTATCCATTAATTATAATTATAATTAAAATAAAAGCAGCAGAACAATCAATCTTCTTTCCCTTTAAGATGAAGAATTAACTAAGAAAGAAAATGGAAAAGAAAAAAAAAATTCTTGAAAAATGTTGTACTCCACCATTAGGAGGCCTCACCGTCCCTACTTTGGGGGCCGATGGAGGAGGCAAATTGTAAGGTGTGCCTTAAATGACTTATAGAGAGGGTTTACAAGGACTAAATTCATACCAAAGGTAGGATTCGAACCCTCACTCTGCAGCTGTCAGCTCAGTTAGAAAACCTTTTTATCTTTCCCTCTGAGCCTCTACTAGCTATTCTTCCATTGGATTAATCATGTTTAATGTTTATATTTAGGATGTACTCTCTCCATCCCACCGAAAGATCCTCATTTTACTATATTGGACGTCCTATTCAAAGGTCCACATTTTTCCCTTTTAGTATAAGGTCTCCACATATGGCCCACCACTCACTACTAATACAACTATACACCACACATAAAATAATAATACTCCTTAATCTACGCATAAAAAGTAAATAAAGACCTTTGCCTGAGACGGAGAGAGTAGAATATTTATGATCTTTTCAACTCGTAGATAAGGAGGGTTGAGTAGGTGTTACCTTAGTGTAGCAGAAGAGGCATCAGATCCAAAGTTGATATGATCATTAATAGTATTGTTTAAATGATGATGATCATCGTTCTCCAGCAAGGCTTCTGCTCCATGTGCTTCCGCCTCACTTATGTACTGAACCACCGTATTTATTTGCTTTTCAAAATTCACAATATATACCATCATTAATTAATATCTCAATTCTTCTTTAAATTAACTCCAAATAATCAACTAATTATATAGTAGATTAATTGTTACCTGTATGGTGTCCTCATAACTTGATTGCTGCCCCACTTTGCTGACCAGGAATTTCTGTATATATATGTGATATAAATAAAACAATTTCACAATTTTGAATTAATAATTAATTAATTAATTAACCTTTCTTTGTGTGACACGTCTTAGTGCTTCCACAAGTCGCACCTCGCACGATTGAAATTCTGCTAAAGATGTAAACTTGTCTGAATCTGGTTCAAATACTCTGTCAATAAATT
Organism: Pogostemon cablin; assembly: GCA_023678885.1. Classification (NCBI taxonomy): domain Eukaryota; kingdom Viridiplantae; phylum Streptophyta; class Magnoliopsida; order Lamiales; family Lamiaceae; genus Pogostemon; species Pogostemon cablin. Next base: position 3,697,800 of record CM042993.1, on the reverse strand, counting down.
ACAAATTAAGTATATCTACTGTTGATTACTAATTTAATAATAACAGTTTAGATGCCTACCTAAGTTGTTCTTCAGCGCTCTCAACTTGATTTTGCAAATCTAAAATCTCCTTTTGTATTTCCTGTAAAATGTTACCAAATATTTTTATATGTGCTGACTGCTTAAATAAATAAAATGTAGTATGTTTTAATTAAGGCTTAAATAATCATTTTAATTACCTCGGTATCAGAGCCAGGAGTTGCAGCACTGGTCAAAATGTTAAAATATTTTAATTAATGCTACTCAAAAGGAGGAAAAAAAAACTCTCTTCCTTTTTAATTTAAAAATTATAATAATAATTACATGAATGGAAACACCTGTTTAATTTTTGTATTCCATTATCAGATTCCGTTAATTAAAAAAAAAATTGAGGGAAGAAGAGAGTGTGTATATGAAATTTCTTTTTTTTTTTTAAAGTTAAAGCAAGGTGTTTGAATTATGAAATAAGAAAAATAAAACAGATGATTCCATTGGAAGGGGACTGATAAATGTACTGTAAACTATTTTATGAAGAATTTATTGGATAAAATTTTAATAAAACGTTATAACTAATTATAAAAGTGTAAAATGATTTCACGTGTGATGGTGTGACACTATTGCCCTGGAACTAATTAAGTTAGAATCAAGGAATTAAATTGTGGAGAAATTACCTTTGCATAGCAAGCTCCTTATCGGTTTTAATTTTGGTTAAAGTGTTCACTATTTGCTGCATGGAATATCATATCATTACATGTAATTTAACTGCATCGATTTGATGAATGTGTCAATAAACAAACATACCTCTCTATTTGCAATTATCCTGAAAAAAAAAAACAAAAGTTATGAGGAAATACTAATATAAAGAAGACTAAAAATAAATTAAGTAGAAATTAAGGAATACCCTCCTCTATCTCGATCGGAGAGATTAATATAACGATATATCACATCTTCCACCCTAATATCATTAAAAAAACGATCAATTTCGAAATCAAAAGGAGTAATCTAACATGATTAATTAATTACGATTAAATTTATTTAAAAATGTAACCTTTTCCGACCAGAGAAATGGCTGAGGCGACCGGAGGGAGAGAGCATGATGAGAGTTAGGTCAATATCACAAAGAACTGCAATCTCATAAGCTTTTTTTATGAGGCCATATCGACGTTTAGAGAACGTGACTTGAAGATTCGTTGTGTTCTCTATTTTCTTGATTGGAAGTTTGCTTCGTCCCATTTTGATTTTGTTCTCAATGTTATTGTAACAATTGAAATGTGACGAACGGGAGATGGGTTTAGGGGGGTGAAATTAATGAGGTTGGCAAAGGGGAGATTGGGGGTGAAAAGGGTGAATGTATAGTTGTTGAGGAATGGAAGGTTGGTAGGAAGAAGAGGTCATAGGTATGGTTAGAAGAGTTTGTTATGGTAAAAACTAGTTTTCACCGTAGCATGAAGAGTGGAGAGATTGGTAAAACTATGCTCCAATTTTACGACATTCACTCTCTTTTTTCCAAGTAATCGTCTCACTATTTCACCCTAGTATGTAATGCATATCTAATTATTGTTTCGATTCGTGTATCTCTTGCTATAAATTATTGGTGTTATTCTATGAATTATTGAATGAATTGACACGTAGGATATAGACAAAATTTATATTATTAAAAGAAAACATTAATACTAAAAAAATTATTTAGACTCATACATGTCAATCAATATTTAATCGCATATAGTAAAATATGTAATACGGAAATTTAACAGAACATCTGATGCCGCTCAACTGGTACCCGTACACTCGAATTTTACTATGTGGAACACTCTCTAAAACGTAATATATTGTCATTAGATTGATGATTATTACTCTTTTAATAATAAATATTACTATTATTAAATTTATGTGTGTTGTGGAATACTCTTTAAAATGTAATATATTGTCCTTTAGATGATGATTATTATTCTTTCAATAATAAATATTACTCTTATTAAAATTATTTGATGTTGTAAAATTTTTATAGTTTTGTTTAGATAGTACTCTCTCCTATTTTTTTTATATGTCTTTTTCAAGGTATGCACACAGGAATTAAGAAAAAAAAATTACTCAAATTAATCCAATGATAGATGACAGATTTAAGATTTTACATTATCAATATACATGGAATACCTCTGTCATTAAAATTAATTTCATCTCCCACCAAAATGTATATTTTGTTTCTTCTGATATCATAACACGGTGGTAAAAAATTAAAATAAATGAAGAGATTTCAATTAATATTGAAGTTAATATTAGAGAAAAAAAATTAGCATCTCCCACCAAAAACTATTTTAATTCTTTCTTCCATAACCAAATAAACTAGTACAGTTGCAAATATTTTTAAGAAATCTGATTTTATTTTATCATGATTATTCATATTGGGACCCTGTCAAATTAAAAAAAAAAAAGATAAATTAATAAATCAAAGTGAATTCTATACATCTAAAAACAATTATGTTTAAGTAAAACGTACAATTATGTTTAAGTAAAACGTATATAAAAAAAAGTGATACAATATATTATATGTAAAAATTAAACCTATAAAATAAAATGAATATATAGTTGCTAAATTTAAAAAAGATTTTTTTAAAGAAAATATTAATATTGATATGAAGAAACAAATACAAATACAAAATTTTCAACTAATATTAATATTTTATTCTCCCACTCCAATACAAGATATAATATATAAATGAAAAATCAAGCGTAAGATGAGAAATTCATGCAGAGTTGTATGGTAATTTTTTATCGTCCAATACTCAACTCCGATGTTAGATATGTAGATGAAAATTTTATACAAGGGCGGGTATTCGCACCCCAAAAATGCTAAATGAACCCAAAAAAAATTAAACTAAAATATTTATGGATAAGACTATTATAACCTTTAAATTAAATATGTTAAATATATTTTTCCTTAAGTTACATAATATATTTATTAATTTTCATTAATTGAAAAAGGAAGAATTGAAAATTTTATCATTTTCGTTCCTTCATCTTCGTTCTTCTTCTTCTGGGCAGTCGACTTTCATCATCTTTAGATAGTGAATACATCTTCTCCTCCCTAATTATTTTCGCAAGCCCAAAAATGATGTTTCTTTCTGTAAATAATAATAAATATTACTCCCTCTGTCCCATACTTATATTCACACTTTTTGTTTTCGTCCGTCCCACATTTATGTTCACCATCCAAAAAAGGAAACTTCACATTAACCAACAACCTCAAAAGTTATCTTAATTTCAAAAATACCACTCTCACCTAACATACATAACATACTTTATAATTTATTTATTACCTAAAAATACCATAATACTCCTAAAAAGTTAATAAAGTTGGTCAAAAAGCAACTTCTCTTAAACTCCGTATCTACAGTATCAATGAACTTAACTATGGGACGGAGGGAGTATTTATTAATTATTAATTTTCACATATGAAAATCCATGTGGCGCTGCATGCATGAGGGAGTTATGAAACTCCTGCAGTTTTATATCTGTTTACTAACGTTGAGTTTTGGATAAAAAGAAAATTACGTAGGCATGCCAAGCACACGCAACGCAGAACAGTTCTGAGGATTCGCTCTCGCTGTTTACTTCTCCAATATTCTTCATCCATTCTTAATACAAATTCGTGGCGATTAATCCTTCAACCCAGTATTGTGTTGAAGATTGGATCCAGAGACATCAACGTGAGTGTCAATCGGTTCTTGTTTTTCCTTCCACTGCAACACAATCCATCGGTGAGAGGTAAGAGATTCTTCTCCATGCATGTTGAGGATTGTGTGTTTCCAACATTGGTATCAGAGCCAATGATTGGTACTTCGTTTTTCTCTGGAATTCATGCGTTTAGTATTCTGCTTTTATGATTTTAAAAATTCTCACATGGATTTTGTTTGAAGTTATATAATTGGTATATTGTGTGACTTTAATGGGTTATTTATGTGAGTATTAGGCAGATTATGCTCTTTTGAGTGGCTATGAATACATGACGTTGTGATTCACCGTATAACTTGAAAGTGTGATTTTTTTGTCATTTTTTTGTGCAAGCAAAATCATGTTTTATTTATACTACTGGATAGGTCTCGTCGAGAGGAGTTCGTCAGTATTTTTTGTGTATTTTTTGGCCTTCTAAAACTCCAGTTATGTTTTTTTGAAGCTTTTCTCGAAATTGGGCTAAATTTGCAAACTTGCAGTAACTTCAGGGGTGATTTTTTAAAAATTAGAAACTGTTGAGGGACTTTTCTGTAATTATTCATAACTGATATTGAATTGGGTCGCGCCGGGTCTAAAGAGGCGGACCGTTTCAGACCCGGTGGAGTCGGGTCGGGCCAGCGGGTCAACCCGTGACCGAACCACCGGAGGACAGGCGGCCTGCGAGAGGCGCGTGACGGCCACGCTTCGGTAATGGCAGTACCGGTGACGGCACGTGAAGCCCACGCATCGGGAGCCAACAGTGGCGCGTGGGTACCACGCGCCGCAGACACAGTCTTTGGAGGTGGCGCTTGTGTTACACGCACTGGACTTCAGCCTACCGGTAGCAGTGCGTGGCGGCGCGTGGGAGCACGTGAAGGCGCGTGGGTGGCACGTGGCGGCTCCAGTCGGTGCGTGGGTGGCGCGTGGCGGCTCCAGTCGGTGATGAGTGATATTTTCACCTAGAATTTAGTGTCTTTTTATATGTGTTTTCGTATTATTTTATCCGTATTTTATGTGTTATTTGGTTGTGTTTTGTGTTTTCATGGAAATGTATGTGAATGAGCGGATCTCAATTTGGAGTTGAAACGAGGAAGAACGAGCCAAAACAGTGAAGGAATCAGGGCAGCAGCAACACGACTGGCCGTGTCGGTGGCATGAGCCGTGTCGCAGTGCACGACTCGTGTAGCTAACACGGGCCTGTCCAGAATGGTCGTGCGGCAACATCTATTCATCCAACACGACCACCACTTGGCCATGTTGCGGAGCTCGACTCGTGTTGCAGCACACGACCCGTGTAGCCAACACGGGCCTGTAAGCGATGGCCGTGCGGGAGCATCAGTTCACGCAACACGGGCACCTTATGACCGTGTTGCGCCACACGACTCGTGTCGTGTCAGGGATCAGAAAAATTCAAAATCCTTCTAGAAGCTTGTCAAGGAGTATAAATACCCCTCCATTCAGATTTTTTGAAAAAGATCCGATTTCCACCCCTTCCACACACACCTCACACACCATTTCCTCCATTCTTCACCTTCACCTTCATCCATTCTTTATCCTTTGGATCTTCCTTCATCCAACCATCAAATCCTTCATCCAAGTTGCTAGAGAAGCAAGGAAGAGAGGTGAATTGCAAGGGGGAAGAAGAAGATCACCATTGGAGACATCCAAGGGAGTTTTCATCTAAACTTTGTATTGAAACCAATTGTTTATCATGTTTTGTAAGGAATTTAATGTCTATTTTAATTTTCTTATGGATATGAGAGGCTAATCTCCCTTGTGAGATTAGCAATATGAATTGTGTTGGATAATTTTTGGTATTTTGCAATTGAATGATTATGTTGATTGGGTTAATTGATTTTCTATCATTGATGCTTTAGATCTTGAGGTTTATGATGATTTGTGTGTTTAATTGTTTTAAGCATGTGATTAGATTGAGAAGTCAATTGCATATTTAGGATAATTAAGTGAATCATTTCATCAAACACTTCATGTGCATTATAGATTGTGAAGAGATTGAGAAGTCCTTCATAGTTTAGAACCCTTTGATAGAACATATCATTTATTAGATTGAGAAGTCAATAGATTATGTGAAGGGACTCTCATTTCAAGCTTAGTACCTAGTTGGAATTGTTTGAGTGAGAACCAATCCAATGAATGTCATTCCATATCCTATTCATTCCGAGAGGGAGTTTAGGTGATCTTAGTGTTGGCCCTTAGCCTTTTACCCATGACACATATGAATTCATTGCATGATACCTAGATTTTCCATGCTTTAAGTATTGTTAATCTCATCTCTATCTACTTGGCTCATTCATCCATCTTCCATTCATCTATCCTTTTATTTTATTGTCATTTCTTGATTATCTCCCCTTCTCGTTCATCTCTATAATACTATGACAAACACGAGATCGCTTAGACCCTAGTACCTTCCTCCCTGTGGTTCGATAATTTCTTTAATTGGTCATGCCCACTAAACTATGGCTAATCAAAGTCGGCATGTGGTGGCGCATGGCAGCGTTTTACGATGTCTGTCCAATGTTTTCTGACGTGTTTCGATGTGTGGAGTCCAATGGTGATATTTTCGAGAGCGTTTGACGTCATCTTTAGTGTGTATGTGTGGTTTTACTTCATTTAGTGTCATATTTGTTGAATACGAACTCATGGGGTGTCTATTTGGTTGCAATATTTGGTGATAATGCACCTTAATATGTCATTTGATTGTAAATTCATGGTGTTGAGTGTTGTAATAATTGTTCAAACTCCTGTAGCCTATGAAAGTGGGAGCCAAAGAGAGTTGAACTGATTCACTTGTGAATATGCCTATTGCATCTTGAAAAATTGTTTCCATATGCATTATATGGAGAGGAAATTCATGTGATATAGTTTGACTAACACTGTTGTGTTTTGTTTTGGTTGCTCATTTTCTCGTAGGCATGGCATCAAGGATAAGAACAGTTTCAACAAGGGACATCAGGACCAAACATAAAGTCCTTAATGAATTTTTAAACTACAAAATGAAGCCACAACACAACATTAGGGACCACTTGTTGGAACTGTTTGAACGCTACAACCATTTGTTGTTCTTAATCAATAAGAAGCTTCACCGTACTAGTGTGTATAATCAGATTTCGTGTCCTGAGACCTGGGCTAACACTTTACCTTCTTATTTACAAAAGGAGTTTTGGGCTCGAATGAAGACTTATAATGTGGAGCCACATGATCGTCAATTGATGTTTGATTTGATGATTGCTTCTTTAGAAGAAGATAAAAGACAAGCACTAAGAAGATAAAAGACAAGCACTAAGATCAACTTGCTTCAGTATGTGTGGGTTTCGACGATCTGATTTTCTAAGACTGAAAAGTCGAAAAAATGATCAGATTAAGATTCCTCTTGCAGATCCTTTGGCACGAGCTATCTATAGTGTGGGGACTAGAGATTTTGATTATGGTCGTTATTTTGAATCAAGTGACGAATATAGAGGTTCTATCTGTAGATATCCTTAATTGTATTTTCTAATTGAAAACTCAAGGAGTTCATTAGAATTTATGTGTTGTCGGACTTGATTTATTTACAATGATGGATGATTGTTAATGTTCTATTTATTAGTGGCTGTTCAATATTATTGTTGATTACTTGAACATGAAATGTGTTTTACATTTTGAAATAAGTATCTAGTATTATGACACTTGATGAGATTGATGATTAGTAGTCTCTGAGCAATTTTTCGAGATTAAGTCTTGTGTTATTGATTGAGATGTTTTTATTTAGCTTAACATAAAAATTTGATAAAACATTATTAACATATTGAATCACTCTAATCTCTAATAAAGATCATGCATCGAAATCAATTGTCGCTGAGTTAAACAAAGAAGAAAAATTCAATGGTGATAACTATGACACATGGCGTCATAAGATTTGGTACGTGTTGGATGAACAAGATGCATTGGATGCTATAAACCAAGTCATGGTTGATCCAGGTGCGGAAAATTGAACTCAAGGGAGACATGATCAAGATGCATGCCAGGCATGGAAAAAGAAAAATTCCGTTGCACGTGGTATCCTTGTAAGCTCTGTAATCGATTCGATGATTCATGAATGTGAGCAACACCCTACTGCACATGATATCTGGGTGTATCTGCGTGAGAAGTATGGTGGTACATCGGTTACAAGGCTTAGGCAGCTGACTATTAAGTTTGATACATACAAGAAGAAACCCGATCATAACATTAGACAACATCTCAAGGAGATGTCTAATATGATAATCGAGCTTAAAACTGCTGGTCACATTCTCTCTGATGAGCAACAAATCCAAGCACTGATCCGCTCTTTACCTGATCGTTGGGAATATCTGAAGGTTAACTTGACTCACAATGAAAGCATTAAAACTTTCAACAATGCTGCTCGTCATGTTGAGTTAGAAAATGAGAGGCTCGGAGCCTCAAAGCCAACTTCTGGGGCCTTCTATGCCGGTTCTACTTTAAAAGGAGCTTCGGGCTTCAAAAGGAAGAGGATTTGGAAGAAGGACAAGAAGGGTGAACGATCTGATGGTGAGAAGCATGACAACAACCCAGCGACCAAAACTGATGAACAGAAGAAGAAAAAGAAGCATAACAAAAAGAATAAGAAGGATAAGAGCAAAATGCCATGTTTCAATTGTGGAAAGCTTGGTCACTTTGCACATGAATGTCCTGAGCCCAAGAGGGACAAGGTAGATTCATCTTATTCTATTTCGTGTGAAATTAATATCTCAAGTATTGTCTTGCTAACTGATTCTTATCCATTGTGGATTATAGACTCAGGAGAAACGGACCATGTGACGAGAGACATGGGAGCTTTTATAGATTTCCGTCGTGTTCCAAAGGGGACTAGGTGGATATATGTGGGAAACAATGGTCGAGTCGAAGTCAAAGGACTTTGGACTTGCAAACTGGACCTTGACAACGGTCGGGCCTTTATTCTACATGATGTTCTCTATGCTCCAGAAATCACGCGGAATCTTATCTTTGTTTCAGTTTTAGTTAATTTGGGTTATGATGTATTATTTACTAGAAATACTGTGGTAATTAGCATTGATGGTACTTGTTATGTATCTGGACATATGAATGATGGTTTTATGGTTTTAAATTGTAATAGAATAACTTTTAGTTATTATAATGACTATTCATATTTACTAAATGCTTGTTCTTTTAGTAATGCAAATGTGAATGATAATATTTGGCATGCTAGATTGGGTCATATTAGGCAAGATAGGATGAATAGACTTGTAAAAGAAAGATTATTGAGTCTTTCTTCAAAAGTTGAATTATCCAAATGCAACATTGTCTTGCTGGAAAGATGACTAGAAAACCGTTTGGTAAAGCCATTAGAGTTGAATCTCCATTAGAAGTAAACCATTCTGATATATGTGGTCCTATAAATGTGAGAGCACGACATGTAGCTCATTATTTCATTACTTTCATTGATGATTATTCACGTTTTAGATATGTCTATTTGATATCTCATAAGTCTGAAGCATTAGATTGTTTTAGACGATTCTTGAGTGAAGTTGAAAATCAAAAGGACAAATCTATCAAAGTTTTAAGAACTGATAGAGGACGTGAATATCTATCAGAATAATTCAAGAAATTTTGTAATGAAAAGGGTATAATCTGACCATTAACCATTCCTTATACTCCTCAACAAAATGGTGTTGCTGAAAGAAGGAATATAACTTTGTTGGAAATGGTGAGACCCATGATGGCATAAGCTAATTTACCGATCTCTTTTTGGGGAGATGCATTACTCACGACAGCTTATGTGCTTAATCGAGTGCCTTCCAAATCAGTGGTTTCGACTCCATGTGAACTTTGGACGGGTAGAAAACCTGAACTAAGTAATCTTAGAGCTTGGGGATCAGCAGCTTACGTACATAATTCATCAAGTCAGTATGGAAAGTTGGGTCCCAGAGGAAAGAAGTGTATCTTCATAAAATACTGTGAACATTCTAAGGGTTACGTGTTCATAGGAGATCAAGATGGGAGTTTAACTAAGACAGAATCTCGTAATGCTCATTTTCTGGAAATGAAATTTCCTAATAGAGGGGGCATCAGGGATGCCGAACCTATTTTCAAGATGGTAGAAAACCAATATCTACAAGATCCAAGTGGGAGTAGTAGTTCAGCTGATGGTGTGGATCTTGATAGATATTTGCCAATTGAGGATCAAACGATTCCCAATGAGAGCATTTTGTCTACAGAAAATCATCAACAACTATCTCGGAAAAGTTCTAGGAAACATATGCCCAAAAGGCATTATGATATTGAAGGACATGCCTTCTTTGTTTCACTAGAAAATGAAGATGTTTATCCTGTTGATGAGGAAGAGCCTAGAAATGTAAAAGAAGCTCTGACTTGTCCGGTAAAGGAGAAATGGATGAAAGCAATAAAAGAGGAGATGGAGTCTATAAAGTCAAATCAAATTTGGAAACTTGTAGATCTTCCAAAGGGACGAAAGGCTATTGGGAATAAATGGATTCTCAAAATCAAAAGAAAGTCTGATGGCTCAATAGAGAGGTATAAGGCTCGCTTGGTGGCAAAAGGTTATACTCAACAAGAGGGTATAGACTACGAAGAAACCTTTTCACCTGTAGTGAGGTTTGTCTCGATTCGTCTACTATTGGCTATAGTGGCTAGTATGGATTTAGAATTACACCAAATGGATGTTAAGACCACATTTCTCAATGGAGAATTAGAGGAAGAAATCTACATGCAACAGCCTGTAGGATTTATTCTTCGAGGTCAAGAGGATAAAATTTGTAGATTGAAGAAGTTGATCTACGGACTCAAACAATCCTCTAGACAGTGGTATTTGAGGTTCACACTACGATTATCTCATATAACTTCGTTATGATAAACGAAGACCATTGTGTTTACGTTAAACAATCCAATGGTAGTTTTGTGATTCTATCCTTGTATGTGGATGACATACTACTAGTGGGTAATAGCAAAGAGTATCTTGAAACCATTAAAAGATGGTTATCTTCAAACTTTGAAATGAAAGATATGGGTGAGGCAGAATACATACTTGGTGTAAAAATCCATAAGGATCGTTCAAAGAAATTATTGGGTTTGTCTCAAGAGACTTACATCAAGAAACTTTTGGAACGGTTCAAGATGGAAACTTGCAAGCCCATAGATACTCCCATAGTGAAAGGCGAATCATTGAATCAACATATGTGTCCCAAGACTCAAGATGAAATCAATGAAATGCCCAAAGTGCCATATGCCAATGCAATTGGAAGTCTTATGTACGCAATGATGTGTACAAGAGCAGACATTTGCTATGCCGTTGGTCTGGTAAGCAGGTATCAATCCAAACCATGGAAGAAGCATTAGATGGATGTTAAAAGAATTTTCAGATACCTGAAAGGGACTGCAGATTATTCACTTTGTTATCAAGGGAATAACAGTACACTGAATGGGTATTCAAACGCTAACTGGAGTGGAGATTTAGATGAACGTAAATCAACTTCTGGTTATGTCTTCTTGCTCAACAATGGAGCAATCTCATGGTGTAGCAAGAAACAGACTTGCATCGCATTATCCACAATGGAAACTGAGTTTGTGGCATGTGCGTCTGCAGTTCAAGAGGCTATCTGGTTGAGAAGATTCATGTAACACTTGGAGGTCTTAAACACTTCAGTGGGAGCTGTTTTAATCAATTGTGATAATCAAGCGGTCATTGCTTACACAAAAGACCCCAAATATCATGAAAAACCAAACACATTGATACTAAATTCAACTTTGTTAGAGATATAGTAGAAAAGAAGAAAGTGATTCTTAAATACATTTCTACTCGTTTAATGTTAGCAGATCCTTTTACCAAACCGATTCCCAGAGATGTTTTCATAGGACATGTTAAAGAATTAGGTTTGCGAAGGATTTAAAACGTTGTATTGAATAAGTTTATGTATGTTAATGGAATGGTTAACGGCTTAACTATATGTATATATTTTATAAATTATATGTGATGGTTCATATATAATAGTATGTCGGTAAGTTATGATTGGCTCTCTCATACGAGCAATCACATCTGGCTAAGTGGGAGCGCAGAGATAAGATTACAATAATTAATGTAATCGGGATAATTTTGCCATGAATCTAATCCAAATTATTGTATAGCTAAATCGTCGGAGATCTTATACGTTGGAGGGAGGATATTCAGGTTAAGTGTATGGGACACACTTGAACTTTGATTTACATGATGTCTAAGATAAAATAAAATACGACATATGCTTTCATGGAAGGAAGTTAAAGACATTGTGACAAGTGTTTTAGGAAAATGACTTGTGCTTAGTTGACCACAAAAGGATTAAGAATATTATTCTTATTTTCTCAAAAAGTATGAGTCCTCATCTATTAGTTACCCTTATGACTTTCTACTATATTCTAAGTCTTCACTTTGGTATTGCTACTTTAGCATGTTACCAAAAGAGCTATGGTTAATAACGGCAATGCGGTGCATGTCTAGGAAAGCAGCTACAGTGGGAGACTGTAGGTACTTAGTGAGATGGGAAGAACGTCTTAATTTAACATATACTATTGTGATTCATTGACTAGTCAATCAAGCAGGGTCTTGATTATGAATACATAGTTTTTGCAAAAGGGTTGAATATGCTCTTACAAATTAAGGGATTGAAAAGAGATATGTCAACTTATGTTAAATATTCAAGAGTTCTGGGGTATAGCGAGCTTGTTGAGTTTCTTCGATAAACTGGTTGAGTTGCTATATATCTCTAACAAGTATATAGCAATTAAAACTCATATCTTGTGGATCACACGATGTATTAACTTGGACAAGAATATGATTCATGAAGAAAATGAATCAGGAGAATTTTTGATTTCATATGTGAGTGGGAGATGTAAATAATAACAAATATTATTTATTAATTATTAATTTCCACATATGAAAATTCATGTGGCGCTATATGCATGAGGGAGTTATGAAACTCCTGCAGTTTTCTATCCATTTTCTAACGTTGAGTTTTGGATAAAAAGAAAACTGCGTAGGCATGCCAAGCACACGCAACGCAAAACAGTTCTGAGGATTCGCTCTCGCTGTTTACTTCTCCAATATTCTTCATCCATTCTTAATACAAATTCGTGGCAGTTAATCCTTCAACCCAGTGTTGTGTTGAAGATTGGATCCAGAGACATCAACGTGAGTGTCAATCGGTTCTTATTTTTTCTTCCACTACAATACAATCCATTGGTGAAAGGTAAGAGATTCTTCTCCATGCATGTTGAGGATTGTGTGTTTCCAACACTCTCTAAAGAAATTTTCTCTTTCTAAGAAACTTTCTCCCCCAAATTACTACCCTAGCCTCCGACAATGGATTATACGCCTCACCATGTCCTGAGCACTCATTCGGCGCCTTTTTAAACAGATGCGGTTTGTGGTGAGCGACCACCTGCCCACTCTGAGTCGTTAGACTGCGCGACCTCTGCCTCCTCGGCTTCTTCTAGAAGCTGTCTGTCGCTGCTTCTCTTTGACAAGGCGACGACTCCGCCGCCTCCAATTGCTGGAAATTCCAAACATTGATCCCCCTCTAATGAATTTGCTGATGTTTTGGAATCTCTTAGAGAGCCTAGTCCCGCTGATGTTTTTTCATTAATTATTTCTTAAGGAATCCGGCAGGAGGTGGGAGTTGTTTGAGGAAAATCTGGAAACGGCCACCGTCGATCTCTCTAGCGAACTCCCTGCGTCAGCGGCGCTGTCCAATCAGAAAACAGAGTCTTATGTCGGAAATGCAAAACTATATGGGAAGCCACCCAATAAATTCTGAGTTGTTCCTTCATCGTACTCATCTTCGTCCAATGTCTCGACGAACTCATTTTCTCCGGCGATTGCATTGGGTCGGCCCCATTGACGGATTCTCCTCCATCAACTCCCACCTCCGGCAATCGGGTTTTTTTATCCCTAATTTTCTTCTCTTCCGGCCAATCAACTTTTACGTGGTTCTGTTTATCTTCTTCTACATAGTAGTTCTAAAATATGGAATTTTGATTCGCAGATAAACAATACTCAATGAATTAATTTTTAATTATAAAAGGGTATAATTGTCTTAATTTGGGGTATATTTAGCAATATGCATATAAAATTTAAAATATATTGGGGTGTATTTTGTAAATGGGGTACGTTTAATATTTTCGGGGTTCGAATAGACGCCCCATTTATACAAACACATAAAATTAAGTGAAATTCACATTAAAAATATAACTAAGTAGGTGGATGTAAATTGGAAATTTTTAAATGTTGTTTACTATCACAAGCCTTCTTTGGTATATCTTACTTTCCCATTGGGCCAGTGACTTCTTCATTCACAACCTTGTCACTAAAAGTATTCAATCTAGTAAATGGCAACTGGCAAGTCTGTGTGAACACCTATTGTGTTTCTAGGTATGCTCCTCTCGTCCTCTCCAGACTAAAACTAAGATTGAATCACAGAACCAAAAACAAATAAACAAACACCAACAAAATAAAGAACCCCATCAGAAATTATGTCATATGAAGATAACATCATTGGCGGATGATTGTGATATTAATGAGGAGAACTGTGTCTAACAATGCTAAATATGTAGATGAAAAATTTTATACAAATATATAGAATTAAGTGAAATTCTAGGTGGATGTAAATTGGAAAAAAAAAAATTGATACGAGAAGACTTTTAGATATAAAATTCAAAACCAAGACTGAAAAAAACATCCAAAAAATGACATTAAAAATTCAAAACCACATATAATACGAGACTGAAAAAAACATCAAAACGAAATATAATAAGAGACTGAAATGGCTCTTTAGAAAAAAAAATGTATAAATAAAAAGTTGATATATGTATAAATAAAAAGTATAAATAAATATATAATACGAGAAGATTAGAATAATTAATGGAAAAAAAGTATAAATAAAAAATGGTTCTTTAGGTATAAAAATTCCAAAGGACATATAATATGAGATTGAGAAAAATATAAAAAAAAGGCGTATAATATAAATATGAGGGAGTAATAATTTTCCATTCAAATGTGTAACCATGATTGGGATTGCTTTATCCAAAACCATTGAGTCTAGAATCATAATTCATATATGGAGATGATCTTTATCCCATTTCCATTAAATAGCTGTCATATTATATATCATTTCAACATTGATTACAATATTCATAATGACACCATTTAGTGCATGATGCAGATGGTTTGATGCCAAAATATTTTGTTTTTGGAGTGATAATATTTCAAAGAATAACGAGTAATTTAAATGAATTATCCATATATGTTTATCTTGAATTAAATTTGATCATATCTTTAGAATATAAAGATGACAGATTAAATGTTGGAGAGATCATCCAAGTGTACTCTACCTAGAAATTTATATACTGAATAATAGCGTATTTTTTGTTAGTTTTTTAATGATTTAAATGAATGTAAAAAAGGTATAAAATTATTTAAAAATATATATACATTATTGAATAAAAATTTATATATATATATATATATATATATATATATATATATATATATATATATATATATATATATATATATATATAAATGCATGCGTACACACGATATCATCTCTAAATAAATGTTATATAGCTAGCTAGTGTACATTCGTAAATTTGCTTAAAAATGATTAAAAACAATTTTTTTTTCTTTTAAACTTTGTATTGAAAGATGTAATATTTAAAATAAAATTAATAAAAATAATTTAAATAAAACAGAGGAAGATGGAGGTGGGGCCATGTATCCACGGATTAATCTTTACTTCTTTTTAACCTTTTACTTTTTCTTGCAAATATTCTTCCAACAAAGGAGAGGGGAATGCTTTATTTCCAATTGTATATTTATTGAAACCTTTTTAGAGCCTTAAATTTAGGATCAACGATTCAGTTGCAACCCTTTTATATTTTTAAATTCAAGATTTAATTTGAATGTAGAATATTTGAAGCTGTTATGTAATTTAAAATTCCCTCAAATTTAATGTGAATTGTAAAGGTAAGACTTTTTAAAAATTTTAAAATGTCGGTGATTCTCAATTTGAATTACCTGTACAACTTTTTACATGTCAACTACAAATCATGCAGTATAATGAGGGTGCAGTCGATCTCAATAATTAAATTAAGATTTAAATTAATTTTTATTATTAAATTAAATAATATTGGAGTATTAAAAATAAAATAAAATAACTACTCACTACTATCATATTTAAATCATGGAGTTTTTTTAATAGTTTTAAAGATGTCATACATTTGTATTAGACCGTTTCACGAGGACACATCTATAAGACGGATAAAAAATAATAATATTTTAATATAAAGATAATTGAATAAATGAAAGTATAGTGGTGTAGTAAATTGTTTCGTGAACAAGTTGTCATGCAAATAAAAAGTGAAAATATTTTTATAAAAAGTGGAATAATAAAAAAGTTGATAACTATTTAAAGAAATGTAAAAACAATTTCACTTGGATGGTCTCGCTTAAAAACATCCCTTTTTTTTTAATACAAATTGGAACATATATCTTGGAACAAGAAATCGAACAGCAATTCTTGATATTAATTCGTGTATATGCATTATCAACATCAGAGATGTTTTGTGATCAAGATACATTGTTCATATTAATAGAATTTATGTTCCAAGATTCAATTACATAAAAAATGAAGTTATTCTCCCATTGTTAAATTAAGTTGCGATTCAGTTAAAAAAAATAATTTAAAAATCTTCCATTAAACAAAATTGACTCTATTCTTCATACACTGTACATTACAACCAACCATCCAAAAAAAAACTAGACAAAAGAAGAGCAATTAAGCAAACAAAAATCCTACACAAGGCATCAAATTATTTAATTAAGTAGGTGGTGATTAAACAACGATGACGCTATAGAATTAATTAATAATTACATGATGGAGCATGCATTTGGATTTTCATCACTGAACATGGCAGAATAAGGATCATCAAATTTTGCAATGGTTGGTGGATGATCAACTTTCCTGACGAATCCAGGCGGCGCCTTCTTGTCGTACGCCTGAGGGGCGTACGGCTGCGCCACCAGATTGTACGTGTCGTACGGCCACATCTCCGCCTTCTTCCCCGTCGCCTTGGCCTTCTTCAACACCTTGTTCGCCTCCACGTACCCCGTCACCGTCACCTTCTGCTGTTTCCTGTTTATCTCCACAGACTTCACCCCTGCAAATGTATATATATACATTACACACACTGATACACATCCAGTTTGATGTGTGTGAGAGAGGGGGGAAAATATTAAAATTCGTTCTTTAAGTTTAAGTATGATCATTCCAATTTTAGTCATTTTCAAGTTTGAACATTTTTTTTTTCGATTTTAATCATTTTTTGTCAAAATTTAGTCTTTCTATCCAAATTTTGAATCAAATTTGTACAAATTCTGACGTTAAGGACTAAATTTAGACAAAAATATCAAAATACAAAAAAAAAAATCAAAATTGATAATTGAAAAAAACATGACTAAAATTAAAATCTATAATAATTAAAGGACGAATTTTGATATTTTCAGGGGAGAGAACAGTATATAAATGTATACCACTTAAAGAAGAGAGGGCATTCTTGACTTTAAGCTCACAGCCATCACAGTCCATTCTGACTTTGAGATTCACAGTTTGATTCTGCTTCTTCTTCTTCTTGTGTTTGTGGCCACTACTCATCAGCTCAGATATATACTCAAGAGTACCTGAAACACCCATTTTTCTACTACTTCTTTTGTCTGAAAAGAAAGTTGCTATGCATGTATGTTGTAATATGAGTTTCACAGTGTTATAAATATATACTTAGTTGAAGCTTTTGATTAAGGGATCAAAGGTATAAATAAATCACAGAAAAGGAAGCCCTTTTGAGCAAGAATGTGAAAAGCTGGAAGTGAGAGAAGAAGCTTCCTTGTAGGAATTGGATTATTCGTTTCTTGTTGAGAGAGAGAGTAGTTTTGAAGTATTTCTTCGCACATCTAACTTCCATATATAGACTACATTTCTGCTCTGTTGTGTAGTACACTATTGATTCTAACATGGGATTAATTTATTCGAGTTCATATTATGATTATTATTATTTAATTATGCATGTATGATGATGTAATTAAGGTTTTCTTTTACTACATCGAAAATGACCGAAAGTGAGTAAAGAGGTGTTTTTAAAAGTCGCAAATTATTGGACCATAAAGTCCACATGCCCTAACAATTGGGTCACCTTTTTTTCTTGCTGACTAACACCCATAAAACCGATTTAAATATTGGAATTATCAAGCAAACTATACTGTAAAATGCTAAAAATTTAAAGATATAGCTACTATTCTTTTCATCACATAAAATTTTTTTCGTTTATTTGCCTCACAACATTTAACACATTTAAAATATCCAATTAATTCAATAACATCATAATATACTTTAATTTTTAAATTAGTCATTTCCATACAACGCACATAATATTCATTTTATTTTATTCGTTACCTTTAAAATATTAAATTACTAAAAAAAAACTTAAACAACTTAGAACAATTAACGTTGTCACGTTACACAAGGGGATAATTAAGAGCAATGTCCAAGATATTGATAGGATCATTGTTATCTAAAATCAATAATAACTATATATATATAATTGTTAAATCATTATTATCGACAAGGATAAAATTTCTCTTACCAATTTTATCAAGGCTTACTACAAATTTAGAATAATGTACAACACTATATTAATTCGAGAAATTTCGAAATAAAAATCAAAAGAGAATAGGTATCATGGTTATGGTTGTGAGAGTTAGAAAGGAATAGGTAGACTACATTCAATAATAGAGAGAGTTCCATTGTGTGGTTACCGCGATTTACTTGGAGGCAGTTCTGAGGGGCCGGGATTGTTTCCTCGAGGACTAGTCGGGCGTAAGCCCGGAACCTCGGTATCAAAAAAAAAAAAAAAAAAATAATAATAATAGAGAGAGTAGCAGCCACGTTCCATTAGTACACGTGGCTTAATCGCTAGCATCTGGTGTCAATCCAACGGTGGGAAATGAATAAACATAAGGCGGTGTTGGTTTCATAAGGCGTGGTTTGTGTTGGATGAGTATTGAGTTGTTTCTTTCTGTTGAGGAGCGTTTTTATGAAAGAGAGACGCCAAAGTTGCTTTTTCTTTCCAACCTCTAAAAGCGCGTTTACCTCAATCTTGCTGTGGCATAAGTATAAGCCTAGCGTATTTCCTTTTTCCATTTAGAGGGGAACTGGAAATCCATAATAGGAATCAATTTTAAAATATTTGGAGTTAATTGCATTTCTAAATTTCAAAATTGAAAATCGAATCAAATTAATATTTCGATTTTTTTAGTTTAATAGGTTTGTTCGATTTTATCCGAATTTTGTACACCCCTATCGTAGAGACTGTATTTGGAGACATACTGGTGATAAAACTTATTACCAACTCTAATGACAGATATATTTTCAATTTAATTACTCTTTTAATTAATTAACTTTAGTCAAATCCATTTTGTCCTATGATTTTTACCAGTTTTAATTTTTTAATACTTTTTGTCAGTTTTAGGCCTATAGTTTTTCAGATTTTCAATTTTGTCCTTTCACAAAAACATTGCAAGTACTATAAGTTTAACATTTTTTTTAAATGACTAAAATTAAAAACATAAAAAATTACAGAGTTAAAATTAATGTAAAATGACTAATATTAAAAATGTAAAAACTTTAAGAACTAAAATTGAATTGATAAAGAATTACATGACAAAATTTAATATTTTCATTCTAAGAATATAATAACAAATTAATCATTTGCTTGCTTTTAAATTTGTGTATTCGGATTCAATCAAAGTAAACAGTATCACAACGTAATATCATACTATATTAGTTCAAGTATTATTG
Source organism: Pogostemon cablin (assembly GCA_023678885.1). NCBI lineage: Eukaryota > Viridiplantae > Streptophyta > Magnoliopsida > Lamiales > Lamiaceae > Pogostemon > Pogostemon cablin. Next base: position 3,678,154 of record CM042993.1, on the reverse strand, counting down.
ATAAATGTCACCCCATTATACTTTGACATGCATTTGAAATCATCCTCAAATCCCATAATCCAAACATGGCCTAAAATTTTTACCTACAAAATATGATACACTTATATATACTCCATCCATTCGGCTACAATAAAGAACACGTTTTTTTTTTCTTTTTTGAGAGATGCAGTTCACATAAAAAATCAATACCTTAAAAGTTCTAAAATATTTCACAATTTTCTATCAATTCAAAGTTATAAGTAAAAATTATAAAATTACAATTAAACATACTCTCTATCCCAAGACCATTTATCTACGTACAAGTGGGAAACATAAACCTTCCTCATCAAAATGGAGGGTGCATACATTTAATCATACTTTTCAGTAATATGGATGGAATCTTCAGACAAAATAGTAGAAGTAGTATTTCCTTATACAGCATTATATACTTCCTAATATTGTAATAATACTATATTATTCGGAGTGGATCGATCTACTTGCACATACCTTGTATCTATGTAACTAGAACACTCTTTCCGTTCAATGTATTCTTCAGTCATATATACAGCGCATTTCTTTATTTTCTTAGTGGGATCAACTCATTTACAGGGACCATAAATTCTTACTAGGCAGCACTCATCCACTTATTAGAGATATCAAAACTAGGGCTAGCCAAGGACCACTGTAACCTATTAAAGTCATTGGTGTAGTATATTAGTAGAGTCGAGCTTATTGAAGAGTTGTTCAAGTTTTTTTTTTTTTTTTTTATATATGAAGCTTCAAAATAGATGTTTGAGAATTGTGCTTGTTTGATAAGTAATCGAATCGAGCCTAGACAAGTTTTTATTGAGTCAAACAGTAGTCGAGCTCAAATAGTTTCATATATGGTTTTAAACTTACTTTATCTATTTTAATGAATCGAGCTCGAACTCGAGCCGAATTTTTAATTTTATCAAATATAAAAATTTATTCAAGCTTGTCTGATATCTTTATCAAATTGAACTCAAACTAGAGTCAAGTATAAAGTAGTTTGATTTGATTTTCACATTTGTGAGTCAGTACAAATTGAGTTATAAGTGGGACTAATTATTAAATGAAGCGGGTCATTTGTAGAGTGGAGATTCATAAGGCATTGCAAGTTGGTTGTGGATGGTGGACATAAATAATTTTTACTCCATATTTTAAAGTAAATTTTACAATCTTTATAAAAATAAATCGATAAAATGAGCAAATAGATTCATAATTCATAAAAATGAAGCGATAGGCGTAACCCATTTTGATAGTTATTTTTTTGTGATGAATTTTTTTTTTCTTGGTATTTCTTTTAATAGCCATTTAGGTCAAAGTTCATTAATATTTTTTCTGCTTGCAATTGTGTCCTTACATGTCCACTAAAGCCAATAATTCAGAATCCTGTTTAAACATATAATAAGTACATGCATGCATCATATTAGGGTCCCTAACCTAGGTAGTCACATGCATATCATCTAACTGTACTTTAAGATGACTACTCCCAACCCCTACCCAAATACCACCATTTTACTATATAGGACGTCTCGTTCAAATTATACCATTTTTCTTTTTTAGTAAAAATAACTCACCAATGACACACCACTACCCATCACATCTCTCTAATACACCTACCCACTTTACATAAAATAATAATACACTTCTTAATCTACGTGCAAAAAACAAATGATGTTGTTTATCCGGGACGGAGGGAGTATTTTTTTTTTAAGAAAGAAATTGAAAGCAGTACCCTCCAGAATTCAAACAAAGACTTTTTCACCCAAATAATTTCAAATTAATGATGTATTCGAGTTAATGTTTTTCGAGCAATTGATTTGAGTAAATACAATTTTGGGTAAATGTTCTCGAATTAATAGTTCTTGTATATGTAATTTTCAAGTAATTGCGAATTATAGTGTTTTTCGAGTAAGTGATTTTTCATTAACGATTAGATTAAATATAATTTTGGGTAAATGTTTTTTTAGTTAAATGATTCAAGTGAACATAATTTTCGAATAATGCAAATTAAAGGTTTTGAGTCAAATAATTTTGAATTAATATTTTTCGAGTTTAAAATTTGGAGAAAAAAAACCGAATAATTTACTCGCAATTGCGTTTACTCAAATCAATTACTCAAAAAATATTAAGTCGATTACATTAACTAAAAATTAACTTTACTCAAATTTTAAGTTAGGTATTATTTTTCACTTTATCATTTCTTAACTCAAATATATTATCCGACTATATAATTTGAATATATTCGAGTAAGAGTTTTTTCGTCAATTTGACATAAAATACTTATCTTTATAAATATAGTATAAAAGTATTTTGTTATAGGCCGAAGGTAATGTGATAATTTTCTGGATAATTTATGCTTGTCGTCTCCTGCATGTACCGTTGTTGCCCAATAACTTCGAAGTTCAACAATCTAATCTTTTTTTCCTTTTAACAGATGAATTCATTTAAAAAATAAAGAATTAACAAAATAGGTTTGATGTGTCAAGTGTGTAACTAGTTCATAATTACTTTTAGTTCATAATTACTTCTATAAGCATTAATGGACAATGACACCTGCTTTCTTTCTAAATATTTTAATTGCGATGATTGTTAACGGGTTGATTTCGTTCTTGACCTCATGCCCAATCCCCATTATTTTTTGAGTTAGATATCTTGTATATGTCGTTCTTAATAAATAAAAGTAATTTTTTTATATTTCATTTTTCATTTAAAAAATCACTAATAAAGTATATAAATTCTTATTCTTGGTGTATAATTACTAAATGTAAATGTACGAATTTAAACTTTCGGATGCACATGAGAAATTTGTCATATTTTTTTCTGAATAATAGATTTTACACTTTTTATATTAAAAATAAGGAAAAAAAAAACACTTGGAATGTATTTCAGGAAAAATATTCTAAAATTAAGCCAATTAACTAGGCCTAAAGTGCCAAAAATGACCCTGTAAAAGAAGTCTTTTTCAAGAAAACATAACTTTTGAAATTGGAGTAGGAAACTGTAGTGCCAAATGTCATTACTTTTTTTTTTTTTTTAAAGGAATATTATTAATATCGGGCATGAGATTTACCCAACAACAAACTAGTACAAGTTGCATAGATAGCACCTTTATCCTAACATTACTACATGTACAAAGATATAACAACCATAGTTACCCATTTTTCAGTATATAATTGGCAGGGTCTTCACACCAATCAACATATCTGATATTCAACTTCATTCTTTTCTTTCTCCATGTCCACCAACTCCATATTTGGAATTTTATTTCGTCCATATTCTTCATAAGATTCCAACCCGTATCTTTAAAGACTATATTGTTTCTACTTTTCCAAATAACCCACACGGTGCATAACCATATATCAATCGCTAGCATATTCATCTCTTTTTGTTGAAATAAATTGCTAAAGCAATCTTTTTTAATTGCTGCCAAAACAGGACAAAATCCTCCCACTAGAAAAGTAAAAAAATAAACAATGACCATTCTAAGTTGCTAGATTTCATAACTCAAAATCATTGTAAGTTATGGACATACCCCCATAATAAATATCAGGGTTGGGTGGTCTATTCCATTATTGATCATTGATCAGCCTGTCATTTTCAAATTGCAAACAATTTGAAATAGATGATCATTCAAAATTAAAAAATAAAATTAAAAAATGGGGCAACTTTGAATAATATAAACAAGGTGTTTCAGTTACAATACAAGACAAATATGAGAACCCAGGCTGTCAATTTGGACTAATGTGCTCAAACATTTATGACTTTCTACATATATAATATAAAGTTTCAGGAAGGACTAATTAAACAGAATATATAATGCTTCCTTAGATTGAGAACATACCTCCATCAATACTAATAAAGCTTGTTAGGTGATTATTAGGAATCTTTCCTTAATTTGCTGCAGAAATAAAAATATCTGCAACATAAATAACTTTAATTACTTGTTAAAGATAAAAGGTTTACCTGTCTTCCAGCTACACACAGTATGGAGTATAGCATGATTTGAGAGAAATCTTGCCTCAAAACCTACCCATTCAACTGATGAGACAGATCGCCTATTGTTAGAACGTTGGCTCACTATACGGATTTTGATGTAACATTATTGCAACTAGTGTTCCAACAAAAGTAGCAAAAAGTGCAATAATACAAGATTTTAAACCAGACAGAGAGTTGAAACACCTCTAGACTACATAATGAAGAGAGAATTGGACATAAATATATGAGTGTCAATATGGTTGATGTAATAGATAACCAAAATCGCAGTTACATACATGCCTAGCTAGGAAGAGAAATTTTACGGGATACACACAACAATAACGTGGAAAACGGTAATCAAAGAAAAGAAGGGGTAAATAGTACTCTATGAATCACCACCCTAATTCAATGCCTAAAAAGAGAACTCGAGATGGTGAATAATGACAGGAGGGGGAGGGGAAGAATTGCCAAAGACTAATAGACTACGATACTAGGATTAAGAATTTACATTGAACTACAAATCATTTTTAATTTTATAGTTTAGGAGATAAGGGTGATGAGCAGCAATAAGAAGAACTTCACTAAACACGAGAGGCATGTGGTGGAGGAGGATATGGAAGGCATCCTTCCGGCAACTGCAGGAGCAACTGCATGACTGTTAGGCGAACTCTGCTGCTCAGCTGTCGGCAGTGAATTTGAAGAGTTGCTAGTACCTGATGGATTTAAAGGGTTTCTATCTCTGTTATCGAGATCCTTACCTACATTATCAAATTCAAAGACATTAAAGATTTAATAAAGCCTCTATGTTCATAACTACATTTTAGCACAGGTCTAAACACAGAGCACAGTAGAGAGGTAATACTAATTATGAAATTTTAGTAGATTGCCACATTCAAACCTTAAAATGAAGTCAATCTTGAGAAATTACGCAGAAAATCTTTTATAATGTTTTGATTATTAGCCATGCAAAGCAATATATGATGTACTGACAACGATAAAGCTTCATTTATTTGGAGATTCTCATGTAGTCAAGTTAGTGTTTTATTCACTCATATGCAGTAGGAACTAGAATGAGTTTATTCAACCAAGTAAAATATATTCACAAGCATGAGGTTTCTGGAAGATGCACAGAAACAGCCATGAAAATTAAACTTTATGATATAATATGCTTAAAATGGAAAAAGATTCGGGCAGAGGCTCAGAGCTACTCACAATTTGAACGTGACCAGCCCAGCTTGAAGTTCTCCCTATCAAATACAATTTGGTATCCAGTCATGAAGTTCTCTGCAAGAGGGGATCATTTCAGCAAGATAGTATACACATTACCACACGTAAATTGATTAAATTTCTTATTTTTATAGAATGAAGACATAAAACTCATGGCTCATTATAGAAGTTGGAAGCTATTAATTGCTTATGTGGTCTTACGTCCAATTGTCCCGATATCCCCATCTATGAGCTGTACTGCTAAACAAAATCCAACAGCACCCTGTACCATAAAGACACCATTCAGAGATTTGGCATGTTAAGCATCCTAAGTAACATTATTCGCATACATAAATGCAAAACCACCCATAACCACGGAGTTAAAGTATTGGCCACATTTTTAAAATGCTTTCAAGGACATATCTAGAAACCTGCATAATTTATATGATAAGGTATTATCAAAGTAGTGGTCAATGTTTCAAAAATATATTCCTATTATCCCAAGACAATTAAGTTCAAATATGTTAGAAACATGGATTTCAAATGCGTGAGTAAAGACATTTGAACCCAAGTAAGGTACCTTAAATGTGGCTAGCAATTTAAAGACCTAGATTTGTGTTATATTGTTCTCAGAAACCTCAACCTTTTAGATTCTTTTCGTCCGCCTCAATTTATGTTAGTTCAACAGGTCAAGCTTCAGGCACCATTTACTAAATAGCCTATTAATTATTTTGTAAACCATTGAATTTTCAATATTATTTTAACCAAATAACAAGTTAGAGCCTAAAGGGCTCAAAATGAATGTTTTAAGAAAAAAATAAGAGGGTGCTGTTACACAACAGAAGGATTGCTGAAGAAAAAAACCTGGGTCCCATAGATCACAAAAACAGGATTGCTAACCACAAAACTGTTGGTTTTTCCGAACTTCAAAGTGAAAGAAGGAATACTGGGCATCCCATTAAAACTGTTACAGCACAATATTACCACGTCACGTAGATAAATAAATAAATATAAGTGGTTTAGAAACACAGTTAAGACAAGCAAATACCTGGATTTATAACAGTATTGCCATGGATATCCTTCAAAGGTATATTTTGAAGTATTTACTTGCCTGTCAAACTATGACCAAACCAATAAATGAAAACAAAACTCATTCGATCTAACAGAAGGGGGTGGCATTAATTTTTATTTTTATTTTTTTTAAAGGCGACAATAAAAGGGGTTACCTCATCAACCACTTTCTCATAGATTTTAGATGGAAGAAATGTGAATGATGATCCACTATCGACCAGAATCTGGAAGTTAGTATTATCAACACATGAACTCCCAACGCAGCACGCATCAACTCCAACAATATAAGTTAAACTGTTCCATTGAGCAAATGTACATCAGTGCACAGTTAAAATATTAAAGAGTTAGAAGCTACGAATATAACCTACTTTTTCCCATTCAATGGCAAAAATGGAGTAGTTTGTTGGCTAGCTATTCCCTGGTCCCCAAAAAGTAGCCTCCCAGAATCATCTTCATTGAAACATAGAGAAAAAGAGTTTCGTATATATCCAGCTTTTGCAAGAAAGCTTGGGACAGAAATTTCTCCAAGTCCCAGACCCAATAGACCGTCCGGTGCAACTCCATTCAGGTAACCACCAGTTTGTTTACTACCACATCTAAAATTAAAAAACAAGTAAGCATTATGATAAAAATACAGTGTGTTTCTTTATTGTAATTCTAGTACATTTCAAGCATGAGCAATATACAACGCACCCAACAACAACTGAAGCCCTCACAGATTTGTTAGATATATCAGAAGGGCCTGACACAAGATGAAGAACATCTTCAACCAGAAATCCAGAAGTAGAGGTATCATCTGAGTAGTAGTTGACCGTGTAGGGACATTGCTGATTAGAGTTCTGACAATTTGGGCCTAATGCACATAACTGATGACCGCAAGAGACAGTTTTGCTAGTGCTAGAGCCTGAAGGGCTGTATTCATTTAGATCTCTATCCTGCAGAATTGATGCCCCAAAGACGAGGGGGCACCTGCCAATCAATCATTTTGAATAAGTGATAAACATGTTGCTAATTGGCTAGACCTTTACAGCCCTTTCGGAAACGCAATTTTTTTTTTTTATCATAATCACAAACAACAAATCAAAAAATTGGAGACCACCCCCCACCCCCCAATAAGTATACTAAATGCAAATTCTTTCATGATTCTGAGAATGGTTTGGTTTTGCTTACCCAAACTAATTCAGTTCATGGAATATCACCTAGTTCACCTTGCAATCTACTGCATTACTCCCTCAAACAACTGACAAATAGATCTATTTTGCAGAATAAAATTGTATATCCTCAATGGAAAGTTAAGCAATGGCAGATGTAATCATGTAAAAAAATGATAGTATTCTGGCCAATAATCCAGTTTACCCTGAAGTTTCGAAGTCTTGTTAATAATTATAATTTATAGGTCCTCAAATTATATCTGAGGACTAAGAGATTTTCTATTACAAATAGAGCCAAGAAGTTGCACAGAGGTTTCAGCAAATAAATCAAACTGGTCAGAGCTTCTCTGGGAAAAAGAGACGTGAAAATAATACACATAAGATAGTATAAACAACAACCATCAGAAAAATATGAATTCAATATAAACAACAACCATCAGAAAGATATGAATTCAATAAATACAAAAGGCCTATCTTGACCAAACTTTAAGAGGCAACCAATCATCAGTATGATAATCAGAATACAGCAGCAAAAGCTAAGAAGATAAGAATTGGGCTTACTCATACTTACTTCCATTTGCATGAAAATATTCAACAAGAACAACCGAACAAGATTAGTTAATTCCCAGAAACCACCCTCCCTTCCCACCATCCCAACCCTCCATTCCCTCCCCATCACCTTTTGAAAACCTCAAATCCAGATATTAAGAGACATATATATCTCTTGTGGTACGATAGTGCAAATCTGAGATGGAGATTTAAAAGACAGAACCCAAAATTACACAGGGAGACACAGGGGAATTACATATTTTTCTATATTTAAAGGGAGAAAAGACAAGTTAGATTTCACCATCAAAGTTCAACCTCTAGAAATCAAAGGATAAGATAAAATTTTGAGATTTCAGGCCAGATATTTAGCATCATGAAACTGCTCCCCTCAGTCTATACAGGTAACATCTGCTGATCATTGAGTTTTATTCTTTGTGACAAAACACCGTGAATAATAAATCAACGCTAAGTTATTTTAGGTGCACATGGATAGGCGAAAAGAATGCAAGCATACCAGACTACTGTAGTAATTGGATGATAAAGGTGCACACTGAACACAATCACAGGGAACCCAAAATAGATCACTTCCAGCATCCAAAGCCACAAGAAAAGATATTTTTGGAGTGCCAATGTCAATCCACATATAATGTAACCTGTTTGAAATTAAGAAAAATCAGATCAGTCCCATTAATCTTCAACAGTACTACTGGCAAAAGAAGCTAAATATTTGTTGAAAATCAAATAGATAAGTTGTGATATACTTTTCTATTTATGTGAAATAAATAACTGTTTCATCAAACATTTTTATACCATAAAAATCTAAAACAGGATGCTAGGCCTCAAAATTATATAATCTTAGAACCGTTCACGTGTAATGAGTCGCTCCGGCAATTCACTTACAGTACTATTTTTTGTTCTAATTAATATTTGCCTTTTCCCTTGGATCAAATACATCAAACGAGGTGCAATCAACAATACATTACTATGTGAAAAAGAATACGCTTAAATAAACCAAAATCATTTTCAGTTAAATATAATTTCATATACCAATTCCAGTATCTTTTACCCTTCACACCAAGTGTCATTAAAAACAAAATCATCAGAAGAACTAAATGCTAATTGGGAATAGTGAACCTATAAACTTATAACATATAAGAGCCAAATTATAACATAGCGATATACGGAGGAGAGAGGAGAGGGAGAGAAATACCATCCGAAGCTGTTTCCGAGGGGTAATGTGGCGCTGCCCTGAGTAGGGTAGAGAAATTGGAACTGAGGATTCAGTTTAAGCGTCTGGCGCTGTAAATCGCTGCTCAACAACCGCCGGTAATACTCCAAGCTCCGCCGCCGCGGCAAAACACCTGCACCAGCTCCAGTTTGCAAAGCCCTAACACCTCGGTGCGCCTTCGCTTCATCCGAGAACTTATGCACCAGCCTAGCAGAATAAACAATTGGCTCCGCCAATCCACCCTTAATGCATAGAATTAATAAAAAAGGCAATAAAGTTAACCGAATCTCCATAAACAAAGGAGATCAGAGAAAAAGGAAGATTTGAGTATCAGAGCGAGAGGTATAAATATATATACGTTGTACAAATACAAAATGTACAGCACTGGATTGGGAGTTGGTGCGGGTAGAATAGGAAAAGTAAATGCTGGAGTGAGTGGGAGGTGAACTGGAGAGAGAGAGAGTGTGTGTGGGGCTAACTTGCGCCTGGGTGACGGATAGAGAGGGTTGGGTGAAGGAGAGAGAAAGTGGAGTGGTGAGTTGCAATTGGGAGGGATGAGGAGTGAGGAAGAAGACGGAGGAGGCAGAGCAGAGATCAGGGCAATGGCGTATAGTGCGCACCGTGGCGCATTGTAAGACGCACCGAAAAAGGCAACTGAGACAACATGGGCTAATATTAATTACCTTACCCCCTTTTTTGTCCTTTTCATTTTTTTTTTCCTGAAAAAATTATGTGTGGATCTACGGGAGAGGAGGATGCTCTCCCGTAAATGAATGCAGTTGCTCTCACTGTAGCACGCTGTTGAGTTAATTATAGAATCATAGAGTTGGAGTGCATGTTGTTGAGTTAATTATAGGATCATACAGTTGGGAAAGTAAACATTTTGCTAAGAACTCACACAATATTTTACAATTATACTTGCACACTCATATTTCTCTCAATAAGAACACAAACCGATCATATTGCCACACAATTCATGCAATACAATAATACATAACACCTATTTTTATAGTAATAGATAAAACATTCTAGTTAATCTACTATCTAAATAATTAACCACCCCTGCTCCCACATGACACATGTACTTCTAGAATAATCCATCCACGGCATGTTATCCACGTCATAAGTAATCCTCATGCTGCAACCTCCGTAATTTCACTTTTCTACATTATCTAAAATACTAGAAAATCGGTGTTGAGTTCAACACACGCTACAGTAATTTTACTGTAGCGTTCTACAATGAAAGTAAATTGACTCCCGTAACGGAAGAGGATCCACATCCGTGGATCTACTTGTCAATATCTGCAATTCTAGATGTCTCCGTCCTGGACTTAAGTTCACCGGCACTGTAAATACGGAGTTTAAGAAAAGTTATTTTTTGACCAATTTTATTGACTTTTTAGGAATATTGTTGTATTTTTAGGTAATAAATAAATTATAAAGTATGTTATGTGTGTTAGGTGAGGGTGATATTTTTGAAATTATGATAACTTTTGAGGTTGTTGGTTGATGTGAAGTTTTATTTTTTAGGACGGATGAAAACGAAAAGTGTGAACATAAGTGTGGGACGGAGGGAATACAAAATATACATAATACTCCTAATGTTAATTAAAATTAAAAATAATCCTTTTCAAAATGTAAATATATACTACTATGTAGTCTTTTTTCCCCTGTAACTCTATTTTTTTTAAAAGAAAAGTACACGTAAAATTAAAAATGACTTATAAATGGTGAATACATGTGACTACTCAACTCTCTCAATTTTTTTTTATTTTTTTTATTGACAAAGTCTCTTGTGAGACGCTACTTTCATGAGACGGTTTGTGAGACGTGTTAAAGTATGTCGATTATTTAAATAAAGTATGTTTAATGGTTGTTAATGTATGTTTTTTAAAGTATGTTGGATTATGTATTAAAGTATGATGTTAGTGTGTTATAATTTGATTTATTATCGACATACTTTAACCACAAATAAGCACACTTTAGTAACGGATTGACCCGTCTCACATCCGTCTCACCAATAACTCGTCTCACAAGAGACTAACTTTTTTTTATTTAACGTATATGTCGGTATGAACATTGAAAAAATATTTAAAAATAGTATTTTAAAAGATAAAAAGTGAAGTGTAGAAGTGAATACAATTACAGTTTAAACAAAAAAAAAGATGTACTCCTTTTTTTTCTTTTTTTTTTTAAACCAGTGTACCGCATACATAAAGAGTTAAGTGACAATATTAGTATTATTTTAATTTTATTAATTTTAAATTCATTCAATATAACCAGTTAATTCGAATTATTAAAGAAAAAAAAATTCAACTTGAGTCTTGAAACTTGAAAGTATGTAGGGGGTAGGGTGGGGTAAAATCAATGATGATTATAGAGTCCAAAATTTTAGGAATAAGTGAGATGTAGGCATGATGGTTTGCTTTGACTCGAAGTATTGTATTATTCAGACGTGCAAGCAAAACTGCATAATCAACATTTATTATTAATCACATGAATTTACAGTTTATTTATCTTATAAGTTAATTACATAATTATTATTTTTTAATTACATAAATTAATTACATAATTATTTACTTATATACTTTCGAATTTCATCATTTTTATATTTATATAGTTCAATTTCTAACTTTGCTCGTATACTTTTATTCTGCTTTAACTTTTATCTCATTTTTTCCAAAACTTTATGTTATATATGAGGCTACATTAAACTTTATATGGCTTTATTTTTATATTAGTTTCATTACCACGTCAGTATCCTTGATTGTCTAACGCTCTTCAAACATACTTTTGTGTAATGTGTTGCAATGAGTTGTGAGATAAACTCAACTTATACAGAAGTACATTATAGTCACTTACAGACTTGCTTCGAATTTGATCTTTTTCTTTTCTTTTATTTTATTTTATTTATTATATTTTTTATTCATAAACTGTGTGCCTCTGTAAGATATTTCTACATCTCATTATTTTTAAGCACCGACCTTTTATTTTTAATAGATTTAATTACGTAGAATAGTTCATTTTTAGAAAAAGTTTGTATCCCTTGTGTCACATAATTATATGGAGTATATTATATTGAAAATTTCACGATTCAATTATTACGATATTTTCTTATGCAGCATAATTATTATTGTTTAACATGATTTACAATTCACTTCATTTATATTTAATTTATAAAAATACAAATTAATAAGCAGCTATAAATAACACACTCGAAATACTTCACTAATTATAACACATACCACCTCCTCTTCTGGAAAGTAGAAAGACTTGCAATTTCAAATGAATACTAAACTATCATAATGTTTTGGAAAATCCTTTGAAGTGTTGAAATTTAATTGCATCCTCCCTCAAAAGACATTCGACAAAAGTCTGAACTTCTTCATTGTTCTGTTAAATAGTTAACAACCCAGATATTTTTTTTAATTTTTTTTAAAATTAACAAATGTATTTTTCTTGAATGATTTAATCTATAATAATCAATTGATAGGCATATTTATTTAACACAACAAGCGAAAGACTATAAATTATCAGAATAATTTATTAAAAAAAAAACCTCCCTCCATCCATTATTTTTTAAAAAAATATCAAAATGCGCAAATGAAAATGTCAAAAGAGAAATGATTTATTTAATCCCACGGACATTCAAAATAATGACTGCAGAAAAGGACATGCATTGCCGAGCACCATCCTATCGACTAATTCCGTCGTCTAGCCACATGAATTAAAAATATTATTCCCTCCGTCCCAAATTCAAGTTTATTGTAGATATGAAGTTTAAGAAAATTTATTTTTTGGCTTACTTTTAAAAATAGTATGATATTTTTAGGTAATAAATAAATTATAAAATATGTTGTGTGTTAAAAATGTGATGAAAAATTTGAAATTAAAGTATATTAAAGAAATATTAGTTTGTTATTTTTTTCTTTTATGAAAGTGTGAAGTTAAATTTGAGACTGAAGGAGTACTAGATAGTTATATTAGTATTATTTAATAAGTGGTAAGTAGTTATGTATATCGTGAGAATCTTATATTTTAATTGTGTTAATAATTTGTATAGATCTTATACGTCTAAAAAATAAAATATAAAATGAGATGAGATCCTTTGAGACCAACTCTCAAAGCGGCATAATGAGAGGGCCAGCCGCGGACTGAGTAATAGTATTAATTTTGCTGACAATACAAGAAATGAGAATTACATATATACACGTATGTACATGCTAGTTTTGATATAGGAGTACAAAAGAATCAATGAAAAGTTCCATGTAAAATCAATATCAGCATAAATTATTTGCAAATGTAACAAGAAAAGGCACTCAATTTAGTACTTCTAACTCCAATTTAATACTACTAACTATTAAAGAGAGAGAGAGAGAGAATTTGATTGACAAACAATCTTAAAAGTTAAAACATAACTCTGATTAAGAAAAAATGATCAACGTTTTCGAATCGATCAAACTGATTGCACAGGACTAATATACATCTACAGAATCACAATTGCATTATTTTATCCAACATTTGAACAAACTGAATAAACCACAAAAAATATGACATACAAAGATTGAGAGAAAAAAAAAAAAAAAAAGAATGTCACACTTAGAAAAGGAAGATGACTCAAAACTATAAAAGAATACAACCCCATGGAAAAGGAAGAATTGCTACAAAAGATTGCAGATACTATATACACTAGCACGATAAATATTAGAGTTAAAAAAAAAAAAAGATCAAATTGTGTGTGTGTATAATTTTTTACTTGATAGCAAAATTGCTAGTACCTCAGTAGTGCTTCTGCTACTTGTTAGACCACTGGAATTCTATTTCCAAATTCCTCGATGGCCCACTCTTGCTTTCAGGCAGTAGCGTATACTCACCCGCAACTGCACCTAGCATCACTACTCGATCGATTTGGATGGTGACCTTTCCAAATGAGCTCTGTCATTAAAGTAAGTGATAGGCGTAAGAGAACTACTCCTATATCATAAGCAAATGATCGCGTATATTTGATAGGAAATGTTGACGCTTAAGCTCATTTACCTTCCCCATTTTGCTCTTGTTCTTGCATGAAATGTGAAGCTTCTGGCCTTTAGGAGGGCTTTCAAATGACCATGAGAAGCTTTCATCCCACTCGGGATTAGGGCCGGTTGATACAACCTTAACCATGAAATACATTATCAGTAAAACATCACGGAAAAGGCAGAATTGGAAGAGATGAGTTCAGTAATGACTACAAGTTCATACCTTAGTTAGTTGAGGGGTTGTATGACCGAGGGTTAACTTGCAAAAGACGCTAGGGTTCCCAACAGATTGTCTCATATTGTTTCCTCGTTTAATTATCACAACCAGAGTACCGGGCAAACACTGCAGTAAAAACTCAGCTTTCTCCTGGAACCGTGGGGGTCCTGATTGTATCAAGTATTGTAAAAGGGGTATAGCGTCAGCAGCAGCAATGGATTGCGCTCGAGAAACTTCAGCTGGACATGCCGACCAGGCTTGCCTTAGAAGAAACAATGCATCCAAAGCAGCTTCTTGAGTTGCCTCTGATCCTGTCTTGAGAGAGGTAACAAGATGAGGAATGCTTAGTGTGGCAGGTTCAGTGGCTCTAAGACGGGGAAAGTTGCCAAAGAGTGCATTCAGAGCCTTCAGATACTCTTCGTGTACAGTGCCAGTAGCCCACAAGTCTTTCTCAATTGCAGCTAGAAGAGTAGTAGATCAATAAGATATTTGACTATAATCATCACGTAATCAAAACTTGCAGTGAGGGATAGAGATTTTACCTGTTATAGCTCTCACAGTTTCGCTTGAAGCATATTCTTGAATGGTGTTGTTAGAGAAAAGAAGTTTGACAAACATTGCTGCCTGCATTGATGTTTCTGGCTCACTAGAACTAATCAGATCCAGCACAACTTGAACACCACCAGCTTCAGCAACTGCTCTTTTATTTGATCGGCTGTACATTACCAGGTTCTGTAGAGCACATATAGCTACTACTTTCATTTCTTCAGTAGGTTGATCTTCAAGAAGATTCACCAATGCTCGACAAGCTGATACAGCATCTGATGACCGAGCAAGAGTCTCGTTCTGGAATATGTCACCCAGAGCAAGGGTTGCTAGTAACCTTGCCTGTTGACCTTGCGTTTGAGGATCCAAAAGGTACTGGGACAAGGGCAAAATTGCCGATTTGGTAGCTTTAGACTCCCTGATCTTCACGTTATTCAACAACACCTCAAGTAGTCTAGCAGCTGTCTCCTCAGACTGATGACTTCTAAGAAGGTCGAGAAGTGCCTCAATCGCTCCACTTTCAGCCATTGCTTCAGCACTGGTAGAGTCATCACTCTCCAACACCAGAAGAGCATTCAGCGCACCAACAACTGTGCTCTCCGATCCTGATCGAAGCAATCTAACCAAAACTGCTACAGGTACTTCCAAATAGTACTCAGAACTAAACTGCAGAATACTAGATAACACTGAAGCAGCAAACTCCCATAAAGCATGAGGGAGTAAAGGATCAGCCTGTAGAATGACTTTGGACAGCTGGCTTACTCCACCCTCTTTTGCAATTTCATTTGGCCAAACAGTGGCAAGATTAACTAGAGCTCGTACGGCTCTCTGTTGCAAAATAGCAATACCAGAACCAAGAATGCGTACCAATGGACCAGTCACTTGTTGTGTCAGTGGATCTCTCTGAAGATGCTCCTCCAAAAGCAAGTGAGATAGAAGCTCTGCCGCCAACTGTTGCACCGCTGACGCAGGAGAGTCAAGCAAAGGTAGAAGGGGTTCTATAGCTTGCTGTGATGTGAGGGTATAATCACCACGACATTGTGGATGCTCTAGAATATTCACGAGTACCTGCAATGCACTATGTTGTCCATCAGGCCCAAAATCCGATTTTGTCAGAAATAGGAACAGTGGCTCAACCACTTTTGCTGCTGATGAACCTTTCGCAATGGTTGCGTTGTTTGTTAGTATTCTTAGTAATTCAGCAAATGCAGCACAAAGGAAATCCGGTGCTTCATGAAGTATATCTAGCACACACTCTATCACTCCAGCTTTCACCATTTCCATCTTACAAGATGGCCTATCTTTACCTAATTTTACAAGAGCTCTTGATATAGCCTCGTGAAGCAAATAATTGCGACCATAGAGAAGGGCTACGAGAGGTACAACGGCACCATGCGCAGCTACGAGTTCTGCCAGCTGTTCATCATCCAGAAGCCTATCTAATGCACGAACAACGGAATGGTGTGCTGGACCATATTCGGTAACAAGCAGAGATACTAATGGCTCAACACAACGGGCTGCCGCCAGAGTAGATCTTATTCTCGTGTTTCCGAAAAGTACATAGCACAGTTCAGCAGCATCACCCTTCAGCTCCATCGAGTAATTTGACGAAAGAATTCTGCATAAAACATCAACAGCATTCATCTCAACATCAGCTACTGCAAGGGCCTTTGATGGGTTCTCATTTAGAAGTCTAATCAAGGCAGCAATAGCAGCGTGTTGCTCCTTCTCCAAACCCGTACTTAGAATTTCCACTAAAGGCTGAACAGCTTGCCGGGCAGAGTCAGCATTCCTTACATGATCAGCAGAAAATAAGTTTTCCAAGGCTTTAGCAGCACTATAGCGTGCTGCTCTACCACCCAAGCGTAAAACTGCAATGAGTTGAGTAACCGCACCTAATGCAGATTCATGCTTTCTTATTTCAGCCGTGCTAAACATAATGCCTAGTAAATCAGTAGCTGCTTCCTCATAAGCATCTTGGGGGCTAAGAGAGAGATATTTAGTCAACCCTTCCAAGGCTCCCGACTCTACCATAGCAATCTGATTAGTAGGGCAATCAGTAGCTAGTTGTATTAGAAGTCCCAGAGCAAGAAAGGGTGCTCCAGGGCGATCAGGAATAGGTTTAAGCAAATCCACTAATGCGGGTATAGCTTTTCTGGAAGTAGCTCCAAGCCTGATGTCGTCAACCCTAAACAATCTCTCAAGGGCCACTTGATCAGGATAGTGAACCAAAGAGAACTCCTCAGCCAATTCCAAAAGGTCGCGTATGTCTTCATCAGCACAACCAAGCATGGAAATGAGTCCTCCAGCTGCACCTGAATTGGCAACAGAAAGAAGAGTTCCCCTGCTACCATTACAGACAAGACTGGCCACTGCTTGGGCAGCAAAATACCTATTTGCTCCCTCTTCCGACCTCGAAAGACTAGCCAGAACTGTAATCGCTTTCATAGTTGCATTTGAGCGTATAATATCTCTTTCTTGGAATAAGATTGCCAATAATAAAGCACAGATCCATATGCTACCGTCCTCTTTATAATCAGCCTGTAATAATATAAAATTGAACACCAATTATGCTTAAAGAATATGCCTGCATATTCTGAGAATCATTGCTAAACTAGAATCACGAGAAAATATCAAGATGGGAAAATTTCATGACTCCATTTTTGAAATATTAGGAATTTCTTCACAATTCTTAAGACAAGGAAGGTGAGTGTAACACATTCAAAGAGAAGCAATTTCTTTTTCTTTTTCTTTTTCTTTTTTTTTTCTATTTTTTTTTTTTGGGGGGTGGGGGTGGGGGGGGTGGGGGTTGTAATTCTCCCAATTGTATACCTGTGTTTGCTGATAAAAGAACTCAGAAATTCTGTCAGTAAGAACTTCAATTGCACCAGCTTCCATAATATCAGCTTTACTCTTTTCATCACGACTAGCAAGGGCACAAAGAAGCCATGCCGCTATATTGGCACCGCTAATGACTGATGTACTTCTAACAGAGTCTTGTGCAACTGCTTCTTCTTCAGTTACTCTGGAGATACTTACAACATCCTCATGACCCTGATCTCCAATTTGAGAGGACTCAGAAGAAGTTAACATTTCAACAAGAGAATGGATGAGTGAAGCACCAATATTAGATCCATTTAGATCTTCAACTACTCTTTGATGATTGACTCTTTCAGCGCATACAATAAGTGCAGCTCCTCCAATTTTAATCCTCGCGTTGGAGGAACTTATCACCCGTCTTGTAATATGTGAAATGCATCCAGTGGCACTGGCAACTGTGTTACCAAGAATTAGGGGCTGAGCCATGCATAGCCGAGATAATATTTCTATAGCCTTATCCTGCAACAGTGGTGTGGCATCAGCAATACATAAGACTATCGGGGCAATGCTGCTTGGATATTCAGCAAGAATAGTCCAAGCAGGTTTTATTTGCCCAATATCTCCAATAGATCTTGAAAGAAAAGAAAGCGCATCTAATGCTTCTGATGTAGCAACAGATTTACTGTCAGCATTTTCTAGAAATGAAACAATAGCAAGTACTGTTCCATTACGATTTACACATTCAGTTAAAGCAGAATCTATCTGACGAGAATGGAGAAGACGAGCAATTGCTGCTGCTGCATGGGTCTTCCCAACATTTGAGCCTTCACGCAGAACTCTTGTAGCAGGTAAAATAATTTCTTCTGAGACAGCTTGTTCTGAAGTTTCACTGTCTAAAAGAAGATTTGCTAGAGCACAAACTGCCTGCTCTGCCACCTGCAGCACCGAAGAGTTAGCAAGCACCACCAATAATGGCAATGCATCTTTAGAAACAGCAGCAACATCGCGGTTTTCTTTAACTGAGAGAAAAATAGCAGCGAGGCATCGACAGGCTTCCTCTAAGACGTTTTCTGATTCGGAGTTTAAAAGTTTCATGACTGGCGAAAGAGTCTTGATAGCAATGTTAGTTTCACGCAAGTCCTTCCTCAGATCAAATATTCCTGCAAGAGCTAGTGCCGACTTCGCTTGAGACTCTTCCTTTGTAGAGCCTAATATTTTTATCATCGTCTCAATTGCATCATTTGCTGCACTACCTTCGCGTACCATATCATTCCGAGGAGCCACACAGAGCAAGCTTTTCAATGCATCTAATACATAAACTTTCGATTCAGGCAGGTCGCTGACTAATAAAGCAGTGAGTTGGCTGATTGTTGCTGTATCGGACTTGTGAATTAAATGATTCAAAGTCTTAGCAGCAATTTCTTTCCCATTGGAGCTTCCATTCTTTAGGAGCCAGAGTAAAGCCGGTACAGCATCAGCACTTTCAACACAGGCACGTATATCCTCACTATGATTACAGAGGTTTCCAAGGATTGTCGCAGAATCTTCTTTAGCTTTTGCAGACCCGGTTTCTAGAATTTGAACAAGTGGGGGTATACCACCAGCAGCAGTAATAGCCCACTTGCATTCATCATTTTCATGCGACATAAGGCAAAGTAACGCAACAGCACACTCTTGTTGCTGCTCCGATGAAAGACCAAGGAGGGAGATTAAAAGCTGAATTCCCTCACGACCTTGAAGGGCCTGCCACAAACTACCTTGATTGTTACAGAGAACAAGAAGGGATCTTACCAACTCTTCCTGAACTTCATTTGTGGCCATTGTAATTAAACCAACTAACAGCCTCTTTGCATCAGAATTTGCAAGTTTGCCCGCTAGCACTCCATTCCCATACAAACTGGCAAGGGCTTCTATTGTACGCTCCTGGATCAGAAAGGGTAGCTGAGGTTTGAACTGCTGTAACAATGTCTTCTCAACCTCAGTGGGATCTGATGGTCTGGCAGATTCAGCGTTATTGTCGTATATCATTAGAGCAGAAGCCAATGCACCTAATGTGTCAGCCACTTGTGCAGGAGAGGAACACGACTCAAGACTCTGACCAAGACTTGAAATGACATTTGACAAGCCTCCAGATATGTTTGCAAGAGCACACATCGCATTCTCTTGCAAAGCTTGGGCAAACTCGCCCTGCATGAATTCTTTAGAAGGAGCAATTGTAGCATTTATAAGAATAGGAATACCATTGGCAGTAGCAATCTCTCGCCTAGCTTCTTTGCATTGTGCAGAAAGAGATTTAAGAGCAGATGCAGCTTCTGCTCTTACTGAAGCTTCATTTTCTGATCCAAGAAGCTTAAGGAGCAGTTTAGTAGCTTCTGCAGCCAAGATTTTGGGGCAAACAGATGCATCTTCCATCATCATGCATGACAAGAGAAAACATACATTTGCTTGAGTACTTGATTGGCCAGTTGTAAGCAATTTGACAAGTACATCAACTCCTCCAGCTTGAATTGTGGCAGGCCAAAATCCCTCGGTGCTGCTAGACAGATTCTGTAATGCTCCTGTTAATAAGTCATCGACCACATTCCCAGCCTTAAGCCCCTTCTGAAGTTGTCCCCACAACACAGGGACAACTCCTTCTGTAGAAAAGATTTTTGAGCCGACATGATCTTTAGCACCACCTTGAGAAACAGCATATATGGTCTTGGCTGCTGCAATTTGACCTTCTCTTGAGTTTGACTTGAGAAGACCAAGCAACGGTGGGATGCAACCTCCAAGTAATACTTTAACCCGTAATTCATTCTCTTTGCAGAGAGAACCTAACACTGTAGCAGCCTGTATCTTTATCCCAAGAGATCCCGACCGAAGAAGAGACACAAGAACTGGAACTGCTTGGGAATGAGATCCAACTGCACCAAAAGCACTTTCTCGTGTATTAATTAGATCAAGTAATTGCCCTAAGCAATTCTCTTTTTCCTGCGATGATGAGGAACTCTGCCGTAATAGCTCAATACATTGTGCAACACTTGCTAAGGTCCCATCTGGGTCCTCCATGCTACTCCTATCTCTGCAGGTCAAGGCACAATAAAATAGCATGGCAAGGAGTTAACAGGCTGTCACCTTGGTAGAAATAAGAAAAACTTCCATCCACTTATTAAACTTATATGCATTATATTATTGTTAGCTCCACTAATCCTATTTAGGAAATAAAAAAAAAAAAGGCAATAAAGGAGGGTTGTGTACAATATCCAAATCCCACAATGTCGATTCCATGGATAGATCTAGTTGAGAAAATTTTAATTAACTTCCAGGTATGTATCAATAATTTAATAGGTTGTTTGAAGGACTCCAACCCTGGATAACTAAATTTTTTTTTTTTTTTGAAACACTGGATAACTAAATTTGCTATTGATCTTTATACCAGATTTCTAAAAATACATTGCTTGTGAATGTTTTTCATTTTCTGATCACTTATATTGTACTAGAAATATTATAAACAGATTTTGAGCAGTTGTGGATCAAAATGTACTTTTCTTTAACTTATTCTTTAAACTCATGTGCACAAGGCAAAGTTAGATACTGACTGACCTTGAACTCATTTTCATGAGCGAGTTGGGGGTTGGCGGCTCTAATTCATGCGCTCTTGTTTCCCCATTTCTCTCCTAAAACAGAACAACACGCACAAACTTATAATAAGAGATAATTCAGAAAGTCAGTCACAGAAATGGAACAGAATAGAGAGATTGCTAGATATGAAACCATTGTCCCAAGAAAAAATTAACTGTACAAAGAACAGTAAAATCTACACATTACTAATTCTCAAAATAGTTCACAAGCCACTCAGGATCTCCTAATGATCTATTTGAAAGAAACAAGAACTGGTAGCTCTAAGAGCAAGAGCAACAAGAGGAGGAAAATGTGCAACCACGAGGTGCAAACCAATCTAGATCCTCAAGTAGAATTCATGAAAAGGGAGATATGAAGGATCAAAGATAGCCTACTATCTTCTCAACCTACACAACATGTATAGCATAAATAATCGTAACAACCGAAAATTAAACCCCAACATGAACACTAACTGTGAGTAGCACATGTGATCTGAACAAAACAACTCAGAAAATAATTCATCGGATCCAGCCAGTTCATCAGATTTCAATATAACAGAGTAGATATACTATTTACAACTAATTCTTTAAAGTAGACTTACCAAGTTATTGGGAGGAATGGTGCTGCCATTGGTGGCAGCAGCCCTCCAAGTCAGTGTCGCCGCCAGCTTTCGTGACTTCGAGGCCTTTTCTTCAGATCAAATCGTCTCTAGAAACAGGTAAACGCCAGCAGCAACGTTCTGTTGAAGTGATGAGTCAATCACAGTACATAGCAAGTCAAACGGACAGCATTAGACAAGCTTCACGAATCTACAATTTGAAGGAATAAAGCTCTTCACTAAACTAATCCTATAACAGAAAATCGTCAAGAATCTGAACTCCAAAACAAGAAACCTTAGGCCCATGTTCGAGATCAATTAAACGATGGATGAAATAGAAATATTTATAGTAAGTCGTAACCAATAACAATTATAAATATTTGAACCCGACAAATCATCTCAATTAGATTTGAAACAAATTCAAGCTCTCAATCCAATAAACAGAAAATGAACAGCATAAAAAAAAAAAAGACCATTCATAAATCCCGCAAAATGCTTCAAGAGATCAGTAGATCAAATGTTCCCAGATCACTACTTTTATGAGGAAAAGATAAATGAAGGAAACCTAAATACAATGCCCAGACCAGCATGAATCCGCTAATAAACAGTAAGATCTACCAGAAATGGCGAAACCTTTTACTAAATTCAGGGGAGGCCAAGAAATCTTTCTTCAGCGTAATGGAGTTGGTAAGCTATTAATGTAGAGACGGACAGGAGAGAATGGACTGAAAGGGGACTCCCTCCTCTCTCTCTCCTCTCAGTCTCGGAGAATTGCAAAATTGAGAGTTTCTTAGCTAACAAGCGAGGAAGATAAAATGCTTAGAGAGAGAAAGAGTGTATGTATTGTGTATGTATCACAATGTGTGAGAATGAACAAGAGTGACAGAGTGTGTGGCAGAGAGAGAGCGTTGCTGGGGGTGGGCTATGGGGGTAGGGTGGGGAGGTGGTCCACCGACAGCCACTGTAACTGCGGCTTCTTGGCTTCAACAGCTGGCTTCGTTTTTTTATTTTATTTTACTTTATTTTAGAAACTTCCCGTAATTTTTAAGATGCTATATAGACTAATTTTGAAGAGAATTTTAATAAATACAAAAAGTAGCTTTTAATACATTTTTTATTTTAAAATTTAATATTTAATTTTAGAGAATGATTTGAAAATACTCACTTTAATTTTACTAACTTTAATTTTACTAATATTAATTAATTGTACGTTTTGAAAAATAAAAAATATAATTTAATAATATTCATTTCTTGCATGTAATTCAGCAACTTAATACACATTTTTTATTAAATTATTTAAAATACTCACCTTTTACATACTCCTAATAGCTTACATTTTTTATATAAAAAATAATTTTAAACTGGAAGTATATATTTAATTAATAAATCCCAAGAAAATAAAATGTTTTGGTATTAATTGAAGTATTTTTCTACTCCTACATAACTGTGTTATCTGCGGTTGCCCAGTCGATATAGTTGTGTTGACTTTGCAAGTCAAGCCGACTGTCACGCTGGCTTGAATATTACTCCCACCATACTATACTACACTACCTAAATAATTATCATGTCATTATAATACACCATATGCATAACACAGCGATATGTGTATAAAACAAGACACGCCTAATTAAGAGGGAGTAAACCTAATTAATTAATTAATTATGTTTTAACAGGTAATTTTGTATTTATCGGCTCAATTATGAGTAACGTTCATTCTCACATGCAGTTAACAAGTCAAAATCAAAACAAACATGGGACTCCACATTAATATATGAAAGAAATCCATCAGTATCCCTTTGCACCCAAATTAAAGCTGTCATTTGATTTTCTTTAACCGACATTTAAACCTGATTAAGGATGTGGAGCTATAAGCCTATAAGTAATGATAATTAGTTATTTAAATTGATTTTTATATAAATGTACTTAAATACTAATTTCTTTTTTTTCTTGAGTGAGACTGTCTCACGTGAGACCATTTTTCACTTTTTAAAATAGTTATCACTTTCGCTATAAAACGTTATCACTTTCGCTATAAAATATTATCATTTTTTATTTATACTATAAATTATTCATAAAATAGCATTATTCCTTTTCATTAATCTATTATCACTTTCTGACCCTCTCACGTTACGTAAGACGGTCTTACACAAGTCTTTGCCTTCTTCGAAATACCCTATCAATTCATCCATGAATTTCACGACTCAATTCACGCAATAAGATTAGTATAGAAAAAAAAATAAGAATATGCCTGCTATAAGATTTTTTGGGGGAATGTCACAACAATTTATAATAGTACAAGAAAATTGTCATTTCTCTGAGAAGCGTCACATGTTTACTTGCAATGTGAAATACCGATCTATATATTTTATCTGCAAATTGATTATATTCTCATTTTTATTTAAAAAAGGGACAAATAAACCTCTTAATAAAAATTTCATTTAATTAACAAATACATACGTGTATATATAGTCGACAATTATTCATCTACCCAATTTACAAGTCCTATCGAATGGTTTGACTTGAACTAAATCAAGTATTGGATGAAATTTTCCCATGATATAGATAAATCAACAACATTTGTTAGATTAGGTGAGACATCTAAACTATGTGGAAAGAATAGTTTCATCATTAAATAAATTGATGAATAATTATACATATATGATAATATCAAGTAGCCCTGGAAATGGAATATTACAAGCATTGTGCAAATTTCTATCGCTATCACCACCATTCGAGAAAATCAGCAAAAGATGGAAATCAAGAAAGTTTAACACATTATAGAATGATGATGGAGACTCCTCAACAAGTTATTAATTTATAACACAACAGCAAAACGTACCTTTTATTGTGTCTTCATAGGTCGATTTGTCATTGAATAAACATGACAATGATACATACAACCACATCGCTTCCGTGTTTGGCATCATCAAATCTCTCGAACTAAAAACAATCGGACGTGCCCCCTGTGGGGAATAAAGTGTTTTCTCTTTTATGGAAAAATCTAGGACTTTTCATTTTCTTGATGGATACATCAGTACAGTGGCTAAAAAAGGATTGCTCGGCTGCTTTTAGAATTTCATGAATTCTTTGAGCCCAAAATTCGTATAAAACCTGTAACTTACCCTCATCCGTAGCTAAGAACAAAATTATGTTAGGCTGATGGAAGTTGCGTAGGATTGCAAAAGGGTCAAAGCTTGCTCTGTGATAGCCCGGTTCCTGGCCCGCCTGACCCACTCGTCAACAACCTCTGCTGCTTGGCTGCCTTTAACTCCATTCTCAAGAGTATCTGCAGCTTCACATATTTTTCCTTGAGCTAACAGACTCTCGACTCTATTTATGAGAGATTCAATTCCATCACCTGTTTCATCAACCTCCTTAACCTGAACTAAGAACAAAATCTTCAGAACTGTAAAGTTATCTTTAATTCAAAGTGCTATGTGGGGAGGAAAGAGACTATACCTTCAACAAAGAAGCAATACGAGCCAATGAATGAGAAAGTATCCCACCACCACCAGATGGAATTAGACCGAAGTGCCTCAATGTCCCCTTCAATGCATCAAACTGTAAAGATTGAAGATTCAGTAACTTGGTTATAGTGCAGAAGAATGTCTCTGAATATCCTCTCTTTTCTCCATGAATGTCAAAGTAATACTTTAACATATATTAAGACAGAACCAAAGGCAACTTATAGAATCACCCAAATCCTCCTTGCCAGCTGAATTTTTCCTAGGTTTAAATATTTTCTAGATTTACCAATTTCCACTTCATTAAAAGTATTCAACGTCATTATTCTCAGCCTTCCATCTGCAGACTACAATAAAATGCTGATCTAGTGTTGTAATCTATTTTCTCCTACTCTTTTCTTTTCAGATCTCTTCAAATGGTTCCACACCATAGTGCCTTTTTCAGTGCTTGAGATTATGTGCACCACCAAGAAGAAAAGGCATTTTATGTAGTTGAAGAAAAGGAAAATGTCACAGAGATAAAAGTAACTTGCCTTATGATTCAATTGGGACAACGTATCAGTTCCATGCTTTTGGGTGTCTTCAGGGAGTGAGGATAGAACCAACGCTATCAGTGAATCTTTGTCAATGCCTCCGAGATGATTACGAACAGCTTCTATTTCCTTTTGAATTGGCAGCCCTTTGGATAGTGCATCTTCCAATGCCAATGCACCCTGCAACACATGAGAGATTAGATGCAACTCATCGAACAGATTCAATCATATGCTTATATCCATTAAAAATTTTATGAAATATTATGTATCTGAGTTAAACAACAGTTCTTGGCATCATACGAAACATTTTTAGGAGAACTTCTGCCATATATGTTTCCTGTGTATTAATTCCCTAATCAAATCACTCTGTAACCATTAGATACCAAGAAAGATTTCATTCATAAAGTCATTAATTTCAAGTTTCTGCATATCATCTTCTACTCCTACTCTTTCCAGAAGTCATATTCTCATCATGATTAATAAGTAAAGATGCAATTCACAAGCTAGATCAATTAACAGACATAAAAAGCTGTCAATAATGTTGAACTGGAATTGAACCTCAAAGGTTCATGGTTAAACAAAGAGCATTAAGCAGTAATCATGGAAGTCAAAGAGATTACCAAGGCAAGCTTGTGAACAGAATGACTCTGGCGAGCTTCTTCAGACCGTGCATAAAATGCCATGCACAACGCATTAATCTGCAAAACCAAAACCAAGGCTTAAACACTGCCCAAATACTACAAAAAATCAGCATCTCTGAATTTAACTCCTTGATTCAATAAAATCATTACTTCATTCACTTCATGTTTAAACTTTGTCCAGAAAATATTCTACCAGAATTATTTATTTGTGTTGTCTGGAAAACTTTCTTACAAGATTTGATTAAGTACTTCAATCAGATTGTGTTAATTTTGCATAGTAATGTCAGTTTTCTTGTAGAGGGTATTAAGAACTCCACTATGAAATCCAAATTAGCAGGTATTATACATGAAGATTCGCTTCAGCCATTTTCTCGATCTGGGAAGCTTTTTCACTTGCAATTGCTGCAGCCAGTTCAGCTTTGGCGATATTCTGCATTTCCTTCAGTTTTTCTTCTACTTCCATTTCCTGCATCAAGAAATTACAGAATTTGAACAGGTAAGTTAACATAGTTGAGTGACATAAATTGAGAAAAGTGACTATCAACTCATATTTGTACCTTCTGCACAAGTTCTGTTTTGAGTTTTTCTTCAAGTGCTTCTTGAAGAGATTTCAGAGCTGCTGCTGCTTTAATTCTTTCTTTAGTTAATTCCTGAGAAAATAATCATAACATTATCTGACAATAGATATTTATGCTTCCATTCAAATTGAGTGCTCATATTTTCATTTGTGTTGCCAGAAGGTATTTCTCCAAAGTTTCCTTCAGCTAAATTAACAATATTCTTTTATTTTCAACCAATACATAAGAGCCAAGAGAAAGGATACATTAAGGTTGCATTTTCAATGCTGAAAAAATCCACATCAACTGAAAATTGAACTTCCAAATTTGGACTGCAGAAGGGAGAAAAAGAAAAAACAACAGTAATTTGTACACATGCATCCGCCCAAAATAAATCAGGAGATATATATAAGTATAAAACACATCTACTGCTTACATGACATTTATAAGGTAGACAGAGAGGAAATGTTAATACAGTATTTCCACCAGATTGACGATGCCAAATAGAACAATGATGAATGAATATCAGGTACACTGAGTAACATGCGACATGCAAATGGTGACCATAGGCAAAGAAAGATGTTAAAAACCTTATCCAGAATTGCTTCCCTCTCAGCATACATGAGTTCTCTGACCCTTGCATCCTTGAGTTCCTTCTCATACTTCTCCTGAAAAATTCATGACTATGTTAGCAGAAACCCATGAACATGATTATACAACCCATGCTACACTATAATGAAAAAAATTCCTCCAATAGTGTAACGGAAATGTGAATATTAAATCAATTACTGAACCTCCTATAATTTTTCTTCCTATAATGGACAAAGAAAAAGAATGAGTTATCAATGAACCTTCATTGCTTTAATCTCTTTTGTAAAAAAACGAGCATCCAACTCAGCTTGCCTTTCTTCAGCAGCATGTATGGCTTGCAGGAAATCAAGAATCAATTTCCCATCCTTCGTTATGTAATCATCGTGGGCGTCTACATTTGCGGAACTTGTATTCTTCCATATCAGAAACAAAAAATTAGTTGTGAAACAGATTATTCAGCCAATATGAATGATAACAGTTTTTATTAGTATAATTATTTAAATAACAACCTTATTATTGTTCGAGGAAGAAGTAGAAAATTCTTCAAGCATGTCTCTTAAAAGGTAATCATCAAGGAGGGAACTATCTTTTTCCGTACCAATATCCCGAACAACCTAACAAAAGTTGTTTGCTCATATAGAAACAGACTACTAATGACCCAAGAGAAATTTAACATTTCAATAGACTCATATCTAACCTCTTTCATGTCTTCACTGGTGGTTTGATCCCTTGTCACAGAGTTGATCTCAGTCTCAGCAGGAGTTTTTTCTACTGAAGTAAAGGTTTGTGGCTGTGCATCAAGCTCCACCCCTGGGTCCTTTAGGTCAAGACTTTCCTCAGCTGGTTTAGTGGCATCATTGTCAGATGACATGCTGGTTTGCGGAACATCAGGCACATCAACATGATCAACATGCTCTACTGTCACAGCTGTGGCATCTGTCGCCTGAAAGCTTTTATCATTTTCATCTTCTGGAACACTTATTGTTTCAATATCTTGTTTAACATGGTCTGCACCATAACTTGAAACATCTGAATCCTCTGAGCGGTTCGTTTCACTGACTACCCTGTTCTGATGGTTTATACTTTGTTGTTCTGGTGATTTCTCAAAATTCACATCGTCTATCCGTCTTTTGGTGTACTGACCAATGCTTTGCTGCTGTTTCCCAATATAACTATCAAGAATCCCGTAATAGTAAGCAGCAAGAAATACAGATCCCACTGCAAGACCACCAGTGATAAATTTTGGTAAACGACTCTGAGATTCTTGGGCACTGCTGCCCCCATCAAACTTTTTGGGTCCATTATTCTGAGAAACAGAAAACGCTCTTCTGGAAGAAAGATACGACGGTATCTGCAAAATTACCCAATTTAAAATGTATATATTATGTTAATAAATCAATATATGATTTGATTGCATAAAAATATATTATCCATATACACTACCAGATCCTCTCCTATACGGGATTCAATGCCCCATGAACAAATATTTCACTGTTCATGTGAACAGTGAAATCAATGTTCATGTGAGGGGAATTCTCTCCCATAAATGGAGAGGATCCTCATCCGTCCAAATACACATAAGCTATCATTCACAACTTATGCATTTCCTAAACTGCAGTACAAACTATCTTTATCCATCACAATGAACATTAAGTGACTAAGGATAAAAAAGAAAAACAACAACCAAATCCAGCATCTGAAATTTTTATTTTCTTTCTTTCTGTATCGAAGAAATTAGATCATCGCCACTTTAACCTTAGTTAAGAAATACTGAAGCATTAACTACCCAATTCCAACAATGGCATAATGAAGCACCAAATAAACAACTATTTCGATATTGCTAACTGCTCAAATGCATCAGTCCATCCACAAGCATACGAATATACATATATACACATATATACTCTAACAACAACATTAAAGCATGCCTGAGTTGTAGTCCGCACTGGAACTCTATAAACTGAACTACGAGATGCAAGCTGTAAAATGGACCTGCAAAAGTTATTGCCCAGAAATTGCAAAATAAATAAACAAAAGCCCTCGATTCAATCAAATCGATAACGTCTAAATTTTCATAATCAGCAAATACATGTGTATCCTTAGGTATTGATTCGCATGTTACCTGCGTAACATTGTGTATTTGGATTCCGGAATTCAGCAGTGCTTCGGAGACGATTTTAAATCCCCGAATTAAAACGACGGAGCCAAAATTAGGAAAAGGGGGTAATTTTCAAGGAAAACAGTAATCGTTAAAATAATCAACACGCTTTTCTTTATTTAATTCTTTGTTTGCATAATCGGGTTCTTTATGAGAAATATCAATTTTGGTCCCGTATTTTTTACCAAAATCAATTTTAGTCCTGTAATTTTTAGTATTTTCTGTCATAGTCCTTTATTCAATTTTATTCATATATCTTTTAAAATTTCAATTTTAGTCATATTAATTTCAAAATTAGTCCAATATCTTTTTGAATTATCAAATTAGTCCAGTAACTTTTGAATTAGGATATAATTTATAAAAGTACTAATTTTAATGATTCAAAAAGATATATGACTAATTTTGAAATTAATATGACTAAAATTGAAAATTTTAAAAATATGGTATCAAAATTAAAACTTAAAAAATTAAAATTAAAAATTCTAAAAGTTACAAAACTATAATCGGATTTGATAAAATATACGAACTAAAATTGATATTTTCTCGGTTGTTTATATTCTACTGAACTTTTCTTTATAGTAATTAGTAAGAGTATATTATTTGAGAGGTTAATTGAGAGTTTTTTTTTTTTTTACCCGCAGTCTTCAAATGCAATTTCGCGAGCAAATATTTATACACAAGTTTGATGGGAAAGACAGTAGAATTTGTGTAAATCAGGTTCATCTGCATTATATTTTTTTAAAATTAATTTTTATTTCATTTCTATAAAGAAGTAATTTTTTATGTATTAAAAATAATTTTTATAAAATTAAAATGATCGGTGCACTACCAAGTTCATTTGCCATTATTACTTATTAGGAGTTTATTTCGTTTTGAAATTTTAGTAAAATATCAATTTAAAGTTTAATCATTTTATCTGCTAAGCAGGAATTTGAAATATATAAAACTATGGATTAAGGTTTGAATTTAGACATAAATTAGAAAACCATATATAACAAATTTAAAAATCCAATTAATGCACTTAGTTGGATTAATTTTAAATTTGATTTTTATTATTAAATAAAATAATATAATTAATAAAAAAAAAACTATCCACTAACCTCACTTTTTACATTACAAGGAAAAAAAAAAAGAAAAGGAGCAAAGTGTGGAGTAACTCTCTTATGAGACGGGTTATTTGTGAGACGGGTCGGCCCATCACTATAGTATGCTTATTGTAGAGTTAAAGTATGTTTATTTGTAGTTAAAGTATGTTAACAATAAATCGTATTATAACACTTTAAAATCATACTTTAATGCATAATACAATACACTTTAAAAAACATACTTTAACAACTATCAAACATACTTTATGTATACAATAAGCATACTTTAGTGATGGGTCGACCCGTCTCACTAAATAACCCGTCTCACAAGAGACTTTGTCCAAAGTGTGATCTTTCTTTGTACTCTCAATTCATACTCTCTATTTTCATCCTTCCTAATTCATCTTCACACCCATAAAATAAAATTATACAACAAAACTAATATTCTTATAATATAATATAATTTATTTATTATTCTAAATTACTAAGTTACTCCTAAAAATAATTTAAAGAATAAATTAAAAGATACCATTTCTCAATATCCGTAAAGGTCTAAGTGAAAAGATAAATTGGAGATGAAGGAAATATTAAATAAATGATGAAGACATGTATATTAGGCGGATACACAATTTTAAAATAGCAAAAACTTCTGTGCACCCGGACGCACGGATCAAATTCCGTGCGCCTTTAGAATTTTATGTTAAATTGTACTCCATAGCCTTTACTAAAAAGATGTGTACCCTTTATTTTCTAAAAAAAATTATTGTGTGTATCTGGGCGCATGGACAACACTCCGTGCGCCTTTAGAATTTTGTGTTAAATTGTATACCCTTTAGTATAAAAATGTGTACCCTTTATTTTCTAAAGAAAAAATATATTAATAAAAAGTGTATACTCTTTAGAATAAAATGGTGTACCTTTTATTAATTAAAGTGCATACTCTTTAGAACAAAACAATATACTCTTACCCATAATACTAAATTTCTAGAGGCGCCCGCAAGCCTCACCCTTTTAAAATTGAGAATTAAGAATATAATATAAAATATTGCAATTTTACAATAAAAAATAAGTTTACGGCAAATCCATAAGAAAATAGTGATATTTTTTGTGAATTGGGGGTACGATTGTCCCCTTGGTTCTACTGTGTATCCACCCTTAGTTAATTAGGTGAAAGTGACATTTAAAAAAATGGAGATTGATGAGGAGTTTATGTTGATGCTCTACACGTTACATGGAAATTTCATGAGCAAGTTTCTATAAAATCATCTTCATTGCTTTTTTTTTTTTTTCTTTCATCTTTACTATTTTTTTTCTTTTAGATTATGTTGAAAAATTTACATTCGCAATGGACTCCCACCCTCTTTTTATTTAACGGCTGATTGATTACCTATCAAACTATATAGTATTTTGAAATTTGGACACGTTTTTTATCATATGAAAAAAATTAACTCACCTTTTATACACTACAATTGTTAAGAAATAATAATCAATATCATAATTGAGTATGGTGTTACCTATATGTAATTAACTAATTTATTTAAAATTTAAAATATAACTATACTCTTTAATATTCTTAAACTCTAAAAATAAATATTAAACAATAAAAGTATAATAAAATATAAAAATCAATATTTTTAAACTCTTTTTTATTCTTATTACAAATAATTTTCATCAATAATTTTCTAGAATAGTCTAGATATACATCATATTATATTCCAAAACTCTTGTTTTATTCTTATTACAAATAATTTTCATCAATAATTTTCTAGAATAATCTAGGATATACACCATATTTTAATAGTATGATAGATTTATAAGATTTTTCAATAAAATTTTAAGTTTTTGCAAATTTAAAAGATTTTTTAAGTATTTCGTAAATTTTGAGGATTTTTTAGTTTTCGCGGTTTTTGTTTTTTCCATCTTATCTATACCACATCCTAAAAACATCATTTAAAAAATTTTGCTGATCTGACGTGGAATGATTCAATAAAGTGTTGGGTTGTTATAGCATCGACGAGATACAAGCGGTTGATGAGAGGGTGGATGTGGAGCGATTCAATGATGTGCTAAGTTGTTATAGCATCGACGAACCGAAGTAGATGATACAAGCTGTTGATGAGATGGTGGAGTATGATTTACCAAAAATGGGGATGCAAAAGTGGCCTCCTCTCACTATATAGTATCTTTCAAACATCTAATTGAAGTGAGACTTGTATAGTTCTGTAAAGTTTAACAGAAATAAGAAGTTAGACGATATTTTATTCTATAAGTACTTGTGTTCTCAAGAATGAAGACCATCGGGACTATACATAATCGCAGTTTAAATTCGACTGACTAAACCCATTTTAAAGTGGTAAATGGCTAAGCACAATATCCTCAAATCAAATTGTATAGAGAAGACGAGATTTATATATAATGAGATCACAAGGCATTTATCCACTAAAAGACAATATCCTCAAATCAAATTGTATAGAGAAGACGAGATTTACACTAAAAGACATAGATACCTTCTTCTTAGACTTTCTAAAAAACAGACACGGTGATGCTGGTTGCAGCATAGAAAGCCAGCTAAAGATAAAATTAACTATAAAAAAAAATTCTATATAAAAAAAAATTTATAACTAACCATTGGTTTCAGAAGTGCCATTTGATACAGATTGTTTTTCTCAAGGTCGGTCAAAAAAAATAGATGTTAATAAACATAAATCTCAGATAAAATCACAAAACAATAAGTATATCAAGACCTTCCATATGTGGTGGATTCATCGAACTGCAAAAATCTCTAATCAAACTTCACTTCAGCATTATCAGAAAACTTGGAAGAATGAAGGTTGCGGTTCTCCCCGGTAAGGATTTGTAATTTGCCGTTGCGGATCTGGTAAGAATTTGGAATTTGGAATTTGGCGGTGCGGATCTCGAAGGTTAGGATTTGTAATATGACAGTTAAGATTCTCTCTCTAGTAAGGATTTGAAATGGAGAAATAGATCATTCTAGACCTTTATTTATCTTTTATAACATTTTGGCCACTTAAATTTTATATTGACAAACTTTTTTTTAACAACTTTATCCTTCTCTTTGTAATTTGGCGGTGTGGAACTCGAAGGGTAGGATTTGTAATATGGCAGTTAAGATTCTCTCTCTGGTAAGGATTTGAAATGGAGAAATAGATCATTCTAAACCTTTATTTATCTTTTATAACAATTTTTTTTAACAACTTTATCTTCTCTTTATAATTTGGCGGTGCGGATCTCGAAGGTTAGGATTTGTAATATGGCAGTTAAGATTCTCTCTCTGGTAAGGATTTGAAATGGAGAAATAGATTATTATAGATCTTTATTTATCTTTTATAACATTTTGGCCACTTAAGTTTTATATTGACAAACTTTTTTTTAACAACTTTATCCTTCTATCTAACTAATAATATAATATTAATTGCTTTACATTGAATAATATAATAAGATGGTATTTATGTTGATATTTTATTTAATAATAATAATGAGATGGATAAAATTTTGATGACTCCCTGTATTCATCATAATTATTTTAGGAGTAATTCATAATATGTTTGTGACTCTCCATTGTTGATCATCAACAGAATCTTCCTATATTTTAAATTTTGTCAAATAATTTAACTTAGTTTAAGTGGGACCAAATATTGCTTAGTGCACCATCTCTAATCAATTACGTATGAAGTGACACAACTTCCATCAACATAGTTTTTTTTTCCATTTATTTTAATTAATTTTATTGATTTTTAAAGTGTAATTAAGTCATTTAAAATATAAATACAGTATAGTATGTTACATTATTATAAATAGGTTACCATGGATTAAAGACAGTTGCACGTCGCATGTGTATCATATTTGGTGATGTAATTTTTGTATGTTTTTTTTACAGTATATTTAAATCATAATAATTAAATAAAACTTCTAATTATTAACTACATCAAAACTTTAAATGCAATGATTTTCTAAATATAAATTTCATTTGATCTAGCCAAGCTTTAGCATAATCTATGAATATTATACCTTGAATGGCAATAAAATTATTTGTGCACATTACATATGTTGGAAAATACACCCAAACAATTTGAATGGTTGAGTTCGTAAAGGGCGTATAAGTGATTTCACTAACATGAGTAAACTTTTAAAGGAGTGTACTCTATTGTGTTCAATTATAGTCATTAAATCCAATAAAATGTACAAATGAGTTCTTAGATTATATTTTTGGGCTCACCCCATGATTGGATCTCTAAAGTTGCCAAGCCCAATAAAAAGTTTCACAACAAGAAACTGTCTGATTACCGACGGAAAATTCCATCGGTAAACAGTGAAAAATTCGTCGCTAACTTAGTTACCGACGGAAATGAATCTGTCGCGAAAACCTGCCTCGGTAATTTTTTAGCGACGGAATTTTAAATCCGTCGGTAATTACCGATGGAATTTTTCGTCAGTAAAAAAAGATATCCGTCGGTAATCAAACAATACAAATTCGTCGAAAGGGATAATATAGCGACGATTTTACCGACAGATTTTTCCGTCGGTAAATTAGCGACGGAAAAATCCGTCGATAAATTATGTATATTTTTAAAAAAAAATTAAATTTGCTGGCGAAATTTTCTATCGATAATTTAAATTTAAATTACTATATTATATTTTAAATATAAATACCCATAAAATAATTAAAATTTCATATTAAATAATCCTTCAAAAACTACTTAATATAAATTATTCATCTAATATAATATTTAAATTATAAAATTTTCACAATCCAAATTTACCACAAAATATTCAATTATAATAATTCTACTAAATCATGGATACAAAATATTTGACTAAATGATCTTCATTATAAATTCTCCTAAATCGGCATTAGCATCAACATATACATCAGTTTGCAGTCGATTGGCACATCGAATCCCCGAGAGCATTTGATTATTTTTGTTCCTGATAGTGTAAAAAAAAGTCATACAACACCAATTACTAACTATTCATACCATTATCTGATGTTAGAAAAACAAAGAAAGAAATCATAACTATTCATGAAACAATTACTAAGCATTGGTGCTTATATTGTTGTTGAGACAGAGAATAAAATTTGATTGAGTTCATGCAGACGATATTATACTATGTAACTCACCCATCCAGCCTTGGTGTGAGCTGGACCATAAAACAATGCATACAGTCCACGAACTTATCTTGTAACAAATGTAAACAAACAAATACACGAGCATTGATCATTTCAATCCAAGGATATCACCAACAATACCTAAGGCAAGTATGGATGCAAAGCAGCCTAGCAGTTGTAGCTAGTTAGCTAGAATAATGGGCTGTAAGTGGCATAATATTAATAATGGAACCTGCACACTTGTTTAAAATTCAAATATAAATATACTACTAAGGCTATAATAGCACAAAAAGCAATTCTTGTTGTAACTGCTGAGGGTACGCTGTTATGCAGCAGCAAGAAATATACTTTTCTATTAGAGGTAAAAGCTTGTTATCAGTCATTCAAAGGTCCTAGCTTCAAATGTAAAACTACTAGTATAACTTTGTGAAGACCTAAAGAAACTAAAGCACTCTGGTTTATTTTGGTAATAATCTATACTTCTCTCAGATAGATTTCCTTTTCCCACACGTGCTATCTAAAATACATGGGACCGAAAACATTTATTGCCGGATGATAAGTTATGAAAACATTGTATCCAAGAATCCCATATTACACTAACAATAATGTAAGAAATTGGATTAAAAAAATAAAAAAATAAGAAAATAAAAAACAAAAAAGGCAAACTAAGTAGTAATAAGCTTTAGAGAGCAGCAGATTCACCTTGGGCTTGAAGCTCTTGAACCCATTTATTTGCACGGTCAAATGATGCATACAGGGTGATATGGAAAGACTATTATATAACTACAAAGAAATTAACACTAACAACAAGATATCATCAGAAGCTACCTTACAACAAGCAGTCCAGTTCATTGAAAAAGTCAATTTTTTTTCCTTAGAAAACAAGATAGTTAGGATAGAGATATGTTAAAGAATTATGAATATAAGACATGGATTTGAAATCTCTATATATGGACAGTGATCCAGACAGATCACCAACTTTCAGTTTCCAATGTAGGAACAACACAAATAAAGTTCTTTCATTTCCCAAAAAAAAAAAATTATTAAAGCATAGTGCTATGTAATTGCCCTTTCACAAAACGTAACATCAAACTAGATTTTCCAGCTCCAACATCTCCTAGAAGTACCTAGAAGAATTAAAAAAACTTCAACCAACTTTGCAATTATAAAGCAACAGAATAAATGTAAACAATTAAAATAATTTCCAACTATTTAACCTTGAAAAAACACAATAAGACACCGAGACCCAAACCTTTAAAAGCACAAGGAGAAAATTATGCATAAATAATTCAAGGAAAAACTAAAATGTGGACCAATTTATACAAAAAATTAATCTAAAAACATTTAAGTTGTGTAATTTAATCAATAAGTACCACATAACCAAAGCAACTAGATAACAGAAAAAGTTGCAGCTCCTCCCACTCCCCCAATGAAGGCTTTATTCTTGTTTTTATCCCCTACTACAAGATAAAACTATAATTCAACAAACTATTTCCAATTAATGAGATCAAAATATTACATGCTAATTACGCACGTAATTTAAGATATGTAATCTGATTATCAGCAAAGATTAGTCCATCCCTGAATTACTCTCCACTAATTAATTGTTTCCATGAATATCACAATAAAACATGAATCTTCTTTGTATCTCATAGGCATCTTCCCCCCGAAACAGACCAAAATCTTACCAGTTTCACTATAGTATACTAACTAATTCGTAAAATGTAAGCTGAACTACAGCTTGCCCAGTTTGGCAATGTTGCAGAAGTTACGAGACATATATGTAAAACTGTATTTGAAACGGTGTAATGAACATTGTGAACTTACTTTGATAACAGATCCATGAATTGATATTTCTATTTGCAATATGAAATTATCAAGTAGAATCATAACATATACCAAGTGCTTGACATCAATACACCACTTGATTAAGCTAAAAACTGCTCATTCCACCTCTTCTCTCTAAATTATACACGCACAAATAATGTGCATCGCAATAAGTAATAGGGTGCCGACCTATTTATGTAAAGAGAAAACATCATCTCAAGAAGCAGAAGCAACAAATGCATCAAAATTTAAAACAAAGTGCTGCTGAAAACTTATATCCAGACGCGTCGCATATAATTTGCAAACTCTTTGATGCATTATTCCCATTTGACTAGACATCCAAAGATGACAAAATATTAATATGATTATGTTTACCTAAAATTGAGAAGAAAATCATGAAACCAGCTGAAATTTGGATAACCCTCCGACTCCCAACTCGAGTGCTTCCAAGAAGACCAATATTTTCCCTGATTGGCATTTAAACTAATGTTAGAGAAACAAATTTTAAATAGCTGAAAACAGTAATCAACATAAATACTTACACAGATACCGTTGATCCACTATCAGTACCAAACAATCCATCCAATAGTATACCAATGCCCTGTACAAAGTACATGCTTGCTATATTCATTTTACATAATTTGGAGACAGAATTTTGATGCAAAATATGTTACTACATACCTGCCACCCTATTCCACGGTTGAGTACATGAGCAGGAGGCGGCGTGTGCTGGCCAACCGATATGCTGTCTTATATGCTCCAGTTGACTGCACAAAAACACATAACACTTTAAAAGCTCGTGGCAAGATAAAAGTTATTGTATAACATACCAGATGAGCTGCATAACCATGGGCTCTGAAATGTTGTTGGAAGACTTGTCACGACGTAGTTGATCCACCATCCTCACACGGACACATCAGGTACCAACTCGACAGCATTTCAGCTCCCACAAAGCTTGTGGAAGGGTCCCAATCAGGCTGCCAGTGGAAGCTGTTAACAACCTCTGTCAGAAACATTCACAACAGATATAACACTATCTCACAACACATAATCAATCTAGTATTTGTTTTAAGAATTTCATCTGAAATTTGAATAAACTGAACTCTTAGGATTTGTTACCTTCCTAACTTGCATCCAAAAGTCATGAGCAGATGATGCCAGTGTTGTCATATGTTAACTATATTTTTTTTTTATTTTTTTCCCTTTAGCGAAAGACAGTATTAAGAATAGAATAGTAGCTTCAAGACTCAAGCTGCTACCCCACTATAACCATGATCAGTAATATCATACATACATTTGATTAATAACTAAAATTTTTGCTTTCTTAACAGTAAACTACACAAAATCTGGGAACTATTGTCAGCGATTCACACAGAAAAGCAAAAGCAAGGCAGTGATTCAAGAGTTGATCATTTATATTATTCAAAATTAATCATACCAAAAATAAAACGTGAAAACTGGCAAGAAATACAGACCCATAACTCAAAAATTCATAATCGAACATGATGGAGGGAAATAGGAGCCCTAAGCTGATATGTTAGGGTTTTGGTTCAAAGAAGAAGAAGAGAGAGAATGCCTTACACTATGGGAATGCCTTAGGCTTAGGGTTTCGCATTTCTGGCGCTGCTGCGGCTGACGCGCTCGGCTGGTGTTCGCGAAGTAGGCGGCAGTCAGTGGTGAGCGATTGACGTTGGGCAGCGTACGGACGACCACTGGAATTAGGTCCGACAGCGGATTAACGAGGCTGATGGGTGCGCGGCGGTGAAGGAACGAGAGAGAGAGAGTAGGGGAAGGGAGTGCAGGGAGGAGATGAAGAGAATGGCCTAGTAGATGAGGATTGCCGTCGATCTCCGCCTGCGACAGTAGCGGCGACTTTGCCCGGGATAGTAGGAGAAATCGGGAGAAGAAGAGTTCTGATGGAATTGGGGGTGAAGCCGTATTGAGCGATTTACTGTATACCATAATTTTATTACTCTTGGAATTACCGACGGATTTAATCCGTCGGTAAATTAAAAATAAAAAATTCATATATTTACCGACGGAAAAATTCCGTCGGTAAATTACAAACTAAAATTATTTTTAAAAAAAATATAATTTATTATATTTACCGACGAAAAAAATCCGTCAGTAAATTAAAGACTAAATTTTTTTTTTTAAAAAATAAAATTTAAAATATCTACCGACGGATAAATCCGTCGGTAATCTTCCGGGATTTATTCCCTCCAAAATATCGACAGATTTACCGACGGAAAAAAAAATCGTCGCTAATTCCGTCAGTAATCCGTCGTAAAAACCGTCGGAAATTTTTATTGATGATTTTTTAAAAATAAATCCCATTAAATCAATAAATCGTCAGTAATTCGTCGGTAAACCGTCGGTAATTACCGACGATTTTTTTCCGTCGGTAAATCCGTCGGTATTCTATCAGTTTCTTGTAGTGTTTAAGATTTTTTCCTTTGAATAAACAGTAAATAAGTATAAATTTAAGTACAATTTCACTAAAACTAAAAATAATTTAAATTCCAATTTTAGTGATACGATTAAGAGTTGGTTGACTTTAGCTTTGTAACCCATTTGTTTTCATGAGATTCAGGGGTTAATACTCAATAATCCTTTGCTAAAAGTTGGGATTTCACACCTCATGATTTCTAAATCTTGGAGTGCACCCTAAAATCACACCAAATTTGAGCTTTGAATTGATAAATTAACACTCATTTTTAGACTCTAAATGATTGAAAAAATAATTAATTACCAAATTTTCATGGATTGAATCGAAAAAAATTTATTAAAAAAATAAACACAAATTAATTTGTTTTATAAAAAGAATATACACAAATTAATTTGTTGTTTTTTCTCATTCATTCATTCACTACAAACATTAATATTAATATTAATGGAGTAATTAATATATTAATAATAATAAATCAAGCTGCTACTTCATTGCTCAGGGGCCGAGGGAAAATTGACACCAAGAACCGCAAACATGGGTCACAACAAGCAGAGGCGATTCAAGAAAGACAATCACCGTCATCATTCCCATGGACCATCTAATCAACTCCACAAGTAAGCTGTCTTGTTTCTCTTATTCCAACTTCACAGCAACACAAACTTCAAAATTTTAATTTCGCATATACACACACACATATAATTTTTGTTTTTATTTTTTGTGATGTTTAATTGGATGGATTAAAAATTAATTAGGGTTGAAGCTGATGGATCTTTGCCGACTGATCCAGGTACTATAATGCTGCCACCTTCTACGGTTTTTTGCTGTTGCGTAGGGTTGGATTTTGGTGTCTTTTTTTGAAAATTATGCATTCAAGGTGTTTGATGTATTGTTCATGAGTTTATACAAGGAAAGGCGTGTTGAATGATTAAATCTCATACGTTGATAAAAAAGTTTTCTTTTTTGTCCGCAGCAGCTGAAGTGGAGGACGAGCAAATTCGCCCTGCCGTGCAGCTTGCTATGTGGGTATGTTTCTGCTTGTTTTACTATATGCAGATGAAATTCCTTTGTCGGTTAGAATAGAATGGACACCATTTGGGTGATGGCATGTGCGTTGCTTTCCTTGTTCTGATTGTTTTTTGTGGGTTCAGGATTTTGGTCAGTGTGATGCAAAGAGGTGTACAGGGCGTAAGCTGTCAAGATTTGGATTGTTGAAAGAAAGTATCCGACTGTCTGACTTGTTATTTCATTCAGCCAAAAAAAAAAAAAAAAATTTCCTTTACTTTGCTTAACATCTATATAATGTATAATCTGTATATTTCTATTAAATTCAAGTTTAAAAACTTTTGCAGGAATTGCGAGTTAATAGTGGATTTGGAGGAGTTGTTTTGAGGTAACTAAACTACAGATTTCTATTAGATACACTTCTGTTGTGTCTTTTTTTGTTCTTTCCGTAATATGGTTTCTTTTTTGTGATGCTGATGAATAATCTGTTCATTATTCACAGATGTCTTTTTTGACATATGTCATAAAAAAAAGGTGAACGGATTTTAAATGGTTCTGACTTTGTTGGAAAAAACTATAAGCTTGTTTCTTTAATTTAGATAAGAAAGCAATACATGAAGTTGAAAACGTCTTCTTCAGCACCTTTAAAAAAATTGAGTTTCAGCGCTTTATTGGAGTGTAGCTCTTATTCATTTTATCTACTATAGAGACACAACTCTGGACAAGGTAGTTAACTCTATGAATATGCTGGTTAAAATTAGGTGTCATAATGCAAACACTTAAATTATCATGTTCTGTCTAATAATATTTTTTCTTCAGTTCTTTATTTTCTTTTTTTAATGCGTTTGACATTGTTTAGTCAGTACAGACTAATATTGCTGATTTTTTTAAAATTTTTTTAATTATCAAATAATTTGTTTAATCTCCGCTCAATCTATATAATACTCCTATTAGAGTACTATGTGCTGCTTTGAATTTGTTCTCATTCAAATGTTAATGCTAGTCTGTGTTTTGGCTGTAAGTGGTTTGCATGATATTTTGTATTCTTTAGTTTGCTCTCTGGAATATAACTGATTTACTGATAGTACTATTTTCATGTATCAGTCCAACTGGTACACAATGCGTCTCCCAAGAGGATCTTCAATTAATTAAGAAGAGAGGTTTAGCCGTCGTTGATTGCTCATGGGCACGTCTGCAGGATGTGCCTTTCACAAAGCTGCGCTGTGCCGCTCCACGTCTTTGTATGGCCTTAAAAGTATTCTGATTATTAGGAATAACTTGGAATTTCTTTTTGTATAATTACTTAAATGCTTAAATATACTGTTGTTTATGTACTTTAGACAACTTGGGAGTCTTATCTGTATGCTGCATCATATAACCTTTTTTGTGCTGAAGAATATAATTCTTGATATTGTGGATGAGGTAGTTTATCTCTAAATCACTAAATGGTAAATCTCCCAACCACAAAGGCTGTCAAATTGTTACGCAGATATAAGTAAACATTCATTTTTTAAGTTCTGTTAGCTGTCTAATTTAATGAAAACTGCCAGAAATTTGTATTGAAAAATTGGTTTGAAAACTTAAGGTAAATTTCCTCCATTTATAGAGGAGAAAATTTAAATTATTTCAATACCTGGTTTAGAATCCTATATAATAAGAGGTTTTATATCCATCATAAGAAATTCTTGGAATTAAATGCTCATGAATAAGATTCGCCTGAATTCTTCAATATTTGTGTTATTTCATTCAAAGCATCTTCGACATTTATACATATGCCTTAGAAAATGAGGGGACTGGACTCTTGAGAGATTGGATTCCTAATTGTTGATTTAATGGGCTTTATTAGTTTTGGTAGTATTACTATGTTTGATTTCACCCATAGGTCATAATTGTTTGGTTGTTCTAAATTGCTTTCTCCTTGAAATTTTGTTAGACTCATTTTATGTAAGTTGAATTGCAGTACCTTGGTTGGTAGCAGCAAATCCTGTAAATTATGGTCGACCTTGTGAGCTCTCATGCGTCGAGGCACTAGCAGCAGCTTTGATCATTTGGTAATAAAACCTGAGCCTTTATGTACCATAATTTCATCTTTACAGTTCCTTTTTGTTGAAATAGTCTCCCGGATAATAATGCAAGCAGTTAATTTATGAAGTAGCATAATTGAAGTTTCAAATTACATTTGTTTACTTCAGTTATAACTTCAATTTGATTACTATGTTTGCGCTTTAAATTTCAAATTGCTCAGGTTTTGTAGTATTACTCTTTAGTTTCTTTTTTCAAATCGTTAGGTACTGCTTAATTTGTAGTGCATGCAGCATGGAGTCTACATAAACCCTAAACCATCATTTTCCCTTTCATCATCTTCTCTATCGTATTAGTGCCTCAAAGCAGATTGTGATATTCCAAATTTTTTTATGAACAGTGGCGAAGAAGAAACTGGGAATCTATTGCTTAGCAAATTCAAGTGGGGTCACGCTTTCTTGACCCTGAACAGGTAATTATGGTCCTACCCATTGTGTTTGGAGGTGTATACAATCCAATACTGGGAAAAGCTAACAATCTGTTTCCAAGTGTTCAGAACTTCACAAAATTAACTTCTGGCAATGAATGTAGGGAACTTCTCAAGGCATATTCTAAATGTCAAAATGGTGCTGATACGATCGTAATCCAGAACGAGTGGCTCTCACAGCAAAAATCACAAATTTCTGATGACTTCACTGATAGAAAAGGTAATCCAACATTTCTTTCCTAAAGCTTTTTAGAATGAGAAAAAAGCCAGAGTATCTCCTGCATCTAGAAAGGAATATTGCTCTTGCTTTTTTATGAACTGAACCAAAACTATGCTCCAAAAGAGCAAAGACTTAAGTTGTAACGATTCCATCAACATTTTAGGAGACCATTCAGAGGCTGACGATGACAACAACGATGGCTCATCCAGTTGTTCGGAAGATGGGTTGCCTCCACTCGAAAGAAACATGAATCACTTGAGCTTGGAGGAAATCGATGAAGAAAGTGAATGAACGACTTTTCTTCGATAGTTTGTGCGATTCTGCAGCTTGCTAGCTCCCTACTTGTCTACCTATGGTTATCGATCATAAAAAAAACTGGTGTATCAGTGTATGCTAGCACTTCATCGCTATTGCATCCATTTCGTTTGTTCCTTTTTAGT
Organism: Pogostemon cablin; assembly: GCA_023678885.1. Classification (NCBI taxonomy): domain Eukaryota; kingdom Viridiplantae; phylum Streptophyta; class Magnoliopsida; order Lamiales; family Lamiaceae; genus Pogostemon; species Pogostemon cablin. Next base: position 3,633,562 of record CM042993.1, on the reverse strand, counting down.
TATTTCCATTTCCATTAATTTAATGCAAGCCTTTAAGTTTCAACTTTCAATCTCATTTTCTCTCGTCTTGAGGCTTTGAAAAACTCAATAAATATAAATCGTTAAAATTCAATTGTTTTTCAAAATTCATGATTTTTAAATTAAAGTTTCAAAATCGGTATAAAACTCATAAACATTACCCTTTTATAAAAGAGAAAAATATATAAATAAAGATCACAAGACACAACCTCCTAATAGTCTACACCACTCATGCACAGTAATTGTCTTGTATGAACAAAATAAAATCTTACAATCCTTAATCCAATTTTTTTTATTTATTTATAATAATTAAGTCAATTATTAGTATATAAAATTACTAAATTAAATATGAAACTATGTTTTTTTTTTTGAAAGAAATATGAACTATGTTAAACAGTATTATGGGCTATTATCTCACAGATTAAATTCTAACTAATCTGAGATAACCGGACTGGAGAATTTCTTACAAGAAAATGTTGGCCCAACTTCCAATTTAAACGGACAGCTCCCACAGGCTCACTTTAAAAAAAAAAAAATGCGAGGGTTAAAAATGTAATTTTATTGGAATTACCATTATAAGATCTCGACTTGTGCCAGTATCGCATGAACCCTCCTTCAGCCGTCGTTCAGCGGAGAAGCCCTAGCCCTAATTTTAATCGAGAATCAAAATGGTGGCGGCGAAGAAAACGGTAAGAATCCTCTTCCCAATTCCTGTGATGTCCACATCTCCCCTTACTTTCGTGATTGTTCATCTCCCTTATTTTCTTGATTGTTTATTTCTGAAATCGCGGATTAATTTTAGTGTTTAAATGGTTTATCTATGAACAGAAGAAGACTCATGAGAGCATCAACAACAGGCTAGCTCTGGTGATGAAGAGCGGAAAATACACCCTTGGTTACAAGACCGTTCTTAAAAGTCTTCGCAACTCCAAGGGTATTTGGTGTTATTCATTCGTTTTTGGTTTCTTTTTGGCTGGATTTATTCTTATTGATTATCCGTATGTTTGTTTTAATTCGTAATGTTTAGGGAAATTGATTATTATCTCGAACAACTGCCCGCCGTTGAGGAAATCCGAGATTGAGTATTACGCTATGCTCGCGAAAGTTGGGGTTCATCACTACAATGGAAGTGAGTGACTTATTTCGAGTTTTCCCCTTGCGACACTCTTTTTCTGAGCTTTGGAAAATTTTAGTTAATCGATGTTTTGATTTTGTGCATGAGTTTGTTGGGTTTGGGAATGTTCTGTATTTCACGTTTTAGGGATTTCAAAATATCAGTGTCTATATGCTTCTGGCTGAGCTAGTTAGTACTTGGTACGTACCAAAGATACAATGCTTCTAATTGTAACTATGTTGATCAGTTAACCTTGGTAACATTATTGTTGTATATATGTTGGAAGTTTTGAATTTGTATCGCATTGAAAACGTAGTTATGAGTTAAAATTCCTTCCATGAAGTCTTCTGAAGCATATTAGTTGTATAATGGTGTTATGCAAAATATAGATTCTGGTATGATTTCTTTTTGGGCAGAAGTCTTGCACTGGTTTAATTATCCTTGTTTCCTTTATTTACCTCTGATATACACTGTCCTTTATCCTTAGACTATTTTTTTATCGTCTCTGGAATTCGAGGAACATTTACTTCCATTTCATTTTCAGAAGTTCCATAATGGAAGTTTACTCGTATACTTCTATATGTAACAGTCCTCAGTTAACTGAACTTTTATATATATCATTTGATTAAATCACTAAGATCTCCTTACAGTAGAAGGAATGAAAATGTAAATGGAAGTGTTATCATTTTTCCCCTTTCACTGTAACTTGCTCCACATTTGACATGCACCAGATAACGTTGATTTGGGCACAGCTTGTGGAAAATACTATCGAGTTTCATGCCTCAGCATTATTGATCCAGGTGTGATAAGTTTTTTTTTTTTTTTTTTTTTTTTTTTTTGCTTAGTGAATTTTTTTCACTCTGTATCAATTTCTCTTGATTTTGAGAAATTCTCCCTAAAATGCAGGTGACTCGGATATCATCAAGTCATTGCCTGGTGAACATTGAGATGAGCAGTTGCATTTGATTTTCTATTTCTTGAAGTGAATCTTATTTTTATTTGTAGTACACATCTTGAAGTGAATCTTATTTTTATTTGTAGAATCTTATTTTTATTTGTAGAACACATCAGAGAAAGTTTTAACAGTGCATTTCTTTTAATTATTGAACTTGGTTGGGTATATTTAAGGGTAAAATTTTACAAAACCCAAATGGATTTTACAATTTTTTTTTTGCCATATTTTGTTATAATTTATAAATGCCCTAAAGACTAACAGATCCATTTAACCAACTCATCGATCTAGTCATAAAAATATATACAATTGAGTTATTTATTTTTACTTAGTCAAGGGTCTTCATATAATCACAAACGCTCGGGCGGTGTAAACCTAAGGATTTATTTATATAATCACACTCACTCACAAAAGACTATTATTTTAGTGCGTTCAAATTACAAATTGCAATTACTAAAATAGTGATCTGATAATTATTTTAGTGCGTTCAAATTACAAATTATTTTCCCATTCGTTTCTTTGGTAATGAACTTTTAGATAGGAATGATTACATACAAAATAATAATAAAATAAATAGAGTGCTTTGAATGAAACTAAATACGAAAAATTTGGATGTAAAAAAAAAAAAAAAACTGACATGATAAATTCTTAAGTATCTTGAAATATAAATATGAATATGTAAACCTTACATATCCCCAATAATTTTCAGAAGATCAACTCCATTTTCTAATAAGATAAAACATATCCCCAATAATTTTCAGAAGATCAACTCCATTTTCTAATAAGATAAAAAAATGGACCAAGCACACCTACAATTAAATGTACAAATCTATGTTCCAAGACAAAACCCAATAGCATAAACACAAAGATGATGATATATACACCAAGGAAGTTATGGTTTGAGCACTGCAAAATTATTATAGAATATTTATATACACGGAAAAAGAAACTTCAAATAAGTAAAAGGAAAATCAATATGAAGAAAAACAAATTTCTCATAGCTTTATTGTCATTGACCGACAGATCCTAAATAGTATCTTATCAGCAAAAAAAAAATAAAAAAATAGATCAATCATTTCATAAAAAAAATAATACATTATTTAAGAAGAGAATTATGAGGAGCTAAGATAATGATTAAATCAGCTAAAAATATTAGAGGGAGGAAGACAGAAATTCCAAGTTAATTGATCCCCTAATATAAAATGGAAAAACATAACTTAAAATATGATGCAAATGAGCCGTGCAATAATCCTATTAGACATTCTTAAGCATGATTTTTAAAAAAGAAAATATTTGATCCCAACATTTATATGTTTTCTTAATCCAGAAATGAAGATTTGCTTTCAAATTTTCATATAAAGAGAGATATCACAACATGCTTCACACCAGAATAAACTTCAAAGAAGAAGCTAGCATATATAATTCTCAAAAATTTTAAATAAAAATAATTTATTCATAAAAGAAGTAAAAATGAACAAATAATAAAAAGCACATCATGCGTAGAGAAAATGGAAAATAATAAAATATAGGTGGGAAAATAAATAAAAGACATCTAATTATGCATGTAAGTAAACTGAAGTAAAATCATGATTCTCAAATGTTTCCAAGAGAGTGAAAGTTATGGGATAGAAAATTTGGAAAATATTGAGTGGGAAATTCATGAAACAGAAATCACCTTAATGATTCTACAAATCCCTTCAATAGTTTCAATCTTTTTAATATCCAATAAACATGCATAATAAGTTTGAAAAAAGATACCTCAACAACCATAAAATTTGACAAAAAAATAAAAGTGGAATCGACTCCATACTGTCATACATCACTAATATTATTAAGATTCATGTGACTTTTTTTTTTCCCTCTCAATAACACTCTTTATCTCTTCTACTCACGTAAACACTCAAAAAAAATTAGATAAATTAGCACAGGCAGAAAAACAGTGTAGATAGTAGGCCTATCTTCACATGCGTCTTTACTCCCCTTCTATGAGTCATCCACCAAAGCTTGAAGCACATAAACCGGACTTCCCTTATTATAGAAAAATATAGTTTCCATATGCAAATTACAATCATGCTTCAATAACTCATTTGCTATTTAATGTGTTAAAAAGGGTCAAATTACAAACTGCCAGTGAAAATGTGTTTAAGTTACAAATACTTGAATACCAAAATGAGGCAAACACCAGGCCATCTCAATCAATCTTAATGTCAAAACAAGCTCATATCCTGCAAAAGGTAGTCGGTCAATAAAAATAAAATCTTAGCGAAGGTAGTCAGTTGGAACCCTTGGAACCTGACATAGCCACAAAGTACACATAGGCATGAGAAAGTCGCAGCTATTGACGACAAACTGGGAGGAGTTTATGAGCTGCACATCTATAGGTGGTAATTCCTGGCCCAATAGGGAAATTGCTAGTTTCATTTTCTCTAGAGGCATGTACGAATCCACCAGTAGTTTAATTTTATTCAGCAGCTCAAGCTCCCTCCTCTCAAGCTCCCTACTGCTCATATTGTACTTGTCTATATCTAGAGAGAGAGTATGTGAGAATACTCATCTTTGAAGTTGATTCATATTTTAGAGTCTGTTCCTTGAGCAACGTAGAAACAGCAACCTCCTCCACAAGACACAGATGCCTAGCAAGAACGCAAATCTTTTTCGTAAATGTAATCTTGGAAGGATGAGGGAATCAAATCACTCTCCCTCCCGTGTTTGATATCAAACACTTGATATGGGGTAATGACTATCTCATCTTTCACCACGGCTGCAATATTTTCCCGTATACCAAACGGTCTTTCACTTTGTGTCCAAATTTGTTCATCGATATCCAACTCAAACTGCAAACTATTGTTATTCTCATCCAACAAGTTGACTAACAAAGTTTGCTGGTCCTTGAAAACAGCCCAATCCACCAAGCAGTTTCTGTGAAAGGAATCACGAAACGGTTGAATTGGGGAAGACCTTTTCATTCATTCTTCTCTATATCGAATATCTCAAAGTCCCTTTTCTCTCCCCAGATACTATAATTCTCATCATCACCCCTCTCCCCACCCTCACCTAAAAGGAGGGACTGAATTATCGATGAGAAGAAAAGCAATCTCCCATCTGGGATACCAACTGCCCTAGGAAATCTTTTCCGATAAAGCATGGAAGCCCTATATATCATCATAGACTCTTTTGATAAAAGTTGATGCAGATCCACTAGAAAAATCTGGAAGCCAACTAATCTTATGTCCTAAGAAAAGTGCAGATTAAGTTACTTACTAGTCAAAATTATTGTTATGATATGGGCTTGTCCCACATCGGTTCCTTATATGGGTGGGGAACTGTATTTAATTGGAGGTCAATCCTCCCCTCTTGACCATGATTTTGAGGAGGAGTTAGGACTTCTGGCTTGGATACGTAACATTGGTATCAGAGCTGGGGTCGGATCGCTGCGAGAAAAGGGCTACCTCGTGAAGAGTCCGGAGAGGGCTACCCTATGGGAGTGAAGCCGCTGGTGCTTGATAAGAGAGTGCAGCCGTCCGTGGGCGTCCCCCTTTCCAGGGAGGGGCTATTGTTATGATATGGGGCTTGTCCCACATCGGTTCCTTATATGGGTGGGGAACTGTATTTAAGTTGGAGGTCAATCCTCCCCTCTTGACCATGGTTTTGAGGAGGAGTTAGGACTTCTGGCTTGGATACGTAATAATCCAGAGCATGAGTCGGTGTATTTACCGATCATGTACTGCTATAAATAGCATAAATGAGTGCTTGTAATATTATTGAATGGAGGTACCCATCAATCAAAAAAATTTGATCAATTAATTTGAACCATGTTCCACTTTCACCCATATATGTAACTTTCCATTATTCTACCCACTACCTCCAAGTCCTTGTCACAATTAACATTAATCATATGTCCCACTATCAAAAACCTCACGCCACCACACCCTTCCATCTATTTTAAATACCAACAGTGGTATCAGAACCCGATTAGTTCATTAACTGGGTTAAAATAAGCTTCCGCATAATATCACCAAAACCCCAAAAAAATATCATCTCTATTCAATACCCACCAAATTCCAATTCAACCTTTACAGATGAAGGATACAATTATTGGACCATTAAAATGAAGACATACTTTATGTCTCAAGGCCTTTGGGAAATCGTTGATAAGGGGTACACTATCCCCACAGACATATCATCTTTGTTTAATACAGACAGAGAAAACTTAGACAGGAGCACGGAGAAGGACAACTTGGCGCTATACATTCTACAGATGGCTGTGGTGGAGTCACTATTTCCGAGAATAAGTGGAGCAAAGACATCCAAGGAGGCCTGAGATATTCTAAAGGAGGAGTACAAAGGGAGCGATAAAGTACGAAATCTAAAACTCCAAACTCTTAGGAGAGATTTCCTGAATATGAAAATGAAAGAATCTGAGACCATTAGGTGATGTTTGTTTTGGGGTTTTGGAAAGTTTGAAAATCATGAATAGTGATTGTTGTGTTTGTTTTGGGTTTTTGATAGGGTAGGTTTTAACTTTATGTCAAATCAATGTGTAAGAAAGTAGATGAGAGAGGAGAGATAAAGAGAGAAAGTGTATTAATTGAGGAGAGAGAATGTATATATGTATATATAGGGGTGGTTTTTAAAATTTGGGTGTGGAATTGGAATTCCAATTCCAGAGTTTTAAAACCCGGAACAAACATCCCCTTAAAGATTACTATACTCAATTACGAGAAGTAGTAAATCAACTAAAATCTTATGGGGAAGATATTACTGATAAGAAAATAGTGGAAAAGATTTTAATATCTCTTCCTACTAAATACAACCCAATAGTCACTACCATAGAAGAGACTAAAGATATAGAAAAATTGGCAGTGACTGATTTATTGGGTTCTTTAGAAGCCTATAAAAAAGACTGAGCATTAGTGAAGATAAAAATGTAGAAATGCTTTTCAGTTTAAACTAAAAATACGGTCTCAGAATTCTAAAATTAGGGGGAGAAAAACTGGAGACAATTATAGAAAAGAAAAATATTCCCCATGTGGAGTTTGTAAAAAGACCAATCATCTTGAAAAAGATTGTTGGTACCGAGGCAAACCACAATGCAGAAGTTGTGGGAGATTTGGACATCTGGAGAAAAATTGTTGCTCCAAGAAAGATCACCAGGACAACTACTCTGAAGAAAAAGAAGACGGAGATAATCTCTTCTATGCGAACCATGTCGCATCAGAAGTAAAAAATGACACGTGGTACGTAGACATTGGGTGCAGCAACCATATGACAGGAGACGAGAAGATCTTAAAAAACGTTGATAAAAATATCAAATCTCAAGTGAAGCTAGGCAACGGAGACCTGGTGGAAGTTGAAGGAAAAGACACAATAGCTGTCAACACAAGAAGAGGTATGCGGTACATCCATGATGTGCTATTGGTACCAATACTACTCACAAATCTACTCAGCGTGGGTCAAATGATGGAGAAAGGATACTCTCTAGCAAAGGTGACTCATGCACCATCTATGATAAGGTAAACAAAAATCAAGTGATAGTTGTAGTCAAAATGCAGCACCAAAGAAATTTTCCCATCCAATGGAACTACGTGGAGATAGCACTGAAGGCACAAGAAGACCAATCATGGCTATGGCACCGGAGGTTCGGGCACTTCAACTTCTATGGGCTAAATCTGTCACACCCCAATTTTCTAAATAAGGAAATTTCCACATTATTCTTTTGAATAATTTAATAGGGCGTGACCAAAATATCCAAATATTCAATTAAGTGATAATGCAAAGATAAGGGACTTTAAATTATGAACAAATCCTTTATATTTCAGTCAACCTTTAAACAATTAATGCAGAGCGAATAAAAGATAAATAATATTTTGGTCCTATAAGTTTTAACATACTTTGATCAAACAATGCAAAGTAAAAGAAATTAATTAAGGATTAAGTCCTTTAAGTTTCATACAACTTTTAAAACAATCAATACAAAGTATAGTAAGATAAGTAAGGGTTTAACCCCACAAGTTTCTGCAAACTTTATTAAAAAGGATAGCAAGATGTTTCTACAAATTTATGGGACACCTAAACATGTAGGGCATTTTAAGAGTTAAGTAAATATGATCAAACATGCAGGACTAGTCATTTCTAAAGCAAATTCCACCACCGCTACACACTAAACTTGCACTGCCAAAATTAGTATTTTGCCTAATCATACCGTGTAACTTGAGTACTCAACCTGTACACTTGGAGTGGTACTCTTAATGACAACTCAAAGCCATTAACTCATTCACTACTTAACCCATTACAAAGACTAATACATTAGCATGCTTACTGTCAAGCAACAAATTAACAAATTACTCAATATATACCACTTAACATGCATATTTATATATTAAAAAAAACTATAGAATCGGGACTTCACAAGCAACCTGATGACATAAACTATTAAATTTCAGTAAGTGGGCACAGCTGATTCTTAATACACCTTCAAGTGTTAACAACTTCCGACAGACAACCTTATGCAATCAAGGCAAATTCAAAAATTATCAATAAATACAAAAGATACCAAACATCACAAAACATGGTGGTTCAAGTTCAAAACAGTTTCCAAACAAAAGCTTCGGAGTATGCAGACACGCAGGCTGCAATTTATTGAAATGTTATTAAGTCTCCTCTTGCCATCGTCGCACCGTTCGCACGCTACCGCCATGCTAACCTGAAAGGGGGTAAATCATAGGGAGTGAGCAATCCACCGCTCAGTGAAATAAATTATGCACCATTCATTATTCAAACACTACAACGAGTGAAATTGAAAGTCTTACACTTGTAACTTGAAATTTCAAATCATGTTGGTAAGCACCTTTCGGTTCAATACCCATGTTGGCAAGTACCTTTCGGTTCATTACCCATGTTGGCAAGCATCGCGATTCAATACCCTTGACTTGTACTTAATGATTCATGGATAACATAGCATGTTCATGTATAATCACAACATATAGGGTTTAGATAAATAAATAATACACAATAAATCCCACCTTAAACACTTGATCTAGCAAGACGAATACTCCGATCTCCTCTAACTCGCCCTACCCTCGCTGTCTATACTCACAATAACAAAAGGAAGAACGATCAAAACACGTTTCTAAAACTCAACAAGAAACCAAAATCTGCAACTCATAGTGTAAGGACGAAAATAAAATTTCAAAACGATTGCTGAAATTATTCCTTCTTGAATGAAATAAAAGAACAGGGTCGTAGTTGATTAAGAAGGAAAAGAAGAAGTTGTTTGCACGGCTGAAATCGTAAAGATAACGATCCGTTCTTGGAGGATAAGTGAGAATAGGTTTTACCTGGAGAGAGAATTTGCGTCGCTGCGTATTGATGTGAGAAGAATAGAATAGATTATATGATGGGGAGTAATAACGCGTTTGCAGCGAAGCTATGAATAGAAAGAATTGAAAGATATCATCTTGTCCTAATTTTGTGGGGTGATATGTTAAAGACAAGATTTGAGAGATATTCTGCAATCTTTCTAAAAAAAATCAAATATTCCTCTCTATTTCACGTTTTGTAAAGAATTTTTAATGGGCTTTAGAAGTTGGGCTTAAAAGAATCGGATCTTGGGCTTGAAGTTTTTGGGGTGTTACAAAATCTACTCCAACAGAAGAATATGATGAGAGATCTTCCACCAATCCAACCAAAAGAGGATGTATGCGAAAAATGCATGGAAGGCAAGCAACACAGGAAACCATTCCCATCAGGACAAGCATGGAGAGCAAAACAAGCTTTGGAGCTGGTTCATACAGACGTATGTGGGCCAATGAGGACGCCAATATTCGAGAAGAACAGATACTTCATTCTCTTCATTGATGACTACACAAGAATGACCTGGGTGTACTTCATGAAAGAAAGATCAGAAGTCTTCTCTATCTTCAAGAAGTTCAAGACTCTAGTGGAAAATCAAAGCGGCCAGAAAATCAAAATTCTACGCAGTGATAGAGGGACATAGTACACATCCAAGGCGTTTAACAAGTTCTGTGAAGAAGGAGTCAACCATCAACTAACAGTTGGCTACGCTCCTGAACAAAATGGAGTCTCAGAGAGAAAGAATAGAACTGTCATGGAGATGGCTAGAACAATGCTAGCAGAAAAAGGAATGCCTAAGATAGTCTGGGCAGAAGCCGTCTATACCGCAGTCTATTTGTTGAATAGGTGTCCCACAAAGGCGGTACAAAATAAAACACCAATTGAAGCCTGGAGTGGAAGGAAGCCATTAGCAAAACATCTAAGAGTTTTTGGGAGCATTTGCTACGCGCACATCCCAAAAGAGAAGAGACACAAGCTGGAGGAGAAGACCGAGAAGTGCATATTTCTTGGATACATCACCCAATTTTAATTCAAATTTTAGAATATATAATTCATTATTTTAGCAGGGCTTGGTAAAAAAAATCAAATTATATAAATCTTATATATCTTTCATACACATCGCCCTTATTCTTATACATAAATTTGTCATAAAATTAAATTTATCCTACTTAAATTCTTAAAAAAAAAAAAATAAACATTATTTATTAGGTTTATTAAATTCAATTAATTCTAAATCTACATTTTTACTACTTAAACATAAAATAAACATTGCCTAAGAAATATATAAACCTTAAATGCAAGAGTACTTAGATTTCATATATATCTCTCATATAACTAATGAGGAGATCATTCAAAAAAATAGTAATGAAAATCTTTTGTGCATGGTCATGGAATTTTAACGTGCCATTATAATTCTGACCTTGCAATATTACACCCTCATAGTTCATCAAGTAATTGGGCATTCAAAATATGTTGTACTTTGAAGTTTGTATATTATTTTATCCTTAAGTTTTCTCTTTACTCTTAAAATTTAGTGTAAATATTTTTAAAAATATAATTATATGTTTAATCCATTATCAGAGAAAATATATGCACAAGTGAAGCATAGAAGGCAAAGCAATACAATAAATTGATGGGTTAATTGCGCCAAAAGTTTCGATCTTTTCGAGAATTTCAAATTAGTCCAAACTTTTCAATATTTACAAATAAGTATTCGACCTTTAAACTGTTTTTCAAATCAAGCCACCGGGCAGCGGGAGGCCTGCCCGGTGATGACGTGGCATTTTTTTATTACATCACCCTCCCCGCCTGTAAAAAAAAAAAATAATAATAATAAAATATATAATTCATGGAGAGAATACTCTCTCCCGTCATTTGTTCAATTTCACTTTATGTAATTGAACACCTGTAAATACTCTCTTTCACCATTTACAGGTGGAGAGGGTGATGAAATTGAACACCTGTAAATATTCTTTCTGTAAATAATTCCATTTTCTTACATAAATAATTTGCAGAGAATACTCCCTCTCCTCATTTACTTAAATAATTCCACCTGTAAATGGAATTATTTAGAGTTTAATCCAACTATTTTTGTTCTTACTAAACTTAATTATAGAAATCGCTCATGCATAATTTATAGTGAAGCATGCTTTTTGAATCTCGCGCTTTAAGAAATTCGAACTGTAGCATACCCATACCCATGTGGCCATGTGAGCAACGCTCAAATCCAAATCACTCTCTCTGATCTCTCCATTGAAGCAAAAATGGCGAAGATCTTTCTAGTCTTGTTCGTTGTGTGCGTTCTTCCCGCTATTGTTTCCGCTCACTCTATTTACTGATCCGTTTACGGTGAAGGGCAAGGTGTACTGTGACACTTGCTGCTGTGGCTATGAAACCGATGCCACCAAAGTATATGGCCGGTAACTTCTCTCTCTCACACACGCACGGTGAGTATCGGGGAGTCTCAAAACTGATGCGCGTATTCCTAAATTAGGGTAATTTTTCTTCCTACGTCGTTACCTTAATTTGAATTGGTATATATTTTTAATTTTAACTGTTTGTTTGTATCTAGGGTTATGCTTGTTGGATAGGGAGGTAACAATGGCTCTACTCTCACCGCTGGTGTGATTGCGAATCGGGAGTAAGTTCTTCATCTTTTAAATTTTCTAGCGCACGACGTTGCCTTTGGATTTTTCATCAATTTTTTGTTTTGTTTTTTGGACGAGAAATTAAAATAAGGGATTTTCATTTAAATAACCTAGTCAACAATAAATCTTATTTAAAAGGCCTAAGGTTATAAAATTTAGTGTAAATAGCCCCCTTTAAGAAATGGGATTTTTACTTAATTATTACTCCACTTTATGGGCTTCTAAAAAAAATAATAAAAGTTTGGGACCTTTTTGTAAAATAAAAAAATGGGGGGTTCTTACTAAATTATTACTCCCTCCGTCCCACGTATTTTTACCCACTTTCCATTTTGGGATGTCCCACGTATTTTTACCCATTCCATTTTTGGCAAAAATACATTATATTTTACTACCTACTTTTTACAATCCCAACAACTTTAATTATTTTTTTACACTTTATTCATCATTCACAATAACTTTATTCACTTTTTCTTTTCAAATTACTAATTTATCCCTACTTTCTCTTACATTATATATTAAAAAAATAAAACGTCTTAATCTCCGTGCCCGTACAAATGGGTAAAAATACCTGGGACGGAGGGAGTAATACTTTATGAACTTTTGAAAAATTAGCATTTATGCCCATAACGTAACCATTTCGTTATAACGATTTGTATGTCGTTATTCAAAATTCGAGTTATCTCGAGGTCGTCTCAATCAAATTTTCTCACATTTACCTCATTGTATACCATTCAGTTTATTTTTATAGTGAATAGCCAATTTAGCATTGTCTAGCTCCATAACGGAATCATTCTGTTATAACGACTTGCGCGCCGTTATTCAAAATTTGATCGATTTTAGGGATCTTTCATTCGTTTGGATCTCCACATAAAATGTCAAAATATACTAATATTTAGATAAACTAACAAACGAATATTGCTATTGCGTCACATATGAATTATTTCATATATGTCATATACAATAAGTGTATAAAGTATAAACGTTTGGATGTAAAACATTACAAATATGAAGTATCTCCTTGAATTTTTGAATGAGCTCGTAGTAATATGATGAAATCAAGGTTGATGTCCAAAATCACTATTTGATTGGTATGTATGAAAATATGCGCATTTATGCCCATAACGGAATCATTCAATTATACCCACTTGTATGTCGTTATTCAAAATTCTAGTTATCCCGGGGTTGTCTTAGTCAAAATTTCTTTCTTTTAACTTAATTGTACACCATTTGAGTTGTTACTCTACTGGATAACCAATTTAGCATTGTTTGGCCACATAACGGAACCATTCCATTTAACGACTTACACGATTTTATTCGAAATTCGAGTGATTTTAGGGCCCTTGGACTTGCTCAATTTCCATATGTAGATATAAAGCTTAATATTATCATAATGTAACAAAAGAATGCTGATATTGACTCACTTATGGAATATCCCATAAATGTTTTAAGTAGCATGTGATAAGTTAGGATTCGAACAATTACAAATCATAAGTATCCACATGTATTTTCGAATGAACTTGTAGAAATATGATGAAATCAAAGTAAATGTTTAATATGAGGTTCAAAATCATTGCTTCATTGGTATGTACGAAAATATGTGCGTTTATGCCCATAACAGAATCATTTCCGTTATAACGACTTGCACGCCGTTATTCAAAATTCGAGTTATCTCAGGGCCGTCTCAGTTAAAATTTCTCACTTTTAGCTTAATAGTACACAATTTGAGTTATTTCTCTAGTGGATAGTTGATTTAGCATTGTTTGGCTGCATAACGCAATCATTCCGTTATAACGACTTGCACTAAGTTATTCAAAATTCGAGTGATTTTAGGGCCTTAGACTTGCTCGGATCTCCATATGTAGATGTAAAGCCTAATATTATCATAATGTAACAAAAGAATGCTGATATTGACTCACTTATGGAATATCCCATAAATGTTCTAAGTAGCATGTGATAAGTTTGGATTCGAACAATTACAAATCATAAGTATTCACTTGTATTTTCGAATGAGTATGTAGCAATATATGATGTCCGAAATTATTATTTTATTAGTATGTACGAAAATATGTGCGTTTATGCCCATAACCGAATCATTTTTGTTATAACAACTTGCACGCCATTATTTAAAATTCGAGTTATCTCAGGGTCGTCTCAGTCAAAATTTCTCACTTTTAACTTAATTGTACACCATTTGAGTTGTTTCTCTAGTGGATAGTTGATTTAGCATTGTTTGAGCGCATAACGGAATCATTCCATTATAACGACTTGCACGACGTTATTCAAAATTTGAGTTATCATGTGGTCGTCTTAGTCAAAATTTCTCACTTTGAACATCATTGTACACCATTTGATCAGTTGTTTCTCTAGTGGATAGCCGATTTAACATTGTTCGGCCATATAATGGAACCATTTTGTTATAACGACTTGCACGTTGTTATTTAAAATTTGAGTGATTTTAGGGTCCTCATAGCCAAAGATTCTCAATTTTACCATTATCGCATACCTTTTAACTGCTTTATCTAGTGAATAACCAATTTAGCATTATATGTTTTCATAGCGGAACCATTCCGCTATAACGACTTGCGCGTCATTTTTCAAAATTTGAGTGCTGTCAGGGCCTTAGAAGATTTAACAGTTTTCATTATTTGATTATAAAATTTGGTTTGATAATTTTGAATGTTGTTATTTAAAAATAAGCAAAAGAGCAAATAAACAAATAAACATGAAATGACATATATTCAAATAAGAAATGATGAAATTAGTAGTCAAAATATGTAAAACATCAATGTTTTACATATGTTCAAAAGAACAAAATAAGTTCTTTTTCTTTCTTTTCCTGCAACAAAACAACTACCTGTAGTCTTTTTCTCTATCATCTTTTCCCCTAAATTTTAAAAACAATTAGATTCAATTATAACATTTAAACAAAATATTAACACAAATCTAATTTCCAAAACTAAAAATGTTTGTAAAACTAAAATTATCTATGGATCAAAATATTTTTCGTAAATCTCTTCTGCTAATTCCTCTCTCCACTCTACATACATGTCACTAAAATGAACTCTTGTAGTTCAAATGTTGTCAACTTTCCATTAAAAGTGAATTGAAGGATAATATTACTTTTACATGTAGATATGAGTGATTTTTTTAAATCCCTGTTACAAAATCCAAAATCAGTCCTCAAAAGCACAAACAATTTATAATTTGGACACATGATTGAGATAATAAGAATTAAGGAATTGTGATGCAGTATATGGTGGCATTTACAAAATTTTCCTTACGTAACAAATCCAAACATTCAATCTAAATTTTTGTGATTTATACAATACAGTTCACACTCTTAACTTTTAATGATTTACACAATACAGTTCACACCGAGGACACATTTATCATAAAAAAATACAATACTCTTACATAACCATAATCAGGGGCACCTTCTTATCAAGGATAAAACATTATAGATCACAATTACGTTAAAACCATTAACCACCACAATGTTTCTTTCATCCTAATTTAAAGAAATGTTATTGTTTTCTTCAAGTAAAGATTAAGCAAGTGCACTGTATTTGATAATTTTCTTTTCGAGCTCATCTAGTTTAACTCCAACCATCCTATCCATATAATTATCTTATTTTTGTTTAATATCTTTGTAATGTTTCTGCTTCAACTGGCCTGAATGCATTTCAAAATTATAGACTCTATTACAGAATTTATGGCTCATAACGAACACCAGCTCTTTGGATTTATAGAAAGAATATTCCAATTCAAAGTGGGTAAAAAAGAAAAGAGAGGCAGGAATACTAATTGGGCCATGTTATTATGACAACCAGGAGATGATGTTAATGGAACTTGGATATAGATGCAAAATGAATCTATCGGTTGACTAATTCATATGCTATTGTTAGTAACGTGGAAATTAAATAAGTAAATTTCACCTCTTCCAAATCACACTAGAAACAAATTCAAGCTAAATAATTATAAAACTTCACCACATAACAATTAAATTGTGTCAATGCAGGCATAATCAAAGAATATATGGTCTACTTCCTATAATTTGGAGGTATTTAAAATATTTATGATTGCTAGGGGAAAAAAAGAGTCGAGGATCAAATTATCAGAAAATAAATTGATCCTAGTTCATAATTTGAAAAACCTAAAATTTCCAATTCACAAAAAAATTGCCAAGAGGATAGAAAAATATTTAGGCTAACAAAAATATAAGAATACAGAACCAATAAAGATTTGAGCATAAAGAGGAATTGAAACAATCGATCGAGGAATACCGTAGAAAAGATGATCTCTTGATTCGCAAAAATCATCCACGGAGAAGAATAATCACATCAATCTTCGTCTATCAAGAAGAATAATTGCAGGTGAGGACTTGAGAAGATTCAATCTTCGTCTATCAAGAAGGATAATTGCAGGTGAGGGCTTGAGAAGATGATGTTGAGAAATTTCACTCACCGTGGAAATTGGGGTTACGAGTTGATGAAAGCTAATTAAATGGAGGGTAAATGGTCTGCTAAGCAAACATATCCAGAACTGAAACTGAACGATTGAGAGCTTCCCCATCTCTTAATTTTGGGAGATTGATTGTGCAAGAATTTGGGGGAAATCTTAATAAAAGAAGGCTAAATATAGTGTGCACCCACGTACAAATATAAGCAAAAACATATACAATTATGAGTAAAAATGTATACAATTTAATTGTTAATTTTTTTAATAAAAAATTGAGTGTAAAAAATGTATAATTATTAAAATACATGTATACACTATTGAATAAAAAGTTATACGCATATGAATGCTTGTTTTTTTAATGAAAAACTTAGTGTGAAAAAGTATACAATTATTACAAAACACGTATACAAAAGAGAATAACATGTATACAAAATAGAATAAAAAGTTATACAAATATAGGTGTAAGGGTGCACCCGGGTGCACCTAATATACACTCATAAAAGAAAAGTACGAGTCTTAATTGTAAATAATAATTCCTTTTTTCTTTTTTTTAATAATTAAAATTATAACACCTTTTAGTCAAAGGCCATTTAGACAAAATTTTATGTAGGTTGACCTATTACAACTAATTTCCCTATTTTGTATTTAAAAAAATTGAGTTTATTTAGAATTCTTATTCTTTTTAATTAAAATTCTTATTACTATGAATTGAATAAGCCCATGAAGAGAGGTGAACCCTAAGCCCATGAAATATATATATATTAGTTTCTGCTGTGAGCCCTAATTCCCCTCTCTTGCAGATTAGATTCGGTTCAGTCTCTCTCTGGCAGATGGCTTTGTTGTGCATTCCTTGCCAGCTTAGCGGTGATACGGATGACGAATATCACATCTTCTTTGTGGATTTATCAAAAAAGGATGAAATTTTGGGTGAATGTGTTCCTAAATTGCGTGCAAGTGATAAATTAAATTTAGCTTGTTTTTGGGTCAAAAACTCTACGCTTTATATGATTTCTAAGTCGTCCAAACGAGTCGGAACGTTAGAGTTGTCGGAGGAGCTTCTACGGTCTCCGGAACCTATTGTGTTGAAAAAGTGTATGATTAAATACGTGGCTCCCATGAAATACCAAAAACGATGGCCTATGATCGTTCCTACCCTGGATGGGAAAATGCTAGTCATGTCAAACTCAATTAAGTCACACGTAGAAGAGTGCTTAGTCGATTTTGAAATATATGATATGGATACAAATAGTTGGGAAACGCTTCCCTCAATTCAGTCGTATTGGCCTGATAATGTCCGTCAAATCTGTGAAGTGGAATGGGCTGCTTTCAGTGACCCAAATACTTTGTTGGTCAAAACCAGGGATATGTCGGGTTTGGTGTCTCAGAGACATAATTTAGCTGAGATTAGGGCTATGGAGGGTTATCTGTTTGAGTTAGATATTAGTAAGGGAAGTTGGAAAGTAAGGGAAAAAGTTCACTGCGGTCTAGAATACCCGACACTCACAACTATAGTGAATGGTGAGCTGTGTTTTAATCCATATCAAGTGTATGATATCCGACACATGAGTGGGACTGCATCTGTGTGTGGGACTGCTCTTCTTCCTTCCGATTTGGAGAATTACAAATGCCATTACAGATCTTGTCTTGTGCCTTCTATTGGCATCGATGTCGATGAATGCTGCTATTTCTACGTGGTAGAAGCAGCCAGACGGAGGAAAACAAAACGTGCCAAGTTGAGTGTCGGTGTATACTTGGTTGATATAGGCAAGTACAATAGGGACAAGAGGGAGTTTGAGAATGTGGAGAGGAATAAATTTATAGAAAAGGAGAAAGAACACGATGAGAAAGTGCAAAAATTAAAAGAGAAATATGGAGAAAAGAGCATCAAGTTCAAAAACTTAAAATCGCAACTGACCATTGCTTTTCTGCTCGAGAGATTGAAATGGGGAGGAAAGCCACACATAGAAATGCGGCTGACACCGGGATTTTAGAGAAGTAGGAGGCAACGCAAGCACACACTCGGATACAATTCCTCACCTATGGAATCCACCACAAGTTTGGAATAAACTCGTCGTCTTAAGGAATCCACCGAAAGACTAAGAGGTGCACTCACCACTCTAGGAATCCACCAAAAGAGTTTAGAGTAAGATACAAGAAGATAACATCTTCTAAACAAGCTTAAAAGCTCAAGATAAGTTTAATTTTTAAATTGGTTGCTTAAGAGCTTACAAATGATGCCATTATATAGGCAAGACTTGGAACAACCCTCCAAGTGAGTCAAAGGAAATAAATGTGATTAAACATTCTCAATGCACATAGAAAATAAGAACTTAGACTCTAATAAATGTAAACTTAATGAAAGATAATCAAAGACTAAGAATATGTAGATACCAAGGTTCTTCATGAGGAGACGAACCATCAAAAACCAGCAAAGTCGAAGTTGGTCCAGCAACTTTCATATGGTGCACAGTCTGCCACACTGTAGTCAAACGACCATAACTTTCTGTAGGAATACTATTTTTGAAATCCGTAAATTTTATAGAAAACTAGACTTCAAGAGCTTTCCAACCATATAAAGTTTGAACCATAAATCCTTCCCAGTCAAATCAGATTAATTATCAAAGTTGACTGACTGTTTGATACCTCCTGCTGAGTTAATGCTGTATAGTTGGACCATTTTGTTCAAATGTATTGAGTTTAAGGTCTTCATTAATGGATAGCTTTTCCATGTTGCAGACTTCAAATCTTCACCCAAAATTCCCGCGTCATTCTCCCCTGGTTGGAAAAGATTCGTCCTCGAATCTGAACCTTCTTCATCATCAACATATGGTGAAAATTCAGCAACATTGAAAGTAGCCAAGACACTAGCAACTCCACCATTAATCACCATTTGACCACCTAAAACCTTGCACAACATTATTGCAACAATTAATATAGTAATTAGGATGACCTGACCAAGAAAGGATTGTTGGAAAGTCTCAAAAGACTTCAAATCCATGAACTTGACAGATTTTCGAGTGCATCTGCCACCTTCCAGAAAAACGAACATAACTCCTTGTCGAAAACTCCAAACGACTCTCCGTTTGTTGTGTTTGAAACTAGACTGTAGGAGCTTTCTATCCATATACTGCTCACTATCTGAATCATTACCGATCAGTACCAAAATTATTTTGAAGTTACCCCATATGCACTGCATCATTCGCTTCCACAGCACATAAACTTGCTCCTGAATTTCCTTCATAAGTCGATGCTTATCAGCATTCTTCTTGAATCTTATATTTTGCTTGATAATCTCTCTATGAACCTTCTCATGCAACTCCTTGATGCACTTAGCATGATCATTTCCATCTCCACTTATATGATTTCTACCACAAACAACATTGAACGGACTCCACCCTGTTGTTTGGCTTGAAGATCGATTATAAGCAAACTCCATTTGAGCCAAAACCACATCCCATTGACGAGGATTCTTCCCAACCAAGCTCCTCAATCGATTCCCCATATTTGAAGTATCGCAATCCACTTCGAACACTACTCCAAAATCTGGAAGCCGCAAAATCAGAGCCTCATTGACTCTTCTCTTGAGAAGCTCAAAGCTTTTCAGTGCTTCTTCTGTCCACTTGAAGCTACCGCCTTCATCCATCCTGATACCTTCGAATAAAATACTATAGCCCAAAAAGATTTGACTATCTGTTAAGAAATGGTATTTCTTAACGTTGACATACAACTCTTGCTCCCGAAGCACTCCGAAAACTTGTCGAAGATTATTCAAAAGATCTTCTGGACTGGAGCACTTGTAAAGACCATCTCTTATCTTGAATGAGATTTTCCACTCATCTCCAGACCTCATACCAATTTGATGATAGCCACTTGCTCTACTATCAACACATATATGCCATGAACTATCTTTCTTTGGCACAAGAAGCTTCGGAACAACACATGAACTCCTGTTTTTCCTTCGCAAGTCTTTATCCACAAGCTCTTGCTCTTGCCTTAGCAACTCATCATGATGTTTCGGATTCATTCGATAAGCTGCCGTATTCCGTATAGAAACATCAATGAAATTTTGAATGTTCCTCAATGGAGGAAGGTCTGGTGGAATCTCTTTAGGTACCATCTCATGAAACTCCTGCAAAAAATATTGAGCTTGGAATGGTATGGCATCCACTTCATTCTCCTCTAAAGCCATCGATTCAGACTCCATTGATTCATATAAAGGATTTTCATGAATTTGTGAATAAGAGATCATCACTTTTGATGGTTCAAGAATACTCTGCATCTTTGAATCCCCAAAAATCATTTTCTCATCAACATAATCACGAAGCCATAACAACTCGTGAGAATGATCTTTCGATTTCAACTTCTCCACCATAGTAATAACAACATCTTCACAACTTCCCTCTTCAACAGTAATATCACGTACCTCGTCATTTGATATGAAACTTGTTTGAAAGATATTGTTGTGAAGCCATGGATCATCCTCCACATAGGTGGCATCGAGGCTACGCCGTAACACCAAATCTTCACCATGATCCTCGTAATCAACATCTTCATCATACTCATCATAAATTGGTGCTGATTCATCATGCTCCTCTTCTTCATACTCATCTTCACTTTTGTCATAAACTAGCTTTACCTCTTCTTGCTCTTTCTCAACAGGAGTAATGATCCTCCGATTTGGACAATCGACAGCAATGTGTCCAAACCCCTTGCACTTGAAACAAATTTTTTGATTAGTTGCAGCACTTGGTTTCAAAAATTCAGCACTACCTTCTTTACTTGCAGCAACTTTTTGTCTTGTATCCTTTGTAGTTGGACTGTTCTTTGAAGTATAAGAACTCCCCCGGTTAGAAGCTCCACTACTCAACGAGAAACGTCCACCGGAACGACTTGATTCTTTTTGTTTGGAGTTGTGAGGAAAAGAATCTCGTAGATAATAATCCGGTAAAAATTTCCTCCTTAACTCCTTCATTTTGTCCCACGTTCTAATCTTCCATTTGCCATAACGAGCACGCTGCTTCTTAAGGTGCTCCCACCATAAGGACGCATGTTTCTTCAATTTGATAGCCACAAGTTTCACCTTGTATTCTTCTTGAATATCTTCGAACTCAAAGGCTCTCTCAATAGAATTGAGCCAATCAATGAATTCGTCGGGATCATCTCTTCCATCAGAATCTGGAATATCAACTTTAAAACCAAAAGATTTACTACGAACACTGCTCCTTCAAACCCGTACACTTCGAGATGTATCGCCACTTGAATCGTTACTTCCATCATCATGAAATGGATTGAAATCCAAATCATAACTTGCAGAACCACCATCTGAACCATGACACTCAACATCACGTTCAAGATGTTCGCCACGCGCAAGGCGTTGCTTGAGTTGTTGCACTTGTCTCCTTAAATCTTCTAACTCAATATCATGAGTTGTCATCGCTAACCAAAGCTCTGATAACCACTTTGACACCGAGATTTTTGAGAAGTAGGAGGCAACACAAGCACACACTCGGATACAATTCCTCACCTATGGAATCCACCACAAGTTTGGAATAAACTCGTCGTCTTAAGGAATCCACCGAAAGACTAAGAGGTGCACTCACCACTCTAGGAATCCACCAAAAGAGTTTAGAGTAAGATACAAGAAGATAACATCTTCTAAACAAGCTTAAAAGCTCAAGATAAGTTTAATTTTCAAATTGGTTGCTTAAGAGCTTACAAATGATGCCATTATATAGGCAAGACTTGGAACAACCCTCCAAGTGAGTCAAAGGAAATAAATGAGATTAAACATTCTCAATGCACATAGAAAATAAGAACTTAGACTCTAATAAATGTAAACTTAATGAAAGATAATCAAAGACTAAGAATATGTAGATACCAAGGTTCTTCATGAGGAGACGAACCATCAAAAACCAGCAAAGTCGAAGTTGGTCCGCAACTTTCATATGGTGCACAGTCTGCCACACTGTAGTCAAACGACCATAACTTTCTGTAGGAATACTATTTTTGAAATCCGTAAATTTTGTAGAAAACTAGACTTCAAGAGCTTTCCAACCATATAAAGTTTGCACCATAACTCCTTCCCAGTCAAATCAGATTAATTATCAAAGTTGACTGACTGTTTGATACCTCCTGCTGAGTTAATGCTGTATAGTTGGACCATTTTGTTCAAATGTATTGAGTTTAAGGTCTTCATTAATGGATAGCTTTTCCATGTTGCAGACTTCAAATCTTCACCCAAAATTCCCGCGTCAGCGGCTCACAACCTCCTTCCAGTTCGTCGTGCCCTCGTGCAAGATCAATTGTTTCTTTCCTAGGGAATTGTCTCTGTGCCAGGTTCCAGGAAAGCAGCCAAGACTCCGCCATGGAAAGCGAAAGCGAAAGCGGATGCAGATCAACTGACATTACTCTTTTCCCTTCATTTATATCTCATTTATTTGTGCAATATTTTACATGATTGATTGTCTACCTTTTCCAGGATATATCTATCGTCACTTGTTTCTTTCCTAGCTAGGAATTGTCTCTGGCTCGGGAAAGCGACCAAGACTCCATTGATGGACATGCCCATCATGTCATTTGTGCTTTGCCTAAAATGTTTTGATTTTGATAATAACTCCACATGATGGAATGGATTGACTATTTTTTTTCTTTTTTTTTCTGAATATTAGATTTCCTAGTATAGCATCGTGTTTCCATGGATGTTGGCATGACCATCATATTCTTGTATGATTACTAATGTCTCATTTTGTTATTCATATTATTATAAGTTACTAGTATTTAACTTAGACATTTTACAATTGGGATCACCTATTCCATGATCACATGATGATTGCTGATGTCCTGGTATTGACATTTTAAGTTTCTAATATTTGTAACTTAAGACATTTTAACTAGCTTGTTTTGTAATTCTGACTCCTTAATGGCTAGTATTTAGACCTTTGACATTATACGTATTTGAAGAGTGCCCTCCATCTCTTAAGTTTGTGATCTATGTTCTTTCATTCCATTATCCCTTCTCTTATGTTTTGTTTTTGGGAGAATGTGTTGAATTATATACATACCTTTATTGTTTCATAAAAATTTTACTTCACATGAATGATGAGGGTCAAGAAGTAAAAAAGTAGTGGGCTGTTTTTGTTTTTGTGCATATGTCCCTAGGGATTATAATTTTCAAGGATTATGATTATGGAAAGTTTTGTGTAGATGAATTCCTGAGAGTTGGGGTTGATATTGCTTGAGATTGAGGAGCCAAGTTTTGGGCATTGGGAGATTCATGTGTTTATAAATTATATGCTTGAGCTTTTTCCTAGGCTAAATATGTGCTATAATTAGATTTTCAAAACAAAAATGTAGGCACAGATTAGATTTTAAATATTTTAGATATTTTTAATTTTACATATTTGCAATTAAAAAAGGACTAATGAACACTGAAATTAGACAAAAACAAAACATTTAAAACAAAAGTCGATTTTCCAAGTTGAAAAAGCACTATAAATGTAGATTGAGTTAGTCATGACGTTCTGAACTACTCTTCTCCATCACAAAGATAAGATACTCACATGCAAACATATTCTTCAACAACAACAAATATAATACGTTAATCAATAATGCTTTTTCCCTAAACTATTTTACATGGAAGCTCGAGTTTCTCTTTCTAGTCTTCATGACTATATTATTGAAATCCATTTCCAAATGGCATTCCTTCGCCAAGAACGCAGTCTGGTTGTAGCTTTGGAGAACTATCTTTCTTCAAGAAGAAGAGAGAGACATTTAGTGGTTGCATATCAGTAAATGAAGGGGGAGACATTTACGTACATTGACGGGTCCTACATCAATATATTAACCCTAATTCCCTCACAATATATTATACCATTCAGATTCTTGAAGAAGGAGAGATGGCTTTGTTGTGCGTTCCTTGCTACCTTAGTGGTGATACGGATAATGAATATGACATCTTCTTTGTGGATTTATCGAACAAGGATGAAATTTTGGAAGAATGTGTTCCTAAATTGCGTGTAAGTCGTAAATTAAATTTAGCTTCTTTTTGGGTCAAAAACTCTACGCTTTATATGATTTCTAGGTCGTCCAAACGAGTAGAGTTGTCCGAGGAGCTTCTACGCTCTTCTTCGGAACCTATTGTGTTGAAAAAGTCTATGATCAAATACTTGAAACATAAAAAACGATGGCCTATGATCGTTCCTACCCTGGATGGGAAAATGCTAGTCATGTCAAACTCAATTAAGTCACACGTAGAAGAGTGCTTAGTCGATTTTGAAATATATGATAGCGATAAAGATTGTTGGGAGTGGTATTGGCCTGATAATGTCAGACAAACCTGTAGAGTGGGATGGGCTGCTTTCAGTGACCCAAATACTTTGTTGGTCAAAACCAGGGATATGTCGGGTTTTAGCAGAGATTAGGTAATTTAACGTGAAGTTCAACAACTTAAAAGCTCAATTGAGCTTTGCATATCTGAAGGAGAGATTGAAATGGGGAAGAAAGCAACAAATAGATCAAAGATTGTTTCTTTCCTAAGGAATTTTCTCTGTCTGGGGTTCCAGCATCCTACCCTGGTGATGGCCGTGGAAAGTGAAAACAGATCAACTGACATTACTCAAGTGACATTACTATTTTCCCTTCATTTATCTCTCATTTGTTCAATATTTTGCATAGATGAGATAACTACATATAAAGATGTTTGCAGGATATGTGCTTTCCTAATCTACCATCCTGATCCTGGTAGATGATGTGGTGTTCACTAGGGATTTTGGCATCACCATATCCTATCCTTCATGATGTCATGGTATTCACATTTTAATTTCCTAATATTTGTAATTTAAGACATTTTAGTGCCCTCCATCTCCTAAGTTTATCATCTATGTTTCTTCTTTCCATTATCCCTTCTTCTCTTGTGAAGGACATGTGATGTTTTTGGGATTGTTGGATTTTTTTCATGCCTTTATTGTATTTTACTTCACAGGAGTCAAGAATTCCTAAAAATGTATATATAGTGAGGCATTTTTGTGTATATGTTTCTAATTTGTTCCCAGAGATTATGATTATGAAAAGTATGACTGTGTAGATGAATTATAGAGAGTCAACTTGAATTCCCTGTTGGGTTGATATTGCTTGCCAAATTTAGAATAGGACTTTCATGTGTTTATAAATTTCAGTGATGGTTTGTTATTTTGGTTGAAGATGCTTGAGCTTTTTCATATGCTAAATATGTGCTATAATTAGATTTTCAAAACAAAATGTAAATTTATTCTTGGGATTGGGACGGGAATAGCATGCACTATTTATGAAAATTCTGTTGGAAATTTTATAATTTCCAATATAATTTAGGGCAATATATTATTATGCAATTATATTAGCTATTCGATTATTATATGGACTTAATTAAGTGATCCAATTAAGGTTAAAGGTCCATGGGCTATAATAATAATTAATATGGGCCAAATGAGTAGATACCCAATACTACGTGATTATGGGTGGTCTAGTCAAGTAGTATATAAAGGTTGCCCGGTTATGGTCCCCAATATACTAAGCCGCACATAGTCTTCCCTTCTCCCCATCGGGAGGGATTACTACGGTCCCCATAAAGGAATTAGGAAGGCTTAGTTGAGGAAGACCATATAACCACTGATCCTGAGCTCGTGTTCCGCCTAGAGACTCATTGGATCAGGTACGCTTCCGCTTTACAGTTTAAATCTCGTTAATCATAATAGGGTTAAGGTTTCATGGATTAATTTCCAACAATTGGTATCAGAGCCACCCTATTTTATGATTCTCTGAGATCTGATGAATTACTGTTGAATGTGTGGTACATGTCGTAATCCTTTATGTGGTTCAAGCTAATTTTGTTTTGTTATCTTAATACAAGATTATGAGATCATGTGTTTGATGACTTATAAAGATCAACGTGAACATATGGGTCCGATTTTACACACCTAAGGCAGTATTCATAATTTTAAATTTGAGAAATTATTTTAATTTCCTAATTCGGTGATCAATATTTTAATTGATGTTGTTTGCGGCACTTAAGTATTTTAGCTGTCAATTTACACAGTTGTAATTTTCTAATATACGAATCTTACAATTTTGAACGGATCCTGTTGTGCGCATATTAAATCAAATTATTGAGAATTGATATTGTACGATTTAATCATCAAATTGATATATGGAAGATACATTCTTATATTTGGTTGTGTCATCTAAATTGATACGATAAGCAATTTGGTAATTATGGGAAAGATTTTGTTTTATTTAATCAATTGAGTTATTGTTCACAATGATTAATTGATTGTTAATAATTATTGATCGATAGCCTACATATATTTGGTTAAAAAGATATGGATACAGGATTTAGATTCCTAATCAAATTAAGAAATCTTTTATTATTTTTAAATAAGTGAATCATCTAATATTCCTATTTGGTTAGTGGAATAAAATTAAATTAATTTGGGGATATATTTTTTAATGTTGTTTAATTAAATTAAATATTTTAATATTTATTTAATTAGTCTAGTAAACCTTCAATCTAGTCAATCGAAGCACCATGTTGCCACAGCAATATTGTATGTGGAGAAAAGGTTTATTGAAATTACATAGATGAGTGTGGTATTATTTATGTGTTCTGTGTTCGGCCCACAGGTAGACACAGTTTGACAGAATAATAACACACATGTGATAATAAGTATGTGATAATTATTTGGATTATTCATGTGAACATGAGTCGGTCCACAGATAGACTCTTGTTTGACAGAACTTATTGTCAATACTTGATTGTTACACCAAGATTACCCCTGCAGTTAATTTTTGTCCATAGACGAGGTTAATGTTGCACAAGGTGTCTTGTGATGGGTCCCTAATTAATAATGTTGTGCAAGTATATCTTCATGCGGGTATTGATCGGCCCATAGGTAGATTAATATTTGGCAGAAATACACAAGCACCTGTGATGGTAAATACGTGACAATTATTTGTTTGACATGTGAGTAATAAGTCGGCCCAAAGGAAGGCTATTGCTTGACAGTTTTATTGTCAGTATTTGACTACTACGTAGAAAGTATCACTTACAAGTTGGTATTGATACTAATGATGTGATAGATTCCTTGAGATGATTCTAAACTATTTAAAATTTGAAAGATTATAAAATTTAGTGCAAGCATGATAATCATTTTGGATCAATTAAGAAGTTTGTTAATTAAGTTTAACCTATGTCAACAACAAAATTATACATGGTGAGAACTTCAACAATAAGGATGAACTAATAAGTTTCTAACAAACTCTGTCTCAATAAAATATAAGGGCAACAAAGAAAAACCCGTTTGGAAAGCTGTTAAAAAGAAACTAAAGTATAACCTTTCTTTTTCTCCTAAAGGCTTGTGGAATTGTTTTATAATACATCACATTAAGATTACTTAGTATGAATGGTGTTGTGGTGTAGTTAAAAGACAAAATAGTACTCCACAATATATGGTTACTAATTGGAGAAATACTAAAGATTGCAGCTTATGGTCTCAATAAAGTTCCAACCAAAGTAGTTGTAAGAACTCTTTGAGTTTCACATATGGTGATATCCAACTAAGGCTAGATCATTGGGATTTACTAAAGAAAATTGGATTCAAATAGATACAAGCTACTTTATTGGTATTAAATAAAGATAATAAGTTTATGATTTGATCGGATCATATTTGAGACGGGTAATATGGTATTATGTGAGGATGTTGATTTTGGGGGAAGAATAATATTAGAGACATTGTCCTTAAGGGGGAGTCGATTCAATTCCCACTTATGCTTTAAAGAATTGGTGCAAATTCAGAATAACGATATAACAATGTCAATAATATTTAAGGAATAACAAATTCAACAACCTCAAGAATTAATGTCACTAAGAAAACCACTAGAGTTGGGTGAAAGACAATTTGAATGATTATGTAGTTTTTCTCTTAAATAATGAGGACACTATAAAATTAATGGTAGAACATTCAAACAATGTTCATCAAACCATGAAAGGTCCAATTACTCCAAAGTGTGTTAATGCTATAAGTTATGAGTATAAATCAATACAAGATGATTAGGTTTGCATCTTGATATAGGATTATACTAAAAAAGGAAGGAAGGCATTATTATAAGATAATCGTGACATTAGTAGCACATTTTGATCTTGAATCATATTAGATGGATGTAAAGATAAAGTTCCTTGATCGCAACACTGATGATACGATCTAAATGGTTTAAGAACTAATAGGAAATCCATCTATGCATTCAAGCAATTTTTTTTTCGTAAAGGAATCACAAGTATCATTATGAAGTAAGTGTCTTATTTAGTTTTGAGACAAATATAGATGATTATGTGATTAAGTGGGAGAATGTTTAAGTTAAACTAAGGGAGACAAATGCAATCTCAATCAGGTGCCCTAAAGTTAAACTAAAGATTTAAGAAATGTAGAAACATTCCATATTCATTGGTTGTTGGAAGTTGTTGTATGATGAGATCTCTACAAGACCTAATTTGGCTTATGTTGTTGGTATATTAAGTAGACATTTAAGTAACTCTAGTATGGATCTTTATAAAGTATGTATAGAGAACTAAGAATAATATGCCTGTACATCAGAGATCAGATTTGCTAGAGATCATGAGGAATTCTGATTCTGAGTTTATTGGATGTCAATACAGTATAAGATCCACTTCAGGCTATATTTTCTGTTGGTCAGAGAGCTATACAAGTAAAAGTATTAAGCGAACACTTTAGCTCATTAACCATGACAACATAATTAGTAGCACACTAAGGGCATTCAAACATGAAATAAAGGTTGTGAAGATTTGTCACATAAAGTTTATTGTGGCAGTTAGTTCGCAGTAAAGTATTTATGACAAGAATACTTATAAGTCAAACAAATTGACATAGAATTCTTGATTGTTAAAGAAAGTGTTTTGTGTAGATAAAATTTTAGAAGAGCATATTATGATAGACTCCAAATATGGATCCACCAATTATGTATTCAACGCCATGCAATTTTATGAGCTAGCTACTCATGTGGGTGTTATATGATTTTAGAATACATTGGTTCAGTGGGAGTCTTTATTTATTGTTCTTTAAAGTTTTCAAAACACTTTGATTTGGATAATTGATTTTTTGCAGAATAAAGTTGATAGTTGATGGTTTTGAATTCATTGTGAATTCACTTAAGTAATTTTATTTTGTAATATTTTACATTATGGATCGATTTCACTAAGGATTAAAGTAGGACCAGTTGAAAATAGACATGATATTGATCACGTTACATGTAATTTTCATGCTACTCACCATATTTGATCTATGTCATTGAGTATATTGATATGGTGATTGTCGGGGTTTAATCACGATTTATAATGTGGTGAATGCCGCGGTAGTTCCATATTAGTATATGAGATGGACCAGATTGTTAAGTATAGCCTGAAGAGGAATAGCATAAAGTTGCGCAACTAAGGACTCTTGATATAATTGCTAACGGAAAATATATAGCCCAAGTGGGAGATTGTTGGAAATTTTATAATTTCCAATATAATCTAATTGTGGGCAATATATTATTTTGCAATTATATTAGCTATTCAATTATTTTATGGACTTAATTAAGTGATCCAATTAAGGTTAAAGGTCCATGGGCTATAATAATAATTAATATGGGCCAAATGAGTAGATACCCAATACTACGTGATTAAGTGATTATGGGTGGTCTAGTCAAGTAGTATATAAAGGTTACCCGGTTATGGTCCCCAATATACTAAGCCGCACATAGTCTTTCCTTCTCCCCATCGGGAGGGATTACTACGGTCCCCATAAAGGAATTAGAAGGGCTTAGTTGAGGAAGACCATATAACCACTGATCCTGAGTTCGTGTTCCGCCTAGAGACTCATTGGATCAGGTACGCTTCCGCTTTACAGTTTAAATCTCGTTAATCATAATAGGGTTAAGGTTTCATGTATTAATTTCCAACAAATTCAATATGATAAATTTTTAATAAAAAAATAACAATTTTTTTTTGGTCATTTTATTTTAACATTAAAATTAATTAAAGGATTTAGTAAATTAATTCTCATTGTAATTATATTATAATTGAATAAAATATGTAATATTAAAACAAATGTATATAACGGCAAGTTCGAATTCGTGCACCCGTATTTAGTATCTTGAGTTCACATTCATATAAGTTAGAACACTTTCACAGAATCACATACGAGATTTTAAAATAGTTATTGGATGACGTACTTTAATTCACAATAAATGTTCACATCTGTTAAGAAATATTAATATTTTGTTATATATTGAAAACTCAAATAATATATAGATAAAATTTATGTCAATATTGTTTCCTTTAATATTGTTCTCCTCCTAATTATTTTAATTACCGTGATTAGTCGGAAATTATTAGGAGTATTTGATATTCTCTAAAACTCATTAATTAAAGTTTGGGTGAGTCTCTTGTGCGCCCGAGCACACGGATTTAGATCTGTGCCCATTTGTAATTTCTATACCCTTTACAATTTAAACTCCCTAGCAATACAATATAATAGAGAGAGAAAGAGTTGTGTTCACATGGGGACACGAACCGTGTCCCCGGGGCGCAGGGCTTTTGCCTTGAAGTTTTTCTCCTTTTCATTTTGATCTTACTTACTAAATTTTAATTTTTTAAATATTCATATTCATGTAATAGAAGATAAATTGAATTATCATTGAAGTTGAGTTTTATTTTTCAAATATTCATGTAATAGACTTAAGTAGACACTACGTCTTTATTTATTTATTTTTAAATATTAACGAAAGTTATGTAGTCGTAGGTATTCAAATTCTATCATCTTAATTACTATACTTACGATAAAGCATGTATGGGTGGAACTACTGTATCTATCTGTTAATTACCTTTGAATGTGACATCTCAGAAATCTAACGTGTGATAATTATGTGAGAGCAAACCGAAGATCTTTGAAGCACGTGGCAATCCACTCTAAAAATTAAGAGACTAATTCTTCGTGACATTAAATATATGAGACAGTTTGTGAGACGTATTAAAGTATATATATTATATAGATAAAGTATGCTTAATGATTGTTAAAGTATCTTTTCTAAAATATGATAAATGATGAACTAAAGTATGATTTTAGAGTGTTATAATATGATTTATCATTGACATACTTTAACTATAAATAAGCATACTTTACCTATATAATAAGCATACTTTAATAATGGGTAGACCCGTCTCACAACCGTCTCACAAAAAACACGTCTCACAAGAGGGTGTCTCCGAAAAAATAGTACTAATAAATTATGAATAAAAAAATAAATATTAAGTTATAGGGTTAAAACAGTAATTTTTCACTCTACATCATATGCATTTGGATTGAACATTTAACGTGCATTCATCCATTTATAATTATACCAAAAAATTTGTAGGGTATGTTTGATTCATACTGGTTAGCTAACTAAAAAAAAGTTTTTTTAGTAATCGAATTTAGCAACGGAATTCAATCCGTTGGTAATTATCAATAGATTAGCAACAAAAATGACATTTTTGTTTTAGCAATGGAATGCCAACAGATTTATTCTCTATTTTAGCAATAAAATTCAATCAATTGGTAATTACCAACGGATTAGCAAGGGAATCATTATATAAATTACCAACGGAATTATTAGCAACAAATTACTAACGGAATTGATTTTTCATTGCTAAAAATTTACCAACCACCACTTTAGTAACGAAATTTTACCGACGTATTCCGTTGTTAATCCGTTGGTAAGCCAATTTAACAAAACAAAGCGAATTTAGCAACGGAACGTTCCGTTGTTAAAGAACAGTTTTTTTGTAGTGCTAGACAACTACTACAGTGCAACTGGTTATATCAACAACCGTCTGCATCACATTTTGGTTAGGGGTTCGGTTTAGGGTTTGCGTTTTTAATTTGGGGGTTGGATGAGGCAGAAACGACGTCGTTTCAAATGCCCACATAGAGGCCTACGTGTCTTTAAAATTCTACGTTAGCAGTCGGGCAGGCTCTAACTGCCCAACGGATGCGAATTGTACAAATATGAAAAGTCATGATTTTATTTGCAATTTCATGAAAATTGGGATTAATTTGCAATATTTCGAGAGTAGGTTTTTAGAAAATTAACACTTTTTTAATTATTTAAAAAAAAACAATTATACCTTTATAAATTCATGAAGTATTTTTTTTCTTATGTGGGTTATGTCCAATTTTATCAATATGATTTACATATTTCTATGATAGGATGGTAATTTCACTCTTATAATTAACTTTGTATTTTATTTAGTTGTATGAGACGCTCAATATAATAAAATGTGGAACTTTCGGTGGGATGGAGGAAGTATCACATTTTATTTATACTAACATAAAATAATTCAAAGTACCGTTATAACTTTTCATCAATTAAATATCACTTTTTTCTTATGCTAACGGCTCGTTTGATAAGTGATACAAGATAAAGTGGTATTATGGAGGTAAGTATTATATATGTTGATATAAAGGGGTAATATGAAAAAGTAAATTTGTTTGGTAGAATGTATAAAGATTGAGATTAATATTATAAAGGTGTTTGGTAGGTGGTAGTAATATTAAGTATAAAATGTAATATTACCTTTATGCCCTCGTTAAATGTGTGGATTGTGAATTATATATACACATATATTTATACATATACTAAAAGATTATGAAAACAAAAATATATTATTTAAATTATTTTGTATTCTATTTCATATAAAATTAAATTTACATCATCGAATACAAATAAATTATATTATAAATTAATAAAAAATTACTTAATTTAAAATATCTATTATTATATAAAATCATAATTTACATTTAATATTCTGATTATTTTTATAATGTTAAAATTTGCTAATATTATTATGTTATTTATTTAAAATCTAACACACTAAAATTATTACTTTATTAGATCAATATCATTTCTTATAAATAAAAAATAATAATTATAACAATTAAATTTGTAATATTTAAATTTAAAAATAAATTAATTAAAAAATAAAAAATTTTATATTTTCAAATAAAGAAAAAGAATTGAATATATATATATATATACACACACTTTTAACCTAAATTACTATTAGATACATGGAATTTAAATAATTACTCTCACATACAAAATATTAAAGTAAAATACCAAATATAACATTATACTCCATACACTTTTAAATCAACAACCCTACCCCTCACCAACCCACTGGCTTTGACCAGCCGTTGACCACCGTTGACCGGTGTTGACCGACCGTTGACCGCCGCCGACTGCTACCGGAATTTAAAATGTGCAAACAAAATATGCAAAAATAAAATTGTGCAGAACAATTGTGCAAAATAAAATTGTGTAGAACCAAATTGTGCAAAATCAATTTTTGCAAATAAATTGTGCAAACATATAGGGGTATTTATGGTATTACAATCATAATTGTGTAGTTAGGAGTAATAGTGCTTTGAGTCATATAGTTTAAAGTAATTATGCATTTTTTTGTGTACTCCTTAGTAAGTGACCCTAATAATAATTAATTTTCTTTTATAATAAAATTTTTTAATTTTTAATTTGATAGGAAAGCCTTTTAAAATATAATTAATGGATGAGATGATTTCACTCAAGTCTTTATTTTAATATTATATTTTTAATGTTATATTTTAAAATTATTAAGTGGAAAATAATACTCCCTCCGTCCCACGTATTTTTACCCACTTTCCATTTTGGGGTGTCCCACGTATTTTTACCCATTCCATTTTTGGCAAAAATACATAATATTTTATTACCTACTTTTTACAATCCCAACAACTTTAATTAATTTTTTACACTTTATTCATCATTCCCAATAACTTTATTCACCTTTTCTTTTTAAATTACTAATTTATCCCTACTTTCTCTTACATTATATATTAAAAAAATAAAACGTCTTAATTTCCGTGCCCGTACAAACGGGTAAAAATACCCGGGACGGAGGGAGTATTTGATTTATACATCAATCGCTGATATTTTAAAATTGTAATTTACTAATGTTATATTTTTAAATTATATTTTTATAATTTATTTTAGATAATTTTATTAAAAAAATTATGAGATATTGACGTGGATTAATAACACAATCTCTTAAAAACTATGACATTAATTATGGGTTATAGTAGTAAATAACCAATTTGATTCATTGATTTGAGGGCAAATGGGTATATTTATAGGTTAATCTAGCGCCAACTAGGTATTAATAATCTAAAGAGCAGTAGTGATTTTCTACCTTGCCAAGCATTTGTATTGGCCCCTTTGCAAAATAATACTCCATGTACTACCAAATACTGTATTAGGTAGTTTAATTTATGCTAAATGCCTATAATAAGGCCTACCAAACAACGGTAAAAGTTATCATTTCTTATTCTTGGGAGTGAGACACGGTCTCACACTATTTTTTGAAATTATAAATTATCCATGATATAATTCATATTAAAAGTTACTATTACTTTTATTTAATCAATATCTTTTTTTATTAAAAATTTGTTACTACTTTTTTAAAATATAATCACATCTTATAAATTTATACTATATTGAAATTAAAAAATAAATTGAATAAATTACAAATTTTAAAATTATAACTTTTTTTATAGTAAAAATATAAATCACATAAGTAATAAAACATAAAAAAATACATATACATTCATGACCTAATTAATTCTTTTATAATTAATTTTTTAATTTTTAATTTGATGTTATCAACTAAACAGTCCTATAAAATTACTTAAATTTAATTAATTTTTTTATAATTAATTTTTTAATTTGATAACAATTAAAAATAAATAATTCGTTATCGAAGTATGATCCATAAAATGATTTCATCCCATTCTTTGTTTTAAATTTTATCCTCACACACTATAAGCATAAAGTTAAAGAATAATATAAAAAATAAAAATTTCATTATATTATTGTCGGCCAACTATATATACACATCAAAAAATCATGCATTTGCCCACCCAATCTAGATCGACCAATCTCAATATTTGAACTACTGTGACTACAAAGACATGTATATGTGGTCAACTTTGTATTTAAAGTCAGCATTAAATCTACAATTATTCTCCCAATTTATAAATTTTATCTTATAAAATTATTAAAAGAGAAAGAAGTGCAACCTCGTGTCTGAACTCACGGGCGTTTGTTATTTTAGATGGAATTGGAATGAGATTTATAGTGATAATAGTGGGGAACGGTAATGGGTTTGTTATTTATAATTATGTTGTTTGGTTAGTTGTAGGGAATGACTATCATAGTTATTGATTTTGTTTGGTATGATTAAAATTTATTTTGAAATTGATTCCTAATATTTACCATAAAATTTTATTTTAATATAATTTTATTATTTTTAAAAGAAAAAATATTATTTAATAATTTAGTATTTTTTTTAAAAAATTATATTATTGAAATATTGGTAAAGTGTGATTGAGGTCTCCAATGCAAGAAGGAATAAAAGTCATACCCATGCTTTTGCTAAGGAATGAGTCATATCCTGATTTTTGGAAATAAAAAACACTGTAGCATTATAAAAACTTTCAACCAAACATCTTTCTTTCATTCATATTCCATTCCCCACCTCCAAACTCATCAACCAAACACATTCTCAGAATCCATCGAGTTGGGTATGAGTTTATTTATTTATTTATTTTATCGTTTTATATGTCACAAATTATATAAACAATACAAAAGTTTCAATTACTACATCTAAAGTTCATATTTTTTAGATTTGATTTTCTCCTCTTTCTCTTACATTTCAATCATATATGAATATTAATAAAAAATATTAAATCAAAATAACAAAAAAAATAAAAAATCTTACATAATGCCACGAGACAAGAACCAATAGGGCCACAATCAAAATTGTCCATAATTTTTATTTTTTATTTTTCTCTTCATAAATTTGTACACGATCTCACTAAAATATCGTCCAATCTTTATTTTTATACCTAACTAATTCGCTTGCAATGATGATGCCCTTCTTCATCTCCACACACACAATTGATTTATACCTACCTCTTCTTTCTTTCTTTCCACACAACCACCCCAAGGCCCCCCCCCCCCCCCCCCCCCCCAATTTATTGTATTTTTTCCCCTTTTTTAGTTACCCTATCAGAAGAATATGTCCCTATTTGTGAGACTCTACCTTAAAAATATGTTTGACTCATCAATTAATACAAAGAAAGATTCAATTGTGTCATTAGTAGCTAAAATTGGAAATGGTTTAATAAATTTATATCAGATAAAAATTCATGTATAAAGGAATAAATTAAGTATGGTCGAACTAAAGATATTAAATGAACTAAGTGATGATGTAAAAATGTTAAATTACCTAGCAAATAGATGTGACATTCTCTAGCTAACTTAGATAAAATATTCTTGTAGGTACATGGTAGTTTTGACAAATGTTAACCTATCTTCTAATTTTCACCAAAATTTCTACGAGCACATAATCATACATTAAAAACATGGTGATGCATTTTCATGCTACAATATATAGTTACTCATATCAACTAATTCATTTTGTAATTTCAGTGGTTCATTTTAATTATATATGGTATATTTTTCATTTTTAGCAAAAAGTGGCCACTACCCACCACTAATACAATCGATTTTCACACCAGGCATGTCATTTTGGTACATATATTTTGTGTCACGCGTTATATGATTGACACGTAAGTAAGAGGAGAAAGAAATATAATCATTGCCCCCAAACCTAAGATAACATGTGTGACACAAGAGAGATGATGTATCAAAATATCACAAAAAATCTGAAAGTATTAACTTTATATAAAATACAGTAATAATAATACTTCGTTATTCATCTTAAAAAAAATAAAGTGCATATATAGACACACAATATGGAGTATTATATGAGTACTATATAGACGACATTGTACCACATTAAAATTCAAACAACACACCCCCTTCTCAAAAATCCTTAATTGATGACATGGCATCCCTATCCCAAATCTTAGCTCACGTTTACACCATGGCTACGCTCTTCCTCTCCATCTTCCTCCTCGAACTAGCCATATTCGTGCGCGGCGCCACAAGAGCCACCCCCCGTAGGTCTATAACCACGGAGGAGTTCCTTAGAGTCGTCGACCAGAGAGCGCCGGCTCGACCGTTTAAAATCGGGTCGGCGGTCGAACCGGTGGAGTGTAGGGTGTGTTTATCAGTGTACGAGGAAGGAGATGAGGTTAGGAAATTGAAGTGCAAGCATACATTCCATAAGGGCTGTCTCGACACGTGGCTGCAGCAGGACGCCGCCACTTGTCCTCTATGCCGGACGCCGGTGATTCCGGCCAAGGTGGCGGTCAAGCACCGGAACCACCGGGAAGACCACCACGATGGTGGTGATGAGGAGCTGATGTTGATGCTCTATACGTTACATGGGAATTTCTTGAGCAGGTTTCTGTAAAATCGTCTGCTGATTTTTTTTTTCTTTTTTTTTTCCCCTTAGATTAATCAATGTTGAAAAATGTACATTCCTAACAGTAGCCTCTCTCTTTATCTTTTTTTTTTTTTTTTTTAATTTAACGGCTGATTACCTACCAAACCATATATTTTGGACACGTTTTGACTCTATGAAAAAATTATTTAACTCACTTTTTTAGATACTACAAGTGTCATGAAATAATCAATATCATACCCCATCCACAACAGTTACTTTTATTATTTCTATAAAAATTAAAACAGTATTTTAATGTATAATGAATTAAAAAATATAATATTTTAATATATAGTGTGTAATTGTATTAATATTGTGTGTAGTGACTATGAAAATATATTAATTATTTTACATGAGTCATATCTATAAAAAAAATTAATTCTTATGACTACACATCCTAGTTAAAAAAATATAGCTCTTATGATGATGAGTAATTGAATCTATTGTAACTCTAAGAATAAACACAAAACTTTAAAGATAATAAAACATAAAATAGTAGAGTTTACATTGTTTAATTAATCATAAACCAGTCACAATTGTTTAGCCAATATCATTATACATTTGCCGTGCAACAGACGGTGTTTAATTTTTAAGTTTTTAATTGGCAAAATAACATTTCATAACTAAATCAAAAGTCTTTGATATGGAAATACAAAAAGTAAAATAAGTAAATACGAACAAATTATTCCGTACTTGGGATCATTTTATATATAAAATCTTTTGTCTTTTTCTTATTTGTGTTTTTTTTTTTGGGTTTATAGCTTATTTTACCGGCCCTATAATAACGCCTAAGTAATATTCAACTTAATTTAATATCTCATATTAATTTTATGAATATATTTATAATTAATTAAATGTGGAATCACTAAAGTTTCACAAGAAACTCGTTGCATGAATACTCCATAATTATATCTTTAGAAAACGACTATAAAATCTAGGTTCAACTGTGTATATGATACTTGGGGACTGGATCTTCTGTGCCACTTTAATGTGATATTTCTTGTGTCACTACATTGAATGAGTGATACATAAGAGAGAGAAGGAAAACGATATCTTAAGTCAACCAGTCAACCTTTGGGGCAAATGATTTGATTTGTCCACCATAACACATGTGTCATTCTATAAACAAATACTATAGGAGAGATTCACATCAATGTGTCACAAAACATCTAGTGTCCTAATGAGCCACCAATTAACACTAGTATAATTTATTTCAAATCACATGGTTGGGATGATATATATGAATAAACAATGTACAAAGTGGTAACAATTATTTATGTACTCTAATCACGTGATTTGTTTGGATGTTTTTGATGAATACTCCCTCCGTCCCCCAAAGTATTTCACACTTTCCTTTTTCATCCGTCCCTCAAAGTATTTCACACTTTACTTTTACTAAATTTGGTAAAAAATACATTATACTAATACTCACTTTTTACACATATCCCAATATAATACTTACTTTTTCACATCTCCCAAAAACTTTACACACTTTTTCCACATCTCTCAATAACTTTACACACCTTTTTCATTAAATCAACTAAAATATATATTCTCTTTCTTACTTTATACATAAAAATACAAAATTTTCTTAAACTCCGCGCACACCAATACGCGAAATACTTCCCGGGACGGAGGGAGTATTAAACTAGCTCAATCTGATACTAGCTAGTATACCTATATAATTTTTTTTTTTCGTTTTCCTTTAGACGTTACTAATTTAATGCCGTACCATATGTATTAATTAATGCTATCTTGAAAAGTCTAATATTCATAAATTCATGTAGGGCAGCAATGTCGATTTCGATCGATGAAATTTTTAAAAAAATTAAAGTTGGAACTGCACAAAATTTTCATGAAAAATATTTCGAAAGAATAAAGATTTTTGTCAATTAAGTTGGGTTCTTTAAAATTAGCTCAATATATTCATTTTTTGGACTTTTTTTTTAAAAAAAAATTGAAAAATTAATTTTAAAAATTAAGTAAAGTAACCCCAATAACCATTTGAAACATGATAAATTAGTAGAGTTAGTTTAGATTATTTAAATTGGTCATTAATTTTTAGAGTTCGATAAATTGATCCGGACGTTTCTACAGCACTACAATTTTACCAACACATTATACCAATAGATTTTGATATCCGCTGCCAACAAAATTTAGTAATTTGTTTCTCAGCGACGAAATATTAACTGATTTATAGTATTTTTACCAACGAAATAATATCCATTATTATTTATAAATAAATTATCAACAGAATCATTACACAAATATCTACCAATGAATTTAGATTTTTGTTGTAATAGTTTAATAGTTTACCAACCACCATTAATTTAGCAAGGGAAAATTGTCAATAAATTTTATTACTGATAAACATAATTAGGTATTTATTAAAGGAATCTTTCATTAGTAAAAAGTTAATTTTTTTAGTGTAGGCTATTCAACAGATAACACCAACATAAAATTTCTTTTCTATTTTTTTTATTTTACCATGTTCATCTTCTCCGGTGGAGGATAATGGCTCAATTAAACAATTAAAATTAAAAATTTGTATGTGTAGTTAATTTCAAATTTAATTATGAAAAAAAATGAATGATAGATGCATGTTGGCAATATTAATAACTAGAGACAAGTGGATGGATCGTATTGTCGAATTCATGTAATCTATTGCCATTCACAATTGGCAATTCATTGCTCGATTTATACCATATCCACATCATACATATCAATTACCCCAACTAACGAAGACACATCCAAATCATTATATATAGGCTCACATAATTTCATTCCCAAAATGACATTCGAACGGTTTAATTTAAAAAAAAAATTCGAGATCATATAAGGAAATTTAAGGAGGAACTGACAGTTAGAGCCAAGTGTGAATTAAGGAGGATGTTAATTTCTTAGAAACTAGAATATTAATTATGATATTTAATCAAATCATTGCTATAAAAAAATAAATAAGAAAAAAGTATACTCCCTTCAGGCCTCCACCACACTACACTTCATGTTACTGTTGTACATTGTTTAATAAATGTTGATTTTTTATCAACACACAACACTAATATACTTACTACACATTAAAATATTATTTCTATCAATTTACAACACATTAAAATATAATATTTTTTTAAATTCAGTGCAAATAATAAACTTAACACTGCAGGATAAAGGGAGTCACTAAAAAGAAAAAAAAAATATTTTACCAACAAAAAAAAACTTTAATTTCATTGTTAAACTGAATTATCAATGAATTAACAATAAAATATGTATGTAAATTTCTGTTAGTAAAATGATGGTTGATAAATTTTTACCAACAAAAATTCAATTCCATTAGTAAATATTTTTGTTGGTATATGTTGCTAAAATTTTTATTGATAATTTGTATAATAATACTATTGGTAAATACTTTGCTAAAAATATTAAAAATCTATTAACATTATATTACTAAAAGACATAGCTTTTGTTGGCCATTTGTTGTTAATCATCAATAAATTAAATTCCATCAATAAATTCAAAGTAGTTTTTTTAGTGGGTATACTCCCTCCGTCCCAGGTAATGAGGGCCGGAAACCTTATGTTAACTATAAGGTCTCCGGCCCTCATTACCTGGGACGGGAGTATATTTTTATTTCATATAGTCCGTACATAACATTTTGCTCGTGTGAGATTATAAATTGGTGGAGAAAGAAAGTAAGTAGGTCATAATTACACTCCAAGTGGCAGAGACTTAATGAGAGTTAGATGGAAAATGGTTCGTTATTTCATTTATTTAAGATAATAGTTGACTTTGAAAAAATGAGTTGACTTGATTTATTAATTTATACCTACCACTATAAAAAAAATATCTTTTAGCAACGGAATATTCTGTTGATAAAAGCCTTAATTCCATTTATAGATTTTGTTGCTAATTCGTTGGTAAATTTCTATTGGTAAAGTGGTCGTTGATAAATTTTTATCAACGAAAAATCAATTCCATTGGTAAATAATTTCGTTGATATTCCGTTGCTAAAAATTCAATTGGTAACTTATATAAGAATTCCCTTGGTAATCTGTTGGTAATTAGCAACGGATTGAATTTCGTTGCTAAAATAGAGAATAAATCCGTTGGCATTTCATTGCTAATAGAAAAATGTCATTTTGGCTGCTAATTTATTGGTAATTACTAAAGGATTGAATTCCGTTGGTAAATTTCGTTGCTAAAAAATACTTTTTTTTTGTAGTGTACTGCCATGTCATTCAGGTTTAATCGATAATCACTTCTCACCCTACGCATAATTTAAATTTAGAAATAAATTAGTGACTGACATTTGACAATAATTGAGTAGAAATTCGATGTTATAATATATTTATCCCATTAAGAATTACTAACTGCTGTGACTTAATCGTTCGAAAAGATAAAATTATTAAATGTACTAGGATGTATTTGGATACTGTCTAGATGATTT
This sequence comes from Pogostemon cablin, assembly GCA_023678885.1. Taxonomy (NCBI): domain Eukaryota; kingdom Viridiplantae; phylum Streptophyta; class Magnoliopsida; order Lamiales; family Lamiaceae; genus Pogostemon; species Pogostemon cablin. The sequence goes on along the minus strand of CM042993.1, from coordinate 3,591,070 downwards.
AAATCATTAGGTTAAATTATTCTTAATATTTATAATTTTTTTAAAAACAACTACCCATTCAATAATAAATTATGTAATGCATCCTAAAATTAAGCACAATCATACGTGAATTTATCGCACTTGAAGTATATAATTTTTTGTAATATATTTGAAGTTTTATTTTAGTATGTGTAATATACGTACGTAACACATACTAAAATTGGTATTATAACACATAAATTATTTTGATGGTTTATATTAATTTTGAACCCGCCCGGACGTGACATGTGACTGTTCACGTTATCCCATTTAATTATTCCCCCTTTCTCATAATTAGAGTGTGAGAATTATTTATTGCAAGTAACAGTATTTTAGTAATTTAACTCTACAAATTAAATACGTAGTAAAGAAGAAAAATAAAAATAACTCATCCTGATATTTTAGAATTTGTAAAAACAAGACTCATGAAATTCAACAAGTTAAGAATTAAGATTTAATTGGTAAAAATAAAATAAAAAATGTACTCCAACTTATTTTAATACTGAAAATTATTATTCTCTAATAAGGCCTCATGGGCAACTATTCTTTTTATCGAGGCTAACAAATTTTTAAATGGGCCTCGGTCCAAAATAAAGCTATACGAATAATGGGCCTTTCTATGTTAGTGGATGATTGGTTGTTATTTGGGCTGCTATTTTAGTGTTTTGGGCTGAAAAAAATATTTCTACAAACAAGAAATTTAAAAGTACTTTTCTTTTTCATGTATCACTCACTCTTAAGTCTTAACAAAGAAAGAAAAGATGAAACATGACTTTCTTCTCCAAGTTCAAAGAGTGAAGCAAGGGCAGGTTTGACCTTGCAAGTTAACAAACAAAGTCATAAAATATCCTCATCGTTTTTATGCTTTTACAATTTCAAAGAGTGAAGAAAGGGGATGTTTGATCTTGCAAGTTAACAAAGTCATACAATTAAATAGAAGTTCAAGGAAAATTGTGTAATTGAACTTAATACTATAATGTTTTGATTAGCAACAGTAGTTTAATACTTTCTCCACTTTCTAAATTAATGTTGTTTAGAAGGGAAAAGAAGAAAAAAAAGTAAATTAAATTGAATTTTTTATACCATATACTTCTTTTGTCTCCAACTCAATTCACACTTTCTATTTTCATACTTCTAGATTCATCTTCACACTCGTTAAAAAAACTACACAACAAAACCAACTTCCTTATAATATAATTTAATTCAAATTTGTCATAATACCTTATTAGATTACACGGACTACTTTATAATTTATTTCTTATTTTAAATTACCAAATTACTCCTACAAATAAATTAGAAGACAACAATTTTTTAATGGCAGTGAAGATCAAGATGGAAAGATAAATTGGAGATGAAGGGAATATTAAATAAATGATGAAGATATATATGCTAGGTGGATACAAAATATTAAAATTGAGGATATAATGTAATTTTACAATAAAAAATATGGGTATATAATGATAATACAATGACTAATACAATTTGTATAAAACAAAAATCCATAAGAAATAGTGATATTTTTGTAAGTTGGGGGTATGACAGTACCCTTGTTCTACTATCTGCCCCATGAAAGTGACATTTAAAAGATTGAGAATTGATTTATTTTACACCCTTAGCAATTTTTTTTCACGGAGATTAAGGAGTATGATATTTTAATGTAAAGTGAAGTGAGAGAAATAATATTTAATGTGTAGTGGGTAGGTGTATTAGTGGTGTGTGTAAAGTATATGTGGATCCCATGTGTATATATTAATAATTTTTGTGTGAGTCCATATGCTTAAAAAGAAAATATAACAATTTCTGTTGGACAACCGTAAAAGAAAAATATCACAACTTCTATGGAATGGAGGGAATAAAACTTTTGTTATGGTTTTAGGGCAGAGTGTAATGGGAGTATTATTATTAGTATTATTTTTTTAACAGAAAATTACTTATTGAGCTAATGGAAGAGACATGTCATCCATACTAGATCATCATCCTTAATAGTGGCATTATTTTCCTTTGCTTTAACCTAACTCAATCTGTCAATCATTTGCCATACCAACACAGTTTGACAATTTCGTACCACATAAAAGAATCACTTTGGATGCTATAAACAAGAAAATTAAGACAAAATTGATCGAAAAGAAAAAAAAAATTCAAAGAAAAGCCACAAACAACACTCTCCTTCAGGATCTCAATATATATAATATTTATAGATAAATGAAACAAAGGTACTCCATAAACTAGAAAATAACTATTTACAGCTTTGAAATTGAACAGAGATACAATACTCAATATACATATAAGATAAATAAAATTAGAAAATAAAATAAAATTCTAAGCAGAAAAGACACCATTTGTAGCAGCAACACTCATCTGAGATTTGGGTTGGTTTAATTTGACCAAATTATTTTCCTCCATTGCAAGAAACTTCCCTTTAATCCAAGAAGAAGATGACCCTTTAAATTTCTGCCCCAAAACTCCCACACAAGAAAGCAACTCAATATCTTCACCATTTTTTCTTGAAATCTTCACCCTCCTCTCATACTCCTCTGCAACCAAAATTGCTATGTCTGCCATTCTCTCTCCTCTATCTTTCTCTCTCTAAAAGTTCTTGATGATGGATAATGGTGTGTTTTGGGTATTTAAAGGGGTGGAAAAGCAATGGATAAGGTTGCTGGATTTTTTTTATGCAAGAAAATTGGTATTTCATATTTGGTGGCATTTTCCATTTTTATATTGACAAAAATGTGTCTTTCTGTGGTTTTACTCTCTGTGTACTGCCGACCATTTCTAGTGATCCAATTAATTAGAAGTCGTAATTATAAATTAATAGTAATTAATAATTTATTATTATGATTTATAATGTGGATGGAACCTACTTTTGGGAGAATTAATAAAATAATTATTGAATTTGGGTGCAAGTTTCACCCATAATGACGACGAACGAGAGAATTATAATTTAGTATACTCGTTTGATTTTTTTAAAAATAAATTTATTGACTAATAGTTTAGTTTTTTATTACTCCATTTTATATAAATATCGGGTCTTTGTAGATATCTTGTGAATAGGGTAGGTATATTCCCACTGTCGAATATTCTTTTTAAATTTTAGGTTTTTATTTATTTTGTACCTTATGTTAATTAGATAAGGATTAGATGACTATAGTACTTTATTAATTATTTACAATCACAATTAATTAATCAAATTCCCGATATTATTGTAGCTCTTGAATGATTTCTGATCCATAATGAACCTTTAAAGCTGTACTTTAATATTTTTCATATATAAGTATGAAACCTCCTTTTAAATTGGGTTTTTTTTCCGTAGAGATTTAGAAAAATCACTTGTTTACAAATGTTAATGACTTTTATATTATTAACGTATTAATATTTTTGTAAGTAATAAATAAATTAATATAAAATATGTTATATGGGTGAAAAGGAGATATAGTAATTTTAAAAGGAGATATAGTAATTTTAAAATTAAAGTGCATTATGATATTATAGTGTTAAATACTTTATTATATTCGAATTATTTATAATAACTTAGCGTAACAAATAAAAATGAAAATTATTCACAATTCAAAGAGGTGGAAGACTTAATATTTTTGAGTGTAACGATTTTTTTTATGTAAGAAATTGACACGAGGCAAAGGATGAAACATAATAATAATAATAATAATAATAATAATAATAATAATAATAATAATAATATTATTATTATTATTATTATTATTATTTTTATTATTAAAATGTCCCTACAATCCACCATTTCTTATTAATTAAAACACTCTATTGTGAAATGAGTTATTTGTGAGACAGGTCAATTCATCACTAAAATATACTTATTGTATAAATAAAGTATGATTATTTGTAGTTAAAGTATCTCAATAATAAATCATATTCACGCTAAAATCATACTAATGCATAATTCAGTATATTATAGGACATATATTTTAACAACCATTAAACATACTTTATCTAAATAATATACATACTTTAACATGTCTCACAAACCGTCTCACGTAAGTAACTTCTCACAAGAAACTTTATCTTTCTTATTAATACTAGTACATTTTTATTCATGCGTAAAATATAAATGATTAATTTATCGATTCATGAAGAGAATATAAATTTATTTGATTTATATAACATTAATTAATGAATCGTTCGTGTCGTATAGCTCTGTGATAGTGTTGATAACAATTTAACATTGAATGTATAATTTTAAAACATAAACAATAGAATAAGAAAAGAAGATTAGAGAGGAAATATTTAATTTATGTTTTGTATGATTATTCTTACAAATTAACTGCTCCACCCTTTACATAGGCGAATGGGCAGTTCACCAATCTTTAATTTTATAACCTCTCCTATGTGGTAATGTCCACATAATCAGATATTTTATAACCGTTAAATGTTTTTAATGAAGCAAACTAAATTATTATGTTAAAAAAGAACAACAACCTCTAAACAATCTTGAAGTTGGTCCTAAAAATATTTGTGTTATACTTAAAAAATAATAATAATAATAATAATAAATAAATAAATAAATAATCATTACATTATTTCTTTAGTCATTCATGTGTGAGGTTATTAATACATTGTCACCTTGCACTCAATCAAGCAAGCAATTAGTTATAAATTCAAACAGCTATGAATACTGCTTAATTATAATACCCACGTGCGTAATTGAAAAATATCTATGGATCTTGCTTAGAAGTTTTGATTAGTGTGTGTATATATGTATATGTAATTTGCAGATTTAATGTTACAAGCTATTTCAATTAATATATTCACCGAAATTCTAACTTGGAACACATAATATAATTACTTAAAATGAATATTTAAAAAAAAAAAAAAGAGTTAAAATAACTGCCTGCTTTCTAACGTGGGGGGTGGATCCTCCTACAAAATGAGTAAATTTCTACCAGCATAGCAAAAGAGGTTTCGGGTTACCCAATAAGTCAAGACAGTTATGAATCAAATGTTAATTTAATATAGGCAAAAACTTTCATGAGAAAGTCATAGGAGGAGTTTCTTGAGATATATTAAAATTGATAATAATTTATTAAAAAAGTATTGAATTGATTAAAATGATAGTAATACTATGAATTATTTTATGAATAAATTATAATAAAAATAAAAAATAATAATATTTTTATTAAAAAGTAATAACATGTTTAATAAAATATCATGATTATTTGTAAAACGATTTAATTGTGATACAGTTTTAATTGTCCAATAAGACGGTTGCACGCCTTTTAATCTAAACTATTGTCAACAATCATGATTTCCGCCGTTGCATCACATATTTTAGATTTTTAGTTTTAATTAATTTGAATATATTATGCGTTAATTAGATAATGATGCCGTACAAATTAAAATAAAGAATGGGGGCCGTACAAATGAGCCTCCAACACGGTAGATATGGACATTAATTAGCCCACTAAACATAATTAAACTTTGCTTACAAAATAAGCAAGTTGATTAACAATATTGACATAATCCACATTTAATTTAGGAGTAATCTTTATGAAATGTACCAAGATTATCTTAAATTTTGCATAGCAGTATATTAGGAAGGAAATTTGGTGGGGCCGGGTCGGGTGCAGGTGACAATGACTTTAACGTCGACGTAACAAACCACGTTGGAATTTGTAAGCGAGTCGGTGGACGGTGGTAATGCGGAACCTGCGGCGTAACAAAGGTACAACTACTTTAGCCCATTGTACTCTTTCTTACATGGTTTACATTCTCGATTATTTATTTACTTATTTTACTCAATCCGTAGTTTTTATTTTTGCATATAAATAATACGTAGTGGATAATTATATTAGTAGAAGTGTGAGTTCCATATTTTAATTGTATTAGTGAGTGTGCGTGAGTCTCATGTGTATAAAAAAAGCGGACTCTTTGAGTCCCGTGGAACGCCCAAAATAAAAAAAAAAAGACCCTTTGAATGGAATGGAGGGAGTATATATGTATTCTAAACCACAAAAAAAAATTAAAATTAAATGTCTATTTTTTATTTTTATAAAACCACAAAAAAAAAAAAAAAATAGACACAAAAAAAAATTAAAATTAAATGTCTATTTTTTATTTTTATAAAGTTAAGCTTAAACAAAATTTATTATAAAACTCGAGTAACTTGATATCATAACTAATTGGGAAAAGGGTCCATTTGGAACCCAATCTTATAGCAATAGATCAAATTCGCCCCTTTCTATTGTTTTGTTTTTTTAACACCTTCTTCTATTTTAAGGGATCAAATAATCCCTTTTTCTCTATTGTTTTGTTCATTTAACACCTTCTATTATTTTTAAGGGATCAAATAACCCCTTTTTCAAAAAATATTAAATATATAAATTAATTATTTTTTATCCTTCTTAATTAATTTTGGGTTAAAAATATATCTCAATCTTAAAACCACCGATAATAATCAGGTTGCCTTCCATCGCAAACTAAGCAACACAATTCTCTTCCGGCTAGATCCTGAGCAATAGAGTTCTTTTCCGGCTAGATCTCGAGCAACACAATTCTCTTCCGGCTAGATTCCGAGCAACACAGTTGAGTTCTTTTGACCAGTTGACAATTTCGGTGAAGGAGGAGAGAAGAAAGCCTGGATCTGCTGAGGAGGAGAAGAAGCCTAAATCAATGGAGGAGAAGAAGAAAGAAGAGAATAAATTGGCGGCGGTGGAGGATTAAAGGAAGATAAACCACTTGAGGAAGCGCCGCCAACACCAAAGTCGACATTTCCGACACCAACATCGCCGATGTCACAGAAAACCACACAAAACACAGAAAAGTCGATCTCAGATAACTAAAAACCTTGAAATCGAGAAAAATCTCTTCCCGCTCCGATCAACAAATCGCCTTCTATCTCGTCAATCAGATGTCATTTCTTCTATATCTGCGTGGTGAAGGCCAAGATCTAAAGTGGATTACCGAAATCGTCAATGGGTCTGAAGAATATCGAGTTGTGTTGCTCAGGAACCGCTAGTTTGTGGTGGGGGCGTTGGTGATTGATGGTGGCGCAGATTTTATTGGCTAAATCCCTATATGGGTTAAGAAGATCCGTTTTTAAGCCAAATTAATTAGAAGAAATTTGAGATAACTATTTTTAATTTAATATTTTGATAAAAGGGGCTATTTGATCCCTTAAAATTTAGAAGAAATTTGAGATAACTATTTTTTAATTTAATATTTTGATAAAAGGGGCTATTTGATCCCTTAAAAATAGAAGAAGGGCCTTAACGAACAAAATAATAGATGAGAGGCCAATTGATCTCTTAGATTAAGATTGGGGTCCAAATTGACCTTTTGCCCTAATTAATTTTACATAGGGATTTCCAACCAAGATTTAGAACAACCAAACTTAAGAATAAGTCAAACCTTAAATTACAAAACAATACAATATAAAAGCCTAATTTTATTTTTTTACCAATTTCTACTCAGATGTATCTTACAAAATTCCCCCTTTTCTTTTCCCAAATCCATGCATGTAGATTGGTCTAATGCATTTCTAGTAAATTAAAAAATTAAATTAGAAGGTAGCTAGAAAGTAGTTTGTAAGGATGGATAATAAAGAGTTACATAATGCACATGGGGGCACATGGGGGCATCAAACTAGACTCCAAAATATCACCAGCAACATTTTTCTCAATATGTCAAATCACATCAATTTCAGTATTATTTACATAATTTCACATGTGATATATTCTAACAAACAAATTAAATATGTCAATTCATATTACATGGAATTATTCTCAAATCATTCATCCACTTTCTCAGTACTTTTATTTAAAAAAAAAAAACCCAACATCCACTCTTATATTCTGCAACAAAGAAATACTCCCTCCATCATGATATATCTTGCACCGGTCTTTTTTACAATTCCTTTGTAATTTAGGTCATATTTGTGTAGGTTCTAAAATCCAAATAAAAATAAATAAAATAAAATAAAATCTTCCATGTTTGTTTTTGGTTCAGAAATATTGAATTATTTAAATCCTGTCTATCTTTTAGACACATTACATTCTACTCTCTCAACCCACATTACCCCTACTCTTATACATTGATTTACATCCTAAATCTAAATTTTTTATTTGTACTTAAACCCAAAACAAACAACCAAAAGCTACAAGATATTTCAGGATTGAAAGAGTATATATTATTATCTATTTATTTATTTATTTCAAATATACATACTGGAGTAAAATGCGTAAACAGAATTACAGATGAATAATGATCCATTCAGTGTGACATCTACAACGCTTATATTCAGACAAATTTGTGGACATTTAAAACAATTTAAGGAAAATGAAACTAAAAAAATATAGATGTCCATGGATCGGATACCCGTGCATTACCACGATGAATCACATGATATTTGCAGAAAATAACCCCTACTATGACCGATTTCATGAGAATCTGCCGAATTTAGATTACATATTATTGCACAACTAGACAACAACCAGAAAATGCAAAGAGCATTTGATGGTTAATGAAAAACATGTAGAAAGGACAATCATAAGATTTCTTGTTATCACTTGGGAGTAACTCATGTAATCAATTCTTTGTCACAACACACAATGTAAGATGTCAATGTAATGAGTTATAGAGTTGCTTCTTATCACCCCAGATTACGATCATAATCAACTAACATCAACCGCATAGCTCACTATTGATTTCTTGTAATTTAAAGCATGGACTTACATCCTTGCTGAGCTTAGCTTATTTACCCGGTTATAGAAGCCCTAGCGATTTCAGTTGCTGAACGTGCTCGGGGGGTAGAGGCGGGGGTGACCATTCGGCTCCAGTCATCTCGTCATCGACATCCTCAACAACGTATTCCTATTACAAGAATGGCCATTCACAAGACAGAAATACCAGATTATGAAATAACCTAATAGATTAAAAGTTAAAGAAACACATAAACAGAGGGAGATTAAGAGGGTCACTTTTGTTAGCATTCTTTTCGCGAGTATGTGGTAGTGCCGCTGCCAAATCCTTTGCCCCACCATTGTGGCAACCAAGATAGTATAGAATATACCAATGATGGTAAATAAACCGAGCACTATAACAGCCACAATTAATAATAATGGCAATCCAGCTTCACCAGCACCTCCCAGACAACCACATTCAGTAGAAGCACCAGCACAAGTATCGAAGCACGTGGTGCAATCGGTCCACATGCAAAGAGTCCCAGGCAAATGACAATCGGCACACACGCTGCAGGAATGAGGAAACTAAGAAGTTATATTTGAATTTGGTTCATGGAATGTTGATAGTTTATGACTTGTAGGAAACAGCCATAAATAAGTTGGTGAAAGTGTAGTAACTAGTAACACTGAAACTGGTATATATTTGGAACAATATATGCAAGGATCGAAATACGAATGATCATAACATGAAGTCAAAGCAAAATAACTAGTTGATCTCTAGAGGTCTATATTAATGCCAGAAATATTAATAAGGAAATTACATCTGGCCAGGCAATGATGCTACATGTAAATTTACTAGAATTACGTATGAGCTCAAATTGATCAATTAACCAATATATGACTTTCTTGAGGTTCAAACTTCACAGTGATGTAATAAGAGAAGGAACTAAGATTTTATAAGGATGAAAAAGTCCTCTCACTTTTAAAAACAAAGTTTGGACTACGGACCATTTCTAAACACATGTCTGCAAACAAATTTTCAAACTTTGCGATGAAAAGACAGCTATCATGAAGAGCATGAAATCACTGAAATGTTACTATTACTGTATCACAAGAAACTGAGACAAGAAAAAGTATTCAAATTCATATTTTCAAGGAAAAATGTCACAGAACATATTTGTACCCAGAATGACAACAACAAAGACACAATTCTCGACATGGCTGAGCTAGATCATTGCGCACTCTTCTGTCATAACAAGTAATAAAGCACCCAGACAAACCCAGAAAAGCGAAAAACATTAATGCCCCTGCAAAAAGAAAAAAAGGTTGGATCGCTTTGACATATTAATAGAAAAATTTAAGCACCAAATAAGAACTTGCAATAGATGTCCTTCCTAGTTATTTAAAGCACAAACTTCTTTAGCACTCTAAGCGCAAAGAACAAAAGAAGCATTTGAGGCACACCATTCTTCAAACATCATTAATACAATAAATTATCATATTACATGCACCAAAAATCTCAGGGTGTTTTAATCTCAGAGGCAGGCTGCTTGTGCCTTTCTCAGGGAAAGATGCTAACATGGCCTATAACAAATTTATTGTTCAAATTGGTTGGGATTGATAAGCGTAGACAATGCATACTTATACAAACTAGGGGGAGGTGGTTTACAATATCCCACGAAACGAATGAGAAATTAAGGGAATACTCATGCTCATACCTTGTCTAGCACATTTACAAGTTTTATTAATTCACATATTAACTTAACACATTCATAGGGTTTATAGTCACTCTTGCATGAAGTTAACTTTTGCCTCGACTCTGTTCAAAAAAAAAAAAACTTTTACCTTGACTAACTTCAGGTAATTGAAGAAAAGAAATATACTCCATACTCAATCAGACAAGAATTAAAGGGAAAACTTTTAGATAAAATGATAATCTATGCATCCATGACCATCAAGAAGCTCAAAATGTTTTACCACATATGTAGTAAAAGCTAAGTTCGTTTTCAAAACCCCAGGCCAAACGGAGCCAATATTTCTGGTAACCATCAACAAGATACACCAAATATGCCAACATAGCAATAACCTGGAAAAAGAAATATGCATGTCATTTGCAGAAACACAAAGGTATTGAATATGTAGTCATTACAATTTACATTAAAGAACACAAAGGGTGAGCATAATGGAAAATAATTTACATCAACCAAATCATAGTGAAAGGCCTACCAGCTGCACGGAAAGAAAGATAAATAATATATCTCTAGTGACAAAAAATCGGAACTTCAATGTCCGCCATTTCCTATCAGCAATGCCATGAACTCTTATATAATAAGGAGATTTGCAAGTTGTGCAATGAGCAAAGGCAAACCCTTCCTGCAGGAAGGAAAATTAGATCAATGGTCCAGCACCTCCAGGAAAGTAAGTTTTTTTATTAGAAAACAAAGAACTTTTAGCTGTGAGCATAAACCAGCTAAGAATATGAGAAAAACCCTGTAACCCAACTTGAGCGACTTAATATCTTGGCATTTTAGCTTTAAAAAAAAAACAATGCTTAATGAAAATACATCCACCCCATAAAGGAAAAATCACAAGAGCATCAGCAGATAACGTTAATCACACCACATTCACAAGAATCCACAAGTATAGGTGAAAAAATTCAGAACATAGTTCACTTCTCAATATCAAGGAATATATTTACCTTCACTGCACGCCAATGATCGAGACACTCTCTGTGGACATATTTCGCGGTACCTTTGCACTTGCAAGGAGCAATGAAATCCCTACCTGATCAACAACAAGAGATGTAAGGCTAGAACCATCTTGTTTGAAATAAATTAACTGCAGGAGCAGCAATACACATGGCTAATAAACATTTGGCAAGTTGCATCAAAACACAAGACACAACCGAAATCCATAACTTTTTCAAACATTCCACAGTGAAAATGTCATCATGTCTGCAGAAAAACTGCACCTCGCAATCAAAAAACAAAAATGGGTTTCAAAGAACCAAGTTAAGCAACATAAAATATGCGATCATTAAAAGTTTTACACTACAGAGAACTTTAAAGCACAATTCGCAAACCCCAAATCGACTTTCACCACAAATTCCCAGCAAGATAACGTTTTTGAACTATGGCAATAAACTATGAATTATTTAAAGCAACAAGGATTAACTCTTTTTTTTACCATCGGTTTCGAGGCAAATTCGGCACTGAATTTGCTCATCAGGACCCGCTTCGAGGTCAATCTCAGAGGGGTCTGCCATGGGCTTCGGCGGCACCAGTGGTGAAGAATCCGATTCCTCACCACCCATCGTTACACAATTTGATGATAAATTTCAGCTGCTCGAATTTGATGTCATACAGAGAACAAATAAAACCTTCAATCCTCAATGCAAAACAATTAGGGCATCAACTGAACCAATATTTGCAGAAAAACTTTCAAAATCACCGTTGAAAACCAGGGGGTTATGCTTTCGGTGAAGATCGAAGGGCAAGTAGAGGAATGATTCAACTTTCAGGACAATCAATCTAAAAACTAGAAAAAGAAAGTCTTTGCAGTAGTTGTGGGTTTTCAAATCCCATATTTACCCTGGACTGAGGAGTAACAACTGTCGAATTACATTTACTGGAGCTACCGTTCTCCAACATTATTACCGCACATTTAATTCAAAAAAAAAAAAAACTATTTATATTATTTTTATAATTTATAAATTATAAATACTTGCCAATTTAAAATGCATAATTCAAAATTACATGCGTGAGATCGTGTTTAATTCTTCCATGGAAAATTATTCATATTTTAATCTCATACTCTGAACTATAATTTTGTTTCACTTGGTTGTATAAGATGCGTTGGTTTGAACTAGTATATATTAATATATGTAACAAATAGAGGTATATTTTACTTTTATAATTCTTTTTAAAAAAATATTTATTTAATTGATAATTAAGTTAGCTCCGCAAGTCTTATGAAATTACCCCTTCGTCCCAAATTCAAGTTCACGTTTACGGTAGATACGAAGTTTAAGAAAAATAACTTTTTGACTTACTTTTGAGGATATTATTGTATTTTTTGGTAATAAATAAATGATAAACTATGTTATGTTTGTTAAGTCCCAAATTCAAGTTCACGTTTACGGTAGATACGGAGTTTAAGAAAAAAAAACTTTTTGACTTACTTTTGAGGATATTATTGTATTTTTTGGTAATAAATAAATGATAAACTATGTTATGTTTGTTAAAAATGTGATGACAAATTTAAAATTAAAGTATGTTAGAGAGATATTAGTTTGTTGTTTTTTCCTTTTATGGAAGTGTGAAGTTGAATTTGAGACGGACCAAAACAGAAAGCGTGAAGTTGAAGTTGAGACGGGAGGAGTATATGATAAGAAGTCTTATAAAAGAGAATACTTTGATAACTCTAATGATCAAATTTATTATTTGTTTGTTTGTTTTCTTTAAGATTAATTTTTAAACTTGAGTGATATTTAAAAAAAAAAATTAAAAATGATATTTAAAAAAAAATGTCTGAGCCGGGTTCGAAACGCTGAGACGAGCGTGATAACCGGCTACACCACCCAGACAACTAATTTTTGATGAAATGGTAAATTTTTTTACATATTTATATTAATTATTTTAAAAGAAAGAACACCATGAAACTTATAGATTCTGAGCGAGTTAATGCAATTTCAGACTAGAGTTCACCTATAAGGCAAATTTGGTAAATCAAAATCAAGTTAATTAATTACATAAACAGTCCGAATCTATCAAATTAATAAGAGTAATGGTAAACATTAAACTCTGAACAAACTTTACATGTTTTTAAACCTAATTCTTATTAATCATTGATGTGCTTAAGGTAATGAAAATAAAAGGAAATTGATTCTATTTTTTTTACTAGGTAATGAGAATACAATGACTATTTCACCTACTTCGATCAACTTCTCCATTACTCACTATCATTCTCTTTTTGAAATTTTAATATAGTGACTCTTGAGTCTATTAACTCGATTTTGTTTTGTCGAACAGATCTTGTCATGCAATGTCGCAGATGTTTCTCGACTTCACCTTGTCAATCAGTGCTGAAAATCATTTCCAATCGCAAAGATATTAAGATAGTAAGAAGAGTAACTAAAGTAAAAAATTTCTTAATTGGGAATTCTTTATAGCCGCAAGTTACTAATCAAATTACACAAGTCATGGATGAAACATGAGTGGTCCTAAATAAACCTCCTCTACTGCTCATAAACAAAAGCTGTAATGTCTGAAATTCAAGTCATAAACATAGACTACTAGCTAGAGGAGGAAACATACTACATTTAATTAAGGCAGTAGTCTTATTTCACTTCTTCCTTTTCTTGGGAGGCTGTAGGGCTTCCTCGTCTTCGTCGTCGTCTTCTTCCTCATTTTCATCATCTTCTCCCTCTTCGTCCTCTTCCTCAACACCGTCTTCGTCGTCATCTCCGTCGTCGTCATCATCATCATCTCCGTCGTCGTCATCATCATCGTTGTCATTATCATTAGCCTCTTCTCCAAGGCCTTGATCATCATCATCTTCCTCTTCGCCATTTTCTTCACCACCACCCGGACTATTTTTGGCACCAGACTTGTCGCCTTCAGTAGGATTTCCGTCTTCCTCAGTCTCGCCCTCTTCGTCTTCATCATCATTGTCGTCGTCATCCTCAACATCCACCGGCTTGCTAGGGCAAGATAGGTTTTGATCTCCTCTCAACTTAGGTTGGTTGGTTAGGAGCTTCATGTATTCCTACAGTTCCAAAGTGTTAACAGAGATAAAAGACTCAACACGACAAGATTTTCAACACTATGATGCAACTTCTATTTTTTTTACATTTTCAAATTTTGAGATTACACACATACATCTGAATCAATTTTAAAGGAAAACACGAAAATACAAATAAACTCAAAATTAAAAGCATTAAACCTTAATGACAAAACTTTAGATTTAGACGAGTTAATCCATCTATTATACATAGATTTAGATGAGATAATTCATCTATTATAACTAACTAGATTTAATAGAGTTAACTAAATCGTTCCCCCTCCTATATTTCCAATTGTTTACAAATTTAAGCTTGTAGTATATTTAAAACATGTTATATATGTCTAATAATCTCACAAAATGTAATATTTCTACAAAAAAAATTATTTAAGCTAAATTTTTTCTATTATAAAAAATGATTGCTACAACATATCATTTAGAAAAAAGAAAAAAGAAAAAAACCCTAAAGAATAGTATATTGATATTTTGTCACAGAATCCATAACATAACATACATCCTAGCAGGCCCATCTTTTGTTTAAAATGAAATAATGGATTTTATCTTGGAAAGCCCACTTAATTCGGGCCCAAATAGGCCCGTTGTAGCATAGTTGTAGTTAGGGTACGTAGACGGAATAAGCCAGAGGAATATTCGAATGACGTCAAATCCAACAACCCCGATTTTTTAATCTACTTTACTGTTATTTACTCCAAATAAAAATAAATAATTCCAGTGTAATATTCAGAAAACCCTTGAATATTCAGTCTACTGCGTTAAAATTACTAAAATACTAGTGGTTAACAGAAAAAAAATCAATTAATTGATTATTTGTATTCTAAAAAAAGAAAAAAACATTACTTTTGAATTACAAATTTCCCAACTTAAAATTGTTTTACATATACTATATTGGTAATTCATGATAATATTTTATGATATTAGATATTAAAAGTAATAGATATATTAGAAAAATACATAAGAATAGAAAGATTAACAAAGAAATCAATTATTTCAATTCATAAAATTAAAAATAAAATAAAAATTTTAAAATCATTCTAGATCTGATTAGGAAAAAACAACAAATTAACAAAAATAGGGTCATACTTTCAAACATCTGATAATATTTAAAAATGTTTTGATGAAACTAATTATGAGAAGAATCATAAATTAATCAGATTCTCCATTTTTTTTTTTAGAGAGTGGAGTGACTTTTATTACCTGAGAAAGGACTGATGCAGCATACTGAGCTTTGACCAGCGCGCAGACCAACGATGCCGTTAAAGCCGTTTCGCCACAGGCGCACGTTAGCAGGCTCTGCTTAAGCGTGGTTAAGTTAACTGAACCGCAGTTAATCTCCATCTTTTCACTTGCAGCTCAGCTGCGGAGAAACCACGACCGTTAGATCTGTAAAATCATTCTCCAGTAACAATAAAAAAAAATCGACAGGCTATAGAAGACGGCAGAAATTAACTTTTTCTGTAAAACAATTAAAAAATTCAGTTATCAGTATTAAGAAATGAGTAAAGAATTATACAGCAGAGAAAGAAGAAAAAACACAGTAATTCCCCCAGAAAATATGCTGAGATTATATGATTTTATCAATAAAAAAATTAAAATATAGTCGGAGCTTAGAAAAATGCAAAAAATAAATTAATAATTAACTGGTAGATCCAGATCCGAGATGATTTTACAGAAATCTGAAGTCAACTGCAACTTAACCTCGAAAATCTGTCTAAAATAATGGAAAATTCTGTGAAACTCAGTCTGATGTATTTTTGATCGAAGAAAGAAATTAAAATTAAAGTAAATAGAAGAAAATCGAGTGACGGCGGAGAGGAAAACTTACCGGAAGATCAGATCCGTTGATGGATGGGGGAGAGATGATAATCTGGAAAGCTAAAAACCGGAGGAGAAGAGATCTGAGATGCCTTTCATTTTGGACCGTTGATCAAGCGGAGAAATCTATAGAGACAACTAGATGTAAATATAATTGCAGGAAAAGAAGATGAATGAGTTGAGGTGAATGGTGATGATTCTTGGGGGAGCTGACCGTAAACTCCTCCAGAGAGGGTTCGGGCAGTGCGGGCAGCGTTTAGATCAAGCCATAATATCCAGGGCTACGTGCTGCATGGTCATTCGATAAAAAAACCTTATTTACATTAAAATTTAATAATGATCTTAGGTGTGGTAATTATGATAATAATTAAAAAAAAAAAATTAAAGAAAAGGAAAGAGATAGTATATCAAAAAAGAGATTGTGATGCTGACCAGCCTGACCTATCTGTTTGTTGTGGGCTTTTTGTATTTCATTATTTCATGTTTCGGAGAAGGCCCACGCTTGACCCAGTTATCTGGCCCAATGCTTATAACCTACACAAGT
This sequence comes from Pogostemon cablin, assembly GCA_023678885.1. NCBI lineage: Eukaryota > Viridiplantae > Streptophyta > Magnoliopsida > Lamiales > Lamiaceae > Pogostemon > Pogostemon cablin. The sequence continues at coordinate 3,574,243 of CM042993.1, read as the reverse complement.
CACAAGTGAATATGAAAAGAATAAATACACATATAATGGAAAACATTGAAAATTTTAATTGGAATAATAAAATTCAGTTTGGGTATTGAAATTGTTCCTTCTATTCTTTTGATTTGATTCCGATTTCATACACTTATAATTCGATTAATTAGTTCAGTTATAAATTTAGACAAAATAGACCAAAATAAGTTGATGCTTGCAATTATAAACAGTGTCCAATCGTGAAGCTGTACAGAGCGCATCTAGAGTTGTACTTCAGCACTTGTACCTCATAATTATGCTACAAAGCCAATTCAGGAATTGTTGGGCAAAAGAATCGAATCCCATCCACTAGTATGATCTTCCAATTCAAGAGGGGAAAGTATCGAGAACATTATAAATTAGTCAATTCTATACGGTAAATAAATAAATGTTGAACGGTATTTAAATTTAGAGTACGACTGTACACCTAATGCAGCAGTGTATTTGGATCATCTTAACGGTTCATTTAAATTCTACCTTAAAATAAAATAAAATAATTAATTTGTTTTAAAAAAAAACTATCCATCCAATACATACTCCTCTATCACATCCTAATAGTTACATATTTCTTTTTTGGGCGTTTCTTTTTTGGGCGTCTCATCCTAATGGTTACATTTTTCTTTTTAGCATATGTGACCCACACAAATTAATTACTTATCTCTCCATGGACCCACACATCACACTAATACACCTACCCACCTTACATTAAAATATAATTTTTCTCATCTCAATACATGTTAAAATACTATATTCATTAATCCACGTGCAAAAAGCAAACGTAACCATATGGACGGGACGGAGGGAGTACTTTTATGCCATTAATATTTTAAAATAAATTTATGTAGGGGTAAATTGCAAAATGCATTTCTCAAGTAATTCAGAGTAGATAATTCACTGTTTATTACACTTGCATTGGTTATAATTTTTTTTTGTGTATTCTCATTTAAGTTCTTCTTGAATTTTGGTGCATGGGCAGTTTCTATGGATTCATATCCGAATTCAATCGGAATTTCTCTTCAAAGCATTCGATAGCTCAACTTTTTAATTTGCATCTAGAATGAAATCTATATATTTGTGATGATGAAGAGATTGCTTAGTTAAAGGTTTCTTGTTGTTTTGATAAATAAAAGAAATTCAATAATTGCAAATGATATTAAACTCCTATATAATCTATTTGATTCTTTTTTTAGGAAAAGGAAATATATTTCATTAGGGCATGAGTCTTGCCCTTTTAAATTGAACAAGTCTACAATGTATCAACAAAATAGTGATTCACATCAACTACAATCATATAAAAACAACAATATTAAATTTCTTCTAAACAATAACAAGGATTTGCAGCCCAATCTTTATAATCAATGTCTCTTTTGAGCTCTTTCCTTCTCCAAACCCACCAAAACTAAACATGTGATTTGATCACCTCAAGCATTTTCTCTTCGTTCCATTCACTCTCCTCAAACATTACTTTGTTTCTACTTCTCCATAAAAATCAAATAATGCATATCCATATGTCTATCACTAGCTTCCGCCTTACTTTAGTTTGGAATAAATTTCCGAATAGAAGTAGCGTACCTGATGGATTGTTTGGGATTAGGGAATGCTTCCCAACCCAGTTCAAGCACTGTCTCCATATTCTTTGTGACATTGGACATTCGCAAAATCTATGTTCCACCGTTTCTTCTTTTTCTCCACAAATAGAACATGTAGTAGTTCTGAAAGGTGGAAGGCTTTCTCTTTTTTTCAACTCCATAGATGTTGGGATTCTTCCTTTCACAACTCTCCATGCTAGGATTTTCATTTTTGTGTCCGCTTTGCTCTTCCAGATTCTCCTGTACAGCTTCTGTTGAGGCTCCTCAATTGGTTCTTTTCTTTCTTCCAAGCATGTATATGCACTTTTGACGTCGTATATTCCATGTTTGCTTGCTTCCCATCTCCAATAGTCATTCCATTCCTCTATTTTGTACCTGCATAAAAGTTCCAGTAATTCATTTTGAGCATTAGATTCCCACTCTCTCAACTCTCTTCTCCATTCACACTTTCATTTCCATTCTTCCACCTCCCATGCCCCCATTTCACTAACTCTGTAATCCTGACCTACACTCAACTCGAACAACTTCTTAAACCTATTTTTAAGAGGCTCATTCCCCACCCAAATTTCATCCCAGAAACTCGTGTGAGCCTCATTTACTACCACTTTTCTATATTTTTCTGCAAACCACTCCCCTTTACTATCTTCTAAACATGACAACACCCCTCCCCACCAACTTTTTCCTCTTTGCCTAAATATGGATCCCAACCCCGATTTCCTAGCACCCACACTCCTTTGTCTAGCTGTAATTATTTTAACCCATAACCTCTACTTTCACTCCAACGCTTTCCACGCCTATTTCCCAATCAGACTCGTGTTGTAGTCTACAAAATCCTTTACCCCAACCTTCCTTTCTCTTTAGCCCTAGTGATATAACCCCACCTAACCCAATTAATTTTTTTTTCACTCTCATGTCCACCCCAAAGGAATTTTCGCTGCATAAAAGCAATATTTTTCAACATACACAAAGGCGCCTTAAAAATCGACAGAGCAAATATCGGGATCGCACTAAGGACTGAGTTTAACAGTATCATTCGGCCCCCTATAGACATCTTAGAGCTTTTCCATTTTTGAATTCTATTTCTGATTTTTTCCACCACATATCTCCACTCACTTTCTTTTTTGTGCGAACAGCCCACATAAGTGCCCAGGTACTTCATAGGAAGGCTGCTGATCGCTGTTTTCTTTTGAAAAATATGAATCTCACCCTCTAGTGTAAGGGATCAATTGTAGTGCGCGTGTGACCAAGTAAAATTATCGAACCCACGGGATAGTGTCAGAGTGACAATTAAATCTAATTATGACTATTTCTATTTAAGACAATCTCAAGTTTTATTAACCAAGAAAAGCAAAAATAATAAATAAATAAATAAAACAAGATACGTTGTCGAGAAAATAATCAAGCATTCCACGATAAGAGACTAATAATGCTAAGGACAATCTAACTTAACCATGTAGCTGATTATTCTAAACCCAAATTAATTACCTACATATATTTTTAAGAGGATCGCTAAGCCTAGTTAGACCACCTTGATAGGGTAAGATCTAACACTTATAATGAGTTGAAAATCCTATGATCAATAAGAAATTAACTCTCTCTCCCTCTATAGGTACTTCATGCTAAATTTTAATTAAGGTTAGAGCACTAGACTTCCCTTTCTAGCTACGTAATTGTTAACCCCTTTTGTCTCCTTACCAATTACCTAATAATAATATTTTACCAAGTAATTAATATTCCAAATTGATTGTCTAACACTCTTAGGTATTATAGGCCAATCACCTAAGACTGTCAAAGAAAACATCAACTATCATGCAGAAATAAAGAATCATCTCAACTATCAAGCAGTGATACCGTCATGAATAATCAAATGAATCAAAACTCAAAAATATGATAATATGAAGTCTCAAAATATATTCTTCAATAAGGAAATAAACAATCTGCAGTATAATAAATTCACGTTTAGGGCAATCAAATCACATAGTCTAAATTGTCTAAATCTCTAACATAACCAAAAAGATACTTAGCCCATGGTGTTACAAGCAACAACCATGTCTATGGTAGAAGACTTGCCCATGAGTCCAAAAACTAGAAAGAATAAAGTAAAGAAAGAAAAATTTATTTGTTCGGTTCTCCTTCTTCAACTCCGTCTCTCCAGAATTCCCGTCTCCGATCAAGTAGACGAATACTCTCTTGAATCCTCTCCAGATGGTGGATAGCAGATGATGGGTAGAAGATGAAAGACGAATATGATGGAATAGGGTAAAAACCCTAGGTGATGTGGTGGTGGTAGATTATGCGGGTTCTCTACAATTTTGTGTGGTGATGAGAATGTGTATACATAGGTGTAAGAGTGGAATAAAATAAGGAGTAAAACGATGTGGGATCTTGAAAAATAAGGAAAAATATAATTATGGAAGATATGAAGGGATATCAAATTAGGAAATAACTTGGCCACCAAGAAAATAAGAAAAAAAAGGGTAATTTTTTGTATATTTTCGGAATTTTCGGCGGCAGCTGCGCGACCTCACGATTTTGAACATAACTTCTTCATCCGGACTCCAATTGAAGCGATTCTTACGCTCACGCAACCCTCTCTTCCGTAGCTTTCTAAACATGTATATGACTAGTTTGGACTTCCACAAAAATATAGAAAAATCACAGAATGCAGTCCTCTGTTTCCTTGACATCTTGCACAAATTCACCCTTCATTCCAATTTAGCTTTTTTTATTATTTTTCCTATCAAAACACAACAAAATACCTCTCAAACACCTTTTAATCAATAATAATTAGAAGTAATAAGATTTGTGAAAATAATATCAACTATACACTAAAAAGGTATCAAATCAGACCCAAAAGCACATGAATTTCCACTCCCATCAACTGCCAATGTTGCAACCCAGAATGTTAGCCATGTCTAGCAACATACCCTCCTCCACATTTATACCAGTCAATGAGTATTTTGCCACATTGATTTTAAGCCCTGATAGCCATTCAAGTAGGATCAGAAATCTTTTGAGGAATAAAGCATTTTTCATCAAAGCTTTTTCTAGGAAAACTGTGTCGTCCGCAAATTGCAAATGAGACACTTTTAATTTTTCCTCACCAATTTCAATTGATTCGAAGAGGCCACTTGCTTTCGCCTTTCGCATTAAAATGCTTATACACTTTGCAGCAAGAATGAATAGGAATGGGGATAGGGGGTCCCCCTGTCTTAGCCCTCTCTCCAATCCAAAATCTCAAGACGGGCTTCCATTTACTAAAACTGAAGCGTGAGCAGATTTAACGCAGGCCATGATCCATCTAATCTATTTTTTTAAATTTAAATGCAACCATTATGTCTTCCAAGAATTGGTACTCAACCGAGTCATAAGCCTTTGCAAAATCTATTTTGTAACAAATAATGTCTTTCTTTCTCTCCTTCGCCTCTTCCACTATACATTGCAAAGACACAATGCATTCAGTGATGTGTCGTCCTCCTACGAAAGCGAACTACTCCACTGAGATTACTGATGGTAGAACCTTGTTAAGTCTTTTGGCTAGGATTTTTGAAAGGATTTTGTATGGGCCTCCAATCAAAGATATATGTCTGTAGTCTTTAATCCCAGTTGAGCCTTCTGACTTTTGAATAAGTGTAATGAAGGAATTATTCAGTTCCTTCGGCATTATTCTAGAACCGTGAAATTCCTTCAAGAACCTCATAGAGTCTTCTCTGATACTGCTCCAGCAATCTCTCAAAATTACCAAGTTCATCCCATCCGGCCCTGGACTCTTAGTTTCATCACAAGAATTCAACACATCTATCACCTCTTCTTCTGTGAATGACCTTGTAGGCACCTGAATTTTATTGCCTATTAAATAAAATATATGGCAAATTAATGCAGTAATTATCAATTTATTATTTATTTATTAAGGAATTTAAATAAATTAATTCCTAAAATAAATGAGTAAATAATTGATAATTGAGCCTTATCCAATCCAGCAGGCTTAATTAAATGAGATAAGCCCAACATATCTTTTAAAGGAGAAAATATCTCTTAAGTAGTTATTTTCTCTACATATAAATAAGGGTCTTCAGTCCTCATTCCAGACACACCAAAAACATCTGAAGACGCATTTATGAAGAGATCAAGAATACGAGCAGTGCTCCCTTGAGATCTTCAAGCATCTTCAAGTCAAAACTTGAGATCTTCAAGCATCTTCAAGTCAAGAACGATCTGCAATCAGAGATCAAGCTGCCAAGCCCTCCGATCCGGCGTTATTTCGGCCAACCGCCTCCGATCAGAGATCAAGCTGCCAAGCCCTCCGATCCGGCGTTATTCCGGCCAACCGCCTCCGATCAGAGATCAAGCTGCCAAGCCCTCCGATCCGGCGTTATTCCAGCCAACCGCCTCCGATCAGAGATCAAGCTGCCAAGCCCTCCGATCCGACGTTCTTTCAGCCATCCGCCTCCGATCAGAGATCAAGCTGACAAGCCCTCCGATCTGGCATTCTTCCAGCCATCTGCCTCCGATTAGAGATTAAGCTGCCAAGCCCTCCGATCCGGCGTTCTTCCAGTCATCCGCCTCTGGTCAGAGATCAAGGTGCCAAGCCCCTCCAATCCGGCGATCTTTCAGTCAACAACCTTCTTCCACAGAAAAGTCTTCAAGTCAACGTTCAATCCGAACAAAGGCTCGACGTCTCCGGGTCAACGTCAAGACTACATGTCAGAGCTCGGACAAGCTTCATCCGAAGATCCGCCTCCGAAAGTTGATAAAGTCAAGAAGTCAATTCAAGAGATGAATCAGAGGACAAATAGAAGCTGTTTACCTTAATTCTCAAGTTCAATCCATATTGGATTTTCTTTGTAATTTATTTTGTATTTTAATAAATACAAAATTTGTTGTTACAAATTTTGGCACGCCCAGTGGGACAGTTTCGACCTCTCATCTCTTCTCTTTAAAAGTTCAAAGATACAAAGTATGGCTCCTCTCAGAATTGCAATAAGAAGGTCTCCTGTCTTAAAGCCTTCAGAGCTGCAGACTGTGAAGATTCAAAGGACAACTCCAATCAAGATTGCAATAAGAAGATCTACTGCCTCAAAGCTTTCAGAGTTGCAGGCTAAAGATGTCGAAGTCGTTACAAGAAGTATATCTGAAGGCTCCTCTATGACAAACCTTGTGGAGGAGATCTTTCTCGATAAGCCAATGCACAACAACAAAGATAGTGAAGGTGACTCTAACATCCAAACTCTTCAATCCATAGAAAATTCAGCGTATGACTCACTCATAGCCTCTGCCATGGCAACAAATGCTTCGTCTGTCGAAGAACAACTGGCAAGCTTGACTCAGTCCGTTGCTGCACTCACTAAACAAAGCCAAGAACAAGGTCTGTTGATATCCAAACTGATGGAAAAGATGGAGATAGCACAGACAAGCCATGCAGATGATAAGCAAGTTGAAGGTAAAGACGAGGAGGAAGACTCTTCGAAACATCATCTTTCTGAAAAGAAGCCAGTTGAAGAACATATACAAATTTCTGCTAACGGAATGCTCCCTATGAACCAATTGAAGAACATCGTACTAGAGACAATAAAAGACAAATTTAAAGAGAGCTCAAATTCTTCTGTTGCCTATAAAAAGCCATATACAAAGAGAGTTGGCAGTTTGAATATGCCAATTGACTACCAACCTCCTAACTTTCAACAATTCGATGGCAGAGGCAATCCAAGGCAACATATAGCGCATTTCGTCGAGACATGCAACGATGCTGGAACCTTTGATGATCATATGCTCAAACAATTTGTCCGCTCGCTGAAAGGAAATGCCTTTGATTGGTATATCAAATTGGAAGCTAACTCCATCGACAGTTGGGGGCAAATGGAAAAAGAGTTTCTCAATAGCTTCTACAGCACTCGAAGGACTGTTAGTATGATCGAATTGACTAACACTTGCCAGTGGAAAGAAGAGCCAGTAATCGATTATATTAATCGATGGAGAAATCTAAGCTTGAATTGTAAAGATCAATTGTCCGAAGTCTCTGCCATCAACATGTGCATTCAAGGAATGCAATGGAGTCTGTGATACATCCTCCAAGGGATTCAACCAAAGACTTTTGAAGAACTAGCTACAAGAGCTCATGATATGGAGTTAAGTATGCCATCAAGTGACTTCGAATTTCCAAGCAACAACTCTTATGAATTTGAAGACATTTCACTTGATGAACCTCTCGAGGAGGAATCACAGTCAAAGAAGCCAGTGTCAATAAAGATTCAAAGAAATGACGTTAAAGTAAGAGAAAGTAATGCACCCAATGATTGGGGGCAATGAACTATTAACAAAGTCAATGCTCCTTGACACGAGCTAAAATTGTCTGCATTACGCTCCTTGATACGAGCTTAAACTATCTAAAAACTCTCCAAATGTTATACTCCTTGACACGAGCTAAAACTGTCTGCATTACGCTCCTTGATACGAGCTTAAACTATCTAAAAATTATCCACATGTTATACTCCTTGATACGAGTTAAAACTATCTAAAATTTCTCAAGCAATGCTTCCCGACACGAGCAAAAACTGTCCACATTATGCTCTTTGATACGAGCCTAAACTATCAAACTCAAATCAAATCTCCTTGAGAAGAGACAAACTCTCTACATGTTATGCTCCTAGACACGAGCTTAAACTATCAAACTCAAATCAAATCTCCTTGAGAAGAGACGAAACTCTCTATATTTTACACTCTTTGATATGAGTATAAACTGTTTAACTCAAATCAAATCTCCTTGAGAAGAGACGAAACTCTCTATATTTTACACTCCTTGATATGAGTATAAACTGTTTAACTCAAATAAAATCTCCTTGAGAAGAGACGAAACTCTCTATACTCCTTGATATGAGTATAAATTGTCAGCAAAATTCAAGCTCAAGACTCCTCGGGAAGAGTATAAACTGTCTACAAATTCAAATTGATGACTCCTTGACATGAGTATAAATTGTCAGCAAGTTCAAGTTCAAAGCTCTTTAACGCACGAGCATAAACTGCATGTTACTCCTGGCCCGTATGAGTATAAACTGTGTACGGTACCCCCATTCAAATCAAATCATGTCCCTTTGAACTACGTTATGACTTGATTCTCTGTGAAGAGGTATGTAGGCAACTTAGCACTTTGCTAAGTTCAGTCATAATTCAGGCTACTCGTATCAAGGTGCTGAGGCAAGCAATAAAATTCAGTCATGTTGATCAATAATGGAGTGTCGCAATTTGTTCACTTCAACACAAAGGCGTTCGTGAACAAAATGCGAGGGGGCATTTGTAGGCACCTGAATTTTATTGCCTATTAAATAAAATATATGGCAAATTAATGCAGTAATTATCAATTAATTATTTATTTATTAAGGAATTTAAATAAATTAATTCCTAAAATAAATGAGTAAATAATTGATAATTGAGTCTTATCCAATCCAGCAGGCTTAATTAAAGGAGATAAGCCCAACATATCTTTTAAAGGAGAAAATATCTCTTAAGTAGTTATTTTCTCTACATATAAATAAGGGTCTTCAGTCCTCATTCCAGACACACCAAAAACATCTGAAGACGCGCTTCTGAAGAGATCAAGAATACGAGCAGTGCTCCCTTGAGATCTTCAAGCATCTTCAAGTCAAGACTTGAGATCTTCAAGCATCTTCAAGTCAAGAACGGTCTGCAATCAGAGATCAAGCTGCCAAGCCCTCCGATCCGGTGTTATTCCGGCCAACCGCCTCCGATCAGAGATCAAGCTGCCAAGCCTTTCGATCCGGCGTTATTCCGGCCAACCGTCTCCGATCAGAGATCAAGCTGCCAAGCCCTCCGATCTGGCGTTATTCCAGCCAACCGCCTCCGATCAGAGATCAAGCTGCCAAGCCCTCCGATCCGGCGTTCTTCCAGCCATCCACCTCCGATCAGAGATCAAGCTGACAAGCCCTCCGATTCGGCATTCTTCCAGCCATCCGCCTCCGATTAGAGATTAAGTTGCCAAGCCCTCCGATCCGGCGTTCTTCCAGTCATCCGCCTCTGGTCAGAGATCAAGGTGCCAAGCCCCTCCGATCCGGCGATCTTTCAGTCAACAACCTTCTTCCACAGAAAAGTCTTCAAGTCAACGTTCAATCCGAACAAAGGCTCGATGTCTCCGGGTCAACGTCAAGACTACATGTCAGAGCTCGGACAAGCATCATCCGAAGATCCGGCTCCGAAAGTTGATAAAGTCAAGAAGTCAACTCAAGAGAGGAATCAGATGACAAATAGAAGCTGTTTACCTTAATTCTCAAGTTCAATCCATATTGGATTTTCTTTGTAATTTATTTTGTATTTTAATAAATACAAAATTTGTTGTTACAGACCTTATCAGACTGTTGTTCTCCTCCTCTGAGATGAATCTTGACACAAGATTTTCATTCAGTTTCGGCCTTTTCCAATCTATCTTCTTGAAGTGGTTTTTGAACGACTCATGAACTTCTTTTTTTATCATATCCACATCTTGTATCCACTCATCATTGATGTACAACCCCCTAATCTCATTGGCCTTCTTCCTACCATTAATGATTCTATGAAGTGCCGCTGTGTTCAAATCTCCATTGACGACCCAGTTCCTTTTTGCCTTCTGATTTAGATTCCTCTTTCTCATCTTTATGTCACATAGAAGCAAGGCTCTTTCTCTACTTCTCTTAATGATGTCTTCTTCTTCTAAACTAAACGTGTCATCAATCATATCAAGCTTCCATATCTCTTTTCTCCTTTCTTCAATTATGTTGTTTAAGTTTCCAAACACTTCACTGCTCCATATTTTTAAGTTTGCTTTTAGCAATTTCATCTTTTCTTTTAATACGAAACCCCCCACCCAGAGACACTGTATTTTCCCCACTTATCTTGCACAAAATCTCTGAACCGTGGGTGATTAAGCCATGCATTTTGACTTTGAATGGCCTAGGACCCTAGTTTACCATACTGTTTTCTATGACTATCGGGCAGTGATCCGATAATCCTCTTTTCAAACCTCTTTGGTATACCTCAGACCATTCGTCTAACCATTTTTTGTTGATAAAAAATCTATCCAATCTGCTTTTACATGATCCGTCTACCCTGTGATTCTTGTTACTTTAACTTTATTTCTAGAAATAGTTTGATTTCTTAATATAAGCTTTTTAATTTGACAATTTTGAACTTTTCAATCTAGTGTTTAAACTTTTTTACTTGGCTTCTTCCTGCTATTAAGAGGATTAGCTGCCTATATTTTTGTACATTCATTTAGTTTATTATAAAATACTTTTACCGTTTAAAATAAAAACATCAAGTTTCTCCGACTCTTATCTTGAAAATGAGAATTAGATCATGAAAATACAATTCAAGTAATTTATGATAAATTACTCACTTATTATTACACTAGTAGGGGTACATTTTTAAAGAATATATAACTTTCTATATCATTGACAATTTGACATGAATGATAATCAAACATAGTGCAGTGAATATAGTTGATGTGCAATGGATATATAAAGAGAAAAGGCAAGCAAGTGTTCAGGAAATGATGATCCAAATTTATGGGAAGAATCCAAAATGTAGAGCAGATGTTTTGGTGACGACATAATACCATGCTTAGTGGGAAAGCACTTTCCAAAGTGCAACAAGTATTGTACCCTGCTGACGTTTCTTTCTCTTATTTGTCTCAATTGGAGTGAGAAAGACATGAGAGGGAAAATCACTTCCACTTTCATGCACCCATTCCATTTGTGCCACCACAGTTATATATGGTGCGTGCCTTTACAAAAAAAAATTCACCCAAAAACTTAAAAAGAAAAAAAAAATTAATATATACTCTCTTCGTCCCGGGTAAAGAGATGCATTTACTTTTTGCACGTAGATTAAGTGATATTATTATTTTATGTAAAGTGGGCAAGTGTATTAGAGAGATACGATGGATAATGGTGGGCCAAAATGATGCAATTTAAATGAAACGCCCAATATAATAAATAAAATGATGTTATTTGGATGGGACGGAGGGGTATATTCTAGTACACTAATATAGAGTAATATAAAGTTTTTATGTGCGGTACGTCTTCTTCTACTACTTTATATAAAAAGCCAGAGATTAGAAAACTGGACCGGAGGCCAAACCGATGGCCCTAACGATTCACGGTCGGACCGGGCGGTTCAACCGGAAAAACAAAAATTACATATTTTTAATTATATTTATTATTTTATATATAATTTTACATTAATACACTTAATCTACAAATAATTATATAAATAAACACATATTTAAATTTAAATAAATTAATTAAATAATTAAAAAAATCATCAAATAATTAAAAAATATTTAAATTTAAGTAATTAGTTGTTTTGTCTTTCTTATGTATTAATTAAGCCCTACACGTGAGAAGTTGTTAAGTGTTAACACTTTTCTTTTAAAAAAAACAATTTTAAAATAAAAATAAAATAAAAAAAAATAAAAAAAAGGGTGGAACCGCCGGTTTCCAGGTCAACCGGTCCATCCGGTTTTCCCGGTCCGAACCGGTTCAACCCTGTTTTTCCCGGTTTGATGCCCCATCCTGTTTAATGCGCCTTTTCGGATTGGTTTCTCGGCCGGTTCCCGGTTGGACCGGTTGAACCGGCCGGTCCGGTCCGGTTTTCTAATCATTGTAAAAAGCTATATATCGTGTCGTTTAATTAATTAATTAATTATACATAATTTTGAGTTTTCGCTTGATTAATAAACAAAAGATTTTATTAGATAAAAATCAAATTTGCAATATCTCGTATAAGGGACACTCTCTCGTGACTTATGAAACGGATCAATATATTATTAAATTACGTTTTTTATGTAGGTGAAATATATTTATGAGTTGATATTCGATGCACGTAGTTAAAATATGTTTCAATAAATCATATTATATATAACACTTTAAAAACATATTTTAATGCATTATTCATTATACTTTAGAAAATATACTTTAACTATTTATAAACATACTTTACCTATAAAACAAATATACTTTAAAACGTTTCACAACTCGTCTTACATTTACAAGAAATTTTGTCCTCTAATTAGTAAATAATTTGCAATATCCCTTAATAATATAAAGGTGGATGGAGACGGCAGTGTGGATGAGGGCACGACTTAGCTAGGTTTGCCGGTCGAGAAATGGTGTGGTTCATGTAATTTTAATTTTATTATTCATATATTAGCGCTATATATTCTTATAATTTATGTCTTATATATTTTATTCATTTAATTTAATAGATAAATGTGTGCTCAATTTATAATAAAAAAAAAATTGTAAATTATGTTTCACGTACATCTATATCAATATCATATATATTCCACATTCCGTTACCAAGTCTACTTGACCATTTCAAGTATTTATTATCTTTATATAAAAGGAATGACCATTTCCAGTGTTGACAATCGAAAAAGGGCCAATCATGATTTTGGCACATGAGGAAGCACGTGAACCCATATGTTGATTTCCACTTTGAAATTTAATTTATCAATAATCATTTCTTAATTCAACATTTACTGTAATAAAGTGTTACGTTTATGGTAATTTAATAAAATGTAATTTTTTTTAATAAATATTAAATATGAGCAAATATTTATATGAATTGGGTCCACATGTGAACTCTATTTTCACATTACTTCTTAAAAATTACTTTTTAAAAATATAAATTACTACTGTTTTAAACGGAAAAAAAATTACTCTTCAAATTACTATAAACTCCAACTTATCGATTACTTTTTAATACATGAAAAATGACTTTTTAAAGAGATGAACTAATTTTCCTCTGAATAAAAAGTAATTATTTCTTTTCAAAGAGTACTGTAACTTTTATAAATTAAAAGAGTAATTTTATAAAAATTGGGTTCTTGAACACAATTCATACCAAATTCAATCTTTAGTTTATTTATCTCGTGTAAATAATTAGATGAATACGTAACAGAATCGAAAATTTAATTAGTAAGTATTTTGGATAATTTATACCTTTTCTTTTAGGAATATAATTTCCTTCTTTTTTTTTAAGTGTCATCCACCTATAAAGATAAAATAAAATGAAATGATATAAGAAATCCAAATATATTAATTATCTCACAAATACAATATAACATCACTTTTTACAGACATGCTTTATATTTATAAATCAAACCCACGAGATTTAAATCAAGATAAAGATAATAGAATCTCGTTTATTAATAAAGCAAGTCTCCTCTTAGGGCAAAGCTTTCTGCAATCTTAAAAGGATAACACATTAATCTTTCCAAATTGTGCTTATTATATACACAAAATTAATGAAATGGGATGAGGCAACTCGAGGAAGTCGAGGTTATCATTGTCTCTAAAAGATTTGAAGAGTCATTAATTGGGACAAAAGTTGAGGTTAGGGTTGCAATTAATAGAAGGGTTGCCCACCTTTAGATCTAATTTAAACCCATTGGGGCAATCTACTAATCAAGATATGCACTTAAAATATTGTACATATAGAAAGGAGGATATGGGTGGTATTAGTGGATAGAATGTGGAAGATTCATTTTATAAGAGATAAATGTTAAAGAACTCAATGGAAGTACAATTGAGATACCACATAAGGAAAAGGAATCATAATTAAATATTCACTGCTCTATTATTGATCTCATAAAATAAATACATAAATTTGACTATTAAACCAAACTTGTAACATTTTGATTAGGTAGGTTTTAATTTTAATATAACATGGAACCGACGTTCAATGATTTAAATTATTATTAGGTAATTTATCATAATGAAATTATATATAAAATCCCTCTTAAGATTTTTAAATAATAACTAGTATTGGGTTATGATACCCATTTATGTCTTTTTATTTTTTTTTTTAAAATTGACCTCGCTTTCTAATTCAAAGTAATGTACTCGATATTAAAAAAATAATTTATTCGGTTAATTAATTTGAAATCAAATGGATAAGAGGAGATGATTTGTGTTGTTATAATTTCAATACAAGTTGCATGATAATATCATAAAATTCAAAGTTTATTTACATGGTTCAAGATGTTTATAAACTTAAAATATTTTGAATCGATATTACTTCCTTTATTGAGGTAATAGACCTTATGAACAAACAAATAATAAATGAATGAATGATTTTATAAATGTAGGAGCAATTTATAAGAAATTTCAATCTATATATAAATTAACGAAGAAAATTGATGATTTTATTACTACTATGTTTTTATTTGGGTACATAGAAAATGCTTTTGACTATGAGAGTAGTTTGCTCACGTCACGTCACTTCCCGCGAAATGACAACTACTATTTTAAAATTTTCAAACTTTTTTTACTCACGCGCTCTTTTAAAGCTTGTTATACACTCTCCAATAATATCTTTAATTATATGATTATTAATAACCACCACAAAAAATTATGAAAAAAAACTATAATTGCCCCCAACTTGCCTCATAAAAAATTCCATCAATCATTTACACCAATTGAATGAGAGTACTTAACAACTTTGATGTATTTATATATTTTCACATTATAATGTTCTTGTAAAAATCATAGCAATAAACAAGTTAATTTCTTCTTGATTAAAACCAAATATTCTAAAATAGTTTAAAAGATTGTATTCCATAAAATCTAAAGTTGGGTTCAAATTGGAGTAGAAAAAAAAAGAACTTAAAAAAAAAAAAAAAATATATATATATATATATATATATATATATATATATATATATATATATATATATATATATATATATATATATATAATCTAAAGTAATATAATAGCAAAGTGAAAAAGTTAAAATTGAGCAAGTTTTTAATTTTCACCCTTGGATTTGATTATTATAAGCCATTTTGAATCTCATCCATTCATTACATTATTGAATATCATCCATTCATCACAATTATGATATTAGATCTTGACCATTGATTTGATACCTTATTTAAAATATATCTTATTTAATTTTTGTTATAATGATACTATATTTAATTAATTTTAATTTTAAGATTTTAAATTTCCCTCTTATTTATTTCAAAAAAATTTAATTTATTATTTATGGTACTAATAATTAAGTTTATATTATGATTTATTTTTGTAATTATAATTATAATGTATTTTTTGAAACTATAATGTAGTTTGAAATTATATTGTAGTTTTAACAATTAATTCATGGCAAAAACTTATGTGCGCCCAGGGGGCAAGGGAGTACTTTCCGTGTGCCTTTAGAATTTTGTGTTAAATTGTATACCATTTAGTATAAAGACGTGTACCCTTTATTTTCTAAAGAAAAATAAAAAAAATATTAATGAAAAGTGTATACCCTTTAGAATAGAATGGTGTACCCTTATTAATTAAAGTGTATACCCTTTAGAACAAAATAATGTACTCTTATCCATAATACTAAATTCTAAAGGCGCATGGTGTGCACCCGGGCGCACGCAAGCCTCACTCATCAAGGCAAAAAGTGTGAGCCCGGGCGCACGGGAGCACTTTCTGTGCGCCTTTAGAATTTTGTGTTAAATTGTATACCCTTTAGTATAAAGGATGTACCCTTTATTTTCTGAAGAAAATTAAAAAAATATTAATGAAAAGTGTATACCCTTTAGAACAAAATGGTGTACAATTATTAATTAAAGTGTATACCCTTTAGAACAAAATAATGTACCCTTATCCATAATACTAAATTCTAAAGGCGCATGGTGTGCACCCGGACGCACTCAAGCCTCACTCATTAATCAATTAATATTATTAGTCCTAACATCTTAATAATTTTAAATGGTTGTGTAATCAACGTGTATTGATAAACGAGTTTGAAATTATTTATTTATACATGAGTACGAGTATTACGAAATAAGCAAGTATCTTACGTAATTAATAAACATCATTATTTATTATGTTAAAAAAATATAATTATTTTATAAAAACGCACAATATTTATCATTACTTTCTTTCAGTTATATATTTAAAATAAATTTCTTCTTAATCTTTTTACTGCTAAAAAGGAACATACTAGCATGGATTGTGATTGTATTACATAAAATTTTCAATTCTGATAAATTCTATGCGAAAATATACTTATATTTTATAAAATGTAAAGATATAATGCTTTATCTAAAATGTATGATTTAAACTTCTCCTCATATGATTTAAATGATATCAAAACACTTTAGTCCCGTGCAACACACGGGTTCAAAAGCTAGTATATATATAAAAGAAACTAACATCCATAATATAATTCCAAGTAAATTTCATAATTAATTACTTGTTGGATTAATTGTGATAATGGATAAGAGATAGGTTAATTAGGGGGTGTTTGAAAATTGATAGATTAGGTCAAGGGGCAAGTAAGGAATAAAAATAGTAGTGAGAGAGTGACCTGGTGCGCATATCCAAGCAACCATAAACACTACTCCCTCCGTCCCGTCCAAAGAGGTGCATTTACTATAGCTTTTGTGAGAGTTTTTTGCAGTCAATGGATGCAGTTTGACCGGGACAGAGGGAGTACAAAACAATACTTGTTTGCTTTGCTTACATGCTGCCTCTTTTTTTTTTTTTTTTTATAACCCGGTGTCCAGCTTCGCTGACTAATTCGCACCTTCCACTGGCCTAGCCAGCAAAGGCCAGAGAGGGGATAAACCAGCCTAGGAAAAGCTTAGCTGACCGGCTCCACGAAATGGCTTATGGGATTCGAACACGAATCTCCCCCCCCCGTTTTAGTCCCTTTCTACTGCCTCTTATCCACTGGAAATGTCACCTATATGGAGTATATTTTTTACAATAAAGGACCTCGAGAAACGGTGTTTATATTAAACAATTAATGAGATGTGTTAAAATATAATTTAATATGAATAAAATATGTATTATATTAGTAGTTAAAGTATATAAGGTGTTATATCATACATTACTTAAATATAATAAATATATTTTAATAATGAATCCATTCCTAACCCAATTCATCTAATATAGTATTCGTTTCACTGTAGAGTATCCCATTTATTATTAATGACCTTCTCTTACTTGCTGTAGCTGACGATAAACACACATATTAAACAAACATGATTATTAATTATATATGATATTCTTTGTTTCTCTCACCCCCCACTCCATAATTGTTTGATAATATATGTGCAAAACTTTATCTTTTTATCTGCCATTCAAATAGAAAAATATTTGAAAAAGATGTTGCCTTTACAATCTTATTCGATGCTTCTTCTTCACTGCATCAAGCCGAGCTTGGATGATATTGATGGGGTTTTGAACGCTGCTCTACTTTGCTCTCTCTGGTGGATTGCTAACTGATCTTTCTCTCTCATCAGTTGGCTCTTCATACTAGTTTCTCTCTCTAGCTAAGGTCTCTCTCTCCTTCTTGTTTCAAAGTTTTTGTCTTTATGGGTAATGGGATTAAATCTGCCAGTTTCTTGGAAGCTATGTATGAGTGTTGTTTAGCAGATCATCACTGGTTTGATTTCTTCTTAATCATTCTCTTTCATGATTTAGATCAAGAGAAGAATTATAGAATTCTTTTTTACTACATCTATATATATTGTTTGTGTTCTCGTATGTGTCGTTTAGTTTGTTTGTCTTATGTTAACTGTATCCACATGGCTGTGTTGCTCTTCTTGTTACGACGTCGTATCGACCGAAAAGAGGACACTGGCACTGCATTGCCTCCTCCAGTCCTCCTGATTATGGATCGTTTATTACAATGGTTTGATTGGATTAAGGATTATTAACTACTTTGATTCTTAATTAACATCTAAACCTGATGATGAAATCGAATACTAGATCTAGTTGCCAAGATCATGCTTCCGCGTCTAATCCAATTACGAAAACTGGAACATATTCTGGATAGAATATATATACAGATAAAGCATTAATATATCAGAATCAACATATATAGATTTATAATCTCTCTCTCCCTCTCTCTGTTTATATATACTTTTTGTAGTATTGCTATTGTTTCCCCACCCACCCTGGCCCCCACCTGCCAAACCTGAATTCCAGCCATTTATTCTATATAATCCGTTATGTGATTCCATGATCATCTTTCTTGCAATCCTAAGTTTTTTTCAAGATGATTTAGGTTGTAAGAGAACGTTGAGAGTGTCAATAGCAAAATGAATTCTACATCCACACAGTTTGTTCCTTCGAGAAGGATGGGCATATATGAACCAGTTCATCAAATGTCCATGTGGGGAGATTTCAGAGGAATCGACACATCTCCACCGTTGATGGTTGAGGTGGTCAATGCTAACCTTGATAACCAGGTTCAGTTCATCGTATCGATCGAATCATTGATCATTTGTTCGTCTGATGAGGGGCGTGGTCTGACTCGTGTTTTGTGTGTTTATAGTCGGAGAATACTTCACATGGAACTGTTGGAGCTTCAAATAGAACTGATCAAGAAGCTAGTAAACCAGATGATAAGGTCAGTAGTTGTAATGATCACAAATGGACAGTTCTGATTTCTGTATCATGGTTAAGTTAACATCATATGAGTTAACTGGCTCGTGTTGTAGGTGTTGAGACGGTTAGCGCAGAACCGCGAAGCTGCTCGTAAAAGCCGTCTGAGAAAAAAGGTATGAGGTGTTAGTGTTGGTAGACAACCTGTTACAGGTTAAAACTGGTCTGAATGCAGCATGATTTTAGATGTATATGAATTCTGTTATGCAGGCTTATGTACAGCAGTTAGAGAATAGCAAATTGAGGCTTATTCAGCTTGAACAAGAGCTTGATAGAGCTAGACAACAGGTAAGAAAATCATGCTTATGTTCTTGCAAATGATGAAGAATCTAAATTACAAGTGTCTTGCTACAGGGGTTGTGTGTGGGTGGTGGTATTGATACAACTCAATTTGGCTACTCTGGGAATACAAATCCAGGTTTGTGCGATCACATTTCACCAAATATATCCATAACAAGACACTGGAATTTGAAGTGCGAAAATGATCATTCATTGTAATTGAAACATGTAGGTATTGTTACATTTGAAATGGAGTATGGACAGTGGGTGGAAGAGCAAGACCGACAGATTGCGGATTTGAAGAATGCATTGCACTGTCATGACATCGGAGACGAGGAGCTGAGCATCTTCGTTGAGGGTGGGATGAGTCATTATTACCATCTCTTTGCCATGAAGGCCACAGCTGCTCGTGCTGATGTTTTCTATGTCATGTCGGGGATGTGGAAAACATCAGCGGAGCGTTTCTTCTTGTGGATTAGTGGATTCCGGCCTTCCGAACTTCTAAAGGTGATGCAAATTTCCTTTTCTGAAACAGAGGAAATGAGGGGAGTTTAGCTTAGTTAGTCACACTGACATTAAAAAGTGGTGTGCGTGTGCATTTATCAGCAGATTCTGCTGCCACATCTAGAGACCATATCGGAGCAACAACGTTTGGAACTTATCAATCTTACACAATCATGTCAGCAAGCAGAGGATGCTTTATCACAGGGGATGGAGAAACTGCATTGCATTCTTGCTCAAGCCATCTCGGATAGGCTGCTGGTGGACACGAACTACCTCCCTCAGCTTGATGCTGCCATGGATAAGTCGGAAGCTCTAGTCAGGTTCGTCGTTCAGGTAATACCCCCTTGGTCTTTCGTACGCGTGTTTCTGTTCTCCAGCAGTGTGAGCTAAGGTTGTTTAATTAAACAGGCTGATCATCTTCGGCAAGAGACGCTGCAGCAGATATCTAGGATACTTACACCGCGGCAAGCAGCTAGTGGCCTACTTGCTCTGGGGGAGTATTTGCAGCGTCTACGGGCTTTAAGTTCGTGCTGGTTGTCACGGCCACGTGAACGTGCCTAGAGACGAGATGAGATGAGATGAGATGGTTGTTTTAGAGAGTGTGTAAGTCCAATCTCAGGTTTTCGCCCATTTTTTGAGCTGCTTCCTGTGATTGAGAAATTGTAGATATGATCAGATTAGATTAGATTAGATAGATGTTTGTCAAGAGGAAGTATGCTTATAATGATTTATACCCACCTGCTACTATATATGTCAGGTTTGATTATTATCCCTATCTAGTTTGTAAAACCAACAGAACAGCACATTTAGTTTTCATACACGTATATCCTTGGATGCAACTAAAAAGATGAGATTCTTCAGCTGTTTTAAATGAACAATGATAAAATTCTTTCCTCATCCTTAACAAGGGACTCATTTTTTTTTAAAAAAAGTTACATATTTTAAATTGGTGCTAGAAGCTGCATTTTTCTTTTTCTTTTTTTTTTTTTCGCATTTGAACTTTTTTTATTGTTATTATTTTTTTTGAAAAAATTGCAATTTATAATTAAAATGCAACATTTAGAACCAATTTAAAACTATGGGACCTCTTGGATGAACCAAAAGTGTACTTTTCCTCCTTAAAAAAAGAAACAAAATTTTTTAAAAAAAAAACATGTAAAAAGAATCAAACGATTCTGGGGATGTGGTAGTAATGAAATTGAGTGAGGGGGGCCTCTGGTTGGTTTAAATACTAAGATTATTAATGTTTGATTTTTTTTAAAGATATTAATTTTTAGGGTAATTCTGGCCTCAAATTTATAGTTTAAAATAGGCAGCGGATAGTTTTTTTATTTTAAAAAATTAATTATTTTATCTTTTTTAATAGTGTAGATTGAATTGTATACTAATTTAATGGTTAATATTATATAGGTGCACCGGTGCAAGCGGTGCATCCTAGTTGAACTCTAATTTTTATACTGAATGTATTACATTTGGCCCAAAAGTATTGAGTACCTCTGAATTGAGTCACATTTGATAGCACGGGCCTCGACAATATATAAATGCTAATACGTACGCGTCATTCGTGAATGTATTTTAATTATCATAAATATATAACTTTTTTCAAAACTAACTACATTTAGTTACAAATTATAAATATTTTAAACGACCAATTTTTGTAATGAAAAAAAAAGGACAGGCGCAAGAGGAACCTTTTCTTCTTTTATTAAAATCATTGTTTTTTTTTTCTTATAAATTGTAAAATATTTTGATTAAAAATTACTTTCATGCATACACTCTAACCGAATATAAGGATGAGAATTATATTTATAAAAAAAACCTAAAATTTCTAATCCCAAAACTTATAACCACTCATTTTAAATTTAAGAATTTTTTCTTTTAAAATTTATCCAATTATATATACTTGGAATATTATTGTTTCTGAATTAAGAATTTACAAATTCATCTTTAAAAGTCCAGATGATGTGCATCAAGCGTGCACACCTACAGAAAAGTATCACATAATCACATTCGTCTTTACATGATCAATTCCAATTAATTTTTTTTATTTGCGATTCTAAATTTTAATCAATTTTCTACGATTTTTTTTGCCTTTTTTCAAAATTTATTTCTTTTTTCTCACTTTTGTCTAAATTTGAAATTAAAATTGGACAAATTAGAAGATTAAGGATAAATTTGAACGGAAAAAATGACTAAATTTTAAAGGAAAAAAAAAAAAAAAAACAAACAAACATCGGGTACAAATAAAGAAGGTTCACTAAAATTGAAATTAACATTATAAGAACGAAGTGTGATAATTTTTTTCACATGTATGCCCCTGAATTGAATCAATTTGCACTAAAAAAAATAATTTTTAGTAACTGAATTTAGCAACAGAATTCAATTCGTTGGTAATTAGAAATAGATTAACAACAAAAATGATATTTTTGTTTTAGCAATGGAGTGACAACGGAATTATTCTCTATTTTTAGCAATGGAATTCAATCCGTTGTAATTACCAACGGAATACCAAGGGAATCATTATATAAATTACCAACGGAATTATTAGCAACGGGTTACCAACGGAATTATTTATCAACGAAACTTATTTTTTGTTGCTAAAAATTTTCCAACTACCATTTTACCAATGGAATTTTATCAACAGATTCCATTGCTAATTCATTGGTAAGTCAATTTAACAATGAAATTAAGCCTTTTAGCAAACAGAATATCCTGGTGTTAAAAAATAGTTTTTTTAAGTGCTGATAAGTAATTTAAACATATGGGCACTATGAATAGGTGAAAAGATTATAGAACAAGCATTAAATTCTAAAAACAAATATCAACTATTAAAAATATATATACCATGCGTGGCTAGACCACTTATATTATATATATATATATATATATATATATATATATGAGTGTATATATAATATACATGGAAACTTTGCCACAAAAGGAGGGTGCATGTGTGTAGCAAGTTCACCTATTTTTTATGGGACAAAGTTAGTTGTTAGTAGTTAGTTTCACCAAGTCTCCATACACCCTTATTCTCCAAGCCCTCCTTATAACTCTCCTCCTATTCGTTCCCAATAGGAATCGAATCGGATCATTCACTCGTGTGAGAGCCCAGTGACCAGGTGGCTGGTTAGCAAGTTCACCTTTTACAATTGTTGAGATCGTAATTAGTGGAGTCAACGTATAAAAATTAAGTAAATTTTGCAACACCACCAGAAAGTAGCGTAAATATAATTAATGCATTGAATTGAATTAAAGTAGTAAAAGGATTAATTAGAAGCAAAATTGTATGTATAATTAATTTAGAACAATAACTAAACTGAAAGAGAAAATTAGTACTTTTATTAATTAATTGTATGAAAAAGGAGAGATACAATGCAATACAATACAATAGCACATTTATTACCAATTAATTAACCATTTTAAAGGAACATACATACACACAAACGACAACCACAAATGAGCGGACAACAACAAAACGTTGAGTGTGAGTGGAAATAGCACATTTGCAAATGATATAGTCTTTTAAAAACCCCAAATTTTATTTCCTGGATCCGGTCATCTGCAATTACGGATGCAGTTGAATTGTACCCTCATGACATGATTTAATGCACTCATCTGAAATGGCCTCGCATGAGTCGTAACATGTGACGACGTCGTCTGCAGCTGCAACTTGAAACACCAACACCAAAGCTAACACAATCTGAAACACACTACCCAACTTCATCCTAACTATATTTTCCTCTCTCTCTCAAAACCCCTTCTTCTCCATCTCCTTATATACACCTCCATCCTAGCCATCACCTTAATATTTTATTTATTTCTTTATGGACTATTTTTAATTCTTATAAACATGCTAATCAATAATGTACTATACATACTCTCTTTTGTGCACCATATGCATCGGAATCTATATAAAATTAACTTCAACGCAATACATTATACGCTCCTACTGTTAAACATTTAAGACAAACACTTGTGTAAATCATATTCACATAATTAATTATGTGAGGCTGTGAGCTACCTCTTATTATTTAAGGGTATAATTCATGTGTATACCATTTTTAAATAAAGATGGCTTACTAAAATAACATTAAATTAAATTAAAAAACAAATTGACAGATGCTAGTGTGCAACTTGATGTATGTGCACCCTTTCGAAAAGGATTACTCTTTAAAAATATCAAATGTTACTCTTTAAAATACTAATTTACTCATAATAGTAGATTAACATTTGTAATATTACTCTTTGTATTAAAAGTAACCCTCCATTGTTTTAAAAAGTAATTCTACCAAAATTTATTAAGAAAAAACAACCATACGTAGCTACACCCACATATAATAGGGATAACTCATCCTCCAAAGTGGCATAATAGAAATTTTATAATATATACACAATTGATTTAAATATTACATTTCTTCAATTATAAGTACTATTAATTAATATATATGGTTCATGTTTTGCGAGGGCGGATTTAAATTAGTTTAGAACAAGTATATTATTATTCTAGCAATGATTTTTGGATCTGAAGGGATTGCATTACCTCACCCACAAAAAAACGTGCAACCATCATGTATAGTTGACTTGTATAGTATGACTTATTAATTTTAAAATAGTTTATTCTTTTCGTGTATTATGGAAATTTGTTACCGTACTCGATGATGAATGATACGTAAAGAGTGGGAAAAATATAAATTAAAAAATTAAAAAGGAAATTATAAATCTTAGGAGCAATAATGAAATTTATGTGTCAAGCATACATAAATAACACACACAAGATGAATCGCGGAAATAACGCAGGAAATTCTATCTGGCAAATAATAGCCCATTATTTTTTTTCTATAGCCCATTATTTTTATTTAAATTGTTATACTTATAACAACCTCTTAATCATATTGTAAATACTACAATATATTTTCAAGGGATTTTAATTACTTAAAAACTAGTATAACTTTAAAAGTTATATATAAATAATTAAGTTCATTTTAGTCAATAAAATCTAATTAATGTATTAATTAAATATATGAGGAAACGATTCTATATAATGAAAAGAATTAAAAAAAAAACTAATTATAATGGAATGGAGTAAGTACTCATAATCTTTTCTATTAAAAATTTTTATAGGTCTTCTAAGCAATCCTAGATGGATTGATTATCAATAAATAAGGAAAAAAATATTTTAAATTAAATTAAAAAGTACTTAATAAAAAGAAGGGCATATTTTTGTAATTGAGAATGAGTAGGAAGAAACGTCGCAACAGCGCCCGTTGGGGTTTAATAATTGAAAGCTTTATTATTATTATTAGGGTTAATTATGCTAAAAGTCCCAACTTTTTGGAAGATTACGTATTAGTCCAAACTTTTCAATATTTACAAATAAATTTTCGACCTTTAGTCCGTTTTGTAAATTAAGCCACCGGTCAGCAAAAAGGTTGCCCGGATGATGATGTGTCTATTTTTCTGCCAGATCACATACACATGTAAAAAACAATAAATAAAAAATGTTGAATGCGTTTACAATAATTTGATTTTTTCAAAAATGAAAGTCAATGTTGAAAATGAATAGTATAATATAAAATAATAAATAAATAACTAAATTTTATGAACGGGAAGAACTCCTCAGTATCCAAACCTGAAACTTACCTCAAGAGAAAACATTTACCTCCAGAGAAAGTATTTGAGAATAGAAATTCAAATGATAGAAAACAAAAATTTTCTTGTAATCTTAACTCAAGTATAATAGAACCAAGAGTCACCAATTTGATAACTTTCCAGTGCTTGTCCAGAAATTAAAGAACCACCCAAATTTACAAAAATACATGTAATTGAACCAATAGTCACCAAGAATCACCCAAAGTTTTTTTTTCAAATATTATAAAAGCAGCAAATCCCAACCCCGTCAATATCAACAAGACAACCAGAAGTAAAGAATACTACTTTTTTCTCATGCTTATTAACGTCCTCGACGCCGCCGCCGGTGGCATCTTCTTCTACATTTTCGGCTTCGCGCTGGCCTTCGGCTCGCCATTCAATAGCTTTATCAGCGGCCATTTCTTGGCTTGAAGGAAATCCCCTCTTCCCTCTTCGACTTCAGTTTCTTCCTTTAACAGTGGGCTTTCGCGATCGCCGTTGCCGGAATTACCAGCAGCTCCATCACTTAAAGAACCCAGATCGTGGCTTACTTAATTTATTCTACTTTTCTCACCGGATTTGTTTACCCAATAGTTTCTCTGGTTCTGGTCGTCGACGACTGGGCATGCACCAACAACACAAGAAATCTATTTTTCGGATCCAGAATCATTGACTTCGTCGATTCCGGCATCATTTATATGATCGGAGTCAACCAGAATGGTCTGACTTGGATCACGAGTTCTATGTGAAGTGGTGCCCTAGAATGAGATGAATGAGATTCAAGATGATGTTTGGAACGACGCCGTTTTCTGGATAGGTGGGATGTGGATTGATAGAAAAGTGACACATCAGCCACCGGGCAGGCCTCCAGCTGCCCTGTGATTTGATTTGCAAAACGGATTAAAGGTCGACAACTTATTTGTAAATATTAAAAATTTTGGACTAATCCGCAATCCGTAAAAAGATTGGGACTTTTAGAGTAATTAACCCTTTAAGATATATTTTACCCTTGAAATTTATTATTTAGTCATGGGGTTTAAGATTAATTTTAAGGGTATAATTATAATTTCACCCCTATAGTTTAGGGTATATTTTACCCATAGAATTTAGGGTATAATTATAGTTTCACTTTTAAGGTTTGGGGAAAAAATTACACTTTTGGTCCCGTAAAAATTGTTTAATGCCAAAAAGGTCTTAAACTGGCAGATTTAATCCCATAGGAATTTTTTTTATCAAAATCTGTTAATAGTTAACAAAATATTCTGAACCGTTAGCAAGACCAAAATGACAACTTGTAGATTTGATTCCATAATTTGCAAAAATAATTTCCAAAGAAAACTAATACAATGTTTATTGAGAGAGAAAACAGAGGGAAATTGTCGTAATGGTCTATGTCTATGTTAAAAGACAGAAAATAATATAAATCTTGTAGTTTATAATAATATAAGTTAATTTGGGATGAAAATTTTCAAAAAATTATGGTTATAATATTCTTATGGGACCAAAACCGCTAGCTATGGAACCAGTGAATTCCTACGAGACTAAAATTGAACTGAAGGAATTCTTATGGGACCAAAGGTGACATTTTCCCGTGGTTTTTAGGTATATTTTTCTCCTAGGATTTATTTAAGTATAGTAAATTTAAAAAAATAATAATAATAACAACATTAAGAGATGAAATTAATAAAAGGTTGAGGACCACATGTTTCAAAATAATAATAAAAACAACATTAATAAAAGAGGTGAAATTAATAAAAGGGTGAGGATCATATGTTCCACCAATTAATTCATTTGGTGGATTGGTTCCATCTAAGTTACACTTGTTGGGAAAAGTCATTCATTCTTAAAGGGAAAAAGACAAAATATTAACGAGAAAGGAAAAGAATAAGAACAACAAAAGGAATTTACGTGGAAACTCCAAACCGAAGAAAAAATCAATGACCTGAGAAAATACTTACTTTGAAAAATATTATAAACACACAGAAGCTTCTATCTCCCGACCCCAAAACTACCACACTATTACAAATCTTTAACTAATTCCCAACTTTTATCCCAACTCTAAAATAGAAAATACAAGAAAGAAATAAAAGAATCACATATAAAGATTAAAGTGTTTTTTTTTTGTGCGTCTAACATCAGAACCAAATGTCTCCTTAAATAGCAATTAAGAATTCCCCTTCTTGATCTCTCACCCGATGTGAGACAAGAATAATAATTCTATATTTTATATTTGACAAATCCAACAACATTGATTTAAAAAATAAAAATAAAAACAACATTAATAAAAGATGAGAAATTAATTAAAAAGAAACTCATAAATTAATGCAACACAAGGTATTACATGAAATTTTGAAAGTGAAAATGAGAATGATTATTTGAAACATATAAATAAATTTAAGGTTGGAAGTATGAAGACATAGCATAGCATTGAAATTATAAGGCGATCAGACACAGGAGCCGCCGCATCTGTTATTGATGCATTCGCCTCTATTAGTTACGCATTCTTGAACGCAGGAAATAGGCTGGGGACCGCAGACGATGGTGCATGCACTGAAATCTTGGCCACATACGACGCCACAGCATTCGGCACTTGCATCACACAAGTTGAAACACCACCACTAAAACCAACACAATCTTCAACACACTACCCATTTTCATCTTTAATTCCCTCTAATTCTTCTCTCCCCACTTTCCCCTCCCTTTATAATACACACACCTCCCTCCATTCATCTCCCCCTTGTTTATTTAATAAACAACTACCATTCTATCCACAAACAAATCACTACTCCCTCCGTCCCAAAGATATTGACACACTTTCCTTTTTGAGTTGTCCCACAAAAATTAACATATTTCTATTTTAAGAACATGGGACCCACACAAAAACAATTTATTTATTTACATGGGCCCACACGCACACCACACTCGCCACTAATACAACTACCCACTGCACATTAAATATTATTTCTCTCACTTCACCTCACTTTACATTAAATTATTATACTCCTTAATCTTCGTGCCAAAAAAAATGTGACAATATCTCCGGAACGGAGGGAGTATCATTTTTCTAATATTTTATACTTTCGTAATTAGTTATCACTTTTAATATTATTAAATATATTATCACTTTTCATTTATATTATAAAATTGTTCATCAAATAATTCACAATTTCATTTTCACTTTTTATCAATTATATGTATCGATTTTCGTTATACTCCCTCCGTCCCATGTATTATTACCCACTTTCCATTTTGGAGTGTCCCACGTATTTTTCTCATTCCATTAATTGTAAAAATACAATACACATTTTATCTACTTTTTACACTTTACTTATCAATGCCAACAACTTTATTTACTTTTTACACTTTATTCATCATTCCCAACAACTTTATTTACTTTTTCTCTCAATGTTACCTATTTATCCATACTTTTTCTTACATTATATATTAAAAAATAACACTTCTTAATTTACGTGCCCGTACAAATGAGTAAAAATAATCAGGATCAAAGGAGTAGAAAATATCACTTTCATAAGACGGTCTCACGAAAATCTCTGCCCTTTTTAATTGCAAAAGCGTAAAATAACATTAGTTGTCTCTAAAAAGTTTTATACTCTTAGACTACCCTCATTCACAACCCACAACAACCCAACCAATCAATATAATATTCATTTATCTCTCATTTACATATACAACCTACAACCCAGCCAAACCTCAACTTTTTTATACTCCATCAATAATGCAACTCAACCTACCTTTTTAATAAAATATTCATTTCTCTCTCATATATATGAAGTTTGATTCGCATTCTGTTTCTTGTTTTTTTCTTTCCTTCTTTTTTTTATTATTTTTTATTCCTTGTTTTTTTGTTCTTTATATTACCGTTAAACATATTAATATATCTTCTGAAATGTTAAGTTATCTTCTGAAACGTTAACCTATCTTCTAAAACATTAATCTATCTTTTGAAATATTATCTATTTTTTGAAATGTTAACCTATCTTCTTAAATATTAACATATCTTCTGAAATGTTAATCTATCTTCTAAAATGTTAATCTATCTTCTGAAACATTAACCTATCTCCACAAGTAAGTCAAGGATCATCGAAGCATTCAATGACTACGTCAGGAGAGGTGTTCAACTACGAGATAAGCAGAAACATCTTCACCTTTGACAAGACTTAGTTGAGCATGTTTGGGCCCAATCTGGAGAAAAGAGTGTTTTCTTTTTGTGATTCATAGTATGTCAATATTATACTCTATTTATAGAGAAAAAATAAAATGTTTGATTATTTTTATTTTTTTAAATAATTTAAATATGAATTATTGAAAATCTAAATTTTATCTTAAAAAATAAATAAGGACCCATGATCATGTGACACATGTCACTATTAAATTAGTTTTTGGATGGGTTGGAGATAAAGTGATGTGGGTCGTGTCAGAACAAAAATTCCAACCGATTGCCTTCTAAAATTTAATTTTCAATTTTTTATTATTATTTGTCGTATGCGTACGGCACTCGGTACAGGTTACCAATGGGGGTAGTATTATAATTTATGGTGTACCTCACCATTAGGGGCCCCCATCCTGGGGATTGGTGGAGAACGTAAATCGCTCGGTACAGGTTACCAATGGGGGTAGTATTATAATTTATGGTGTACCTCACCATTAGGGGCCCCCTCATGGGGATTGGTGGAGGACGTAAATCGCATGATGTGCTTCAAGTGGCTTATGGAGAGAGCTCACTGTTTAACTTGTGCTTGCAAGGGGCCAAATCCATGTCAAAGGCAGGATTCGAACCCCCACCCTGCAGCTACCAAGCTCAGTTGGAAGGCCTTTACACCCTCTACTCTACCACTTGAGCTATGCCCCAGAGGTTATAATTTATCCAGATATGTATAGATGTGGAGCTACACCCACTTATTATTAGGATTACTGTATGATTAGAGCTATTTTCACCTAAATTTTAGTGTCTTTTTATATGTATTTTTGTATTATTTTATCCGTATTTTATATGTTATTTGGTTGTGTTTTGTATTTTTATTGAAATGTGTGTGAATGAGCTTAAACGTAAGATTTTCACTTTTTATTGGATGCTAAACATGATAAGGAAGATGTAGGAAAAAGCGGATCTCAATTCGGAGTTGAAACAAGGGAGAACGAGCCAAAACAGTGAAGAAATGCAGGAGCCAGCACACGAGCCGTGTAGCCAACACGGCCCTGTAAGAGTTGGCCGTGTGGCGACATCTAGTCACTCAACACGGGCAACTTCAGGTCGTGTCCAGTTGCACGAGTCAAGTCGGGAGCACGAGCCGTGTCACCAACACGGCCCTGTAAGAAGGTGGCCGTGTGGCGACATCAGAAGAGCCAACACGACCACACATGTGCCCGTGTTACAACACACGACTCGTGTTGCAGCACACGAGCCGTGTTGCGTAATACGGCCCTGTAAGGCGAGGCCGTGCGGCAGCATCAGAAGACACAACACGGCCACCCCGTGGCCGTGTTACAGAGCACGACTCGTGTTGGGTATTTTCCTGCAGAAATTTCCAGATCCTTCTAGAAGCCTCCAAAGGGGTATAAATACCCCTTTATTCAACAATTGGCAAAAGGGAATCCGAAATCCTATCATCTACACACACTTCACACACCATTTCTTCCATTTCCCACCATCATCTTCATCCACCTTCATCCATTTTTATCCATCTTCATCATCTCCATTAATTCTCCATCAAAACTTCATCCCTTCCATTGGGTGTGAGAGATCTCAAGGAATCAAGAGCTAGAGGTGGAGATCAAAAAGAATAGAAGATTCTCTTCAAGAAATTGATAGGGAAGAATCCATTCATTTTGTATTTCTTTAGATCTTAGACTATGGGTAATTGTAATGAATCATTTAATTGTTTTGTTACTTTTACTATGATAGGCTAATCCCTCTAGTGGGATTAGGAACATGAAGAGCATATTAGATTGATATTATCATGTGGATTAAATTGGTTTTTGATTTAATTGATGTTGATTTCTATTCATGGAGTTTAATTGTCTTGATGTTGTGATGGCATGGTTTGTTATTCATGAATGTTTATTGGTTTAATGGATTGTTGATCAATGGATTATTTGTGGTAATTAAATGCTATCATGATGTTCATGTATGTATTGCTTGGAGTGAGACGGAAACGACACTCTATAGTATTAGGAAGACATGATTAGACATTGAGTTTGGGATTGACCGAAAGGATATTTGAATTCAATGAGGGGAACCAATCCATTCGTTGGCCTTAGTACACAAAAAGGGAGAGTTTAATCTAACTAGTACCTAGATGGAAGGGGTTAATGTTGGGCTTTGATCTTAAGTGCTTTTGGGAGTCTAAAATGGATCAACAACCTTTGTAACCCGAAAGGGAGCTTAGGATACAATCGTGATCACCCTTAGTCTACATCAATTGAGTTGAATTCCGTTTGCATGATAATATGAATCGAGTGTGCTTGGATGTTTCTAATCCCATGTTTTTCCATACTTGAACTTAAGCACCCATTTTCTTTACTTGTCATTTATCTTATTTGCTATCTTATTTACTTGCTTCTTGTTTTAGTTGTTATCCAATCTCAAAACCCCCAATCATCTTTACAAAAACAACAATGAACATGAGCTCACGTATTTTGCTAGTACGAAAATAACTCCTTATTGGATTGATAATTTTTCTTGGGATATACTACTACAACGATCGAGTATTCTTGCTCGTGAGTGCTATAAAAATAGGCAAACAAGAAAATGGCGCCGTTGCCAAAGGGGAGTTTGACGGACTAGTCGAGTACTGTGTTAATGTTTTAGTTGTTCTTGATAAGGATTTTTTTGTTTTATTTCTTATATTTTCTTTGAAAAATTTTGTTCTTACTTATTCTTTTTGATAGGTACTCTTACCTTGAAAGAAGGGGAGGAAGAACAAAGCCCAAAAATAGAAAGTTGAAGGAAGATTGTAGTAAACTTTGTGAAGAAAAGCATTAGATAGATGGATGGAACAAGTGGTTATTATGGAAATCAATATGCAAGAGTTCCTCCTCCACAACAAAAAGGCTATATAAATGAGAGTTACTTTGGATATGATTGCCAAATGAGTCAAGTTCACTCTCAATACTACAATCATGGTGGATATGATGAATGGCCACAAGCTTACAATGGAAACACATTCCAACCACAACAAGGATACACTTATGCCACTCCGAATTTCAAAGTTTCTTCTCCGTTCCAAAATTATGCCTTACTCGAATTATTTGGAAGATGTTCTCAAGGAAGTGAAGGCCAAATTTCTCAATCGAGTCCTATCAATCCTCAAGAAGAAGATTATCCTTTCATGGGAGTGGGTAATTTCCAAGGAAATTTTCAAAATACCTATGAAGGAAGTTTTCAAGGGAATTATCCACCAAGTCAAGAGAATCTCCAAGGAGGATATCAAGGTTTTGATCCAAGTGCCAAGCCATCTAATGAAGAAGAGAAGTCGACCTTTGAGGATACATTGTTAGCATTCATGAAAAAGATGGAGGCTAGAATCGAGGAAAATGAGAAGAAGATGGATGATTGGATGGACTCCCTTGAGTATCAAATGAGCCAACTTGTAAGTTCTTTGAACAATTCGCAACAAATTGAAGAGGGAGATTCTATGGAGGATAAAAGGGAAGAGGAAAGTAAGGTTGACGAAGGGTTGGAGGAAGAAGAGAACTTGGTGGTAAAGGAATCAAGTGAGAAGATTGAAGAGCCCGTTGAGGCCAATGAAATAGAAGAAGAAGAGCAAGTTATGGAAGCAAATGAAGAGGACTTGAAGAGTGAAATGAGCATTCCTAAATCCTTAAACTCTTTAAGTTGCAATGATTTTCTTGACATTGTTTCTATTGACTTTGTCTTACCTCTTGATACTTCACAAATTCTTAGGGACAAAAGAGAGTTGGAAGAAACTTTGGGGATATTCATTGAAAGGAGGAATAAGTGGTTTGCTAGAATGGAGAGGACAATGGAATGTCATGCACGGATAGTTGGCAATTTCAAGCTCAATCTTAAGAGTGCCAACGAGGCCATTGCTTGCCACAAGTACTTAATAGATGAAGAAGCGCAAAGATTAAAGTATGGTGGCAAGGACGACCGTTATCCATGGCCATTCCGATGAGTTTGAAATTTTCCGTCTAGCTTGAAGACGTTAAACTTAGCGCTCGATGGGAGGCACCCTATCACTATCTTTATTGCTTTATTTTAGTGCTTTCAATAAATGTTGTGGTTTTGTTGTTTTGTATTTTGGACTTGTAGGTTGATTGTGTTCATGGAGAAAAATGCTCATTGAAGAAAAGAGAAATGCTTCATGGATTCAAGTTGACATGTTCCACCATTTGTTGCAAACTTAATTCGTGACTCTTGTCTCGAGTTAAGTTTGGGGGGTGATAGTGCATGGTGAATATAACTTGAGTCGTGTGGATGCGTATGGTTCTCTACAAGAAGATCACCAAAGGAAACTACAAGGGTAAGTCTCACCACTTTTTGCAAACTTAAGTCTCAACTCTTGTTTCGATTTAAGTTTGGGGGGAGAGTGTGTGGTGTGACTCACCACTTGAGTATGATTCTTGTAAAATTTGGGTAAATTTTAAAATTTTTCTCTCATGAGTATTGGTTTGATTTTGGCATGATTGGTGGTGTTGAAGTGCATGATAGTCCATATTTATAATGAAATTGTTGAAATAATGGTGTTTGTTGAGTGCTTGAGCATGAATGAGAGGTATTGGAAGCATGATGGAGCTTGAAGCTAACGCTTTCCTTACCAAATGCCTATTGAGGGAGTACTCTACACCTTATCATTTTATTACTTGAAATGAATTGATTTTGATTTGGATTGTTGTGACTAGCATGCTACTTCATGTGTTATGTTTGTGGGAGGTTTACTTTCGTAAATTAGGATTTCCTTTTCAATAAAGGTTGGGATGAATGTGTGCTTAAGTTTCTTATGGATGATGGTATTTTGTGTTTTTGCATGTTTTGTATTTTTGTTGTGTCTTGTTTGTTGAGTCCTTATTTGTATGTTGTGTGTATTTTCATTCTTGTCTTGGGATGTTTGGTGGTTTGTTTAGGGATGTCGTGAGTCATTTTTGAATGTGAGTGATGATAGATTGTGGTGATAAGTGATGACAAACTATGATTAAGAATCTCTGCACTTTCAAATTGTGACATGTTTTACTTAACTTGTTCAATTTTGAGATGAATGTGGTGTAATAAGTTCCTTAGGGTCCGAGCACAAGCGTGTGAGCATTTGAGCCTCAACCATGCATACATGGTATTTCTTCATGAGTGGATCGGTTGTGTTTGATAAGTTAGAACTTGCTCAAGGACTATAGGAATGAGCCCGATTAGTGGAGATTGATGAAATGATCTAAGGCCATCCTTGTTATTATAGTCATTGCCATATATGTCCCCTACCATGAACATCATCCTTAGTTAACCATTTTGAGCCTATAAGCCTATTTCTTGTGAATTTAGCACATTACAAGCCTTAATTACCCATTCAAGCTTATATATACCTTTGTGTGGGTGATTGAGGAGATGGTAGCTAGAAAGGATTGATTGATTAGCAAAAGAAGAAAAGGGAATGGTAAACAAGCAAGAAAACGGATGAAAATAGCAAAACAAGAATGAACATGCAACCTCAAAACAAGAAAAATGAGTAAAGCAACAACAAGATGCTCAAGGAAATAAAAATTCAAAGAAAGGAAGCATGCATCATAAGAAGCTCAATCCAAAGGAATGTTGATAAGTAGTGCTTGTGAGTACCAAAGTTGAGAAAGGAAGAAAGAAAAGTGGAGAAGTTGAGGAAGTTGATCATCTCTTCGATTACTTACACTTGTTAGTCACTCTTATCCATATACTTCCTACCATACCAAAGAGCCTATCATTACATCCTAATTAAAGACCTTTTTGATCATTAATTGAAACTTTGGTGGTTTGAGAATATAGTCCGCGAGCAAGCTTATAGCGAGTCGAGCCAATCGATTAATGAGTGTGATTTACCCTATTTCAAAAGAGTGTTGAGAGACATCAATATCCATTGTGAGGCTTGGACTTAAAAGGAACTATATTACACTTTATTCTCTTTTGATTGAACTTGTTAATTTCTCATGTCATGATTTTAATGTTGTAGGATGACTTAGCATAGGTTGTTGTTATTATTGCTAACGATGTGTTATTGCTTATATTTGTTTAGTCTTTTTCTAGGTGAAAATTTCTCCTTTTGATTTGTCATTTTCGTTGCTCGGGGACGAGCAACACCTTAAGTTTGGGGGGTTGATTTGAGCTATTTTCACCTAGATTTTAGTGTCTTTTTATATGTATTTTCGTATTATTTTATCCGTATTTTATATGTTATTTGGTTGTGTTTTGTATTTTTATTGAAATGTGTGTGAATGAGCTTAAACGTAAGATTTTCACTTTTTATTGGATGCTAAACATGATAAGGAAGATGTAGGAAAAAGCGGATCTCAATTCGGAGTTGAAACGAGGGAGAACGAGCCAAAACAGTGAAGAAATGCAGGAGCCAGCACACGAGCCGTGTAGCCAACACGGCCCTGTAAGAGTTGGCCGTGTGGCGACATCTAGTCACTCAACACGGGCAACTTCAGGTCGTGTCCAGTTGCACGAGTCGAGTCGGGAGCACGAGCCGTGTCACCAACACGGCCCTGTAAGAAGGTGGTCGTGTGGCGACATCAGAAGAGCCAACACGACCACACATGTGCCCGTGTTACAACACACGACTCGTGTTGCAGCACACGAGCCGTGTTGCGTAACACGGCCCTGTAAGGCGAGGCCGTGCGGCAGCATCAGAAGACACAACACGGCCACCCCGTGGCCGTGTTACAGAGCACGACTCGTGTTGGGTATTTTCCTGCAGAAATTTCCAGATCCTTCTAGAAGCCTCCAAAGGGGTATAAATACCCCTTTATTCAACAATTGGCAAAAGGGAATCCGAAATCCTATCATCTACACACACTTCACACACCATTTCTTCCATTTCCCACCATCATCTTCATCCACCTTCATCCATTTTTATCCATCTTCATCATCTCCATTAATTCTCCATCAAAACTTCATCCCTTCCATTGGGTGTGAGAGATCTCAAGGAATCAAGAGCTAGAGGTGGAGATCAAGAAGAATAGAAGATTCTCTTCAAGAAATTGATAGGGAAGAATCCATTCATTTTGTATTTCTTTAGATCTTAGACTATGGGTAATTGTAATGAATCATTTAATTGTTTTGTTACTTTTACTATGATAGGCTAATCCCTCTAGTGGGATTAGGAACATGAAGAGCATATTAGATTGATATTATCATGTGGATTAAATTGGTTTTTGATTTAATTGATGTTGATTTCTATTCATGGAGTTTAATTGTCTTGATGTTGTGATGACATGGTTTGTTATTCATGAATGTTTATTGGTTTAATGGATTGTTGATCAATGGATTATTTGTGGTAATTAAATGCTATCATGATGTTCATGTATGTATTGCTTGGAGTGAGACGGAAACGACCCTCTATAGTATTAGGAAGGCATGATTAGACATTGAGTTTGGGATTGACCGAAAGGATATTTGAATTCAATAAGGGGAACCAATCCATTCGTTGGCCTTAGTACACAAAAAGGGAGAGTTTAATCTAACTAGTACCTAGATGGAAGGGGTTAATGTTGGGCTTTGATCTTAAGTGCTTTTGGGAGTCTAAAATGGATCAACAACCTTTGTAACCCGAAAGGGAGTTTAGGATACAATCGTGATCACCCTTAGTCTACATCAATTGAGTTGAATTCCGTTTGCATGATAATATGAATCGAGTGTGCTTGGATGTTTCTAATCCCATGTTTTTCCATACTTGAACTTAAGCACCCATTTTCTTTACTTGTCATTTATCTTATTTGCTATCTTATTTACTTGCTTCTTGTTTTAGTTGTTATCCAATCTCAAAACCCCCAATCATCTTTACAAAAACAACAATGAACATGAGCTCACGTATTTTGCTAGCACGAAAATAACTCCTTATTGGATTGATAATTTTTCTTGGGATATACTACTACAACGATCGAGTATTCTTGCTCGTGAGTGCTATAAAAATAGGCAAACACTGTATACAAGAAAACTTTGACTCCAAATGTAGCAGAACAGAATTGTATATACTCGCTCTATCACACTGTTTACGTTTACATTTTAAAAATTAAGAGATACAATAATTTAATAAATAGTTTATTGAGAAATATATTACTATTTAATATGTAGTGTCTATTTGTATTAGGATGGTCTATGAGTCCTATGTGAAATAATTAATTATTTTAATTATTTCATATAGGTCCCACCTAACAAAAAAATGTAATGCTTAATTTGTACAAATCAAAATAAAATATGTAAACCTTAACTACACAATTGATGTAAGGGTAGGTCTTGCGTGAGACCGTCTCACGTGAGACTATTTTTCACCTTTTGATATAGTTATTACTTTCGCTATAAAATGTTATCACTTTTTATTTATACTATAAACTGTTCATAAAATAGTATTATCACTTTTCATTAATTTATTATCACTTTTCTTTATAAAAGTTATCACTTTCTGTCGTCTCACGTAACAACGTGTGACGGTCTCACATGATATAAATATCGCACCTCTTCTATTATAATGTAGTATATGGGTCATTTTAGGCAAGTGCGGATTTTTTTCATTAGTTAAAAACAAGTGTATATTAAAATTCAATTTTTGGATTTAAAAAGATTGTATCACATCACCCACCTAAAACGTTCAAGCAACATGCTCAGTTGACTTTTACAGGGATAAATTCAGATTTAGTTAAGTAAGAATTGCTCAATACCAAAAGGTTCAAAAATTCGCAGATTTAGTCCCATAAAAAATTTTCATCAAAATCTGTTAATAGTTAATGAAGTATTATGAACAGTAAGCAAGACCAAAATGACAACTTGCAGATTTGATTCAATAATTTGCAAAAATAATCCAAAAAAAAAACTAAAACAATGTTTATTGAGAGAGAAAACAGAAATGAATTATCGTAATGGACTATGTCTATGTTGAAAGACAGTAAATAATATAAATTTGATAGTTTATAATAATATAAGTTAATTTGAGATGAAAATTTTCGAAAAATTATGTTTATAATATTCTTATGGGATCAAAACCGCTAGCTATGGAACCATTAAATTCATACAGGACTAAAATTAAACTGAAGGAATTTTTATGAGATCAAATGTGACATTTTACCGACTATTATAATACTATCAAAATGATCCTTTTGCATGTTATGGAAATTTATTACTTTACTCTTTGTTATACTAGAAATTAATTAATTATACCCCATTCCTTTTTCTGTGAAGATTAAGATGGAATATTTATTGTTATTAAAATTGTAATACTACTTATGTACTGCTTCAATATATTTTCAACGACTTTTAATTAGTTTCAAAAGAAAAATATCAATTTTAATCCTTTAAAATAAACCAAATTTAATTTCAGTCCTCAAATTTGGTAATTTCTCAAAAGTGGTCCTCCGGTATCCAGTTTTAGTCATTTTTGTTCACTTTTGGTTCTTTTAGTCATTTTTTCCAGGGATTTTAAGGAATTTTCTGGCAAAAAAAGACCAAAAGTGAACAAAAATGACTGAAATCGGACGCCGAATAACCACTTTTGAGAAATTACCAAACCTGAGGAATGAACAGTGACGGAGCCAGGAATTAAGTTCGGGGGGCCAAAAATAATACTAAAAGATAAAATGTTCTTCTCGTCTTGTAAAATCGTTCGTGTAGTTTAAGAAATTTTAACATTTTTATGAACTTTTATTGATTTTACTAAGTAAATTGATAATTTTGCATTACAAATAAAGTATATTAATGTGCGTTAAAAATTGTGATATTTTTAAAATTAAAGTATAAGTACTTTCTAAATTTATTATTAATGTTTCTTTTAGGTAAGTATACAAATAAATGAGTAAAATGTTAATGATTTTATAAGATAAAGAGTATTGTATTGTATATTAATTATAAATAACATAAATTTATTATTATTATTATACATAGATTAAAAGTTAATTGAAGAAAAATAAATTAAATAAAAGAGAAAGAAAATAGGAGTATAAAACAAGTTCTCCATAAAATATAAAAGAAAAGGGAAAAAATCAAAATCAAAATAGTGTTCTTCAATTGAAAATGAGTAAAATGTTAATGATTTTATAAGATAAAGAGTATTGTATTGTATATTAATTATAAATAACATAAATTTATTATTATTATTATACATAGATTAAAAGTTAATTGAAGAAAAATGAATTAAATAAAAGAGAAAGAAAATAGGAGTATAAAACAAGTTTTCCATAAAATATAAAAGAAAAGGGAAAAAATAAAAATCAAAATAGTGTTCTTCAATTGATTTGAAAGAAAAAGTAAAATTATAAATAATGATGAGAGAAAATGTAAATAAACTGAATAAAAAATTAATCCTACGAGCCTTTAAATAAGGACGCATTCGAACCCATGAACACACGCCTTGAATGGTAGTGCCACGCCACTAAGCCACAAAAGGATGTTGGAAAACCATATGTATATATTAGAAATTGTTCAGGTGATGAGTGAAATTGAATTTGCCTTATCCCACCGGATCAAAATTGATATTTTCCCTAATTTAAAACTATAAATTATAAATAATTAAGCTTATTTTTTGTCGCTTAACTTCTAATTAATAAATCTATGATCTTGTATTATATGTGAAATTAAAATTAAAATGAGAGTCCAATTACGATTTACCTTGACGATCTTAATTGTTAAATTAAATTTTAATTTAATCTCCACCACTAAATTAAATAAAATAATTTTAAAAGAAAACTACCCACTATACCTTAATTTAAATCTATTAATCCTAGGTGTACTATAGAGTTTAAAATATATAAACCGTCCCGTATCTTTTTACTTTTTTTTGAAAAGGTCCCAAAATAATTAAGATATTTATTTTCGTCCCAAACCTTTTATTTTTGTTGTGATTTTGTCCCAAAATATTTTTTATTAATTTCATTTCGTAGCTTTGTAAAAGCACTGATTCAGTAACATTTATAAGTTAAAAGGACTATTTTGAAGAAAATATAAAATTTATAGGACTATTTCAGATATTATAAGTTTTTTTAGATTATTTTGAAAAAAATAAATTTGTTGGGATAATTTTCGTGTACAGTATGAATCACCCTTAAAATAAACTTTTTATAACGAAACGGAGTAAGAGCAACTCCTAAATTATCTTTACACTATGTATTAGTAAAATAAAGAGCATCTAATAATTTTAAATTTCATTTTATTAAAACCCTTCAATACACTTAATTTTTTATTAGGTTAATTGTATGAAAATTCACGAACTTTACTCATATTGTAAATTAATCCTCATATTTGAGAAATTACAAAAAAGATCCACACTTTAACCATTGTTTCAAAACACTCAATGTGTGATATATTTCTCAAATGTGAGATTAAAAGTGAAATTCCATTTTAAGAAATTTGGTGTGTTTTATAACAATGTTTAAAGGTGTGGTATTTTTTGCAATTTCTCAAAGGTGTGAATAATTTACAATAAAAGTAAAGTTCGTAGTTTTTCTTGCAATTAACCTTTTTTTATTTTATAATTCTATAATCATTATTTGAATAATTTTTTAAACACAAAACTTTTTATGCAATATGATTATAGCAAATTTACAAGTTAAATGCACTTTCAGTCTCATTGTTTTTGCCAAATTCAATTTTAGTTTCAAATTATTAAAAATTTCGATTAGCCCTGTAGTATTCTCAAAATTTTAGATTTCATCCAAAACTATTTTTTCGTCGCAAATCATCCCATAACTCTTGAAATTTTTTCTAAATCGTCTCATTTGAGTTAAAAGTTTGTTTTGTCCCATAACTATTTAAAACTTTAGATTTTGTCCCAAAAAAGATATTTGTATCGATTTTATCCCATAACTATGAGTTTTCTTTCAATTTTGCCCAATTTTCACCGGAAGCCTAGATTTCCGCCGGATATTGGTCACGTGCATTGCACGTGACTGATGAATTTGGGGGTTCCGGCAAAAATTGGGGGTTCCGGCGAAAATTGAAAGAAAACTCATAGTTATGGGACAAAATCGATACAAATATCTTTTTTGGGACAAAATTTAAAGTTTAAAAATTTATGGGACAAAAAAACTTTGGGTTGATTCCTAAAAAATTCACCACCTTATTGGGGGGTTTTCAAATCTATCACGACCTTTTATTTTTGTCAATTCAATACACGATCTATTTAATATTTTCAATTCTTTCACGAACTTTTATTTTTATCAATTTAATACGCGATCTATTTATTATTTTCAATTCTATCACAACTTTTATTTTTTGCTATTTGATACACCACTTATTTTATTTTTTAAATTCAATTATCATTATTATTATTATTATTATTATTATTATTATTATTATTATTATTATTATTATTATTATTATTATTATTATAATAAATGTACAACTATATAGTTATTAATCAATGGAATTAATACTCCATCCAAATTTTTAATTTTTATTTATAAATTTAAATTAGTTACTGATTAATTTCCTTTGCCATAAAATTTTTATTTTCAATAAATAATTTTATTTATATTATACTTTAT
This sequence comes from Pogostemon cablin, assembly GCA_023678885.1. NCBI lineage: Eukaryota > Viridiplantae > Streptophyta > Magnoliopsida > Lamiales > Lamiaceae > Pogostemon > Pogostemon cablin. The sequence continues at coordinate 3,532,085 of CM042993.1, read as the reverse complement.
TAGAGTTGTGGATTTACTATATAATAATAGTGGTAAGTTCGAGCAGCAGCAGTAGTAATAATAATAATAATAGAATTTTATTCGTTATGGTTAAAAATAATTTTACATAAAGGTCGACCAATGAAGATAATTTTTTACTCGAATGTTAATTTACTATAATAACAGAAAAAAAATCTTATGAAATAAATGATCGGCTTGTGTGTTTTAATTAATTTTTAAATAATAATTATTAATAATAATAATAACACTATAATAATAATAATAATGAATTTAATTAAATTAAAAATATAAAATAAGTGGGGTACGAAATTGCAAAAATAAAAGTTGTGATAGAATTAAAAATACTCCCTCCGTCCCGGCCAAAGGTCACCGTTTGCTTTTTGCACGTGGATTAAGGAGTATTATTATTTTATGTAAAGTGGGTAGTTGTATTAGTAGTGAGTGGTGAGCCATATGTGAGGTATTTTTACTAAAAATGAAAAATGGAAACATTTGAATGGGATGCCCAATATAGCAAAATGGTGACCTTTCGGTGGGACGGATGGAGTATTAAATAGATCGCGTATTGAATTGACAAAAATAAAAGGTAGTGATAAAATTGAAATATTAAATAGATTGTGTATTGAATTGACAAAAATAAAAGGTCGTGATAGATTTGAAAATTCCCAATAAGGTGGTGCATTTTTTAAGAATTAACCCAAGAGTTAAAAGTTTTTTTGTCCCATAACTTTTTAAACTTTAAATTTTGTCCCAAAAAAAATATTTGTATCGATTTTGTCCCATAACTATGAGTTTTCGTTCAATTTTGCCCAATTTTTGCCAGAACCCCAAATTTTCGCCGGAACTCCCAAATTCATCAGTCACGTGCAACGCACGTGATCAATATCCGGCGGAAATCTAGGATTTCGGCGAAAATTGGGCAAAATTGAAAGAAAACTCATAGTTATGGGACAAAATCGATACAAATATATTTTTTTGGACAAAATTTAAAGTTTTAAATAGTTATGGGATAAAACAAACTTTTAACTCGTCTCATTTACTATCACTACAAAAACTATTTTTTAGCAACAGAATATTCCGTTGCTACAAGCCTTAATTCCATTGTTAAATTGGCTTACCAACGGATTAGCAACGAAATCCATTGGTAAAATTCCGTTGGTAAAGTGGTGGTTGCTAAATTTTTAGCAACGAAAAATCAATTTCGTTGCTAAATAATTCTTTTGGTAATCCGTTGCTAATAATTCCGTTGGTAATTTATATAATGATTCCCTTAGTAATCCATTGGTAATTAGCAATGGATTGAATTCCGTTGCTAAAATAAATAATTCCATTGGCATTCCGTTGCTAAAACAAAAATATCATTTTTGTTGCTAATCCATTGGTAATTAGCAACGGATTGAATTCCGTTGATAAATTCGGTTGCTAAAATATACTTTTTTATAGTGTATAAAGAATAATGTAACCATCATAATGGAACGTCTAAATGAAAATGTGAAAACGTTATGATGAGGGGAGATAATATACCTTTAAAATTAGCACTAAATTCTAAAAATATTAAAGATTAAACTCTGAAAGCAAAAACAACCACTTGTACGAGGCAGTGTCACATGGAGATAAATGGGGGTGAACATGAAGAGAGAGAGGAACACGCTTGTTAAACGACCACCTCATCTAAAAGCTTAAGCTAATAGAGAGTTGAATCAGTTAATACTTAATCACTCTAACACGCCCCCTCACATGCAGGCGGGGAATTTTTGCCTCAAGCCTAGCATGTGAAATTTTTTCATAAATGGGTGGCGGTGAGGCGCGAACCCTGAACCTTTATTAATCATGGGCTCTGATACCATGTTAAACAACCACCTCATCATAATACTAATATGCTTGTAATTGGCCAGTGGCGGGTGGGTGATGGTATTGATACAACTCAATTTGGTTACTCTGGGAATACAAATCCAGGTTTGTGGGATCAAATTCCACCCAATATATCCATAAGAAGATGTACACTGGAATTCGAAGTGTGAAAAAGATTATTCATTGTAATTGAAACATGTAGGTATTGCTACATTTGAAATGGAGTATGGACAGTGGGTGGAAGAGCAAGACCGACAGATCTCGGATTTAAAGAATGCATTGCACTGCCATGATATCGGAGACGAGGAGCTGAGCATCTTCGTTGAGGGAGGGATGAGTCATTATTTCCTCCCTCAGATTGATGCTGCCATGGATAAGTTGGAAGCTCTAGTCAGGTTCGTCATTCAGGTAATACCCCCTTCATCTTTTGTACGCGTGTTTCTGTTCTCCAGCAGTGTTAGCTAAGGTTGTTTAATTAAACAGGCTGATCATCTACGACAAGAGACGCTGCAGCAGATATCTAGGATACTTACCCCGCGGCAAGCAGCTAGTGGCCTACTTGCTCTGGGGGATATTTGCAGCGGCTAAGGGCTTTAAGTTCGTGCTGGTTGTCACGGCCACGCGAAAAAGCGTAGAGACGAGACGAGATGGTGGTTTTAAGTCCAGAAATGAATCTCAGGTTTTTGCCCATTTTTTGAGCTGCTTCCTGTGATTGAGAAATTGTAGATATGTCAGATTAGATAGGTGTTTGTCCACACCGGATCTTCTGCGCCATTTTCGTGCATCATCTCCTGTACCACGCGTTAAGTGATTGACACGTAAGAGGGGAATTAAATCCAACCATTGCCCCTAGGGTTTAAGGATTAGGGTATAGTATCATCTCTCCTACGTGTCGTCCATCCAACGGTTTGGTACAGGAGATGATGTACCAAAATGACACAGAGAATCCGAGCCGATATTTGTCAAGAGGAAGTGTGCTTTATACCCACCCCACCTGGTACTATATATGTCAGGTTTGATTATTGTCCCTATCTTTTTTTAGAAGGAAAAAGTTAAATATTATTATGAGTACAAGCAATGCTCAAAAATCAAAAGTTGTCAGAATTTACAAATCATAAGCACCAATATTAATGAAGAGAGACATCATCTAATTGCAACACATTCTGGGGTTGCTACACCAATCTAAAAATGAATAAGAGCAATTATAGTGAGTGGAGAAAATGCACCACGATTTGATTATGATTTCCTCGAATGTCTTTTCCAAATTGATTTCCTTGTCTTCAAAGATTTTCTTGTTTCTTGTCTTCCAAATGAACCAAACTGCACAGGACCAAATGCATTCGATTATGTATTTTTTTCCCTTCTTGCCCAGCGCGCCAAAATATTATAGAAAATGCATAGTTGGATCAGAAGCGAGAGGCATCGGAGATTTTAGCCAAGAATAACAAAGGCACCAAACTTGATAGGAGAATTTACATTCAAAGAACAAGTGCTTCACCATTTCTTCGTGATTACTGCAAAGACCGCACGAGAGATCATCTCCATCTTTGAGAATGTTCCTCATTTTAAGTGCAGCTCTAGTAAGAAGCCGACATCGAAGGATTCTCCAAGCAAGCCTTAAAAACTTTGTAGGTGTTAATTTATTCCAAATCTTTGAGAGAGCCTTGTAAGTATCTTCACTTAGGTTCACGGAAGCCGGAATCTGAACTATTTGGCAATGATAAGCACTCCGTGTAGTGAATTGCCCATCATTTGAGAGTTTTCACGTCCAAGCATCGTCACCAAAAACCTGCATATGAAATGTTTCAAGAGAAGACAATAATTAGGATTCCAAGTCCGACTCCCATGATAAGAGTTCTAGTCTCCAACTAAGGTTTCATTGTCAAACACCATTAACCCAACATCCAGACTCTCCTACTTTTACTTCTTTGTTAGAGCAAAGTGAAAATAATCTAGGAAATGACTCTTTAAGACAAGACTCCCCAACCCACTTATCATACCAAAAATACGTAGACATTCCATTACCAATTTTTTTGGACATGTTAATCTCAAACCAAGGACATTTCGAGGTGAAGAAGAAGAGATCAAAAATTTGTCTCCACCAAGTTGACATATACTTTCTATTAACACAAGCACCTGACAAAAGAGAAGAACAAACACCATACTTGGAGTCGAGTATCCTTACCCATAGAGAATTGGGTTCAACTCTAATCCTCTAAGCCCATTTTCCAAGTAAAGAAGAAAATCACGTTGCAATTTGATAATTTTTCTCAAGATGTGATTAGGTAGGCGGTAAAAGGAGAGATAATAGGTAGGTAACGAGTTTAAAACTACATTAAGAATGATGATTCTACCACCAAATGAGATTTTTTTGTCTTCCCAACCTTTCAATCTGTTTTTGATTTTTTGAACTACTCCAGACCAGATTTCTAAGCTACGATTGCCTGCCCCAACATGAATGTCAAGATAACACATAGGATGTGATCTAATTACGCAACCAAGAAAGCTGCCAACATCGTTTAGAATCTCCCCCATCAATATTAATTCCAAGTAATTGGCACTTAGAGTAGTTAATACGAAGTGCAGTCAACAACTCAAAATTTGCCAGAATGCACTTTAAGCCCCAAATATTTTTAATAGACGTCTGACCAATAAGAATTGTATCATCAGCATATTGAAGATGAGAAATTGAAATGCACTTACTTCCAACAGAGATGGCATCAAAGAGATCACAATCAACAGCCCGTGAAAGCATGACACTCAAAGCTTTAGCCACGATAAGGAAGAGTAGAGGTGAGAGAGGATCACCTTATCTAAGACCACGCTCCTGTTGGATTGTACACTAAAAGTCTAGTTTTTTGTATGAACAATATTTAAACAATTTATTTGGAATGAGAATCATATGATCAAATGATTGCATCTTATAATTTATTTATATGTCGATGCAATAGTCCACTTACTTTATACTGTAGATAATATGTTGTGCGACAACACGCAAAAGATTATATTATCGGTAATTATGGGATTAGAACGGTAGTGCAGTAATAATATTTTGGTGGTATATATTATTATTATTGGACTTAAGTATAAGCTTTGGGCTAAGCTCGGATACTTAAGCCCAATGGAGGCCCAACTCTAATTTCTTCTCCTGGTCCCTGCTATAGTCCATATATAAGTCATCTCAGCTGTCCGAAAACCCTAATCTATGAGATTAATCACGCCTAACACTGTGAGGAGGGTGAGAAAACAGCATAATGAGAAGATCTCGAAGATCGTCGCCCACACGACGTCGAGATTGGACTTGGGAATACAGTAGAAGACTAGAAGGTTGTTTGCTGCTGTTGTTCGCCACCTTCTATAATTTTTATAAAATCGTACAGACTTCAGAACTGGACGTGTGATATACTGACGGAAAGCCACGGAAGATCACTCAAATTCGATATCGGATGAGAGATTTATACCCAAAACGGTGAGGTTGCACAGGCTGGTGGTGAGAATTCATCGTCTTCAACATACCCTGGTGAAAGGTAATACATTTCTTGTTTACTTGCTTCCGCTGCTTGTTAGAAATGTATGAAACTTTAACGGTTCATGTTAACCAAACGATCAAATACCAACAGCTCCAACTGGAATTCTTTAGTAGGGCTACCATTCACAAGAATAGAAGCAGAGGCAGTGGAAACACATTCCATAATCTAACCACACTATTTTGAATTGAATCCCATACTTTCCATCATTGCCCTAAAAAAGCCCCAGTCAGCTGATCAAAAGCTTTTGCAAAATCAATTTTGAAGAGAACCGTTCCATGGTTCTTCTTCTTTGCTTCATTAATAATTTCATTAAGCACAAGCACTCCATCTAAGATTTGGCGACCTTGTATGAAAGTTGTTTGAGCATCAGAGATGACATTCCTGATGATTTTGCTAAGCCTCCGAGCAAGTACTTTCGAAACAATCTTATAAGCACTGTTGATCAAGGAGATTGGTCGAAAGTCGCCAATAGTGGTGGGAGAATGCTTCTTAGGAATAAGTGCGATGAAGGACGGATTGAAACCTCTAACAAATTTTCCATTTTTATGGAAATCTTCGAACAATAACTTGAAGTCGGCTTTAAAGAAGGACCAATACTCCTTAATGAAAGCAAAAGAATACCTATCATGTCCCGGACTTTTAGATGAGTCACAATTCCAAACTGCTTCTCTAATTTCAGATTCAGAGAAAGGTTCCATCAACATAGAGTTTTCATCAACATTTATCCTTTTCATTGCAAATTTAGTGACAATAGATGGCCTGCAAACGTTACTAGCTTGGAAATAGTCTCTGTAGTGTGAGAATATTGCATTTTTGGTCTCCTAAGCTGTCGAGAACCATTCTCCGTCAATGCAAATTGCACCAAGATCATTATACTTTCTTCTTGTATTAATGCACTTGTGGAAAAATTTTGTATTTGCATCCCCATCTTTGATCCATCTGATTTTTGCCTTCTGGCTTAAGATTTTTTGACGAAGGCTGCAGTCTTGAAAAATATCTTTCAAAAGACCTCTTCTTCTTTCAGTTTCTTCCATCTCAAGGCCAAACGTGTCATCAAGTAGATCAAGATTTAGAAGCTCCTGTTTTTTTTACTCTATTGTATTATCCAAATCACCAAAAGTTGTTTTATTCCAATCACGTAGTTTGGCTTTAAGGAGTTTGAATTTCTCTTTTACAATGAAATTGCCCCAACCTGTTACGCTTATGTTCTACCACATCGATGTAAAAGAGTCTTTGAAAGTAGGATGGAGAAGCCAAGCATTGAAGAAGCGAAAAGGCTTAGGACCCCAATTTATAAGCTCATCTTCAAGGATAAGAGGGCAATGATCTGATATAGATCTCGGGAGCCCATTAAGGTTGACAGCCGGATAGCAAGAAATCCACTCTTCATTAAGAAGGAAACGATTTAATCTGCTCTTACATGAACCGCCAGTCCTATACCAAGTGTAGCTCCTCCCAGAGAGGGGCAAGTCGATGAGGTTTGAATCCTTGATAAACTTATCAAAATCTTCCATTTCTCGTCTATTGTTGCACCCAATTCTACCTGCCCTTTCATTCTCATTACGAACCGCATTGAAATCCCCAAACCTCTCATATTGTAGCTAAGAATCCGCATAAAAGAAATAGTCACCAAGCAACAACAAATAAGAGATCAAATGCTCTGATGTTGAAAGTTGAACCATCTATCACAGGGGAAATAATACAATTTAATGAATTTGTATTTGATGTGAATTCGAGCGAATGTGAGGTTTGTTTTCCGATCCGTGTCTAATTTCCCGAATAGAAAGGCTACGCGATCAAAAAATCTTTTGTTCCAAGCATGTAAAGGGACACCGTAGAGCCTGATCCATATGAGGCGCTGCTTGGAAACATCATTTGGTTGCCAAGGCGAGAGTGAAGTAAACCAGTGAGAATGCCATTCTTTGAAAGACTTCAGAATTTCCTCTAGTTTGAACAAGGACAAGATTGCCACCAAGATGGTTGATCTCGCACTCTCCAATAAGATCATCTTTATCCTTTTCCCAGTTGAACTCTTGTTTCAGTTGACCAGTATAAGAACCCAGTCGGCTTCTGAAAACTGAACTGTAGATTCATTCTGCCGCACGGCTCATGTGGATGAAGATTTTCTCGTGTCTTGGCCGAATCTTGCGGCTTTGCAATCCCTTTCATTTTATCTGCAAAACAAACTCCTCTCTCGACATAGCTTTGCTTTGTAATTTTTATAACCTTTGGGGGAACTGAGATTTGCTGCCCATTTCGATTATACTTGGAAATGTTGGCCCTTAGAAACTTGTGTTGGAAAATTTCGGAAGAAGAAGGTAATAGTAGAAGACTCCAAGCGCCTGATCCATTCTGGCTTGCGTCCACTTTGTCCAAATGGTTTGGAATAATCAACAGAACAGCATATTTAGCTTTCAATATCACGTTGTTAGCTACACACACTTCATTGCAATCTAGTGATTAGAATCATAGCAATAGAGATTGAGTGAGCTGTGGAAAGCAGGGCATGCTCGATGATTCTTATAACACAGCCACATGCCTTTGACGAAGATGAGACCAACACGAATGATCGAAAGAGTCGTACTCGTATATGTGATCTCAACATCCTCCAGACAACATCAAAACATGATGAATTTCACTTTACACTAGTGTTTGTCTTACAAAGAATGAGAGAGCAAAACTTCTCTAAAGAAGTTAGAAAAGATAAACTAACCATCATCTAATCAGGATCTCTGGCAGCATCCTAAAACCACAACACTTAAAAGAATGAAACTAATTAATTCTTACGAACAAGTATCACAATTCCGACTAGCAAAATCAGAAACCAGATGAAACAATTTGATTTTGAGCAGTAAAAGAAGTTTAGACAGTTCGCAATCTTAGAGATAAACATGAGTAATTGGATCAAATTTATTGCAACTTTCACCGAGGGTTACCACTGCATAATCTCGCCATCAACATGGCAAACACATTGACAGAATTCTGTACCTGAAGTTGAGATGGAAAACTTCATTCCTTGTGCTTGATCAACATTAAGGAGTGTTAAGTGGATGATTAACTCATGCTCAGTGGTGTTGTAAGTTGAATAAACGGTTACAGCAGCAAGAACGTTGGGAAGTCTGCTCAAATAAGCTGAAATGAGCTCATGTGCACAGGTGGGGACCAGGGTACTTTGTGGCGGTTATACACGTGTCATATGCGCGTGGAATGGAAGGTTCTACACATGGATGTGTAGCTTGTCACGCAGGGTGTGTGATGGAGTCAGTTACAAACTGAAAGATTCGATCTAACTGATTGATAATCCAGCTGAAAAGTAGTTACACGAAGTGGTCCTGTAACTTTGCTAATATTGCATGGTGTATATAAATGCTGAAATCCATGCATGTGTTGGTTGTAATTCATTCATACTTGTTCAAGCAATAAAGATCTCTCCCTAGAGTGGATGTAGGCTTGGTTGATAAGCCGAACCACTATACATCTGGTGTTATTTTACAGATTCAAACACACACACACATACTTCCAATTTTACTTTGTTTTTGATTCTTCTTCAATCATTGTTAGTTGATTGCTAAGTGTTTAGAGGAGTGTGAAGATTGTTGATATAGATCATCATCTTCAACAAAGTGGCGCCGTCTGTGGGAATCTAAAAACACAGATCAGCAATCAAATAGAAGAAATCAAGAAGCAGTTGGAAAGAGGTTCACACAATGGTTGCAACCAAGTTTGATATTGAGAAATTCACAGAGAAGTCTGACTTTGGACTATGGAAGATCAAGATGAAAGCTATTCTAGTACAACAAGGTTTGGCAGATGCTATTAAGGAGAAGCCTCCAACCACTGAAGCAACTGCACAATCATCCATTGAAGCCACTGCAGAAGCTGATATACAAGAAAGAGCATTAAGTGCCATTGTGTTGTGCCTTGGTGATAAGGCTCTGAGGGAGGTACAGAAGGAGACTTCTGCAAGGGCAGTATGGAAGAAGCTTGAAGATCTATACATGGTAAAGTCACTTGCTAACCGTTTATATCTAAAGCAGAAGTTCTATTCATTTAAGATGGATGAAGATAGATCAGTTTTGGTGCAACTTGATGAATTTAATAAGATATTAGATGATCTAGAAAATGTTAATGCTACTATTGAAACAGAAGATAAGGCCTCAAAGTTGTTATCAGCTCTTCCAAAGTCATTTGAGAGCTTCAAGGATACACTCTTGTTTGGAAATAGAGAAACTATCAGTCTTGAGGAGGTTGAAATAGCTCTGAAGACAAAGGAGTTTCAGAAGGTTTCTGATGATCATGAAACATCAGGGGAGGGCTTGATGGTTAAAAGAAATGATCATGGTAAAAGGTACAACAAAAAGGGCAATTCTGATTCAAAGAAACAAGCAAACAGAAATGTTTATTCTGGATCTGGTAAGGAAGTTAGAAAGTGCTTTCACTGTCATGAGCCAGGCCACTATAAGAAGAACTGCTACAAGTTTAAGAATGAAAGGAAAAGGAAACAAGAAGCTGATAAAGATGGCCAACAAAGAGTGCAGGTAAATCAGGTAACAAATGATCAGAATCAGGTTGTTGCTTATCCTGAGGCATTGCTAGTTGATTCATCAAGAAGATCCATGGATTGGATCTTAGATTCAGGATGTACATTTCACATGTCTCCTATGAAGCATTGGTTCACTGATCTTAAGCTCCAGAATGATGGATCAGTGTTGTTAGGGAATGATCACACATGTAAAATCAGAGGCATTGGGTCAATTATATTGAGGATGCATGATGGAACTGTCAGGACTTTGACAGGTGTGAGGTATGTTCCAGAACTCAAAAGAAATTTGATTTCATTAGGAATCTTAGATGCTTCAGACTATGAGTATAGATCAAAATGAGGTATACTCATTGTAGAGAAAGGGGAATGTGAAGTGATGAGAGGAATCAGAAAGGATGGATTGTACATTCTTGATGGCCATACAATGACTGGACAAAACTATGTCACTACTGGAAATGATAAGATTCATATGTGGCATGGTAGATTGGCTCATATTAGTGAGAAAGGACTACAGGAGTTAGCAAGACAAAAAGCCATTGACATCAGTTCAACAGACAAGCTTAATCAATGTGAGGATTGCATCTTTGGGAAAGCTAAGAGACTTAAGTTTGGCATTGGTGAACATACAAGCAAATCCAGACTTGATTATGTCCATTCAGATCTATGGGGACCTGCAAGAACACTATCAAAAGGTGGAGGCAGGTATTTCATTTCATTTATTGATGATTATAGTAGAAAGATATGGATATATATACTGAAAACCAAAGATGCTGCTTTCATTACTTTCAAGAACTGGTTAACTGAGGTTGAGAATACTTGCTGTAGTAAAATTAAGATACTAAGAACTGATAATGATCTTGAATATTACTCTGATGAATTCAATAAGTTCTGTAAGGATAGGGGAATCATAAGGCATAAGACAGTACCAGGAACACCACAACAAAATGGTGTGGCAGAGAGATTAAATCAGACTTTACTTGAAAGAGTAAGGTGTATATTGAGTAGTTCTGGTCTTTCTAAAGATTTTTGGGGTGAATTGGTCAGCACAGTAGTTTTTCTTATCAATAGGAGCCCATCAACACCTTTGAAATTTAAAACACCTCAAGAAGTATGGACTGGAAAAGTTGCTAACTATTCAAGACTGAAAGTAATTGGTTGTCTAGCTTATGCACACATCAAGCAAGATAAATTAGCTCCAAGAGCTATTAGATGTGTCATGATTGGATATCCTAAAGGTGTTAAAGCTTACAGATTATGGTGCATTGAAAGTAAGAAGTTTATACTAAGCAGAGATGTTACATTTAATGAGGATGTCATGCCACTGAAACCTTTAGTTCAAAATCAGAAGAATAAGGCTGAGCTTGAGGTGGAGTTTATGAAGAAGTCTCAGGAAGATCAGTCAAGAACTGAGGAAGAATCAGTTCAAAAAGGTACTGATTCACCAACAAAAGATGATCAGATTACATCTGATACTGAGGAGCTACTTAACAGTTATCAGCTAGCTAGAGATAGGCAAAGGAGGGTTATTAAAACTCCAGCAAGGTTTGCAGAAGCTGATATTGTATCCTTTGCACTGTATTCTGCAGAGGATATAGATTCATATGAACCTAGAAACTATCAGGAAGCAATGAATAGTAAGGATAATGCTAAGTGGAGTGCTGCTATGCAAGAAGAGTTGCTTTCATTAGAGAAGAATCAGACATGGAAAGTTGTTCAGAGACCAAAGCATCAGAAGTTAGTAAGTTGCAAATGGATTTACAAGAAGAAGGTCTCACCAGAAAGAGCAGATGGAATCAGGTTCAAAGCAAGACTAGTTGCTAGAGAATTCTCTCAGAGAGAGGGTGTTGATTACACTGAGATTTTTTCACCAGTTGTGAAACACTATTCCATTAGGATTTTGTTGGCTTTAGTTGCTCAGTTTAATCTGGAATTGCATCAGATGGATGTGACTACAGCATTTCTTCATGGTAATTTGGAGGAGAAAATCTATATGACAGTTCCAGATGGAGTTTCAGTTCAATCACCAACCAGTAAGGCTTGTTTACTTTTAAAATCCCTTTATGGATTGAAACAAAGTCCAAGGAGATGGTATCTCAGATTTGATGAGTATATTATCAAGTGTGGTTTTGAGAGAAGCAAGTTTGACAGTTGTGTATACATTAAACAAGACAGTGAGTGGTACACTTTCTTGTTATTGTATGTTGATGATATTTTAATTGCTTGCAAGTCTATGGAAGGTATCACAGTGGTGAAGGAGATGTTAAAGTCAGAATTTGATATGAAAGATTTGGGTGAAGCTACTGTTATATTAGGCATGGAGATCAATAGAGATAGATCAGCAGGTTCTATATTGTTGCATCAGAGTTCTTACTTAGAAAAAGTGCTCAAGTGGTATAATATGGATCAGAGTAAAGCTGTTACTACACCTGTAAAGCAAGGGATGAGTCTGTCAGCTCAGCAATCAGCTAAAACAAGTGCAGAGATATCAGAAATGGAAAAGGTTCCTTATGCTAATGCAGTTGGCAGTCTCATGTATGCCATGGTGTGTTGCAGGCCAGACTTGGCTCATGCAATGAGTTTGGTGAGCAGATTCATGGGAAATCCAGGAAGAGATCATTGGGAGGCTGTGAAGTGGATTCAGAGATACATCAGAGGCAGCTTGACAATAGGTTTGTATTTCAATAAGTTTACTTCTAACATTGAGTTTCTTGCAGGTTATGTGGATGCTGATTATGCTGCTAATTTAGACACAAGGAAGTTATTGTCAGGCTATGTATTTTGTTTGTTTGGCACAGCTGTCAGTTGGAGATCAACACATCAGTCAGTGGTAGCATTGTCTACAACTGAAGCTGAGTTTATTTCACTCACAGAGGCAGTTAAAGAAGGCTTGTGGTTACAAGGAATTTTATCTGAGTTTGGAGTAATACAAGGATCAGTACTATTGCATTGTGATAACTCTAGTGCTATACATTTGTCAAGGCATCAGGGATATCATGAGAGAACAAAGCACATAGATGTAAGGATGTATTTTGCATTGTGATAACTCTAGTGCTATACATTTGTCAAGGCATCAGGGATATCATGAGAGAACAAAGCACATAGATGTAAGGATGTATTTTGTTAGAGATTTGGTGGAAGATGGAAAAGTTGCTGTCAAGAAGATTGAAACAGCCAAGAATCCAGCTGATTTTCTTACTAAGGCCTTGCCTAGTTCAAAATTTGAACTATGTAAGAGTCTTATTAATGTGTGCTGAGTATATCAGTGAAGAGTTTAGCTGCTCTCACAAAAGCAGTGTTCAAGTTTGCTGTCTTGACAAAACAGTGAAATAAGGGATGAGATTGGTAATGCTTTAGTATGAAGTTTTAGGTGGAGATTTGAGATGGAAAACTTCATTCCTTGTGCTTGATCAACATTAAGGAGTGTTAAGTGGATGATTAACTCATGCTCAGTGGTGTTGTAAGTTGAATAAACGGTTACAGCAGCAAGAACGTTGGGAAGTCTGCTCAAATAAGCTGAAATGAGCTCATGTGCACAGGTGGGGACCAGGGTACTTTGTGGCGGTTATACACGTGTCATATGCGCGTGGAATGGAAGGTTCTACACATGGATGTGTAGCTTGTCACGCAGGGTGTGTGATGGAGTCAGTTACAAACTGAAAGATTCGATCTAACTGATTGATAATCCAGCTGAAAAGTAGTTACACGAAGTGGTCCTGTAACTTTGCTAATATTGCATGGTGTATATAAATGCTGAAATCCATGCATGTGTTGGTTGTAATTCATTCATACTTGTTCAAGCAATAAAGATCTCTCCCTAGAGTGGATGTAGGCTTGGTTGATAAGCCGAACCACTATACATCTGGTGTTATTTTACAGATTCAAACACACACACACATACTTCCAATTTTACTTTGTTTTTGATTCTTCTTCAATCATTGTTAGTTGATTGCTAAGTGTTTAGAGGAGTGTGAAGATTGTTGATATAGATCATCATCTTCAACAGAAGTAGTACACAATCAACACTCCAAGAAAAATCAAATAAAAAATCAATTTTACACCACTAGACAAACTAGCATACTTACATTACATGTATATCCTTGGATACAACAAAAAAGATGAGATATTCAGCTGTTACAAATTAACAATGATAAAATGGGTTCCTGATCCTTACGATAAAAACATGTAAAAAGAATCAAACAATTCCGGGGTTGTGGTAGCAATGAAATGACTAATTGAGTGAGGGTTAATGTTTATTTATTTTTTTTTATTTAAAGATATTAATTTTTATACTGAATGTATTACATTTGGCCCAAAAGTATTGAGTACCTCTGAATTGAGTCACATTTGATAGCACGGGCCTCGGCAATATATAAATGCTAATACGTACGCGTCATTCGTGAATGTATTTTAATTATCATAAATATATAACTTTTCAAAACTAACTACATTTTAGTTACAAATTATAAATATTTTAATCGACCAATTTTTGAAATAGAAAAAAAAAAGGCGCAAGAGGAACTTTTTCTTCTTTTATTAATTTTTCATTTGTTTTTTAAATTTTCTTATAAATTGTTAAATATTTTGATTAAAAAATTACTTCAATACACTCTAATCGATAAGGATGAGAATTTTATAAAAAAGAGACTCTTGAGATTGATTATTTGTGAGACGGGTGTGAAACGAGTTGATCAATCACTAAAGTATGTTTATTATATAGATAAAGTATGTTTACTTTTAGTTAAAGTATGTTAATAATAAATCATATTGTAACACAGTAAAATCACATTTTAATACATAATACAACATAGTTTAGAAAACATACTTTAACAACCATTAAACATATTTTATCTATATAATAGACATACTACTTTAGTGATGGGTTGACTCGTTTCACACTCGTCTCACAAATAATCAGTTTCACAAGAAACTTTGTCTATAAATAAACCTAAAATTTCCAATTTCAGAATTTATAACCACTCATTTTAGACACAAGAATGTGTTCTTTTAAATTTTATCAATTATACATACATTGTATTTGAATTAAGAATTTACAAATTCATCTTTAAAAGTGATGTGCATCAAGCGTGCGCGCCCAGAGAAAAATATCACATAATCACATTAGTCTCTTAATAAATTCCAATTTTAGTTTTTTTTTATTTGCGATTCTCAATTTTAATCAATTTTGTACGATTGTGGTCCTTTTGATCTTTTTATTTTTGTCCTTTTTTTCAAAATTTATTTCTTTTTTGCTCACTTTTGTCCAAATTTTAAATTAAAATTAGACAAATTAGAAAATTAAGGTTAAATTTGAACGAAAAAAAAAGACTAAATTTTAACAAGAAATGACCAAATCGAATAAAAAAAGACAAACATCGAGAATTACGAATAAAGAAGTTCACTAAAATTGAAATTAACCTTAAAAAAACGAAGTGTGATAATTTTTTTCACATGTATGCCCCCTGAATTGAATCAATTTGATAAGTAATTTAAATATGAGTTATCCTCTGATAAATTAGGTTTACATTACAAATTCTTGTAAATTCTGTTTTTCTATTTAATTTAAAATCCCTAACAATATATAGGGTATAATAGAATGGGAAGTGGAGGACTTAGGATGAGAAAAGAATTCGAGTTTATATGAGTGTTTATATATATATATATATATATATATATATATATATATATATATATATATGGGCACGATGAATAGGTGAATAGATTACAGAACAAGCATTAAATTCTAAAAACAAATATCAAATATTAAAAAAAATATATACCATGCGTGGCTAGACCACTTATATTATATATATGGAAAACTTTTTCATTGCCTCACCGACCAAAAACGTGCAAGCTAGCAACAACTCTAGTTGACGTATATCACAATAATTCTAGAAAGATTAATCTATCGCATATATAGTTATGGAATTTTATTACTCTTCCCTCTCGCATATAATTATGGAATTTTAGAAAGAAATTTCACATTTTTATTGAGATTGAAAAATATTTTTCACAAGAACATTATTTTAAAGAGTAACTTTTCATATATTTAAAAAAAAATTTTGGAATTACTTTACAATTGGGATCACACAAGACAAACTCACATCGTAATATTATTTAGAAAAATCATCACATTTGGTTCAATAAGTAGGCTAAAATCTGCATTTAATACTTTAACCATTGCAATTATCTACTATAATTTAGTTTAATAAAGATATTATTATAATTTTAATTAAAAAGGTGGATTGAAATATCAACTGTATTAATATACATACATAAATTTGAGTCAAATTGGAGTGCATTAGATGCACCGATGCAACTAGATAGTTTAAGCTATTAGATCATATATTTATATTTAATCATAACCACTAAATAAAATAAAGAAATTAAAAATAAAAAGAATATCCACCCACATCTTACCCCATTTACCCTATAAATTCTCAGGTGATAGGTGCAACCACAAATAACCCACAAAAATTTATTGGTTGAGTGTAAAGAATATGCCGATTTTGTAATATTATGATATTTTGAGAGTTAAATTAACATGGTGTGAGAAATTATCATACAATTGGTGTGGTAAATATGTTAAATTCAAATTGATACTTTAACCATAGCAAATTCTCAATTTATATCATTTTATTCCTTGAAAAGGGGAGAACAACGCTGGAGTAAGAAAGAGTAGTAAGATGAAGGACAAGAGTAAGAAGTTAACAAGACATGAACATGATGAGAAGACAAAGACATATATATCCACGGTGTGAATATTGGAGAGTTTTTAAGTCAGTCAGAGACAGGAGCCGCAATTTTTCTGGCATTTTGCTACATCATCTCCGCAAGATTTCATACAGGAAGGGACGTTCTCTGTACGCAGTTGAGAACAGTTGATGGCGCATGAACCGGAGGCGATGCCGCACGAGGCGCAGCAACTAACGGCTGCATCAGCCACAGCTGCAACTTGAAACACCACCAAAAAACTATCACCAAACCCTTCATTTCCATCCTTAAACAAACCCTTTTTCCCCCCAAACACTAATAATGCACTATACCCTCATACCTATCCCTTAATATACACCCCCATTCATCTCACCTTACCCTACATTTCATTTCTTTATTATCATACTATGGATCCATCTACTAATAAACTACTGCCAACGACCAACGCATGCATATATCTATATAATATAATACTACTCTCTCTGTCACTTAACTGCATCGATAATGTAGATACGTAGTTTAAGAAAATTTATTTTTTTTTTAATTTTATTGACATTTTAGGGGTATTGTAATATTTGTAGATAATAAAAATATATAAAATGTAATATGTGTGTTAGACGTGAGTAAGTATTTTTTAAATTAAGATAACCTTTGAGGTTATTAATTAACTTATGTGATGTTTTATTTTTTGAGTGGTGAAGATGGATGCGGAATGGATGAAAATGGAAAATGTAAAAATATAATTATACTATAAGGGTGAAATTATAATTATACCCTTAGAATTAACTCTGAACCCTAGGGATAAAATATACTCCCTCCGTCCCGGCGTAAGAGGGGCTTTTATTTTTTGCACGTAGATTAAGGAGTATTATTATTTAATGTGTAGTGGGTAGTTGTATTAGTGCGAATGAGGGCCCCATATTTTAATTATATTAGAGGGAGTGTATGTGTCCCATGTGTGTAAAATATGAAAGGGGATCCTTTGGGTGGGACGATCAAAATGGAAAAAAGACCCTCTTTGAATGGGACGGAGGGAATACTCTATACAAGGATAAAATTACAATTATACCCTAAACCTTAATTTCTAGGGGGTGAAATATGTCCTAAACCACAATTGTGAAATTATAATTATACCCTAACAATTAACACTAAACCCTATAAATAAATAATAAATAAATTATAGAAGTAAAATATACTCTAAATCCTTAAAATAAAGTATATCATAAATCACAAAGATGAAATTATAATTATACTATTAAAATTAAATAAATACAAGAAACAGAAAAAAATGAAAAAAAAAAAACAAAAACAAAAAACAAATGAGGTAATTGCGAAAATTATAGTCTACCAAATTATTGATAGAACCAGTTTCACAAAAGTTATAGTCTACTCCCTCCGTCCCACAGCAAGGGTTTCTTTTTTCCATTTTAGTCGTCCCACCGAAAGGGTCCTCTTTTCTTTTTTACACACATGGGACTCACTCATCCCCTCTAAGACAATAAAAACATGAGGCCCATACTCCCACTAATACAACTACCCACTACACATTAAATAATAATACTCCTTAATCCACGTGCCAAAAAACAAAAACTACCATTGCCGTGGGACGGAGGGAGTATATAGAATTGTACATAGTATACACACAATTGGATTAAATATTACACTACTTCAATTATACTCCAATATACAATATTGTTCATTTTAGGCGAGGGCGAATTTTTAATTAGTTTAAGACAAGTACATTATTATTCTAGCAGTGATTTTTGGATCTGAAGGGATTGCATTGCCTCGCCCACCAAAAACGTGCAAGCAACATGTATAGTTGACTAATTATATATAAGTATAACTTATTAGTTTTAAAAAGATTCTTTTGCTTATTATGGAAATTTGTTACTGTACTCGTTCCATTGGAAATTAATAGCTCATTCTTTTTTACGAACACTTATATGTATTCTATGCTCCCTTCTAATTCTATATATGCATGGCTAAGTTACTGTTTAAATTAGGGATCACTTTACAAGGGTTTATAGACTAACTCTTCTTTTTAAATATAATGAGTAACAGTGGGCAATTAGATTTTTTTAATTATTTATTGCCCACAATTTAAGGGCAAGTGTAAAAATACATGGAAAAGTCTTTGACTCGATATTAATTTTTGAAAAAGGCATTATTGAGTCAAATTTTTACTTGACTCGATGTACAAATACTTTGATTCTATTATATATAAAAAATTACAATCGAGTCAAAGTATATGTATCGAGTCAAGTAAAAAACTTAACTCGATAATGACTTTTTCAAAAATTAATATTAAGTCAAGGATTCTTCGCTCTAGAATATATTAATTTATAGAGATTTTACTTTATATTGAGTGTGACATGTATGCTGCGACAGCCGACAAGTAATTCGCATATTCATAGTTGAATTGACCTTCTAAACTTAATTAATGCATGATTAATTAATTAATTTTGTATGTTATTTTTCTAGCAAAGATTTTTGGATCTGAAGGGATTGCATTGCCTCACCCACCAAAAACGTGCTGGCAATTACATGTATAGTTGACTAGTACTATAACTTATTAATTTAAAAAAAAAAACGATTTGGATACGTGCTGGCAATTACATGTATAGTTGACCAGTACTATAACTTATTACTCCCTCCGTCTCATCTTTATTGTTATTTTTACTGTACCTTTTGTGAGAGCTTTTTGCAGTCAAAAATAGCAATAAAGATGGGACGGAGGGAGTAATTTTTAAAAAAACGATTTGAATTCTCTATGTTATTTCGGTACATCATTTCTGTGTTATAAGTTGGATGAAAGGAAAGCTCAAATTCTAGGAGCAATGTTGGATTTTTTAATAACCTCTCATATATGTGTTAATTATATAATGTGTAACACAACAATTGAGAAAATTATGTGTTAATTATATAATGTGTAACACAACAATTGAGAAAATTAAGTGGTGTAAAAGACTCTTTCGCGTATTATGAAAATTTGTTACTGTAGTCGTTGTTCCAGTAGAAATTAATAGCCCATTCTTTTTTCTATAAAGATCAAGAAGAAATATTTATTTTTATTTAAATTGCTATACTTAGATAACAGCCTCTGTATCATAGTACTATATTAATACTTCAATATATTTTCAAGGATTTTTTTGTTAGTTAAAAACTAGTATAACCGTACAAGTTATAAATAATTAAGCTCATTTTATTCGGGCCGGGTTAAATTCATTAAACGTCACACAATTATTGAAGATTTTGATTTTTCGTCCCAAAGTAGTTAAAATTTTTAAATCAGAAATGGTCTTTTTTGGGATGGTTTTAAAAATTTTCAGAAGTTATGAGACAATTTTAATCAGAAAATGTCCCATTAAATTTTGGAAGCTTTCAAAAATTTGGGACGATTTTGAAAAAAATTCAGGAGTTATGAGACGAAATCTAAAATTTTGAGATAGCTATGAGATTAAATCGAAAATTTTAATTAATTTGGGACAAAAATCGAATTTGGCAAAAGATATGCGACTGAAAGTGCATTTAACTCTTTTATGTAGGAGTTAAAAGGTTGGAGGGATATGTATAGGTTTGTGGACGGGTGTAGGGATTGATGAGTTGGATGAATAAAGGGTGATAGAAGGAGTTTTGAAGGAAAGAACAAGGTTTGGAATAAAACACACTTTATTAAATTTTGGTTGGGTACAACTTGTAAATGATACACCACCACTTATTTATACTGCACAATGGTATAATCTCTAATGTTCTAGATAATTCTACACTAGTTTCTTCCTAATAAATCTAGATAATTCTTCAATTTGATCACATGCCATTATTCTAGATCATTATATTACTACATTGATCTAGATTATTCTTTAACCTATCCATGAGCCCAAATGTAGAAGCTTCTAGTTTTACCAACATCTCCACTAATCTAGATGATTCTTATAATCTCAATCATTTTAGAATTATCATGAAGTCTTCCACAAAATTAAGTTTAATATCCAACATTTTAGTCGGTAAGTATCTAATTAATGTACTCCCTCCGTCCGATTCAATGAGTCTTATTTGCTTTTTGCACGTAAATTAAGGAGTATTATTATTTAATGTGTAGTGGATAGTTGTATTGGTGGGTGTATGAGATCCATATTTTAATTGTATTAGTGGGTGTGTGTGGGTCCATGTGTATAAAAAAAAAGGAAATGAAACTTTTTAGGGCGGATATTTAAAATGAAAAAAATGACTTTTTCAAGTGGACGGAGAAAATATTAAATATGAGGAAATGATTTCATATTATGAAAATAATTAAAAAAGAAAACTACTTATAATAGACTGTAGTCCGTACTCATAATCTTTTATAATAAAAATTAGGCTAATACTAATGTGCATTTGGGTTCACCTCACCCACTTTTAGATAGTATACAATTATGAATAAAAACATACTCCATACGATTATGAATAAAAATATATATAATTTGTTTTTTAGTTTTTTTAATGAAAAATTTAATGTAAAAAAATATACAACTATTAAATAATATGTATACACTATTGAATAAATAGTTATACAATTATTAAGAAACATGTATACAAAATAGAATAACATATATACAAAATAGAATAAAAAGTTATACACATATGTATGCACCTTTCACCTGAGTGCGCCGAATATCAACTCTAAAAATTAGCATATAGTATGTAACAAAAAATTGCACTTTTGTCCCATGTAAAATGTCTCATTTCATTTTTGGTCATTTTCATTACATTTTTTGTCTTATTACTTTATTTTTTAAATTTCATCCATGAAGTTAACAGCAAAATTGATTTGACCATTAAATATAATTTTTCTATATATATATATATATATATATATATATATATGACACGACCCATCTTACATAACTTATAATTCAAATACTAATTAACATAAACATCATCAGTATAAAAACTGCATATATTTTTTTTCTCAAATAATATATTTAAAACCAAAATCATCACACCAGTTCAATACGTAACTGGTTTCTGAAATCATCTCAATCCATCCAAACTTATCACAATACTTATTATATTACGTAACAAAACATCAGCGGAAACAAAATAAACCCACGGCCTAGCCCAACAGGTCGTCATCTATGTACATCCGCTCAAAACCCTGAAGGAGCTCCACAACTTGCACAAAAACCACATACTCAATCATCATCAGGCTCACCTACAATGCATAAACTAGTGAGACAAAAATCTCAGTAAGTAGAAATCATGCATGACAGCGCATGAAAATGCATTTATTTTTCTATCGCCTATTTCCTAGTCTTTTTAATTGGTCTCTTTTATTTTGAAAATTATTCCCGTTGCGGGATCCCCACGACACACTTATGATATGCACCCCAAATGAGCTCAATAGACACACTTAGTATTGGATCGATTCTGATCCCTGAAAATAGTGTCGAGAATAATTTTTTCGAACCCTGGCAGATTGTTGGGGACGATTTTTCCGAACCTCAAATAAAGTACTGAGAACGATTTTTCCGAACCCAGAATAAAGTGTCGAGAATGATTTTTCCGAACCCTGACAGAGATGCATATATAGTGGCCATACACACCATTAGTATCTTATTAATTTTGGGGAAAACACTTTTCATGTTTATCATAGTATGCAACCAGGACAATTAAATATGCATCAATACCATTTACGACATCAATATCAACATTTAATCACAAATAAAGCAACAACTTAACTTCAATTCACACAAATCCACTTCTAGAATAACAACTTCACCTTGGAGCACACGGATCCCTTTTTAGAATAACAACCTCATCTCGAATCACACAGATCTTATAAATAATATCTTCTCAGATCATACAGATCTATATTCAACAGTTTCGATCACACAGATCTATATAGGACAATAATATTATCTCAAATCACATAAATCCACAACTCGTATCACAAATTAATCCCAAATAATTCATAACGTAATTAAACTAATCATAAATAATTCATAATATAATTATCACATATTAATCACAAATAATTCACAACAACATGTTTATGCATTGTAGTTGGACTTCTACTTACCTGGACTCCAACAATAATATCATTACAGACCTCGTGAAGAACCGTAACTATCTATCTCCCGTTCCGATATGCACGCACCTCTTTCCCCCTTCTTCTTCTTCTCTCTCTCCCCTTTCCTTTCTCTCTCTTTCTTCTCTTTTTTTTTTATTTTTTTTATTTATGTCGCTCATGGCTTCAGTGAATTTGAGGTTAATAACCTCACTCATATATATAGTAGATAAAGGTGGTGGTAAGTCGGCTATGACCACTCAACTCATCTAATTAATGTTTTTTTTAAATGTTCTTGAACTAGAAATAGCCACGTATACTTGGTTTAGATCCAAAGTTACAACACTTGGTGTATCTAATTTCTTTACTGCTACTAAACTACTTAGTTACTAAGATATATTATATATTCTTATTATTATTATTATCCATTATGAATATATGTGCAATATTTAATAACTAAGATATGATACATTTACAAATTAATACATATCGTGTACATTTTTCTTATCACAATTTTTATTACGAGGACACGAGTGATACTTAATAATTAAGAAATATATATATATATAAAATAATTTAATTATATATATATCCAAATTATTGCATGTAAATATTTATACACACATATATTTACATATTGTCACTATTTTTATCATGAATGTCTCAAATAAAATATAAAAATAAATAAAATGTAGAAAACTAAGTGCTCATTTATAAGGTCAGTTCTCAATTAATTGTTAAAAGTTGATTATTTTCACAAGATATTCTAGATCTCCAAATATAATTGACGTACCAAAATATGGGGTATAATTACTTGTGGTTCGTTATTTAGTCGTATTTAATTTATTTATGTCTCATTTAAATTGGCAAAAGCTCCTGTGCGCCCGGGGACATGGAAAGATGCTCCGTGTCCCCATGTGAACACAACTCTCCCCTCCAATCCTATTTAAACCTATGTATTGCTAGGGGTTTAAATTGTAAAGGGGCATGAAAATTGTAAAGGCGCACGGAATGTGTTCCGTGCGCCCGGGTGCACAAGAGCCTCACTCTTTAAATTTTCACCAATTTTACCGTTGATATTCATGTACTATTTTTTTCTCTGGGCTTAATCTTTATTTTTAGGATTGTAATTTGCTCAATGTAATTCATTCATGTACTAAAACGCTAAACCATATCATATTAATTTCTAGGCTGCAATTGTCTTTCGAGCATAACTAAAAAGATTGTACGTACAATCGATTGCACGCTATACATACTCAATTAACATATAGATTTAGAGAGTGATATATATACTTGATGCTCAATTGTTTTTTGAATTAACGATATTAATTCATCAGAAGGATTATTAAACTGAAAGAAGTGCATAGTGAGAATTAGGTTATAAGTTATAGAAGAAATTAATTAGGATAGATTAAATAAATAGATGGGGAAATCAAAGAAATACAAGACACTCACATTTATTATCAATTTACTTGAGAAGGAACATAGAACAACGTCGATTGATCACGACAATGAGAGGAACATATAGAACAAGGAGCACCACATAAAGGAGGACAACAATAAGATAGAACGTTATAATATTATAGTAGAGCACAAGTGTGAGTGTGAGTGGAAATAGCAAATTTGCATATCATCCAACACTGGAGAGGTGTTAGATGCATGTATTGACGCATCCTTGAAAGGCCGTGTCGCAAGCAGTGATGCAGCCAAACAGACTGTTTTGAGATTGCGTGGGATCACAGTTATTAATGCATGCAGTTAAAATAGACTGGCAAGAACTCACACATGAGCCCTGTGCACCAGCCACAGCATATACCACCACCAAAGCTAACACAATCATCAACAAACCCAACTTCATCCTTACTAATTTCCTTTCTCTCTCTCCACACTTTTGTTTTCTCTATGCCCTGCCCACTTCTATCTCTTTATATACAACTCAATCCTTCTCGCCTTACATTAATCTAATATTTTCTTTATAAAAACATACCATTTTTTATTAAAATATTATATCAATTCTTTTCCATCTCACCACATGATTTAGTTTCGTAACAATTAATCTCTCATTGTATTTTAAAATAACTTAGTACTATCCATATTATAACCGTCCAGTATCATTTACTCCAAAATAGTTATGACATTTATTTTCGTCTCAACCCTTTTAGTTTTGCTCCGACTTCATCACAAAACAATAACATTCTACTAATTTCGTTTCATAATTTTGTAAGAGCAGTCTCATCTCATGAAATTATAATAGAATAATTGAACATTTTTAAGTAAAAATTGACAATTTTTGTAATAATTTAAAAGCTATGAAACTGTTTTTTGAAGAAATTAAATTTCTTGGAATTGTTTTGAATAAAGTAAATCTGTATGTGATGATTTTGATTTTAAATTCCATATAGGTACACTTGTACATAGAAAACTAATTTGCCAAGAATATAATATAACTCCACGATTTGCTCAAGATTTGTACATAATTGTATATTTAATTACTAGTGTTACGCATGTATATATATATATATATTCAGCTAACATCATGAAATACTTTTTTTGGTATATTGAATTTCGGAATTCTTTTAAAATTAAGTGATGTATTTCAAATGTTGACTTTCTCTAATGGACCCGGAGTATAATATGTTTAGTAAATTAGCTGTTTCAATCCACATTTTAAGCTTACACATCCAGGGTTTAGATTGGGTGCAGTAGAATTCATGCTATATTAGGAATCCAACAACTCGATTTTTTTTCCCTTAACTCGATTAATATTCATCTACTGGTATATGTATCTCTTCTATTAATCTTATAAGTTTTTATTTTATAATTCTATATTAATCCTTATTTGAATAACTTTTTAAACACAAAACTTTTATGCAATATCATTATATCAAATTTATTGAAACTGCAAGGCACATCAACTTTTCATCAAGTCCTTCATATTAGTGAATTTCATAAGCGACGTAGTCCATGTAACCAAGTGGGCTAGCCCACTTGGCCACCGGGCTCCTCACCAAGGTGAGTGACCCGGGTTCATTCCCCTTGGGAACGAATAGGAGAGGAGTAATAAGGAGGCATGGAAAGTGTATGGGTGTTTAGTGAACTAACTATACTAACAACTAACTTTGTCCGATAAAAAAAAAAAAGCGACGTCGTTCATGTTCAATTAATTTTTTATTTTTTTTATTTTTTTTGCATTAATGATCAATATACCGACGGATCGATTATAACATCGTTCACAATTGATACAAAATAAAAGAAATCAATTGAAAAGGCATACGAAACAAGTTTATATGTTATTGAAGAGGGGTATGAAGGTAGTAGGGAGGATGGAGTGGGGTGAGAGGCGGTCGAGGCCCTCAAGGGCGGCGGTGGCGGAGATCTAGATCTTGAAGTGGTTGGTGGCTGAGATCTTGATTTTTGCCCCTTCATATGAATTTTTTTTTTACTCCAAAAACAAATTTTAATTTGTTATATTCATTGTAATTTAAAAATATAATTTCAGATTTTACTTTTTTTTGTTTAGTAGATGATGTGGAATATTAGAAAAAATACAAAGTTTTAGGTAGGATATGATGTGGCAGATTTATTGGCCCTATTTCATCCTCTCATGCCATGTAGGATATACCCGCCAAAAAGCCCCAAATTTAACCCTCGCGTCTTTCCGGGAAATTAGCATTTTCAGGAGTAATTTGGCTTAAAATTGGACATAATCGGGACATAATTAGCATTATAAAGACACGTATTTCATTTACCTTATTTGTCGTCGAATTTTACGTTTTGATATTATAGTTTGATGCTACTCTTTAATCTATAATAGTCTTTTTACCTTATTAGTATATTCCTACATCACTGTATAGAAAACTAAGTGCTCATTTATAAGGCAAGTTTTCAATTTGTTAAAAGTTGATGATTTGCAAATGATATTCTAGATTAAATGTAATTAACATACCAATGTATGGAGGTATAATTGGTTATACATACTTGTGGTTAGTTGTTTAACCGGTACAGTTAATTTATGTCTTGTTTAATTTTTCACCCCAATTCATGAAATTTTATTGCTCATGTTCATGTACTCTCAGGCTTAATCTAATTTTACGTACAATTGTCTTTACGGGCATAATTAAAAAGATTGTACGTACAATCGCTTGCACGCAATACATCGTATTAATGCGGGCAGTTAAAATAGCCTGGCATGAATTCAGACACACACACTTGCAACATAAAACACTATCGCCAAACCTAACACAATCTTCATCCTTGCTAATTTAATTTCCACTCTCTCCACTCTTTAATTTTCTTTCATTATGGATCCAGTAATAATATAATTATAAACTGCCAGAAAGGATGGAATAGGAGATGGGAAAATAGAATAAGTGATCCCATCTGAGGTACACAGCTTGTACATAGAAAACTAATTTGACAAGAATATAATATAACTCCACGATTCGCTCAAGGTATATGTAATAATTGCATATTTAATTACTTAGTCATGTTACACAAGTATATTCAGCTAACATCATGGAATTATTTTTTTGAATTTCGGAATTCTTTTAAAATTAAGTGATGTATTTCAAATGCTGACTTTCTCTAATGGGAGTATAATATGTTGAGTAAATTAGCTGTTTTCAATCAACGTTTTAGGCACACACATCTAGGGTTTAGATTGGGTGCGGTAGAATTCATGTTATTATTATTATTATTATTATTTTCAATATTCATCGACTCGTATATGTATCTCTTCTATTAATCTTAATTTTTTATTAATAATCCTTATCTGAATAACTTTTTAAACACAAAACTTTTATGCAATATATCATTATAGCAAATTTATTGAAACTGCAAGCCACATCAATTTTCCATCAAGGACTAATTCATAAACGTCCATGTTTAATTATATATAAATATAATAATATTTTATTTTATTTTAAAATAAAAAATTGCATTGATCAATATATCGATTGATCAGTTAAAATGTCATTCACAATTGATAAAGGAAGTGCTAAACCAAAATAAAAGGAATCAATTGAAAGGTATAAAAAGCATACTTGTCACTGAATTGGACTATTGGCCAACCCAACAAGGAAATACGTTCGAATTTAAAACTCAATGAGATGATAACTACAATAATACCACAAAAATAGGATATATCCGGGCTTGGCTTTGTAAGGACTCTAAATAAGTTTTATTTAATAATATTGAATGATTTGTATTAAGAAATTTATATGTGAAATACTTTATGAGACAATAAAAAAGAAATTCTTGTGAAATTCTTCGAGGACGGAGGGAGATGACGGAAAAACTTGTATTTCTTGTGAGAAGTAATGGCGATGCCCTTTGACCACTGTTTGGTTTCTTCCATGAGTAGCAGATTGAAATTTCAAAAATTATTTTATGCACCTACAAGGCGATGATCTCAAAAATAATTTTATACCTATATAATTATTTCTCCATAATACCATTTTTCGAGATTAAATCCAATTAATTCTCCATAAGCAGCATATAATATATTTTACAATTCAGATTTGCGCTGTTTTTATAAACACAAGTATTTCATTTACCCTATTTTTCGTCAAAGTTTAAGTTTTGTTATTATAGTTTGATGCACGTCTTTATACTTTTATTGTGTTTTTACCTTATTAATTAATATATTCCTACATCACTTTATAGAAAACTAAGTGCTCATTTATAAGGTCAGTTCTCAATTTGTTAAAAGTTGATAATTTGCCCAAGATATGTGAGATGACGGAAAAACTTGTATTTCTTGTGAGAAGTGGTGGCCATGCCGGTTGACCACTGTTTGATTTCTTCCTTTTGATGAATAGTAGATTGAAATCTCAAAAATAATTTTATGCGTACAAGGCAATGATCTCAAAAATTGTCAATTTTATTTGATTTTTTTATATTTTTTTTAGAGTTAACGCATTGATCAAAGACCAAAATTGTACTTTTTTGGACAAAAAAAAAAGGTTAAACGATTAAAATTGAAATGGGATTTTTCATACCAAAAGTGCAATTTTTCCCCGAGAGTTAGGTTATAAGTTGTAGAAGAAAATAGGAGAGATTAAATAGATGGGAGATCAAAGAAATACAACACACTCACATTTATTTCAAAAGGGACATAGAACCACAACGATGAGGTTGTGCATTGAACAGCACAGCTTATGCTACACCATAAGTGTGTGTGTGAGTGGAAATAGCAAATTTCCATATGATCCATTTCGGAAGCATTGTTTGAAGCATGTTTGAAAGGCCTTATCGCAATCATCGATGCAGCCATGCAGAGGTTGCTTGGGATCACAGTTATTAATACACGTAGTTAAATTATGTTCACAAGAACTCACACATGAGCCCTGTGCACCAACCACAGCATATACCACCACCAAAGCTAACACAATCTTCAACAAACCCAACTTCATCCTTAATTTCCTCTCTACACCCTTCAATTTTCTCTATGCACACATCCCCTTCTATCTCTTTATATACATATATATACACCTCCATCATTCTCACCTTAGATTAATCTAATATTTTCTTTATGGACTATTATAATTATAAACTGCCACCAACCAATGGCTTCGTCCCTGCTGGTGCCAAGGGGGCATTGGGCCCCCCTGAAATATTGTTATTAATATATATATAGGTAGAAATAATAATCATTAGTAATGTCTGGTCCAATGGTGTTGATTGTATGCAAAGATAAAAATAACATATGCAAGGTATTTATGCATCCTAGTATAGTATGTTCATTCATATTTCACACAAAAAACTGAACCAAGGTGGAAGCAGAGAAAGGATATATAGTGAGGATATGAGATGATGGAAAACCTTGTTTTTCTTGTGTTGACTCCATCATAAGCAGACTGCACAACCTGTAATGAGATTCAAATCAGAGATTGAGCAGATTGAGAATCAAGAACAAGCATTGTTTTAGGTTAAATGAATCGAGCACCTATGCATTAATAATAAAATCTGTAGTTTGATGCCTTGACAATAAAGTCATCCTTTTCTTGCTCCAACTGAAAGCATTCCATTATTGAGCCTAATACGGTTCATTCGTGTCCCTTTTCTTTAAAAGAAGGTGGTCGACTTCTATTACTAGCAAGTGTCCCAGGAGAACTCCTTCTGCCCTGGACGCTCTCGCTGAGACGACTCCATGGCCATCAAATGAATAAGTGCATCCCTCTACAATCTTTACCAATAATCCCTGCAAGAACATGAACCGTTCTTGAAATGGTGGAAACGAGTAGCATCTCTAACAACAATCTCTCTATTCACCAATTTAGATATATGTTTGATGGCAGAATGACAGTCGTTACAAACTCTAAGGTTCTTCATGATTGTTATGGTACTGTTTTCTGGAGTATTCATCAATGCAAAAGCAATTGCAAGTTTTTCACTGTGATGCTTCAGAATTTGCTCTTTCAGTTCTTCATCAAGATCATGCAACACTGAAACAGTGTCTGGGACAAATCCAATCTTTTTAATCTCCTCCCAGATTTTGGACACCTTCCTATAGATTGCATCTGTTTGTGGATGGAATGCTTCATCTGCACCAAAGACATGAACTTCATTCTTTATTTGCAACCAACTGATTCCTTGTTCTTTCTTCACCTGTCTCTCTTTCATCAATTTTCTAACTTTGGCTGCTTCCTCCCATTTTCCACAAGCTGAGTAGACGTTTGCAAGAGCTGAGTATGCCCCACTGTTGTCTGGTTCGATTGAAAGCAAGTTCTTTGCTGCAATGGCTGCAAGCTCCACATTCTTGTGAACTTTACAAGAAGCTAAAAGCGAACCCCAAGCTATAACGTCTGGTTCAATATCCATGCTCTCAATAAAATCATGGGCTTCCTGTAACAATCCGGCACGTCCCAACAGATCAATCATGCATGCACAGTGGCTCAATCTTGGCTCGACTGCATGGACATCTTTCATTTTTCTAAAGTAGCTACGACCTTCTTCAACCAATCCCATGTGTACACAAGCTGAGAGAACACCAACATAAGTTACATGGTCTGGCTTCATATCTAATGACAGCATGTCCTCAAACAATTGTAATGCCTCCTCTCCAAATCCATGTTGTGCTAAACCGATGATCATGGAAGTCCATGATATTGAATCTCTTCTTTGTTTAATTAGATCGAACGCTTTCCATGCACAACTGATATTACCAGCCTTTGCATACATGTTAATCAAAGCGTTGCTCACGGAAACAGACAATGCTTCACCCAACTTCAATGCAGTTGCATGGATTTGTTTGCCATGATTCAGGGAAGCCAAACTTGAACTGACGCTTAACACTGCTGCAAACGTGTAATTGTTAGGCATTGGGCCTTCTTTTAACATCAGTTTGAAGAGCTCCATTGCATCATTATTGTATCCATTCTGTGTATATCCAACAATCATAGCCGTCCATGCTACCACATCACGCTCACCCAAAGAATGAAAAATCTGCCTGGCTGAACTCATGTCTCCAAGCTTGATATACCCATCTAGTAAACTTGTAAGAGCTATAACATTGAGAGTTGATACCCCACACATCTGCAGCACTTGTTTAGCTATTTCAACCCCACCACACTTTGAATACATATAGATTAAAGCGTTCATCACAACAGCTTCTGGAGTATCAAACTGAGTTCTAATAATATAAGCATGGATTTGCTTTCCAACTTCTAATTCGTCAAGATTTGCACAGGACGACAATACACTCGACAGAGTGTATTTATCAGGTTTTATACCAGTCTCCCTCAGCATTTCTGAGAAAAAATTCAGAGCTTTGGCATCCAAACCACACTGATTATAGCCTGCAATCACTGAATTCCAAGATATAACATCCCGTTCTTCCATTTTTTCGAATTGAGCCAATGCATGTTCTACCTCACCCCTCTGCATATACTGTGCTATAATCCCATTCCAAGTTGAAACATTCTTCAACTTAATCCTTTCAAACACAGTCACTGCAGTCCCAACATCCCCCAACTTTGAATAGAAATTCATTAACGAATTTGCAATAGATACTACACCAGAGAACCCAAGTTTAACAACAAAAGAATGAACTTTCTTCCCCACATCCAACGCCTCAATCGCTGCACAAGAAGCAAAGACGTTAGTAAATGTATACTCATTAGGCACAACTTTACACTTCATCATCTCCAAAAACATCCAAAGAGCAGAATCAAAACGGCCCTTTTGATTGTACCCCACGATCAATGCGGTCCAGGAAACAGAATCAGGTTCTGGCAATTCATTGAAGATGCAGAGGGCTTCCCGTGTCTTCCCCTGCTTCGCATAAGCGGACAACAGCGTGTTATATGTAGACACGTTCTTCACGGGCATTTCAACAAACACTTTATGGGCATCTGAAATAAAACCCAAATTAGCATACGCATTCATTACATTGTTCATCAAGAACACTCCAAGGTGGAGCCCGGACTTGATTATGCGGCCGTGAATTGGCTTTACTGCAATAGGGCGCTTCGTTTTGATGCTTGTTTGCAGTAAGGATGCGTATGAATCCACCTCAAACATACTCTCTGTTGAGTTTGTCCGAAGTTTCCAATTAGGTTACTGAATCTTGTTTATTACTTACTGTACTTTTCTGGGTGTAAATAAAAATAAATAATAAATTAGTAAATAAATATAAAGGGAAATTTGGCATCTGCATTCTGGGTTATCGAGTCTCCCCCACCCAGTTTAAATAAGTTGCATTTCAGAAATTTTCTTATTAGGTAAATAGGAGTATAGGATATTGAGCAAATTTAAAACTAATATAATCAAAATAATTAATACTCATAAACATATACTCCGTATAACCCTCCGTCTACACCACTCTACTTCACCTTTATTATTCCACATTATTTAAAAAATAGTAGTATTGTTTTTTATCAGCTTTACTAACTTCTGAGAATATTTTAATATTTTTAAATAATTAATAATAAAATATAAAATAATGTTACAAGTATAAGAAAAATAAAAAATTTTGAAATTAAAATAACTTGTTATATGAAGTTTTTTTTTTATGTGAAAGAATTTTGTGAGATAAAAATAAATCGTAACAAGAATCAATTCTTTTTCTTTTATGCTTGGTTTTCTTGTAATTTTTAGTCTGATTTAATTTATTAGAAAAATCGTCACCTTTTAACAAACTCGCATGGAATTTTATACGTTTACAAAGAGTTCTATTTTATCTTACATCACATAACAACAGTTGATCTGATAAGTAACCAAAAGAAGAGAGGATGAATAAAGCTCATATTTTATTTCCTCAGAAGAATTTCAAACTTCAAAAACCAGCAGGGAATCCACCCTTTCTGGGGTCACTCACACCAATAAGTTGCCCTACATTTGGGCTACTACTCATTTCTTGAACTAGTATGAATTGACATATGGTTCCACCAGCAATGCTCTGAAGAACATGCCCCTTCTTTTCTAGAGCAGCTCTCGTTTCCGCGGGCACCTCAAAGTGTTCGCCTGTCGGAACTGTCCAGTTCTCGTACTGCAACACGTTCGGGATCAACTGCCCGACGATAAGATTATGTTAGAAACAAGAAAAAACGAACTGCTTGGAAGAAAAGAGATTGCAATCTTGTATGATCAATTAATCATACCTGATGATAACTTCTTGGAGCTATAACAGAAGAGTATGGATCCATTTTTCTTACTAAATGATTCAGTAAAACTTCTGTTGTTCCTGCAATAATTAGTGACCCTCCACTCGCTCCTATAACAGCTTCAAGTTGTCCATCCTGTGAAACTTGTGGCTGTCAACAATGGAAGACTAATTGAGAACCAAATCAAAGATATCGAGATATGAAAGACCTTGAGGACGATTGTGGGCGTCATTGATGACATGGGTCTTTTCCCGGGGTAGATAAAGTTGGGAGGTGCCGGAGGGGGAACGTTTGCTGTAGTGTTTGCAGGGATGGAAAAATCGTCCATCTCGTTGTTGAGTAGTATCCCTGTGCTCGGTGAGAGGTACTTGGAACCAAAATACGCGTTGATGGTGGTGGTCATTGAAACTGCGTTCCGTTGGCTGTCTATGATGGAAATATGGCTGGTCCCATGATCATGGACCTGATTCCACCTAGGTGAACATGAATGTAAACATAAGTAAAAATATGGTTAAGTTTTTCTTAGTTTTCGAGCAATCTTATGATGATTAGATGCCATGTAGCAAGTGCTAACCTCCCACCATAATGACTGGAATTAAACGTTGCATTGTCGAAAATAGTTTTCTTTAGCTCTGCAGCGAACGCTTTTGATAGCATGTCGTTCACCACGTCTGTGACATTAGTGAAGTCTGGATCGCCAAGGTGCGTCCTCACAGCAAACGCGTTCTTCAGAGCTTCGATTTCTCGGTGGAGCATCAGAGAATTAGGGACATTGGACAGATCTGGATACTGAGCCAGGATGTTGAGAATCTGAAGCAACATTAAACGAGAATGTGTTAATCTTAAACTGAAATCCTTAAAAACGACTAAAGGTTTCGCAACTCACGAGTGACATTGAGGCGCCTCCGGAAGAAGGGGGAGGCATGCTAAATATCTCGACTCCCATTACATCCACCGAGACTGGTTTCCTTAGTTTCACATTGTAATGCTGCAGATCTTCCTTTGTTAATATTCCTCCAGCTTTCTCAACATCCTTAACTAGACTAAGTCCAATTGATCCGTTGTAGAATGCTCTCGTTCCAAGCTGTGATACCGTTGACAGTGTTTTGGCAAGCTGCTTGTTGTAGCATACGTCTCCCAAATTCAATAAACTACCATTTGATGTGAAAATATCACGCAGCCCCTCATCACGCATGATGCCTGATTCTGAGCTCACCATTTGCATATGGAGATAAGGCGAAATCTTGAATCCATTCTTAGCAATTCGAGCAGCTGGCGCAACGAGTCTCTTCCAGGGAATCCTACCATATTTTCTCCAAGCAATCTCCAGGCCAGCAAGCTCTCCTGGAACAGCAATAGACAGAGCACCACTCGCTTTTAGGGCAGAATTTCCAGCATACATGTTCTACAAGACATAGTTCAATCAGTCCTATGATCTAGTGTCGATAAGAGACACTGGTGCATCAGCAAGCAACAATGAGAGACTATTTCAGTACGAGGAAGATTCAACCTGAGAAGCAAGCTTTGGAGCAGTCTCTCTCATATCATAGGCTTCTATCTTTCCATGATCTGCTGATCGGACAAGCATGAATGCACCACCGCCTATACCACTAGAGGCGGGGCTGACAACACCTAGGCAGAGAGCAGCAGCCACCGCTGCATCAACGGCATGGCCGCCTTGTTGAAGGATGTCCCTCCCAATAGTAGAGCATTCTCCATGATCAGTAGCCACAACACCATGCTGTGCAGTAATTCTCTGGTGTCTTTCATCGGCTGTGGTACTACCAATGCTAAACAAGAAAGATGACAAGAGAAGAAACAGCCATAGCGAGAAAGACCGCCACATGATCAGAGCTGCAAAGAATCGACAAATCAAGCAACATGAGCAAACTCTCATGCTGATGGTAAAGAAGAACATCAATGAAACAGTAGCATAACGAAAATCATTAATCCGGACGCAGTCCCACGATCTATATCTTAGAGAGAGAGAGAGAGAGAGAGAGAGAGAGAGAGAGGGAGGGAGAGAGCTCACATGTTCTAAAGAATATTCGATGGATGGTGAATTTGCTAGAGAAAAATTCAGGTACACATATAATAATATTGAACAGCTTTTGTCTATTGATATTCCCTATAATTGAGCAGGCAACTGCAAGAAGTGGACACATACATCAGCCAAGTGAAGTAAAGAAAGGTTTTGGTGCCTCTCACTTGGCTCATTCTTCTTGGATGGAATCAAGACTTTATAGTGTAGCTATTGTTCACTGTTTCTTTTCATATTTAAATATTTTAAAGTTTCTTTCAAAGTTGAGCGGACTTGCAAATGAGATCCTTCAAACTATCAACAGTAGTTCAACATATGAGTAATTTCTTTGTTGGTTCTTTAGAGTCAGACTAATCTTCTTTCTCTCTCTTTTTTTTTCGGTCTCTTTTTTTTCACAAACGGCATTGCTTTATCGTATGTTGTCTGAGCAAAAGCCCTCATAAAATTGCATGTATATATATAGCCATTATACATTCACCTTTTATTACTATTCTTTTACTTAAATAAATAGTAAACTTATATTATTATTTCAAAAGTGATTATTTTTTACCAGATATAATAATGGCCTGAATGACATAGTCTTTTATAAAACCCGATTCAATTTTAAGAAAAAAGTTATTAAAGTAGATAAGGCTAAGGCATAAGGAGTGGGGTAGGACCATTTGACTCTGGATCACACAATTTAATGATATTGGAGAGTTTAAAATGTGCGGCATTTAGAGTCAAAGGGAAAAATAGACATTTCTTCCAAACATTCAAGCCAATTAAATTATCTTGTGATGACAAGACAATTATTCGCACCTCAATTTAATGGGACGCTCTCTCGTGAAACGAGTATATATAAAATTGGTTGACTCATTATTATAGTAGGTTTATAGTATAATAAGTAAAGTATGCTTATTGGTAGTTAGAGTATGTTTATATTGAATCATATTACAAAACCATAAAATCATACTTTAATGTATTATTCATCAAACTCTAGAAAAATACTATACTTTAACTACCAATAACCATAATCTATCTATATAACAATCATACTTTAACTTGTCTCACGTAAGCACGTCTCTCCGTCTCTCGAGACTTTGTCCAGTTTAATCTATTTGAAGCAGGGATTTTTTTTTTTTTTTTGAGGAAAAGGAAAATGGGAAGTGCTATAGTATTAAGCGAAAATTAGAAGAATGAGTAAGGAAAAATATATAGTATATTCAAATAAATGCTATGAACATGGAATGCTGAAAATGTCACAGATATGGTAGAACATCTTTAAGGCACTTCATATAGATAAGACATGTGCATATGGAAAATGTTTAGTGAGTTGGGTCTATGTAAGAAGAGAAATTGGCCAAAATTTGGTCATTCTTCAGTAGGAAAATTTAAGAACATGAGGTAAAATATCACAAGCTACACTTTGATAACCTGATAGAGGACTTGCCTTCCTGGCGCTATCTTGGATAGTTACGAATCGATCACCGACATAATCACCTGCAGATGAGAAACATCAAAGGAGTAACGATCTCTGACATAAAAACAGAGGAAATTATGCATGGTGAAAGAACAAATGGCAACTTTTAGAAGTCATGCAGAATCAGAGAGGAATGGCACCTTGGATGAAGGTGTAGGCGAGTTGTTGCCAGCAACAGGTTAATGGCCACACATCTCTAATGTAATGAGACAATCCAATTCTGTTAATTAGAAGAAGCAATAAAGTTACCAATACGCCAAGTGCACAAAATTCTCAAACCCTCACATTCTCAAACCCTCACATGCATGTAGTCATCTACTCCCTATCTTAGTATGCATGTACATGGAATTGGGGATTGGCAATCACCTGAACTAGTGTTTTTCCCAGAGGTGTTAAAGAAATCTAAAAATTAAAACAATAAGATATCACCAGTTTCTGTTTCTCCAAAAATACATGCGTACATTAAAATTACTGATGCCAGACCTGATAAATGTGCGGTGCTCTAATTGAATATTAGGACAAACACAAATAGGTTTTCCACAGATAGATTCAGTAAGTGTCTAAACATACTAAATGTGCATGATTTACACCTTGAAATACAGAAAGCATAAATAATATGCTACACTTCAGTTTCCAACTGAATTTATTTCAGTGATAAGGAAATTAAAATCGGCTTTGAAATTGATCACAAGCTTCAGCGATAGTAGATGCTAGCTTGTATAAGCGGTCTAAATCCTTGTAATTAATAAAAATGCTAATAATCATAAATAACCAAATACATCAAAGATAAAGTGATTAAATATCCTAAGCATGATAAGACAACAAGCCCACCATGTCGAGTATCACAATAGGCTGTAGATAAGAATAATCATTTGAACTCCGCCACAAACCAATTAAGGCTGCAAAATAGATAATATTCTTATTGATAAAACCCTAAAGTAACACAAGGTATTTAAATAGGCTGAAGGCCCACAAACACAACCCTAACCCTAATTACTAATATGACAGGAATTGGAAACAAAGGTAATAAGGTAATAGGAAACTAAATAATCTAAAATCAGGAAATAATTAACTTGTAATAATATACTAAAATAATAACTAATCTTCCTTCCTCTTTCTCCAAAAAAACATCATGGAACTCATATATTATGAGGACCGAAAAAAGTTTATCCCTTACTTTTCAGATGGAAGGCTTATAGCACTACAGCTGCACAAGCAAAAACATTGCAACTCAACTCCAGCAAAATATTTTCCTTACCTATATACTAAATAAACGAGGTAAAGAATTCCAAATGTCTCCAAAATTATCCATTGTTATGAACGAAAAACTGAAAGAATCAAACTGTCACTGACAGCAAATGGATGAACATAGATAATCTAGGCTACTGTGTGTTCCCTGCCAACAGAATATATGAAGCATGGTAGGAGAAGGTCTCATAATCTGAGTTAGTTGGTAGATAACATAATGCATATCACACCACCTATAGCAGAAATTAAGAAGTTTTTTACAGCTTTATTATCTGATGTTTGCATTTCTACATATGCTAGCTTCTGAGAGAGCAATAGAATCTTCAAGGCTGACACACTTTAGTTTCTCAGATATTCACTGTGGCAATAGAAACAACAACACTCATGAAAACTGGGAATCAATTATGAATTCAACAGTGTTACACCATACTGCCAATTTGCAAAGAAGATTTCCATATA
This sequence comes from Pogostemon cablin, assembly GCA_023678885.1. Taxonomy (NCBI): domain Eukaryota; kingdom Viridiplantae; phylum Streptophyta; class Magnoliopsida; order Lamiales; family Lamiaceae; genus Pogostemon; species Pogostemon cablin. Next base: position 3,493,587 of record CM042993.1, on the reverse strand, counting down.
TTTTTTGTTGACAAATTTCAGCCACTTTAAACTTCAGGTGAAGTGTAGATTAAATTTACATTTTAACTAACAAGAAATCCCTGATCCTGCAGGATTACATGCCAAAAAGCTAGGTTGTTTAAACTATAAATAATTAAAACTTTGTTTCAAAATTCCCTAAATGGACATGAAGCAAAGCAGCTCTTAATATGATAATATCAGTCTTGTGGACCAATAGTAACAAATGATACCTCATTTACGGCACAGCAAAATTGTCTGAAAAGTTGAGCAAAATGTGTTACTTAACACCAATGAAAGTCGCTACTGTTTCTTTCACTAGGGGAACCTTTCTTACACCCCTGTAGAAGAATAAAATGACCCTATCGCCCCTATATAACTATCCATTTACAGGAGGAGCTTGTTGGCGTAACCCACTTTTCCGGGTGGTAGACTTCTTTCCCGTTGATGAAGATCCAAGTGCCCCAAGAGCATCAAAAAAGAACCTTTTATCTGGAACGATACCATCTTTATCCATATATACAAGTAATTTCTGTATTAGCTCTTTCATATCAGCTTTAGTATAAGCCTTGTATAGGAGCTTGTAAGTGGAGGTATGGATTGGGAATGTACGAGTGGTATGTGTGCCCTCAAAAAGCTCATGTGCTTCCATAGGTAAAGTATTCATACAGTAGACATCAAGCATAGCATTTAAAGTCGAAACCTTTTTCTCATTTTCTGACTCCACTATCTGGTCAAATGTCTGTCTTGCCTTCGAGACACAATCACAGTATCCATACATCATAATCAGACTCTCATATGTAATGAAGCTTGGTCTATAGCCCATCTCAGTCATTTTCTCAAAGGCCAAGTCTGCTTTCTCCCTGAGCCGTGCTCTTCCATAGTTTGTGATCATGGAATTAAATGTAGAGAGTGTTGGTTTCTCTTTGGAGAGCAACAAGCTTTTGAACACTTGCTCCATCTTAGCAAAATCTTGCTTTTTCCCATATGCATCAATCAACAAATTAAACGTAATAATGTCAGGTTTTATCTGCTTGCTCTTCATCATGGAGAGCACCAACTCCATTTCCTTGATCATCCCCAGCTTCCCATAGGCATCCATCACACCATTAAACGTGTAGATATCAGGACTACACATACTTTCATCAAGATCCTTGAACAAAGCATTTGCTTGTTCGACATTTTTCGCCTGAGCAAAAGCTCTCAAGAGAATGTTGTAAGTCACAATACTCGGCTGACACCTTTCCATTCCCTTCATCTTCTCAAAATACGAGAGAGCTTTGGCCAGGGCCTTGGCTTTATCCCGAGAATGGAGGTGGGCAGAAATCAAAGCATTGTAAACAGATGTATCAGGCTTACAACCACTATTACGCATCTCGGAGAAAAGCCACATTGCCATTCTAGTTTGCCCTTTCCTACCCATCACTGATATCAACTTAGAATAAACCCCATTATCAGCTATATACCATCTCTGCTTCTGCATCCATCTAAATACCTAAACCATGCCAAGGAAGAATGCAGCTTTTAAATTGAATCTTGACAAATGGAAAAGCAGGTAGAAACATGTAACAATAATTAATATTCAAATCTCATAAGTAGAACATAATCACAGGGGAGAGAGAGAGAGACCTCAAGGCACTGAGTCCACTTATCACTCTTTCCGAGCTCCTCAAACAGCATGAAGCAGTGCTCTGTTCGGACAAGCTTCACATACTTGTTGAGTGTGTGCACCAACGGCTGCTTGTCCGTGAAATTCCTCATGAGCAAGCGAACTAGGTCTTCCACTTCCGAAGATGGATCGATGGTTTTCTTGCGGGATTTTCTGGGAACCGGTTTTGTAACGGGTTTGGCTGAAACCCCACGCACTTGGGTTCTCGATGACGGGAACGAGTAATGGGTGGAATCATGAAATTCTGTCGAAATGTGGGTGAGTTTTGACTGGGAAGGACGCTGTAGAAAGGCGGATGTGAAGGAAAGTGGAGTCGACGCCATTAGGAGTGGTGGCGGTGATCGTCGTCGTTGCAGATTTCGGCGGGATATCTTAGAACGCCGCCGCGATAAAAAAAAAACATATAAAAAGATGATAAAACCTACAAACAAGTCCAGCGATTTCTAAAGTCGCGTTATTTAAAAAAAAATTAAAAAGAAAAAACCCAAAGAATTGGGGATTGAACCCGACGTGAATCGAACACGCAACCTTCTGATCTGGAGTCAGACGCGCTACCATTGCGCCACGGATCCACTTTTGAGTCATGCCACTATACACTTTAATTTTAAATTTATCATTAATGTATGAACTTTTAAATAGTGAGTAGTTATTAGGGTTGTGTGTGGACCCTATATAAAAATATTATGTTTTGTGTAGGTTCTACTTGTCAAAGAGTGAAATATATACTCCATCCGTCCCGTTTCAATGTTTACGTTTCTATTTTGCGCGTCTTATTTCAATGTTTACGTTTTCCTTTTTAGGAATATGGGACTCACCTAAAATAATTAATATATCATCCAACACTAATACACCTACCCACTTCACATTAAATATTATATTTTTTCACCCACTATCTATTTAAATATAATACTTTTTAATCAACGTGCAAAAAAAAACAAACGTAAACATTGAAACGGATGGAGTATCTTACCTTAGAAGAAACTAAAATGGTAAAATATTGCTATATTTCCTTGAGACGGAGAGAATATAATATTATACCTCCTAAAAACCTAAGAGGTGTCCACGTTTAATGATTCATAAATATTATTTAAGAAATTTTTTTTAAATCAAATTTCTTGTTATTTTTTTAAGCATTTTAATATCTTTTGATGACAAATAAAAGTGCAAATTAAATAATATTATGTGTCAAAGTAATAAAAGTGACTATTTGAAATTAAAGTAAGTTTTAATCTTATTGAAAAAAATATATTACACAAATAAATTAGGAAAGCGGGTTTAACACTGGGAGTGAGTATTCGGCCACCTGATAGAACTCCAAATCTCCAATCCATATAATAGCTTTTATTCTTGTAAAAAAAGGTGGTTCGTCCACCCAGCCGCCCAGAGCCCCCTTAATGTACAAGTTATCCTCTTGCTTGATCAATTGAGCAGCTCATACAGGCTTGCTTGATCAATTGAGCAGCCCGCTTATATTCTTAGTACACTATTTTCATATCATAGTATTACAATTCAAATATTTCCTGCACATCGAATTGAGAAATTTCATCCAGCATTATACTGGAACACAAAAATTGTCCATTGAACAACAATTATCGAGGACACATCTCCGTGAATGAAGCATCATTCCTAGAAGATTTACAAGCAGACACACTCGACCTCATTTGTCTTGAATTAGGATCACTTGTAGCTACGTCGTATGCCGGTCGTGAAGGCACCGGCAGTGTTATAGATTGGCTATTCAGCATGAGAACAACCGACGCCATCGTTGGTCTACTCTCCGCATTGTCTTGAACGCACAACAACCCGATATGAATGCATCTCAACATGTCGGGCGTACACCCTGCATTCGACAACAACGCCGGATCCATCATCTTCATTGCCGTTCCATCTCGCCAATTCTTCCAAGCCTGCAACAATTCATTAATTTGATTTCAAATTATATACAAACTTTAAGAGTAGTGAAATAGTAATGTAACGAGTTTAAAACATTAGCCGTCTCTTATTCTTTTTACTTTTCTTGAAAAGATCCCAAAATAGTTATGACATTCATTTTCGTCTCAAAACAATACTATACTTTACCATTTTATCTCATAATTTCATAAAAGCACTGATTTAGTTGCATCCCATGCAATCAGAAAAACTGAATATTTTTTGGTAAAATTGACTGTTTTTATAAGAATTTAAAAGTTATGGATTATTTCGAAAAAATTAATTTTTTGGGACTATTTTAAATAAAGTAGATGTGCTTGGGATAATTTTGATTTTAAACTAGTATGTATATTGTAACCGTGGAATGTACTTACAAAACTTAGCATGTATTCGCTGTTTTCTCCATCTTGAAATGAATAATTCTTTTGTCCACTGATAATCTCCAATATTAGAACACCAAAGCTAAAGACATCTAACTTCACTGAGAATTGTCCATTCATTGCATACTCCGGAGGCATATAGCCACTGAAAAAATAATTGTTTTATGCACTTATTCGTTAGTACGTAAAATGATCAGTATAGTTTATTTTATGAATTAATTAAATTAAATGTAAGTATATGCATGGTAAATAACTTACTATGTGTTGGGATAAACACACGAATAATCAAACAATAAACTATTCGTCTACGCAGCGGAATGATCAATTATCCCTCTCTTGTGTGAATCTAGCAGGAAACAATCCTAATAATAATATGCACGATAAAGCAAGCAATCAACAATGCACGACACAATCAATTTAACGTGGAAAACCTCCTCAATGTGAGAAGGTAAAAAACCACGGGACCGAAGCCCACCAAAAACTTCACTATGAGACAAAGTTCAAGAGTTACAATCTGCCACCACAGACGAACTACCACAAACGTATCAAGACAATTAATACTTGATAACAAACAACGAGATTAGAAAGACCTCACCAAACTACGCAAACTGACGTTCTGAGTTCGCAACTGTAGAACCCTCAGAATCCGATCTCCACCGTCCAGAGTCAACCTCTATGAGTCCTGAACGTGCTGTCCAAGTTACAGCTCGATCCAACGGTTAGTTTGTGAGAAACGACCCTTTCTCCTCGACTGCGCAGAACAGAATCGCCCAGAAATCTGCTTCTGTCTTCGGCGTATTCCCGTCAACCCAAAGCTCCAAACACGATCTCCACCGTTCAGAATGTACCTCCACGAGTTCCGAACGTGCTGACAAAATTTCAGCTCGATCCGACGGTTGAAACTCCGGTTATTGCTTCTGCACTGTTCTGATGTTCTCTCCTCTTTTTGCCCTCGTTTTTGTTTTGCTCTCGGAGTTGGAGTGTTACCTTCACCCGAACACACACAGCCTATTTCTACTGCCAAGTGATGATGGGCCAGAATGTGATGATGGTGGGCTAGAATGTGATGTTGGGCCAGAATTGATTTGGGCTCTCCACATATTTGGAAACCCAACCCAACAAATCTCCCCCTTTCCGATTATGTGGAGAGACTAGCCATTCCGGCTATCACACGACATACCTCTAACTTCTCTCTAGGCAATGCCTTCGTCATCATGTCAGCACCATTATCATCTGTATGAATCTTTTCAAGTTCAAGCAACTTATCATTGATGACATCCCTCATCCAATGATATCTCACGTGAATATGCTTCGATCTTGAATGAAATGCAGCATTCTTGCTGAGATGGATAGCACTCTGACTATCACAAAATACTACATACCTCTGTTGCTTCAATCCAATCTCCTCCATAAACCTTTTGAACCATAACACCTCTTTACATGCTTCCGTTGCAGCAATGTACTCTGATTCTGTTGTGGAGAGTGCAACACACTTTTGCAATCTTGATTGCCATGACACAGCGCCACCTGCGAATGTCACTAGGTAAGCAGAAATTGACTTTCTGGTGTCCACATCTGTTCCCATATCTGAGTCTGTGTAGCCAACTAACTCGGGCTTCCCACCTCCAAAGGTGAGTCTCAAACTAGACGTACCTCGTAGATACCTCATTATCCACTTCACAGCATTCCAATGCTCCTTTCCCGGATTAGACAAATAACGGCTAACAACACCAACTGCATGAGCTATGTCAGGCCTCGTACACACCATTGCATACATCAAGCTTCCCACAGCTGAAGCATATGGGACTCTTCTCATTGCTTCCTTCTCTTCATCGGTTGAAGGACTATGATGAGCACCAAGCTTAAAATGAGTGGCAGCAGGAGAACTAACCACTTTAGCTTTGCTCATATTGAATTTCTCAAGCACTTTCTCAATATACTTCTCCTGTGACAAGTGCAGCTTCTTGTTTGCTCTATCTCGGGTGATGTTGATACCAAGGATTTTCTTTGCTGGCCCCAAATCCTTCATGTCAAAGGATTTGCTCAACTGTTTCTTCAACCTGTCAATTCTTGAAACATTCCTGCCAACAATCAATATATCATCAACATATAGCAATAATATAATAAAATCATCATCCGAGAACTTCTGAACAAACACACAATGATCAGAAATAGTCTTTTGGTAGCCTTGCTCCCCCATAACTGACTCAAATTTCTGATACCACAATCTAGGTGCTTGTTTCAAACCGTATAGACTCTTCTTCAATTTGCATACATGGTCTTCTTTTCCCTTCACCTTGAAACCTTCAGGTTGCACCATGTATATCTCTTTATCTAGCTTACCATGAAGAAAAGCGGTTTTGACATCCATCTGCTCAATCTCCAAGTCAAGACTAGCAGCCAAACCAAGCACAAAACGGATAGAAGACATTTTGACAACAGGAGAGAAAATTTCTTCAAAATCAACTCCCTCTTTCTGACTGAAACCTTTAACAACCAATCTAGCTTTGAATCGAGGCTTTGAGGTGTGTTCATCTTGTTTTAGCCTGTACACCCACTTGTTCTTCAAAGCATGCTTCCCCTTTGGTAGTTTCACCAGATCAAATGTGTCATTTTCATGCAAGGATTTCATCTCATCTTGCATTCCTTCCAACCATTCATTCCTGTGTTCTCCATGAACTGCTTCTCCATAGCATTCAGGCTCTCCCCCATCGGTCAAGAGCACATACTGATCAGGAGGATACATCCTAGAAGGTACACGAGCTCTACTGCTTCTTCTAGGTGGTTCTTGAACCTCCTGTTCTGGAACATCAGGTGGTTGCGGCTGATCGATATCCTCTTCATCATGCAAAGGATGATCGACATGCTCATCATTACCAAAATCAGGCTGATCTTGATTCTCCTCTTCAACTTCTACTTGATCTTGACCATGAGGAACAATTTCCAAGTCAATCAAGTCATCACCAGGTGTAGAAACTGAGCTATCCGTCTTCTCAATATCTCTTATAGTTTGATCCTCAACAAACACAACATCCCGACTTCTGATAAGCTTCTTCTCTACGGGATCATAAAGTCTGTAACCAAACTCATCTTGGCCATAACCAAGAAACACACACTGTCGAGTCTTCATATCCAACTTAGACCTCTCATCTTTGGGAATATGCACAAATGTCTTACATCCAAAGACCCGCAAATGATTATAGGAAACATCTTTTCCTGACCAGACTCTATCTGGAACATCAAAGTCTAAAGGAACACATGGAGTAAGATTTAAAACATGTACCACAGTACTCAGAGCCTCACCCCAAAATGATGAAGACAATCCTGCTTCTGATAGCAGACATCTTACTCTCTCGACCAATGTTCTGTTCATCCTTTCTGAAAGACCATTCAACTGAGGTGTCTTTGGAGGAGTCTTTTGATGTCGGATACCATGCTCTCTGCAATACTCATCAAAAGGACCAATGTATTCCCCTCCATTATCCGATCTGATGCATTTCAACTTCTTCCCAGTCTGTCTCTCAACTAAGGCATGAAACTGCTTGAATGCATCGAGCACCTGATCTTTCGTCTTCAACGTGTAGATCCAGGTCTTTCTTGAGTGATCATCTATAAAAGTAACAAAATATAAAGCACCACCAAGAGTTCTAGTTTTCATAGGACCACAAACATCAGAATAAATTAAATCGAGTATACCTGATGCTCTAGTAGGAGTTGAGGTCTTGAAAGCAACTCGAGTCTGCTTTCCCGCCAAACAGTGAGAGCACTTCTTTAAAGATGCATTCTTCAAGTCTGGAATGAGATTTCTCTTCTCTAAAATCTTCAATCCCTTTTCACTGATATGACTGAGTCTGCTATGCCACAACTCAACTATCCCCTCATTCTTAACTGCATTAATAGAGCCATCAAGTAACTTTGCTTGCATCAAATACAACGAAGAATGTTTTTGACCTCTAGCAACAACTAAAGAACCTCTTGTAAGCTTCCACTGACCATCGAAGAACACACTGCAGAAACCTTCATCATCAAGTCTCCCAACAGATATCAAGTTCAATCGAAGATCAGGCACGTGCTTCACATTTCTCAAAACTAGCGTAGCACCATTACTAGTCCGCAAACATACATCTCCAACGCCAATGGCTTTAGCTAAGCCATCATCACCCATCCTAACATTACCATAGTCACCTGACATGTAGGATGTGAACATATCTCTACGAGATGTGGCATGTATGGATGCCCCACTATCAATCACCCAACTGCTTTCACCATATGCAAGATTGACCACTTCATAATCACGAAAGATAAGAAAATCACCTGTTGCAGCAGACACTCGATCATTATCTTTCGTTTCTTCATTCTTCCTTTCTTTCCCATTTTCTTTCTTGTCATCTTGCTTGGGTTTTCTGCAATACCTTGCTATGTGTCCTGGAGTTTTACAATTCCAACACTCAACCTTGCTGTATCTATTGGATTTACTCCTCCTGCCTTTTTGCTTGCCTGTTGGACCTCTACTATTACTTCTCCCCCTCTTCTCTGTAACCAAAACCTCTGATTGCTGTAAAGGACCCTGCGATTTTCTCCTCATTTCCTCATTCAAAACGCTGCCCTTAACCAAATCCATTGTAATGGTACCATTGGGGGCTGAATTAGACAAAGATGTCCTGAATGTCTCCCATGAATTCGGCAATGTACCAAGAAGCCATAAGCCCTGTACTTCATCCTCAAACTTGATATTCATTTCCGACAATTGATTAATAATGCCCTGAAATGAATTCAAGTGATCTGTCATAGGAGTGCTATCCTTGAATTTCAAATTCATCAACTGCTTGATTAGAAATAACTTGTTGTTCCCAGTTTTTCTAGCATACAGTTCCTCCAACTTTTTCCACAATGATCGTGCATGTGTTTCTCCACTCACATGGTTCAATACATTATCATCCACCCACTGCCTAATGTAACCACATACTTGACGATGCAATATTGCCCATTGCTCATCCGTTTTATCATTAGGCTTTTCAGTTTCAAATACAGGCAAATAATAATCTTTCACATAAAGAAGATCCTCCATCTTGCCTTTCCACACATGATAATTAGAACCATTGAGATTCACCATTCTATTAGTATTGGTTTCCATATTCACCACAAGGCACAGAGCAGCAACCCGCTCTGATACCACTTTGTTGGGATAAACACACGAATAATCAAACAATAAACTATTCGTCTACGCAGCGGAATGATCAATTATCCCTCTCTTGTGTGAATCTAGCAGGAAACAATCCTAATAATAATATGCACGATAAAGCAAGCAATCAACAATGCACGACACAATCAATTTAACGTGGAAAACCTCCTCAATGTGAGAAGGTAAAAAACCACGGGACCGAAGCCCACCAAAAACTTCACTATGAGACAAAGTTCAAGAGTTACAATCTGCCACCACAGACGAACTACCACAAACGTATCAAGACAATTAATACTTGATAACAAACAACGAGATTAGAAAGACCTCACCAAACTACGCAAACTGACGTTCTGAGTTCGCAACTGTAGAACCCTCAGAATCCGATCTCCACCGTCCAGAATCAACCTCTATGAGTCCTGAACGTGCTGTCCAAGTTACAGCTCGATCCAACGGTTAGTTTGTGAGAAACGACCCTTTCTCCTCGACTGCGCAGAACAGAATCGCCCAGAAATCTGCTTCTGTCTTCGGCGTATTCCCGTCAACCCAAAGCTCCAAACACGATCTCCACCGTTCAGAATGTACCTCCACGAGTTCCGAACGTGCTGACAAAATTTCAGCTCGATCCGACGGTTGAAACTCCGGTTATTGCTTCTGCACTGTTCTGATGTTCTCTCCTCTTTTTGCCCTCGTTTTTGTTTTGCTCTCGGAGTTGGAGTGTTACCTTCACCCGAACACACACAGCCTATTTCTACTGCCAAGTGATGATGGGCCAGAATGTGATGATGGTGGGCTAGAATGTGATGTTGGGCCAGAATTGATTTGGGCTCTCCACATATTTGGAAACCCAACCCAACACTATGTTCCAACAATTCTTCTAGTATTGCCTCTACTCTCTTCTTGCATAAATAATCTTGCCATGCCAAAATCGGCAATTTTAGGGTTCATCTCTCGATCTAAAAGTATGTTGCTCGCCTTGAGATCACGATGTATAATACGCAAAGTTGAATCCTCATGTAGATAAAGAAGTCCTCTTGCAATTCCCAATATAATTTTGTAGCGTTTATGCCAATCAATAAGCATGCGTCGATCCGGATCTACTCGCCCAAGAATTAATGTTAAAGATCGATCAAATTAAAGTTTTAATTAAATTAAATACGAATGAATAAATCAAAGGAAAGTTGTATTACCAAATATTAAGGCATCTAAGCTTGAATTTTGAACAAGTTTCATATATGAGAAGTCTCTCATTCTGGTGAATGGAAAATCCCAAAAGCCTAACCAAGTTTCTGTACTGAAGTTTGGCCATTAATAATATTTCGTTTTTGAATTCTATATCTCCTTGCCCTGAATTTTTTGACAGCCTTTTCACTGCTATTTCTTGTCCATTTTTGAGTTTTCCCTAAAAGAAAAATAAATGGAGTATTAGATAAAATTAAGACACCAGAATTAACCAAATCCCCCTTCACCCAACTTATTATTATCAGAAAAATCATTAGTGGCAGCTCTAATTGTACCAAAATCATAAAACAGGGATTCTTCACTGCTTATGATCTGGTCGTCATCATCTAAGTCAGAAGGCAACAATTAAATAGTCTGATTAGTAATATACATATATAATACTCTAATTGGCTCCTACTCAAATAATTAATAAAGTAGAAATTTCATATATTATAATTAAAAAAACACACACACCCCCCTTTGCTTCTTATATATACTAGCTTCGATTGATTTGCTCTCTTTCTCACGTAGTAACCGGCGGAAGCAGCAATCAGTAAAGACACAACAACTGGAACGACAATGATTATCATAGTCGGAGTCTTATTACCACCATCACCATTATTATTATTAATCCCTGCTAAACTCAATAATATATAAATAAATCAATTTCATGTACATAATCTGTCAAATGTCTATGTAAACTGGTTTTACGGTGTAAATCATGTGGTCCCTATTTTAATCTTATTATACCTTATGTATTACTAGGTTGCTCGGGTTTAAATTAAAGGGGAATCATAGGGTTTACACTATAAACTCGAACAGACTCCAGTAAAATTATGGTGAGAAAGTAGAGCCGAGTGATCACCTGGCGGCGGTGGGGCTGCGACAGGTGGCGGCAAAGGCGGGACGCCACCATGGCGCGTGCTTCTTCAATCCTAGTCATGTTATAAAAAGGTTGGAGTTTGTACTCGAGAGTACAACTAGGCTTATAGACAATCAATCCGGTGGAATTATCTATAAAAGTCTCAGCTCCAATCAAGCAAGCATCGCAGTCGAACGTGGAGAGATCCGGCATGCACTGTAAGAACGCGAAATTGTCTGAAAACTCGTAGCTCTCGCACTCCCTGCTGCAACCTTCATGGCCGATCCACCCGAAGCCGCCCGCCCACGTAGATCCTCCAGCAGTGTCCTCAGATCCTCGCTAAATTGCTCAGGACTCGACGCAGTAGCTGTTTGCTTGATAATAATAGTGTAGCCGTCGGATCGGAGTCCGAACATGGATTCATCGGAGTATCGGAGCGTGCACATATTGTCTCCGAATAGGACTCCCGCTCTCCGGTTGGGACACCACGTGAGAAGCACGGTGGTAGCATTTTGGACGCAGGCTCTGTTGTGGAATGGAGTCCTATTCAACTAGGACAGACAATACGCAATGATATATTCGGCACAGCGGAAACACAATAAATCCCAGATTATATCAATGCACAAATCATTCCACTCAAATATCGCAGAAACCACAAATCAATTAAATATGCAGAAATGTACGCAGAATCAACACCAGGAATTTTAACGTGGAAAACCCCTTCAACCTGAGGGTAAAAACCACGGGACCTCTCGTCTAGGGATGGCAGCTTCACGGGTTTTCTCGGGTATCCGACCCGACCGAACCCTAATGGGACGGGTTCGGATACCCATAAACGGGTTTGGGACGGGTTTGGTTATAAAAAAAATTTACCATTAGGGTTCGGGTAGGGTTCGGTTTCTACCCCTCCGATAACCGCTACCCGAACCCGATTAAGTAAACGGATAAGGATAGCGGGTAACCGCATATACCCGTCCCATTTAATATATGTATGTGTTTAATGAGATTCGAACACTTGACCCAATAATTAAAAAAATACCCCTTAACCATTTATACACAAATAAATTTTGTTAACATCTTTCAATATTAAAATAAATATACAAATTATTGGAGATAATCACAATTCAAAAACTACAATCCAATGTAACCCTAAATAACATTGAATTCTCATTTTGTCACTCTCTAGTCTCTGCCAAGTTTTAATCTACGCCGCAACTGCAGGAGAGGAGAAGAACCCTACCGACGATCCGCTGCAGTCCTCGATTCCCTTCTCTACGCCGTCTACCGCCTCGTTGCAGCTATTGCAGGTGCTCACTAATCCTTCTCCACTTCTTTCTTCGTCCCTTCCAATTTTCTTCCTTATTGATTGTTTGGCTTTATTGGAGCTGGTGACAGATGAATGTGAAATGATAAATTCCCTTCTCTCTAAGATTTCTCTCCACCTTCCCTCTAAACTCTACCTTCGTTTTGGCCTCTACCGGCGAGGGGGCAGGTGGCCGGAACTCACGGACCAGTCCCCCTCGCACTTATTCTCTTTTTTCTTCCTTTTATTGCTTATATTCTGTTGCGGCCGACCTCCGGATGACGGCGACCTCCAGATCTGCTCACGGGTTTCTCACGGCGACCTCCAGATCTGCTCACGGCCGACCTCCGGACGACGGCAAGAACCACTCATACTGCTCGTAATCCGGTTTCCAGAGAAAAATCGGCACCGAACCGGCCACCAAGCAGTCGAAAAGCTCCCTCCGCGTGTAGCTATCCCCCTTGAGCTCCAGGCAGAACTCCGAATCCAACAATGTCTTCAGCACCACCGTCGAATTGGTGGGGCAATCGCTCTCGGAGCAATCCACGGCCTTGCCGGAACCCGATTCCTTCTTACAGCAATCCACAGCCAAGTAAAAATAGTTGGTGGGCTGTTATATCAATTGGGCTTGGGCTTAGGTTTGGGCTTGAATATGGATGCCTGTTTTCTTCATTTTAATTATTTTATTTTATTTTTCCTTGAATATCTAACCTTGTTTTTTTTTTCCTTGATTTTCTTATGTCATACAAAATTGTTTACACTTTCTAAGTTTATTTTTTTAATATTTTAGGATAAAAAAATAGGTTTGACGGGTTCGGTTACCCGCGGGTAAGAATAATCGGGTACGGGACGGATACGGGTATTGCAAGTATTATATTAAACGGTTATGGGACGGATACGGGTAGTAATATATTAATCGGATACGGTTTCGGGTACCCCAACAAAATGCGGGTACCCTACCCGTTGCCATCCCTACTCTCGTCCAGGAAACAATCCACTAATGCACAAATAAAGTACACAGTTCAATCTCCCTATCACAAGTAGGGGAACACCATCTCTATCACAAGGTAGAGGAATACCAATCTATCTCCCTATCACAAGTAGGGGAATACAACTCCCTATCACTAGTAGGGGAATACAATCACAGAATCATCAGAATAGCCTCAAGAGAACCCCTCTTGGAATACAAGACAACAATGGAAGAAAAGAGAATAAAATAGCACAAATAGAATACGTGTCACCCGATTCTCATTTGCACCCCTTGGAGATGTTTCTACAAAATCCACTCCGATCAATGTGTAGAGAATGTCGTCACGAACTCCCCCTTGAAATTTGGAGTGAAACGGTGAAGAAACGGACCTCCAAATTGGGTATTTTCTCCCGAAACCCTCTTCCCTCTTTCCTTCCCTGTTTTCTTCCTCCTATTCTGTCCTTCTGCTCTCTGCTGGTTCTTACGCAGCTATCGATGTTTTCCAGCAAACATCCCAATTAATTAACCCATGAATGGGTTATGGGCCTCCTCAATTAATTCTTCACCTGGGCTTATATTAATTATTCTTGGTGGGCTTCTTTTAATTCTTCTTCTTGGGCCAACTTTTGGGGCAAGCCCAACAATCTCCCCCTCCCCAAATAGTTGGCTGCATCATCACACTTATTTCGAGCTCATGCCGGTCAATCCGGCATACGATTCATGCTCCTTGCAGGTAATTACCTTAGTCATCATACCCACGAGATTCCTTTCAGTGCGAATCTTCTCCAGCTTCAAAAGCTGCTTCTCTAGCACCATTCTAGGCCAATGGTACCTCACATCAATATGCTCTAGTCTGTTGTGCCACAAATTCGGAGATGAATCATCAACATCTGCTAATAACTGGTCCCGAGTAATCCTTATAAGCTTTGTCCTGTAGAGCGTACAACAAAGCTTCCCTTCGCCAACAAGCAAAGAATCCTTGGTAAGCCTCCAATTACCATTTGCAAAATTTTGCTCGAACCCCTCCCTGTCAAGAACATTAACAGCAATCAAGTTGTGGCGCAACTCTGGGACATGTCTCACGTTCTTCAAAGTCAGTCTGTGTCCCAACTTAGTCTCAACAACCATGTCGCCAACACCAACTACAGGTGCAACACTCTTGTTTCCCATGAACAAGCGACCAAAATCTCCTGATCTGTAGCTTGTAAACAACTCTCTCCTTGGAGTACAATGATGTGAAGCTCCCGAATCAACAATCCATTCAACATCGGGATCTTCCACATGAAAACATTCATCGCTCACACAAACTACAGTATCATGATCGTCGTAGTGCGTGACAAAGGCTGCTGTATTCTTATCCTCTGACTTTTTCTGATTCAATTCTTTTTCTTCCTTCCAGATTCTGCAATTTCTTTTCAAGTGGTTGGGTCCACCACAATGATAACACTTGAATTCCTCCTTGGATTTAGACCTATAGTCTTTGTGTCCTCCTCTCCAGCCTCTACCTCTGTTTTCTGTAACAAGTGCCTGCGACGAATAACTGGCTCCTACTTCTTTTCTTCTAGTCTCTTCATTAAACATACTTTCTTTGACCATGTTCAATGTCAACTTTCCATTCAGAGCTGCATTACTAAGTGTCACCACCATAGTCTCCCAGCTATCAGGTAGAGAACTCAATAAAAATAAAGCCTGCACTTCATCATCAAATGTGATATTCATGGTAGAAAGCTGATTCACCAAGTCTTGAAATACATTCAAGTGCTCTGCCACAGAACTCTCATCTTTATACTTCAAGTTCACTAACTTTCTGATAATAAAAGTTTTATTCTGTGCATTCTTTCTCTCATACAGTTCCTGCAATTTTTTCCATAATTCCCTTGGGTTGGTCTCCGTAGCCACATGATGAAATACACTAATATCTACCCACTGCCTGATTGTAGCAATTGTCTTTCTACCAAGCTTTTCCCATACTTTATCATCCATTTTTTCTGGCTTGGCTTCTTTATCATCTTTCCCACTAATAGGATCATACAAATCTTTGCAGTAAAGTAAATCTTCCATCATAGGCTTCAAAATAGAATAATTCTCAGCATTCAGCTTAATCATAGAACCAATACCCTCCATGGTTTCTGTCTAACCAAAGCTCTGATACCACTGTTGTGGAATGGAGTCCTATTCAACTAGGACAGACAATACGCAATGATATATTCGGCACAGCGGAAACACAATAAATCCCAAATTATATCAATGCACAAATCATTCCACTCAAATATCGCAGAAACCACAAATCAATTAAATATGCAGAAATGTACGCAGAATCAACACCAGGAATTTTAACGTGAAAAACCCCTTCAACCTGAGGGTAAAAACCACGGGACCTCTCGTCCAGGAAACAATCCACTAATGCACAAATAAAGTACACAGTTCAATCTCCCTATCACAAGTAGGGGAACACCATCTCTATCACAAGGTAGAGGAATATCAATCTATCTCCCTATCACAAGTAGGGGAATACAACTCCCTATCACTAGTAGGGGAATACAATCACAGAATCATCAGAATAGCCTCAAGAGAACCCCTCTTGGAATACAAGACAACAATGGAAGAAAAGAGAATAAAATAGCACAAATAGAATACGTGTCACCCGATTCTCATTTGCACCCCTTGGAGATGTTTCTACAAAATCCACTCCGATCAATGTGTAGAGAATGTCGTCACGAACTCCCCCTTGAAATTTGGAGTGAAACGGTGAAGAAACGGACCTCCAAATTGGGTATTTTCTCCCGAAACCCTCTTCCCTCTTTCCTTCCATGTTTTCTTCCTCCTATTCTGTCCTTCTGCTCTCTGCTGGTTCTTACGCAGCTATCGATGTTTTCCAGCAAACATCCCAATTAATTAACCCATGAATGGGTTATGGGCCTCCTCAATTAATTCTTCACCTGGGCTTATATTAATTATTCTTGGTGGGCTTCTTTTAATTCTTCTTCTTGGGCCAACTTTTGGGGCAAGCCCAACAGGCTCGGCAGTCCCGGAGCTGGGAGTTGGTTCGGCAGAGGTCGGAGGCGTAGGCTCGGTCGCCGGGGATCTGGCCGAGGGAAGCGTTGTAAAAGCCGGTGGAGTCGATGTTGGAGGGGAGAGATGAAAGGAGGGTGCGGAGGTTGGTGGAGAAGAGGCTGTTATTTGTGTAGTTATTACCGAAGCAACCATAATGTGGTACATCGGCTGTAATAAATGAGCAAATGTTTGCGATGATGAATGGAATTACCCATGTTAGAGAAGCTCTCTTCATCGTCGATCTTAAAGTACTACGAATCTCTCTAATCTCTAGTTTTATTGAACAAGATTAGAGGTTTACGTACATCAATATATAATTTCATTTTAGGTGTTTTACTTAAAGAATTACAGTAAAAAATCATTCGAATAAAATAAATGGAGTATATATTTAAATTAAACTACTCTCATAATTTGTTACATACAGTGAAAATATTTATATTTTTATAAACCTAGAAATACGCTCACATTAATTAGCTGAAATTAAAGCATAAGACCTTATTACCTTGTCATAGTCTCATAGTCGTGTTGCTTTAATTTCTTGACCCCTTCAAAGTAGTTTACGCGTCCAGTATATATGTAGCTTGTCATCCATTTAACTTTGAATTTTCTATATCTTTTACATGTATTTAGCGAAAATTGGCCATGGAAAATATTAATATTCAAGAATTCTTTAGTATGTATTGTTGTAAAAGCAATTAGTGATCATTTCAAAAGTATACTATAGTATTTATTTATTGCTTTAAAATTATCACAGTTTAATCAAATTAGAGAAATTTTTAAATCCCCTAATAGAGGCACAATATTAATTAAATTGCATTAATACTCTGGTAGGATTCCTTCGTTAAATTTTTCTCCCAGGTAGCCCGAAATCTTATTAAAAAGCAAAGAAAATAGAAAAAAGAGTACTAGACTCAAAAACAAGCGGAAATAATAGGTTAAATAATTTAATGAATAATCTAAAGAGTACAAGAAAAAAATTTGTTGCAATATTCTTTTAATATATTTTTGAAAAAAATAAAATATTCATTAAATATTTATTTGTGTCTACAAATTAAATGAGTATTATTAAGGTGTTTTTTAAGTTTTTTTATTTTATTTTTTAATTTTAGGCGTTGCTTAGCGGGGATATGAATAAATGCATATTGATTCACATTATTGATGCTCGATTAATGCAATGTGAATCAAAATTTTTCAATCACTCTACTATCCACCCTTCAATATATCTCATTATATTAACTCATTAATGATATTCATTATCATTTCAATCAAGAAATTCGTACCAAACAGCCCTTAAATTGATATGTGTTGTTTGTAATAATATTTTTTAAAAAATTTAGCCATCTTCTCCCAAAAGCAATTACAAATAATCACAAATACTAATGGAGTGTTTAACTTTGGAAACTTATGAATTTAGAATATTAATTTAGCTTCTTGTGTAGAAGTCCTTAATGATAAACTCTTTTAAGCAGCGATGGTCCACACGCGTACTTAAATCTCAACTTCAAATACTATTTAAAAGTAAAAAGAAAGCAAAGTAGAATTTATTTACTCCATGCCTCTCCGGGCGTGGGGATTAAGAAAAGTGATAACTTTTAGGGGTATTGTGGTATTTTTTTATAATAAATAAATGATAAAGTATGTTAGGTGTGTTAGGTAAAGATGATTTTTTTTATAAATAAAGTGTATGAGGAAGGGTGATTGTGTTTGACTTTTTGTTTTTTTAAGAATGTACAAACTTTTGTGGAACAACCTAAAATATAAAGTGTGTCATCTGAAATGGGACGGAGAGGAGAGTATTTTATTGGCATAGTATATATGTTTTGGGAGGGGTTACTCTTAACCTTTTTACGTAGGCCATTAACTCTAACTCTAGTTGAAAATGTGTTCAGTTATGTGGTTAGGATCTCCAAAATTCCAAAACACAGATTTTTTTTTAATCCTTATATTAATTAAATTTGGAAAAAAATTTCATTCCAAATAAATAAAATTAATTATATCTGAAATCTTAAATTCTCTCCTTTGCCATGATAGCTTTCTGGGATTGGGATTCTCTCCCATGATCAATTTCCTCGTTAGTAAAAAAGTAAGTTCATTTCATTGAGGATTCAAGTCCTATTTCCACATGTTTGTTTTGCGTTTGAAAATTAATTGAATAACATACTCCCTCCATCCCACCTAAAGGGTCTATTTTTTTCATTTTGGGCGTCTCACCAAAGAGTTCTCTTTTCTTTTTTACACACATGGACCCATACACACCCTCTAACACAATTAAAATATGAGACATACACTCCCACTAATACAACTACCCACTACACATTAAATAATAATGCTCCTTAATTCACGTACAAAAAGCAAACACTACCCTTTGGGTGAGACGGAGGAAGTAGGTTTAAATAATGATTTACTCTTCAAATTTCTTAAATCCGTCCCATAGAAGTTGACATACTTTCCTTTTTGGTTTGTCCCACTATGGTTGACATATTTCCTTTTTAATACATGGACCCACACAAAAAACAATTAATATATTCTCATGGGCCCCATATATCACCTCTAATACAACTACCCACTACGTATTAAATATTATTTGTCTCACTTCACTTTACTACACTTTACATTAAATTAGAGTATTATACTTCTTAATTTCCGTGCCCAAAAAAAATTATACCAATTTTTATGAAAGGGAGTGAGTAATTTTTAAGAAATTTGAAGAGTAAATCATTATTTAAAACCTACTCCGTATTGTGGTAAAATCTCGTGCTCCCGTGAACATCGATCTTGCGTGCAAATCTAATTTTGTATTTTGTAATTTGTACTTTAATTATTGAATGTTTTATTATTTGATATAAAAATTTATATCCTGAATTTTTAAAAATTATTTCCTAATATTTCAATCGAACTTAAAAAAAATCCTTATTAACTAAAATATATTCCTTCAGTACCACGTAAAAGAGTGTTTTTGCATGTATGGATTAAAGAGTATTACTTCATTATTTAATCTTAGTGTCCTAAATGAAAAAAAAATCTTTAAAGGTGACCGAGGGAGTATAAATTTTTAAACAAAATATTATGAAATGTGGTGTTTACTTTTTTGACGTGAATTAAGGAATTTAATATTTTAATGTGTATTGATGTGAGAGAAATGATATTTAAATATAAATTGTGTAGGTATATTAGTGTGATGGATGAGTTCAAAAAAAGAAAAGTAATTAATTTGTGTGGTCCCTTCTATCAAAAAGAAAAATGCACATTTTGTATAGAAACGGACAAAAATGAAAAAACATATACGTTTCAGTGAGATATAGGAGTACCTCATACACTCTTTTCACCCGTTTCACAAAAGTCTTCACTCGGGTTTGTGTTAGATTTTTTTTTCTAGAGTAGTTATAAACTTTTTAAATATGAATTAATTTTTTTTATCTAATTTATTAATCTCTCTGTCCGCTTTCAAGGGTATCATTTTTTTATTTTTGGCGTCCGTTCTCAATGGTCTCATTTCTTTTTTTTATCCACACACACCCACTAATACAACTAAAAAATGGGATTCACATCTCCACTAACACAACTATCCACTACACATTAAATAATAATATTTCTTAATATCCGTGCCCAAAAATAAATGATACCCGGGGACGGAGGGATTACTCCATAAAACAGTCCTACAGAATACTTTGTCCCATGTAACTCCATTCCGTATCACTCATTAGTCATTCCAAATTCAAGTCTCCCACACAGATTTGTTCTTTTCTGTTTCCCTCGTGTGTTGTGTCGCTTTTACTTTATGGAAGAAGTATTCACAATTTTAGTAGTGAATGCACTATTCTTTAAAGAAAGGAGAGGAGATTCACTATTCCACATTTTAGCTGCATCTTTGTATTCTAAGGTGACCCGTGAATGGCTGAGATTCCAACATGGAGAGCCTATGTTATAAGCCAGCAAGCTCAAAACACAATGATGTAATTCTTCAGAGGTACTTAAGGAACTGAGAGCCCTTAGATTGCTGTCTTACTTGTTCTTTCCAATATTTGCATAGCCACTCAATTCCATCCAATTCAAAATCTTTGAAAAAATGGTTCTCACTTGCAACGCAAAAGGAGACATCTCTTCCACAAGTCCAAAATTCTTCAAGATCATGCTCGACTCCCCCAATCTAGTATGAAATCTTCTTCTCCATGATTTTTTTTTTTTTAATTTTTATGAGTGTGAAATTAGTTTGTTGAACTTAATATTTGTGAACAGAGGATTCCACCAGAGTTCATGAAAAGGCATGGAAGAAATCTTGTTAATCTTGTGTTTTTGAAAGTCCCAAATCGATCCGATTTGTGGGAGGTTGAATTGATTCAGAGTAATGGCGAAACTCTGTTGCAGAAGGGATGGAAGGAATTCAAGGAGAGAGATTCTTTGGCATTTGGGGACTTTGTATTGTTTGAATACAATGGAGATTCAAAGTTTCATGTATTCATGTTTAATAGAACTGCTTTGGAGTTTGACTATCCATCTGAATCTGACCATCTTACTGATGATTCTGCTGAGGTGTTGGAACATCTTTCATCTAAAGGAAAGATGGTTGAAAAATCACCTTCTGGTTTGATTCTTCATATTCTGATTAATCATTAAATAAAAAATTGGAAGTTTCAATTTTAATGATTTATGTGTTGCTATTAGTTGCAGGTGGAGTAAAGAAAGGATTAAATATGGATAATGAAACATCCATGGCTTATCAGAAAGCATTAGATTTGGCCACTTGTCATGAAAACCCATTCTTCATCTTAATCATGCACCCATCCCACGTTTCTGCAAAATTCGGTTTGGTAATTAATTATTTCATCTTACACCCCAATTTCTGTTATCTATATGATCATTAAATCTTGATTCATATCATCTTGTAGAACCTCCCAATTTCGTTTGCAAAAGCAAATTTGCCTTGTAACACCACTAACACAATTACTCTTCGGATCAAGAATGGTAAGAAGTGGTCAGTCAACTGCCGCAAATACGAACACAGAGGAAAACTAATGTCGGGTTGGAAGGATTTTGTGGACGACAATGGCATAACTGTAGGAGATGTCTGCTTATTCCAAGTGGCTAAGAAATCCAAGAATTTTCTGTGGAATGTCACCATTTTCCAAAGGTGATTCATAAGTAATAATTAATTATGGTGCATGATTATCCATCTCCAAAACTGGTTATTATAGTATAATATATAATGGTTTGATTACAATCAGTGGCTGTAGTTCTCCGGCCGCCTGCTCGGAGGAAGACACTTCCTCCGAGCCACCAAGAATGGAGCTACGTCTGAAGCACTACAACAAATTTAGAGTGGTAATTAATCGATCTCCATTGTTGTAATAAGGATGGATTTCTTACACTACATTGATTCTGTTTTCTTGATATGCATGTTCAGTTACTTAGTAGGAAATTTGGGGAGGCTGCTGGTTGGTTGAGGAAGAAAGAAGTGATGCTCCGATTTGAGGCTCACCGGCGGCGTTGGCCGGTGAGAGTTATATACGAAAGGAATTCCAGTCAGTTTAAGCTCTGGTTGGGCAGGGGGTGGCGCGATTTCAGAGTTGAATATAATTTGGCTTTTGGGAAGATTTATTTGTTGGAATACGTTCCTAATCAGAAATTAATCCAAGTTAAGCTCATCTAATTAGTTTGATGATTCGTTAATGGTATGTAAATTTGGTTTCTAGTGAGTTAACCAGTGTAATGTATGCTGAACTATGGATGTATGTGTAACTTATTTTGCTGCAAGGATTATTCATGATCTTGAAGTAATTTTTTTTTTTTTAATATTTTGTAACTGCATGAGTTAATAATAATGTTTATCATTTATTTATTAGGTAAAATATACTACTCCATTAAGTATCCTAAAAATTAGAAAGTACTTCATTTTTAGTATTTCGTCTGAAACCCATGAATTACACTGCAATTATGAAAATTAATAAAATACGTAAAAAGAAAATGATTTTTGTTAATCATCTTAAAAAAAAAAAGAATTGTTCAATAAAAAGGACAAGTGTCTAGTCAAATGTCATTGCAAACTGCAAAGTGGCAATATTTTTGTTTGTATTTAGGGAGAAGAATCTCAAAGTACATTTTTAAGCAATAAATGAAGCACATGTTCCAAAGAATTTTATTTAGACTAGTTAAAATACTTTAACAGTCTAGAAGAATTGTCATAAAAAAATTCATATCAAGCAACAAATTATACTCCGTATTAAATACTGTTAGTTAATTAATGATCATGGAAAAAGATAGAGAATTTATCAAGGATCTTGATACCGTCCATGTTCCAAGAAATTATTAATGTAGAATTAAGTATTTTTATTTTTTATTTAAAAAATAAAAATGAAGCATAACTAAATAAGCTAGGAGGTTTTCAATGAGCTTTCTAAAATAACATATTTTTAGCAAACAAAGAAGCTCGTGACTATTATATTGTAAGAGCAATTGACTCAATACATATTAAAAGTAGTTTTAAAATAGAAAAAAGTTCGAATGTCACGTAAAATAGCTAAAGCAGATAATAGGCATTAAACAATATCTTTGATACATAGAATGACATAGCGAGTATTTTCAGCATTTAGAAATATTACGTGATACTAGTACTTCTTACTAAATGTCAAGAAACTCAATAATAGCTTGATCAGTCATACCAACGAATTTCTTGATAAGATCATAATAGGAGTCATCCACATTCTTCACAAAAACACCAACCACTGCACTAAGGGAGGGTCTTTCAGTGTCCATTAACAATGTTAAACCTATATTAAGAGGGAGAAGATGACTCTAACATGAAAGGGTTAGAATTTTAATTTTATTAAAAAAAATTGGGCCTTTTGTCCCTAAATAATTAGCCCCGAGCTAATAGTATTGGCCCGCGGGCTAATATGAGACAAATTCACCCCTCTTTAATTTTTTTTTTCTCTTTTTCAAACTTAACTTTCTATCACTCTAATCAATCATTTTCTCTAATAAATAAAATATACTTCAATAAATATATTAAAATTAACTTAATTAAATACAAATTCTATTAAATTATATGTTTTAATAATGTTTTACATGTATTAATTTTAATTCTAAATAATGTATAAGTTAATTTTGAATTTTTTTTATTATTTATAATAAATTTACATTTATAATTTTTCAAATATTTTTTTATAGTACAGGCAACATAACCAACACATTTAGTGCCCTTTAGGATTTGGTTATATTCACTTTTTAATAGTTAGTTTTAACATGCCCAAGTCCGTTAGGATTAGGTTATATTCACCTTTTAATAATTAGTTTTAACATGTCCAATTTTCCGATTAGCTTGTAGAGGGCTTGCTAATTTAATATCCCTAATGTTTTTATCCATTTAAACGGATGTATAAATTGTGTTCAATCTCGATTATGTTAACTTTAATTATAGATTAATATTGATTCATTATGAAAAGAGTAGATATTGTGTTGCAGATTCTCTATTCCCACCATCTGGTGTTCTAAATCACTGCATGGGAGACACATACTCATTTTCAAAACAGTAAAATTAGTGATGTGTCGATGCCTTTGAAAACACGAAATCTGCATCTTCAAAGCTTCTCAAAATGAGCAGTTAGAAACAGAATATGTTCTCTTGATAACAGAGTCATCAGAAACATGGCAAAATTCAGGCCCTCTTTCTTCAAGGTTTTGCTGCTGGAATTCACTAGCCATCTCGTAAATCCTTCTCATTTCAACTTGAAATCCATTTCTGAAAATTAATTTTATCATCTTTTTTTTTAAAAAAAATATATATAAATAAATATATAATGATTATTTTCTCCATCAGCGACTCCCGCCAAATTTCATGCGCAAATACGGAGAAATCCTGCCGGGAAATATCAAGCTGAGAAGCAGTTCCGGCGAGATCTGGAATGTGAAAATCGATCAAATTGACGAGAAAAATTATCGATTTGGTGAAGGATGGACTAAATTTGCTGTGGATGCTGCGCTTCAATTTGGGGAATTTGTGGTGTTCTTCCTCAACGATGACAATTTCACTTTTGATGTAACGGTTTTCGGTCACACCGCGTGTGAACGGCGAATGACTGCCCTCCGTCGCAGCCACCACCGACGTTCTCCACTCGACCCCTCCCACAAAGACGACGTCGTCAGAGGTAAATTAAATTCCATTTTTATAGATCGGATTTTTTTGTTTAATTCTCGTCTGAATTGTACTATCTACAATTCAGACGACGAGGAAAAAGGAGAAGGAGAAGAAGACGACGATGAGATTCCACTTCCACCACGGATGGAACAAACTCTGAAGAGATACGAGTATTGCAGAGTGGTAATCATAAATTTTGTTCTTCTTCCCCTGCATGCATATATAGTTGCTTGATTGTTATATGAAATTATGAATGTGTGCTTAAATTGCATTCAGAAAGTTTGCAAGGAGTTTGCGGAGGCAGCGGGTTTAACGACGAAGATAAGCGTGATGCTCCGATTCCACCTTCGCCGGAAGCAGTGGCCGGTTTCTACAATGATCTACTTTGGCAAAGGCTGGACTGTTTTCAGAAATGGGAATGGATTAAGTTTTGCAACTTATTTGCTGGAATACATTGCAGATGAGGAAGTCATTCAGGTGAAGCTGCTCAAATGATCCCTACTACTTAATTAATGTGATTAATTACTAATTAATTAATGTTAATATGTTATTAGTAGCATCATCAGTTTTGTTGTGGGAATATATATGGCACTATATTATGGGAACTTGTTTGATTATCGACATTAATTCTGATCGGGTAATTGGCGAAATTAGAGATCATTTAAAGTTTTTTTCGATTTATTTTTTATAATATGGTTAAAATAAAAATCTTCTTTTTCAAGAAAAAGTGCAAAAGATCTTAAGTGATACACTAGGATTTATGCATGTTAATTAGTATTTACACGGGATTCAGTTTAATATTGTTTAGATTAAATATGTAAAAATAAAATTCACAATAATCTCACGAGATTTAGATCGTTACATAGAATATCGATTCAATCTAAAAAATGATAAAATCATTATTGTTCAAATTAAATATCCTTTAAAATAAAAAATGTAATACTCTTTATTTTTAAAATCGATTATTAATTCAGTTAATTCATTTGTTTTATAATTTGACAAGGACAAAATTTTAATATATATATATATATATAAAATACAAATTGTTTATGTAATAGAGTTTGAAAGTTCTATACCCAACAAGTTTGAAAAAAATGTTTTTTATCCGCTTCATTAAAAAAAGTTCTCTATTCCAAGTTTAATAAAAAGATATAATAGCCCTCATTTTAAATTTTGATCTTAAAACCCAAATCCCTCTAATTTCAAAAACTCATTATAAAAGGTTACTTTTTTCATTTCCCTAATTGTTTCATCTCGAGGTACGATATTGTTTATTTCGAAATTTCTATCTCGAAGGTTAATGCACTCACATTTGATGCTAAGTATTTTAATGGGATTATTATAATTTTTTATTAATAATATTATCACTTTTTTATTCATTGAATTCATATGATATCCTGATATTAAAAAGAAAAAAAATCATACAAAATAAATAAGCTAGACTCGCAAAATGTCATAAGCAAAAAATTTGAGCTTTGTTTTTTTTTACCAGGTTTAGGATTATGTATGTTATTATTTATTGTAGTTGGGATTTAGTAAAACTGGATTTTGTAAATCTTACCTACCTATTACACTCATCACATAAACAAACATCTAAAGCCATTGTTATGAATACCCATTTAATATGGATTGGATTCAATGTGTCATTTTAGTGTTATATATATGTTGTGCAATATTTGGAGAAAATGACAAATGAATGATATAGTATAGGGAATAAAATTTAAATTATACCACAAAAAAGAGAGTATTAATTGGACTGGAAATGGTTGCATTTTTCATACGATTAATGGCACTGAGTTGATTGGCGAATATGACCGGTCATTTTAATGGATCACAAATGTGTTTTATCTCAAGAGACGTGTACCCGGGCACACGATGCGCCTTTAGAATTTAGTATTATGAATAAGGTACATTGTTTTATTTTAAATGGTATATACTTTTATTAGTAAGAGTACACCATTTTATTCTAAAGAGTATACACTTTTTATTAATATTTTTTATTTTTCTTCAAAAAATAAAGGATACATATATTTACATCTTTATACTAAAGGGTTTACAATTTAACATAAAATTTTAAAGACGCACGGAGTGTACTTGTGCGCCCGGGTGTATACAAGTTTTTGCCTTATCTCAATTGTGGTCAGAAGCTCTCAAGTGGATAAAGGTGCAGACACCATTAAGCAATAATATTCAGGTGAACTTAATGTTTTTTAGTAATTTGTTTCAAGAAAGGGAGATGAATAGGTTAGCAATTGATATATGGTTATGCACGATGTGAGCTATATGGAAAAGCAGAAACAACATAGTATTTAAAGATGAATGTTGGAATCTAATGAAGAATATAGACGAAATAAAATCTCAAGTATAGAGTTGGTGGATATGGAGAAAAAAATGATTGAATTTAAGTATAAGGTATTCTGATTGGTGTGAAAATCCTAGTAGTTGCATAGAAAAAAATGACTAGTTATGATTGTTGGGTTGTTTCTTGTGTTGTAATAAGAGGTAATATAAATGTGCTATCTATGTATTTTGTACTTTTTTTTTTTTTTGGGTAAAGCTTCTACCCTAAAGTAATAAATTTCTTGAACCGAACTTTATTAACTTTTCATTACTATATTTTAAATTATAAATTAATGCTATTAATTAATTGTCACAACTGAACTCACAGTAGGTTTGGCTGTTAAAACCTTCTAAAAAGGAGAGCACTAGAAACCTAATACTCTGTTGATTACTCAGAAACATGGGAAGAAGGAACCCCAAATCCAGGCCGTCTTTCTTCAAGATTTTGCTTCCTGAATTTACTTAACCATCTCGTAACTTCTTTTCATTTTCATCCGTTTCTCAAAATTAACTTTACGATCTTTTTTTCATTAACTATTGATAATGACTACAGCAACTTACGCCGAATTTCATGCGCAAGAACAGAGAAATCCTGCCGGAAAATATCAAGCTGAGAAGCAGTTCCGGTGAGATCTGGAATGTGAAAGTAGATCAAGCTGACGAGAAAACTTATCGGTTTGGAGAGGGATGGACTAAATTTGCTGTGGATGCTGCACTTCAATTTGGGGAATTTGTGGTGTTCTTCCTCAACGATGATAATTTCACGTTTGATGTAACGGTTTTCGGTCACACTGCGTGTGAACGGCGAATAATCGGCCGCCGCCGCCTCCGCCTCCGCAGTTCTCCTGACGACGTCGTCAAACCGAGCGGTAAAATTACAATTTTCTAGATCGGAGTTTTTGTTCAAATTTTCTTCTCTGAATTATGCGATCTACCTCAGACGTAAAGGAAAATGGAGAAAAAGATGAGGATGAGGTTTTTCCACCACGAATGGAAGTAACTCTGAAGTTTCGTGAGAGTAAAAGAGTGGTAATCGATGATCTCCATAAATTGTAGTCTTCCCCTGCATACTTGCTTGATATGTGCACATGTTTATTCAGCGACTAAACAAGGAGTTTGCGGAGGCAACGGGTTTGACGAAGAAGAGACGAGTGATGGTCCGATTCCACCCTCACCGGCAGCGGTGGCCGGTTAATGTGAGACACCACGATTACGGCGGCTATACAAGGATTTTGTTAGGCAAGGGTTGGAACGATTTCAGAAAAGGAAATGGATTGCTTTTCTCCATAAAGTATTTGTTGGAATACATTGCAGATGAGGAACTCATTCAGGTGAAGCTGCTCACATAATCCCTCTAGATGGGACTTTCACTTCTAAGATTGCAACGAATGATTATTAATTAGTACTCCCTCCGTCTCTGAAAAGTCTGCACACCTCTTTTCGGCACGGAGATTAAGAAAGTGATAACTTTTAGGGGTATAATGGTATTTTTATGTAATATATAAATGATAAAGTATGGTAGGTAGAGATGATTTTTTTGTAATTAAAGTGTATGGGGAAGGGTGATTGTTTTTTACTTTTTGTTTTTTTTTTGGATGTGCAAACTTTTGTGGGACAGCCCAAAATGGAAAGTGTGCCAACTTTTCAGAGACGGAGGGAGTAATTAATTTTACTATGTATTAAGTCGTGTTAGTATGTCACGGCTGAAATGAATCCTACGCCCAGTATGCAGGGTGAATCTCATTTAAGATCTTCGGATGAGATTCACTGGGGATGTTTGTGCGGGTTTTAAAACCCCGGGATTATAATTAAAATTCTACACTCAAATTTTAAAAATCACCCCAATATATATTTATATCATTATTTTTCTCAATTAATACACGTTATCTCTTTATCTTTCCTCTCTCGTCTACTTTCATATTGCTTTGACATAAAGTTAAAATCTACCATTCAAAAATCCAAAACAAATACAACATTACTATTCATGATTTTCAAACTCCTCAAAACCTCAAAACAAACATCACTACTAGAAGAACCAATTTTTTTTTTTTTGGATTGGAAGGAGAAAACCAATTTATGCGCTCTCGAACCTATAGCATATTGTTTGAGTGCTAGGTTGAAAGCATTAAAATTTTAATTATAACATTATTTATATCTAATTAATTATAAATATTTTAATTAATTATTAAGTTAAGTAAATTTAGGATTACAAATAGTCATTCTTATAAAAATAATACTTTTGAAAAAAGTAAAAAATATTTGTGTGAGACCATCGTTATTAAATACTCCTTCTGTTCCGTCCAAAGAGATGCATTTACTGTAGTTTTTGTGAGAGTTTTATGCACTCAAACGATGCAGTTTGACAGGAACAGATGGAGTAAATATTAGTAAGTGATAATCTTTAAATAAAAAAATTATACTAATCAATAAAAAATGATAATTATATTGTTAATAATTTTATTAACAATTTATAATATAAATAAAAAGTTAAAATATTTTAATAGAAAATTGATAACATTATTAATAAAAAGTGATAATTAAATTATTTTAATGTGAGATTATGTCTCTTAATAAACAATTATTACTACTTAAAAGGAATTAAAGAGGGAATAACAGATTAATTAGATGGGACGTATCTAAAAGATGTAGTTTTGGTTCTACACTAGATTATTTTTTTTTTTAAGTCTTACGAATTTATTTAAAAATAATTCAACCGAGCACTTATTTTTGGTCACACAAAACTCCACTTTTATCACTCATTCCAATCTTCTACAAATATGCAAATATCAGGTGTTGTGTTAATTTTACTTTATGGAAGAAGTATTCACAATTTTAGTATTGAATGATCATTCACTTTAAAGAAAGTAGAATTGAAGAGTGTTTGTTAGCCTAGCCAGCAAAGCATGCTCAAAACACAATAATGAAATTCTTCAGAGTAAACTGCAGAGCCCAATGTGAGGATTAGATTGTAGTCTTACTTATTCTCTCCAATATTTGAAAGGCCACTCAATTCCATCAAAATCAAAATCTTTGAAACTATGGCTCTCACTTGCAATCCAGACGTAGGCATCTTCTCCACAAGTCCAAAATTCTTCAAGATCATACTCGACTCCCCCAATCTAGTATGAAATCTTCTTCTCCATGATTTTTTTTTTATTTTTTTATATTTGAGTGTGAAATTAGTTTGTTGAACTTAATATTTGTGAACAGAGGATTCCACCAAAGTTCATGAAAAAGCATGGAAGGAATCTTCATAACCATGTGATGTTGAAAGTCCCAAACCGATCCGATTTGTGGGAGGTTGAGTTGATTCAGAGTAATGGTGAAACTCTGCTGAAAAAGTGATGGCAGGAATTCAAGGAGAGATTTTCTTTGGCTTTTGGGGACTTTGTAGTGTTTGAATACAATGGAGATTCAAAGTTTCATGTTTTCATGTTTGATAGAACCGCTTTGGAGATTGACTATCCATCTGATTCTGAATCTGATGATGATGATGATGATAATCCTACTGATTCATCTGATGACTCTGTTGTAGTGTTGGAACATCTTTCATCAAAAGGAAAGATGGTTGGAAAATCATCTTCTGGTTTGATTCTTCATGTTCTGATGTTAAATTTAAAACATGGAAATTTCAATCATTTTCTATTTATTACTATTAGTTGAAGTTGCTTGCAGTTGTAGGCAGAGTAAAGAATGGATCAAATGTAGCTAAGGAAACATCCATGGAGTATCAAAAGGCATTAGAGTTGGCCACTTTTAATGAAAACCCATTCTTCATCTCAATCATACAACCATCCTATATTTCTGCTCCATTCTGTTTGGTAATTACTTTTTCATCCTCTACAACATCTGTTGTCTCCATGATTAAAATTTTGATATATATCATCTTGCAGCCAGGAGGTGCCAGTGTCGTTTGCAAAAGTATTTTTTCCTAGTAACAGCACTAACACAGTTACTCTTCGGACCAAGAATGGTAAGGAGTGGTCAGTCCAATGCCGGAAATATGAACGCCGTGCAAAGCTATCAGCTGGTTGGAAGGATTTTGTGGACTACAATGGCATCACTGTGGGCGATGTCTGCTTATTCCAAGTTGCTAACAAAACCAAGGATTTTCTGTGGGATGTCACCATTTTCCCAAGGTGATTAATTTATTAAATTTACAAACTTGTTAC
The DNA here is from genome assembly GCA_023678885.1 of Pogostemon cablin. Lineage (NCBI taxonomy): Eukaryota > Viridiplantae > Streptophyta > Magnoliopsida > Lamiales > Lamiaceae > Pogostemon > Pogostemon cablin. The sequence continues at coordinate 3,462,380 of CM042993.1, read as the reverse complement.
ATATGTTATGGTTTTGATTACAATCATTGGGTGCAGTTCTCTGGCTGCCAACTCGGAGGAAGACGTCGAGCCACCAAGAAAGGAGCTACGTCTGAAGCACTACAACAAATCAAGAGTGGTAATTAATCGATCTTCATTTTTGTAATCCGGTGGATTTCTTACACCACATTGATTCTATTTTCTTGATATGCATGTTCAGCGACTCAGTAGGGAATTTGGGGAGGCAACTGGTTTGACGGGGAAGAAAGAAGTGATGCTCCGATTTGAGGCTCATCGGCAGTGTTGGCCGGTGAAAGTGATATACGACAGCAATTTCAGTCAGTTTAAGCTCCATTTAAGCAGGGGTTGGTTCGAGTTCAGAGTTAAATATGGTTTGGCTTTTGGGAAGACTTATTTGTTGGAATACATTCCTAATCAGAACTTAATCCAGGTTAAGCTCATCTAATTAGTTTGATGCTTCATTAATGGTATGCTGAACTTTGGATCTATCTGGAAGAATTATTCATGTTCTTGATGTCATTCTTTTCTTTTCTATATTTTATAAGTATTTGGGAACAAAAAAAACAAAAGATTCTTTCATTTTCAACCCTACCAAATAAATAATATATCAATATCTAATCCAAGCTCCACCCACTCCAATCCATGGATTCAATGATCCAGTTAATCTTGACAATACTCTCTACCCTCTCTGCTCTTTCTCTACTTGGCTATTATTTCTTTGGAAAGGCAAATGATCATGGATCGGGAAACAAGAAACCACCACCTAGAGCCGCCGGAGCTCTGCCGATCATCGGCCATCTCCACCAGTTTCGCAGCAACCAGCTGCTCCACAAAAAACTGGCATCCATGGCGGACAAATACGGACCCGTGTTCACCATCAAGCTAGGCTCTCAAGAAAATCTGGTGGTCAGCAGTTTGGAAATAGCAAAAGAGTGTTACACCACACTAGACAAGGTGTTTTCTGACAGGCCTAAGACAACTGCAACAAGAATACTATGTTACAACTTCTCCATGTTTGGATTCGCCCCTTATGGACCTTTCTGGCGTGAGATGCGCAAGATAGCCACCCTCGAGCTTCTCTCTCATCGCCGGATTGTGATGCTAAGCCACATACGAGCTTCTGAGGTTCAGACTTCATTGATCCAACTCTATGATTCCACCAAACAGGGCCTTAAATCCGCCATGGTCTTGGATATGAAGCAATGGTTTGGCGATCTCACACTTAATATAATGGTGAGAATGGTGGGAGGAAAGCGATTTATTGAAAAGGGAAGTGATGATTGTGTGGGGGGAGTGAGAAGAAGCCATCATCAAGTGTTGAGAGATTTCTCTTACTATTTGGGGGTGGTTACACTGTCGGATGCTATACCATCACTGGGGTGGCTGGATTTTCAAGGCCACCGGAAAAGTATGCAGACGACGGCGGAGGAGCTCGACTCTATTATTGGGAGGTGGCTGGAGGAGCATAAACAGAGGAGGACAGGGGAGGAGAGAGTGGTAGATCAAGATTTCATGGATGTGTTGATCACACTCTTACAAGAAGCTGATTTTGCTGACTTTGATGCTGATACCATCTGCAAATCCACTTGCTTGGTAACTTATAACTAGTTTAAAGTTTAAACAACAAGATATTGCATAGATTGCAACCACTAGCTAACTGCATAGATTCTTGATTGGCAGAATATGATCTTGGGAGGAAGTGATTCAACTATGATCACACTAACTTGGGCTCTCAGTCTTCTCCTCAACAATCCAAACATGATGAATAAAGCTCGAGAGGAGGTCGACAGCAACGCGCCTAAAGACCGATTCGTGGAGGAATCAGACATTAGAAACATGGTATACCTCCAAGCAGTGGTGAAGGAAACCTTAAGGCTGTATCCACCAGCGCCAGTGTTAGGCCTACGTTCAGCATTGGAGGATTGTACCATCTCGCCAGGGTACCACATATCTTCAGGCACGCAACTGATGGTGAACATCTGGAAGATCCAACGCGACGAAAATCTCTGGCCGGAGCCACTAGAATTCAAGCCCGAAAGGTTCTTGACAAGCCACAAAGACATTGATATTAGGGGTCATAACTTTGAGTTCTTGCCTTTTGGGTCCGGGAGACGATCCTGTCCTGGATCGTCTCTTGGTCTTCATATCGTGCATCTAACGTTGGCAAGCCTGCTGCAGTGCTACGAGCTTTCGAGACATGATGACGAAGAGATCGACATGACGGAGAGCCCCGGGCTCAGCAATGTGAAAGCAACGCCTCTCAGGGTTGCGATTACTCCTCGTGTTCATCCTCAACTTTTTGGTGTTGCTTTGGATAATCAAGATTGATGGTTTTGGTGTGTAATGTTACATATTGCATTGTGTTTGAAAAGTTGTTAATGGGATCAATTACTCCTGATTTATTAAAAGCAGTTACTAAGTAGTATTATTCAAAATTTCCCATGAAAAACATGCATTTCATTACTACTAAACTGGCTTCACCTCATACCATGTCATCCTGCGTATATATACATTCAATATTATCAAGATTTATTGTTTTTTAGTTTAAAAAAAAATTATCGTCTATTTATTTGAAATTAAATTAATATACGACACTAAAATCGTTGTACCTTGTGCGCAGAGGTATTACTTTCAAATAAACGAAGCTTTAAAGAATTTGTTGAATAAAACTGCATTACTAAGTGGCAAACTATTTTGCGTATGTGTAATCATACAGAATATATACATTAATAAATAAGAATTTATATTATATTGTTAATAATTTTTTAACCAATTTTTTATTAGGGTTTTTTTTAGTAAAAAACTAATTATAAAAAATTGTTCTCTCCATCTCATAAGGAAATGCTCCCTCCATTCTACATAAATAGCACAATTTTACTGTATTGGGCGTCTCATTCAAATTGCATCATTTTTCTCTTTTAGTAAAAATGATCCACCAATGACCTTTCTGGCGTGAGATGCGCAAGATAGCCACACTCGAGCTTCTCTCACATCGCCGGATCGAGATGTTAAGCCACGTGCTAGCTGCTGAGGTGCAGACTTCATTGATCGAACTCTATGATTCCACCAAACAGTCCGTGGATTTGACGAAATGGTTTGGCGATGTCACGCTTAATATGTCGGTGAGGATGGTTGGAGGAAAGCGAGTTGCTGAAAAGGGAGAGAGGAGAAGCCATTGTCGAGTACTGAGAGATTTGTCTTACTATTTGGGGGTGGTTACACTGTCGGATGCAATACCATCACTGGGGTGGATTGATTTACAGGGCTACCGATGCCGGAAAAGTATGCAGACGACGGCGGAAGAAGTTGATTCTATGATGGGGAGGTGGCTGGAGGAGCATAAACAGAGGAGAACAGGGGAGAACAGAGCAGGAAATCAAGATTTCATCTCACAACCTTACAAGATGTTAATTTTCCTGATTTTGATGCTGATACAATCTGCAAATCCACTTGCCTGGTAAGTGGTAACTTTACCTACATTACTCATCTTTCAAGGAATTTTTATTACCAAAGAAAGTGAAACTAACCACTAATTTCATTGGCAGAATATGATCTTGGGGGGAAGTGATTCAACAAAGGGCACACTTACATGGGCTCTCAGCCTTCTCCTCAACAATCCAAACACGATGAAGAAAGCTCGAGAGGAGGTCGACAGCTACGCACCCAAAGACCGATTCTTGGAGGAATCAGACATCAGAAACATGGTATACCTCCAAGCGGTAGTGAAGGAAACTTTAAGGCTGTATCCACCAGCACCACTCTTAGGCCTACGTTCATCGGTGGAGGATTGCACCATCTCGCCAGGGTACCACGTACCTTCAGGCACCAATCTGCTGGTGAACATGTGGAAAATCCAACGCGACGAAAGCCTCTGGCCGGAGCCACTAGAATTCAAGCCCGAAAGGTTCCTAACAAGCCACAAGGACATTGACATCAGGGGTCTTAACTTCGAGCTCTTGCCTTTCGGCGCTGGAAGGCGATCCTGTCCCGGAATATCTCTTGGTCTTCAAATCGTGCATCTGATTTTGGCCAGTTTGCTGCAGTGCTTCGATGTCTCCAGACCTGATGGCGAAGAAATCGACATGACAGTTGGCCGCTCAGCTTTGTGAAAGCAACGCCTCTCAGGGTTGAGATTACTCCTCGTTTTCAACCTCAACTTTTTGGTGTTGCTTGAAATATGGGGCTTGTAATAATCAAGACTTATGGTTGTGTTTATGAATGTCTACAATTTATGGCTTTTGTTGTGATGTTACCTTGTGTGAAAGGTTGTTGATGAAATAAAAACTAGTTATTATTCGACTTTGGCATGAACAATATACATCACCCTCGTGTGAAAACAATAACATACAAAGCAACCCAGTAACTTGAATTCTTGGAATCTTATAATCAACTTGTAATCGTAGTAAACTATATATCATGAATGCACAGAAATCACCTAAAAAAAAGACCAGTATCTGCTACTTTTCAATCTATCGAATAAGAGCTCCATCTACTATAAAATAACGCTACGAACAATTCACACTTAATTCTGTACAACGGCAACATAAAGCGACAGGTCTCAGGGCGAGAAAGAACTTGCCTCGGTGCTGTAAACCGAATACTCACTCAAGCTAGCGTTCGGTCTCTCCTCGTCCCAGTTCAGAATCTCTCTTGCGTACTTGAGTGATGCATCTACACTGTTAGGGTCTAGACCTTTCACTGGAGACACGTACAGCTTTCGGCCTGTTAGAGCAGAGTAGAGCCTTTTGAACTTGACAGCAACGTAGTGAAAACCCAACTGTCCCAGGGTTGGATGATTCGCGCTGTTGCTGTTGGACCGATTACGGCTTATCACCGGGTGAAAATCGTCAAACCAATCACATTTAGCCAGAGGAACTTGCTCTATCTTGTCCTCAAACAGGTCGAATTTGTTTAACAGGAGAAGGAAGTCGATCTGATCAAAGGTTGGATGAGTGACCATGTTCTCGAAAAACTTTTTGCTCAACAGCATCTTGTTGACTGTGTTTCCATCTCCATCAAGAGCAAACTGATCGTAGTCACTTAAAGAGACGCAGAATATGACAATCCGAACATCTTCAAACATTTCCAGCCACTTGCAGTTTTCCCCAAAGCCTTTTGCCTGTAATCTGATCAGCTGATATCTGTGATCAATTTAAATATAAAGTTAAGTTGAGATAAGAAGATCTAACAAAGCAAAAGGACAAAAGGCTTTTAAGGATAATGATCAACAGGACACTAGAATACCAACATAAGAATGACATCTGAAAATGGAATTTTATAAGAACCACAACTTATACTAAAAGATTTTGCTATCAACTTTCAGAGCCGAAAAATGTCTGTTACACTACCTGAGCAGGGAATCATGCAGATCCCCACTATCAGCATCACCATCATATCCCAACTCAGGAAACGAAAAGTCAACACATGAAAGCCCATTTGATGAAGTGACATGTTCGGCATAAAGGATATCCACATCAGATGGTCTATAATCCGGATTCAATATCTCAACAGCCTGGAGAGTGGCAAAGCAAATTAACAAAACCCGAAACAAGAGAATGAAAGAAATACAAAAAAAAAAAAAGTCTTGGACAATAAGAAATGACTAAAAGCAGGAAATCCAACTAAAAGGGTTTGAGGCATAAATTATAGTAATAGATCATGCATTAACCTAAAATGTAGCATCATCTTACCTGCTCTACAAAATAACTGGCAATACTGGGGAGGGTTTCCAATTCACCTCTTCGCTTATATGTTGCCTGGAAAGCAGCATTGTTCCACAATTCCTCAACCAATGGAGCATATTCCCGACTAGCAGCAGGGAAAATTGCTTCCAGTGTACCTGAAGCCATGATTTTAAGGAGCCAGTCTGAAAATGCCTTTAACCGTGGACAAATGGAATATGGAGTCTCTTCGCCATTGCCTTCAATATCCCCTGTAATAATCCAAAATATTGATGAACTTTGCATTTAGAAATAAAGTGTATATAGTTGGCTGTGCCAAAAGCATATCAAAATGAATGTTTAGAAGAACTTGTGCCTGGAAGAGCTGAGGCGTCACAAGATTGATTTTGCCTCAATACATTCAAACTTTCCTCTTCAAAGCGTTCGCGACCCTCAAGAAGTATGCCAATGTAGCTATACACATGGCTCTGGATCACTAATTTAATGTGTTCACGCTCATCATCCGTAAAAGGTACATCTTTGTACAGGATTCTAGCCTATTAAATACAACTAGACTTGTTAAAGATGCAAAAGGAGGTAGTTTAAGGTTAAAAGACAATCAGAAAAGGCATTTGATCTAAAGCAGCACTCATATTGTATTTGGTCACAAGACAGCATAACAGAGTGATAATAGAAATACATGTTCCTTAAACGTTGTCAAACCCTAAATTGCATCACAGACAAGCAAGCAATTTCTCAGTCAGATTCCTGGATACCACAAAGATAAAGGTACTGCAAGTTGTGGGAGTTGTGGGATGCTGCCCCCAAATTTAAACAGCTTAATAGACTTCAGAAGAGAAGAGAATCAGGAAGATTAAATCCAGAAACTACAATAGGAGGACTACATATAAGCATGGAACTTGGAGACAATACATATAAGAAGCAGTAAAAACGAAAAGCTGTTTCGTTGTAGGTAGTTGGAGTCGTCAAATAATAAAAGAAGCCCATTACCTGAACAGTTTGAGCATATTGAAAGGGGAAAATGAACAAGTGCTCTTAAGAAGTGAACTAATACAAAATTAATGCTACAGAATCAAACTCAGTCATTTATATATTCGAGAACAGTACTTCCATGCAATAGTTAAATCGAATTCCAATAAGTAATAATACTACCGGGTAGCGTGAGGAAAGATCAGAAAAAATACGATCTACAGCTTATGCTTCAGAGAAATAATCTGGGAAAATCTTATTAGCTACCTGTTTAAATATGGTACTTGTTCCAGACCCGCTATATCCAATCAAAAGAAGTTTCTGAATTGTTTTCTGTTCAAGATAATCTGGCATAGATCGACTAATCGTGCTAGTTATATAATCTCCACCATGATTGGATGATTTACTAGGAACTGGAAGAGAAAGTACAGCACAAAGCAGCTTTGTTCCCGCCTGAACAATAACATAAATGAGAAGGGGAACAAAAGCATATATAATGATTCCCATGAGAGGAAATAATGAAATTTAATACATAAAAACCTTGATAGAAGTCAAACCTTGCCCCAGATAAAACCTTTTGTATTTTTCTGCCCCTCCTCTTGGTAAGAACCATCTTCATTTACCCAAAAATGTGGATTCCCAGCACACTGGACTCCCGCTAACTAAATTTTTTTATAAATAAACAAATACTCCATTTAGCAAACAAACTGCTAGAGTACAGTTCTCAAATATAATCACAGTGCAACCAGACGCTGACCTTTAACATACGCAATTCCACTTTCGTGATCTCACGACCATTTATGTAAACTTCGGAGTTCCCATTGCTAGCATCTGTTTTAATAGGACCCCCAATATTAAGATGGGGACTAATAATTTGTGAAGGCTTCTGTCCTTCCTGAAAAAGTGCAATACATTCTTAGCAAGAACTAAAAGAGAACATTTGCAAATAGTGAGTTAAAGGTTATCACAATTCACCTTTCCCCAAAGACCCGATACTTTATCATACCAATAGTTTCCTGGCTTGAGCTTCTTTGGCGGATTAGTGCAGCTCTGCAGCATTACCAACTCATCATGATAAAGAGGACGACCATTCACGCATATATACTCAGGAGGCAACTGATTTACTTCGCACAGCTTCTCAGCCTTCATGATCTGCCGAACCTCTAGATCATTGAGCAATCGCTTGAGCATTCTTGAACATTTACCTAAACTGCCACGCTTCGATTCGCTAATTGGATAACCAATGCAAGCCACACACTTCCTACCCTCAGGCATGGACCCCATTGCTCTAAGTACGCAATTAGTGCAATACTTAGCATCACAAACCATGCATACCTCCTTTTCAGTAAATCTATTCCCTTTCAAGCACCTATAGCATGCTCCTTTCCGCACCTTATTAGGAGGTTCTTTCTTCATTCTAACCACCTCAGGTTCAGAACGAGTGAAATCCTCGATGACATTTTCATCATCAGACTCAATATCACAAAAAGTCACCACAGGTGCTCGCTTCACATCACAACCAGGCTCTCGATTCCCATCTCCAAATTTACGAGAAGAAATCCTAGAGGACAGATAATCCACACTCAAAACAGACTCATTAGATTCCCAATCCGTTCGGTTAGATTCATTAAAATCTAAGCTCTCCTTAAAACCACTTGATAGTCTTGATTTAGACAAGCTCCCTGAGAATTCCCTGGACTTCTCAAAGCTGTCTGAAGACCCTAAATCACCCAAACTCCCAACCTCACCTACAAATTCACATGAATGATCGCCACTAATTGAAGAATAACCCCTCTCATTCACTGCGTCTAACCTACCAACACGATTACAGCACTCAAAATCACTACTTAATTCACCAGATAAAGCGCAGATATCAGTACTATTACAAATTTCGGGCTCCCTTTCTCCTAATTCGTTATTAACAGAGCTAGGTGAAACACTAGTTTCAGTTCCTAACCCTAGTTCTTTAGTATAAGAACCTTCACTCACCTCATTATTCTGCGACTCAAATGCAATCACCGAAGTCGGAGATACAGTCAATAACTCGGCTGACGAGGAGCTTAATTTCAAATCCTTCGACAGCTTCTTGTTAATTATGTCGGCAGCAGATATTGGTTGAACAACGGGCAGCGACAAATTATCCGGATACGGCAACGGAGAAACAACGGCAGCCACCGGAATTCGATCTACATTGATGGGCACGGCCCGAGGTAGGTCTCGTGTAATCGGGGGCCCATGATATTCCATTGCAAAGGAATATTCAACCGCATCTTCCACAACGGTCGCCACCTCCAGCGACATATCCTCCTCCTTCTCAAATCAACCCTCGTATTTTTCAAACCCCACTTGGCATATGTGCAGCTATCGCCGATAACACGAATCTTGAGCCGAACAAGAAGAGGCAAACGGAAAAAACATGGGGTTTTCAGTGGGGCAGACAGAAAAAAACAAACTTTAGCTGCAAGTAAGGAATTTTGGTTCTATGAAGGAGTGGGAAGAAATTAAGTGGAAAATTCAGGAAAAAAAATCTTTATTTCCCAAGAATTGAAATACTAAGGGCAAGAAGAAGAGTGTGGAAGAAAATTCAAAGAGGATATATGGGGTGGAGGAAAAAAGTGTTGGGAAAGGGAAAGTGGAAGAATGGTGGTGGCCACTGTTTCGAAGTTGGGCATCTCCTTTTGCTGTTGTTTAATTTTAAATTTAAAAAAGAAAATTAAAATCTTGATGATAGAGAGAGAAGAGAGATGACGGCAAGTGACGGTATGGTGGTGGGGCGGTGATGTGAGCAAGTCGGCATCTGTAGTTTAGCGGCGAGGGTAGGGGTCTATTTGTCTTTCAACGTCGAATCAGCTGCTTTGGATGATTGGTGTTGGTGGGTCCCCTCCTGTGCTCTCTTTCCATTGGGTGGTGGACTGATCTTAGACCATCCCCATAATGGCAACCCTTACCACAGGTCGTTCACAAACGACAAAAAAAAATAAAAATAAATAAAAATTGTAAACATTGGAGCAATCTGTTGGTTGAGGGGTGTGCAGTCGACCCATGTGTCAACCCCTCAACCCGTCAACTACCAATCACAAAATGACAGTTGTCGTGATCGGTAGATGTATACTTTTATAAATATAATTTAAATTTTTATATAAATAATATTTAAATTAAATTTTTTTTTTTAAATTATCAAAATTATTATTAATTTTTTTTCTATAAATAGAATATAATACTCTCTCCATCCTGGGTATTTTTACCCGTTTGTATGGGCACGGAGATTAAAATATTTTATTTTTTTAATATTAATGTAAGAGAATGTAGGGATAAATTAGTAATTTAAAAAAAAAAATTAATAAAATTATTGATAATGATGAATAAAGTGTAAAAAGTAATTAAAGTTGTTGGGATTATAAAAAGTAGGCAATAAAATATTATGTATTTTTGCCAAAAATGGAATAGGTAAAAATACGTAGGATACCCCAAAATGGAAAGTGGATAAAAATACGTGGGGACGGAGGGAGTATTGACATATTTTGAATCAATATTAAAAATTCTATTTTTTTCTCTCAATCCCAAATTTATCTTCTCATTTCTAATATAATTATGAAATTAAATATTTTAAAATATAATAATTTTAATTTTAATTATAATTATTAAAAAATCATAATAATAATTTAATGATAATTATTGTATATATAGATGAGAGAGAAATAATTATTTATTAAAAAGGTAGGTTGAATTGAATTGTTGATGGAGTATAGAAAAATTGAAATTTGGTCGAGTATATGTTGTTGATGGGAAGAGAGAGAAATAAATATTATATTATTGAGTTGTGTTGTGGTTGAGAATAGTCTTATATAATTACCCTAATACCCCATATAATTTAGTGTAATTACGACGAATCCCATAAAATATAATGTTACATTAATTTCTAATTCACTTCTCTTTTTAACATATAAATAAATTTGGGTTGCTGCGATGCGCATCTAAAATCACCCCTAATTTAATTGGGTCATAAAACATTCAATATTTTATGTCATTTTGTTTTGTTTTGTTTATATTGATTGATTGATCTTGTCATAGTTTTGTAAGTTCCTAATATACTAAACGCTGAAAATCTAGTTAAACCTTACAAGTATATTGTACACGAGTACATTTGATTTAAATTTATTCTTTAGATTTTAGATTTTCTGTTTTCTCTAATCCCTTACCTCTCTAATCTCACGTATACTAATATTTAAAAAATTCAAAACAAACATAAATAATACTATTCATAATTTGTTAAAACTTAAACATTAAATTTAAATTCAAATCAAACATTCCTAAATATTAAATCCTAATTACACCATGCTATAAAATAAGACAGCATTTTTTAGATCATCTCACATAAAATCCTTTTTATATTTTCTTAAATGGTTAGTACTCTCTTATTATCAAAGATTATATCATTTTATTATATTAAAATAATACTTTTTTATATTACAAATTGTTTATAAAAATAATTTGAGAGGGACTAAGGTACAACCATGTATATTAACGGCATGATTGGTAGCATGGAATGACATGGGAATATAATGAGTATTGCTAATTTAATTCCTATTCCTACGTTTGGTAAGTTACTATTCATGGGAATACTCATTCCATAGGAAATTTGTATTCCATATATTTGGGAATCACCATTACCCCACTCCCCATGGATTTACCTATTCTCATGTGTTATGGAATCAATTTTTTATTTTTTTAATTTATTTATGTAAGATCAAATATATTTATGATTATAAATAATACTATATATTTATTTATATCACATCTCTTTTGTATAATTGCGAAAATAAAAAATAAATTAATATTTTTTTCATTTAACATATAATTTTCCTATTAAATTATATACAAAATTTTTATTAAATTATTCAAATTTTAATTTAAAAATTATATATTTTAATACTCATTATAATAAAATTAGTTATTAAAAATAAATTTAAATTATTTGAAATATAAAAAATTACATAATTAATTGAATCTTTATTTTAAATAAAAACTATTAAATTATATATAAAAAATATTATACAAATTTTAAATTGAATACACATATGTAATATTACATATAAAATTTTATTTTATTTATGTAAATAATTTTTTAAATTATCTATAGTTTTTTTTATATTTTAAATATTGTAAATTTTTTATTTTATTTTTTATTTTAGAATTTTTTAATAGTATAATTTTTAAGATATATTATTTTTTTTAGATTTAAGTTACTTTGAAATTTAATTAAAATAAAAATAGTGAAGTTTGAATCAAATATTGAAATGTATTTTTTATTAGTTGAGCTATTCCTAGTCACTAACAATCATGAAATTTTTTTTCTCATTCCTTTCCAATATCCATTCCATTCATGAATTCATTTCATTCCTCCATAATTTTATTCAGTCATACCAATCATGCCCTAATTGAATTGGTACACCCTTGGTCCCCACCATTCTTAATTAATTACAGCTCCTTCATTAATATTGTTTTTTATTTTATTTTTAAATTTATTTTATTTAAATGACTGGTATCCTAAACCATATGGATAAATATACCCTAAACACAAGGGTAAAATTACAATTATACCCTAAAACCTATGGATAAATTATACCCTAAACCATAAGGATAAAATTATAATTGTACCCTAAACCCTAAATCTTATGGATAAATTATATCCTAAACCACAAGGGTAAAATTACAATTATACTTAAACCCTATAGATAAATTATACCCTAAACCACAAGGGTAAAATTACAATTATACTGTAAACCCTAAATCCTAGTGGATAAATTATACCCTAAACCACAAGGGTAAAATTACAATTATACCATAAACCCTAGGGGATAAACTATACCCTAAACCACTAGGGTAAAATTACAATTATACCCTAAACCCTAGGGATAAATTATACTCTAAATCACAAGGGTAAAATTGCAATCATATTCCTAAAATTAAATAATAATAAAAAACAGTAACAGCAACAGTTAAAAAAAAAGAAAAACACACATTGAAGGTGAAGAATTGAGGTTGTACCGGAGTTGTACTAAAATGGAGGTTGTATAAGTCATTGTCAAACAATTCATTATACCACTATTATTTTTTATTAATTCAATATCATGATTTTTTGTTAAAATATTATTGCTTCTCGTTTGAAAATTTTATGTTGGTGTTAAACTCCAAATTAGTTTAAACCATTATCAATTGTATGCATGGGCTATTGGTGTTATAATTTTTTACTCCTATCTTTTAGAGTTAAAATCATTTTTCGTCCCTTAACAATATGAAATTTTTGATTCTGTCCCAAAAAAATATCATTTTCAATTTAGTCCCATAACTTTCTATATTGGCCAATTTTTGTCCCAAAATCACCGGAATTCAGCACGTGCGCCTCATGTGACCCCTCAATTTGGGGCTTTTCGGCGATTTGGGACCAAAATCGGCCAATATTGAGAGTTACGGGATTAAATTGAAAATGATATCTTTTTTGGGACAGAATCAAAAATTTCATATTATTATAGGACGAAAAATGATTTTAATTTAATAGTTGAACCCTAAAAATATACTACCTTCGATTTTTTTTTATAAAATATTAGTAACTTCTATTTATTCCATTACCTTTGATGTTTTATCATTTTTTTAATATATAAAATTAAATTATATAGGATATATACCCTATGAGACCATGTCAAGATTTGAAATTGGAGATTAAAACTTAAATTAATATGAGAGATGAATTTTGTAGTATGAGAACATAATTTTTGTATTATATTATTATTTAGATTATATTATATGAGATGAATATTTTTTAAATACTAAAAATTAAAGAATAGTTATATATATAAATTTTCATGTAAGGATCCAATTTTTAAGTTGGGTCTCAATTTTAGTTTTCATTTAAGAAATGTCTCATTTCAAGGCTTAATTTTACTTTTTTTTTCTCAAATTAAGGTCTGTTGTAATTTTATTTTTTTCCGAATTGAATATATTTTATAAATTAATATAAGATATTAATAAAAATAACATATTTAATTTTATGATTTGATTTGAAGGTGTATAATAATATTTTTAAATTATTTTGTATGACTTGAAATGAAAATATAAATTTCATGGTAAGTCTTAAAATGTTAAAAAAATAACAAATATAAAAAATCAGGCCTTAATTTGAGAAAAAAACTAAATTTATATCTTAATTTGAAACATTTATAAAACTGGGTCTTATTTTAAGACCTAACCTAAAAATCAAGTCGTCATAATATATATATATATATATATATATATATATATATATATATATATATATATATATATATATTATGCTAAGAATTTAAATAAAAAATTAAATGGAGTTAAAATCACTTTTGGTCCCATAACAATATATATTTTCGATTTTGTCCCAAAAAAGATATCATTTTCAATTTATTCCCGTAACTCTCAATATTGGCCGATTTTGGTCCCAAATCGCCAGAAAGCCCCAAATTGAGGGGTCACGTGAGTCCCACGTGCTGAATTCCGGTAATTTTGGAACCAAAATTGGCCAATATATAAAGTTATAGGACTAAATTGAAAATGATATCTTTTTTGGGACAAAATCAAAAATTTCATATTGTTATGGGACGAAAATGATTTTAACTCTATCTTTTAAGATCCATGAATTTGCAAGCTGTGTTACCTTAAATTTTAGAAGTGATCATCTTACTATTTAGTGCTTATGATTTATCAAGTCATATATCAACATACTTCATTTGTTCCCTTAGTGTATATATCAATTTGTGCATTTAACATGAAAATTAAAGAGTATAATAATTTAATATATGAGAAATATAATATTTTAACGTGTGGTGAACATTTATATTAATAATATGTGTGGCTGATCCATATATATGTTAAGTATAATAATTGTTTTTTCCTTGTCTCATCTATCTAATAAGAAAATAGATGGAATATTTTAAAATGAATCAAAATGACAAAATAGATACTCCCTCCGTCCCGCCCATATTATTACATTTACTGTAATTTTTGTGAAAGTTTTATGCAGTCAAACGATGCAGTTTGATCGGGACAGATGAAGTACATCTCAAGAGAGTATTATAAATACTACAACCTATGGATCGAGTCTCAAATTCTTGAAAAGAAAACTTCTTGATAATTTTGTTCCCTGTTTCACTAACTAAAATTTCTTTTACTTAAATTAAAAAAAAAAAATTTACGCAATCTCAAAATAGTTTACCTAGTGTAAACATGATTTCAAGATTATTATTATAATTTTTTTATTTATTAATTTTATTATTATTACTATTATTATTATTATTTATTTATTTATTTATTTTATTTTTTGTGGGGATAACGAGTGAGATTCCCGTGCCTCCGGGAACCCGTGTCCCCATATCCCCAAACTAAATTTAAATATCTAATAATACATAGGGTTAAATAGAATATAAAGGGAGATCAAGGAACATTTTATTCTTGTGTTTCTATGGGAACACGTACGGTGTGTTCTCAAGTCACTGGAGCTTTTGCCTTTTTGGAAATACTAGAAATAATAATGTACTTGTGAAACTATATGGCAAACATTAAACCCTGATGGTTATAATAAACTATAAATCAAGGATTTTTTTTTTAAGAAGAAATTATATTTCATTAAATGAAATGTTACACGTAATACTTTGTCTTTCTTTATTGATCCGGCACAATATTAGTTAGCAGAATCACATAGATTAGCTTAAGTTATTAATTAGCTTAGCTTAACCAATTAAGTCAAAATATTAGGCCACCTTTGCCAGCAAATTATGTATAGATCGTCATCAAGCTAGTTCGTTTTCTTGCATTCATATGCTATGAAACAAATACTAATTACACCTACATTTATCTACTTCCCACTTGCATCAATTAAAATTATTTATTTTGTAGAGTTGTGGTTAGAAAATGTTAATCTAAAAATTAATTTGGAATGACTTTATGTTATATTGGATTAAATGTGAGTTTTGTTTTGATTAAAGTTTATGCTGTCACTAAGTCGCTCATGAAACTTATTTTGTGACAACCGTCCATATAAATTTTGGCAAAAACTCTTGTGTCCCGAGAACACACCGTGTCCCATGTGAAAACAAGAGTTTTAGTGTGAACACAGTGTGTAAAAGCCTCACTCATAAATTTTTATAAAAATAATAAAAAATATAAGAAATGGAGCAAGTCTGTAGAATCACTAGCAAACAAATTTCTCATAGATCACTTAATATTAATGGAGTATTAAAGTATAATAAGTGGAGTATATAATAAAAGGGTGAGTTGCTTTTAGCCCTAATTCTTTAATTTTATCATGAAACAAGAAATTGAAATACTCCATGTGATTCAGTAATTTTCACTTCTAATGTTTTTATGAAATTTCAACACACTTGACAATGTGTATGTATAGTAATTAATAAAGTATTTTCTCCTTAGAGAAAAGACATCTGCTTGTTTTGATTAACACTCAAATCTATTTATAGCACAATTTATTTTCTTCTTTGCTTTGAAATCATGCTCCAACACAGTTAGGCCACCTGTAAAAAGTTGTTATAATTAACTTCCCAAAACGTCTTTACTTTCCGTACCTTATCTTGGTGCCTGTCTAGCTATACTCACTATTTTATAATCAAACGAATGGATTACTAAAAAGAAAAAAAAATCATGTAATACCATATCATAAAATGAATTAAAGTTATTAATAATAAAAAAAATACTACTTATCAATTGAACTATTTCATAAACAAATAGTAATATATGAATGAAAAATGAAAATATCTTTAAAAATATAATACATGTATAAAGAAAGGTGATAACTAATTAACATAATAAAAAAAAAGTCTCACTTTGGACAATCTCATAAATTTGCTATAAAGAATGTCACATCTTATATTTCATGAGGAAGTAAAATAGGAAAAAAAATGAAATTATATATAGATGTATGAGTACATGATATGTCTTGTAGGAGTATTTTTTAGTTAAGAGGGGGTATTATTTAGGACATAATTAATTAATTAAACATTCTATATATCCACTTGAATTAGTTTAGTTTACATTAACATTGCTGATTTGAAGGTGATGTTGAGAATCTAATTCACAAGAAGACGATAGAGAAAACTGCATCTAGAGTCAAACATCATGTGAAGAGATTCATTGCCTGTGTTTAAACTTTATTATTGAACAATTTGGCTTTAAATATTTTCTCACATTCACACTGTGATCTCACCTATTTATTAGTTACTTTGTTTTAATTAATTGTAATCACCTATTTCACTTATGATTCATTCTTTCAACTTGAATATTCTGCCAAGGATTAAATTATTTTAAAGAATTTTATGATTTCAATCCTTAAATCTATAGTTTATTATTTCGGAACCTGAAATGGATAGAAAAAAAAAACTCCACTTTATTGCTGTTAATTTATTTTTCAAGTCATGTATTATCAAAACACTCTTTTATATAGATAAATACGAAACACTTAGACAGCAACTCATGAGAGTCATACTACTTGGTTTTGGGGAATTATTATTCTACCTTGGTGTTTCGTCAAATATTTTGAGATCAATGAGATATTTCAATACATATTGAATGAAACACAACTTTATACTTTGAATAGTAAATATTACTGGATCATAATATTATGTATTCATCTACAATGGTCTAATGACGCTATTTATAACGTTAATTAACTGTCTTAATCTAAATATTTCATGTTACTTTTATTTAATACATGTTACGAATGCTGAATTAGACTATCCATAATTATTATATAGTGTGTATAATTTAAGGACAGTTAAGCAGAAAGATCAAACATCAAAGTACGTGGAGTATGGAATCTTACTCCTTAGAAAACTTATAAAAGAAAGTGATTTATTGTCATATTTGTCTTGCAATAGTCTTTTCATCATATTATTATTATTTTTTTTTTGTACAACAAATAATATTATTCTTGTATAAGCCAAGTTATACTTCCTCCGTCCCATAAAATTCTTCACTTTTATATGTTAATTTTTTTTAATCAACTTTGTTGATTATATAAATTGTATTGTAATGTTTTTAGGTAATAAAAATGTGGAGTATAATGTAATACTCCCTCCGTCCCATAGGAGTTGACACACTTTCCTTTTTGGTTTGTCTCATTAAAGTTGGCACACTTCCTTTTTAATACATGGGACCCACACAAAAATAATTAATCTATTCTCATGGGCCCCATATATCACCTCTAATACAACTACTCACTACACATTAAATATTATTTCTCTCACTTCACTTTACTTCACTTTACATTAAATTATTATACTCCTTAATCTCCGTGAAAAAAAAAAAATTATACCAACTTCTATGGACGGATGGAGTAATATTTTTGTTAGGTGGAAATGACAAATTTAAAATTTAAATAACTTTCGAATAATGAATAAATTATGGGACGGAAGGAAGTATGATAGATTCTCTTAGATGGGAGGGAGTAACACTTTCGTAAAAAATAATAACATGGAATTATCTCTCATTCTCATTCAGCTATCTTCTTTTCATCATTTAATCTCAAATTTCTCTTTGTTAAATATTCATGTAATATTATAGGAGATGAATGCTACTCAAAAAAAAAAAAAAAAAAAAAAAAAAAAACGAATTAACAATATTAGTAAAACAATTACAAACAGCACTTGCTTATAATACTGCAAATGATCGATTAACTAGCAAGTTCATTGGAGCTTCATTTCACAGAATTTGATCGATGATGATGATTTTGCTTATATTCATTTGCAGCAAACTAATTCTCATGTTTAACCACAGAAATTCAACAATGGCACGTATATATATACATGATTTGTGGCTGTACAGTTTTTCTCCAGTAATTTCTGAAATTAGGTCAAAGAAGGAGGACCTGATGCTGGCGCTGCAACGGTGGCGCGCCGCCGGGCTGAGTGGACGTCGGAGGTCCTTGGCCGGAGACTCTCCATATCTTCACCGATTTATCGAGGCTGCCACTGTACACCACGTAATGCTTCCCACTGGCATGCGCGACGTTCTTATCTTCTTCCACTGCTAAACACTTGACAGGGCCACTGTGCCCACTCAGCAGCGATATACAGACGTGTTCTCTCTCTTCCCTTCTCCACACACAGATGTTCGTATCCGCTGATCCACTGAATACCAAATTGCCAGATGTGGCCAGGCAGAGTACGGCGAGTTTGTGGCCCCTCAGATCTCCGCCATGAGAGAGAAACTTGTCGCGTTCCCAGAAATTCACGAGGCCGTCGGATGATCCGCAGTACAAAATTGTGGCAGAGGAATCTACGGCTAGGGATGTCACGGCGCAATCCTGTTTCAGCAGTGTTTGAGAGAAGTAATGCTTTGTGCCTTTGCCTTGCATCTCTCTCCGCCACACTTTGACGGTTCCGTCGGCGGAGCCGGAAAATACCAGACCGTCCAATCCGGCGACGACGGAGTTTACGGCGTCGTCGTGAGCGTCGATTGATTCCATGCATTTCGAATCGGAGATCCGCCATACTTTAATCGTTTTATCCCACGATGCGGAGTACAGAATCGATTTGTCTTCGCTTAAGCTGAGAGATGAGATCGCATCAATGTGCTTGATCCAGATCGCGTTGCGGCTTTTTCTCACCTCCACGTAATTGCTAGGTTTGAACGATTTCTTCACTTTCGCCTTCAATGTCGGTAATGTTCCGACGCGCTTGTAGATTCGGGGATCCTTGCCGGAGATTTTCCAGACGCGGATTTTGCCGTCCTGATGGCCGGAGAAGATCCGTTCTCCGGCGATGATTATAGCTTTGACCAATCCGGAGTTGGATTTGAATCCGGAGAATTCCTTCTGGTTTTTCCATACCCTGACGTTTTTGCTATCCGAACCGGTGTACAGAAGATCGCCGGCGGCTGCTAAGGAATAGATGTGGCCTTCTTCGCGGACGAGGGAGCCCATCATGCCGGTGTAACAATGGGATGGTTCCGGCCCCAAGTGTTGAGAAGACCAGGGAGAATTGGATATGGGAGAGGTGGAGAAGGGGGTGGAAAATGGCGATGGTGGGTCCCACACACCGGCGGAGGTAGATGTAGCGTCGAAGGATTGCGGCGGCGGAAGGTGGCCGTGGTTAGATGGGCTGGCTTCCGACGCGTCGCTGAGGCGGAAGGAATATTCTTCTTGATCAGGATGCATGGAGCTGCCGAGTATTGGTTTGCTCATGATGTTGGAATCCGTTAAATCCATGAGATCATGATGATAATTGCCCTGTCTTGAATTCTTCATTTTTAATTTTTTTTTAAATTCAGGGATCTATCTTCATATAATATACAATTATGTGGTGATCAAATTATGCAAATGCAAGAAATTCAGCTGTAGGATTGAATGCTGGAGAGAGAAGAATGATGAAGAGGAGAGAGAATGTGGAGAAGAAGGTGGTTGTGAAGGTAGAATGATCTGATCATGTAAAGAAAGGTATGGGCATGAAGAAGAATTGGGAGAGAGTCTTTTTATGCAATTTGTCTCATTTCCAAGCCCAATTGAACTGTCTCAACAAACTACTCCAAATTATGATATTTGTTTATTTCCCCAACCTTTTTGAATATTTTAAGTAAGATAAGAAGCTTTCTAATATTTCTCCACCGTTGCTTTCGTGAAGTGCTTTGAGTTGCATTTAAATTTTAAAGCATACAAATTAAGTAAAATTTATTCTTAATTAAAATGGTCTAATCTAATCATCGAATCATGATTGGATTAATGGTTGGTTTGGGATGGGAGTCGGGAGTGATTGTATTTTATTAATGGGTTGGAAATTCTTGATGTGAGGCAACACTCGCCCTTGGAATATGAGGCACCAACATTATAATCGTTCATGCCATGTTGACTTTTATCAAAACTAATGGTCGATCATCTTGCATATCCCCCGGAGAATTTTGGCAGTACTAAATTCAATAGTTGTAGGAATTGATTTAAAGAAAAGTAGAATTGTTATTTTTGGGGATTTTAATATGATCAGTTTATTTTTCTTAGTCAAATTGGTGTAAGATTGTAAATTCAAATTAGGGTTTAGAGTTCAAGGGGTGGGAATTGAGAAGAAGACAAATCAATAAACGAATAATTATGAAATTTATTGCTAATCCAATTAAATCATTATTTTTAATTTTAAACTCTCCGTATATACAGTATTAAGCTAAGGCGTTTTAATTAATTAATTTAATAACGTTAGGATATTTTAGTAAAATACTCCCTCCGTCCCATAGAAGTTGACACACTTTCCTTTTTGGTTTGTCCTATTAAAGTTGCCACATTTTCTTTTTAATATATGGTACCCACATAAAACAATTAATCTACTCTCATTGGCCCTACATATCACCTCTAATACAACTACCCGCTAAACATTAAATATTATTTCTCTCACTTCACTTTACTTTATTTTACATTAAATTAGTATATTCCTTAATCTCCGTACCAAAAAAAATTATACCAACTTTAGTGTGATGGAGGGAGTAATAGTTACGCGGTATTGATTAGAAAAAGAAGGGTTATAACTTATTAATAGAGCGCATATATATACTGAATAGTAATTTCATCCATAGATAGACAAAAGTCGCAAATCCGTTGATTTCTCTCGATTCAAGAAACCTTGATTCTTGATTAGCTCTCTGCAATTCTGATCATTGTAAACAGATGTAAACAATCATTCAAGCATACTGAACATGTTTTTCAACGATTATGTTCAAAGGAAACTGGAAACTCTGCTATCGCCATGGCTGCGGGGCGACCCGGAACTCGAGCTTAAACTCGGTTTCCTTGGCGGCGACAGCATTCTCAAGAACGTCAATTTCAGCACCTCCGCGCTTAACGATTTGCTCGACGACCCCTCGAAATTCTGTTTCAAGAAAGCAACTGTCGAACATTTGAGCCTGAAATTCTCGCCCTTTTCCTCCACCGCATTCACTCTTGTTGTTCGTGGTCTTCGCGTTAATATTTCAATTGGGTAAGCCTTACCATCTGTGTCTTTCTTGTTCGAAGTTGGTGGTTTTCTTGATTTTCTTGTAATTTGGATTTCTTGAAAGGGAAGAGGAGGACGAGAGAGGAGTGAAGTGGACACGGAAGCCGAGTGACACGACCGTGGAGGAAAGGAACAAGGCTCTTGAGGATATTGATCCTGAGGTATTCTAAGCAACCTTGGTTCTTGATCAATTTTCCTACGTTGAGTTTCCTTTTACTTCATGCACAGGTGCACTTTGGTGGAAAAAGTAGCAACCCTGTTCACATAGCTTGTGTATAGCAAGTGGAGAGAGGGAGTGAAGAAACTGATAGAAACTTATTAATACCCCTCACTTGAATCTTTGATGCTGCCTTTTTATTTGATTTATCATTCTCCTTTCAAATTAAGGGTTACTGAAAAAGTTCAAATATCTGTAAATATGAAGTTAGTCTGCATCCTTATACTGTGAAACATCACATATAACAGTAAGTTTCTACTGTATTAGTTGAATCTATTCGGACCCAAGATTTAATCCCTCTGCCATTTTGTAATTGTAGTAAAATAGTGTTTCTGCAATGGACTAATGATAGGATGGAAATTCATATTATCGAGGAAAGCAGAACAAAACAATGTTATTTCTCAATGATGTCTTCCGTTTTTTTTTTGGGCGCACTATGTTTTGGCATTTTATATGATCTTTGAAGCTAAAATAGTGAAACATCTATTTGTTGGTTTCAGGGTTGTGCTCTCCACTGTGCTATTAAAAAGATTGCAGACATTAGCACCAGGACATGGGGAACATCCTTATGGAATACTGTAACTAGACATTGTCATTTGGAGCTACACGATGTTCATGTGATTCTGCACTCTCCTCTTTTGCATGACCTGTCCTCATGCTCATTGTATATGAAAAAGCTTGGAGTTGAATCACAGATTTTAGGCCACAGATGCTTCATTAGAGGGTTCATGAGCTCATTTTTTCTGCCTTTTGAAGAGAGTAAATTTGATTTTGATATTGGCTGTTTTGAGGTTAAATTGAACAGTGAAAATCACACACACACTATTTTACCAGCGACCAATATATCCGCGTTAGTTAGTTTAAATGACTTTCAGTCCATAAGCTTTTCTATTCATGTTCCAGAATTAAAATTTTTTTGTTCACCATCAGCTCTCTTTGTTATAACCTTGTTATATGAACTATGGTCTAAAGAGTACAAATGTACTAGATCTGGAAGGCAACTATGGGATATAGTGGCAACTAGAATTGGTTCTCAGCTTCCGACTTCTAATTTGTCATTGATTAAAGTAGTTAAAAATATGTCTCGATGGTTGGGATACATAACCACCTACCACAATATACTTCTACTAGTTGGATATCCAACTGATGAAGAGATGAAAAGATCAGCTATTTTGATGTTACACGACTCAAGTTATTCAAAATCTGTGAGGTCTCAGTGGAAGCTGATTGCTGAAATTGAAAATTATTTGCCTCTCGAAGCAGTTGCTGCAGCTCGTAGAATAATTCGCTACAGATTGGTGTCTAGTGGTCCCGGAGATAAGTGCAAATTTGATAAGTTGCAGGATACTAGGGCTTTCTCCAAGTTGCTTCAGCTACTTTTGCTTGTTTTGACCATGATAAGAAGTTTTTTAGTTTCATTAACGAGGATTCTCTTTTTGCACAAAGTCATCTCTATTTTTCGTGAGAGTTGTCTGCATTCTGGCTCTGAGTGTGAACATTCTGTTCTACAAAAAAGTATCACTATAAAATTTCAAGAAATTTCATTATGTGTTTCTTTCGACCAGGTCACACAGCCTTCTGTCAATAGGAAGGTTATTTCTGACATTGGGATCTCATACCAAGATTTACTATCATTCAGAATTTCTCTAGATAAGCTCTTCTTAAGGTATTTGGTTGGTATTTCAGAACAACATTTCACTTTTGCCACTGGGAGCTTCAAGGTTCTTTCCTTTTCTACTGTGAGAGATGCAGCAATTAGTAACTCGGAAGAATATCTGAAGAAGGAAATTGACAGAAGACAAATCATAGTATGGGCTGAACCTGCTCCAGTTATTTACTTTCCTGATGAAACTTCTGATGACAGCACTGTTGGTATTGCTAGAACTTCAGCACCTCTGTTGGACTGTCGTTTAAGAAAATTATGGATGGACTGGAAGAAGTCTTCTTTGAATTCTGAAGGAGAAAATATATCAAATGTGCATTCTCCTTGGATTCTGTGTGAGATGGGGAGCTCTTTGATGGATCCCAGAATGAATGATTGTGGTTCGCAGGTTAACTGTAGCTTGATTGTTGGTAAACTGAACTTCAGCCTGGAATATTGTTCCTTTGCGTCTGTTGTTGTACTTTCTAGACATATACAGCATGCTTTGCAGCGGAGCCCTAATAGAAGGGGAGATTCTGTTTCACATGCTCTAGCAATAATCATTCAGGATCCGCCAATGAGTTATTGGAGTAGTAAAATCGCATCATATTCGAGCAAAATTAGAGGGGATATAATCAGAATGGTTTCTGCAAAGCATGTCCATATTGGGGCTCTTATTGTGGGCCCTCATTTTCAGATATCTCTTTCAGATTTCCTTTCTCAAACTACAAATGCTTGTCACCCTGTTTCACAAATCTCATTTGAAATCTACAATATTGAACTTTTTGTATCACCAAAGATGGATGATAAAATTGGAGTCTCACATGGAAACAGTTCAGAGAGTGATATAGGACTGGAGAGCCTTGGACTTAAAGAGCCTCAAGAAATTAGCATTTCTTATACAGATAATGGAGCTTACAGCTGCCAAGGACAGGTTGCACTCTATGCATTTCTAAAAGTTAATGGCTTGAAGGCTTACTGTGATGAAAGCACTGAGAATAAGAAAAATCAAATTATTGTATTGAGGCCCATGATTGCACACCTCAACTATGTACGGTAATTATTCTTCTTTCCCTTCTGCATCTGCATGTTTCCATGTTTGAACTGTGCATCCACCTGTCTTTTGTGTAAACACCACGAACTCACTGCTTCATTATGGTGGCCTAAAAATATTCTTTGTATACTTCAACCTTCATTTGGGTATTTCATATTGTCAGCATATGTTAGTTTTTTTACTTTCCCTTTGTTTTAATGGGCAAGCAAATTGACCTTTTAATTACCTATATGGAGTTAGTCTCTTCTGTTTCTTTCATCTTGCTGGCTGAATGATTATTTATTTCCTTGGCAGTTAATTGCTTCCAAAGTGAACTTTCTTGAAGCATTGCTGGTGTGAGAACGTACACATCTAGATCACAATTTAATAAGGCTCATATGAGATGAAACTCATGTTTCATTTTTATACAAGTCCTAATTAAGTGATGCATCCCCTCAAAAAAAAAAAAAAACTTCTAAGATAATACGTCTGTCTATGTAGATATTGATGATTGCAAAAATTTAATGTGATGATAATTTTCATTTGAATTGTCTCTGGCAGGAAGGATCATCATTCACTTGGTTCTGCAGTCACTGCTGTCTCGGCAACTGCCTACTGTATGGTTACAGGGGTTTCCTGTTTAATGTTTCTTGATGAGTTGTTTCTTTTTTCAAAGGTGATCTTTTATCATTGTTGGCATGGATACCAGCGAAAATTTTCCATTCCTCTTTTCTCAAATTCAAACATGATAATACTGCCTTTATTTGGGTTTCCATTGCATTTGTTTTGCACTGCCTTGATATATCAAATGTCATGATTAACTTAGTTACAAACTGAGAACCTCTGTTATGTTTCCTTTTTTATCTATACCGGCTCAGTTCTTTGAAATTCACCTCATTTTCCGTGAACTTTCTGATGGATCTGATGACATTTCACACTATACATTTTGGAAATCATAATAGATAAGACATGATAAATGGAATGACATTTTAATCAAAGTTTGACTGTTCTATTTTTGTGTTCTAAAGTAGCTGCATAAGACACATAAAATGTTATTACATGAACGTGATAAGATATTACTTCAAGTGCCATGTTATTAGATACATGGATTTGTTAATACATATTATAATTTTTTGTATAACTGATGATAGATATTATGTATATGATGGATGTGTTTGTTTTGGTTGTTATAGAATCATGTATACATATGTGACATTCAATATAGTACTGTTTCATGTTGTATTAATTACACGACTTCTACATGTCCTACAAATGCATTGAATGTATTATACTAGTCATAATAGTATAATACTAAGTAATACTAAGCTCTGAATTTACACATTCATCTTATATAGCCACCAAGTTGTCATGAAAGTCAACAATCATGTCATCATCATATAGAATCTTAATTATTTAGCATCGCATCTTAATTGTGAACGGCCAGTTCTTTTTTGATGAGGTATTACACTGTGTTCTTTAATGACAGAATTATTTTTCTGTACAGATACTTTTTAGACTATTGCATGAGCCTGTTGCCTTTGATACAAATGCTTCATTCCGTGATCGACATTATAAAGAAGCCAGAAGTAGAGAAACAGTTTATGGTGAATCTGCATGCAGCCAAACTATCTCTGTTAGAAGCCATCAGCAATTGCATATTGCAAAATCTCACGTTTTTGTCAAAAGCTATTTTGAGCTTAAGTCGCTTGACATGGTTCTTCATAACTCCAGGAAAAGTTGTAGCCCAGAGACCTAT
Source organism: Pogostemon cablin (assembly GCA_023678885.1). Classification (NCBI taxonomy): domain Eukaryota; kingdom Viridiplantae; phylum Streptophyta; class Magnoliopsida; order Lamiales; family Lamiaceae; genus Pogostemon; species Pogostemon cablin. The sequence goes on along the minus strand of CM042993.1, from coordinate 3,436,074 downwards.
ATGAACATGATGTCCTTTGACAGAGACACTCACAGAAAGCCGGCTGTCAATGATATTTCTAGAGATGGAATTTATGTCTCCATTCAGCATTCAGTTCTGGAATTTAATATCTCAGGGCATGACATGGATGTGGCAGTTGACATGACAGGATCTCGATGTATCATTTTCAGATATTTGTCTGACTTTTATGGAACCCCTGACATGTCAGATCTAAAAAACCTATTGTGCTCGTTTAATTTTTTGACTGAAGCATCAGTTAATCATAGCACATTACGTTTCCGCCTAAAAAACTTTAAGAAAGTCTTGCCATCAGCTAGCTTGTGTAGTACATCTGCTGAATCTAGTTCTCATGGTGTAGCATTACACGCCTGGGATGATTCTCCTTCGACTGTAAATACTGATAGACTGGTCAATCATTGGTTATTCACAGACATCATCATTTCTGGGATTTATATAGCTGGATGCCCAGTAAAAGATGTTTTGGTCAATGACCTTGAAGAATTTAATGCTTCTCTCTCAGTTGGCGGCGAGTTCCAGGAAGTCTATTGTGAATGCAAGGTTTTATGCCTACCATCTGAATAATATTTTATACAATGTGAAACAGATCTTCTCAAGTTTTCTTTTCATATTTGAGATGGTCATAGTTGAGCCAGTTACTTGTGTGTGTAATAAATTAATGTCTAGTTCATAAACTTATATGTGTTGCTTCTCAACAGGGAGGCCTCATGTTACTAGAAGCAACAACTGTGGCAATGTATATTAAATGCTTTACTTCATACCAGCAATGGATCTCGGAATTTTGGCCTTCTTTTCCCTCGTCTGGTAGAGTTGTTGCTCAAGATATCAACGAAATGTCTCCTCTTGATGGTTGCCCTAGACTAAATCATCAGCAAGGACAATGTCAAGAAGCAATATGGGATCGTCTGGAATCATTGTCCATGAGTCTATTTCATCTACGTCTCATTCTTGTGGAGAGAGAAGAATCTGGTATGATGTCCTCCTTTTCCATTGGAGATTTTCAAATGTAGTGCTAAAATAGGGTTAATAGTTAACATAAATGCAGGTAGACTTCAGGTACTTCTACTTGAGGTGGACTTTCATTTGAACATTGATATGTTAAATACGTCGAGAAAACTTTCAATTACGGATTCCAAATTCTCTCTGCTATCTCAATTCAGACTTGGGGATCAAGCACATAAAACCAAAGTTTTTCGAAGTCCATTTTCTGCTGTCATACCTGATGAGGCAATTTCCAGGCTTAGAAGCAAGGGCTCGTCAACCTCTCTTCAGCATAAAGATTATATTCATCCAGACCTATCTACTGATGCTAGTCCGGCAAGTACTTCAGTCCCCGAAATAAGTTCTCATGTTGGTATTTCAACAAATAACCCAGAGCAAAAGATATATACAAGTCCTGAGAAATATATATTGAAAGATTTGCAATGTTTCCTAGCAGCTGAGTGGCCTGTGACAAGTGACCAGACTAATCCTGCATGGTCAAATGACCATTGGATTGGTAATGGTACTATATCTGGGTTTGATATGACTATCTCTCTGCATGAGATAAATGTAAGTTTGGGTGATCTTTAATGAAAATATAATTGTTCTGAAATATATTTCAAATTTTGCTTTCACTTGACCTAAAGTAATTGAAATATAAAAAGAGAAGAGGATTGACGCGCGAGGTGCTTTGCATTTATATCTTTACATGTGAGTCTTTTTGTTATCATAATAATTATCAGGACTACAGCTGTGATGATAAACCAAAGGTGTAAGAATTATATATTTAACAATGTCTTCTGATCTTTGGGGCATTCATTTTTGTAACCCATATTAGAGTGCCATGGAAAGAATATAATTGTTCGATGATTAATAGGTTTGAAATTTATATACAAGGCTCGTGCAGTTCGTTTCTGATTGCTTATTTGTTAATTATTCAAAGGATGAGTATTATACTGTGATTTCTTTTTCTCTATGAAACTGTTAGTCTTATATTCCTAATTCTTTTGAACAGATATTATTTTCTGCTTTTGAATCTTGCTCCCCGATTCTGGGCAGAGAGGGAACTTCTAATGCGAACTCAAGTCAGTGGTCACATAACCATGAACTGGGAGATAACATTGAAGAAATGGTTCCTAATGGTAGTTGTTTTCTTGTCTATTCGTAATAGATTAGATTTCTTACAAAATTTTTGATAAGATAATCATGAATTTTGTACAGGATCAATTGTTGCTCTCCAAGATGTTGACCAACACATGTTTATCTCAGTGAAAGCTGCAGAAGGTGGATATGACATAGCTGGAACAGTCCATTATTCACTGGTGGGAGAGCGGGCTCTTTTCAGAGTAAGATGCTCTGAACTCAATATTTCAATTGTTCACACCTTGTCAATGAATAATAGATTGTGATATCATCTTGTAATTCGTACATTTTCAACTATATTACGACAGCTGCAGTTTCTTGTGCTATGACAGGGTGAGCGTTAAAAATTTGGAAACCTGGGTTTATAATTATATTATGTATTAATATTTTATATATTAGGCTTCCTACGTGTTTATCTTTTTCTGATGTAACTTCTTATGTGGAATTTCTCTCATTACCACATTTACTGTTTCCCGCAGAACATCTGTTTGCATTACTTGTATTGAACAGTCATTTCATTTTATTTTCATATTGAAGTTAGTTTTGCCTAAAGAGTCACCATCCACCCACCTTTTAGTACAATATGCTGATTCTGTCACATGAGTTGATTTTTTTATTTTTTTTTTGGTTTGAAAAAGTTTCTTTATTATTGTACGAGGTATAGGATTACCTCAAAAGAGATTACAATTTAACCGATGCAAAATCAACATATTAATTTACACATGCAAACAAATTTTCTAGGATTTCTGCTAAACTCTTGAAAAAAATACTCAATGTATTGTTCATCAATACATGAGTTGATTTTAATGTGTGTTTGGGCTTGTTGGTAGTTTTATTGCTATGTGGTGGCCATTGGCCATCTCAAAATTGTTCATCAATTTCATTTTTAGATATTGGTTCAGGTAAATTATCATAAGCCAAGGAGATGGGGGCCACAAACTCAATATATTTCCCTTGTTTCACTGTACGCTAAAGACAACTCCGGGAATTTTCTGCGACTGAGTTGCCACCCAAGATCAAGATTCGTTGATCTCTGCTCTAATGATAGTGGATCTGCACTTTGGAAAATTCTTCCTTTTAAACCTGATGCCTATGAAAATGTTGTTGAGTTGGAATCTTCTACTTCTTTGTCTAAAAACACATTTCACCTTGTGAATAAGAAGAATGACTGTGCATTGGCTTTTAATGATGGTTCTCTTGAATTTGTCACCAAGCCAGGAAATTTATTCAAGTGGAAAGTTTTTGATGACCCTGGTCTGTTGCGTAATATTTCGTTGCCAAATAGGTTTATTGCAGGGGAACTTTCCAACCCCACCTCTGTATCAAGTAAACTACTGAGTTCCGCGAAGGCTGGAACAGATCCTCAAAGTGATTCGAATGACTCTGGCATGGGAGAGTTAAGGACTACACAGGGTTTCTTTGGAATCAAAGTTACCATGGGCAAAGCTACTCTGACCATTGTTCATGAGCTTTCAGATACAGAGGAAAAGTTCCCTCTTTTGCAGGGATCTATTGTACCCAGTCAAACAATAATACAGATATCAAATGTTAAATTCAGGATTATCAACACATTTGAAGTTTTGCTGTATTACTTTGATGCCCAGCAAAACTCATGGTAACATTTTCTGCAATAGTTTTCCCCCTATCCATCTTTTCAGCAATAATTACATTTGTAAATTTTCTTCCTACCTTAATTGGACACTTTACACTTGTTTCTTTATTAATGTTGCAGGAAGGAATTCATTCAACCACTTGAAATCCACACTTTCTACTCAAAAAAATTTCTTATTCATGGTGCAGAAAATTCTCTTCAAGAAATGCCTAGTCATTTCTATGCTAAATTAAATGAGGTTGGCCATTTGGTGTTTACTCATTTGTTACCAGAAGCAACCTGATGTTACCGATATTATTATTATTAATATTATAATTTTTTATGGATTGACAGGTGACTGTATTACTAAGTGAGATATCCTTGGATATTGTATTGCTTGTGATTGGGAAGTTGAATTTGGCTGGTCCTTATGCAGTGAAAAGCTCTCTGGTTCTCGCCAATTGCTGCAAGGTTCGTCAAAGTTGTTTTATATTCTTTCATTAGTCTCAGCTAAAATGCTCAGCTGCAGAGTTTTAAGCATGAGGGCTAGTTATTAAATGCTTGGAAGAAAATGGAGTGGAGTACATCAACTTTAAGTTTTTTAGTTTTTACTAGACTGTCAAACAAATGTGTACTTACAGATTGTGACCCACAAGTATGATCTTAGGCTAATAGGATCAAATAAATAAATAAACTCTGACATATTAAAGATTTTTCCACTCTTTAAACATAAAATGCTCATTCTTTAGCAGTCTGAAAAATCTGCCCCTGTCTTTCCGCAGGAAAATATATGATGGATCTTTCTCACATATATCTATTGTTATTTAATTTGCAAACCAGGGTCATAGCTTATATGACTCCTCTACAAATTTATGCCCTCTCTTCTCTTAATGTTGGAGATGCAAAAATAATGTTTCTAATGGCAGGTTGAGAACCAGTCTGGCTTGACCCTTACTTGCCAGTTTTATGATAATCAGGACCTATCACTTTCTTCAAGACAGAGTACCACCATCTTTTTAAGGTAGCCCCGTCAAAGTTCAATCTTGCCTGGGCATCACTATTCTTATTTTCCCAAATATTTTTAAAAAAATTAATTTTTAATCTTCACCTATAGCATTTTCGTTTTATTTATATGTTCTTTGTGTTATGCATGTGAAAGTGAAACATTGGTAGCTTGTTTGTTTTTGGAGTTAGATGTATGTTAGAGATAAGAGTGGAAAATATCTGAAGGCTTCCTTCTCCCATAAGCATCTTGGGAACCCAGTATCACAAAAGGGTATTTGATGCTTGATTTGTTTATAGATTCTCTTTTGTGTGAAGATTGCCCTTGATTCCCATGATACGAAGAAGAAAGTTATATTAGTTGAATTACAGAATATTATCCTTTCTGGTTGTTGGATGTGAAATGCTCAGCACTGGTTGTATGGAAAGCATTCTGTAAGTCTGCAGCAATGTGACTTGCATAATTGCATTTTGCAATTAACTTTCACAATGGTCCACATTTATTATGCAAGCATTCATTTAGCATGTTTTTGCTGTTAAATCTTATGATGCTTAGTATTCATTTGTCTCGCATATGTATTTAATATTTTCAAGCCGATATCTTATATGGGCTCTTGAATCATGCACCTGCTTTTAGACACCTCGCTTTGGCTAATCAACCACCAGAAGCATCTTTCTTTTCGGTACAGCTTGTCCAGCAAGGTTTTCTCTCTACTTCTCCTATTCACCTTTCACTTTTAGAAGCTCGAAAGTTTGCTTGGAGGACTCGGATTGTGTCATCGCAAGGTGAATTATTGTGCTTCTTCTTGAAACTTTACAGAATCATGTGCTGGAAAAGATAGCTATTACCTATTAGTTTGTGTATGATATGTAATTCCATCTTTTTTTGTTTGTTATTTTCATCCCCTTTATCTGGTAAATGCTTAAACTGGCATAATAGAAGTGTGAGGAGTGTATGATGAAAAAGAACTGCTATGATTGGTCACTTTGACTTCTCAGAACATTTTGTAGTTGCAAAAGAATTCATAGCCACATCAATCTTGCTAATTCGGACTTGGTGAGCCTCCTTTGAGTTTTATCTACAAGCGAATATTTCTTTGGATTACAAATCTAACTTTCTGCACTTTCTTACGTCTATTTGGAGAGGGTTTAATCACATGAATGCTGGTGATGCTTGTCTATGAACAAAAAAAGTTTGTATAACATATGCTTGGTGTTTATAGACAGGCTACTGTAAGTTACTTCAAACCTCATCTCAGACTTATGCTTGGTTATGTCGTGGTAGAACCCTTTTCATCTCAGACAGGCTGCAGTCATTTAAATGCTTTTTAAATGAGGAGTGCAGGTCAGATATGAAAAGGTTTGAAAGAATTAAGACAAATACTGATGAGTTACGTACTGATCTTTTTCCTAAATAAGAGTGTGCTTATTTTTTCTCTATTTATGGTGGATGTACAATCTCATCCTAGATTACTGAATGACAAAACATGGTCCGTGAGTGTTACGTTGGAGCTTCAATACAACCTTCTTATGATTGATTGAAGACATTATGAAATTTGGACTGATCTATTGTATGTTTAGCATATACTTGAAGTTGTCACTTGATTTTGGTTGGCTAACTCCGATGCCGAATAATAAATTTTGATGTTTGGATAAGATTATATTAATTGAACTACTCATCATGCTTGCATTTGTTTGGTATTATGCATGTTCTCATTCTTGTTTCTTCTGCTTTTTGGGGATTAACTACGATTTTTTGTAACTCCACTGTCAGACTCCAGATCTTTTCCTGGCCCGTTTATTATTGTTGAAATTTCTAAGGGAATTGAGGTAAATATTTCATTTGTAAATTTTTTTAGCTGAGATAGTTATGATCTTCTGTGGTGCTAAATTTTGCTTTCCTTATTTCCTCTGTTGTATTTCTAGGATGGCTTGTCAATTGTCGTCTCACCTCTGCTAATGATTCGTAATGAAACTGATTTCTCTCTGGAGCTGCGTTTCAAAAGGCCCCAGAATGAAGAAACTGATACTGCTTCATTAGTACTAAAAGCTGGTGATGTTGTTGATGATGCTATGATGGCATTCAGTGCTATTAATTTGTCCGGGGGAATGAGAAAAGCACTGACATCTCTTAGTGTTGGTATGTTTTGTCTTCACTTCATTCATTCAGTACATCATGAAAAAATAACTAAAAGAGAACTAGATTGGTATTTTTAATAAGCTGGGAATTCTATAATGCTATATATGTAAATGCAATTAACTTACAGCAAAAATGAGCATAAACTTTTCCATTATGCACTTTGGATATTCTTCTCTGTCAAAATTTGTAGTATGATGACCTCCCTGCAAACCTGAACTATATCTTCTTGATGGTTTATGACTGACATCTCTGCTTTAATGTAGGTATGTATATATATGAATTTGTATTGAAGCCTAAAACTACTAACACTATTCTTTACCATGCTAGCTCATGACCATGACTAGTAACAGCTGCCTTTTCTGTTGCCAAAAAATGCTACATCAGTTGACGTTCAACGCTTCTTGTTGTGATGGTCTTATCAAGTGTCATCACCTTTATTTTGATATTAAAGCTGTAGTCTCATAATGAAATGGGCGTGTCCATTTTTACTTGGAACTCATCATGCTAAACATTGATCTGTAGGGAACTATGTATTCTCTTTTAGACCAAACATTGCAGAAGATTCAGGTAATTTTAAGAACTCATCAGTTGAGTGGTCAGATGATCTTAAAGGCGGGAAGCCTCATCGCTTATCAGGGGTATTCAACAAATTGAGTTACCAAGTGCGGAAGACATTTTCTGTCAACTCAGCGAAGTTTTCACTTAACAGCGCAAGCTGTGCTCTCACATTGGAAGAAGGTTTTGTTTCTAACATATATTTCCTAATACAAACTGTCAGCAAGGAAATACCTGTTGTGAATCCTGATAACTTTGGATACGCCCCTAGCAATAGAAACTCACCAGTTGCAATGCAAGATCAGAAGGAAATTTTTATTCTTCCAACAATTCAGGTGTCAAATTTTTTGCACTCAGAGATACATGTCAATTTGACTGATAAAGGTAACTGATCTGGAAAAGGTGTTTTCAGGATTTATATTATCTTTTCTGAAGGTTTTGACAAACCTTCTCCTTGTTGCAGATCCACACAACTCCTTCAACAATGACAGTACATGGACTCAAGCAACTATTTCCTGTGGATCAACTGTCAATTTTTATGCTAACCCTGATATGATTCACTTTGTTGTCACTTTAACATCTTTTGGTTCAAGCTGTAAACCAATCACGACTAGTGATTGGGTGAGAAAGTTAGTTAAACAAAAAGGAGACATTTCTCATGTGGACATTGAGCTGAACTTTGGAGGTGGAAAGTACTTTGCTATGCTTAGGTTGTCTCGTGGACTTAGAGGTACAATAGAGGTACTTATCCTGCAAAAACAATGTTTACATAATTTATGTTGATTTTGGTTAAGTTATTTTGCTTGTTTTTCAGGTAGGCATTTTTACATCATATGCTTTGCAAAATGGTACAGATACCCCTTTGTTTTGCTTTTCTGCTAACCAGAAGCCTTTATCTAGGTATGATATTATCCATGGCATAGTTAATTAGATTGTAATGATTGGTACAATTATGTCTTTGACAAATTAATTCTTTTGACAGGGGTGACAGAGAAAGATTTGGTGCGAATATTCCTCCAGAATTGGGGTCATATTTGCCTCCGTATTCTATCACGTCATGGTTCTCGAAGTAAATACCACTTTCTATGTTTCTTCATTAAGTTTTTACTAACTCACGAGCCAACTTCTCTAATGCTTTTAGAGTTTCCCCTTGTTATAAATTGAATAATTATCAATTCCTTGAAAGCTACCATTCCTTTTTTTTTTTTTTTTGACTGGGGATGGGTGGTTTTAATTAAAATGAAAAAGTAATTTTCCTTAAAAATTGGTCATTAACTTTTTTTCCCTGCCTTGATAATAAAATTTGATGTCTTACTATCGTGTTATTCTGGCAGCAAGTGGACTCTCCTGTATAAAATCATACCAATATGTTGGATTTCTCAAGTAAAATCCAAAATCATAGTGAAAATATGTTTGAGCTGACCAGAATTCAGTATCAGTTAAAAAAGAAAAAAATTAACTGAACTTCAGCATGGTAATATTTTAATGATAAAATCAAGCAGATATGGAGTCTATCCATACTCAGCCAAATGTTAAATATTACGTGAAGCTCCTACATTATTGCCTTTTCCCAATGCTAGATGCCACAAATTACGCTTCGAGTTGTTGGAGGACAAAGCACTGGAGTCACAGTTGGACTTGGATGTGTTATCAGGCCTTACAGAGATTGACCTTGTTGCAGAAGAATCATTTGGATCAAAAGAAATCATGAGGGTGGCAGTCTCTTTAAGGCCATCAGTCGCCAAAGACAATCAGATTGTATCCTTGAGCCCCCGGTATGTTGTATACAATGAGTCAGCAGATAGTATTGCTATCAGCCAATGTTATCTGGAGGTATGCTCTAATTGGCACAACTCAGTTCTACACATGGTGTCATTTTCAAATCTTGGGTAAACCTCTGATAGTTCTGTCTTCTTAAAGGACATGGAAGAGTCTATTGTCGTCAACAGCAAAGAGAGGATAGCTCCAAGGCTGAAGACAGTAATAAGAAAAAAGAAAGTTACCAGCGTTGTCGATAATATTCTCAAAAAGCATACAAAATCTCAAAGTGATTCTCCATTTTTCATTCAATTCAGACCGAATGTGACTGGATTTGGATGGTCAGGACCAATATGTGTGGCTTCATTGGGACGCTTTTTCCTGAAGTTCAAAAAATCCATGGAAAATTCAGAGAATCAATCAGACAACATGCCATCCGAAGGCAATTTAAGTAAATTTGCAGCTGTTCATGTGGTGGAAGAAGGGTCTACCATTGTTTTGCACTTCCACTGGCCACCAGTTACAAATCTCCCTTATAGAATAGAGAACTGTCTGCGTGATGCTGCTCTATCTTATTATCAGAAGGTTGATTTCTAGTTCACTTATCATGTGCAGTATAGTTCTCTTTTCTCAAACATTTTTTCCTCCTAATATCTTTATTATACTCCATATATTTCCAGGATTCAGCGGAGCCAGAGACATTGAGAACTGGAGTTAGTGTTAACTATGTTTGGGATGATCTGACTCTTCCTCATAAGCTTGTTGTCCAACTTAATGGTAATTTTCATATTGCTAAATTTTTACTAATTATTCAAACTCTGGATGAGTGATGACATTTTGACTGAATTTTTATTCTTCACACTTAGCCGCTGTATATTTCAACTGTTTTCAGGAGACATAGATTCAATGATTTCTTGTTTATACGTACAAACTATATGCTGGTTTGTCCCAATGAATGAGCACCTGACCTCAATATCAACTACTTGCTTCAAAACATAATTCGTCACTAATAAACATTTTCCTTAATCATGGGCTTGTTTATGCTCTGCTGCATCTCCTTTAGAACCTTCGTCAAGTGCAGCAAATAATGAGGAGTTTATGTAGATTGTGAAGAATCTCTATCCACACTTTTATTTTTCTTGTTTGATATCTCTTTTAGAATGTGACATCCGTAATATGTGATGGAAAGAGAATGAAGGAACATTTGTGCAAATCGGCTGGGGCAAATGGTCAATTAAGCCTGTTTTAACTTTCTTATAAAAGTGAAAAGTTGTTATGACTTCTGGCTAGTCGAGCAAACTTAGAGGATAGGTTGTGTAACTACTAGCGATGGAGGGTAAGACTTGGTAAACTGGCCATATTAGAGGGAGATGATTACTCTATTTGTTATGAAGCAACAACCTTTTTTTTTTTTTTTTTTGTGGAATTCCTGCTAGTGATTTAAATGTACAGGTTTATGTTTACGTTTTCCCCTTGCAGATGTACACTTCTTGCGAGAAATCAATCTAGATAAGGTGCGTTCTTGGAAACCATTTTACCGTGGCAAGCACACCCGAGGTCTGGGAATTCACTTACCCCTGGAGAAGATGCCTGAAGATCTGAAACATAATACTTATAGTCGACCAATTGGTTCAGAGAGTGCAAAGGTGGGTTTTGAAGTGTATGCGGAAGGTACCACCAGAGTACTAAGGATTTGTGAATTTTCTGATAGTCACAAAGTGAATGTAATGTTCCGCTCCAGTAGAAAGTTGCGGCTAAGAATATCTTATTTTTCACTCCACTTGCTAGAGCATGTCAAGCAGGTCAGTTTCCATCTGTGAGTTCTATTATTTCCTACATAATGCATTTGGCAATCAACTCGTATTTAAAATTTCTTTGTTCTCTTGTGCTTTTCTCCGCCTCGTTAGTATTATTCTTTTCTGCTGCAAAAGTTTTCAATCAGTATCAGCTTAGCATCAATGGAATTATTGTTAAGGTCCACTTTTATGAATCACATTTAATAATTCAAATTTCGAACTATTTTATAATTCATGTGCACGTTAAATTCTTTGAATGACTCATCTTTTGACATTTAATAGTCAGTCCATTACACATATTCCCACAATCTAATATAAATTTTGCTCTGTTTGAGGTAATGAAAAGTAATTGTCATGAGGTTGATTACTCTAAGTTATATATAGGAACTACCGGCTTATGCTTGTTCTTTTAGGCAGACTGCTGCTCGTTTGAGTGTTGACAGGTGTACAATGAAAACCTAAATGTACTTTTTTAAGGTGAAACATTTCTATAATCATTCTTTTGTATGAAAGAAGATCGGATTTTCAAGACAAATCAAAAGAGAGAACTAAATGGACAGTTTATTTGGGACCAACAAGATAAAATTCATGGAAAATTCGAAGAGGTGTGACTGAGCATGTTACGCTATTGTACTAATTAGGTGATGAATGTGGAGAAGTTTTTATTATGGAACATATATATATATATATATATATATATATATATATACGTAGTTGTTAAAGGCACAAAGGCCTTGTTGGAGCCTGAGGCGCGCGCCTGAGGTACAAGATACTTTAGAGCATATATACATTAATATATCCAACTCAACACAAAATTTTCCAACTAAATAAAGGTAAAAATAAAAAAAAATGTCAAATAATAATACATAATAACTTATAAATGACATAATCACAAATTAAAAACCCGTGTACAATGTCATAATGAACTTCACAATTCAAGTACTCAACACAAATAGACAATCACAAAAAGCAAATAAGCAGAATCCTTAAATTTTAAGAAAATATCAAATGTCAGAGACTCAAATGATTACCAATGAGATAAAAATCATAATTATCATGGTCTATGGTCCTCCTTATAATCTTCATTCTCTTCTTCACCATCAAATTGATCATTGTATTCATTAAATTCTTATTCTTAAAAAAAAATAAATAAATAAATAAAAAAAATCCAAAATTAGGAAATGTACCCGAGGCGCGCCTTTTTCATCAAAAAAGGCGCACAAAGGCGAGGGTTTTTTGAACATCAACCGAAACCCCAAAAAACCCAGGCGATCAGGGCTGCGCCTCGCCTATATATATATAAAACTATAATGTTTATTTGTTTATTTGTAAATATCAGTAAAGAACTATCATATTGTCAAAGTGGGCATCAAACTTTTGCATGATTTATGCAAAAGTTAAGATTTAGCAGGTGAGGGAGGAATGCTAAGTGTGGCAGTTTATCTCACCTTGGGTTCTTGTATTACCTTGCTAAGGATAAAGATGATTACTACTTTCTACGAGAAGAACCTTACCAAAAAAAAGATCATGTCTTCTAAGGATATAGAAGATCACAGATCACTGCTTTCTAGAACCAGCTGCCTTAAATAAATTTACCTGATTTTTTTTCCCTGGCATTCTAAAAAGGTTTTTTTCCTAGGATTGATTTTGACATTTGTTTGAGCTAGTGGCAGCTTTTCTCAATCTTCTCTTTAAAAAGTGAATCTGGATTCTGGATAATCTTTTTGTCTGATTTTACTGTTTTAGCTGTATGCTTTCAAGATTTTCGTATATGGTTTTTCAAATTTGCATTGTTTTTAAAACTATAATTTTCTGAAGGAAGTAGATCTTGGTGAGCCATCCGACTATGCACCAATAATTATTGGAAGGCTTGAAAGAATTAACTGGGATGCTATGATCACCGACCAGCAAAGTTATAGCCAAATCAGAGTACAGGTACATGCAGTTTCTGTTATTTTGATTGTTGATATCTCTTTTGCGTCATGGGTACCATGATTGTGAGGATTGAGTAATATTGATATATTTAGCCTTAATGATTACTAAAATTATTTAATGCAGTCATTAAGTGTGGATGAGAAGTGGGCCGGAGCTCCTTTGGCAGCAATGCTTCGCCGGCACCAATCAGAAAACACTAATGCTAATGATTACATCCTTCATGTTGCAGTAGTCTTACTTCCAACGAGTTATCGTGTTAAGCAAGTGAAATACCTCTCTATTGTTCTGCAGGTAAATAATGCAATAATTATAAAAAGAGTCCCCTGTGCTGTATATATGTTCTACAAGCGGCTTTTGCTAGAAATTAATGTTTGTCCATTAATAAAATTAAGTGAATGAGTCCATTCTTTTTGTATAGCTGTTTCTCAAACTCCACCCCCTTTGCAGCCTCTTGACTTGAACCTTGATGAGGAGACGCTGATGAAAATTGTTCCATTTATTAGAAAATCTCTTAGTGATTCGAGTACTCCTCGTCAACAATACTACTTTGATCATTTTGAGATACACCCTATAAAGGTTTGTGCTCCTGATGTTATTTTTCCGGAGTTTATGAATTATTTTTTACCCTCTATTTCTTCTTCTCCCAGTTATGATTATTTTTGTTAATTAAGTAAAGTGACCAATTTGTGCTTCTCCATGACATTAAAGATTGTGGCAAGCTTCGTTCCTGGAGACTCACGCTACAGCTACAGTTCAACTCAAGAGACTCTGAGGTCTTTACTGCATAGTGTGATTAAGGTCCGAGAGTGATTGATTTTGGAAAAAATTCTTTTCTTTTTCTTTCTGTAATCTAAAACTGGAATTTTATTTGTTTATGTTATCCAAAATATGACTTGTCACTTCTCCTAGATACCTGCCATAAAAAGAAAGACTGTGGAGCTCAATGGGGTCCTTGTGACACATGCTTTGATAACACTGCGCGAATTGACTATAAAATGTGCACAGCATTATTCCTGGTATGGTGTTAAAGTTTGATCTCTTTTTTCCTTTCCTATGTTTCAATAACTCAGAAAATGCCTGTATATTTTTGAGTTCTGTAGGTATGCCATGAGAGGAATATATATTGCAAAGGGAAGCTTGTTGCTTCCTCCTGCATTTGCTTCTATATTCGACGACCTAGCTTCATCTTCCCTCGATGTCTTTTTTGATCCTTCAAGTGGCTTGCATAATCTTCCGGGTGTAACTTTGGGTATCTTTTCTCCTCCTATATTCTTGCAACACCAGATTGAGTTTTATAAAAGAATTATCTCTTAGCATTCTGTTATAGACTTACTGGTTATCTATGAATAGCGAATATGTCCCTTTGAAGTGCTCGTGAAAATGACCTAGGTTATTGCCTCTTATCAAATATTTATCTTATGGTATAACTTTTTTGTGGTTTTGGCCTGATCATAATTTTATGATTTAGGCACACTCAAATTGATCAGTAAATTCATTGATAACAAAGGATTTTCGGGAACAAAGCGCTACTTTGGTGATCTAGGAAAGACGGTATGCCTTTTTCCTTCGAAGTCTTGTAAAAGTTGTTCCGAGTTTCAGTAAACTTAAGCATACGTGTTGCATTTGCAGTTGAAAACAGCAGGGTCCAATGTGCTATTTGCTGCTGTCACTGAGATATCAGATTCTATTCTTAAGGGAGCAGAAACGAGCGGTTTTGATGGAATGGTTAGATATATCCTGGTTCGATTATTTTTCAAATGCCACTAGTTGATCTATTATTTGATACTTGAAAACACATAAATTACAGGTGACTGGTTTTCACCAAGGAATCCTTAAGTTAGCTATGGAACCATCAGTTCTTGGTACTGCTTTCATGGAGGGCGGGGCAGATCGAAAAATCAAGCTTGACAGAAGCCCTGGAGTTGATGAGGTAAGAATACGTACTTGTATTCTTTCCTGAAAACCATAGGCGTCATGTCATATAAGTCACCGAGTACCCTCGTCCATTTAGGTTATGTCAGCATAAAGAGTAGATGTGCTTGTGAATTGGATCATGAGCAGAAAGAATCATCTGCTTATAGTAACTCTTAATTTATCCTCCCAAGTAATTGATCCTTTACTTTTTCTCTCTCCGAATGATGCAGCTTTACATTGAGGGTTACCTTCAGGCAATGTTGGATACAATGTACAAACAAGAATACCTTAGGGTTAGAGTTGTTGAAAACCAGGTAATTATTACCCCCACAACTTCCATCCATCGATATCTCTGCCTCGTGCGACCAACTGATGCAACTGTGTTCGTTTTTCTATAGGTCATCCTCAAGAACCTTCCTCCAAGCAGTTCTCTTATCAATGAGATCATGGAGCGCGTAAAGGGATATCTTGCAAGCAAGGCACTGTTGAAGGGGGAATACTCGACCGTTGGTTCCCTCCAACACATACGAGGAGAACGAGTAAGTGTCCTGTCCACTTCTCCTTCCACCCATTCTTATCTGTTTAATAACCAATTCTCTCAACAGGAATGGAGAATCGGGCCTACTATATTAACTCTATGTGAGCACTTGTTCGTGAGCTTCATGATCCGTGTGCTGAGGAAGCACTCTGGTAAGGTTATCGGTCGAATCAAATGGAAAGACGAGGCGAAGGGTGATGAAGACAAAGCCACCACAGGCGGTGGTGACGAACAGAAGGTGAAGCTTGTATGGAAATGGGGGATCGGAAAGTTCGTATTGTCGGGTATCGTTGCGTATGTCGACGGGCGGTTGTGCCGGAATATCCCTCATCCTTTAGCAAGAAGAATCGTCAGTGGCTTTTTGTTAAGTTTTCTTGATCAAAGTGAAGATGAAACCAAGTGAGAGGTCAAATTTTCATCTTTCACACTATGTTTTCTAGAGAGATGTTCGTACATAGAATTTTTATGCAATGTGTTCATCCAATGTCATATTATAAGCATAATTTTCAATTATAAAATGAAATATAAGATTAAAAGAAAATATTCCTTTAGAGAGGGTTATATATGAATAGATTTCAAGTCAAGATTTCAAAGTAAACAATATCACAAATTTATTTGAATTAACTTTTAGAAGGGTAGTTTAGTTGTAAATTTAAAAAAAAAAAATATTTTATACTTAAAAGGGTTATATGATTTTACAGAATTTTTTATGTCCACTGATTTTTTTGCATTCAAAAGAAACAAGTGGCGCTTGACCATTGTTTATTATATGAATAATAGTTATAAATAATTGTACAAAGCTATATAACAATGGGACCAAATAACGTTTTACTACTCTAATTTCACTAGAGTGGTCGTCTATTTCTTGATGGATTTACCACCAGATCTAGTTGAATTTTTCGTCCCATAATTTAAAATTTTCATTTTCTTTACTTTAAAAAAATAAATTGGAAAGATGTCTATAATTTTTTTTTTTTGTTATCATGTATAACAAAATTTACCTAAAATTATTTTTTATTTGAAATCCGACTATTTTCCCTCTTCAAAATAGAATATTTTGTCAATGAAAAATAATTGTGAAATTTGGTAATCAAATTAAATTAAATTAATCCTAGTATTGTTTATCCGCAGTGGGATTGTTATTTGTTAGGTTTCACAAAAGGACAGAGCCCACACTTGCAACCCAAAACCAGATGAATTTTTAATACAACCTGTGGGCCCATTTTCTCACTGGCCCACAGAAACAACCATCCATGCACACACACACAGATTTCTATATAAACTCTCACTTAATAACCACTCTTAACACACTTCCAATACTCTTAATATCCATTTCTCAGCTTTCGATTATAAATCTATAATCCATCTCTTAATCATGGCTTTCATAATCTCCAACAATCAGCCACCTTTCTCCGGCGACTCTGCCGACGTCCGTGAACCCGTCTCCACCCAGCTCTCCCTGAAACCGTCGCCGGAGAGTCTCGACAAAGAGGTGGTTCTCCGGCGGCTGCGCCACCACAAGACCATGACGAAGGTGAAGCACGCTTTCCAGGCCATGGTGGGGGCGAAGCTTGTCGACACTCACGAGTATGAAGATAAGTGGCTGCAACTTGGTGATTCTTTCACCTCGCCGTGAACGGCGGCGGAGGTGGTGGCGGCGTGAGGCAATTCATTTGGTTGCTGTGTGAGTTGTGACATTAAGTGGGGGGAGAGAGAAAGGGGGCATGTTGTAATTGTATGAATTAATCCATGTCACCATCAACTCTTTATTGAATTTCCATAAATTATAAAAGTATTAATGTAATAGTATTATTATCCTATCCTATCATTAATGTCATAATTTGGGGAATTCACTGGTTTTTCATTTGTGCTCATTTTAAAACCATGGGTGAGTTATTGATGTTAGGGGAAAGGTTTGGAGGGAGAAACATGTAATTGACAAAAACAGAGAATGTGGAATCTGAATCTTGGATTCATAAACAACCCATTGAGAATCTCAATAAATTTGCAAATTAAAAAATGATTATTATAATCAGAATTAGGAGAAAACATTAGAGATTGAGCAGTAGAGAAAAGGAGTTGGCCAATCAAATACAGCATAATTGGTAAAAGGCAGTTCCACTTATGAAAGATGGTTGGAATTACAGAACCACCTGATAGAATTATATTACTACAATTATTGCACCTTTTAGACCACATGTGGAAACATACAATCACCCATACTTCACCAAATACTAGCAAATGATGTCCACCTTGTCAATTACTCACTCACTCTAAAAGGAGTATCACATTTTATCCTTTTCATTTGTCACTCCCAATAAAAGTTTTTTTTTTTTTTAAATACTCCCTCATCCCTCTTAAAAAATGACAAAATAAATATTGGAGACAAGGAATATTATTCATAGGAAGCCATTGAAAAGTGACAAATGGGATCCCTAATGTTGATGTCTCAACATTTGGAGTGGCGTATAGAGAATAATGGAATCCCATTTGAAATAGGTGTGAAACAAAAACAAGTACTTGTTATATTCAAAGTTTCTATGTTGTTTCCAAATTTAAGTTACTTGTAAATATGAAATTGAAGTAAACATGTTTAAATATACAGGAAAATTGGGGGTTTATAGTTTCACATGCAATTAATCCATCTGCCTAATACTCTCTCCACTCAAATATAACATCACATAACATAATTATTGCTTAGTTGGTCCGGCTATTAATATTAAACTCATACATTCCAGATGTTGAATATATTTTCACACTACTTTAATTTTTTTATTTTTATATACTAAATACGTTTTTTTTTTAAAATTATATATATATATATATATATATATATATATATATATATATATATATTTCCGCGCGGAATATATATATGTTAAAATTGGTCTCTTATACACTCCGATACACAAAGTCATGTTTAAGAGTATAACATTTTATTATAAAGGGTATATATAATTTTTTTTAATTAATAAGGTTTATTTTTTTTTAATGAAATAGTCGATTGAATTATGGGGGTATTAATATTCAATCAAGATTTTTTTTATTTAAATGATCAAGGATATAAATTTTTAGTGTTCACCGTTAAATACAATATTGGAAAAAAAGTGACTATATTTTTTTTAGTGTTGCTCAGTACGTACGTAATATATTGGTTTTTTTTTATAAAAATAATTTAATCATAAAGTTAAAAAATATTTGGTGGTTTTTATATGAAACTTAACGTTGTGCTTCCTATTAAATCAATCTTTAAAGAATGTACTTTTGCAATTATAATACGAATTATTTGTATGAAAATCATATAAATAAAAAATAATGATGGACTTTGAATGAGTAGCACTCATAAATAACCAGCACACTGCAAAGTTCCACAGTTTTGAGAGGAACATGAAACAGTTTGTTCTGAATGAAAGAGATATCTGAGCTAACTAGTAACTAGTAGTAAATACTTGCAAATTAGGCTCAATTTCTCGATTCTAAAATAAATATAAAAGAAAAAAATTATAAAGTTTAAACAGAAAATAACAAACAAACAAAAACAACCCAAGAAAAGCGGTTTTCTCTTATAAAACTTTAGTGTTGATATCATTTGCTTAGATAGTGTCTTTATATTCAGTTTTTATTAAAAAGTAATAGAAAATTCATTAAATATTCACTAATAAAGAGTGTATATGTTTTTTATATATATATATATATATATATATATATTGTATAAGTTTTGAATATGTACGCACGAATTTGAATTCATACGCCTAGATAAAGGAGAATATTTAAATTATATTTGATGGTAGAAATTGAATTAAAATATAATCTTAACGGTTAAGATAGTTCAGGTGCAGATGCCGTTGAACTCTAAATTATGTTGCAGTAAAAGAAAGATACTTGTTCTATATTTAATCATAATACTGGCATCCGAGTGAATTGATGAGTGATGACATCTTATGTAGGAATCTAAAATGCGGTTGCAAGCCACAATCTGATTTAGTACGATTTTTTTTAATTCAATTCATTCGTATAAGAATGTGTGAAGGATGCAAATTCTATCTCCTCTCCCTTGTGCAAATATATATACATTCTGCACATAAGATATTTTATAGAAAAAAAGGGAAAATATCAATTTTGATCCTCTAGAATAAGCCAAATTCAATTTTAGTTCTCAAGTTTGATAATTTCTTAAAAGTGGTTCTTCGGTGTCCGATTTTAGTTAATTTCATCCATTTTTTTATCATTTTTGTCCACTTTTGGTCCTTAAAGTTCCGGAAAAAAAAGATCAAAAGTGGACAAAAAGGACCAAAAGTAGACTAAAATGATTAATTTCAGATACCGGAGGACCACTTTTGAGAAATTATCAATCCTTAGGACTGAAGTTGTATTTGGCATATCCTAGAGGACTAGAATTGATATTTACCCTATAACAAAACAAAATTCATGAATTTGCAAGTTTAAAATTGATCGCACGAATTAAGCCTCTATCAATACCGGAATATAAAACGTTATTACAATGAACCCTGCAACCTAATCTAGGAAGAGTTTTCATTCCAACTAGCTATGGGATGACTTTTCAAATTCAACTTGATTCACCAACCATTTCTAGAAGATATATACCAATGCATTGGATTTTAGAAATTAGCCTTTCTGTATAAAGGAAAATCATATGCAAAATAATTTGTTAATGCGGTAATTAATTAGCTAACAATATTGGATTCATTTAGAAATATTCACTACATGTGTGCTAAACTTCTCTAACTAACCTACCCTATCAAATGCATCAAATTTTCATCAGTATTGCTCATATATTGGTATTTTTATGTAAAAATAATTTAGACATAAAGTTTCAAGGAATTTTGATGTCATTATTAGTTTTTATACCTCCTCGTTTCAATGTTACGTTTGATTTTTGCACGTAGATTAAAAAATATGATATTTTATTGTGTAGTGGATTGAAAGATATAATAATTAATGTAAAATAATACAAATTAAAAAGAGAAATGTAAGGATTGAAATGATACGCTCAAATTGAAAATATGTAAAAATTAAAATGAGACGGGGGAGTATATTGTACTTTTGCAATTACAATTTTTTTTTAATATAAATCAGTAAAATACAATAACAATAACAACTTTTATAAATAGCACTCATAAAAGAACAGCTACCACCAGCACACTGCAAATTAAGTTCCACAGTTTTTAGAGGAACATAGAACAGTTTGTCGTGTATCAAAGAGATATATATGACCTAACTGGTAAATACTTGCAAATTAGCTGAATTTCTCAATTCTAAATTAAATAAATAATTGAATAAAATATAAAAAAAATAAATAAAACGAAGAGCGGTTTTCTTCTATTTTAAAATAAAAAAGTTAATAAAATAACGTTTACAATAATCTAATAAAATCCAGTATACAAATTTAATGCCGAAGTTAAAATTGCTAATAATATGAGGTTGAAATGTCATACTCATAAACACCAGCAAAGCAAGCAGTTAAAATTACCAAGTGAAGGGAAAATGTGTTTAAGTTACAAATACTTAAATAGCAAAATGAGACAAACACCACACCATCTTATAAACTCGAAGTATCCATTGTCAAAGCAAGTTCATATCATGCAAAAATCCCTTACATGCTCTCCAAATTCCTTCCCTAGGGTTAAATTATGACCGTAGATAGAAGAATCATCGTCATCATCATCACTAGCTACGTCCACGTCCTCAATCCGAGTCTGGATTATGGAAGACATAACAAGCACTTTCCCATCTGGCACCATAGGATCTCGTTTCGTATAATTCATGGGAGTCCTGTAACTCATCATAGACTCATCCAACACATCACAACGGCGGGAGAGCAGAAACTCCTCTGACAACGTTAGAGTTCGGATGAAAACAACAATAGAGTAGATCCTTTCACCCAAAAAGATTTAGGACTTATACGCAATTTAGGACAATCTTCAGCCTTTCTGGATAACATCTTCACTGCAAACGAAGCAAGGAATGCACAACCAAGATTTTGTCTTCTCTCTCTGGTGATGGCTTATGTTCTCTGAATGGAATAATATATATCGGTAGGGAATTTGGGTTCACCTAATCTATTCTTACATACTCCTAACCAAACTTCACAAAACTATTATATTGTTTTGGGTTCTATATTTAGTTACTATTCTCACAACCAAGATTTTGTCGAATCCATCTCTGGGGATGCCTTATGTTCCTCTGAATGGAATAATATATATCGGGAGTGAATTAGGAATTAGGGTTCACCATCTCTGAGCATGCTTTTATTACGAACAACCATGGTGGAACTCTGCTAGCTCTAATATTAGTTAGGGTTCACCCAAACACTGTTTCTTTCGACAGAATCTGAATAGAATATATAGGGAGGCAATTAGGGTTCACCTCTCTTCATGGAAGCCTATTTAACTCTAAAATTTATATATATTTAATCCTAAAATATATAATCGTATGTACGTTGCCGTAAAAAAAAAAAAAACTTCTTCTATATTTAACTATAAATACAGCTTAAGTAATAATAGTTTATTAATAAAATAAAGATTTGTGTTGTGTCTCACAGCAATAGAAAAATGATAATTAAATGAAAAATAATAATAATAAAATTAACTATTTGTGAACAACTTGTAACGTAATACCAACTTTTCAAATTCAAGTTGATTCAGCAACCATCTCTAGAAGATACCAATTCATCAAGCATATATATGCATTTGGATTTTTAGAAACTAGCCTTTGTGTGTGTATAAAGGATAATCATATGCAAAATAACTTGTCAATGCAGTAATTAGTTTTTATATGAAACGTAATGTTGTGCTTCGTATTAAATCAATCTTTATACTTTACTGTAATTTTGCAATTATAATACAATTTTTTTTTTAATAAAAATCAGTAAAATACAATAGCAATAATAATGTATACTTTTTATAAGTAGCACTCATAAAAGAACTAATCCTAGCCAGCACACTGCAAATTAAGTTCCACAGATTTGAGAGCAACTTGCAAATTAGCTGATCAATTTCTCGATTCTAAATTAAATAAATAAGTTTTAAAATAAAAAAAAACAGAAAAAAAAAAAAACGAAGACCGGTTTTCTTCTCTTATAAAAAGTTAAAGAAAATAACGTTTACAATAATCTTAAATAGATTTATTTAAAAAAAAATCCATTGTAGAAACTAATTAATTAACAGTTAACAGATCTGCTCTGCATGTTTCAAAAACTAATCCAATCCCCCCCCAGCTCAAATTGATAATTTAAAATAATTGATGTATGTGATCACTAAAATAACTGCACTATTGACACCCGAATTTTTTCTAAAAGCACCATATTCATTGAAAAAAAATATGTGAAATTTCATTTATATATCCTCATACATCCTTTTAAATCTCAATCTATATATTACATATCAAAATAAATACTACTCCCTCCGTCTAAGAGAAGGTGTAACATTTTTTTTTGCACGAAAATTAAAGAGTATAATATTTTAATATAAAGTAAAATGAGAGAAATAATATTTAATGTGTAGTGGGTAGGTGTATTAGTGGTGTGTGTGGAGTGTGTGTGGGCCCATGTGAATATGTTAATATTTTTTTTGTGGGTCCAATATACTTTAAAAGGAAATGTGACAACTTCTATGGGATAACCCAAAAAGGAAAATATCACAAACTTCTTTGGGTGGGAGGGAATGCTATTTTGCTTTGTACTCCCTCCGTCTCATTTCAATGTTTATATATTTCTATTATGGGCGTCTCATTTCAATATTTACGTTTCCTTTTTTGAAATATGTGACTCATCTAAAATAATTAATATATCACCATGGTCCCCACATCCATCATTAATACACCTACCCACTTTAGATTAAATATTATATCTTTCCACTCACTATCTATTTGTTGAAGAATGGTGGGTAAATCTAGATCCATCTTGTGAACACAAGTTAGTTTCTGTGATGCTAAGGAAGTAGAGAATGCGATGGACGTAATGCATGTGTCATACACATTGCATCAGACTTAGTTTATCCACTGCAAACACATGCATATGGCAGTTGTGATCACATGGAGTGTGAATCCGTTTCTTGGTTGGTTGCTGACAGTTTTGAGTTTGTTAAGTGATCATGTACTCTTCAGTTAGGTGATTGTTAAGCTCATGAGGTGTGATCATTCTATTGGTGCAAGAAACAATTAGTTATTGGTGATTAAGATACATAAATAGATCAACACAAACACACAGCATTATCATCCTCTCAGCTGCAAGTTTACAGTGTGGTTTAGAGCTAGATTAGAGTCTCTATATCAGTCATCTTCTTCGTGCATACATCAATCAATAAAGAAAGTTATCTTCCCTCAAAGTGGACGTAGATCATGAAGATCGAACCACTATAATTCTTTGTGCATTCTTTCTTCCATTCTTGGTTGTAGGGTTTATAGCAACTGTTTTCAGTGTGTGTGTGTGTTGATCTAATTCTCTGTTGATTGAACATCAAGTGTGTGTGTGTGATCAAGTGTCTTGTTGAAGATCAAGACCAAGGAAAGTATCACAACACTATTAAAATACTATACTCCTTAATCAATGTGCAAAAAGCAAACATAAACATTGAAACAGGACGGAGGGAGTATACTAATACAAAACACACACATTAAAATCACACACTCAATTTTTGCATATCGGCGGCCCAACATACAGTAGTAGCCCAATTTGAATTTGGGTCTAGACACAACTAGGAACCCATTAAGTTACGGCCCATTGTGATTTAATTTGGTCTACATATGTACAGATTTTGTGTTCCAGCTTTAATGATTTGAATGCCTATATGATCCAGTAATAATAAAAATTGAGTATTATCTTTTTTCTAAATAAAAAAATTACACTATTATTTGATGAGCGTAGATATTAAATTTTAAAAGGAATTATTTGGAAAAGAAAGAGAGGAGAGAATTTTACCAACGGTTTTTTTTCTTAACACATCAAAATCCTTTCAACTATGTTTATATTAAAAGGAGTAAAAGGATACAATTATAAATATTATTTCCTCCCAAAGCAACAGTGAAATGAGATTATCTCACGGAGGACGTTTTAATTTTACTTAATTTAATTTAATTTAATACTTCCCCTTCTAATCGTCACTTCATTATCATTTTGAACATTTATCTCAAAGGAACTCATTTAGTTCCCATATGTGCCCATTATCCACAACCAAAACAACTATTCTTTATACTACATAAAATAACCATATTCCTTAATCCACACACAAAAACCAAACGAGGATGTCCAATTCGAGCTGACAAGGCACATTGTTGGGACGAGAGGGTACATGGCGCCCGAGTACTTGGAGAATGGAATCGTCTCTCCGAAGCTCGACGTCTCCTGTTGGAGATTGTAACTGGAAAACAAGTGTCGGAGTTGTATGAAGAGATGGATATGCAATTAAGGGAGGTGATATCTGAAGATGGACATCTAAGTGTAGGGAAACTGATGGATCCCATGTTGAAAGGGACTTATTTAGACGTGGCAGTTGAATTGTGTCGAATGATTATTCATTGCCTTAACAAAGATCCATCTGTCAGGCCCAACATGGATCACATTTTTCAGTCCCTTTCAAGAATTTCGACTTCTTCTGAATGGACACCTAACATCTCAAACAATCAGACCAGTTCCAGATTAGAAGAGAGATGATGTTCTAATAACATTCATTAGAGTGTGCGTGTAAAATATATTTGAGGGACTAAAATTTTTTATTCATTGAGTTTATAAATTCAATAAAGAGCACTTGAGAAATAAAAAAAAATAAAAAAAAATTATCTCTTTTAATGGGTTTATTTGACAATTTGTATAGGAAAGTGAAAGGTTGACTAATACTCTCTTCATCCCGGGTAAATAGCATCATTTGTTTTTCATTTAAATTAAAGAATATTATTATTTTATGTAAAGTGAGTAAGTGTATTAGAGAGATGTGATGTGTAATAGTTGGCTATTGGTGGGCTTTGTTTATTAAAAGAAATAAATTGTACAATTTGAATAGGACGCCCAATATAGTAAAATAATGTTACTCAACTGTATTAGTCAGGTCGATATCACTTTTTACACGATATCTCATTAAAATAAGCTAATCTAGTGGAGTAATTAACTTGTTAATTTGTTCATTAAGTGTTCAAAAGTACAATATTGTGTTTTAAAGGATGCACTTTAATTAATTAATTAATATGCGTTTTCGATTGAAATATAAATAGTTATACATAATGTATTATTACGTTATGTTCTAAATAGTTAATTATTCTTTTCGCGCATGCAAGACTTTTTTTTAATTGAATTAAATACTCCTACTATTGTTTCCTAATATATCACGAAAGTTGACAATCGACATTCTTTCTACAAAACCCAATAACTAGTTGATCTTTAATATTTACCTTACATCTTCTTGTCTTAATCAAATCTTTATAAAATTAGAATTTAGTAATTGTATGCATTCACACTTTTCTGATTCATCTTTATAATCACGCATCCTAGGATTGAGTCAAACAACAATGGCCATCACTTCTTCGCTGGCTTCTACCTTTCACACACTTTTTTTATTGTTTATTATTTTCTTCCAGGCAGCCCGCAGCTCCAACTACCCTGCAATTTTCAACTTTGGCGACTCCAATTCCGATACCGGAAACCTAGTCGCCGGCGTCGGACAAATCCTGGACCCGCCCTATGGTCAGACGTACTTTGGGGAACCATCCGGCAGGGCCAGCGATGGCCGCCTAATTATCGATTTTCTCAGTACGTTTCTAAACGGAAAGTAAATCCCTCTCTTTTTCTCTTTCTCTGTTGCTAAATCGTGGTAATGTTGACAGTGGAGGCGATGGAGTTGCCATTTGTGAGTCCATATTTGGATGCAATTGGAGCGCCAACGTTTAGAAGAGGATGTAATTTTGCAGCTTCAGGAGCGACCATAGTTCAACCCGACGGACCGACTCTTTGCCCGTTTTCATTAGGGATTCAAGTAGCTCAATTCGTGAGATTCAAAAACAGAGTTGAAAATATCCTTGCTAAAAGTATGTTTAATTTCTGGAAAACATGTGTTAATCGATGAAACTGTTGGTAAGATTGAATTACGAGAGTTGTAATTTTTCAGCTAGAGAATTGAATGAGTACATTCCAGAAGGAGATTATTTTGAAAACGGCCTCTACATGTTTGACACGGGCCAAAATGATCTGACTTATGCGTGTGGTGTGAAAACGGTGGATCAAGTTATTGCTTTAATTCCGGCGATTCTACTTCAATTTGAACGTGGAATCAAGGTTAGTAATTTAATACTGAGATGATATATGTCAAATGCATGATCATTGGATGCTTCTCGTTTAATGTTCCATATTGTTCAAGAAAAGAGTAACTTCTAGGTTGTTGGGTAAATTGATGCTTTCGTTTTTTGGGGTGTGAGGTGTTTTGTGGGAGAAATAAATAAGGAAAGTATGAATGGTTCTATGAGACAGGGGAGTATTTGGTATTGCAGCTTGTTCTATGCAAATTGTTCAGAAATGGAATGTACTTTCAAACCTTAGTATCATTACTTTCTGGCTTAGGTTTTATATGGTGAAGGAGCAAGAAGGTTTCGGATTCACAACACAGGTCCCCTTGGTTGCTTACCAATGGAAATTGTTCAATTCAGAGGTGATCCATCGAAGCTAGACGAGTTTGGATGTGTCGCCTCTCGCAATCTGGCTTCCAGAGTTTTCAACCTGAAACTTCACTCATTGTTCAAGAAGTTGCAGGCCAAGTATTTAGATGCAAAGTTCACATACATCGATATCTTCTCGATCAAGTTGGATCTCATTGCAAACTACTCTACATATGGTGAGCTCACTAATGCTTGTCCTTTTTTTTTTTTCCTTATTCGTCCTTCTAACACCACCCTCATCAACATGTACGTGTAACTCAACTTACAGGATTTGAGAAGCCCTTGATGGCTTGCTGCGGTTATGGAGGTCCACCGACGAATTATGACAGTTGGATTAACTGTGGAGAGACTAAAGTTGTGAATGGTAATCGAGTCACGACCAACGTTTGCAACGACAGCACAAAGTATGTGAATTGGGATGGAATTCATTACACTGAAGCTGCAAATCGACATGTTGCAATGCAGATTCTCACTGGAAAGTACTCTGATCCACCACCTGCAGATGACGAGGTTCCTTCTTTTCTGAAGCTATCTTCTTCCTTATGAGTCTTACATTTCTCATGTTACAAATCAAGAAATGTAAAGGATACAGAAGAGACGACAATAAATTTAGTTTGCTTGTCCATTGATTGAAAAATCAAGTACTTTTATACACATTTTCAGAACAGACATACATTCACTCAACTCTAATGGAAAATATAATCCGGGCGGCCTGGAAAACGTAGAATAGATTGCTTCATTTCTTAGATACATAAGCGTAGTATTGTGCCATAGGAACAACGAAAGCAATGACTAATAAACCTCCAACTACAAGAGTGAACTGCCCCCGTTTCTCATCAGTCTCCTCCCGGGTCTTGAAGTTAGATTCTCTCTTGTTCTCTTTAGCCTGTGGACCTCCGGGATCAGGAAGGCCATCTATAGCAGCCACTAGACGATTTGCAGCGCTAAACATTGCTTCGTTATACTTTTCCTCCGTAGCTAGGACTGTAATTTTAAGCCAATTCAGAATCAGCCCTGTACACTATGACTGAACATAGCATAGACAACAGACAGCCCAAACCTATCAAGTTCCTAACAGAACGCCCTGTTGTCGTCTTGTATCGTAATTTTTTTCTCAGAATAACACACATTCTTACTCTTGAGTGCTGCTTCTAAACTAGTTATCTATCAGAACCATCTACTATGTACTTCCAGAGCATTGTATTATGAGATACTATTTACTAATGTTACTATGCTAGCTCCGACAAGATCATTGTATGACTAGGAATGTAACGGAGTTAATCGAGTTATACCTGGTAGATTCTCAGATACAGTTGCATCAAGAACAGAATCACCAACAGCTTGGATGAAATCAGGGCCACCTGTAATTGCACCTTCTTTTTGACTGGTAACGAGCACGACTATGCCTTTGTTGCTGCCTTCCTCGAGCGTTGGATACCATTTTTCCAACACTTGGTCGGCATACTCAAATGCATCGGCTTTGCTCTTAGGGTTGAATGCACAACAGGGTCAGAGACTAATTGATCATGTGATGCCACAAATCTTGCACTCTTAAATAATTGCACACTTTTATTTGATTCAAATATAGTCTTTGAAGAAAACCTTTTAACATTACACTACTCATGCTGTGCTATCTCACATGATCATCTTGACACTAGACCCTCAAATTAATCAACTCTGAAGAACATCACACATAAGAGACATACTTTTAGAAACCATAAACCTAGTACAGGACAAAAACAGAGAAACACTACAGGGCCCACGTGTAATATTACAATTATACTACTTAAAGATTAAACGTTCACTTGAACCCTATAAATGCAACTCTAAATCTAAGATGGATTAATGATTGAAAAGTAGCATATGATAGAAGGAAGACTCACAGTTAACTTGCGGACAGTGACCATGTTAATGTGGAAGCCTTTTCTTGATTCCAAATCCGACAACAATCTCTTCAAATCAGATCTGGTTACACGGCTGAGAACACCAGCATCGTCGACAACGTAGGATTCTTTTGGTGGGCCATCATTAAGAATATCAAACTCAGATGCAAATGCAGAATCTATCAAAGCTGGTAAGGAGAAGTTGAGAGCTACAGAAATGGCTAGAGCTGCCACACCCTGATGCAGGTTGTTGAGCCAGTTTGTGGGACCATAGAAAGATTGTTGAAGAGGCTGTTTTCTGAGAGCACAGCAAATGGGTTTAAGGGCAGCAATTGATTTGGGTTGAGAAGCAGCAGGAGGAGTCTTAAAGAGAGGGCAGAAAGAGGGAGGAGAGAGAATGGTTTCCATGAGAGAGAATCAGAGGTTGAGAGTGGATTTGTGGTATGTCATGTGAGAGGAGAGACACAACTCGAAAGAGTTGGGTGAGTGAGTGAGAAGTTTTTTCTGCTTCAGATTTTTGTTTGATCATTTTGGATGGTTGGCTGAATTTTGGGCGAGGATAATCTTCACGTTGTGGATGTAGGTGGGCCACCCTCAATTTCACAACTGAAAACATGAATACTCGATATAAGGCTTTATTACATCCTTCATTTATATATATATATATATATATATAATTAAATGATTCAACTCTTATTATTTATGAAACGATATTCTTTCTTTAAAATCAAAATTGTACCATTCAAATTTACTATATTCAAAATAATTTTAACAAAATTTAATTTTTTTTAAAGTATTGTCATAACTTTTAAATTCATACAAAAATTATTATTTTTATTAAAATATTTTAATTTTTGCTAATTTCATATAATGGTATTGAATCAATACTTTTACCAAGTCATGAGACGGAATTAATAAAAAAAAATTATTTTATGATGAAATCGGAGCATAACTTAAAAGGTTTAAAACAAAAGTGAATATCCTAACTATTTTGAGATTTTTTCGAATAAAATAAAAAGATACGACATTGATTTATGTTCTAAACTCCTTGTCCTATCCTTATAATTTAGAGTTTATTATATTTTCTTTAAAATTTTATCGTAAATTAATCCAAAATTAATAAGTACTTGAAACTGAAAGTGACTTAGAAGTTTAGAATATTAACTCATGCAAATATGATGTATATGCTCTTATGGAGATTCAAAAAGTTAGCTGTTGACATAAACATAACTTAATTTCAGATTGAATTTTTTGTTTTTTATTAAATATATGTAATAATATTTAAATAACTAATACTATTAGTTTTAAGGACAAACATAAATGGCCAAATCTGTCACAATATGCTACTTTTTTTCTTTGGTTAAAATATTTGTATTAGCTTTACCACTTGCAAAAACATATGAGTTTGAACACTCTAAAAACCATATTAGGGTTCATTTCTCACTCAACTGGTGTGACTCTGATTGTTTATCAGAATCTTTGTATTTTACTGGTTAGAATATGCTTTTCCATCTGAAGTTGAATATCAGTATTTGACACTACACACTCTCTCTCTCTTTTTCCTCATTCTTGTTTAATAAAATGCAACATGGAATTCAATTTTAGACAAGCAACTATTCTTTATTGTCTGTAATGAAGTTGGAAGCATCCAGCTCATTATTGTACTATGAAAGTCATTTTCACACACATTGATCTTCTTAACTTAGTATTTGAATACACATTCATTCTTTAACTTAGTCAAAAACAAAAAAATGGTGGTTGTGAAGGTTGATCAGATATACTTTTCTTTCTTCAAAACCACCCTCCAAAAAATGTTGATCATGAACAAGTACCTGTTAAGATTCCTCCTCGTGTTAACGTTGTTATCATCGAGCTCCAATGGCATTCAGAACTACTCTGGAAACTCAGTTCTGGATTGTCACAGCTCCGATGAAATGGGATCGTTTCCATCTTTTCTCTACACCTGCAATGGCGTAATGCTCTCTTGCAAAGCCTTCTTGATGTTCAAACCAAACATCCTTATGTTTCTGTCTCCTCCATTTCTAACTTGACATCTACTGACTCTGTTGAGGTGGCTCGTATCAACGCCATCTCTAGCTCCGTGTTTTTACCTCCAGACCATGAGGTGATCGTTCCAGTGACATGTTCATGTTGGGGTGCATACTATCAGGCCAACACCACTTATGTCATCAGCTCTGATGATGAGACCTATTACTCAATTGCAAACGTGACGTATGAGGGTCTCACCACTTGTGATGCGCTGATTCGACAAAATACATACGGGGCGTCCACTTTGTTTGCAGGATTGAGATTGCAAGTGCCACTCAGGTGTGCATGCCCTACTCAACAACAGAGAGATAATGGCACTAAGTTCCTGCTGACATACTTGGTTTCTTGGGAAGATAGTGTTCCTCGAATCAGTGAAAGGTTCAACGTAAGCCCGGAAAGTGTAGCTGCAGCCAATGGATTGTCGGAAGAAGAAATATTTCCATTCACAACTATCTTGATTCCTCTGCCATCACAACCTCAAAGTTCTCAGATGAGAAAATCTCACTCGTATCATAAGCCAAAGAAGTCATTCAAAGGGGTGTTCATTGGGGCAGGAACTGGTGCTGCTCTGTCTGTGTAACAACCCATACAATATTATTTATGAATCAGATAGTGGCCCAACTCTTGAAGGCCCGATAAGAGCATAAAATCGTTGTCCAGCCCACTTATTTAACTACAACCGCGTGAAGGAGAGATCATCAATATGATATGCACCTTCCATATATGTGAGATTTCTTTCTACCCAAGAAAATACAATCATATCTCATCTATTATCAATTTCCCTGCAATCAAATCCTAAATTTGTTCACCTTGCTTAGGAAAGTTGACCTCTCCCACGCGTTAATTTTCTTGAGTTTTGGCCAACCATCCAAACATAAAAACCGATCAACCTTTTCATTCTTTTTTTTCATCGCTTATAGTTCCTATCACGCGGCTGCACTCATACGAAGAGAGAAGGGTAACAGTGCCTTCATCTCTTTTCTTTATCCTTCAACTTCTATCGATCCTATTCCTCTTATTATCTCTTTGAGTTTCATTGTCGTATTATGTAGTAACAAAGTATATGATTGTAGGTTTTGGAGGATCTTATTCTACACGAATCTAAGACTCTTACTTGGTTGAAAGGTGGGGATTTCTTCATTCTTATATGTGTTTAGATGATTTCGTATGTGGTAATTGAAATAAACTTGAAATTGTTGTCACCCTATGAGTCGGTGATCATACTTGAATGTTATGGGAACATATATTACATGGGTATGGGCTATAATGGTGCCATACTATAGCATGGGTAAGGGCCGTGAAGGGGTGCCTTACCAACGAATCGATATCGTATTTCATGAATAATGGGCCGAAAGGTGCCTTATTGACACGACAGGATTGTATTGTAAGTGGAAATTTAATTCTCATACATGAATTATTTGATGCGTGTAAGTATGATTTAAACCTCACTGAGCTTGTGGTTGCTCACCCCAATAAATTATTTTATCTCAGGTTAAGCGTGGCGAAAGCGTACGAACAGTGGGGCGTAGGCGGGGAGACTTGAATGAAAACTTTAATAAAAGCCGAGGCTATTGTGATTTCATTACTCACTCTGATTATAAAACAAATGTCGAGTTGTTATCGAAATTTGGTGGAAACTTGCGAATGATTGGGTTTATTACAGTTGAGTAACATTATATGTCTTTAGGTTGTTGAAATTTATAATACGTATACTGTTGAATATGTGAAATGGGACGAGATTTGGATTAGTAATTTTCTTTTCTTTTTTTATGAGGAGTAGATTGGGACCTCACTCGTTTCTCTGTTATTAAATTTGTGAGTATATACATCCATATATATAGACGTATTCCTATGCATATTAGATGTACAGATGGTTTATGGTTTTATTTGAATTAGTAAATAAGGTAGAGATCACATTATTAGAGGATTGAAACATGTGATCTTGGAAAGTGGATTTTTGATTAATTAAATGCTTTGTCTTTGCAAGAATTAGGAAACAGTAGAATGTTGGATGAATAAGTTTGTTGTTCTGTCTACTTGGAATATAATTAATTCAAATGTATTAAACCTTAAAGATAGTTAGTCATTTCTTTCATCATAATTATTTTTCTTTCCATCCCTTGCAATAAAAGACGATCCTTTATATTTTTAGAAATTTTTATTAAAACATACAGAGCTACCCTTTTATTAAACATGTCCTTAGATGATTCTGCAAATTCGCATGTTGATTGTATTCTGCTTGTTAGTAGTCTCCATTAGCTTAATTTTAACAAGTCCTATATGTTTATTATTTTTTTCTGCATGATAGGTTTTAAATTTATATAATTGATTAGTCTTGTATGTTTTACAAGTTATGAATTTATTTGTTATGAATTTAGAAATAAAGTTGTAGTCCTTCCCCATAGAGTTTTGCAGTGAATACTTTTCCTTTAAACAAAATTTCAGAAACTTGTAGGACCTAATCCTTAACTAAAAATTTGTCATTTGGTTAAAGTTTGATAAAACTTATGGGACTTATCCCCTATTTTAAATCCTTTATCTTTGAATGCTCATTTATTTATTTACTCAATAACTAAGTGTTTTTATTACGCCCTATTTAATGCTCTATTTATGAAATCAAATGGGAATTTCTTTATTATGAAAATTGGGGTGTGACAGATTGGTATCAGAGCAGGTATGCGATTCTGCATACTTGTTCAAAAAAAAAAATATTATTTTCATTTAGTTCCGCATATACGTGATATGATTGAGTAAAAAAAAAATTTTTAATTAAAGTAAAGTCTCTTACTACGCATCCACCGAGTACGACGCCCGCTTCAATCAAGGTACGAAAGTTTAAATTGCAAATTTGATTACATGTGAAATTTAAATACAAGTCATGATATATGCGAGATATATGAATCTTTATGAATAGTTATGGGACTTGGGAAAATTTATGTGAAACGATGTGACAAGTAGAAAATTTTTTACGTTAGATGAATGGCCTACAACTACAACAAGCCTATCGGAACTATCAGCGAAATGCCCAACACGACCTATCTACCCACATTGCTCACATGTTGCAATTGTGGAGGCAAGTCAAGGATGTTGGCGAAGGGATTACTGATTATTGGGCTTGTTTGAAGCTGATGGACACACTGCCATGGATTTGGAAGGACATAGCCAACCCAATCTTTTTGGATGGCTTACGATACACCATCAATTCGCCTGTTCCACAAACCAGTTATACTCGTTTCACTCTACGATTGTTTGACAGAGTAGTTCGTTTAGTGCCACCCGAAGGACCTTTGACGCAATGGGGAGAGTTAATGCGTGAGCAGTACTACGCGATGCTCGAACCCGCACCCAACGATGGGAATTCCGAAGAAGAAGAAGACCCTGAAGAAGAGATGGGAGAAGATGATGAATAAGTGATTCATGCGAATGATAGTTTCAATTTTCTATTTTTAAAAAAAAAATAATAAATAAATATCCCATACATTAGGGACGAAATTTTTAATTTTCAAGTAATTGATTTTTATGTTTCGTTGATTTGAAAATAATTATTCACTTAATACTGAATATAAAGTTTATTATTTTAAATTATGTGCCTCCATCATGTAATTGTTGCCCTAACAATGTGATGACATGCAATATTATTCTATTAAAATTATTTACATTGAAAATTGAAGGATGCCTCCCCGAAGAGACGCACAAAATGCTCGAAATGCTCCAAATGCTGATCAAGATGCTCATACAAAGATAGTGCAGGAGTTTCGTGCAAACCACCCACTTTTTTTCAAAGGTAATGAGGGACCCGAGTACGTGGAGGAATGGCTTCGATCGCTTGAGAGGACTTTTCGCCTCTTAAAATGCAATGATGAACAGCGGGTGCTCTGCGCATCCAACCAACTGGCTGAGGATGCGGACCATTGGTGGGACGCATACTGGGCTATGAGGCCAAATGAGAACCGGGAAGCCATCACCTGGAATGAGTTTAAAGATATAATCCTGGCAAATTATTACCCACAAGTTCATCGAGAAAGGATGGAGCATGAATTTTACAATCTTAGACAAGGGAACATGACGGTGATCGAGTATGAGCGAAAATTTAATCAACTACGCCGATCGGCACCGCAGCTGGTCGACACGGAAGAAAAACGAGCAAAGAAGTTCCTGGATGGACTGCACCAGGATATACAAGAGAAGATGTCGGCATTACCTGACATGAACTATGCTGATACGTTTATGAGAGCACAGAAGGTCGAGGCTTGCATGCTGAAAGGGCGAGCCAACAACAAGCAGATGGAGAACCCCAATAAGAGGAAATGGGAGAACTCTGGCCAAGGGAGGAACAACAACAATAACAGGCAGACAAGGCCAAATAACAATCCAGCTGCAACTACACCAAAGCCAAAGCCTCTCTGTGCACAGTGCGGGAGGAATCATCACGGAGAATGTCTCATGGGACAAAACAAATGCTATAGGTGTCATGGAGTTGGACATAGAGCACAAGACTGCCCAAAGCCATCCAATTATAGGCCTGATAGAAGGGGACCGCCAGCGGGGGGAAGTGCGAGGCAACCCACTGGAGGACAAGGAAGAGTTTTCGCCATGGATCAAGCTGGGGGGAGCAAGAGCCCTGATGTTATGACAGGTACTTTATCAGTGGGTAAATCCCGAACCTTCACTTTATTTGACACGGGTGCGTCACATTCTTTTATTTCCGCAAAGTATTGCCAAAAGATTCATTGTAAACAAGTTAAGAGCAATGAACCTCTTGAGATTAGTTTACCCTCGGGAGAGAGAATCATTGCACATTCTTTGGTAGAAGGAGTAGATATAAGTATTGAAGGAGTAGATTTTAGTGTTAAGCCATACGTTTTGAATATGCACGGATTCGATATGATATTGGGAATGGATTGGCTTACTTATCATCAAGCCAACATCAGATGCAAGGAACGAGAAGTAGTTCTAAGGGAACCAAGATCCGCAAGAGAAGTTGTCCACAAGATCAAGAGTGGTGTCATGCCAAGAGTTTTGTCTGCTGCGAAAGCAGCGAAGATGTTAAAGAAGAAGTCTTGTCAAGGATTCTTAGTCAACATTATAGACACC
This sequence comes from Pogostemon cablin, assembly GCA_023678885.1. Classification (NCBI taxonomy): domain Eukaryota; kingdom Viridiplantae; phylum Streptophyta; class Magnoliopsida; order Lamiales; family Lamiaceae; genus Pogostemon; species Pogostemon cablin. The sequence goes on along the minus strand of CM042993.1, from coordinate 3,400,019 downwards.
AAGACTATGGAGCTGTCACCCAACGACATACCTGTTGTACGTGACTATCTCGATGTTTTTCCTGAAGATTTACCAGGAATACCTCCAAACCGTCAAGTGGAGTTTTCAATAGATTTGCTGCCAGGATCGGCACCGGTATCCAAAACTCCATATCGAATGGCGCCCATGGAACTACAAGAATTGAAGGTTCAGCTACAAGAGCTCTTACACTTGGGACTCATCCGCCCAAGCGTATCACCATGGGGAGCGCCGGTCCTGTTCGTCAAGAAGAAAGATGGATCGATGAGGATGTGCATTGATTATCGAGAGCTTAATCGCTTGACAGTGAAGAACAAGTATCCTTTGCCCCGAATTGAGGACTTGTTTGATCAACTAGAAGGAGCAAGTACATTCTCCAAGATTGACTTGAGGTCCGGATATCATCAATTGAGAGTAAAGGAGTCAGATATCTTTAAGACTGCCTTTAGAACTCGCTATGGGCACTACGAGTTCGTCGTTATGCCTTTTGGATTGAGTAATGCCCCTGCTGTGTTTATGGATTTAATGAACCGAGTTTTCCATACATATCTTGATCAATTTGTCATAGTATTTATTGATGATATTTTGGTATACTCCAAGGATGAAACACAGCATGAGGAACACTTGAGAATAGTGTTCGAGACACTTCGGAAGGAGAAGCTCTACGCGAAGTTCAAGAAATGCGAGTTTTGGTTGAATCAAGTCACATTCCTTGGACATGTGGTGACATCACAAGGAATTGAAGTGGATCCATCCAAGGTAGAAGCGGTGAATCAATGGAAGACGCCTTCAAATGTTCAAGAAGTTTGAAGTTTCTTGGGGTTAGCAGGCTATTACCGAAGATTCATTGAAGGATTCTCGAAGATAGCCGGTCCGATGACACGTTTGACTCGCAAGGGAGAAAAGTTTGTTTGGTCCGAGAAATGTGAAGAGAGTTTCCAAAGGTTGAAACATCACCTGACTACAGCACCGGTCTTGACGATACCCAATCCAAATGAAGAATTCACAGTCTATAGTGATGCATCGAAACAAGGACTCGGATGTGTATTGATGCAACATGGGAAGGTTATCGCTTATGCTTCAAGACAACTAAGACCACATGAGGTGAACTATCCTACTCATGACTTGGAACTAGCGGCCGTGGTCCATGCTTTGAGGATTTGGCGACACTACCTTTATGGGGGAAGATGTACAATCTTCACGGACCATAAAAGCTTGAAGTATCTCTTCACGCAGAAGGAGCTCAACATGAGACAAAGGAGATGGCTAGAATTGGTAAAGGATTATGACTGTGCAATTGAGTACCATCCAGGCAAGGCTAACGTGGTAGCCGACGCTTTAAGCCGAAAGGCTAAAATGGAGCTTAATGGTTTGCATACCAATCAAGAAGAGTTGATCAATGAATTTGCCAAGATGCAAATTGAGTTGGTGACATCACCTTCCAACACAAAAGCAATCGTTGCATCATTAGAGGTCCAACCGACTCTGAAGATGGAAATAAAAGAAGCCCAAGGGCAAGATCACTTTCTGCAAGGAATGAAGAAGAAGGCACGAGGAGGCGAATACAACGGCTTCAAAGTAGATGACGAGGGAGTGTTGACACTCAATGGAAGAATATGTGTTCCGATGGTGGAAGAATTAAGAGAGAAGATTTTAGGTGAAGCGCATGGAGCACCATACACCGCTCATCCTGGAGGAACAAAGATGTATCAAGACTTGAAAGAAAGATTTTGGTGGAGAAGCATGAAGCGAGACATCGGATACTTTGTTGAAAGATGTTTAACTTGCCAACAAGTTAAGATTGAACACCAGCGGCCAGCCGGAAAGCTTAAACCACTTGAGATTCCCGAGTGGAAATGGGAGCAAATTGCCATGGATTTCGTAGTGGGTTTGCCAAGGTCTTCAAAGGGAAATCATGCCATATGGGTCATTGTTGATCGATTGACTAAGTCGGCTCATTTCTTACCTGTGAAGATGACATTCAAGATGGAACAATTTGCTCAATTGTACATTCAAGAGATAGTGAAGCTTCACGGCGTACCAATTTCTATAGTGTCTGATAGAGATACACGTTTCACTTCAAGATTTTGGGAAAGCCTGCACAAGGCCATGGGAACAAGATTAAATTTCAGCACCGCCTATCACCCGCAAACCGATGGGCAATCCGAAAGGACAATCCAAATTTTGGAAGATATGTTAAGAGCGTGCACACTCGACTTGGATGAGGCATGGGAAAAATTTCTACCTCTAGTCGAGTTTGCCTACAACAATAGTTATCAAGCGACCATCAAGATGGCCCCTTATGAAGCGCTCTATGGAAGGAAGTGTAGATCACCATTATATTGGGATGATGTTGGTGAGAGGGCTGTCCTAGGCCCCAAAGTGATAGAAGAAGCGGTTGACAAGATTAGACTCATTCGAGATAGAATCAAGTCTGCCCAAGATAGACAAAAGTCTTATGCTGATCAAAGAAGAAGAGACTTGCATTTTGAAGTCGGAGACCATGTGTTTCTAAAAGTGGCACCCATAAAGGGCGTCATACGATTTGGACGAAGAGAGAAGCTAAGGCCCCGTTACGTCGGACCTTTTGAAATTCTTGAACGAATTGGGGATCTCGCCTACCGTTTGGCTTTACCACCGAAATTAACCTCAGTTCACAATGTTTTTCATGTCTCAATGTTGAGAAAATACGTACATGATCCTAATCATGTGGTGAACTTCTCGACACTGGAGATTGGCAGAGACCTATCATACGAAGAAGAACCTGTGTCGGTTTTGGAGCGAAAGGTCCAAAGAATTCGGAATCATGATGTGACACTCGTCAAAGTCCAATGGGGTCAACACACGGAAGATGAAGCTACATGGGAAAGAGAAGATGAAATGCAAGCAAGATACCCCTCTTTCATGTCGGGTAAGACATTTATATTATGATAGAATTTCGAGGACGAAATTTTTATTAGAAGGGCAGAATGTAACAACCCATACAATATTATTTATGAATCAGATAGTGGCCCAACTCTTGAAGGCCCGATAAGAGCATAAAATCGTTGTCCAGCCCACTTATTTAACTACAACCGCGTGAAGGAGAGATCATCAATATGATATGCACCTTCCATATATGTGAGATTTCTTTCTACCCAAGAAAATACAATCATATCTCATCTATTATCAATTTCCCTGCAATCAAATCCTAAATTTGTTCACCTTGCTTAGGAAAGTTGACCTCTCCCACGCGTTAATTTTCTTGAGTTTTGGCCAACCATCCAAACATAAAAACCGATCAACCTTTTCATTCTTTTTTTTCATCGCTTATAGTTCCTATCACGCGGCTGCACTCATACGAAGAGAGAAGGGTAACAGTGCCTTCATCTCTTTTCTTTATCCTTCAACTTCTATCGATCCTATTCCTCTTATTATCTCTTTGAGTTTCATTGTCGTATTATGTAGTAACAAAGTATATGATTGTAGGTTTTGGAGGATCTTATTCTACACGAATCTAAGACTCTTACTTGGTTGAAAGGTGGGGATTTCTTCATTCTTATATGTGTTTAGATGATTTCGTATGTGGTAATTGAAATAAACTTGAAATTGTTGTCACCCTATGAGTCGGTGATCATACTTGAATGTTATGGGAACATATATTACATGGGTATGGGCTATAATGGTGCCATACTATAGCATGGGTAAGGGCCGTGAAGGGGTGCCTTACCAACGAATCGATATCGTATTTCATGAATAATGGGCCGAAAGGTGCCTTATTGACACGACAGGATTGTATTGTAAGTGGAAATTTAATTCTCATACATGAATTATTTGATGCGTGTAAGTATGATTTAAACCTCACTGAGCTTGTGGTTGCTCACCCCAATAAATTATTTTATCTCAGGTTAAGCGTGGCGAAAGCGTACGAACAGTGGGGCGTAGGCGGGGAGACTTGAATGAAAACTTTAATAAAAGCCGAGGCTATTGTGATTTCATTACTCACTCTGATTATAAAACAAATGTCGAGTTGTTATCGAAATTTGGTGGAAACTTGCGAATGATTGGGTTTATTACAGTTGAGTAACATTATATGTCTTTAGGTTGTTGAAATTTATAATACGTATACTGTTGAATATGTGAAATGGGACGAGATTTGGATTAGTAATTTTCTTTTCTTTTTTTATGAGGAGTAGATTGGGACCTCACTCGTTTCTCTGTTATTAAATTTGTGAGTATATACATCCATATATATAGACGTATTCCTATGCATATTAGATGTACAGATGGTTTATGGTTTTATTTGAATTAGTAAATAAGGTAGAGATCACATTATTAGAGGATTGAAACATGTGATCTTGGAAAGTGGATTTTTGATTAATTAAATGCTTTGTCTTTGCAAGAATTAGGAAACAGTAGAATGTTGGATGAATAAGTTTGTTGTTCTGTCTACTTGGAATATAATTAATTCAAATGTATTAAACCTTAAAGATAGTTAGTCATTTCTTTCATCATAATTATTTTTCTTTCCATCCCTTGCAATAAAAGACGATCCTTTATATTTTTAGAAATTTTTATTAAAACATACAGAGCTACCCTTTTATTAAACATGTCCTTAGATGATTCTGCAAATTCGCATGTTGATTGTATTCTGCTTGTTAGTAGTCTCCATTAGCTTAATTTTAACAAGTCCTATATGTTTATTATTTTTTTCTGCATGATAGGTTTTAAATTTATATAATTGATTAGTCTTGTATGTTTTACAAGTTATGAATTTATTTGTTATGAATTTAGAAATAAAGTTGTAGTCCTTCCCCATAGAGTTTTGCAGTGAATACTTTTCCTTTAAACAAAATTTCAGAAACTTGTAGGACCTAATCCTTAACTAAAAATTTGTCATTTGGTTAAAGTTTGATAAAACTTATGGGACTTATCCCCTATTTTAAATCCTTTATCTTTGAATGCTCATTTATTTATTTACTCAATAACTAAGTGTTTTTATTACGCCCTATTTAATGCTCTATTTATGAAATCAAATGGGAATTTCTTTATTATGAAAATTGGGGTGTGACAGTCTGTCATTTGCTTTTTTATCATCCTTGGCTTCTTGCAGTTCAGGAGATCAAGAACAACAGACACGTCGTTGAAGGAGAAACTGCCGGAGAACTTCCTAGTTGAGGTGGTTGGAATTGGGGAAACTTTGCTGATATATACATATGAAGAAATAGAGGCACCCACCAACAACTTTAGCCCACAGATGAGGATCAGTAACTCCATTTACACCAGATGTCTTCGTGGGAAACCTTCGGCCATAAAAAGGATGAGCAGTGATGCTGCAAGAGAGATCAAGATTCTTGGCAATGTCAACCACTTCAATCTGATAAGTCTTTACGGTTTCTGTGAGCATGATAGGGCTTTCTATCTTGTTACGAATACTTGGAAGAAGCTCTTTGAAGGAGTGGCTTCGTAGAGATAACTGTGCCCCTGCCCTCAGCTGGAACCACCGTGTTCACATTGCTTTAGACGTCGCCAATGGACTCAATTATCTACACAACTTCACTTCTCCGGCTTACGTGCACAAAGACATCAACAGCAGCAATATTTTACTGGACAGAGAATTGAGAGCAAAGATGGCAAATTTCAGCCTTGCCAGAGAAGATGGGAATTCACATAGTAGCCGTGTTGTTGGAGAAAAAGGTTACGTAGCACCTGAGTATCTACGAGACGGGAGGGCTACGCCTAAAGTAGACGTTTATGCCTTTGGGGTGGTTCTATTGGAACTGATTACAGGACGAGAAGCTGTTTTCCTGCATGATGGAGAAGAAGTTCTCGTCTGAAATGGTGGTTTCTGCCATAGGTGGATCACATGTAGAAGATGAACTCAACGAACTCATTGATCCCCGTCTCCAAGTGAAGCATCCACTTGGATACGTTGTCGATCACACTGAACTTGCACTGCGCCTGCTCAAGTCAAGCGTGGCATGTTTGGCTCAAGAACCTGCTAACAGATCAAGCATGGCTGAGGTTGTTTCAGCTCTGATGAAGATCCAGCTAGATATCTACCCCTCAATCAATCTCTAATGAATAGAGGCACTGTGTACAAGTGTTAGAAATTTGTACAACAGTTCTACAGAGAGTTCAAGTTCATAAGAATAATAAATATCCAATCAAATTAAAGCAAAACAGGAATCTGAAAATCAAATTAAAAACAACTTTTGCAGATGTCAGTGGAAAAAAAAAACTTGTATAAGTTGGTTATACATAACTTTCTGTATCATATGAACAAATATGTTGACACAACAGTCGGGTGCTCAAACCTTATTTCCTCTGTTTCTATTCTCTTCTTATAAGTTATAACTAAAATCAAGTCGTTTGATCATAGGAATCCAATATGCAGAGGTCGAACAACATGCATGTACAAATATAGAGCAAGAATTCGAGCAATTGAGTTAACACGGAAAGCTCCCAGTGAGCCGAATGTGATCAAGAGTACTCTTTAGGCCATACTTAAGCACTGCCTTATTGCCTTCCCTGAAACCATCTCCATATGCAGCAGAGGTGTCTGATTCTATCTGGCGTTTGAAAAACTCACCAAGTTTTTTCTCGAATTCAGACCGTTTTCCCTTCTTAGAAGAGCCGGAAGATGATGCTGATGAGGACGAGGAAGCAGAAGATGATGACGATGATGATGAAGCCACACTACTACCAGAGCCAGCCATGATTTCAGAATCCAACCACATGTGAGCTAGCACTTGGCATATACCTTCTTCGATTTCTGGGCTGAGGTTCGGGTAACCTGAGAAACAAGCAACTCATCAGAGGCATACTGCAGCAAGAGATGACAATACCTATTGGGTATGTCTGTATTTCCCTATATTAGTATTATTTAGAAAACAAACGTCACTGGATTTTTTAAATTGAACTGAACCAGAAGAGTCAATTTTCAGAAAAATGGTGAATGTAGATAACAATACCTTTAAGTCTCAGCCAAGCATGCATCATTTCATGGGCCAGGATCGACCCGGTCAATAACCTGAATTTACAGAAGGCTGGTTTTTCAAAAGGATGCAGATGGAAAATATCAAATATGGCCAGAAATAGCAAGTAAACATCTCACCTAGGTAGACCATACAAGATAAGGATTGCTGTTACTTCACATTTGCGAACCAGCCGGTAAGGTTCAGTGAACATATCTACAATCCGATATCCTCCTTTTTCTATTTTAGGTCTCCTCAGTATCTGGAATTTAGTGAAAAAGTTTAACATAAAGACACCCCCACAATATTATTTTATCTAATTTTTCTTTGCTAAGAAAAACTCATACCGTGCTAACAGTTTGCTCTTCTGACAGGCAAAGCCCTCTAGTCTCAGGCATGTGGTGATGACCCTGACAATGAAATGAATGTCAGAATTTATTGAAAAAGAATTTTAGTGAGAATTCCGATGTTCATAGAGATAAATTCTACATTTTTCTCTCCTTCCATGGCTTCATTTAATGCTTGTCTCTCGACCAAGAGCAGTGGGACTTGCTGCTCTACCTTCATGTGTAAACCTTCATAAAATTCTTGTATTTCAAGGTAAAGAGGTTGGCACTCGTGAGTGTCCATTATCGAAGAGTCTAGACACTCCAGACACAGCTTTCTTCCATCATCAAGAACTAAATATCTGGCATCTACAGGCTGCATAGATCAAAGGTTTCATTCTTTCATATTTTCTATTAATATAGAAAAAGTGCTTCCACCACTTACCTCCATTCTTTCACAGCTGCAACAGCGAGGTGTTCCATCATGTTCGTGTGCAGGGCAGTACTTCTGATGCCAAAAAGGATGTGCCCTGTACTCAATAAGCCCAGCAGCATTTGTAGGGATCTAACAAATAAAATGTCAGTAAAATGTGGAAATTCTACGGTATGATTTTCAACATAGCAATATTTACATTACTGCTACTTACAAAGTTTTTGCAAACATCACATTTGGGGTGGTGGAGGTCCTTATAGCAAGATTTGTGGAAAGGACGATTATCAGACATGGAAAACTGTAAGATAATTTAATAAGAAGTTAGTTCACAAAATTATTGGTCCATTTGAATGTTGTCTAACCAAAATCAGATGACGAATCTAGTACTGAAGGATCAGTTGAGCACCTCATAATCAGATATTGGCAGGTTGCAAGCATGGCAACGGAAGCATTCCGGATGCCAAACAGCTCCCATGCAACTCAAATATCTTCCTTGGCCAATCTCACTATGGCAGCCAGCACAGGTTCTACAAGAAAACTACTCATGGTCAATGAGACATGCAAAAGAGAAGTATATATGAATAGAAGTGTGCAATCTTGACAATGAAGACATCCATTATATGGGAGGTAAGTATATAGATTCCTCAGACAACTGGGAAAAGAACTCAAATTATGAATGAATAATTCACAAAATGCTACAGTCTTGACTTGTTAACGTACAACAGCTTCTCTTCCTTTTAAAGGATCTTAGAATGAGTCAAAAAAGAAAAAGGTGAAGTTTGATTGTTTGCACAAAGCCAACGAAATACTTTGAACTTGGCTAACAATTAAATAGAGATCTGCCAGGTCAACTTATGACATTGTTCAAGTGGACGAGGGCATCACATCCGTAAACTTGAATTGTATCTCGTATTAGTAACATAACGATAAAAAAAATGGAGCATTCCTATCTATTGGCCTGCATTTAACTTGATCTAGCACATCCATTTTGCATATGTTTCACAATTGATATAGCAAACATTTTTCTGAAAATTTGATTGAAAATATAGAAAGATGAAAACAGGGACCTTACAAGGATAATATATTACCTGTATCCTGAAGGCTGGTAGAATGGATACGGTGGTAAGAAACTTCCATAACCTCGAGGAGACCTCGGTGGAGGTGGATCTAGCTGAGATGGAGGTGATCGTGGTGGGGACTCCACTACGTTCCAACTTTCTTGAATAGCCTTAGCAAGCAGTTCATCTTCTTCCAACTGAGACTCATCATCTGATACAATGATGAATGCAGTTAAATTTGCAGTCAGTCCATAATCAAATCCTTCAAAAACTTTCTTAAATTTCCTACTTTCTTCATACAAATGACAACATCACAGGCCACTTAACTTACCTACTACTTTTTTCCCCTTCTCATCTGCTTCAGCAATGGACAATGCAATCGCTTTATCGAGTTCTTCTTTATCGAAATCTGTCAACTGATCCTACAAACAAGAATCAAAATGCTACATTACCCAAACAGATGATATAAAGATCTCTATAGGAACCGGAGACGATCAAACACGAGATACTTACTGCAGATGTAGGAGGCCCTTCCCAAATTGTATCATCTTCATATTTTCCATGGTACTGCCCTTTTGAGATTCTGTGGCTAGAACCTTTAAGAATCTTTGTTAACCAACGCATAATGCAAATTGCTATCTCCTTATTTCCTGTACACTTTGAATGGTAAAGATATTCATCAGGGAGAAAAGCTGATTATAATTCCATCAAAATCCCAGAATTGGCAATAAGTTTTCGCATCATATTCCCAAAATGGACATAACATTCAGAAAAACCAAACAAAGGAATCAAGATCAAACAATCATCAAGCTCACTATTCACAGTAACATTTAATTAACTGTAGCAAAAATTCAAAATTCCCATGACTTCTGCAAAAGGGATCCTTCCTATTCCACTGAACCCAGTGAAATGAAGTACCATACAATCCACTTATTAAAAAATAATTAATAAGAAAATCCAGCAAATCTACTGTCTAAGTTCAAACACCATCAACTAATAAAGCATAAAAATCTTCGACAACAATAAGTAAACAAGATAAAATGAGAGAAGGGATTAAAAGGAGGGCAAGCAAAAGAAATTATGTACCTTAAATAGATAAAGAATCTGCAGAATTTGAAAGAATCTGATGAAGCCCAGATCAGAGAAGGCATGAAATTAGAGGAGAGAGAAGAAAGCATAATGAGGAGCAAGAATTAGAAGAGTGGAGACAAAAGATATTGCAGTTCCCCACATATCACACAGAACACCTGACAAATCAACAAACTTGAGAAGAAAAGATGAAATATGGATGGAACAATCACAGGCTTCTTCTCATATTCCCCTCAACACTCTCAAGTTCTTGAGAAAGTACAAAAGTGGACACCTAATGCTACTTCAATTCTAAGCAAACATGTGCCAAAAGATGGGTTATTTCCATCTACCTTAGTTTTGGAGCCTTCTGATTGGTTTGTGTTAAAGTTTGAATCTTGGCTAAACAATTCTATTCTCCTTCATTAAAATAAACATAATCATGTTTTTGCTCATAAATCTTCATTTGGAAACTAATACTACGATTTTTCTTTTTCTTTGTAATTTCTTAATGAACAGACTTTATACAAAATGAAATGAATATTAGCAAATCAAAGAAGAAGCCTAATAAATCAAGAAAAGGTAGTGTAAGAATGAGAAAAAAGTGGACAAGAGGGTTTGGGATTCATTTTCAAGATTTTGTTGTAATAGTGTATGACGTGGGACCCTTTGCCTTTGCCCCATATTTCCACTAAATGTCAAACCCCCGCATAACTGCAACCTTTCCCTACAAAAACGTTACGCACATCATTTAAATATCATTTTTGTGTATTACTCCATCCGTCCCAAAATATTGACACACTTTTTTTTGGGTTATCCCACAACAATTGACATATTTCTTTTTTATGGATATGGGATCCACACAAAAATAATTTATTTATTTACATGGACCCACACACACCTCACACTCACCACTAATACAACTACCCACTACACATTAAATATTATTTCTCTCACTTCACTTTACATTAAATTATTATATTTCTTAATTTCCGTGCCCAAAAAAATGTGTCAATTGTTTTGGGACAGAGGGAGTATTTTTATACGGTTGTTTATAACATTAAAATTTTAACTTTCGATACATCATATGTATTTGATATTATGAATATTTAATTTAATATGAATATCTAATCTTATGTACATTGGATACATTATAGGAGTAATTTTGATCTTAAATATTTTACCAAATATCCTTTACCCCATAATTAAAACTCTTTATTTCTTTTATTAAATTCATAATATATGAGGTGTTCTATTTAGTAAAGTAACATTAATCTTTGGCAGGTCATCCAACGGTGGGAAAAATATAAGATACCTGTTCGGATTGGCATTGCCATAGTCGGTGGCGGACGCAGGATTTCCGTCGAGGGGGGCCCAATTTTTCTCATACAATAGTTCGTGTTTTTTGTTCTACAAATTTTAAGAATAATTATTTTATTTACCAACTTTTATTAACATTTTTCTAAAGATGTTTTAGTATTTTTAATTGTATTATGTAAGAGTAACAATTTTGAAATTAAAGTCATTAAAATTATTAAATAAATATGTTATTTAGAGGGAAAATAAATAAATAAAAGAAATAGAAGAGGGGAAAAAAGTCTCGAACACGGGACCTTTAAAACTAAAACATCCTCACTTCATCACTTGGACACAAAACTATTTCAAGAAAATTTCTATATCTATACTAGTAATTTTTAGAAGTTCAGGGGGCCCATTGCCCCCCTACTCCCTTCTTAAGTCCGCTTCTGGTCATAGTGGTGTAATATCATCTGTAATATTCGTCAGATGAGTGATACGTATGAAGGGAGAAAAAACTATAATCTATATAGAAAAGTACTAACATAAGAGCAATGATTGTATTTTTTTTTTATGCGTCAATATACAATTAATAGTATGAGAGATGATACGCAAAAATGACATAGGATCTCGTATACTTTACAAAAGGGTACCGCATATCCTATGACACTTTGATATAACATCTTGTATATAATGATTTTTATAGATTGAGTGACACGAGGTAAAATGGAAAAAATCAATTTCTTGCCCCTAGATTTATATATTGACTTAAAATATAATTCCATCCATTCCTTTCTCTTACGTGTCAATCTCTTATACCTTGGATTTATACGAATTGATTTAGAGTATAATTACATTCCTCCCTATGTGTCCTTAATCCAATATATTACAGGACATTGGAACTTTACAAGACTAGTTTAAATATCTTAATAGCTGTTTTCAACTTTTGTGAGCAACACTTGAGTATGATAAATCGATTTACATTTTTTTAATTAGTTTTCTTTTTCTATTAAGGATAGAACAAAATGTGATTAAGTGAAACATTTTTACATTTTTTTAATTAATTATTATTTTTTATTTAAAATATTAGTATCATTTTTATTTATACTGTGAATTATTCATAAAATAATACACTCCCCCACTAATTATCATTTCTGTTGATTAGCACGCCGGATCTTCTGCGCCAATTTCGTGAATCAATTGTAATTCTTTTTCAAAATTAAAATAGACAAAATTTGTGATTAATTTTTAATTTATAAAAATATAATTTGGGTCCAGGATTTAAAGAATGCTTAGACAAAAAGTGGTTTGGTGTGTAATGTAGTCGGTAGGAGACGAGTGAGAGATAATATTCAACCTAAAAGATAAAAGATATTTTTAATATTGAGATTAGTTCACCATCAGCCACAGATTATTTATCTATAATCTACCATTTCGCCTATTTATACATCTTCATTTTTATGGGACATTTCTTTTTTTATGGGAATATTTTGGATACTGAAAATATCAATGAATAGATTGATGCAATAAGGAGTATTTATTAAATTTTGTTTTTTAATTAATTGTTAATTTGTAGTATATTTTATTATTTTAGATTGGTTCCTTTTGCGTTGGATATGGACCCACTCTTATCAATGTATTCCTTAGAATTAATTAAAATCGATAAGCTATGTTTTCATTATAGCTTTATTATTATCATTTTATAGAAGTAATTATTTTCAATCATCACTCCTAAAATTGGAAAATGTCTTTATTTATTTATTTTTTTAATTGATAAATGTTAGTTGTTAATCCAATTAGTACTAATGAGAATTGAACATGTGTCTCTCACATAGGTGGGCCAGTGACCAATTGGAACCCACCTGTTAAAATGTCTTTATTTTCTACTACCTTCTATATAACCTTTATAAAACCACAAAACAAATGCTTCAAATATGACATATTTGCAAACGTCATCATACTTAGTCTTAATTATATGGCTAAGATTAATTAATTAATTTACTAGTTATAAATTTATTAGTAGTAATAATAAAATCCTATCTCTTTCCAATCATTTCACAAAATTATAATAATTTATAAAAGAAAAAAAGACATAATATTTATAAAATAGTGTAAAAAAAATCTATTTAGGATCATAAACATTTATCTTGTTGCTATCATATATATATTAATATATATGTATACAAGGTCAAGGACAAATTATTATTTTACTTAATTTTTAGATCTAATTTCAAAAGCGTTGGTGTCATAAATCATTAAACTTCGAACCCTCTGGAATTTGTTTATGCAGTTGGAAATTGGAATGATGAGAAAGAGCAAGTGAGAGAAAAATAAATATTAATTAATAATTTAATTAAAACAAAAGTGTTGTCGTTTTCGTATAATTGAGTGCCGCCGATGCCACCAAAATATAATTACAGTATTATTAAAAAGACTTATAAACCTCAACAATTCATTATAGCTTAGCTAAATAATAATAACTGTATTTATTGGGTGGTTGATGGCCAATAACTCGGTTTTTATGTCAAAAAGGGTTTTTGGTTGGGTTCTAAGAACTTTTTTAAATTAATTAAATAAATAAACTAAATTTTAAATTTTAAAGACATTTAAGTAATTAATAAATTATGTATAATTTGAGCAAATTATATAAATTAAAACTATTATTAAAACTTAAAAACGATACACTATACTATTTTATTACTCTCTCTCTGTCACAATCACTATTTAACCCTATTATATATATATATATATATATATATATATATATATATATATATATATATATATATATATATATATATATATATATATATATATATATTTAGGAAAAAAAATATAAAGAGGAAGTAAGCCTTTTCACCTTTCTTTATAATTTAAAAGAAAGAAATATGAATATGAATATATATAACTACAATATATACACACCATTTCATCAATGCATATGGCCATGTATTCTAATTATAGCCCTTTTATTTTTTTCATTGTCACTTTATCTGAATATTTTATTTAATAATGAGAGAAAACTCAAGTTGGACACTGCTGCAAAGTGTAGAAGAATGATTATGAATTTGAAAGCCAAGTAAAAATAATTATCTCTATATATTATTTTAATATTTAATAGAAATTTGAGATATAAGAAAACATGAGTTGAAAAATATGTAATCATCTCTAAAATTCATTTTAAATTTAATAGTATAATAATTGAATTTTTTATTTTATTTTTATATTTTTTAAAATTATGGTAAAGCAAGCAATGTATACAGTTGAGCCCAATAAGAAAGTAAGAGTCCATAACTGATTTATACCGACACATCGTAAAATGATAAGCCTAATTCTTCAAACTGGACCGAAGTAACAAATTTGGGCCTAATATTCATACTGTGAGTCCAGTTAGGCTCAATCGTATGTTTCTTTTTCTAAGAGTGATGATGCCTGAAGAGGCCCAATATTTTATGATGATTAGGCCCAACATTTCTACACATATACATATACTTCAACAATTTATCTAGAATAAAGTCTATAACATCTAAAATACTAGCTAATGACATAACATTTAAGGGTAGGTCTTGTGTGAGACCGTCTCACGTGAGACTATTTTACACTTTTTAAAATAGTTATCACTTCCGCTATAAAATTTTATAACTTTCGTTATATGATATTATCAATTTTCATTTACACTATAAATTGTTCATAAAATTTCATTATCACTTTTCATTAATTTAGCATCACTTTTCGTTATGGAAGTTATTACTTTTCGGCCGTCTCACGTAAGCCCTTACGTGAGACGGTCTCACACAAGTCTTTGCCAACATTTAAAAGAAACTAGATTGATGACGTCAGAGATACTAAAAGATTATTCTGATGTTTTTATTATAATATAATTATTTATCTTATTTTATTATATACTACTTGCTTAGACCAAAAAAAATCCTGTTTTTTTTAAAGTATATTTACTCTTAGAAACTTGAATAATTTTATTAATAATAATAATAATAATAATTTTATTATTATTATATTTTCAACCAAATTGTCCAGAATATGGGTTCTTTCTTGAAATGAGTTGAATCTTATAAAGAATGTAAATTAAGATTTATGGGAAAGCCCAATAAAATATATGTGGGCCGATATCTCAATGCCCAAACATGACGACACATATATCATAACTATGTGTATTTACTAATATTAGATTTAGGGCAACGAATATAATTACACTGTCAGTGTGTGTACGCGAAATATATTCAAATGTAAAATATATACATAGTTAGAATCCTTTTTTTTTTTCAAACTTTGTAATTTATGATTATTTATTTATTCTTTCTTTTTCTAATCGAAGATTACCTCACACAAAACTTAATATTTAAAATAAAAATCAGCACAGCCTCAAGCTCTAAATAGATATGCTGAATGATATTATATAAAATATATCAAATTTAATACGCAAATACTTGTATTACCTAGATTGTTGTTCTTCAAAACAAATAGTAATATTAATCATGTGTATAACAAACTATAATTTTTTTCAAAAGGAATATCATTCGGCATTTTAAAAAGTACAATTTCTTACTTTCAGAGATGAGACAACTGCACCTAGTTGTATAGAGTTTTATTTATTTACTTATTTATTTATTTTTCCATAATTTAGACACTATGCTTAAAGTAACATTATGAAGAATAATTAATGTGTAACAATATTTTTTAAAAACTGATATATCAGTTTTTTAGTTTTAAAATCTCATGAGCTTTTCCTTAATAAAACTATTGATTAGGGTTATGAAGTTTTGAATTAATATTCAAAAATCATTTAACGAAAACCATACATATATATAATATGATTAGTTAATTGCTACAAAATAATTGCTATTTCATGGTTGCATAAACTGTTTAAAAATTTCTTAAACCGTACATAAATATGGCCGCCCAAGCTAAAATGATTTTAAAGAAACCTTAAATCGACATTTTTATGCCTTTAATTCGGATTTAAACCTAAAATACATACTGCCCAAATTTCAAAACAATATTAATAACAATAAAAATAAATATAAAAGGAAAAAATGGATGATATATAGGAGTTTGGTCTGGTGGAGAATTAAATGAAGGTTGCAAAAGGGAAGGGCCCGGAAGCGACTTGAGTTACAAAATGAGGTTGACGGTCAATTCAAAATGAAATTAATCCATAATAATAATAATAATATCTGAAAATGAATGAAGATGATCATCACATTCACTCATCCCATGCCAACATGCCACTCATCTGTCACCTATCTAATTTCCTTTATTATTTAAATCGAGACGGGACACGTGGCGTACCGGACCACTCCGACCACGTGGCTGAGGCCACCCCCTGCCGGCCGCGCCACCACACCCGGTGGAGGACCACCATCACAAGTGCTACCTTGCCTTTCAATTGCTTCATGTCCCTTTCTGCATGGCCCCATGCCCTAAACTTGTCCCAACCCCCATTCTCTCTCTCTCTCTCTCCTCCAATTGTATTCATTTAATTCACCATCTTCTTTGGTCATCATAGCATATTTATTTTTCTTACTCAGATGATCCGGTATGTGTGGGATATGGACCATATGGTTGAGTATATTTGGAAGTATATATCAAGAAACTTAATTAAAAAATGTATGTGTATGATGTGAATTAAATAAGTACTACTAATGAGTAGGAAAGGAGGGGAAAAAGGGAATAAAAAAAGGGTTTGGGTTAATTAATTAAGTTAATGATGATAAAAAGATAATGTGGAAATAATTGTGGAGCCATACCATGAGAATGTTGGTCCTTTACTTAATATAAGCATCAGAGTGGAAAGTGACCCAAATGAGAAGGACATTACTGTAAGGTTGGTTCCTAGTTTAACAATTAAAAAAATAAATAAATAAAGGGAATGGCCCAATTTAATTAATCTGGGTAGTTTTAATTACCAGAGATATATATATATATATATATATATATATATATATATATATATATATATATATATATATATATATATATATATATATATATATATATATATATATATATATATATATATATATATATATATATTAATATTGAAAAAAGATAAAATGTTGAAAAGAGTTGGGTGTAGCAGAGCAGAGGAAGTGAACCCCATTTTTGATGGGGCCTGTCAATTGTGTGAAAAATGCCAAAAATTATGTTAGGGTTCAATCTTGACAATAAAGTGACAAAAAAGTAGAACAATTAAAAAACCCACTTTAGTAAATATCAGATGTCATGACCCCAAGTTGTTGTCTTGGATGAAACATTTAATCCTTTCTACATTTAATGAAATTAATCTTTGCAACATTGCTTTGTTTCACTTCACTCACACTTCTATCTGTTAACTCACTTACATGAATTTAATTACTACAAGTATATGTCTTATTTTTGGTATTTTTGCATAGAGTTAAAATCATTTTGGGTCTCATAATTATAGGAATTTTTTGATTATGTCCCAAAAAAAAATAAAAATTTAAATTTCGTTCCGTAACTCCTGAAATTGACCAATTTTGATCCCAAAATAGGGTAAAATGCACTTTTGGTCCCATACAAGAAGTTCATTTTCATTTTTGGTCCTTTTGATCACATTTTTGGTCTCATAGCTTATTTGTTGTGATTCCGTCAGTTAATGTAACGGAGAATACTCATGATTGCTCACGTGGCCGTGTAGGGTTAATTTTTATTTGTAAAATATATTTTCTTAATGGATTCCTCTTCTTCTTCTCAACAGATTCATCTATGCCCTAATTTTCTTTCATTCAAACCTTAAACCCATGTTTCCAATCAAATTCTACCTCAAAATTTCAGACCATCCTTTCATGGCCGCCATTCTCACCTCCTCTAACACCACCGAACCACGACTTGCTCCGCCGTCAGCTAAAATCCACCTCGCCATCGCACCCTTAAAACCAGCCATCAGCATAGGCACCACAGCAATCCTCCCCACCTTCCCTAGCCGACTCACCCATTCTTACAAACTGTACTACGGCACTGGCGCCAGCGCCGCCAACTACGAAGGCTACAGTGGAAACTCCGACAAGAAAGCATCGAAGGAGTACATTTACGACGTGCTGGAGGGATGGAGAGAGAGGCTAGTATCCAAGATTCAGAAAGGAACAAATGGAATGACAACGAATTCTTCAACCCCAAAAGGAAATCAGAGAAAAAGTAAACTTTTCTTGATGGGTTTCCAAGATTAACTCTGAAAGAATTTATCTTGAACAATCTAGTGTTGTCGGACTTCGATTTGCAGGATTTGATCGCCATCGCTGAAAATATGAGATCGAAAGAGAGGAAGGACGAGGAGGGACAATTGAGCCAACCACCTGGAATGGACGAACAATCCGATTGAGGCCATTGCATTTCTTTCCCAAGTACACAATTCAACGAGAAATCAAACCCCCCATCTATCTGTCGCATTCTTGGGTGAACCCAGAAAAGAAATTGGCTGCCACCGTAAGATTCAACAAAGTCCTCAACGAACAAATTAAATTCGGCAGCTTGCTGGAGAGCCGATTGTATGCTAATTTGAGAACTTGGATGTCAGTGAGGCAGACCTATTAATGAATTGGAGTTCACATCAAGAACCTGCAAATCTGTCCACAACCTTACCCCCTCTGGTATGCACCCAGTGAGCTGGTTGTTGAGCAGCAAGATTGAAGAAGGTGGTGTAGGGCAGAAAAGTAAGAAAGGTGGATAGAGGGATTGAGCCTCTGGATCTGTTGTGGTTGATGCGGAGGACATAGAGATTTGAGAGAGATGAGGGTTCCTTCACAAGATTATTAGTATTATTAATAATTTTAATTTGACCGATTATTATTTTATTTTTTTAATTAACGTTTTCCGTCAAAAAAAATAACAACGGAAGGACCAAATTGTAACTTTTGGGACCGAAAAAAAGGTTAGGGACCAAAAATGAACTTCTTGTATGGGATCAAAAGTGCATTTTACCCTCCCAAAATAGTCGGAATCCCATTTTTGGCCGGAAATTGGGGCTTTCTGGCGAGGTAATGATACGTGGCAAATGAGATTAACATGGACAGCTCCCTTCGGTGGAGGAGCTCGCATGCTGCACAGACTCAGCCACCACATTCTCCGGAACCAGTGGCGGTGATAGCTTAGGCGGCGCCACAATAGACAAAACTTTTCTGGATCTCAGAACAGTCATTACTACGCAATCCTGTAAAAGTTAAAAGGAAACATATTATCAACACAGAGAAATTACAAAACACATTACACAAGATTGAATGCTTCTATATAGTTAATACGTAGGAGAGAGAGAGAGAGAGAAAGCAAGAAAGTTGTGCTGCAACTTACATGAGCGACAAAGAGTGAGGCACTGAGGCGGCGGAGATAGAGAGTGAGTTTGAGAGAGAGAGGGCAAGTGTTTAGTAGAGGAGGGAGAAACTTGGCAGGATCAGGCTTTCGGGTCCCGTTGAAGTCGTACAACCGTTGTTTGATGGAGTCGTAGGTGCATTTGCCGATGGTGTGTGAGCCCGACAGGACCACCATGTCCACGAATGTCAGGCCGAGCTTGTCGAATAAGGCGAGCAGGGAAGTGATGTTTTCGTGGCCCTGTGGGATGGAGACGATGGCGTCGCGGGCAGCGGCCTTGAGGATGTCGGCGCAGGAGACGGTTCTCGGGCAGCGTTTCTCCACCTCCGCCTTGATCCATTCGATGAGTTGGAAGACCCACAGGGTTCTGCTGGCTTCCGCCGTCCTCTCGCTGCCGGGATAATTCAGCAAGGTTGAAGGTCGCAACCCTGCTTACGCCACGTCAATTAATGTTTAATGGATTTTTTTTAACTTCTGTCAAATTTTAGTTCAACCCAAGTTAATGATCATGATGATCGGATTGAAATCGGTGGTGAGGATTCTGATCATGTGCAGCACGCAGGGCGTGGGAGGGTGAAGGGTGCTGTCAATATTAATCTCATTTGCCATGTAAGATTACCTTGCCGGAAAGCCCCAATTTTTCGGCAAAAAAAATGGAATTTCGGTGACTTTGGGGACCAAAAATGATTTTAACTCTTTTTGCGGATACCATTTCAAGTATATATTTTTTAATAATTAATTAATAAATACATCTCAAACAGAGCACATACCTATGTGTGGAATATGTGATAATTTACATGGAAGACTAATAAATGATATTAAAGTCATACACTCTTTTCTGATTTCATGTTTGTTATATTCCTATGGCAAATCAAGGATGATTTACATGTAAGAACATTACCCACAAATAAATAGGGATATGATATTATTTTATATTTTTAATTTAGAAAAGAAAATGTAAGAGCACGAAAGTCTAATTTTGAACATAATGAACCTTTTCCCATATCATTTAAATTCTACTGAATTTTTTCTTCATGGGTCCACAGTAATTTTTTATAAAATAATCCAAATGAGTTAGTTTGGATTAATGCAATTTAATAGGAGTAAATTGTCTTACTTAGTCTAAAATAGTATATGATAACCTAAGAAAACTTTAGGGGCTACTAAAGGCAATTAATATTGTATCCAACCAGGCCCCATTTTGGTTGATTTTTCAATCACTCAATTTAAATATACAAGAAGCCTTGGTTTCTTCTAACTAAATAAATAACATTATTAATGAGCAGGGGTATGACATGAATGGCACCTTTGAATACACAATATAATTTTCATTATATAAATATTTGTCCTTAAAATAGGATAATCTCAATTAATGTAAAGTTCAACTTTTTGAACCAATAGAAGAGGAGAGTGAGATAATAAAGAAATGTCAATCCAATGTTTGGTGGGGTGTAGTCATAAGCTTAAATACTAAGTAATATATAATGTTATAAGTTGCTTAAATATTGATCATTTATAGTATCCAAAGATCCCACTTGAATTTGTTGGTTAATGTTTTACATCATTAGGTAAAAGGTGCCTTTTTTTAATTGTTCCATACTTAATTAATTTTATGTACAAATGAACAAGCAATCATCATTTTACCCATAGCTAGCTACTCCTTTAATTTTTCTTTGGTTACATTTTAAGAATCTTTTATTATCAATTAAGCATTCAAAGGTCATTGTTTAACTTAATTAATGATATATTCAAATTTGTTTTAACAAATTTTTGAGGGAGAATGAAGACAAAATATTACCAACCCTTTTCTTGAATTAAAGAAATTAGATAGATCCCATTAATACAGGACTACAAGCTATAATATTTTAAGCAAAGCCAAAATCTTTAACCTGTGTTTAATTAGATTTAATCATTCAATTAACACCTCAAAACTTTTGAACTATGCATCACAAAAAATGTGGACTTTGAAAATTAATCTAATGTTGGAAGGTGTTAGTTCAAAGGTGACATGTATTTTTTAAACACTAAATAGGCCATATCTCTTGTGTTGTCCATTATCTATGATGTAAGATAAATCTGATGCACTATTTAGTAATCATGACACCATGATTAGCATTTCTATATATCATATTAGTACTGTATGTACGTACCTATGTGTACGTTTGTATATGAGTATAGTATATATTAGTCTCTTCATCCATAGATAATATATTTATTTTGTTATTTTTGTCATTCACTTTAAATGTATATTTTTTTCTTTTTTTGGGAAAAAACACATGGCTCACTATTCGCCGCTAATACAAATACTCACTTTGTATAAAATAATTATTATTATTAATACACATTTAAAAAGCAAATAATTATCTCAGGGGTATTTTTTTTAATTATTAATTAATTATATATAGACTTCCATGGGTAACATTAGGGTGATGCCTTTCCCTACACAATTACTTTTTGTTTACTTAAGATTCTTTTTTATTTTGTGTATGGATGGCACTAAGATTCAATGAGTGGACAAAACATTCTTGGGAGTGACATGACATGTATCTCATCATCACTTCTCTTCCAATATTAATCCATTTTAATTCATAATGGAGCTTATATAAATAAATTAATAAACTGAAAATAGCTAGAAATCCACGACTCCTCTTAAAACAATATACATATGCATGTGTATTTGTGTATGTAATTTCAAATTAAGTTGTTGAGTAAAGAAATATAAATTATGAAAATTGTTAATCTTTTACCTTACCTTACTTTTTTCTTCTTTGAAATCATATGATGAATTGATTGCATTGGGTAAAGAAATAGAATAATTTTATCTATGTGAGAAAATTTGTCATGATAGTTTTTTATTTTCCTTTTGTAAACAAGAGTTGAACATAACATATATTCCCTCTGTCCCGTCATAATTTTCACACTTTCTTTGTAATTTACAAAAGAACTGTGAAAGTTGTAGTGGGACGGAGGGAGTAATATATTATTATTATTATTTGAAGTAATGTTAAAAATAAGAAATTTGAAAAAAAAAAGTGGAGAAGTGGGATTGTGGTCACGGAATAATAAAGGCATTTATGTGAATTATGTTTTTATATAAAGCTATAAGAAAAAGGAGAAGCATCCCTATAAAAAGAAAAATAATATGGAATAATTTCTTTGATTGAAAAAGGAGAAACAAAAGTAAGAAAAATCCATAATTCTCATTTGGAATTGTCATCCCACCACATGACTCCATACATGTACATACCCCCTCCGTCCCTCGAAGTACTTTACGTATTGTTGTGTGCAGAGTTTAAGAAAAAATTGTTATTTTATGTATAAAGTAAGAAAGAGAAGAAGTATTTTAATTAATTTAATGAAAAAAGTATGTAAAGTTATTGAAATGTGTGAAAAAATGAGTATTATGTTGGAATGTGTGTAAAAAGTAGGTATTATTATAGTTATTTTTTTAATATTTTTAGTAAAAGTAAAGTGTGAAATACTTTGTGAGACGAATGAAAAGGAAAGTGTGAAATATTTTGGTGACGGAGGGAGTACATCAAAGAATACTCTATAATATTTTTACTACAAATATTAATACATACACATGAGGGGGAGTGGGGTGAGGTGGGGTGAGGGTGGGATTTGTTTAGGCTTTGAAGGGGAGTCTATCTAATATATGGAGTAAGTGATGTGTGTAGACTAGACTGAAGGGTAATAGCTTTTACTTTAGTGTTCCATCATTTCCTTTTCCATTCTCCATTGGGCAAAAGAGACAGTTACTATTGAAATTGGCGTTGACGCTTCCTCGTATGACCCCCCAACCCCCCCCCCCCCACCTTATTTTACCCACCCCTCTCATTCTATTCAATAATTCTTAATATATACTTCCCCCAATAATTTTATTTAAAGATTACTCCTCCGTCCCGCATCATGAGTGCATTTTACTTTTTTGTATTTAATATTATTATTTAATATGTATTGAGTAGTTATATTAGTGGGAGTGTGGACCCCATGTTTTAATTGTATTAGTGGATGAGTGTGGGACCCATGTGTATAAAAAATGAAAGAAAATCATTTGAGTGGGACGACCAAAATGGAAAAAAGAGACCCTTGGTGTGGGACGGATGGAGTATACTCTTTCATTTCGCGTTAATGTTTACGTTTGATATTTTGGTTTGTCCTAAATTAAAGTTGCATTTCTCTTTTTATCAAGTGGGAACTACATAAAACCATTCATATATTTTTATGACCTCACACACAATACTAATACAACTGATTATCATATATTTAAACGTATTAATGCGGGATGGAAGGAGTTTAGTACTTTAATATGTACACTAAAAAAAACTCATTTTTACGAACAGAGTTATCAAGAAATGAATTTTTTTTGTAATTATCAACGATTCCCAACAAAAATTATACTATTTGTCTTTCAGCAATAGAATTCCAACAAATTTTTATATGAGTATTTATTTAGGTTTTTTTTTTTAAGACAGCAATACGTTAATGCCTTCACTGTTTAAATCCTCAACAAAAATATCTTAAAATCCAAATAGACAGTATGACGATTTAATCACATGTCAAGCCTTGTTGTGACAATTCAGTCATTTTTCAGATATATACAGCTTATGATCGAGATTGTAAATATAGCAATGTTTATTCTATAAAACTATATATTTTCAATTAAATATATCCATTTCTTGTTATCTTATAAAAATTAGGGAATCTGAGTATGCATAAAAAGGAAGACTTTATTGTTATAATTTGGAAAATTTTTACTTTATTATTTAAATTTTGAAATAGTGAGACAATGAATTGACGATTCAATAAGAAATTGTGATCATTACATATTGATAAGGTAAGTGAAAGTATATATATGCCCAAAAGATTAAGGACTTTTCCCCATAATTTAATTTTGTTCTCACCTTACATCATTATCTATTAGAATATTGCATTCATAAAGTATTTGTCTGCTCCTATTTCTTCTCATATCATTTTCTTCTTTCGATTTAAACATGTACTTGGTACTAATGCCCACCCACCCCCCCTTCTTGAGAAATCATTACTCTTTTTAATTAGATAATAATAATAATCATTATTCCAATTAACCCTTCTAATTAACGTGGAACACCGAGATAGAAACATGTGAGATGTGTTCTAAAGTATATTTATTATGTATGAATAAAGTAGGAGTATATTTATTGATACTTAAAGTAGTTTGTAATGAATCATATTATTATACTTTAAAATCATATTTTAGTAATTTAATATAATTTTAAAAGTATATTTTACATATATAATAATTATATTTTAATACGTTTTATAGTCCGTCTCATATAAGCTCTGTCACACAAGAGATTTGTTATAAAAGTAATATGAATAAATAATACTCCTTTCGTCCCGGTCAAAGTGTGTCATTTGCTTGGTGGGACATTGGTGGACACTTTTTACTAAAAGAGAAAAATTGTGCAATTTGGACGGGATGACTAATATAGTAAAATAGTACTATTTGGGCGGGATGCGGGAGTAATTAATTATCTTTCATTATATATATATATATATATATATATAAACGTCGTTTTTAACCGACAAAGGGTGATTTTGGATGTTTAGAGAAGTAATTCTCCACATTTAACACAAGTTTTTGCACTGTTTACTTAATTAATATAATTAAGATACGAATCAATTAAGTTCGAGAAATTTGATTTTTTGCTAGCATAACTATCAAAGATTTTTAATTAATATTCTTTTGGGATATGTTTGTTACTGATGGAATTAATACAAAAAACCTCATTTGTCACTTGACTACTCATCACGTGGTTTATCATTGAAGTGATTGACTCAAATTCGATTTTCTTTGGAAACGAATTAGTGGAGAATTATAAGGAGCCTTGGAGAATGGGAGAGTATGAGTGCTTGATGACTAATTACTAATTATATTAACAATTAACATTTGCGGATATAAAAAAATAAAAAAAATACAAACAACGTAAGACCGTCATACGGAATGAATCTTGTGAGATCGATAAAAAGTACTTCCTCCGTCCCAGTTAAAGATGGTCTTTTTTCCCATTTTGGTCGTCCCACTCAAAAAAGAAAAAAAACTGTCTTTTGACGGGACGGAAGGAGTAATAACATTTAATAGAAAAAAAATAATACTATTCAATTGATGAAACTAGTGAATTATAAGATAAAAAATTAAAATTGTTAATAAAAAATATTTTTTTTAAAAAAATAAAAAATAGAACTAAATAAAGCAAACTGACAAAAGTGTTACTGTAAGATATATAGTTAGACGACCGAGTCTTGCTGTTGAATTAATGTGATGGGCAAGTAATCAATGTAAGAGACATTAACTTAATTATCAGATATAATTTCAATTAAATTTTCTACTTAATTAATAAATGCAAAATTTTGTAATACTGTTTTACATGCTCGCAATGGTAATATCGTAATTGAAAATCTCTCTCTCTCTCTCTCTCAATATATACATGGAACAATTCAAATTTAAAATCTGTTGAAATACTAATTATTAGTATATGTACGAGCTGGAGGTTGATTACAATAATATGAACGGGAAATCGTGCCATAAAACCCAACAATAATTTTTAAAAACAAATAATTAAATATTGTTTTTATATTAAACATTTAAGTTTCACAAAAACAATTATTCAAAAAAAGGGTCAAGGCCATTGCCAGTAGTTGCATCGGACCTTTAACTAATAAGGGTGGCAAAAAAAATTAATATACACTAATTATTTACCCTTTTTTTTAATATTTATCGATTGATGCTTGTCAAAAGGCAAATTTTATGTTATACACTAAGTCACGGAATAGATTTGTTGAGAAGAAAAGGAAGTATTAATATTTAAGAAATGATAATAATTATAAATGAACTATTTTATAAAATTCATAAAATAGATTATAAATAATAATATAAGTACTCTAATAACTATTAAAAAAATAAATTAATATCACCAAGGATCTCATACAAGATATTTAATAAAATTTATAAATAAAAACGTTACGTGAGTGGTGAGCAAAATTAGACGAATCCAAACAAAATGAGTCACTTTCTTATCTATATATAATATTCAGATATTATTTGCTCGTGTATTTGATTATACATTTATATATTATATATATAAAATGATGAAAATTTTTTAAATAAATAACTAGTGTAATTAATTTTAAGGATAATAACAATAGTGAAATAACAATTATTATTGTATTTATTATATGGTATCCAATTTAATTCGAATAAATTAATGATAAACACCCCTAAAAATTAAGAACAAGTTTTGAGTGAGACATTTCACCATTTATTTAATCAAATCAGTAATTATATTTTTACTAAAATATTACTACTAACCGTTCATGAATTAGTTGAATAAGATGATTATCACTTCTTATCAATTGACTAAAATTCATTTTATAAAATAATATCACAAAAAAAGCAAAAAATTAAGCGTTTAGGAGTTATAATAATACACTTTTAATTATAAAAATAAAAATAATAAGAGCGTATAATAGGGAATAGCATATAAGGACTTGTCAGGACTAGCTAGGTATTGATTCAGTATACCACGTAATATCATATTTGTCTCGATGTACTGGATATTATTTTAGCTTGAAATTAATAATACATTTTCATTGGTATTATGTATCCCACCACAAGAGGTCGGTTACACAATACCATAATTTAATACCTAGGTATTATACTTACTTTTATCATTATACCCATTTTCCGTTATCATTATAATAATTATTATTATTAAATAATATTTATAATAATAATTAATAATAAATAATAATAATTAAGAAGTATTAATAATAATATTAATAATAATAAGGGGTAAATATATCATTTTTCTTATTATCTCATTGGTTAATACTCAATAATAAACCTAAAATAATTAATACCTATATATTAAAATAAATTTTATTATACACAATCCTTATATATTACATGCCCACAGACAAACAACCCCGTAAAAGTATTGTTATATTGAGATATTTGATAGCCAC
Source organism: Pogostemon cablin (assembly GCA_023678885.1). Taxonomy (NCBI): domain Eukaryota; kingdom Viridiplantae; phylum Streptophyta; class Magnoliopsida; order Lamiales; family Lamiaceae; genus Pogostemon; species Pogostemon cablin. The sequence goes on along the minus strand of CM042993.1, from coordinate 3,372,514 downwards.
CAATAAAGAGGGGTTGCGCGTAATAGTTAAAAAAGAGGGGGCACGTGCGCAGGCTAGTTAGACACGTGAGGGAAATAATATATACTCCTATATAGGTAGAGTAAATAAATTAGTAGGAGTAGGAGTAATAATAATAATTAAAAAATACTAATAATTAAAAATAAAAATAAGAAATGTAGTGGTCCATGAAGCGTGTGATGGGTGAGAATCACGTGAGAATCCATCTATCCACCAAAAATACATATGGACAGATGGAAGAGGGGTTGGGCTGTCAACCATCAATCTGCTTTGCTTTGTAGCTGGAAATCTCCCTTCACTATTTTTAGCTTACTACCTCTACTTACCCTATATTACCTCCACCTTCTTTTTTCCCCTTTTTCACTCCAACTTACATGTTTTTTGTCCCTTCTCGTCTCAATAGTTATGCTTACATTTTTTCGGAGATTAATAAATATAATATATTAATATATAATAAATAAATTAAAAGATATAATATTTTAATATATAGTGATTAAGTGTATTAGTATTGTGTGTGGACCTCATGTAACTATTGAAATGAAATACTCAAATTAAAAATATGTAATCATTATATTGTGGAATGGAGGAAGTTCATTAAATATAATATATTAATGTATAATAAATAAATTGAAAGATATAATATTTTAATATATAATGATTAATTGTATTAGTATTGTGTGTGGATCTCATGTAATTATTGAAATGAAGCACCAAAATTAAAAATATGTAACCATTATATTGTGGAATGGAGGAAGTTCATTCAACCCACCCTCGATACTTTCATCAAATATTTTTGTAGGTGAAGTAAGAAATATTATTATTTTATATGTAGTTATGTTGTAGTATATTTTGTAGTTAGTTCACTAAACACTCATACACTCTTATTCTCCAAGCCTTCTTATAACTCCCCTCCTATTCGTTTCTAATGGGAATCGAACTTGAATCACTCACTTTTGTGAGGAGCCCAGTGGTCAGGTGGGCTAGCCCACCTAGTTTGTAAATTAAGGAATATTATTATTTTTTGTGCAGTTATGTTAGTATTGTCTGTGTGACCATGGTGAGACTCTTTTACAGAAATACTACATTCATCTCGTGTTAAAGTTCACATTTTTTATTTTGATTTATCTCAAGTTAAGGTTTACATTGCATTTTTTGTCAAGTGAGACACACACAAAATAATTAAATATTCTATATGGGGCTCAAACACAATACTAATATAACTACCCACTACATGTTAAATATTATATCTCTCAATTCACTATCTATTAAAAGTTATACTCTATTTTTTAATTTACGTGCAAAAATACATGTAAACCATTAAACTTTTTTTTTATAGGTAAATGTTAGTTGTTAGTATAATTAGTTGTTACACCAAGCACCCTATTCTCCCTTTACTCCAAGTCCTCCTTATATGTCTCCTCCTAATTCGCTCCCAAGGAGAATCGAACTTGGGTCGTTCACTCTAGTGAGGAGCCCAGTGGTCGAGCTAGCCTACCTAGTTACCATAAAACCTTTTTAATTATACGTCGAAAACAGAGGGAGTATTTTTTTTTTTTTTTGAGTGCCCAAGTATTTTTTGGAGTAATATAGATGCACAAAATGTTTTACTTTATCATTAAATATTGTGTGGTATATGGAGTATGTTGTTAGCAGATATATTTCATAAACTTTGTTTGTTATTGGGATAGACGTTCACGAATATAATTATATGCGTTTTTACTAATTTTGAGCGATTTATTAAAATGTGCATGCGAATAAATGTTGCTATTACAAAATTGCTTGGAGCAAATTTCGAAATGGTAATGGTAGTGAGAATCACTAATGAAATGGTAATGAAAATAAGAATAAAATTGATTGAAAGGATATAAGTATACATTGAATCAACGAGAATGATCAGAAATTTTGATAAGAACTGCTTTTCAAGTATGTTATTAGACAAGATTATACTGAAATAGAGGAGAGAACAAGTGAGGAAGATTTTATATATTTAATTAGAAGCCTATTTGTGGTGATACCAAAACCCCAAATATGGGCACCTCGTTTTATACATGGTACACTTACACTTGTTGTAAAAATGCATCAATAGTCTTAAATAGTTGGGGGACTACCTATTCCCTATTACGTACCATATGCATTAATATTTGGATTGGATTGCCACTAAATCTTAATAATCATGTCCGCTATTTAACACCTATCTAATTTTATCTTTTTATTTGTTTTTACTACCTTATCAACATATACATATGAGATTATGAAAACATTTTATTTTATATTATCACAAACTAGTATCTCGTTTCATTTTTTTTATTTTTTTCCCTTTTAATTTTCAAAAGGATAAATTTAAGTAAAATAGTCTCCATTTAATTCCCAAATTTATGAAGTAGTCCTGAAATCCACACTGCAGGAATCATCAACCACCAATAACGGTCAAACACATCATGAGATTATGGAGTATTAGATTTTTCAAGTGAATATGGGATAAATTCTTATTGGATTTAAAATATGGAAGAAAAAAAAAATCAGTTTTGAATTTTTCCATTGGGACCAAAATAAATAAATAAAATCTTGGAGGACTAGAATGTAAAAATGTAACGGATTTGTTAACGGATGCCGTTAGTTTGTGAACGGAATGGGGCTGAGTTGATATAGAAGGTGTCTATTTTTGGGCCACTACTGAAAAACACACTATTCCTATGGACCAAAAGTGCTTAGAATTTCCCAACATGCATAGTCACATCATCATTAGTTTGTTTCTAATTCATATGATGGAAAAATAAAATCTTAAAGATTAGTGGTGTAAATTCAAGAATATCAATATGAATAAAAGGCAAATTAATTAATGAACAAGAAAAACGTTTTGAGGCATATTGAATTGTTGATAGAGATGCATATGCTGATGTATTGGAATTTATGGAGAAACACACATGTATACCCTTATAAAGACTTGTTTCATATGTATTTCTATTTTATTGTTTTTTACTGATATTCATTTCTCCATATTACTCTTAAAAATCTATTAGGAGATGGTATACATGCATGGTTTTTATAAGTAAAATATAAAATAAATCGAGACTAAATTTGAATTAATCTCATCTCTGCACGTATTTTAAAGCTGAATGTGTAAATTAACCAATATTAAGCTCTCTATTTTTTTCAATCGGATAATTTTTTTACAAAATAATGAAAAACACAATAAATTACTACATCCCCTAAAAAACTAAAAGATTTCTGCTTCATTATTAAAAAAATGTTCAATTTTCCACTCCTTTTTCATTACAAAACAATTTCAAATTCTCGACTTTAATTATTCCATCGCTTAACCAATGGATTCTAGTTCCACAAGTAACCAATATTAGGTTCCATATAAGCCACTTGAGGCACATCCTGCGATTTACCTCCTCCACCAATCTCCAGGGCAGGGGCGGTGGGGACCCCTAATGGTGGGGTACACCATTTTTTTTTTTTAGAATTAAGAGATGAGGAAAGATTATTATATATGTATGATTTATATATATATATATATATATATATATATATATATATATATATATATATATTATAGTGTTTATTTATAATTAAAAAAAAGAATAAATTAGTGGCACATTAATTGGTGCGAGTGTATCATAATTAAGTGTGAAAGAGAGGGAAGGATGATCATGTGCCATATTTATGTAAATGTAGGGCCAGTTGAAATAGCTAGGTAGGCAGTTGTGTAATATAAATAATTAATTAATTATCAGTGTATAGTATATAATTTGAAATGTCTGCATATTATATTTACATATATATATTTAATCTTCTTGCTCATTTCCTTCAATAAGACAAAATGTAGTTTTTCATTGTCATTTTCAGAGTGTTGATGAGCTGACACAATGATATGAGATTTACATTCTGCAGATTTCATATGAGAGAAATTTCTTTTTCCAACTCATGACTTTTCATAATTGCCATTCAAATCAATCATCTCCCACTTAGTTTTTCATAATTTTATTTTAAGTTCAAACAATAATAACAATAGAAATAGCTAAGAATAATTTTGACTCGTGTGAGGTTTATCTAGGGAAAACAACTTTTCTTTTTTCCCAATTCGGACTAATTAACATGTCCGTTTGATTTTAAAAAATAATAATACAAGAGCAATATTCGTATAGCACACTTTTTTTTTCTTTAATTAGTGATCATATTTTATTAAAAATTTATCTCTTATCATGTATCATATTTTATTAAATATTATTACTTTCAATTCGTTTAATGAAATTTATTTCATGAAATGTCATAAGTGTTTGCAGAAAGTAAATAGCTTATGTTAAAACTGAATATGCAAACAATGACATATAGTATAATTAACAATTATCGTATATTAATATGTTGAGTTTATACATTCTTCAATTTTAACAACTAAATATGTGGACATTGATGTTTTGTGTGAATTATTATTCTTTTATAATAAATTATTATTAATTTAAATAATAAATTGTTACTCGTTTTAACTAGTGTGTAAAATTCCCGACATAATATTATTTTAAATATGAACACGAATTTGTCATCCCAAAACTAATAATTTACTATTATTTTGAAGAGTAATACTTGATTTTTAAACTGAGTATATATATGGAAATTTTATTATATTTTCTTCATCCCATATTAATCTTTACACTTTATTTATTTATTTATTCTATAAAATTCTTCATATCCCAAAAACGAAAACAATATTTATCCAACCGCAACCTCAAAAATTACTTTAATTTTAAAATTGTCACACATTTTTTACACTCATAACATTATTTTATACTATATTTATTACATAAAGTATTAAAATACTTGAGAAGTCAATAAAGTAAATTAAAATATCAACTTTACTTAAATAACATAAATAATAAATATGAAGAGTGGTGTGGTAAGGTGAAAATGGAATACTGTAGGAATCAATAACCACGAGCAAATGTACATGCATGTCTATTTATTACTTAATAATAGTCGGTATTAATATCTATGAGTAAACAATGGTTATATATATATATATATATATATATATATATATATATATATATATATATGGCACATTAGTAAGAAATTAAATTGGTGTTACTAAACATCGAATATGGGATCTACCTATATTAATGATTATGGATCCATTTACATAATTGAGTTGAGAATGTTGAGATATGATCTAAAAAAGCTCCAAATTGAGCAGAAAAGATAACAAGTTAGCAAAATGAAAATGGAAGCAAAAAAAGTGGCAGTTGAAATAAAGAGCTTTGAGAAAGATGTAGTTGCAAAGAATTGAATTAGAGATGACAAGACGGTAAATCAGTTATATGTTTCTTTCACCGTGCGAACCAACTTTTACCACACGTGCCACTATATATATACACACATTAGTGTGCATTTAGTTTTCGGCGTCGGATGTTCTGTTACATTTTGGTGTTGCATCTCCTGTTACACGTGTTAGATGAGTGACACGTGTGCGCAGGGGAAAATCTCAACTATTCCCCTTATGGTTGATTGTTAGGATATAAATTAGTCTATCCTACGTGTCAATCATTCAACGGTTTGTAACAAGAGATGTAACATCAAATGTAACAGGAGATCCGAACCGTTTTCTTTCCATCTACTTTTTTAGTATCCTTTATAAAAATACATACATATAATATGTTTTCCTAAAAATAATTTCTTGCCTTTTTTAGGTATAATTGGCAACATTAATAAATGTCGCTGCACTCACTCTAATATCACATTATTATTATCATCATTATTATTATTACATGAACTACAGTATTTATTATTTTTATTATTATTGTCAATTATTAATTATATTAAATGAAATTATATCAGCCCATCCCATTAAATCATGAATATATTTCCAAATATAATTATTGAATCACTGACTGTCCTTCCATTTCCAGCATATATAATTGTATATGTAAAGACAAGAAAATAAGTCGCATACTTTAAATTAAATAAGAGAAGAAATCATAAATGAGGTCTCAGAGAATATCTTATTACACTGCTAATTTAATTGACAGCATAACCTATTGACCCCATCTGATTTTATTATGTTGGTGTCATGTATGCAAGGGCAAAAATGTCACCCACATTTAATTATTGAATGCCTTTCATAATATCTTAATCACACATATTGACTTTGTCTTCAAGTCATTGGTTATTTTTTTTATTATTATTTTTATTTTATTGCTTATAGTTTACAACAATAATTAGGGGTAGTGACATATTTATTTGATTGATTACCAAATAGAGCTCACTAGAAAATGACCCTTTTGCCATTTATAAATTCAAAAACTTTTAGAAGTGATTCCTTAATCTGCAGTTAGTTGTTTTTAAACTATGATGACAACTTTTTTTTATATATTTTAATTTGGGAGTATGTTTATAGAATTCATATGGGTTAATCGAGAATAATGTGTAATGTACGATTATAAAGATTGTTCCAAGTTATAATATTTAAAAAATAAAAATCTACTAAAATAAAATTGAAATAATATGCCAGTTATTTTATTTTATTTTTTAACCATGTTTCTTTAGAGGCAAAATCTTATATGAAATTTATTCACATAATAATTACTCCCTCCGTCTCATTTCAAGGTGGCACATTTTTTATTTTGGGTTGTTCCACAAAAGTTTGCACATTTTCATAAAAAATAAATAAAAAACAATCACCCTTCTTCCATACACTTTATTTACAAAAAAAAAAAACAATCTCTACCTAATATATTTTATCATTTATTTATTACAAAAAAATACTATTATACCTCTAAAAGTTATCACTTTCTTAATTTCTGTGCCGGAATTAGAGGTACAATTGGAGGTACAATCTTTTGTGGAACGAGGGAGTATATGATTGTAAGAATTTAAGTTATTTATGTCATATTACACAATTATATTATGTTTGTTTGTAGTTTTATAAATTGATTTTTTGTTTCAAAATCTACACTTGCATTTTAAAACCACTACTATATACCCCCACCACTAAAACAAATTGTCTTTTCATCGATTGTAATAATCTATTGGTGAAAACCTTGACATCATTATTAAATTGATTTGTTTATCATATTAATAACGAAATTTACTGATAAAGTGATTGTTGTAAATTTTTAACAATGAAAATTCAATTTTGTTGGTAATACATTGCTAATAATTCCGTTAGCAATTTATATAATGATTTCATTAATAAATAGCAATGGATTTTATTCCATTTATAAAAATATATAAATTCATTGGCATTCCGTTGCCAAAAAATAATGTAATTTTTATTGACAATCACCAACACGGATTGAATTTTGTAGCTAAAAAATATTTTTTTAACTAGTGTACATACCCTATTATTCCATAACTCATTTACATTTTATACGTTCTCTCTCCTAAATTTATAGTCATTCTTTCTACCTCTCTCGCATCTCATCTCTCCTCTTATATCAATTAATATTATTTTACATATATCACCATTCATCTCTTACATATTGGTTTAATATAAAATTAAAATTTATTTATTATATAAAAAACTCAATAAAAATATATTACAGTTAACTGGTTTTCAAACCAAAAAAAACAAAACAAATGTAGAGTTTAATTTAATTATAGTATATTATTAAAATTTTAAATATTTAAGAGTGTAATTATTTATAACTTTTAAATAAAAAATTTATGTAAAATAAGATTCACATTAGACCTCCCTTCTTTAAATAATTTGCTCCAAAGCTGAAAAATAAAAATAAAAAACGATAAAATATCGACATAAAGGCAGATAAATAGTTTGAATAGGAGGTCCCATGAGTAATTTTCTTTTTCGTCCTTTTGCTGAAGAAAAAGTCGACATTTCGCATACAGTCCCCAGGTTTTAAAAATATTCGAATTGCACCACAGAGTATTCGATGAGTATAAATGGTAGTATATGTATAAAGTTTCTTTTGGAAACTATCACGACAGAAAGGAGGGTGATCTCGTCATTTCAAAATTACTGATTAATAATTCAGGTCTGTTTTTGTCCTCAGCTGGATGAAGAAGCTCCTTTTAACTTTCTTTATCAACTTGTAGAAGATAATAATAATTACAAAAAAGCAAAAAATATAACTAGGTTAAAAAAATTAAAATAAAAAAAAAAGTGCAGTAGAAATAGCTTCCTCTCACTCTCTCTCTCATAATTTTGGTGTGCGTTTTTAGGATAGATAGAGAGAGAGAGAGAGATTGTTCAGACATAAATATTCATATTCATACAAGAAGACATCTTTATAATTTAAAAAAACACTTGTTTTTAGTTCTTCTCTCTTTCGAGAAGGCGATTGCAGAGAACAACAGCTCTCTCACTGCAAAGAAAAACATAGAGATAGAAAAGGAGAGAGAGAGAGACAGCCCCAGAAACAGCAGACAGAGAGAGAGAATAGAAGATAAAAATTCAAGATTCAAGAGTGTTTTTCTTACTATTTTTTTTTTTCAAAAAAAAAAATAGTAAATTCCCAGAAGAAGAAAACGATGTTTGAGGGCATTCCACCCTTTCACAACCAGCAACTATAAGAGGTATGTATGTACATGTATACATGATTTAATAAAAGATGAATCTTTGCTTATTTTTATTTTATTTTTTTAAAAAAAAGAGCACTTGTAAGAAGAAATATTGGTTTGATGCTTTCACTTTTGCTCCCCTTTGATTCTTTCCATTTGAAGAAATCAAACCCCATATTCTTTCATTCATATTATTACATGATGGATGGATTAATTATGACAAGAAGTTGTTGAATTTTGTGTTTATGGATTGGATGAAAATTCAGAGAGGTGAAGGTGGGGGGCTTGAAAGGAGATGATGATGAAGAGAGAGAGATTGATATGGGAATAGCAACTCCAACACTCCCTCCGGTTACTTCTCACTCCAAAGCCTACAATTCTCTTCAATTACTACAGAAACAAAATCTCTCAATTTCTATGTCCCAAGATTATCATCAAGCTGGTATCTTCAGTTTCTCGAATGGATTCGAGAGATCGCAGCAGCAGGATCAGCATCACATAGCGCAGCAGATCCGCCGCGACAAGCTACGAGTTCAAGGCTTCGAACCGCCGCCGCCGTTGGTCGGAATCGAAGAAGAAGAAGCGAGTGGGATTCCGGTGTACGAAACCGCGGGTATGTTGTCGGAAATGTTCAATTTCCCATCCGGCGGCGCTACGGAATTGCTGGAGAATCAGATATTACAGAGCTACCGGAATTCAAGGGCTCCGGCGGCGGCGGATTGGTTCAGGCAAGGGATGGTGGTGGGTGGTGGGGATCATTTGGGGGATTCCAAGAATCAGCAGAGTGTAATCAATGATCATCATCATCAACACCCACAACAACAACAGCAGATTTCAAGCATTAATGCTGATTCAGCTGCAGCCATGCAGCTTTTTCTCATGAATCCACAGCAGCAGAGGTCGCCCTCACCACCTCCACCACCATCGGTACCTCCTACGCAATCTACTTCCTCCACTCTCCATATGCTACTTCCAAACCCATCCCCGTCTTCCTCCGCTCTCCACGCCTTATCCGGAGGGCCTTTCGGTCAATTCACATGGCTCCCCAACAACGACAACAACAACCCTAGTGAAATTCCGGGAGTGGTGGAGGGACAAGGGCTGTCCTTATCCCTCTCGTCGTCGTTGGAGGCGGCCAAGGCGGAGGAGCTGAGGATGGGAGAAGGCAATAACATGTTGTTCTTCGGAGGAGGCTCAACTCCGGCGGCGGCAGCGCAGTACCAGTTAAAGAGCCTCGGCGGCGGCGCGTTGCACCACTCTCACCAGCTGCATGTGGGGTTGGGATCTTCGTTCGGAACAGTGAATATGCTGCGGAATTCTAAGTACGCAAAAGCAGCACAAGAGTTGTTGGAGGAGTTTTGTAGTGTGGGTAGGGGTCAGTTCAAGAAAAACAAATTCCGGCGCCAGAATAGCAACAACGGAAACCCTAGCGCCGCCGGCAACAATCCCTCTTCTTCTTCCAAAGATGCTGCTCCGCCTCTATCTGCTGCTGACAGACTCGAGCATCAGAGAAGAAAGGTCAAACTATTATCCATGCTTGACGAGGTATGTATGCTAATGTCAACTTGTCTCTCTAAACAATTGTCTGAATAGAGCCATTGTCCAATCATTGTAGCTTAATTAAGTCCATTGTTTATGAAATCCAGAAAATTCCGGCAAGTTTCCAAGATTATTTTATTGCCGGCTGGTGATCGAAACAGGTTTAGATTTGTTCCCAAATAACTAATTAAAATTTGTACCTACCTAAATATTTATTTCGATAAATTATTTTTTAATTTTGATTTGGTAAGAGAACACGAGTGGCTAACCACTTCACTGTTAAAATTGCACGTCCTACACGAAATATATATGGTTTCCATTTCTTTGGGAAGGTGATAGTGAACTATCACACCAAATTTCAATTAATGTTGGTTTGTTTTTATATTTGGAGCCTCTAACATTGCTGCCATTTCAAGATTCTCAATTTCTCTTCTTCTTCTTCCCATTTTTTTTTTTTTTTTAAAAAACCCCCTCCAGTCATTTTTAAATCTAGTTGACTTGAAAGTTTCTTGCATTTATATTATTGAATTTAAATAAAAAAATCTTGCTAGCTAGAGTGTGTGTTGTTCTCTGTATTGGGAAGAGAGAGGATTATGAGGTGAGACAAGGTATATTCTTCCTTCACATCAACAATCATTTCTCTGCACAAAGCTCTGATTCACATAATTTAATTTTGTCACACCAGATCTTTGTTTAATTAAAATAATTATTACAAGATTAAAAGTAATTACATCTCATTCACCAGCCCTAATAAATGCATGCAATTCAATTACGCAGGTGGATCGGAGGTATAACCATTACTGCGAGCAAATGCAGATGGTGGTGAATTCATTCGACATGGTGATGGGTTTCGGCGCGGCAGTGCCGTACACATCGTTAGCCCAGAAGGCGATGTCGCGGCACTTCCGCTGCCTAAAAGACGCCATCGCCTCGCAGCTGAAGCACAGCTGCGAGGTGTTGGGCGAGAAGGACGCCACCACGTCCGGCGTGACGAAAGGCGAGACGCCTCGACTGAGAGTCCTCGATCAGAGCTTGAGACAACAAAGGGCTTTCCATCAAATGGGAATGATGGAGCAAGAAGCATGGAGGCCTCAAAGAGGACTTCCAGAACGTTCAGTCAACATTTTGAGGGCATGGCTTTTCGAGCATTTTCTGCACCCGTACGTTAAAAACTCTCTCTCTCTCTTACACCCAGTAAAAAAAAAAAAGAAAGAAAAAAAAAAAAAAGGACTGAGGTAAACTTTATTATGGGATCAAAGAAAAGTAGGTTAATCACCAAAGAAATGATTATTGCAGAATTCTATGATAAGACAATGTGTGTTGTGTGTTACTTTTTTTTCTTTTTTTTCTTCTCTACTTGTGATGGTTGATTAAAGCAACTGTTTCACAGTGTTTGATGTTGTCCCTTCATTTACAAAAAGCTGTAAAAAGTGGTAAATTTCAATCTATTCATTCCCTTTCACTACATCTCCTGGAATTATACACAAATCATATTAGTACAACAATATTGTTGTTGTTTCTTGAAAGATTTGTCCCCTTTCCACCCTCTCTCATATGTCTTTCTCAGAAATCTTAAGACAACATGTGTGATTAAGATATGCATGATGTAATAATTTAAGCAGTGAGACAAAATAGGATGGGTAGCATACTGAAAAGGAAAGGAAAGCAGAGCTTGCAGCTGTCCTCTTTACTACAGTGGATTTCTGCAACTCTTGTTACATACTATACTATACTATACCATCTCTCTTCGAATGCAAATTTATATAGAAAACAATAAAGCAAACGGCGTCGCTTTATCTGATATAGGTAAGAAGTCTGAATCTAATGTCCTTTTCTTTTTTGGTCTCTATCTCAGGTACCCAAGCGATGCTGATAAACATCTGTTGGCTAGACAGACTGGTCTTTCAAGAAACCAGGTATACTTAATTCTTCATCTTTTTTTCTTTCTTAAGTACATTTAAAACACACTTTCTCTCTCTATGGAGAGAGAGAGAGAAAAAGAGGGTTCTTGGGTTTGCATAGAATAGAGTGTTTTTTTGGGGGGAAAGCTTAGGGGTATTTTATGGGGCCTTTTTATGGTTTCTTTGGATATTTTTCTACAAAGACATAAATTCTGAAACAGAGAAAAAACCGCTGCCAATTGTAAGAGCAGTGTCAAGTACAGGGAGAGTGAGACATGAAAGTTTGCAGCTTTCAATCTCTCTCTCTCTTACGTCCAGACATTCATTAATTAATGGCTCAACCATTCAACCTGCAAACTGCACTGCAAACAGTAGATTACACTAGATTTAAGGCAAGATTCTAGCTACCCTTTTTCACTACTGCTTATTTATTTGCATAAATAATGCAAATTTATATAGTAGTAGTGTTCACAATTTTAAAAACCACATAATCAAAAGATATAAAATTACTAGAATTTATATTACATTAGAATCAATAATCTGTGCACTTAAATCAGTTTGTCTCATAAACCCTCTTAAGGATGGACCTCCCCCTTATAATCTTAAAATCTTACAATATGGAGTATGTAAGATTTTTTTTTAAAATTTATTATAATTTCACCCTATTAATATGGAATACTGTATTATAGTACTACATAACATAACAGTTTTTTACTCATTTAAGGTGAATTCTACTTGGAAGAATATTTGTATGCATTATATGCACCTTACAACAGAAAATATGTTCTTTTTATGTATATTGATTAATTCCTTCGAGATATATATATTAAAGGTAGAGAAATTAGAGGTTTGCATAAGTTAAATTAAAGTTGAATAATTCTTGCATTCAATATATATCTTTCTTAAATTATCAAAATTGCTAAACTGTAACATCATCAAATTTATGCAGTGAAAAAGCATTAAAAATCTACTGAATTAAATTAAATTGATGGATGGAGAAGTTGCTAGAAATCATAAATACAGGGAAATAAATTAAAGAGTGAATAACATCAATACTCCAATAAATATAAAAATTAAATAAAGTGTTGAATTTCATTTCAGGTGTCAAATTGGTTCATAAATGCAAGGGTGCGTTTGTGGAAACCCATGGTGGAAGAAATGTATCAACAAGAAGCCAAAGAAGAATCCTCCAACGACCAAGATTGGGATCAAAGCAGCGGCAGCGCACAAACTCCGACACCCGCTTCCGCCACCGCCACCACCTCCGCCGCCGCAATCACTACCCCGCCAAATCCCCCCGTCGACGGCATGGCTATGAATAGACAACAATGCAACAACAACGCTACCGCCGCCTCCACGGCCACTTTCGGGGCCATGCACAACGAACAACCGGTCAGCGGCGACATTGGGTCGACGCTGATACGGTTTGGGACTAGCTCCGGCGACGTTTCGCTGACTCTAGGGCTACGTCACGCCGGGAATCTGCCGGAGAAGAGTCCGTTTTCCTTCGGAGGATGTTGATTAATTAAGTAGTTAAATACCGTTACTACTGCTTTTAAATAAGAAATTGAACCTTGTCTTCGTTTTTTTCATAGTTTTCACTCTCTCTCCTCTTTCTCTCTCTAGACAAATACATATTGGAAAATGGTAGAAATTAATGTTAGCAAGGTTTACGGGGTTTTATTGTAATTGTATAGTTGAAAGTTTTGCGAATTTATATATCTTTTCGGACATCTACTAGTACCATTAATTTATTTTATTTTAGTCCACGTATATTTATTTTTATATGCTGTGAATCATTGAATTTTCTTTCGTATTTCTTTTCATTTAAATTTATTAATTAATATTTATATCATATCATTATCTATAATTGGGATTATGTATTTTATTTTCATGTTTCATCTCCTATTTCATTTGTTAGATATTTATACTCCCTCCATCCATGCAAGTATTTTTTATGCACGTGGATTAATGAATATTATTTAGGGGCGTTTGGTATAATAGAAGGAATCGGAATGAGAATAATAGTGATAGTAATAGGGAATGATAATGGGTTTGTGTTGTATTATTATGTTGTTTGGTTGATGATAGGAAATGACTATCATAACTATTGATTTTGTCTGGTAAAATTAAATATTCTGGGAATTAATTAATAATTTTTGCCATTAATTTTAATTTTAATATAATTTTATTATTTCTAAAAGAAAATTATCATTTAATAATATTTATAATTTTTAATAAAATTTTATTACAACTTTAAAATTAAGTTAACATTTGCATGGAGGAATCAAAGTGATAGACACCAATTTTGGGAGGAATGGGGGATTCCCTCCTTGTTGGAAATCAAAATAATTAGACTATTATCATACCTTCCAACCAAACACCTCTTTTTCATTCCATTCTCATTCCTCATTTTAAAACCCTCCAACCAAACATACCCTTAATGTGTAGTGAGACTTGTATTAGTGATTGTGTGGGCCTCATATTTTAATTATATTAGTGAGTGTGTGTGGATCCATATGGTTAAAAAAAGAAAGAGGACTCTTTGGGTGGGACGCCCAAAATAGAAAAAATAACCATTTGAAGGGAACGAGGGAGTATGTGTTATAATCAATGTCAAAATTATCGCCACGTATGCAAGGGTTTAATAGTTATTAATTAGAATATAGTATTTTAATATTAATAGGAAACAAGTTATAAAGTAAAGAGTTAAATACCCTGGTAGAATAAGGGATTTAATGCGTTGATTATTAGTTAATCATGAAAATGGCGCATTACCTTAATTATTAGAATATAAAAAATTTAATCAATATGAACAATCATTTGAAAAGATCTATGACCATGTGGCATTTATTAATGTTTTAAATCTGACAACTTTTGTTAGAAAAAAGAAAATTCGTATATATGCACAACTTAATTTGGTTAATTAACCAAATTAAGTTGTGCATATATACGAATTTTCTTTTAATTACAAAAGTCATAGAATTTAAAAATGTGATGATGAATCAATACATATGACATGTAGAATTTACCATGAGAAGACAATCACTGATATAAGATATAGTATATCAAATGATCCTGCGCCTCTCGATAATAAGTATGAGCTGAATTCATGAGTGAAGGGCATGTAGGAATTGAAGCATTAATTAAACACAAATTAAAAATTGTGTTGCCCTTTGCAACTCTTGCATTTTTCTTTTAAACCAATCACACATATATTAAATAGAACAAAAAACAGGAGTTATCAAGAAAATATGTGCATCAATAGAGTTAAGAGGCTTGACCCAACAATGAGGACGACAGACTTCAAAGTCCGAAATATGTAATGTGGCACAATATTAGCAGTACAACGAATGAAATGAATGAATAGAATAAAATGCAACTCTTGCATTTTGTTAAGAATATTAATAGTTGAGACGAGCAAATACTTATTTAGAAGAGAGATGGTGCACTTCTTTAAAAAGAAAATTTTTATTTACTAAAAAGTAATTTTAAAAAATTAGGATACATTATAGCAAATCGGGTTTATAAGAGGCTCTTTCTTTAAAAATAAAAAATAAAAATAATAGTATCATGTAATTTCTTATTTTTTAAAAAAATTTAAATGCATTAATTAAATTTCTTGGGATCATAAATTAAGAGAGCATATACAAGTAGTATTAGTTTTTTATCGACTCCTAAACATACCTTAAGCACAATTGACATTTAAGTATTTCTTTGAATCGCAAATTATTTTGTGGAACCAGTAATATTTTAGACATGAGAAATATCATCTTTATACAAGATAATTAGGTAGTACTACTTTTTTTAAATGTGAGTTAAATTTTATGTTATATTGTAAGGCTAACACTTTTATGATGATGAATTGATGATGGTATAAGAGTATATATGGTTTACAAAGATGACTTGAAGATTAATAAGGCTAGTATATATATATATATATATATATATATGCAAATGAAGATTAAATTGTTTTATCAATAATTTCATGAGTTATTTAAAATAAACTCTACGAGTTGCATTTCATTAAGTTGGTTGCTTTTATATGTAAGCAGGGGCGTATTCTTGTTGATCAATGAGGGGGCTTTAGCCCCCAACCCACGAAAATTCCTTTAGTATATATGCATGATATTTTTAGTTATTAATCATTATTTTCTTTCTAATGATAATTTAACTCTCAAACTTTCTTATAATTATTCTTGCAATTAATTTAAACTTACACATTATAAAGAAACATCTATCAATTTTATCACAAATTCTATAATTTGTCTTTTTTAATCCATGAAAACATCATTTACACTTTTTTCTTTTCTTAAAACATTGAAAATTATATGAAAATATCTTAGCAACTTATGTTTTTATATTACACTAGATTGTACTCCCGTCATCCCACAATTATCATCACTCTCTATATTTGTGCTCGTCCCATAATAGGTTGCACCTCCAAAAAATAACATCACACTTTAATATACATTTTAATTTAAAAAAAAAACTCTCACCTAATATATAAAACATATTTTACACTTTATTATTTAAAAAGGCTACATTACTCCTACAAAATCAATAAAACTAGTAAAAAAATAATTTTCTTAAAACTCTGTATCAACAATATCGATGCAAATAAAATCGAGATGGAAGAAATTTTAATGCTATAATATCAATGTGATTTTATTTTTAGCCCCTAACAATTTGGTCTAGCTCCCCCTATATGTAACGGATTTGGAAGAGAAAGAAATTCACATACTTATAATTATGGTATAACATATTTTACTTTTAATAATTAATATTAGACATATTAAATAGCATCAATACAAATTATGAACCAAATACACCCAAAAATTAGAATTCGGTTCAGCCATACTTAATACTCTGTCTTTGAATAGCATTTAATATTTGTGCATGCATTGTAGGGCAAACAATTAATCAAGAAATAATTTCGTAAAAGGGAGTTAAAATCTATCAATTAATTATTGAAGGTTGATTGATAAATCATCATGACTATGTTACATTTTTATTCGAATTTATGTCGCAATAACTAACTTTCACATTTATGCAATTTTTATTATTATTATATTTTTTTAATTTTTGTCTTCAATTAATTACCCATGAAATAATTAAAGGAGGAGTAAATGATACACATCAATTCTCACAGAATCTTGTTATTATTGGTGGAGAAAACGAAGGGGAAACTGATTAATTTGTTCATATTACAAGTGATCGAGTTGGTGTATATATATGTGTATATATTAAATGATAAGAAACCTAACTTCTTGTCTTTGAAAACTCATCAATATACACGTAACTAATTAAAGGTTTATCTTTTTTTTTTAAAGGTTTATCTATTATGAACCCAACAATGAGTTGGTTTATTCATTAATTTAGAGTGGTTGTTTTTTAAACATATAAAAACAATTCGGTCCCATAATTTTGTCTATGCACAATTCTAGTTTCAAAAAAGAGTACTTAATTTAAAATACAAATTGTCACGTGTCTTTTTACTTTATTAAAAAAGATTTTAAAATATAGTTATGATATTCATTTCATTTCAAATCTTTCAGTTTTACTCCATTTTCATCTCATAACTTTATAAAAGTACTAATTCGCTTTTATCCCATGGAATTAGAAATTTTGAATATTTTAAGTAAAAAATAGCATTTTTGTGAGAATTTAAAAGTTATAGAACTATTTCAAAGAAATTAAATTTCTTACAACTATTTTGAATAAAGTAAATTTGTATGAAACAATTTTAATTTTTAAATTTCAATTTATACTACCGGTTTCGAAATATGGTAAAGGTTGCCCTATTTCCTCTGAAAAATGCTGAAGTCAACGGATTTTTTTTGTATTGGTGTTAATTCTGATCCCATGAGAAAACAAATATTGGTTTTTTATCTGAAATTTTAATTTGATAAAATGTTTGTCCAAAAAGTGCAAGTTCCTTAAAATGTAGTAAAGGGATTTGCAAAGCAACAATTACCCTTCACCAGATAATGGTGTTGCTTGTTAAGCTAGAAATGTATTTTTGAAATATTGGAAATAATTTAATTCGATATTGCTGCTATTATAAGGTTCTGCCAAATATTTAATATTGTATAGCTGCTGTAGGTCACCATGTCTGAATTGAAACTAATTCTGATCATTTTTATATATTTTTTAATCAAACTATATAATTTATTTTTTTTATGGTTAGGAAACGTCGTGTCAAGCCGGTTTTACCATTCATAATATTTACCATATGGCTGTAATAATAAATAGTGTAATAATTATTTTAACCAATATCTATCTCCCACATCACTAACCTATATAACTTCGAGCGCCTGCTCTATACTTCCCCATATATAAATTGGAGTACTAATTAACTTAATAGTAAATAAGTATATAATATATATATATAACACATTATGAAGAAAAATAATTGTGTGTACGATTAAATATATTATTATTCGAAGCAAGAATGGGTTTTTAGGTACATATGCAACCACACATCGTCAGAGTACGTTTAAACAAACAAACGGCTCACATCTTCTTACTTTGTTGAAAATAGTTCTATGGAAGTTGAAAAAATTAATTTAGTTTTGCAACTTTAGCAAATTTAGTTTATTTTTCACTGAAAATTGATCAAATCATCGGAATTACGTACGGCTGATCAGGTGACAAAAAAATTTGAGTTTATTAGCTGAACATTGAATTGGCATCCAATATGGCCATGTCACACATTTTTACTTTATTCAAAATAATCTGAGGAAAGTTTTAAAAAGTCAATTTAATTCCATATCTTTTGAAATTGCATGGGACTTAACTAAATGATTTTTTTTAACTTTTGTGAGATAATTTTTAATAAAGAAAAAAAGGCATGAGTTGCATGGAATTGAATTTTTGCGACGAAAATTGTACTGAAATGATATTTTTAATTTTTGTGAAATTATTTCTAATAAAGTGAAATGGTATGAGGTGTTTGTTAAAGTGAACTGAAATTCGAATAAAAAATTAAAAATAAATTTAATAATTTTTTAAGAAAGAAAATGTGGGGAAATTGATGCAAGTGATAATTGTGATGACATGAATATTGAAAGTTTATTTAATAATAATAATAAATGTGTGTCATAATTAAATGGTTCAGTTTTATGGTTGTCTGATCATATCATGGACCATAAACTGGACCAGCCCCTTGGGATTCCCAACATTTGAGAATGCTTTTCTTGTCTTATTATTATTACACTTATTTATTATTTTTCCATTATGCGTAAAAGAATGTCTAGATTGTGACCTAAATTTATAAGGCACTTGAAACTGCTTCAACTACAATTTTTATTTCTATAGTTAATTGTTTATTACATAGGGAGTAATTTTTTGTTTTGTAAAATCTGTCAACTATAAAAATTTATTTTAAGATCCCTTCAAATTATTAGTTATGGTACATGTTGATTTTCTGGTAGTATAATATAATTTTCAAGAGTTCTTTATAAAATTATCCTTTGAAGAATTGTTGTAAAAATTTAGGGTGATTTCTAGGATGCGATTGATAGTTTTAAACAGGTACGTAGTAGTGAGTAATTATTTTATTTTTAATAATTTATTTAATTTTAAATTTAACAGTTGAGATTATCCAGGTGCATTGATATCACAGGTGCACCCTAGTTGTAAACAAAAATTTATTAGTATATACTTGTATATAAATTAAGGATAATTTTGGATACATCAGTGCACCTAAACTTTATAGGTAAAATAAAGTATAGTGAGTAGTTAATTTTTTATAATTTTATTTTATTTAATAATAGAGTTAAATTAAATTTTAGTCTAACTATTAAAATCGATCGTCCAATCGCACCGGTGCACTAAGATACCTCTGGTTGTACTTATATAAATTAATAAAATAAGTCAAAGAAGGTTTAAATGCGGGCCCTGATGTTGGGCCAGGGGCCCAGGAGACATGACAGACTGCGGTCTTTGGGCCTGAAACCCTCCATTACATTTTCCTCAAACCGAAGTACTCTTTTAAATTAGTTTGGTGAGTGCAACTTTAAAATCTTCTATTTTTATAAAGTAGTTTACAACAATTAAATTATTTAATTGATCATGTTAGTATTCTTTATACTTAAAAGCTAGATTGTAAAATCCAAATCAAACTCCCAATAAGTTACCTTACTTTTTAGACAAAGGAGTGTATGAGAACAACTACTAAAGTAAGTAATCAAATTAGGTGATTAAATTTACCTACTATGTAAGTAAACAAATATTAAAGGAGAAAGTCTAAGATGCTGTTTATATGAGATAGAAGGTGAGAAATTTTAAAGTATAATTGTAGTATAGATAAAATATACTTATTAGTAGTAAAAGTATATATTTTTGAAGTATGATAGAGTGATTTATAAAATGTGATTTTTAGGGTGTTATAATAAGATTCAATATAAATATACTTTAACTATTAATAAACATATTTTACTTACACAATAATCATACTTTCGGAATAGACCGACTAGTTTTACAAATACTCGTCTCACAAGAGAGTATCCTAAAAATCAAAGTATTATGAATACTTGGTTAATCTTCTTTATTTATGCGTTGAAAAGACAATTATACCATTAATTATTCTATATTTTAAAGATAAACTTTAATCCATATAGTATAAATCAATGGATGCAAATTGAACTCGGTGCAAGAAATACTTTGCCGTTATACAATAGAGTTAAGAAAAAAGAAAGGAAGGAAGAGAAAGAAAAGGTGGATAGAATAGCAGAAAAAGTAGAGATGGAAAGAAGACAATGATTTGTAGTGGTGGTGGTATTAATTAATTAGGGGACCATATATGGTATGTGAAATAAAAGAAGAAGATTTAGAGAAAGATTAGGTGATTAGAAGTGATGGTGATGCATGCAGGGTGAGGGTGAGGGTAGGTCACACAAAATACAAGGACCATCTTCTGACACCATTACAACCATGCAATCCTACACCTTCATTTATGGATTCCATCCATCCCTTCTCTTTCCTTCTACTTGGACTCAATTGGACTACCATATACAATCATTTTTCCTACCTTTTTCTTTTTTGAATACCTTCAATAATTGACACACTATATATATATATATTTTTTTTTTTAAAAAGAAATTATTTAAGCTGTGTAATGGGGTTTGGTTTCTATGTTGGGAACTATTTTTAACCTAATTTTGAATTCTTTGAAGTAATTAGTATATATAGTATAGCAAATGGAGTATATAGTAATCCCTCTATCCCGTAAATTACAATAAAGAGAGGTGAAAAGCTTAGCAGAGGGAGTAGTTTAAACAAGGAATTCTAAATAATATTAAAAAAAATATGTCTCACATTAATTAATGATGAAATTCTAATTTATTTTTATTAATAAGGCAATCTTTAAATTTCACACTATTAGTTAGTTAAATTAAGAACATAATAGTGCATTAAGAGTACTACCCCAAATGAATTTGAAGAAAATATCTTCGGAATTTCGTGTGATTGATCAATAGTTTTGATGTATCCGTCTCACGAAATCATTCCGTGAACAATCCCATTGGTCATGAACAATCCAATAAAAAATCTCATGCATAATTTGAAAAAAAGACAGAGAAAGGATTAGACCGGAATAAATGATGTGGTAGAGTTGTGAGTCGGGTTTGGTACGTTCAACTTGATGTTGATTCCTCTGGATCTGGTCCAACTATAATTTAATTCACTACGTTTCATCCATGTCTTCATGTGATAATAATAAATAAATACTATAGATTCCAATTAAATGTTAAATATATAAGATATATTCGATATGAAGCTCATGATGCTTGTGACTAATGAAAGTATTAAATTGTATGTAGTGTGTTAATGATTGAATAATTGGAAGATGACATAGAATGTGTACTTAAATTAATAAAAATGACAACTCCTTTTCATTTACATGCACACTCTATCCTTTAACTCTATTTAGAGAATATCTTTTCAACCATTTTTACTAGTGAACGGAGTTGAACCAAGAAAATTAGTAAGCTAAAAAATATTTCAAAATTGAGAATGTATCATATTGACCATGTAAATATGTCCATTCCAACTTTTATTTTATTTTTATTCTTATTTTGGTCTTTAGTCATGTTTGTCCAATTTTAGTCATTAGTGTCAAATTCTAGTCCTTTATCTGTTTACTTTATCGAATTTAGTCCATTTTGATTTGATGAAATGAACTAAAAATTATTAAAATTGGAGAAAAGAATCAAAATCATAAATGCAAAAAAAAGACCAAATTTTGAATCGATTATACTTACACGACGATGCGGAATAGATAACATCAAAACGAAAAGGGAAGGGTGGGTTTGACAGCTCTACTCACTATAACACTCAGAGAGTTTGAGTGGATGATTAAAAAGTGTTGAGAGAGAGAGAGAGAGAGGAAACTGATAATAGGAGTGGTTAAGGTTCCAAAATGTAGTAAACTTTGAAATTTGATGTGTGCTTTTAGATGCTTTCTTGGTTTTGGTGATTGCTTTTCTATTTTTTGTGGGGTATCATCTTTTCTCTAATTCCACACTCCCCTCTCTCTCTCCCTCAATAATGAACTAGAGTGGGGATTGCAACTTTACCAATGTTCTTTCGTGCATGCTTTTGCAAATTGCAAGAAGCTTTTTCGTTTTGCTTGGGTTTGGAACAAGAGAATCTCTTTTTCTTGGAGCACATTTCAATTTAAAACCACCTGTTGACTTTTACAACACATCCCTTTTCTTGGATTAAAAAATAAAATCTTTTAAGTAGATACGAACGGAGAGAGATTGCCTACTCCACGTAGTATCTGGTGTGTATGAAACACCATATGGAACACCATGTGAAGTAGGCAATCTGGACCCGATATGAACATGTGTGTAGGCAAATGGCTTCTAGCAAAACAAGAGTGTCCCACACAGTTAATCACTCATTCCTATGATGATGAATGCAGAAGCTTTTAATGCATATTTTCTCACCCATCGCTTAGTGAAAGATTTGCTGAGAGAGAGAGACTGCCATTTTTTATTTGGCAGCATCTCATGCAATGATTGCATTACATATCTATCAAGAAATGAAATTATAAGAAGATTGATAAATCGGTTTGCCAGAATATAACAGTAAATATGGAAAGGAAATCTACATTCATAATGAGAAACCAGCACTAATCCAGTAGACTTAAAACTAATCCCAGTAACCTAAGTTAGATTCCCTTAATCAAGGATGAAATCCTATACATCTTGAGGTAGGGGCACGCGAGAGTCGAATAGTTTCCCAGCCTGTAGCACCTTCACGGTTCGTCCCACCAGCCGTAGTTCTCTATAATCCGAGAGATTCTCCACATTTTCAAGAGAAAGGTCACGAAGGATGTGACGAGCCACCCAACACTGTGGGAGCCTGAAATTGGAAACTAATAGAGCCTTCCCCTGCAAGTAGAAGCTCCGCATTCACAAGGGCATCCTTCGCCCGGCAATAGCTTATACCGGAAATCATAAGTCAATTCCTCACCCAAAGCTATCTGCTCAAAATATCACAAGTAATAAGGAATTAGGGAAAAGGTTTGACATTAACACAAGGCTAATTGACAGAACTATGGAGCGCGTATGTAGACCGATAAGGGTGCCTACTCCACTTGTTAGCCAGCGACTGAGAGGTCAACGAACTCATAGTTGATGATTAATGACTGAGAAACTTACTTTAAACTATGAAATTAAATGTAACATCAGAGTGCTTACATCTCGGCTGGCATAGAGACCAATATGTGCGAGCTTGCTGTCCATGCTTTCTACAAGAACTTGATGATTCACAAGATTTGGCGAGCAGCTAAAAACAGAACGAGGGAAGTATCAAATTAGCAGGTATAGTAAAATCAGCTATATGCAAAACTAATCTTTGATGTAGAAAGGTTATTATATGATGCATAGGACTTTCCACTGCATGAGGGTTCAAGACCCTCTTCGAGAAGAAATTGAATTTCTATTAAACATATAAAGTTGCTCCTGAAAGCCTTTCTAGTTAATTGCATATATTAACGGTGAAGCATTCCAACTAAAGTAGCACAAGCTATATCAATGGAATGATATTTGATCTTGAACAGGTTGTATCTTTAGCAACAGTCCAAAAATTCTGTTTTCTTTCAATTTGATGAGAATCCAAAAGATTCCGTATTTAGACTTCTTATAGTGAATATGTGGGTGTATCGTTCTGGACTAAAAGCAGATGACTTGAAGGTATTAATACATTCTTTAACAGCTTATCTTTCAAAGTTAAAGAAATAATCCAAGAAATTTGCTCACCTGTGGTTAATGTAACGTGAAACGTTTCCATAATTTGTGGCATCTATTACATGAGGGACTTGCCCATCAATTAATCTGCTCATGTCATTAATGTGAGCATCAACCTCATATAAATATCTGCAACCTTCTGAATTATATCTGCTTTTCCAATCACATGAACCATCAGAACACATCCAATCAAGTACATGAAATGTAAAATGATCATTGACAAACATTTATATAAAGAAGATCTAGCAAACAAAAATCAAACCTATCACGTCTCTCATTTGCTTCCTTTTCATCTAAAACCTCCCCAATATACTCGCACACAAAAGTGCCACGAAGAATTGCTTCTCTTGCCCTTACTGCCCAACCCTAAAATCCAAATGGCAATTAATCTAAGTTCAAATAACATATGAAGGTAGCTTGGTAGGATCAGCTGTATTGGTATAGAATTAAAACCAAAAAAATAAAAAAGAACATATAAGATATATCAAACATTTCCAAATATCTTTCAAGATGGAAACCAGTTCAATAAATAATGTCCTTGTCTCCATTCAGAATGATAATCAAGTTATTCTCTCATCAAAATTTCAAACATAGGTTGATGATTACCTTTCTCTCTGTTTTAAATACTTCCAACCTTATTTGCACTCCATTTTGTAAAACCCTGTTTCGACAAGCTCTATTGCAGCTGCACCTCTGATTACACTCATATACTAGATATCCCTCCTGATGATATGCAAAAGCTTTAACATGTTATACAAGGCAGCAACAAGAAAACAGTTCCATTGAAGATTAAGCAAGATTAGATACTAATTGATCAATACAACTGAATGGCATTATCTCTACAATTTAATGCAGAAAAAACTCCCATCTAGAGTGAAAATGATGGTTATTCAATACTTTTAACCCGTTGCATCACTATCTTGATTACTTAACAGGCAGAGCACAACCAGGAATAAGTTAAACTAGAGTTCTATTTGGATGCAGTCTCAATATAATAAAAAAAAACATTTTGG
Source organism: Pogostemon cablin (assembly GCA_023678885.1). Taxonomy (NCBI): domain Eukaryota; kingdom Viridiplantae; phylum Streptophyta; class Magnoliopsida; order Lamiales; family Lamiaceae; genus Pogostemon; species Pogostemon cablin. Next base: position 3,347,266 of record CM042993.1, on the reverse strand, counting down.
GAGGATCCAGGGTGTGCTTGTACTTAAAATATTACAACTAAAGAAACATTGGCATGTTTACAAATAATATACCAGGCTAAGTACTTTTGAATTTAGATGTGACCCCTATAATCGCATTTGACAAGATCAAGCTTCCTCCAAATCCAGAAGGCTTACAGAAACAATGAAGCCATAATTATGATATTCGAAAGCAGGACCACAGCAGTTCTCTACAATTATAATTGACTTAAAGAAATAGCATGTGCTTAGGCATAACACAGCAGCAAGATATGATTCTCACATAGTGGGATAAAACTTTGTTATTTTATCAGCTAGCATTAAGCACATGGAAGAAAGTATCCAAAGTTGTGTGCTGCACTGAAAATTTACAAGTAAAATAGAATGAAAGTGAAGTGTACCTCCAATATAATTCGACCTCTCTCATCATATGGATACCTTCCATGCATGGGCTTTCCATAAATGTCTTTTGCATCTTCATAATCGTTGTCAAAAAGATACACATGATCACAAGTTTCTGAGAAGCAAGTTGAACGTGCACAAGCACAGCCCAATTCTGAACTCTGGGCATCAAACAATGCAGCATCATAAGTTTCTTTTAATTTTACATATGCATCTAATCAAGCCAGAATACTGCTAAATAGGTTATAGAAAATGAATAACTAGGATAAAGTAATCATTAATCAAACATGGAGCTTCTCATGGTGATTGTATGATATGGTAACAAGTAAGGCTGAGTAGATAGGAATTCTGAGCATTAATATATATCCCAGCTGAAAATATGATTATTTTACCAGCATCCGTTCAAGTTTGTCTCTCTACCTTTATATCCAAAATACTCATTATCAATATACAAGGGTTACATAGCAAAAAAATATATATATATTTTTTTTTCTTCTATTAATGAGCAACGAAAATTCTTTAAAAATAACAGAGCAATGAGAATTTAAATCATTTTAGAAGAAGCGAATCTGTCAAAGCAGAAATGCAGAAGTAACATTCAGTCTTTCTTGAAAAAACAAGAAATGAAAACTTAGAAAACACCGGATCAAACAACAGCCGTCAAAATTAGTCCAGAACAGAAAACAAAAAAAAATCAAATGAAAGTACCTCTGGTTCAAGAACAATGGATTGATCAAGCAACGGCTTTGTTACGTAAGTAAAGCTTTCCCATGGAAAAGAATACTCAGTAATTTGTCCATCAGGCCCCTCGCCATTTAAAATATTCTCATCCACCACACAAGCTATAGGAACTGATTCCTGTCCAAAGCTTATGTCATCACATAATATAATATTTTTCTCAGACAGGTCCATGGAAAAATATCGGGAATCAATAACACAGTGCGATTCATCCATTGTCCATTCTGAAGCCATGGGATTAGGTAAAACAAAAGACCTGTCCTGGAATGGATTGTCTAATGAGGGGAAAAGCGCAGACAAAATTGGTGACCTTACACTTGGAGTGCAACCTTTAGGACAAATAAAACCTTCTTGGTGCCATTCCACTAAAATATTATGCTCGCTGCATAGTTTGGCAGCTTTCAAATACAGCCTCTCAGGCAAGGTTCCATACTTTGCCTCTAGTGATGCTTGAAGGTTTATTTTACAGCAAGCTGAGCTGGCAATTGATAAAATTTCAGAATTATTTGGCCGTAATTTTGTTTTATTAATTTCTGAAATCAGTATCTTCGCAATAGCTGAGCATTGAGAATCTGCCAATCTACCGAGAGTAGCAGCCTCAGGAACAGCAGATTGAACCATGACTTCCAATGGGCTAATAGAATTTGATGCCTGTATACGTTTCTTCAAATTTTGCACACTTCTATTCCTAATCTTATATGAGGCTGCATTCAAACTCTTTTTAAAACGGGGACGGGTTAGTCTACCTGATTTCATCTTGTGTGCATAAAATTGAATACCCTTATTTGTCAAGCGAGGACCACCGGAGTTCTGTTCTCCCATATGTGCAGCTTGATGGTGGCGGCCAAGATCAGGTAGCAAATCAAATTTCAACCCACAAAACCTGCAAATGAATCTCCGGTTAACAGATTGACTATCAGATCTAGTATGCTCTACTGGTTCTGGCTTGTTTGCCTCTACTTTCTGCCATGAACTATTCTCTTTCTGCTGAGAAACAGTGGACAACCTTAAATTGGAAGGATGAATTGAGAGCACATGCGACCATAATTCATCTGGATTCCCGAAATGACTACCACAAGGAATACATTGTAAAAGCATGCATTGTTCAACAAATTGCACGTGATGCCTCTCTTGCACGTGTGCTTCCAAAACCTTCTTGTTAGTAAAAGAATCCAGACAAATTGCACAAACATAGCCCCTGAATAGCCATTGAGCTTCTTTCTTATGGCTATCCATCCAGTGTGCTCCAAGTGCTTGGTCATCTAGAAACTTTTTTGAGCAAATTTGGCACTTTATATCACTTTCTTGATTACTATCTTTAGATGTCTGCACCTGAATTGGAACTAACTCTTCAATGGTTGATGGGGATTGCAAATTTTGATCATCTCCTATGCCCCAAAGCTTCTTTAACCTCTCTTTTTCATTGCACACCAATGTAGTTAAAAATTCTCCTACTCTGACATCTTTGGAAGCTTCAGTGATGGCCCATTGAAATTGTACATCCTTAGGTACTGGGTTTCTCAATGATAATATACTCTTGAAAAGCCGGTAGAAAAGTTCACAAGCTTGGTGCAACTGCAATTTTTGCTCTCTTGAATGACAACTTTTCAGAAGCTCCATGAATACTTCCTTCGAAACTATTCTACTCTTGCCATTTCTTGCACGCTTAAGCCAGCTTGGTATATGTTTCTCACAGTACAGTAAATGTCTTTTTGGACTATCCTGGCATTGTTCTTCACCACCCTGGGGCCATGTACCTATGCATTGTGCCATCTCATCACTAATAGGAGCTTGTTGAGGCAGCGTGGGGTTCTCGATCACATTGCTTTCTTGGATCAAGCTTTTTCCCATATGCAACAGTGGGTCTTCATTTACAGAATTTACATCTTCTCTAGGAAGCACCAAATTTGTAGGACTTTTATCCTCTGGAAGCATACTGTTTTCCTCAAATTTTCTTTTGAGCTTATTAATTGGAGATGTCATTTTTTTGCCATCTTGAGGCATGTGTTTTTTGCAGAAAGAAGAACCAACTAAAGCTCTGTGCTTGCATTTAGTTCCGTGAACTGTGGTACCTCCACACATTGGCGAATCAGTGGCAGGTGTTATTTCAGGTTTAGCAGCGTTTGCACTAAAACGAGAGGACAGATGCACACAACAGTAGACTTCTCCTTCACTGGCATACCTCACACACTGCCTTCCTTTAGCTTCGATGAAAGCTGCACATTGTCGATTATGACTTCCTGATTCTGTGGACTTCTGAGCAACAACAACAGGAGTCAGCTCAACATCTTTGTTCTTAACACCCTCCAGATTTTCAGCCTCAACAACTATATCATTCCATTTATTATCACAACTAGGAGATCCTCCCAAGGCAACATCCTCAACAGGGCTGTCTCTTTTTAGGGTTTCAGAGTCCATTAATGCAGCTGTTACCACATTATATCCATTAAAAAAAGATGCATCTGTTTCAATGAGAGGAAACTGATGTGAACTAGATGCATGTGTATCAGCACGACGCACCTCGAGCTTGGGTCTCTTCCTAGTCATCTGAACTTCCGTTGTCAATGAGCTATACGTAATTGGTTGGTCAGAGCCCGCAGCACCAGATACCGGATTTGAAACTGAAAACCATTTCATGACCTCATGTTTCCAACTCCTCCAATCAGACCCCTCATCCACACGTGTTGCTTCACTTGATTGTAAGTTTACCTCATTCCATAGGATGGAGACACCCAATTCCTGAACCAAAAAATATGGAAGTAGTTGAAGTTGTAGAAAAGTGATGAGATTTTAGAAATTGTCTAATTCTATGTAAAGATGGACAGAGATCTAAATTTAACTGTGGTCCCTATCATTGGTAGCAAACCAAGATTATTCTGTTTCCCAAACAAATTTATAGTAAATACTTCTTTATTGATAATAATGAGCGATGCATTAAACAAAATGTCCCCAGCTTCAGAAAATCAATTTAACGCAGAACCAAGACTGGACAAGGCCTAAACAGAAAAGATCCAAGAAAATTAATTAACCAAAAAAAATTGCAAAGATCTTGCCTAAAGCCAAAACACATAGGACATGGCGCACCAACATAAAATTCACAGGTCAACTAGCTTTCATGAAGCTAATTACAACTAATGATGTATATCAATTCATTAAGACAGTGTGTAAGAAAGTTAAACATGAGAAAAAACACCATGAAGCCAAACCTGTCAAGTACAGAAGTACTGATATGGAATAAAGCATATGGCCATCGAACAAGATGGAGACGAAAACAATAGAAGGCATGCACTGGTGCTTAGGCAGAAAGGATACTATGACGCTGTTGTTTAACAATTAAGGAAACTATGCATCTGCAAAAATTGCTAATAACATGTTGTGCTTAAAAATGCTGTTATAGGTAGTTCAGCATTTTGAGCTGGATAAAAATCAAGTGCAACCTTATAGAATGAGGGTTTTGGTATTCAGTCTTCAAGCGAAAGAAGAAGTTCCACAAAATCATGTACAAAATAGAAGTTCACAGTTCAGAAAAAAGGTGTCTTTCGGCAGTGATATATTATACATAAGGACCATGAGTAGTTTTTTTTTCCAGATAACACAAACATACACATTCCAAAATTCATATAGCAATATAGTATCTTTGAGAAATTTAGCTTTTGAAACACCTCTTTCAGTATTTCCACGCATTCAGCACTACTGGCATCCTGACACCGTTGTCGCCAGGACTGCATTGAATGGTGGAGCCAATCTGAATTTAGGCAACGCTGCAGTATCATCTGCAGACAAAGAAAAAAAAAATCAGAGATTACTCAATGCAGGTTTTTTTTTTTTTTTTGGGGGGGCAAAAGACTGGTAGTCCAACAATAGATCTTAAATAAAGGAGATTTTACATTTTGAAGTTTCAAGAGCATTCTTCCCAGATCAGAATAATTTTTACAGTACGATGCCTCTAAGGCAAAATCTTTCAAAACCATCACATCACGAGCGGTCTCCACCAAAGCCTAGATTGCCATGGAAAACATCTTAAAACAAGAAAAAATTAACAGCAGTAGAGTTGGAATGAAAATTTGATTCATAGTTAATGTAAATGTATCTAAGGATACATTTACAAAATAAATAAATAAATAAAAGTAAGAAGTAAGAACTCAAAGTCAAACCTCACGGTTTAACTGGTCAAGTATATTTAACATGCCTACAGACAGTTTCTGCATGATAAAACGGCGAGCAAGAGTCAAATCTTCAACCATCTTCATACCAATTGTATGTGTCTTATATGCAATGGGTTCTGGAAATTCATTGATTGGACGAACTAGTAGCACATCTGCCCAAGAATAATTTCTAGTACGAGGAAAGAATATCACAAGATATTGCTTCCTGTCGTGAGTAGGCTTTGCTTTTAAAGTTGACAATGGCCAGTCAGCCCGTGCACATCTTATCCCTGATTGCCACTTTCCTCTCCACTACAAGAGGAAAAACATTATTATCAGTATGCATTTCTAAAGGACCAATGGCCTTTGTTGCCATCCCTCTTGTATTATGCTCACTGTAGCAAGTATAGCACCCAAATAAACTAAATGCTGATGAAGGTTACACTTTGCATCTCAGATTACAATGTACAACGATAGGCAAAATACCGAATTTGGTAAAACAATAAAAATAAAAATTGTAAGTAGATCATACCTTCACCCAAACTGCTTGGGATACATCTTGTTCTAGTCCTATGATTTCTGTACAGGATGATGCCTCCAGGTGGTTATTTGGTAGCCCACTTTCAATTGTATCCACGACTAATTGAGATTCTTCTAATGTAAGGCAAGGTTCTGAAAAATGATCCCTGTTCTCTAAGTTTTCATCTTCAGAATTATGAGAAAATGAAGGAAGAATTTGACCATCCATATCAAATTCATAAAACGTATCCCCATTACAGCCGCCTTCTGAAGCTCGGAAACCTTCTAACATAAATTGGCCTCCTTCCTCTCTTATATCATGCGACTCTCCCATATCAAGTGTTAAGCCACCAATTTCGAGATCTTCTCCAATGAGTTCTGCACCATGAAGGCAATCAGATATTCCGTCATGCTTAAAAGCTTCCAATTCCTGCTTAGAGCAATCAGACTCTCCTACATGACGAGCACCAGAACATGGCAACACTTCCATAATCCAACAATATAAATGTTCAATGCTAGCTTACATATACACAAAATTGAACCAGAGCTCTGCAACCCAATGGGAAATTGCAACTGTCAGAAAGGAGGAGGTTAACCGGATAAAATATATAGCACCTAAGAAAATGAAACCATGATTTCTAATAGAATACTTAATTATTGAAAGCTTGGTTATTTCATTAATTTTGCATCAAAAAAATTATGCAAAATATGACAAAGTAGTTTTTAAAAATCTTCTTCACCAGTTCTGCTGATAATTACGTAATTAGGGTAACCCCTGAACCTCCCCACCCCACCCCACCCCCACCTGGTGTGCTGACCTGCATTGCTGAAAATTTTTTAATCTGAATTAAAGGGTTACCAAACCAATTTTCTTTGAGTTCCCAAGAAAACAAATTCCAGACAGTCCTTGATATTCATTCTGTTTAACAGTATCTTAAATACAATTATAATCCACCTTTTATTTGTTCATATCAGCAACCACTTACTATACTTTACACAAGGAAGAGAGCAAGGAAGAAATATTTCAGAAACAATTCTATTTTTTCTACCAGATGATTTCTCAGAACCAATTTTATTGTTTCTATCTACCAGATGAAAATCATACGATGTGATACAAAACCAAAATTTCATTAATGTAAATGTCCATTTTTCAAATCTGCCGTCCAGTTAATGTCAGTAAAAATGGGAAAAGGATCTTAAATTTCAACTCGTCCACTTAATCTCCTTCAACAATGCACTCTATTTTCCTTCCTCAATTCTTCACCTTACACAAAGAATCCTACTCTTCAACAAATATAGATTTTTTAAAAGTTCTGGATACTCACCTCTCATTTTATGGTAAGAAAAAGGGATGTTTATAAAGAGTAAACAAAGTTCAAGCATGAAAAGTTATAAATTGTTGAAAATCTAGCTCCAACGTCAACGAGATATATATGGTATCAGATTTATTAAAGTTAAAAAATAAATCCTTAACAAATAACAATATCGAATTGTAGAACTTATTACCAAATATTATTTAGTTCAATTTATACCAAAAACAACTCAATCCATCTACAACTTCGATTAATTCAAATAAAGACAATTTAACGCGAAGATCACATTCAAACTTGCCAAGTATGTCACATCAGCTATTAACAATGCTACTGTTCTTTCAGCTCAGTACAATAAGATCATACTGTACAATTCTAACAAATTTCACAAACATGGCCAACTTAAGCATAGAATGAACAATTATTCAAAACTCAAGAACGAAAAAATAATTATATTTATATAAAGGGAATCAGAAAATATTAATCTTGAAAATAGACAAAACAAAAAAAGAATCATAGCCTTGCCCTGTTTACCTCAATAATTAAGTAATTTGCAGTTCAATTCAAAGAAACTACATGCAAAGAAGTAGAGTAAAGCACTAAACAACAACGAAAAACAGCACCTTGTAAATTAATCACAATCAATGCATGCCCCTGAAATAACTTTCCAAAATTGGAAAACTACCCGCCAAATTAAAACCCTACAACACTATAAATTAAAGAAAAACATTTAGTTTTCTTTTAATTGGAACAAGAAATCCAAGAAGACCCAAATTGGGTCCAAATCGAAGGATAAAAAAAGGTTCTTTTTTTTTTCAATTAAAAAATTCCCACCGAACCCTCCCCTCCAACACCCCAAAACGAGACATTGAAGTTACAATCAATAGCATATGCAATCTTATCAAGAAAACACCAATTTAATTAGGCAAAAAGAACAGATAATTAATTCCAATAGTAAGCACTTCTATTTGTAATTTAATTAAAGAAAAATTTAAATAAAAAAAAAAAAAAAACTGAAATAGCTAGGCTATGGTGGCACGAAACATGTTACACATAGATAGATACACAACTATGTATGTATATATAATATATAACATAAGACATGGCCAAGATAAATTACAGAAAGATACACAAGAATTATTGGTAATGTACCTTAGGAACTGTGGATCACCATTAAAAAAGAAATTAAAAAAAAAATCTGGTGGATTTGGGTAAAAAATTAGGGTGTCAATTAGAGAGTATTGACTATGAATTGTTTAAAGGATGTGAATGGCGTGAATGACCAGATTTTTGCTGGGTATGTATGTAACAGGTCCAATTGAGAAAAGGGCAATAAAATAGGAAAAATTAAAATAGGATTGAACGAGTGAGAGGGTGAAGATTATAGGTAGGTTGGAATAGATATTATTGGAATTGAGAGGGGTAAAGTGGGAAAAGAAAACCTAGAGGCAATAGTATTTTCTAGGGAAACGAATTTAGAGGCACACAGAAACTCGGAACGTGGTATGGGTTGTAGCCGGTATTTTGACGAAGTTAGGGGGTATTTTTGGAAATGACGTATTGCTTTTTATCATTGTTCTATTAATATAGGACATTAATTCTAAAGGCTAAGATGAATCCATTTTAAGAATTCTGAAGATTCAATAGTATAATCATAAAATTAATTGAAATAAAATAATAATAGCGACATTGAAATCTTATTTTATTTTGAAAATATATTTATATTTTAAGAATTAATACTAAATCTTATGAAATGTATTTTTTATTGAAAAATATACTCTTTAAATCCCATAATAAATTAACACTTTGTGTTTTCATTATTCCCATATAAAAAAAAAAAAAAAAATATATATATATATATATATATATATATATATATATATATATATATATATATATATGGAAACACAACATCATTCCTACAACCTCAATAAATATACATTATAATTTTAAAATTATCACTATCATCTAACATACATAACATACACATTTATTTATTAGTTAAAAATATTATACTACCCTTAAAAAGCTAATAAAATTAGTAAAAACAATTATTTTTTAAAATTTTATGCCTACTTAGAATTTAATTTGAGACGGATTGAATATTAGAAAGTTGAAATCATCCAACTATGAATGGAAAAAAAATCATCATACTTATATTTTAGAACAATATTTGTGTGAGATTAAGTAAGACTATTTTTTCCAAGAACAATCATTATCATCTTCTTCCATCATTTTTCTTGTTAGACTATTCACTATAATTTTTTTTTAAATTAAGTTATGATTTTAAAAATAATTTCTATATATACATATGGATACCCTATTAATTTATAATAATCCATACAACTTTTTATATATTTCTCTTTTTCATTTTTTATTTTCTCTCATATTAATTAATTTATTTTTATATATATTCTCATAACTTTTTACATATTGATTTGCTACAAATATAAAATTTATCATAAAAAAAATAGTTGGTCTCTTATGTCCCAAATGTACTAATTGCATAAATGTATAATATTTTTTATTCTAAAAAATATATATTTTAAGTATAGTTTATTTTAAAGAGTACACTTTAAATATTAAAGGTTTAATTTTTTCATAAAAAATATTGACCAAAATATGAATAACATAAATGTTTAATTAAAACATTAAATTTTTTTTGCAAAAACCAAAAATATTATACTAAAGAGTATAATATTAAATATTAAATGGCACAACTTTAAAAAATTTGGAAGTTAGGTGTCCCAAAAACATGCAAGTTTTAGAAAAAAAAAACTATTCAATAATTTTCACATCGGATTAAAATAATAATAAATAAATAAGTTAAGCTAATCTTTATGTCCATGTCAATATTGAAAATCATTGCTTTGCTAATTTCCGTTGAAAATCACCACTATAAATTTTGAAAATGTGAAGAGAAATATAAGAAATATAATTCATACAAATTAGAAAATCCCTAAAAAGTATAACATATAATTAGAATATTAATTAGACTATAAATTAATGAAGTATAGCAATCAATTTGATCAAATTATGAATACTGTTTGTTTTATGATGATATACGTTTCATAGGAGAGCACAAAAAAACGCTCACACAGAACTATTAATTTAATCACACTTATATTTTTATTATATTCCCAAAATATTATTTTTATAAAATTTTTGAATGTATTTCAATCTTATAAATAAGGAGATGCTAAATGGATAGAATCTATCCGATAGAAGATGATTTTTAGGTTACCAATTTACCCTTTCTCTTCCCATTTAATTATGATTGCAATTTTCAAGATGTATTTATTGAGATCATACTATAAGATGGAGTAATTGTTTATTACTATTTCCAAAAACAACATTAACTGTGATATATTTAATATTAAAAATTGTTGCTTTAATTTATTTTCTTAGCAATTTTTTTCCCGGTTAAAAAGTATTAAGCTATATAAAATATTATATTTAAATATACTCCTTTCTTAAACTGTGACTAAAATTATATCAAACGAATTTAATTTTCTTAATAAAAATATTTTACTCAACTTATTAAAATTTGATTACACTCAATTATTTTAATATATAAAATAATAATATTTCTCAAATGCTAAAGTATAATAGTTGATTAATTAATGTAGAAAAAATGAATTTAAGTTTAATGATGATTTCAAATAAAAATTTGTCACCCAACTTTGACATTCAATATATAAATTTAATGTTAAACTAATTTTAATTACAAGAGTCAATTTATTTAGGGAAAAAATCTTATAGTACTACTTAATTTATAATAGTTCTAAAATTTGTGTGCACCAATTATACAAATAATGTTTATATTATATTGGTATAATAATTGAATTATACCCAATTTTTTAATTAGTCTGATTCGATATAATACATCTTTAATATACTAAAGGATAGTTTAATTTTGATGAGGTGTCATCTCTACAATTTTTCTTAATTATTTTTTTTTTTATTGTTCATATATTTATATTTATTTATTATAATTAGTAGAGATGTCTATTCATATATTATATTTACTTAATATTATTTATACTAATTATTATTTGATTAGGAGATAAAGAAATATCTTTAAATTAATATACTAAAATCTTTCCACCTATAAATAATATTTTTTATTAATTTATAATCTCCCACGTGAATTGAATAAAAGCTTTCATCAAGTTATAAAGAAAGGTACCGATTGTTTTTATTCTTTTTAATCTTATATTCCAAATTTCTATAAAGGAAGGTATCGGTTGATTTTTTTCTTTTTAATCTCATTTTTTTTAAATTTATATTGATTGATATATGTTGTCTCTAAAAGAAAGGTACCAGTTGTTGTTTTTTTCTTCTTAATCTTATTTTTCAAACTTATATAGATTAATATCATGGTGTCTCTTTTATGTTATCTAAATTTTATTTTAATTATTATTTTTTTTTATTATCTCCCACGTAAATTGAACAAAACTTTCTTCAAATTCTAAAGAATGTATCCGTTGCTTATTTTCTTTTTAATCTTATTTTTTAAATTTCTATTGATTGATATATGTCGTTTCTTTAATGTTTTTTAAAATTTTCTTTTGATTTTTTTATTTTTGTCTAATTTTTTTTTTTGGTTTGCATTAGTACATAGTAAAAATTAAATTTATCTTATGCAGTAATTTTTTATTAATTTTTTTCATGGTCAATTTTTTTTATTTTATTGATTAATTTTGTTATGATTTCTTTTACTTTTCATATTTTTTTAGAATTGATTTATATTAGTTTAATTTTACTTCTCCGTCTTAGTTTTTATGTTTCTTCTTAATAATGCGTTTTTATGTAAAGCCAGTTTATACAAGTGTTTGTGAATTTTTTATTTTTTTATTTAATTTTGTTATGAAACTTTTCTTATTTCTCCAAATTGATTTATATTAATTTAAATTTTATGTTTCTTTTAAATAATTTTTCGTTATATTTTTTAATTTTTTTTATTTTAATATCTTTTAGTTTGTAAGTAAGTTTATTATTTTATTTCTTTAAATTAAAATATACCGTATTAATATTTTATAATTATTCTTTGCTATCCCTTTTTTTCTTTTTGAATTTCTCTTTCATTATTTCTTTAAATAGAGATATATGTTAGTTTTAATATATTTTTTCTTCCGCATATTAGATGAGAGTTTTATTTTGATACGATGTCCATTTTAAATTTTTTTTATAATATTTTTATTGTTTTCGATTAATACATGCATATTAATTTTATTATAATTTTTTTTGTTAGTAAATTATTTTTTTAAATATTATTTTAATAATAATTTATAAGCATATCTTAATTAATATATTTATTCATTATGATAGATGGAGATATCTATTCATATGTACACACATCCTGCGTATTTACTTAATATTATTATTTATATTAATTATTATTTGATTATGAGATAAAAAGATATTTTTAATATACTCAATATCTCTCTATTTATAAATAAGACTTTTTATTCATTAATCATTCTCTCATGTAAATTATCATATTGTCTCTATTATATTTTTAATTTTTTTCCTTTTTATCATTATTTTTTTGTTTTAATTCTGATCTTTTTTATTAGTACGTGATTAAATTTATCTTTTGTAATAATTTTTTATTAATTTTTTTCATGATCAAATTTTTAATTTTTCAATTAATTTTGTTATGGTTTCTTTTACTTTTCTTATTTCTTCAAATTGATTTATATTAATTTAAATTTTATGTTTTCTTATTAATAATTTCCAGTTATATTTTTTAATTGTTTTTTGTTTTAATTTTTTTTAGTTTGTAAGTTAAGTTTATTCTTTTTATTTTTTAAATTAAAATACACTGTATTAATTTTTATAATTCTACTTTGCTATCTTTTTTTTTCTTTTTGAATTTCTCTTAATTAGTTTTATTATTTTTTATTAAAGATATATGTTTGTTTTAATGTAATTTTTTCTTCCGCATATCAGATGAGAGCTTTATTTTTTTATATGATGTCGATTTTAAATATTTTTTATAATATTTTTATTTTTTTCGATTAATCCTTACATATTAATTTCAGTATAATACTTTTAATATTATAATTCCATGCCCCGCGTAATACACGGGATTTGTACTAGTTGATATTATAAAGGTAACTTATCCTTATCACTCGATGATATGTAGTTTGTGAATTTTAGTTGTATCTTACCTTTTTTATCCCTAATTTTAATTTGGATTCATTGTAAATATTATGTATTAGTGTTTTCATAATCACATCGGATATCAAACTGGTGGAAATATCAGTTTGGGTTTAACTAACTGGACATTCAATCGAAAAATTAGATTTTACATATTTTTAATTATATTTTATATAATCACCTATTATAAAAAAAAATTGTATAACCACCAAAATAATTTAACAAAGTAAAAAAAAACAATTTAAATAAAAATATAATTAAAAAAAAATTATAGTTGATAATTCGTATTATGCATAGTTATAACATGTCCATTAAATATTATAAATCATAGTTTAATTTATAATTTAAATACTAGTTGTTCTAAAATATACAAAAGAACAAAATGAAACATCATACAAATTAATAAAAATAAAAAAGAAAAAATAAAAAAGAAATAATTGAAACATATATATAGAAACCGATTAGACGGGTTCAAACGGTTTTTCGATTTTGACCAGTTCATCCTTAAATTTTTTTTTAAGTTTGATTTTTAGTTAAACTGACCGGTCCGGTCCGATTCTGAATATATATATATATATATATATATATATATATATATATATATATATATATATATATATATATATATATATATATATATATATATATATATATTACTAAGTAAAGTGTAATTTTTTATATAGAAGCTTAAAGACATATTAGATCAAATTTCTATACATCTTATATATACTAATTGAGAATATAACGCTTTAAATAACTTTTTAAAAATATAATGTGTCGCAACGTGGTAAATCACTATATTTTTTTATGAGTGAGGCTCCTGTGCACCCGGACTCATGGAGCACATTCCGTGCGCCTTTGCAATTTTCATGCCCCTTTGCAATTTAGGCCCCTAGCAATACATATGTTTAAATAGGATTGGAGGGGGAAGGGTTGTGTTCACATGTCCTCCGTGTCCCCGGGAGCGCAGGAGCTTTTGCCTTTTTTTATTTTAATATTACATATATAATCTTTCTATTTTTATTTTTATTTTTATTCACTATGTATTAACATTTATTATTATGTCACTATTTTATATCTATAAAATATTTATTCCTATCTACAAAATATTGGATAAGTTTTAATTAATTCATTTCAAGAAGATATTATTTAAATATAATAATTAATATATTACATAACATACTTTGTATTTAATTTATTATTTATAAAAGATTACATTACCCTAAAAAAATTAATAAAGTAAGTTATAATTTACTTATTTGTCATATTATAAAACACATATGTGGGTGAGACCGAATATATTTATGTGAGCCATATTATACATTAACTTAATCAAATAATTATAAAGGGTTCTATTTAGTTATTATAAAATTAAGAAATTAATGTATTTTTTTGTTTCTACTTTTTTTTTCATGATTAATTGAATAGATACTTATCAAATATTTTATAGATAAAATTTGATGTTTTCGAGATACCCCTCCGTCCCATTTAAAGAGGGTCTTTTATCCATTTTTGGTCGTCCCACTTAAAGGGTCCTCTTTATCTTTTTACACACATGGGACTCACACACCCCCTCTAATACAATTAAAATATGGGGTTCATACTCCCACTAATACAACAACTCACTACACATTAAATAATAATATTTTTTAATTTACGTGCCAAAAAGCAAAAGACCTTCTTATATTGGGACGGAGGGAGTATATAATAGTGAGTAATAATAATAATTAATATATACTCCCACCGTCCCATGTAAAGAGTGGCTTTTACTTTTTGCAAGTGGATTAAGGAGTATTATTATTTAATGTGTAGTGGGTAGTTGTATTAGTGGGTGTGTCGGCCCCATATTTTAATTGTATTAGTGGGTGTGGGTGGGTCACATGTATGTAGAAAATGAAATAGGACACTTTGGTGGAACAACCAAAATAGAAAAAAATATCATCTTTACATGGGACGGATGGAGTAATAATAAAAAATTAAAAGTTGAGATGAATAAAAAGTGATAATTTCTATAATGAAAAGTGATACTCAATAATTGAAAAATATAATGTTATTTCATGAATAATTTATAGGGTAAATTACCAAAACTCCCCTCGAGGTTTGTCCAAACTACCAAATAAACCCCGTGATTTGAAAAATTACCAATTACCCCCCTTAACATGTTTTTTATATGAACATTTATAAAAATATATTTTTTTTAAATAAAAAATGATGAAAATGACATCAAAACCCATATATTTAACATTTTATTTTTAAATTTCACTATTTTTTAAAAAAATATTTTTTAAAGGGGATAATTGGTAATTTTTCAAACTACGGGGTTTATTTGGTAATTTAGACAAACCTCGAGGGATTTTTGATAATTTACCCTAATTTATTTAAAGTGAGTTTCATGTAATCCGGGTTTACATGTAAACCTTGTTTTTTAAAAGTACTCTTCAGTATATAAAAAAAATTACTCTTTGAAGAATAATAATTTTTATACAAAAGAGTAATAGTTCATGTCTTTAAAAAGTAATTTTTCATGTATTAAAAAGTAATCTATTAATCAAGGTTTACAACAATTTGAAGAATAATTATTTAATTTAGAAGAGTAACAATATATGTATTTAAAGAGTAATTTTTTATGTACTAAAGAGTATCAGTGTTTTACACAAGTACTTGTGATTTATTTATATTATAATGAAAAGTGAAGTAACATTTTATTATGAGAGTTTACGTGGGATGAATAAAAAGTAATAATAATAAAAAATAATATTCAATTAATGAAAAGTATAATGCTATTTTAAAAATAATTTATAGTATAAATAAAAAAGTGAAATAACATTTTATAGCGAAAGTAATAAATAATTTAAAAATTTTAAAATAATTTTATATGACACCATACTACTTGTTTTTACATTAAAAAAGAATCCTACCCGGCTTTTACATTTTTTATTTAAAAATTATAGTAAAATTATTAATTATAGAAAATTTAAATTTATATTCTCTTGATAATTTTTTTTTAAAAAAGATTCGTTTTTTTGTGTTATGTTTATTCAATAATAAAAATGCATGCGTTTATCCCGATTTAACATTTTATTAACAATGACACTTAAAAGTAAATGTCTGCAGGTCATTTTTTGTAAGAAGTGTTATTTTGTCCGGTGAATTAGGATATCCTGTTAAATTTAAGTCAACAATAAATCTATTCGAATAATACGTATGATGATATAAAAATATATTAGGATTGATGTATTGCAAAGATATAAATAATTATGAGAAGATACATTAATTATTCATTGATTTAAGGAATTATGAGAGAGAACGTAATCTATTGATTATAGGAATTAGGAGAGAGAAATATTAATTATTAGTTAAAAAAAATTATGAGGTTAAAATAGTAATTATCAACCCACATTTAATTTTTCTATCAGTATAGATTATATCCAAGGAGTTTTACCGTTATAAATAAACACAAATAATTAAGTCAAGAGACCCCCCAAATTATTAACAACGTATTGATGTATCATAACTACTCCATTAAATATTAATGTTAGGATTAAACCGTGATTATGGGATTTCCTCAAATCTAAAAAACCCGGGAAAGAAAGACGCTTCCCATTTTCCCTAATTCTGTAAAGTCACATCTCACTCAGCTGAAAACCCTTATTCCCCATCGCACGACTGCTCCTCCGCCGTCCGCTGCTGTCGCTGCGCTGCTCGCTTCGCCATCGCCGCCGCAGAAGCTGTTAGTCAATCTCTATTTCGCCGTTTAATAATTCCTTAAAATGTCCTGCGTGTGCGAGATTTTTTGTTGTTCAGTGACTTTTTGTTATTGTTTTCTTCGTGCTTTTGAATTTCTTGAAGTGGGTATCTTGAATTGCTGTTTTACCACTTCTTAACAAAATGGAATAAAATGGATCATTTCATTCACGCTCTTTCAGGCAATTGGAATTTTGATGGTTTTAGTATCTTAAAATTGAGAAATATGAAGTAGCTCCAGTATATCTTGGATTGTACTATATTGGAGTTTGATCTTGTAATGCTTTTGCCACTTACTATCTGAAGTAAATTCACATAAAGCTTAGACTGTTATTTTTAATGGATTTGAAAGGTTGGCTAGTCTTGCAAGCTGCATTATTTACTTCATCGTTTTGGACATCCTTGCGATTATGATAAATCCACTATTACATAATCGGATGGCTTGAATATCAATTCATGTGATATCCAAGTAAAGTTATTAAGGTCCTTCCCTAGTTTTTTTTTTAATTTTTGCAAAACCTTGTGTCACATTATTAAAATAATCAGCTTTTCCAGTTTTTCCCCATACAATTTGCTTCTGTTTAACATTTTTCAAGCGTAGATATTTGGTTTGAATGATAATAAACCAAGCATTCTCAGTGACGCATCTTAACTCTGGACAGGGGGAGGAAGTGCTAATAGACACAAAATTAAACATCCTATTTATATTTTTTCAAGGAAATTCTTAGCCAATCCCGTTCTTTTGGTATTAATAATCCTCAGATTGTATATCTGGTGTAGAGCAAGACATTTTTCTTGAGAATGTATTTTACGTGTGTTGATATTGATCCATTTCATTTTTCTACTTTGATTTCATTAAAGTTGACAGAAAAGAGAAACAGTAGTTTGAATATTAACAGTTACCTGATCCTGCTGCAGCAAGAAACATCATTGGAAGAAAGACAGCCACCTCATATTTTGCCTTGGTCTTATGAAAACACCAGTCAGAGCTCGTGCATCCCAAAGCTTTAGCCAGAAATCTCCCTTAACTCCTGCCAGCTCCCCAAACAGTGCTGTACAATCTCTTTTCTTGAATCAATTATGAAAATCTCCCCTTTTGATGGTTTTTCTTCATTTGTTAGTTTGGACAGTTGTTCACTCACTTTTAATGGTGGTCTCATGACAGGTTTTATTGCATGATTGGTGGTTGATTCGGACTGACTCAGATTCTCATGGCAAACGTATGGGCATTGGAGGTTTCACATTTGAAAGGTTAAAAGCTCATTTTTCTTATTGATTGTAATTTGTTTACTTGTTTCTATAAATTGGTAGTGAAAAATATTTTAGAAAGAGATTTTTATTTTTAAAATTCAAAGTATGAAATATTACTACAGCATATTGCAAAGTGTAATTATGAAATGTGATATATAGTTCTTAGATTTTATTTTTTATTTCTCATAATACTTTGTAGAAGAAGAATGCAGAACTTATTATCTGCTAAAAAATAACTTGAGTTTTTTTTTATTTTTTTGATCAGGCAAATAAGATTTATTAAAATAGAATGGTACAAGGAGTACCAAAAATACAAAATACCAAATAAAAGAAATTAGACCGTAGCTGCAATATTAATCTAGGATTTTGAATCCAATCACAAAATGAATCACCACAAGGATGTGTGTCAGTAGAGGAGTATGAATTTGAGGAATGCATTTGGAGAAATTAAAATTTCAAGTGGTATTGGATTTCAATCCACCTCAAGGATGTTTAAATAGCTCAAATGTGATGTTAAGAGATTGCAGATACACCATGAACACCAAATAGTTCGTTATCATGCATTTGAAATCTTTATCTAAATTCCTTCTATATGAATGCAAACTAAAGTGATTTGAATAGTAGTTCAAAACATGAGAATTTGATGTATCTGGCAACTTAGTGTTATCCCAGTGTATGGATTGAATATATTCAAAGGTTAAGGCTTGGGACTCTGATTCAAACACACACTATCACTTTTACCATTGCTTGGTAGTGCTGGAAACCAAATGTGGGTGTCTCATAAATCCTTATAAGGCTTTTTAACATGCTTTAGAACTATATTATGTTATTTGGACGAGATTTGCAACACACATTGTGATTATCTGTCGACCTAAATCATAGGTTCAAAGGCTAACCCTGATCAAATTATTGTAAATCTGGAGAATTTGTTGTCCAATGGCTGATAAATATGCTGATCTGTTGTCTAGTGCATTACTTGACACTGAATATGATGTATGCCAAATCTTGCATTATTTTTGGCTGCCTCCCTAACTGCTCAATTGTAATGCTCACATTCATTTCTTCTTTGATTATTTTGTTGGTATTGCTTCATTATGTGTTCATTGATTGGTTTCCCACAATGCAGGTGCAAAAGCACCAGACGCTTCTCTTCTGCCCCCATAGTCAAGAGACAAGACGCTGTTACTCTTAAAACGGATGATGGCATAACAATAATGCTCCATGGATATCTTAATAAGTCTCAGACGCTGGAGAACGGCATCCCTCATGAGGTGGATTCTTCTTCATTTGTGCATTTTCTATAAATCTACATCTTAGTCAGGCTCTCTCTTGTTTCCCACTCTATGCTGTACACTGACGCTACAACATCTCATGGACAATTTTAAAATGGAGGTATAGATATGCTGATGACTTTTCTTGTTTTTCGACTTTGAGAAGGTGTGCAACCATTTTCTGATTGGGTTTCCATATTACTGGGAAGAGTTTGCCGACCTATCTGATAATAAAGAAAGAGACGATTTTAATGCTTCAAACGGGGTTCCTTGCTCTGATGCTGATAAAACTACCAGCCCAGGAGATCATGTAACCAATACGCCTATCAGGAATACGTTTGTATCCACACCTTGTGAAGCTTCACGTGGAAAGAAAGAAACTTCGCCTGCAATGCAAAGTAAACTTCCCATGGATCATAAGAAGACTAGCGAAAAGAAAAGGAGAGCTCGCAGCAATGTTGGAATGGAATCTGATGCTGATAAAACTACAAGCCCAGGAGATCATGGAACCAATACGCCTATCAGGAATACATTTGAGTTCACTCCTTGTGAAGCTTTACATGGAAAGAAGAAAACTTCGCCTTCAATACAAAGTAAACTTCCCACGGATCATAAGAAGACTAGCGAAAAGAAAAGGAGTACTCGCAGCAATGTTGGAATGGAAGATAGTGGTCCTCGGACAAGAAGAGATTATAAAGAAAGAGACGATTTTAATGCTTCAAACAGGGCTCCTTGCTCTGATGCTGATAAAACTACAAGCCCAGGAGATCATGGAACCAATACGCCTATCAGGAATACATTTGAGTCCACTCCTTATGAAGTTTTACATGGAAAGAAGAAAACTTCGCCTTCAGTACAAAGTAAACTTCCCATGGATCATAAGAAGACTAGCGAAAAGAAAAGGAGAGCTCGCAGCAATGTTGGAATGGAAGATAGTGGTCCTCGGACAAGAAGAGATTATAAAGAAAGAGACGATTTTAATGCTTCAAACAGGGCTCCTTGCTCTGATGCTGATAAAACTACAAGCCCAGGAGATCATGGAACCAATACGCCTATCAGGAATACGTTTGTGTCCACACCTTGTGAAGCTTCACGTGGAAAGAAAGAAACTTCGCCTGCAGCACAAAGTAAACTTCCCACGGATCATAAGAAGACTAGCGAAAAGAAAAGGAGAGTTCGCAGCAATGTTGGAATGGAAGATAGTGGTCCTCGGACAAGAAGAGATTATAAAGAAAGAGACGATTTTAATGCTTCAAATGGGGTTCCTTTCTCTGATGCTGATAAAACTACTAACCCAGGAGATCATGGAACCAATACGCCTATCAGGAATACATTTGAGTCCACTCCTTGTGAAGCTTCACGTGGAAAGAAAGAAACTTCACCTGCAACACAAAGTAAATTTCCCATGGATCATAAGAAGACTAGCGAAAAGAAAAGGAGAGCTCGCAGCAGTGTTGGAATGGAAGATAGTGGTCCTTGGACAAGAAGTGATTATAAAGAAATAGACGGTTTTAATGCTTCAAACAGGGCTCCTTGCTCTGATGCTGATAAAACTATAAGCCCAGGAGATCATGGAACCAATACGCCTATCAGGAATACATTTGAGTCCACTCCTTGTGAAGCTTCACGTGGAAAGAAGAAAACTCCGCCTTCAATACAAAGTAAACTTCCCACAGATCATAAGAAGACTAGCGAAAAGAAAAAGAGAGCTCGCAGCAATGTTAGAATGGAAGATAGTGGTCCTCCTACAAGAAGTAAGAAGGCTAGCGAAAAGGAAATGAAAGCCCGCAGCAGCAACGTTAGTGTGGAAGATAGTGGTCCTTGGACAAGAAGTAAAGCTCGCAGGAGGGCTAGAGATGATCAAACAAAGCTCATAGACGATAGTGAGGTGATTTAGTTCATCAGTTCTCATGTTACTACTTAGATGAAGTCCTGCAACATTGTACATTCCCAACCTATCTAGTTTTCTTTGTTATAATGGCGATTATTTCCTCTGAATTTCTGGTGAACAAGTGATGTTTCTTGATTCTCTAAATTGTTCGTGAGGGCCTTATTGGAGAAAATGGTAAATCGCTTTGATTAACTGTGGAAAGAGCAACAAAAAAAGAAAGGACTAATATATTTGTAGATTTTATTATTGAATTATTTCAACTTGCAGAAATTCGATCAACCACAATATTGACCCAACATAATTAAATATTTAGGCATGGTTTTTTACTACCAAGTTACTTGACCCACATGCAAGACATTCTCCACAGATGTATTTTCATATTCCACTCCACTCAACCTAATTCCAAGTAGTTGTCCGAATGGAGGTGGGGTGGGGGTAGGGTAAGGTGGGTGGGAAGGGTAGATCCCTTTATGCATCCACATATGATTGGCCTTGACTCCCTTGTCCAAATGCCTTTGGAAAGTTCACTTTTCTGTCTTCTTTTTGGGGATTCTGCTCCTTTTCCAATCCATGGATGCATATATCTCAATATACTTTAATCCCACCTCACCCCACCCCACCCCACCTCAGTAATCTACTGCATTACGATATGTATAAAATGACATTATCAACATATGGTCATCAATATGTAGACTACAGTACATAGTAGAGTAAGAAGAAGGATGAATGAAGACCAATCCTTAGTAAGATAAATGAGGCCAAATTAGTGTGGATAAAAGGGGGTGTCACACTGTCTGTCACCCCTTTATGTTGGAAAGAAACAGTTCCAAATGCTGTATGGCCCATTCTTACAGTTATATTCACTTGCAGCTATCTCATTTGTAATTATTTGCATGATGATGTCTCAATTAAAGCATGCCTCCCCTCCCCTCTGCAAAGCTGATTTAGATACATACATGCTGCTGCTGTACACTGTAATTGGAAGCTGGACATCTCACTATTCTTGACTACGTTTTATCTTCTTTCAAAAAATAACACACTGGAAATATTTACTCAATAACTTTATTTTCTTTAATTTTAATATGAAAACTTAATCTTGTATAATGGGTTCTGTTGGATGAAATGGAAGATAGAAATTTCACCTCAAGTGTGAATAAACTGTTGTGGCATTACAACTTCAAAGCTAACTTGGGAGAAAGTTTTTTTTAGTTAAATTTAAAGAATTGATAACAAGAAAAGACATTAAAAAGTACAAAAAATGGTATCTCATTTGTTGATGAGCAAACCTAGTTAAGTTTCTTGATACAGATAATGCAGCAATTGTCTCTTGGGTGTTTGATTTTGCTGCTGATTCTGTTTGACCAATTCCAAAAATGATGAAAACTGTTCAAAAAAAAAAAATCATCATTACTTAGAAAGCTATGCAATATACAAGTACATGTACATCTAGTTCAATTATTCTAATGTTTAGTTTAAAAAAAAAAATTATTCTAATGTTTGACAAAATAGTAATCAAAATGAAATTACAGAGCACCATATGAGTCAGTCTAGCATGGAATCCAGAGATTAAAAATGGGAGATGCTGTCTTTTTTTTACCCTTGTAAATTGCAATTAAAGAATATAGTAAATACAGCTCAGTTATTCATGAGTATGTCTGTCAGATTAATTAGAAAAATTGGTGCTTCACTTACTCCCATATTCACTTATTTTATGCAAAACCTTTTAAATACCTTTTGAGCTTTGACAATGTATTACAACTGCAATATTTATATAGTTTCATATGAAGATAAATAAGAAGTTTCTTGGAAACGTGTGACAGCCTATTGTTTTTACTTTTATTTTCTTGTGAAGTTTGAAATCTCTCTTTATAGATTGTCACTACACTCCAAAATCACACCCCCTTCTCTTATTTCATTTTTGTAGTAACATCTAAAAATTGATAAAAGATTAGGGCATGCGCTAGATTTAAGAAGTATTAGTGACACTTATCGTTCATTTATATAAAAAGTATTAGTAAGACGTATTGTTCATTTAAAATGTGAAATATCACATTTGAGAATAAATAAATAATCTAATACTTAAGTAATATAAAAACTAAGAAAGGTGTGTTTTAGCGGATTTTCCTCACACACGAATAATCAACATACAAAATATCTTACCATAGTCCGACAATATTTCTTAATTATTTTACAGCAAAGACTCATGTGACTTCTTTTCATGAAATGATTTCCCTAAAATGAATTTAAAGCGATAATTTATACTATAAATGCAAAGTATTAATAATATCTTAAAAGAAAATTAATAACATCTTTAATAAAAAGTATAATTAATTATAAAAATATAAAATGATTTCGCCTTAAAGAACATCGCACACAAATTTTTTTTTACAAGTTTTACTTTTTAATATTTCTTTTCGCAGTTAAAAATTAAATCACTTTGCAACACAGCAACTAAAAGTGTATGCTTTGCTAGTAATAGGTTATTAAGTTTATCAACACTGAGAAAAATTAATTGGTTCACACATGGTGGTTTGCTGACACGTGCGTTGCCATGTGGATGACAATTTTATGACACACGTACAGTTCTATGATGTGGCGCGCACAGTCAGCACTTGTACTAATATAAATAAATTCAGACATATTTTCAATTAAAAAAAAAAAAAGAACTGTCCTTACTGTTGCAAGGAAAATGTTAAAAATTGCCGTCAAATAAAAAAACGTTCATCATTGAGAAAATTTAGACACGAACTTGGCTTATGGAGTAAAATTTAACGGAGTTTAGTCGAAATTTGAATAGCTCCCAAATTGCTTTACTCAAATATACTAGAAAATTCAATATCATACACAGAGTCCGATCACCTATTTCAATTTAATGTTTTATCTTAAATTTCATTCTTTAATGAAATGAGACGTGTCTTTTTTTTTTAAATAACTAACATCACATGCTCTCAAGAGTTTGATAATAAATTATAAGGTATAATTTTATTATATTATGAAATATCAATGAAATCGAATATGAAATTAGGTTGCATACACGGGCAATTTGTCATAGTAATAAATCTATATATAATCTATCTATGAATGGTTTGAAATCTTTCCCATCATTTTTATTTTTAATTTATAGTAAGTTTTAATCGTTAATCTTAACCATTTATTTAATTTAAATGAATACATCTGTTGATTTAATTGACTAAATTTTCATTAAAAAAATTAAGTGCCATTTCAGATTTCAATAATTTTTACAAAAATTATGGATCATTTTATAAATAAATAAACCTCGTGAACAAAATTAATTTCCAAACCTTACTATCATGTTGTTTCTTGAAATCCATGACGGAAAAGCAAAATCATGAATACCACCACAATGTCGTCGTGCTGGGAGAAAGTAGACGATTTTGCAAGATGGTTCGATATGTGCGTCGTAGCAGCGTTCTTCACGTTGCTTGAGTGGTGCTCATGCGTTTGTCGATGCCAATGGAGAAGAAGACGAGGAGACGAACGATCAACCTCTTATACTCACTACTTTTCCTTCTTATGTTTTGAGTGTCTTTCCTTCATTCGCCGTTAATCACGTCGCTGATTTGAATAGATTTATGTTGAAATCGCATTTGATCAACATTCTTCAAAGGAGGAAGAAGAGAGATATGCATTATTTTAATAGACATTTCGTATAAATCTATAATATATGTTGATTTAAATAAAAAATAAAAAAAATACAACAAACTTTAAATTGAAAAAATAATAAAGTTTGAAACTTAAAAGGATACAATTCTAAAATAAAGCAAAAAGGGAGACTTGAGTTGCATTAAAAATTGAACCTTTATAACAATTTTCCAAAGATTATTTATCATTAAACTCGTCATAAATACTCATTAAAATTTAAACATAAGGCACCAAGTTCTTGTAAAAAATTCATCAATAATGTAATCTCACAAAATCCCACATAATAATTAAAACATTAATTAATTAAGTGAGTTTCATTAATTAGCATTACAAATCCCATACTCATTCCCGTTGGCAGCCTGTAATAAGGGCAGCTTTTTTAATACGGCGCTCTGCTTCACGACAAAAACAGATGCCTTAATCATCTTTTTCTTTTGTATTCATCTCACAAAAAGTCGAATCTACCCCCACTCCCCCTCCCTCTCCTGATTCCATGACAAACGTTACTCTCTTGAATGCTCCAGGACAATGTGGGTATCTACCATTTTCACTTTTCTCTAATTTTTGACAAATTAAGATTAGACAAAACTAAACCCCACAAAATTTCATCTCCTTTCAAGCATCCAATGCCCTCTTTAGCCTCAACTTTCATCCCCTTTGAGGCCAATCCAATTTCATTAACCCCTTATACCTTGTTTGTCTTCAACTACATCTATGCCTTTCGTTTTATCCCTACAATTTGGTTTCCACTAGGTGACAAAACACTACTACTATGTGTATGTTCTCTCCCCTAACCATGCTATACATCGATTTGGATGAAATGAATTACTATGTTGTAATAAAGAAATTTCAAGAACCCATTTTGAATTTCAAATCTATTTTTAGTCAATGTTGAGTTTTTCTAAGACATAATAAAGAAAATGTTGATATCCGAGTTTGATTAATGCATATGTTATCTTATGATAAGATGGGCATAGGGTTCATTAATGTCTTGAAAAGATTTCTTTAAACTCATCATTTTAAAAATATATAATATGTTCGATCTTATCAAATAATTTGACATGTTGCAATCAAGAATTCATATATCATAATTATAAGTTATAAGAGCATTAATATTTTTGCTTATATCATTATCTAAATTAACCATTAAATAATTTTTAAATCCTCGAATTTCCAAAACTTTTTACATTCACCTTTTCTGTTCACTTTTTATTGACCTCAAAATTCACAAACCTCTTTCCAGTAGACTTGAGACTCCTCAATTGTATATTCATCAGTTAATAGGAATCTCTTTGCAAATCCACCCTGGCGTAATCTTCATCTTCTACCCACAAATAATAACGAAATTACTAGAATTTTTTATACATTCAAGAATGGTGAAATATAAAATGCATACTGTACAGTCTAAAATATCACTCTATTTATTTATTTATTTATTAAATGTCTAAAAAAACAGAGTTTTTAGTCAAAATATAAATAGCAAATTGATGTATTTTAATAGAGTGTAGGACTGAGTCTATGGTTTCAGGGGCTCAACAATAGATATAGGGTTGTGTAAGTATATCTTTGTCAGTATAAGGAAGGATGGTTATGGGGTGTACGAGGGGCGGTCACCAACTCCCACTTGCAAGACAACAATTGATAGGAATGTGGGTTTGGAGTTTACTCCCTTCTTATTTCTTGTCAAGAAATCTTTTTTCTGTTTGATAATACAAGATAAAAATACATTAAAGATTTCATTTTTCAAACACTATTTTAATGCATTCCCATAAGTAGCCTATGTATTTCTGCTAATTTTGCCACCTTTTGGTGGAGAGCATCTACTTTTATACACTTTGACATATTAGTATGAGACTGACTTTCTTCCTTCATTTCAACAAAAGAAAAAGAAAAGCCTACGCAATCTCTGTGCTCTACTTTTGCTTCTTTTAACACAGAGAGTCCTCATTGCATAAAAGCCATTGTTGCAGCAGCTCACTTTAGGGAGCTTTTCTTTGGAAAAGGAGAGAGAAGAGAGAAAGAGGTTGTATTGTAGTCAAAAGGGCAGCCTTTCTTGGCCATCTTTCACTTGTGCACATGGCTATCAGCTGAGATGAGTGAGAAATATGCAAGAAGACAATTGGGGGGTTTTGACTTAAGCTGAGGCTTTTCGAGAAACCTTGTGGGATTTCTTGCATTTTTTAGTGAAATACTCCAATCTTGATTCTGCATTTTCGAAACAGAGGGTGTGAGTGGTAATGTGTCTTCTGGGTTTTCTTGGTTCTTTTAGTTTTGCATTTGATTAGTTCTTTGTTGATGTGTTGTGGTGTTGTGATTTGCAGAGATGGGTTTCGAAGGGTTTAGCAGTAGTAAATGGCATGCATTGGTTAGACATCAGCGTTCTAAAAGGTAGTCTGTTATTTTGTGCTTCTGACTATCTTTAATTGCATTATTATAGCTAATATTCAAAGCAGAAGTATACTGGATTCTAAGCTCTGTTTTAATGTTCTTCTGAAGTAGAAATTAAACAGTCACACTAGCTCCATTATGACCTTAGTTTGTGTGAGGTGTTTATTTTTTGGGAGTTTTTGTTGAGTATGTGATCTGTGTGATAACTTGAATCTGGGATCCAAGATTATATGTTCTTGTTTCATATGCTCATTTCTCAAGTTCTAATTCATATACTTTACACATTGAATTTATGGTTCTGTTAAAGATCATGACAATTTATTTGCTGAAAATTTGGAATCTGAATGTTGTCTAATTCCATTTTGTAAGATTGAAAATGGATTGAGCTGGTAAATATGCATATGTTAAGTTTCCTTGCTTTGTTTGCAGCTTTCCAGATAGCAGAGGATCTGAGGAAGATAACTTGGTTCAGACCAGAGAAGCAGCAAGTGGAAGGAAGTTGGTGGTAAGATTTCTCATTGTAGTTACCTGCACTTGTGATTACACTAGATTGTGAGAAATTGTGATGACATACCCAATAAGCAGTACTCCATAATTTTCATAATTCTTCCAATGTTTGTAATCTGATAGTATTGTTTTCTCCTGGGAATAACTAATAAGTGGAGTGTGATAGCTTACCGTGATACATTTCCATCCAGGGTATGGAGCACATGAATGGTTGCACCGAAAGCTCGAAGAAACCGTCATCAAATGCTGAGATTCAAAATTCTTTGAGGCAGGAGGTATTGGAGAATTTTGATTTCGATAAGGTTCCTTTTTGTGCCTAATTTCTAACATGACTACACAACATAAGTGATAAGTAGGGTTGTAATGTCACAATTAGTGGTGATTATATAACTACCTCTGACTGTACACAGATACTAATGCTTGAGAAGAGATTAAGAGATCAAGTTTCCGTTCGCTGTGCTCTTGAAAAGGCGCTCGGTTATCGGACTTCTTCTCATGCTGTAACAAATGAAGCTGCAATTCCTAAGGTTGTCACAACAGTTTGTTTATATATGCTAAGTTCCAACTGTTTTACCAAGTTGAGTGTTGGGATGCCATAGCTTAGTTTATGGTTATCTCTCAGCTATGTGTTTTATTCATCATTTACTAAAAATAACTCGCTTTCCAGCCTGCAACAGAGCTCATAAGGGAAATTGCAGTATTGGAGCTAGAAGTAGGGCACTTGGAGCAGTATCTTCTTTCCCTCTACAGGAAAGCATTCGATCAGCAGGCGTCGAATTTGTCTCCACCGAAGAAAGATGAAGTATTTAAAACTCCCTTAACAACGCCAAGGCGAAGGCGCCTTGATTTCTTTAGTTCAGATATTACATCAACTAAGGAATGTACTCCTGAAGCTGAAAATCAGGCATTGTCCAATGTAAGAAAGGAAACCAACAGTCCATCCGAAGAGAAGCTTCTAGATTCTGGCGTTCAACGCTCTCATTCTTCACTATCTCAACGTTCAGCACTTGCAAACAGAACCTCTCCATCAGCAGAGGCCTTGGGGAAGGCTCTACGTGCGTGTCATTCTCAACCTTTATCGATGATGGAGGTATCGTCTTCATTCCTCTACTATCATCAGATGATTTTCAATGTTCACTTCAAGCACAACTTTATATTGCAACTGAATAGCTTAATCTGCACACATCATACTAGAAGTTTCTGGTAGTATATACTCAATTAACTCAATAAGTATATTTCAAAAGTAATCAGTTTTGGTGCTCTTGCAGTATGCACAGAACTCCTCTTCACAAGTAATCAGTTTAGCTGAGCATCTTGGGACTCGTATTTCGGATCACGTTCCAGAAACCCCTAACAAGCTTTCCGAAGACATGGTTAGGTGCATGTACAATATCTACTGCAAGCTTGCTGATCCTCCATTAGCAAATCATGGCCTCTCATCTCCAGCTTCATCCGCATCATTTATAAGTGCTTTCTCTCCAAAAGATCAACGAGACTTGTGGAGTCCGCGATTCAGAATTGATTCCTCCTTTGATGTTCGTCTGGATAATCCTTTCCACGTCGAAGGCCTGAAAGATTTCAGTGGACCTTATAGCTCAATGATCGAAGTAAACTGTATATATCGAGATAGTCAGAAATTGGGCGACATTGAACACTTGCTACAAAACTTTAGGTTTGACATTGCATATGATGCTAAGATTTTGAGTTATTCATTTTGTTACAAGGACACTGACTCGACGACTATGCAGGTGGCTTATTTCTCAGCTGGAAGAGATCGACCCTAGAAAGATGAGTCATGAAGAGAAGCTGGCATTCTGGATCAATGTGCATAATGCATTGGTGATGCATGTAAGTGCATGAATGCTACTTTGATGCTTCTTCATCATCGTCGACTGACGTTATAAGATATTATCATGTGAACAGGCTTATTTGGCTTATGGCGTCCCGCAGAACAATCTAAAGCGAATGTTTCTACTCTTGAAGGTGAAACAAACAAAAAAATCCTCTCTATGAAGATCAAGTTTGAAAGACAGTCTAACTCTCTCTTTATCAGGCTGCCTATAATGTTGGAGGCCAAATAGTGAGTGCACATGTCATACAAAGTTCCATCCTGGGATGTCGACTCTCTCGACCTGGACAGGTACACGAATGACCTGCCATTTGATGTCTTCACCGTAGCAAATTAAACTAGTTGCTATGCTTAATATATTTCCTTTTATCTTTAGTGGCTTAGGTTGCTGCTTTCTTCGAAAGCCAAATTTAAGGCTGGAGACGAACGACAGGCATATGGTATTGAACGACCAGAGCCCCTTCTGTACTTCGCTCTTTCGGTTGGCAGCCATTCTGATCCTGCGGTAATCAATCCATATCTGTGGTTGCATATGCTTCTGCATACCATATAGCCTACTCTTAACATTCCACATTTTGCAAAATTCACCAGCTATGTTTTCCACATCACATAATCTTGAATTGTTGCCTGCAGGTTCGTATATTTACGCCCAAGAGAGTAGTTCAAGAGCTGGAAGCAGCAAAAGAGGACTACATTCGAGCCACGTTTGGTGTTCGTAAGGATCACAAAATCCTCTTGCCCAAGATTGTGGAATCCTTCGCCAAAGATTCAGGTCTATGCCATGCAGGGATACTAGAGATGATCCAACAATCTTTACCCGATTCGTTGAGGAAAACAATCAAGAAACTACAGCAGGGGAAGACCCGAAAAAACATCGAATGGCTTGCTCATAATTTTGCTTTCAGATATCTCATCTTGAAGGAGATGAGATGAATTGAAGCAGCTAACCTCATTGCCTTGTTACTATTTTCCAGTTTTTTGGCTAACATGTTTTCATTTATTACTACATTGTTAATTGATGATAGAAATTAAGGTGTATCATCCGGTTTGTCTGTATAAATATGGCCTTCATTCCTGTTTTCGATCAGATGATCATTTTGTAATAGGATTTTGTATATATCTAATTTTGATTGGTGAATTTTAATCCAAGAAGCTCTGTTTCTTCCAACTCTTTTATCAGTTCATCATTTATTCTGCTAAATAAAGATTAGCAACCAACAGAGAATTAACAAGTGAAATGAGAGAAAACAGAGCACGATGATATAATAATGGTAATAAAATCATCGGAGATTCTAGTAAGGCTTTTCTCCGACGATATTTCCCGGCGGATCATAGAAACAAATGGTCAAACTAGACTGCTCCGCCTTGCAAACAGCCTGAGCACACCCCAGCTCCGCCGACTTCCGCCACACCACCTGAGTGTACACCCCACACCGGTGGTCCGCCGCGCAAGAGTTGTTCTCATAGGTATAAAACTTCTTCTCCTCCACCCAAGTCTCCACCGCCGCCCGCGGCGTCACGTTGAATCCGCCGGCCCACAGCTGGTTTCCGCCGTATTTGCTGTTACTCAAGTTTGCAAAGCTACAGTTGCTTTTGTCCCGTTGAAGCCTCGCCGTCAAGCTGGCGGATTTGGCCAGCTCGTCGCTCCACCGGAGTGGGCCCACCCCCACCGCCGTCCTCGCTTGGTTGTGCGCCTCCACGTACTCCTGCGAGGGGTTAGTTGACGGCGCCGCCGCAGGAGGGGAGGCGCGTGGTGATGTTAACGGCGGAGTGCGAGCTGCACATTGGCATAGTGTGAGCAGCAGCAGAGCAGTAAATGCAGACAAGATTTTTATCATCATTTTCTTCTCTCTCTCCAAACTCTGTTTTGAGTCTGCAATGAAGACAAACATTATATAGATGGGTTTGTAATTATCTTAATCACCTTAATTAGCATTACATGAAAATTAGAACACCAATTATGAAACAAAATTCTTGTACAAACAATGCAGGCTATGATTAGAAAGAGTTATGGAACGAATTAATTAAGTAGTAATTAGCCATATTTGTGTAATCATTAACCTACTAGACTACTTTTTTCGACTTAATTACAGTGTCACATTATTAATATGTTTGATTTATGAGTAACATTCTAAAAATTATTGATTTGTAGAACAGTTAAGAAGGTCAATTATTGGGCCACTAGTTATTCACACATTAATGCTTCTTGTCTTTTTTTCATATAAGCACATATCTAAATAATACTCCTCCGGTCCTCTGGTAGCAAGAGTCTAATTTTGATGTGTTAGACATCCACAGACATTATTATTACAACTAAGATATGACCCATCGTATCAATACAACTAGACATGCACAAAAAAACTGGAACCGGGGAACTGCCGGTTTTAATCGAAATCGGCAAAAAAAAACCGGAATCGGCTAAGGGAGGTTCGGTTCCGATTCCTCATATTTGGGGAAAAAACCGGCGGTTCCTGTTCCGAACCGGCGGTTCCGGTTCGAACCGCAGATTTTTCAAATTTTTTTATTTTTTACGCTTAAAATTCAATAAATAAATAAATAAATAAAACTGGAACCGGCGGTTCCGAACCGGAACCGAAACCGTCGGTTCCGGAACCGAAACCTTCGTACCCCGGTTCGGTTCCGGTTCCCCCTATCTTGGAACCGGAACCGCCGATTCGGAACCGGAACCGCCGGTTCCGAACCGGGGTGCATGTCTAAATACAACTATCCACTACATATTAAATAATATTTTAATTCACATGAAAAAACAAATATACACTTTTACAATTGACAATTATTCGGTTTCTCCATGTCATTTGGTACATCATCTTCTGTCAACACCGTTAGATGGACGATAAATAGGAGAGATAAATTATACCTTAAACCTTAAACCCTACGAGCAATGGTTGAATTTATTTCCTCTCTTACGCACGATGTACGAAAATGACACAAAAAATCTGTGTAAATTGACTGAAGGAATGTCATTGAAAATACAAATAACACTTTCACAATTGATGGAAAGAATGTCATATTTACACTAAAGTTCATCGATTTGTTAAGCATTACAATCCCCTTCAAATTAGAACTAGTACTAGTATAGAATTAATCCTTTTTATAGTTCATGGATTAACAGAGTTACTTGAATTAATCCTTAATTTTGAACTATTATACAATTTCTAAAATTCACCCATTATTTTGAAAATCACGATTATATTGAATTATTAAATTTTTATTTAAATATAATATAATAAAATAAAATAAAGCGGTGTGGGGTGGGGGCAGTGCACGTGAGTATGCTGACTTATGGTGAGGAAAGCAATGAACATTTCGGAATTTGACTTTTGACAGTTTGGCCCATGTGCTATGACCTATTAAGACTAATTTATTTATTTTATTCTAATTACCTAATAATACAAATATGACTACTTTTTTGTTCTTAAAACTAAGACAACATATTTGAATATGATATTTAAATTAACTCGACTTGATCTAGGATTTTATTACGTAGTAATCACTTTTAATTTAATTTTTTTTAGTAAAACGATACATTATATATCTTGAAATAGAAGAAGAATGTCACTACCAACAATCTACTTGTACCAAAAAAAACGAAGAAAATGAAATTTTGATTTTTCATTTGTTTCAAGTTTCAACCCTGATTTTTTCTATTGCACAATTAATTTTTTTCCCCCGACATGGCTCATTGTTTGTCCATGATATGAATTTGAAATGTGTGACATGTTTATTTGAAATGTGTGAATGGCTATTCTTAGTATTATAAGACAATTCGAGTTCCTTTAATTTTGTATATCAATTTTCTTATTTTTTAATTGTTTTGAAATAATATCTATATTTTTATTGTAACAATTATTTTTTACATTTTTTCAATAATCCACGATATGTTTTGTAAGATTGTTTTTTAGTTTTCTTATAATGTATGCATATATATATATATGTACTATATCACACAATAAAATTTAACTTAACAAAAATAAAAGACATGGATTTATAAAGTTTAATTAATTTTACAGCCGGCAAAATAAAACACACAATAATCAAGATAACTCTGAAGTGGGTCATTCTTATGAATTGAAGTCCAAACTACGGATGGGCTACGCCTTTAAATTTAATGGGCCCTCTGTGGTGGGCTTGGGTGTTAAATATTGCCCATTTTAATTAGTTCCGCTATACACATGTATTCCGTGCCAACTGCCAACATCAAAGACGTGGGGATGGTATAAATTTTCTTTTCCCAACGAAAATCAAAGGGGATTATTCATAAGCCCAATATATTGAAATTTGGCCGACCAAATGAATTTAGACCAAACGTTTATTATACATATAAGCCCATTGATTCAGTGAGCCCAAGGAGTATTGGGCCTGCAGAGAAATGAGCTATTGAATTCTTAAGCAGAAGGTTGGTGAAACTGAATACAGGATTCAAGAGTCAACAGGTGTAGGATGCACCCAGCTAGACATGTCACCTTATAATTATTTTAAGTTTGGTATAAACACCGTCTTACATGAGAATTTTTCATAAATTTATTATTATAACGTAATTAGAAAGTTAATTGAGTCATGATTAAATGAATAAAGACTCAAAATAAATAAATATATAAGTAAAAATAATAAATAAAAACTCAAAATAAATAAATAAAAATTATAAATCGATGCACATTAGCTCGTGGAATCCCCATAATTAAACCATGCATGTGGCTTGCTTAATTATTTGATTTTATGTGCACGTATAAATGTCGAGTTTCCACATTTAGATTATCGATTTTAATCTTTTCATAATTTGTAGATTATTTAAAAAAAAGAAAATTTAGATACTTCATTAAATAAATGAAAGGTCTTAATTATAGATCTAATCACATGAAACATCAAATAAATCTCGTGAATAGCACTAATCAATCAACTCAGCCACTATTTGATAATATACATACGAACTAACCTTAACACTCCTTTAAATTTCCTTTCGTTTGTTTTAGACTTAAATTCTTAATATAGAAAAACTCTGTCATAAAGATCATTTTACTGAATAAATTGTACACTCTCCCCAGTCCCGTAATTATATTACACTTTTAAATCTGTCGTTTTTTAAAATGAAAAAAAATACATCTCAATAATATTTACTTTTTACATACGTCTCAATAAATTTTACACACATTTTCTTTATTAAATTATCCGCATACTTTTCAACAACTTTAAACATCTATATACATTAAAAATAATCTTAATCCCTGAGATAAAAAATATCGTGCGTTAATTATAGGACGAAGAGAGTAAATAAAAAAACTCATATAGTGCTATATAAATACAAGGAGTAAAGAGAAGTTTAGTGTGGTAAAATAGAAGATAAGGACAGCAGCATTATGAGCCATGAGAAGGCAACAAAAGATAGATAGGTTAAATCATAGGATATTTGTGTTGAAATTAGTGTGTGTCTGAAAACAAAGAATGAGTGGCAAATAATCAAAGTGAAAGAGAGACAAGGTCTAGTTGGGTCAGTGGCCACTAAACTAAACACTGTTTTATTTACTTCTAAATACTTTAATATATAATGCCTGGTTTTTTGATTCACTACATCACATTCATGTTACCATCCACAGTATCTTCTTTTCTGATTTCAAATCTATTTCTCTATTTATTTGACTTATTTAAGTCAGAAAAATTATTTTATTTAATTCCTGCATTTGGGTCACACATCTCCTGCTTGTAATTATTAATATTAATTTAAATAAAATGACGAAAACACTTTCTTCCATTAATCACTCTCCACATCCACTTAATTAATAGTAAAATGTTTAACAGGGGCGGATCCAGAATAAAAAAATTGGGGTACAAAATATTTTTTATTTTACTTTATCTGATATAATCGTTCACGTTGTTGAAGAAAATTTATTTCTTTTACTGTTCTTATGGATTTTTTTAAGGTAATTTGATATTTATAAATAATAAATAAAATATAAGATATGTTATGTGCACTAAAAATAAATTATAATTTGAAGTTGAATCAGAAGAAAGAAATAAAAAAATATCATAAAATAAAACAATAATAATAATAATAAAACAAAACTAAAGAGCAGTAGTGAAAAAGCTCAAAATTACCTCAGACAAGCCCAATGGGCCTACGCCTAATAACATAGGAAAAAATAAAAATACCACAGCAAAATATTTTTTATTTTATTTTATCTGATGTAATCGTTCACGTTGTTGAAGAAAATTTATTTCTTTTACTGTTCTTATGGATTTTTTTAAGGTAATTTGATATTTATAAATAATAAATAAAATATAAGATATGTTATGTGCACTAAAAATAAATTATAATTTGAAGTTAAATCAGAAGAAAGAAATAAAAAAATATCATAAAATAAAACAATAATAATAATAATAATAATAATAATAAAGCAAAACTAAAGAGCAGTAGTGAAAAAGCTCAAAATTACCTCAGGCAAGCCCAATGGACCTACGCCTAATAACATAGGAAAAAATAAAAATACCACAGCAAAAGTTTAGAAATTGTCTGACTTGGGTTTCGAACATGTGATGAAGGCTACAAATCTCAACGGTTAACCACTAAACTATTACCAACCTTTAGCAATATTTCTTATATATATGTTAAACTATATTTTAATTTGAGGGTACAGCTGTACCCCATGTCCCTAGCTAGATCCGTCCCTAAAATGTTATGCATTAGTTATAGGGTCAGACTGTGTGATACATTTTACGCTTTCATAATTAATTATCACTTTCTTATTAAGGATTATACTTATTTTTTAAAAAAAAAAAACTATTATCACTTTTCATTTATATTATAAATTATTCATAAAATAATTTGTAAAAACCTTGATGGTATGAGTTAGTTTGATAGACAATGAATTAACACATTATAAAATTAATTTAAAACATATAAACGTGAATATATAAGTGTAGACGAATAATTAATAGAACACATATATATTCGTATAAATGTAAAAAATACATGATAAAATTCTAATAATTTTTTTAGCTTTAAAATGTATGGACACGTGTGCCCAAAGCACAAGAGACTAACTAATACTCTCTTTAGGGGGAAAAAATGTTAAATGAAGCGGTACTGTCTTACAAATTTACATAGAAAACTTTACTATTATTAATATACAACAAAAGTGCGACAATAAAAGATAAGAATATTATTCTTTCACTAGTATTTCATACATTTAATTGACCAATAAAACAAAGCTTTCTTTCTTTTCTTGTTTTGCAAATTAATATCCACTGCAGAAAGAGAAAGTGATGTAGATCGCCTATGGTACTACTTTCATGAAATCATTGCTAAAGATATATAAGCTAGCTTTAATTAAGCGACTATAAATTAATGAAGATATTGATTAAAGTAGTAATTAAAAAAGTAATCACTTTTAGACTTTAGGTCTTGCCTAAGTTAAAGTTAACACACCCATAACTATGCTACTAATTGCTACTACAGGTTTAAGCAAGTCGTTCACCATTTGATTGGATGTAGCTACTATTTTTTTTTTTAAAAAATACTCTCTCCATCCTAAGAATACATTCGCACTTTTCATCTTGCTCCGTCCCAAGAATACATTCACCAACTAAAAATAGAAACAATACACAATATCAATCACCTTACAATACTACAATATTACAAAAATGTCACATTCTTTTTACACACAATCTAGTCAAAGTTAACTATATCATACACTTTATTTTACTCAATTACCCAAAATACCCCTTCTCTTTCTTACATCACACCACAAAAAAATTACATTTCTTAAACTTCGTGCCAGAGAATATGCGAATGTATTGCTGGGACGGAGGGAGTAATATATTTATTGAATGGAGATTATTTCGATTGGACGAATCTTTTCTGTTCATCAAAAATTAAATAAATTAGTAATTAATGCAAATGGGATTTCCAGCTATCAATCTTGGTTCATTACCACCAATTCATGATAAATGAATTATTAATTAAGCCTCAAAAGTCAGATATGTGTGTTTGCATAGAACCATATATTTTTAACATAGAGTGACTTAGTTCAATCTTGATAGACATGTAATAGCAGTTCGTTTCTGTATATTCATTTATTTTTATGTACAAATTCAATTCACATTTCACACTATAGTTAATAAAATAAACATATTTATTAATAAATAATAAATGAAATAGTATTATTATGGACAGATATGACATTAATGCGCCATTAATTAATTTGGTAATACCAACTGATCAAATATCCAGCAAAAAAGCACCTCTAGCAATCCAATTTTGAACTTTGCTGTGATTTATCATTGTATCATTTGGTACACTTTTTTTAATAAAAATAATAACAATAATAATAAATAATTATTTCTCCATTCATTACCATGTATATTTATAAATATAGCTAGCTGGCACATGATACCTAATTAATTTGTAAATTATTCATAACTTATAGTATTAATAAAAAATAATAATATTTAAAAATAAATGATAATATTTTTAATAAAAATTATAATTAATTATTAAAACGATTATGACACATGTATGCCCATAAAAAAAGAGGTCACCAGAAACTACATTGATATATGTAGTAAAAAAATATAGATTCTTAAACCGATCGATTCTAATTTGAACAAAACGAATCATTTGTGCACATTATCCAAGTTGTAATTGATTTATCAATACAAACTAATAAAATGAGAATACAATTCATTAAGATAAGAGTTAGATCTTACTTATACAATTACTCATGACTTAAGTAATAATTTACTAACATCACAAAAGAGATTCCACAACTAAAACAACAAAACAATGTATGATATTTTTTTATTCAAAAGTTGATATTCTCTTCATCCTTCATGGGCCTTTTTTTTTTAATATATATTTGTTCCACCAAAATTAACACATGATAATATTACCTCAGAAGTTCGTTTTCTTAATTAAAAGAAAAGTATTAAGTTGTCCAAAATTAAGTAAATGGAATATTTTTTTTATACTATAAATAAAATCAATAAATTATTAATTGTAAGAGAATGCGAAGACTATAGAATAGAGTAGTAGTTGCCACGTGGCTCCAGCTGTAAAGCGTTATTTTCTTCCATTTTAGGGCTATTCTTTTGTTTACCACCCTCCAACCTCCTAGACTAGGCTGCCCTAAATTAATAAGTATACCCTTTAGGCTTTATGCATGCCACCCGACCTTATATCACACCACCAATTACTATTTCTTCTAGTAATAAAAAATAATTTATACTCATAATTATTTTTTTTGATTAAAAAAAAAAAGCTTAATGTGCATGAGCACTAGTTTAGGTGATATTGTGCTTATCGTTTTGATTCTCTTCCTCCCATCTCTAACCAAACAAATTATGAATCACTCCCGTCACTTTTCACCCTTCTTATCTTTCTCTTTTTCCCTATTTTTTCTTTAATATTTATGAATATATGCCTGCAATTATCCACTTCTTTTTTCTTTTGTTTCAATGAATATATTCTCCTATATAGAAAATATTAAGAGAATAGACAATTATAATTAAATTGTGTAGAGTATTATATTACCCTTGCATAGTCAACCATTCTTTTAGTAGAAAATTATTCTTAATATTCAGTGTGGGTATTTTGGGCAAAGGATGTAAAAATAGATGATTATCAAATGGAGATGGAAATTAATGAATATAAGCCAAAATACACATTTATTGATTTTGACTCTCACCAGATCAAAATTTAAACTCAAAATTTTTGCAACAAACTGCCGATTATTAAATCACCAACTTTTTTTTGGATCAGAGATTAATTTGCGTAATTATGGGAGCTCGTTATTTTGTGGAAGAAACAAAAAAATTACGACTCATTAAGATATTTACAAAATGATTCGAATTTCCTAAAACAATCCTACTCAGGTATCGCGCTCAACCTGGCGGCGATCTGCCCTCTTCGGGCGGCGCCGCCACTCCTCCTCCGTCCAGATCTAGCATCCCTAGCGCCGCCGCCTCTCGACGGCTTAACGCCAGTCTCACCGGGAAACACCAGGATATTCCTCCGACAACCGCATTTCTCACCACAATTGCCGCCCCCACTCTTAGTCAAGGCGGAGCTAGCTTTGACGGCCAATGCGGCCATCTCCTCCGCCTGAAGGCGGTGGCTGAGGCTGCTCAACGGCAGCGCGAAGTAAAGCTGTCCGGGCTGCAGCTCCTCGTCGTCGCTGACAGCAGATACGACGTCGTCGAAGTCCATTTCGTCGGAATTGCATATAAAACAGGCGGGATTCTTCTGCAAAACATAGGAAACTTTAACAGGGTAAGGGAATTCCTGTAATTTGCCGTCGTTTGATATTAATTTAGCCGTAGCTACGGTGGCAGAGTCGCAAGAACTGCATATCCCCATTTTTGAATTGCTGTTTGTTGGATGTGAGGAGGGATGGCGTTGGAGAGGGAATGCGTATATATATGTGCGTGTATCGTGTATGTATATATGGGTGGGGGGTGGTGTGGGGTGGGGAGGGGTGATATGGGGAATTGAACCAGGAGGACACGTCGGATAATGGAAATAAATAGTAGTAAAAAAAAAAGGCGTAAAATAAAATAAAATGTATTTAGATCAGTGGGTAGAGGGCAGGGGTGCCAGGCTGTAAACTTGTGGGAGACAGGTTGTAATATTGTTAAGGTGGGACATAACTCTTACCCGCGTTTCTTCTATGAAATTAGGGCGAAATCCATTGGGGGGACCAAACCTTTTTTTGTCCTTTTCTTTTCTATTTTTCACTCATCTTTGGTCAGTGTACCCATCATTAGTGCCCATCGACCTTGAACGTGCCTCAAGTAGCTTATAGAGATGACTTACTATTTAACTTATACTTACAAGGGGTCATCCTTTTTATTATACATGCTCTCTCCGTCCCTTTCAAAGAATGTATTTTTTCCATTTTGGTCGTCACACTCAAAAGTCATCTTTCATTTTTTACACATATGG
This sequence comes from Pogostemon cablin, assembly GCA_023678885.1. Lineage (NCBI taxonomy): Eukaryota > Viridiplantae > Streptophyta > Magnoliopsida > Lamiales > Lamiaceae > Pogostemon > Pogostemon cablin. The sequence continues at coordinate 3,306,472 of CM042993.1, read as the reverse complement.
AACTCACACACTCTCATTAATATAACTAAAATATGAGACTCACACCCCCACTAATACAACTACCCACTACACATTAAATAATAATACTTCTTAATTCGCGTGTCAAAAAGTAAAAAGATTCTTAGCAAGGGACGGAGGGAGTACACTTTTATAAGTTCTTAAGTGTACCCCCCTCCCCTTTCAAGGTCATTCTACAATCTTTACTTGAAAAACATTCAACCATTCTAAATCATTTTACAATTCATATAATGTGAATATATATGTTTATATTAATGGAGATTTATTAATTTAGTGTATTAAATTATCATGATATGAATTGATTATAGTTATAGTTTTAGATTGTGCGGTTGGTTATGGTTTTTTACAAATTTTGAGTCAATGTTGAAATTATGTTGACTTTACATAGAAGTAAAACTTGTAATAAAAAAAAAGTGCATAAACTCGAATTATATAAAACAGAATTGAATATCAAATTTGGCTATTAAGTAATTGAGGGACTAACATGGGATTCATACCTTGTCGATAAGAAATTTTAAAGTAGACTTATAACTAGCCATATATAATTTGCTTGAGTTTATAATATAATAAAATGGTCTCATACTTTTTTTATTTTATCTAGAAAAAGTTTTAAGTAGTTAAAATATTCATTTTGTCCATGAAGTATATCTTTCAATTTTACTTCGATTTCATCTAAAAATAATATGTTTCACCAATTTCGTCTCATAACTTTTGTAAAAACACCATTTCAATCCTATTGAATTAGAATGAAAAAAAATGGACATTTTTAGTAATATGGATCATTTTGGTGAGAATTCAAAAGTTATGAAATTATTTCGAAGAAATTAAGTTTTTTGAAATTATTTAGAATAAAGTAAATTTATACAATACATTGTTTTTTAAACTGTAAATCCTTTTGTGATAATTCTCCATGAATAGGTTATGAATAAATTTAGGAAACTACAATTACATATTTTGCTTAGATTATCGAGTATATATATATATATATATATATATATATATATATATATATATATATATATAATTCAAGTTGAATCTCTTCATTACAACATTTATAGACCTAGCTCCATGATCTCTAAATGATTTATGCTAATATAGTTAGTCTTGTGTAAGATATGTAGATTTAGATAGATTTTTTGAATAAATGTATTTATATCTAACTAATTAATTAATAGTTTTACTTGGGACATGCATGCTACCAGAAAGCATCTCCCCAACAAAAAAGATGAGAGAATATTAATTCAGGGGGTGAATATAGATTGAAAATGCATGCATGCGTGCCTTCTTAACTTCTGAAAAAAGAAAAAAATGAAGTGATACAGAAAAAGTGATTGCATTGCTAAGCTATGTATATATATTAGTTATAATATTAATGTTCCTTTTTTGTAGGCAGTGTACATTGCATCTCATTAATTATTTGAGAAGAAATGAATTAATCTCAATTTCTTGGAAGGCAGGAATTTGCTATAAAGACAAATTTATATGTGGTGGTCAATCTTGGATTATCCCAACTATATTATTTGAGTACATATATTTAGGTATATAATTTAAAATTTGAAGGTTGTTTTAATTCATATTTAGTCACTTTATGGATCCACACTAGGGTTTTTGGCTAGTATTTCGATTCTACATAGTAATCTCTGATCTCTATATTTGCGAATTTTACATATTAATTTGTGAAAAATTAATAATAAGAGAACGCTGGAAAATGTAATAACGTCTGCACATATATTCCAAGATAAAAAAAACCTAGACCACGACAATAAAATACTACTATTATTTCATACCCGACTGCACGATATACAGAGTTTACTACATAAATAGTCTCGTATCTTTTTACTTTATTAAAAAATGTTTCAAAATATATAGTTAGGACATTCGTTTTCGTCCCTAACATTTCAAAATTTCTTTGATTTCATCTCAAAACAATAATTTTTTTAGCAATTTCGTATCATATCTTTGTGAAAGTAACTATTCAGGCCCATCTCATGTAAAATTAGAAAAAATTGAATATTTTTAAGCAAAAAAAGCTATTAGGTGAGAATTCAAAAGCTATGAGATTAATTATTTCGAAGAAATTAAGTTTCTTAAAACTATTTTAAATAAAATAAATTTGTATAAGACGATTTTAATTTTAAACTCCGAGAATTTGCCCGAAATGGAATGGCAAATGGAAGAGGGTGGGGGAAGATGAAAGTTAGTTTGGGAAAGGAAGGTATAGTGGGATGGATTCACGTGATGTAATGGTGCATAATACTTAATGGTGGGACTGCACTACCTAACAACCACCGGTTTTCAACACCACTCTCTGCATGCTACTTGTTTTTCATCCCTATTGATAGCGATTCCCATTACCAATATGCATAACCTCATTGGTGCTTCATGGACAATTTACCTCATTTATTTTCATTTCGACATATAAAAATGGTGCACCCAAACATTGGTCCCTCATTATTTCTATATATGTTGAGGCAATAAATCGTGCGTTGCGTTTAAAGTGAGCGTCATCGAGAATTATATTTGATGGTGCTTTTTTCCTGTATTGTTGAATGGTGCTAGTGTGTAACCGAGTGTATGATCTATTCTTTTGAGAAGGGTTATTTTTTAATTTGGGTAAGGTTACTTTTTAATATATAGAGCTTTCTCTACTCAGAAGAGTTTATTTGCAATATTAGTATGTCTTTTTGACAAAAGAGTATCTTCTATATTATAGAGTAATCCTGATTTCACCGTAGAACCGATTTTAATCTCCTATATTGTAGAGTAACATTGTAACATTTCATTTTATTAAAGAGTAATCTTGACTTTACCATGAAACCGTTACAATATTAATTAGTTAAACCTATAGCAAGAGCTTAAAGCATAAAAGTTTTGTATCTTTTATTTTATTTAAAAAGGTCTCAAAATAGTTAGAAAATTCATTTTAGTCTCAAACCTTTCAACTTTGCTTCAATTTCAGTCCAATATATATATATATATATATATATATATATATATATATATATATTATCAATTTCATTCCATAACTTTGTAAAACCACCTGTTGAGTCTATTTTTATGGAATTAGAAAAATTGAACCTTTTTAAATAAAAAGACAATTTTGGAGAGAAATTAAAAACTATAAAACTATTTTGCAAAAATTAAGTTTCTTGAAACTATTTTTAGTAAATTTGTATAATTTTAATTTTATACTCCTACAAAACACGAGATATCAATTATTATGTGTATAATTTTATTGTTTCTTGCCCTCGGGAGACAAAACCAAAATTGGCATTTATGAAAAAAATTAAATAAAAGATTGTAATAGTAATTAAGAGTTTTTTTTTTAATTTTAGATCGTTTATATATTAAATTCATTTAAATTAGATATTCTACGCCATCAATTATAGTTAGTAATATTTGTTGAAACATATAATGACGAGGAGTGATATGAGTTTGGATGTGAATGTGTAACCCTAAAAATGATTAATTGGCTATTAGATTAATTGTGAGATAAGATAAGCTGGGGTTGGACCACTGTATGAATTGTGCACCCACATCCTACTAATTACATGCACCACTATTGCTCGTGTTTCATTGGTTAATTTATCACTGCCTACCCATTTGGAATTACTTTAAATTGAAACACTTTTTATTTATTTTAAAGTGTTGTAATAATAATTATCACGGGATAAGCGCAACACAAAGCACTTATAAAATTTGACTTCGGATAGATAAGATATTTAAGATAATTATCTTTAAGATATCTAGATTTGGAATATTCTATTCAAATATGAATCCTTCTTATGGAAAATTGAGAGTTAAATTTTTAATATAAAGATGGATTTGGGCGTAGGATTTTGGTGCATACATGACTTTGCCTAAAAAATAAAAATTATGAATATATAGAAATTCGAGATAATTTTTTTTAAAACTAAAAATTAAGTTTTTCCCAAATAAAATGTCCATCAATTAACTTAGGGCTAATTATAATGTGCACCTATATACAAATATAAACATAAACATATACAATTAAGAGCAAAAATGTATACAATTAAATTTTGTTAGGTTTTTTAATGAAAAATTGAGTGTAAAAAAATATACAATTATTAAAAAACATGTATACACTATTGAATAAAAAATTATACACATATGATTCTAGTTTTTTTAATGAAAACGTAATGTGAAAAAAGTATACAATTATTACGAAACACGTGTACAAAATAGAATAACATGTATACAAAATAGAATAAAAAGTTATACACATGTGGTGCACCCTTGCACTCGGGTGCACCCAATATACACTCTTAACTTATTATCCAAAGTAAGAGCAACCCTAAGAGCTTTTTTAAATTTTGGAGAGAATTTTCATAAAATAGAGAGGTTTGTTAATTTAAAGAAGGGTTAATTCCTAAAAAAATCACAACTTTATTGGGGATTTTCAAATCTATCACGACTTTTAATTTTTGTCAAATCAATACACGATCTATTTAATAGTTTCAATTCTATCACGACCTTTTATTTTTGTCAATTCAATACACAATCTATTTTATTTTTTTAATTTTATCACAACTTTTATTTTTGTAATTTAATACATCACTTATTTCATATTTTCAATTCAATTTTATTATTATTATTATTATTATTAAAAATTAAAATACAATATAGGTCGAACAAATAATTTTTATCCTTGTTATTGTTATAGTAAATTCATAGCTGTAATTAAGTCGTGAAAGACAATTATTTTAATAAATCCACCTTATGTAAAATTATGTTTTACTGTAATGAATAATTTTTTTAATTATTATGTTCGACTTTATTACTATTTTATAATAAATTTAAAATTGTAACAAAAATATTATATAAATAAAATTATTTATTGAAAATAAGGATTTTATTAAAAAAATAAAATTAATAATTAATTTGAGCTTTAAAAAATAGTTTATTAATCCCATTATTTAATAAATACAAGTTTTAATATAATAATAATAATAATGATGATGATGAATTGAATTGAAAATATGAAATAAGTAGTGTATCAAAGTGCAAACATAAAAGTTGTGATATAATTGAAAATATAAAATAGATCGTGTATTAAATTGACAAAAATAAAAGATCGTGATAGAATTGAAACTATTAAATAGTTCGTGTATTGAATTGACAAAAATAAAAAATCATGATAAATTTGAAAACTCAAAAAAGGTGGTGAATTATTTAGGAATTAACCCTTTAAAGAATGATATTTTTAAAAGTCTTCCAACACATTCTTTATATTTGAATTTTATTCTCTCTATTCCCAATGTTAATTAATTACACATATTTTCTATACACTTTCTTTATTTTTGTTTTTATTATTAATGCAATATAAAATTTACTTTAACTCTTCATTCCATATTATTTAATTAACAAAAGGTATTGAAAATAATGAATCATTAATGCGTTTAATTTTAAAGAACTTGATTTGGTTATTTAAATTTAAAGAATGAATCTTGTTATGTAAAATTAAAAGTTAAAATAGATAACTTGTTGGAGTGATATTTTAGTTGAATTTCTTTAAAATATACTACATAATTTTCTAGTTTAGAAAATCTGGAGATGCTCTAACATCTCATTCTTGTAAATTTTTTAATGGGATAAAGTGCAGAAATTAATTCATTTATTTATGGTATGGGGTAAGGGAGTGAGATCTAAAACGTGGCAAGAGGAGGAGGGGTTGAAGCTGAGGTGCAAGACATGCAGAAAGACACGTATAAAACGGGTGGGCTTTATTTCAGTAGGAGCCGACCCGTTTCGGACAACCAAGATGTGGGCCCCATGGACCACCAATCCTCAACAACCCGACAAACGATTACCCAATTATCTGTACTGTTCATATTCTCTTTTCATTTATTTTTATTATTATTATTTTATTTTATTTGACCAGTCACTCCCCAAATATACTTACGGTTACCTTTTTTTAGGTTTTATAACGTAAGCACTTAGCTGTGGGATTATATATATTCTCCTCTTTTTATTTATTTTATTAATTATTATTATTGTGATGATGATGTAATTAACCTAAATGAAGAAATTTGGAAATTAATTAAACCAAGTCGTAAGCTAGGATTGGGTTTTGTTTTCAACGACTTTGGACATCCTTAGCTGTGATGCTGCACTTTTGTCCAAAATTAATTAAGTTTAAAGATTCTACATTATTATAATTATTAATTAAATTTTCCTTTTAATTCAAACAAACTGATTGCTTTCAATGATCATCAACCGTGGGCCATTGCCTATAGCCTTTAGCCTATATATATGCTTGCATGGCCAATATCCTCGAACCTTCCATCACATGTATTTTGTTTAACCACGTTTTCAATACACAATCAAAATAATTACATCTAATAATTATGTAATTGTTAATCTTAATTCAACTTTTTTAATTACGTGATACCAAACTAAAAAAAAAATGTGTAGTTTTAAAGGAGATGGAGGGAGTGAATTTTATTCAATTTCCGTTTTTTTTAATTTTAATATTTGTATGAATTAAGTGTTTAAGCGGTGAAAATATTTCAAGAGCTGATCTCTAAACCATACTCTACGAATTAATTAATTAATGTTGAATGTTATAATTCTACAAACGTTTTATTTTAATATATTCATGAGTACAGAATCCTTTTGAAAAAAGTTGAATTTTGTTACAAAATCTAAGAAATTAGTGATCCGACGTCGTGTTGCCGGTTGGTGACCCAACTATAAAACCCATATTAGCAATGCAAATCCATTCAAGGAAGAACATATATGCTGGCTTTAGCTAGATTCTCCATTATATACAATAGAAAAAATAAAATGTAGAAATGAAAATTCGCCATAAAGAGTTATTAGAGTTTGTGTTTGAAAGACTACATCTGAAATGATCTCAATTCTCAACCACAATTATTTATTTATCATGATTTTTTTAATGCAAATACAATAAGAAAGAAATATTATTTATAATAACTAATAACCCCTAACAAGTTATGGAATAATTAGTGTCTGAATTTACTGTTCATCAAACTTCACACAAGCCCCTGCACAAATAACGAGCTCGCTTAAATAATTTTCAAGCAGAGTAAAAATGAACTTGACTGCATAATTAAATAATATTTATTTATATTAGTATTATTATTATTAATTAATACTCCCTCCGTTCTATAATTGTTATCGTAGTTATTGTATACACGGAGTTTAAGAAAAAATATTTTTTGACCAACTTTATTGACTTTTGAGTGGTATTATGGTATTTTTAAGTAATAAATAAATTATAAAGTATGTTATGTGTGTTAGGTGAGAATGCTATTTTTGAAATTAAGATAACTTTTGAGGTTGTTGGTTAATGTAAAATTTCTATTTTTGGGGTGTGATAGTAATTGTGGGACAGACGAAAACGAAAAGTAAGACAATTATTATAGCACGGAGGGAGTAGTAATTTGCACTTCTTGAGGTGCTCGAATGGGTGAAATAAATAAATAATGATAAATATAAATGCCTTCATTGAATAAATGTTGGGTGGTGTAAACTCAAAGTTGACAGCTCAACAGGGCACACGTGCACCATCCATAAATTTGACCCACACTGGATCCTCTCTTCTCCCCTCGATCGACCCATAATAACTATTTACAAATTATTATTCTTTTTTATTTATTTTTTAATTATATTAACCCATTAAGATCTAAAGTCTAATTAATAATTAGCATCCGTAATCTAATACACAAATTGCAGCTGTGCAAATTAATTATTGGATTACCTCAAGCAGTAAAGACAGCCAGCCAGTTCACATCCACACTCGATACATCATCTTATCAATTTTGCATCATTAATTAAATATATTGCAAAAATACTCTGTTACCACATGCATTCACTGCTAAAGTCCCATATACAATCATTAAATAATACTTTATGTAAAAACTACTAATAAAATAATATGAGGCAAAATTAGAATAATACCATTTATTTTTTTTAGAGTAATTAAACTGACAATTTTACTGGAATATAATAAGAATAGAACGAAAAGTGGGGAATATCTTTCTTTAGTACTAGCAGACCAGTATATAATTAGAATTCCTCCTTTTCAGTTTAGAGAGAAATTGCGTATTATAACCCTATAAAAGTCATACAGGAGGATAACGTCACCAAAAAAAGAAATTAAGGATAAAATAAATATTGTCATCATTTTTAATCTTTCTAAACAATTATAAAATGACAATTATTATACAGAAATGAAATCCCTTTAAAGTCACTCAAAATGAAACACAATTATAATGTGTAACAATTTCGTTTTGGGTTTGCATGCTTAACTACAACTCAGTGGACTGGGATGAGAGGCCCATTTTCCAATGAAATTTAGACTACAGTTACATAACAGCCCAGTAACTATTGGGCTGGCATAATAATAGCAGCATAACATGAAAACTCCATCAAGAAAATAAAATTTTGATAATGAACCAGATTTCACGAAAATATAAAACTCCCATATTGGTTTTATGTTTTTCATTTCTTTCCATCCCATAAATATTTCCAACTTAAAGCGAAACACAAAATAATTACATTTTATTTATAAAAAATAAAGAGTTGATATTAGTGCCCTAGGATGCAAAGGAGTATTACTACTATGAGTATTATTTAATTCAATTACTTCATTCTAGTAATAATCTGGAGTTGCAGTTAGAATCCATAAATTCAAATTGATCCATTATTCGACTATAAAATTTTTAAATAGAAAATTCAATGAATTTTAGGATACTTGTGGATGCACCTCAGGATTTTGATTAAATGTTAATATAATGAGTAGTTATTGAATTTATTTTTAATTATTTTATTTTATCCGATGATTAAATTAAATGTTAGTTTAGTGAGTAGTTATTGAATTTATTTTTAATTTTATTTTATCTAGTGTTGAGAATAAAATGAAATGCACTTTGACTCTAAATGGTAAAGACGAAATAGTAATTATACGACTCAGTTTAAATATTATTACATTAAATATTGATAAAGAGAAAATAATAGTCATAATGAAAGCATTGCCTAAATACAGTGGCTGCTAAATATTAGGTCTAAAATAAAGGTAGGCAAAATTGATTAAAAGATTTTTAAAAAAAATGCTAAATTTTATGGCAAAAGCTCATGTGCGCCCGGGGACATGGAAAAATGCTCCGTGTCCCCATGTGAACACAACCCTTCCCTCCAATCCTATTTAAACCTATGTATTGCTAGGGGGTTTAAATTGTAAAGGGGCTTGAAAATTGTAAAGGCGCACGGAATGTGTTCCGTGCGCCCGGGTGCACAAGAGCCTCACTCAAATTTTATTATCCCTACATTATTACAAGGGGCAACACCCATGTAACTGTACAGTTTGCAAGACTACAATGATCACTACAATAATAGAAGGTTTAACCAACAAAATCTAAAAGTGATTTTCCTCTAATTTTTACACATAGGTGAAATTGCAGGAACAGGATAGGAATGAACTACACAGAAGGAAGAACCCAAAGATTGATGAGGGAGGAAAGGAAGGACATAAACCATGAAAAGAAGGCCATGGTAGCCGATAGCTGGTATCTTATGCACAACTTTCCGCTGCAGAATCCGTCCGAAGAAAGCAGAAGACTAGCCACACTGGCAGTCGAACATGATGCAGCTAACGATAAAAACGACAGAACCTACGAAACAATGTCATGTATGAGTGTTGTCGTTCGCTATATATGAAGGTGATATGTGACATAATATGAAATAAGAGCATGAAAGGATAGAACGCCTACCCAATCTCCTATGATGACAACTGAAAGTATCCCGGGTTGACTAGCCGGGCGTTTGATGAAAACGGAGAACACATCCACCACTGCTAATGTCAAGCTCCATGGAATTACTAGTCCCATGATAGTGACTAGGAAGCTGAAAAGTTTAAGATAAATTATATAGCAGAAGATGGCCTTAAAAGTTTACTGAATCAATTCCTCTTCAATGTTAATACAACAGAAAGTTTATCTTGGATTTCCAAATATTTGATACAGATTAGCTTGAACTTAACAGGAATCAACACTATGAAATATGAATCCAACAAAATAAATTTTTACTACAAACTTGGCTAGTTAGGCAATTGGTAGGAACTATAAATTTCACCTGCCATACATCAAATTTTACCCACTGCAATTTCCACACAAAGAGTTGGTCTCGTATGCAAACGGTGCTTGAAAGAATAGTCACAAAAAGACAATAAAGTCCTAAGAGCAACGATGCTCGGATTTTTTCCTAAATAGCCCACGGTTACATAGAAAGAGCTCATCAATGAATCTTGGCAAAAGTTGCATTTGTTTATGAACGCAACTAGCATGTATCCCAAAATTTTAATTCAAGTTAAAGAACTATCAGATCTCAAGTTTTGCAATTGCACCATATACTTGATCATGATTAAATGGACTAAAAATAATGCAATATTTTTCTGTTCTTGAATTCCATGGATAAGAAGTACTATGGAATACTGATTCACAAACCATAATATAAAAATTCATCCTTCAATCTAATTCTTCGTTTTCAATTCCTGAAACACACTCTCTCTCCCTATCTACATTCGTTTTCCCACCTAATTCTGAATTCCTATAATACCCCTAAAAACATGTCAAAAAAAGCAATCAGCTAATTATTCTCTGCCAACATGACCAAAAACATACTTTTATAGTGAATTGGAATCACCAAACCTCTATAACACTTCATCTCAAAAAAAAAAAAAAAAAAAAAACAGTGATCATTCCTGTAATACAATAGAAGGAATCACACTCTTAAACAGGGAAAAAGGGCTGTTTGAATCATAAATCACTTTTAACCAGCACCAAATAACAAAATTAAAGCAAAAAAAGAATTGAAAAGAGGGAAAGAGTGAATCACCAGAAAGCAGTATAACTGTAGAATTGAACATCCAAACACATGAAGAGCAATGAAGCAACAGCCAAAACGGCTTGTCCCAATCTCAAAGCCAAGCTGGCACTCGTCCCCAAAGCCCCCGGCAACTCTTCCATATCACCCACACATACCACTCACTTTTCCCCCAAATCGATACACTTTTTATATGTATATCGCTCTGCTTCTTCATAGCCATTTGTCCATGCCACGTTTCTCATAAAACGATGGAAAACCGCACAAAATCGGGCAAAACACGATTCGATTTTGGAATAATTAAGGAAAACAGCGATCAACGGTTGATTTGTTGATTGAAATTGAATGAATGAATGAATGGAAAGTTAATTTGAAATAGAAAGACCGAGCGTCTATGCCTTTATGGAGAAAAGGAAATGAAGTGGACTTTTCTTTTCCTTTTTATTTATTACCAATTAATCTCTCTTTTTCTCATATCCTCTATTTAAATACACCTTTTCCTTTTCTTTTCTTTTCTATAAATAAATAAATAATGCATTTTGTAACAAAGATTTATTACAAAATCTTACCTTTTCCTTTTCTTTTCGATAAATAAATGCATTTTGTAACAAAGATTTATTACAAAATCTTATATTTAGACGGCAGATTTCGGTGCACTTTAACGTTTATTTGCTAAAATATAAAGTAGTAGGTAGTTTTTTTTTATTTTAATTATTTAATTTAATTAATAATACAGATTAAATTAAATTTTAATTTAATATTTAAAAACATGAAGATGATATTTGAACTCATACTAAAATAGATAAAGATTTGTTATATTAAATTCTACATCTAAAACAATCTTTAATATATAAGTATTTAGGCTCTAGAGAAAACAATATTTATAGAATTTATATCAGTTTTTTTTTAACTCTAATTATTTTGTTTTAGTTTTTATCTTATAACCTTTTTTTGTTTGATAAGCAAATTATCTAAGTCGTTTTGATGAAAAGTTACCGTAGAACTATCTTACTAAATGATAGAGATTATTCTTTATGTGATAAATAATTATTCTCTTGTATTAAGATTAATAATATAATTTTTTTTTGTCAGCGATATTATTACTCTTCTGTATCCTATTTGATTATTAAATTATGAATTTAATAGAGCTGTGAAGGATCATATTTTTTAAAAAATACTATAAAAATTAAAAATTAGTTAAAATTTTAATTTTTTTTAAATAATTGCTGACCACTAATTTGTAATTGCAAGGTGGGTTTATGCAAATTATTTGTATCCACTATTAAGTTCAATACAGACCAAGAGATGTTTAATTGTTTGTAGAATTAAGAATATAGTGACTTTCCACCTACAAAATATATAATAATTTATATATGATGCATTTGATGTGGACGTTTAATCCTATAATTTTTTTTAATATTTTATTAATCTCACCTATAATCATGATGGATTTTATTGGATGTTATTTTATAGGGAAAATAGATTTTTTTGTCCGTTAACTTTGCCCAATTTTGAATTTAATCCATAAGTTTTTCACTTTTTGAAAATCGTCCATTATATTTGCAGAATTTTGAAAATCATCCATTATATTTGAAAATTTTGAAAATTGTCCATCATATTTACCAAGTTCAACAAAATCGTCCGCTTCAACAGGTCATTAGCAGTTTATTCTAAAAAATAAAAAATAATATGTAATATATATATATATATATATATATATACTATTTTTAAAAAAATAGCCTCCACTAAGAATTTATATTATACTTTCTCCGTCCGCCCGAAAGAGAGCATTTTGCTTTTGTGCACGTTGATTAAGAAGTATTGTTATTTAATGTGTAGTGGGTAATTGTATTAGTGGGAGTGTGGATCTCATATTTTGTTTTTTTTTTTTTTTGATATCGAGGTTCCGGGCTTACACCCGACTAGTCCTCGAGGAAACAGTCCCGGCCCCTCAGAACTGCCTCCAGGTAAATCGCGGTAACCACACAATGGATCACAGGTTCCTAATATCTTTAACTACTGCGCACAAGGAGTTGATCCCCAAGTGATTGCTCCATGCTGGTGATTGCTCCATGCTGACCCTCCCCCTAGCTCAGCCGTAGGTTCCCACCGAGCCGCAGGTTCCCACCGAGTTTCAGCCTCCCACACTGCCGCTTGTAGCCCTCAATATTAATTGTTCCACCATTGCGCTCCGGGGGGCTTGAACCCTTGACCTTTTCAATCAGGGGCACCTCAATGTTGACCCCTCAACCACTGGGCCAACACATCATTGGTCATATTTTAATTGTATTAGTGGGTGTGTGTGGATCTCATGTGTGTAAAAAAGAAAGTGATCCTCTTTGGAACGGACGACCAAAATAGAAAAAAGATCCTCTTTCGAGCGGACGGAGGAAGTATCAATATTTAGTCAAATTTGCTCCACTTTAGTAATGAGATTAATATTGTTTGTTTGGTATACGGAAGTGAAAAATGAGATAAAATTGGTTAAATAAAAATATGATATAAATTAATTGGGGTGAAAATATTCAAATGACCTGCCATAGCAAGTAAAAGGACCAAAATGTTGAATTTTATGAAGTTAATGGGCTAATTTCAAAAAAATTATAAAATTAACTGACTAATTTCAAAATTAAAAAAGTTAATGGACTAATTTCAAAATGAATTAAAGTTAACGGATGAAAAAATCTATTTCCCCTATTTTATACAAATGAATACGAATACTGTCTATATATATGTGTGAGAGATTTTATTTGTAAATCATGATGAATAAAACCCATTTATATATTTTGTTTTTAATGTAATTAACTTATAAAAACATAATTAAGTATGAATTTGGGTATAAAGTTTAGGTAAGTGTAACACAACAAACTAACAATAATTTTGAATAATTGAAGAAGATTGAGGAAATCAATCAATATTTTGTGGAGTGTATATTAGGTGCACCCGGGTGCACCCTTACACCTATATTTGTATAATTTTTTATTCTATTTTGTATACATGCTATTCTCTTTTGTATACGTGTTTTTGTAATAATTGTATACTTTTTTCACACTAAGTTTTTCATTACAAAAACAAGCATTCATATGTATATAACTTTTTATTCAATAGTGTATACATGTATTTTAATAATTGTACATTTTTTTACACTCAATTTTTTATTAAAAAATTAACAATTAAATTGTATACATTTTTACTCATAATTGTATATGTTTTTGCTTATATTTGTACGTGGGTGCACACGAAGCTTCGTATGCACCCGGGTGCACACTATATTTAGCTTATTTTGTGAGGAGACAAGAATATCATAAACAAGCAATTTGTTTTAAAATATCTCATAAAAAAAATTAATTATAATTCGGAGCTTGAAATTATATTGTCTATAATTACAAAATTGGTTTAAATAATTTCATTCTAAAGCATAGTTAAATTCAATTTTAATTATAACCTAGGCCTTAAATATAATTAATAATTTATACACATTCCATTACAATACACCCCTCATCTTTCATATAAAAAAATAAAAAGAGTGTATTGAGAGAAAATAATACTCATCTTTTTAGCTTGTAATTATTAGAAAGATATATTTTATATTTTTTTAGCTTGTAATTATATAATAGAAGGATATATTTTAAATTCCGAATGATGGTTAATATATTTTTTACTCTGAATTTTGAAATAATAAACAAAATGAATTAAGTTCTTAAACATTCATTAAAAATCTAACAACGTAAACAAATTTATTTAATTTTATAATTTTTTCTTTTCAAAAGTTTAGATTAATATCTAAAAATGTAGCAAATCAAACGAGTTAAGCATATACTATATAATTATTGAGGCAATATTTGTATAAAACCATCTCATATTTATCTCAAACAAATCATTCTTTAAAACGGGTAAAATGTGACAATATTTATAATAAAAAGTAATATTCAATGAATGAAAAGTGATAATTTAGGTGCAATGAATTACTTCATAAATAATTTATAGTATAATATGATTGAAAAGTGATATTATTTAAAAAAATATTATAATATTATAAATGCATGAAATATAATATTATTAGAAATGCTTCGATACAATCAACTATATTAGTCTCATTCTGAAAATAACTACTCTTATAAATTGTCATGTAAAAAAAATAATACTCCTAGTCTGTTTTGAACATAATTACTCTTACAATATGGAATATTAATCTTTGTTCTCTAAAGTAAGGCTAAATATAGTGTGCACCCGGGTGCACACGAAGCTTCGTGTGCACCCACATACAAATATACACAAAAACATATACAATTAAGAGCAAAAATGTATACAATTTAATTGATAGTTTTTTTAATGAAAAATTGAGTGTAAAAAATATACAATTATTAAAAAACATGTATACACTATTGAATAAAAAGTTATACACATATACATGTTAGTTTTTTAATGAAAAATTTAATGTGAAAAAAATATACAATTATTACAAAATACGTATACAAAATAGAACTAAATATATACAAAATAGAATAACATATGGATGCACTCTTGCACCCGGATGCACCCAATATACACTCCTAAAGTAAATACTTCATTATACAGAATATAAACTGAATCATACATTTTTTTTGTAATAATAATAATAATAATAATATAATGATGGGGAATGTTATGGGTGGTTGGAATTACATGGGAGCACATATTTCATATCCACCGCAGCTTTGCATTTCACAGGGTGTAATAAAACATTTAAAATTATTTGTAATTTATATTCTACAATATTTTGTGGCACGTTGAAAACTAGTTTTCACCATTGCTAGATTCCGTTATTACAAGTTTAAAATAATGGTGTCCCACTTTACAAGTTAATGCAAATTTATTTATTAAGCACACTTTTCTTACAAAGCTTAAACCATAATAGTAAAATAATTATAATATACTCCCTCCGTCCCGCAGAAAGGTACGCGAGAGCTACCTGACATGTTCTAAGCGCAAGGAAGTCCTACTCTACTATTACTGTCTATGCGGAGGGTGATAAAGACTCATTTTCTTCTTTCCGTTTGGTTAGGGGTCAGTAGTAACTAGAGCCCATAGCAGGTGACGCAGATCGTAGAGAGAGTTTTAGTTCAGTTCGCACCGTCAAGCGCTAGTGAAAGTCAGTTTCGATTAGCAGACAGCTGGAAGTCAAGGGTTACTTTCAAGCAATAAATAGGCACAGTTAGAAAGTGATGCGTTGTAATTTATAAAGAGAGTTCGTATGTTTATGTGGGACGGAGGTAGTAATTAGCTACAGTCATAATTTAATTATTATTAAGCATATTTTACTTATTCACTTCGAGCACTTACAAGATACACATTTGCTTTTTGTAAGTATCGCCAATTATTAAAAGGTAAAATGAATACATTTGAAGTAAACACCTTACTAGCTTGCAAGTGTCGGGAGAAAATATACTATAGTATTAAATACTCCCTCTATCTCACCTAAATGGTGGTGTTTGTTTTTTGTACGTGAATTAAAAATGAACCTTTAAATAGGACAAAGAGAGTATATTTTAGCAATGAATTGAATTACTATCTTCCAAGAGATCTTACAATCACCCATCATGAGATGGAGTAGTTATATTTGAAATGCTCTAATCTATTCTTTAAAAATAATTATTTACTCCCTACTGGCTAGTGGCTACAGAAGCCGAACCAGTAACCACCCCTATTCC
Source organism: Pogostemon cablin (assembly GCA_023678885.1). NCBI lineage: Eukaryota > Viridiplantae > Streptophyta > Magnoliopsida > Lamiales > Lamiaceae > Pogostemon > Pogostemon cablin. Next base: position 3,289,898 of record CM042993.1, on the reverse strand, counting down.
CTCCAAAAACTGTTTTATTCAACCCTAAATTGTTCATAGATGTCTAAAATTATTACAAAATTTGTCTAGTGGGCCATCAATTATTATTCTTTATGACGTCGGGGGAGTTAAACTGTCAATCCTTCATCATGGTTCAACTCTTATTGATTGGCTGATAATTGATTAAAGTTTGGACCTTTCAAATTCAATTCTTGTCATTTGTCAAATCCATGAAGGGTTGCTAATCGCTCTTGCATTTTGCGGGTTTACCGTCGAATGCGGGTAATCAGATGCTCTCAAAGGTGCCTTCTTGTCTCCCACCACATTTGAATATCAAATTCATCAAAAAGTATTTGTATTTGGGAGATTTAGCACGCGCCCGCCAACTGTTCGATGAAATAACTCACCCAGATGTACAGTCATGGACACTTTTGATTTCAGCTTACACCAAGAATGGTCTATGCAGAGACGCGATCAAGATTTACACTGAAGTGAAAAACAGTGGAAAGATAAATCCAGATAAATTGGCTATTTTAGCAGCTTCCAAGGCATGTGCAGCTTTAGGTGATTTAGCAAATGCAAAAGAAATCCATTTTGATGCTATAAAGAACAAGTTCAGCTCAGATTTGTTTATAGGAAACGCCTTGATTGACTTGTATGGGAAATGCAAGCACTTTGAGGGTGCAAAAAGTGTATTTGATGATTTAAGGATCAAGGATGTAATTACTTGGACATCATTTTGTTCATGTTGTGTTAACTGTGGACTTCCAAGAGTGGCACTTCAAGCATTTCGGGAGATGGTGTTGGGTGGTATTAGTCCCAATGCAATGACATTATCCTCTGTGCTTCCTGCTTGCTCGGATTTGAAGTGTTTAAATTTGGGTAGAGAGATTCATGGTTTCTGTATTAAGAATGGGATAAAGGAAAATCTGTTTGTTAGTAGTGCTCTTGTGGATATGTATTCTAGTTGCTCGAGCATTAAACGCGCAGAGTTAGTGTTTCAAAATATGAAACAGCCTGATGTGGTGTCATGGAATGTGATAATATCAGCTTATTTTTCAAACTGTGAAAGTGGGAAAGCACTGGAAACATTTCGATGCATGAGAAATCGAGGAGTCAAGTTAGATATTGTTTCCTGGAATTCTGTCATTTCTGGTTGTGCTGATAATGGTAAAGCACATGAAGCTCTGGATTTACTTAGAGATATGCAGAAGTCAGGATGCAAACCGAATCAAATCACTATTACAAGTGCCTTAACTGCTTGCACTTTTTTGGAAGCTTGGAGGGGAGGGAAGGAGATTAATGCATACATGGTGAGACATTGTTTTATGAAGGATCTCGTTGCTTCAACTTCTCTAGTGTTGATATATGCCAAGAGTGGCAACTTAGAGATCTCAAACCGAATTTTTCGTGAGATGTCATCGAGAGATACTGCTGCTTGGAACACAATTATTATTGCAAACTCAATGCATGGAAGAGGAGAGGAAGCTCTACTGCTCTTCAATGAAATGTTGAGTTCAGGGGTGAAACCAAACTCTGTTACTTTTACAGGTGTTCTATCTGGTTGTAGCCACTCACAGATGGTAGATGAGGGACTCTCGATTTTTCATTCCATGACCAGGGATCATGATGTTGAACCTGATGCGGAGCATTACTCCTGCGTGGTTGATATTCTTAGTCGTGGCGGTCGCTTAACAGAGGCCTATGACTTCATCCAAAACATGCCAATAGAACCAAGTGTAACTGCATGGGGAGCTTTGCTTGGAGGATGCCGGATCTATAAGAATACAGATCTTGGGCGAAATGCTGCACACCAGTTGTTTGAGATTGAACCACATAACCCAGGAAATTATGTGTTGCTCTATAACATCCTCGTTACAGCAAAACAGTGGAGGGAGGCCTCTGAAACAAGGAAACTGATGAGAGAGAAAGGAATTAAGAAAGCCCCTGGTTGCAGTTGGGTTCGAGTAAACAACACGGTGCATACATTTGTTGTTGGTGATAAAAATCATGATAAGAGCAAAGAAATATATCAGTTCTTGGATGAGATACGCATGAAGATGAAATTAGCTGGATTCTACCCTAAGACAGAATTCGTTCTACAAGATTTGGATGGAGAGGAGCAGGAGCATAGTTTATGCAATCATTGTGAGAAGCTTGCTGTTGCATTTGGGATACTGAATTTGAAACACGAATCATCCATTACAGTCTTTAAGAACTTGCGAATATGTGGCGATTGTCATAACACCATCAAGTTCATAGCGAAAGTGGTAGGGGTGCAGATCATTGTAAGAGATGCTCTGAGGTTTCACCATTTTAAAGATGGCTCGTGTTCGTGCAGAGATTTTTGGTAACATCAAGTTAAGTTAGAAAGCGAACAATTCACAGTTGAATAGAACATAGGGTTTTCATGTGGATTGAATTCTTCGAGCGATGAACCAAATGTTAATACTACACTTTCTTGGAGAAAATAATGGTTCAGTTTACTTGGTTGCAGGAAGTTAAAAATTGTGGACGAGAAAAATTGAATCCATCTATTCAAATTTTAAAAACAATTTAGTACCCTGCTGACATCTAATTTGGCAAGTATGCTTCTTTGGTTCAAATAATAGCAGCATTTCAAGAATTCTTAAAACATTTTTATCAGCATACCTTTCATATGATACATATTTTCAGTTGAACATGCCATGTAACAGTTGATTTCACCACAATATATATTAAACAAGAAAGGAATTTACAAGCATTACAGGAATGCTTCTCCAACATGGGAATTGGGAGTTCCATGATCCTTCTCAATTACAGCAAAACTCAAACCAAGGATAAACTAGAATGGTGTTAAAGACAGACACTCTATGAGTCAAGTTGGGCATACCAGATGCCTTGGATTTTGACATCCTTGGGAGCTTTCGATCCCAAATCAGTATCAGATGGCTGAAGGCTTTCGAATACTCCAATCACCTCTCCGGTCTCAGGCTTGCTCTGGGTGACACTCAATGTGATGGTCCCTGTCGAAGATGCAACATTCTTGATGTTCTCCTTCTCAAGCTCCTCCTCGTCTCCCCTTCCTCCAGCAGGCAATGCAACTGCATTGTCATAACCAGTAGATCCACCCCTGCCCTTAGGGTCAAGGAAGGATGAACCTCTGTATGATGGCACAAGGAATTGGCCAGTGAAGCCATCTGGTTTTCCAGTGGCGACAAGGTTCTTGATGGTGAAGAGGAAAGGCACACGCTCGCCTCCGGGGAGCTGTACAGTGACGGCAGCATAGTCAATCCCGTCCTTCTCCTCAAACTTGATAGTGCCATCCTGAGACACCTCGAAAGGTCCCTCTATCTCATCAAGGGTGTAGGTCAAGCGAGTCATGAGCTTGGTCTTTTGGAACTCGGGTGGTGCATTCTTGCTCACGCCCTCTGCTTTGACAGTGAACGATGTTGGCTCGAGGCAGAATTTCTTGGCGTTGTATTTGCCTGGCTTGAATGCAAATTTGTCGACACCTCCTTCAATGGTGGGGCACTGGTTAGCTGTTCCAGTTCCTTTCACTTCTGTGTAGGTCTTGCTCTGAATTTCATCGAAGGTCAGCCTTTTCGGAACCCCTTCAGCATTTGCTCCCTGCAAAATAGGTTAATGTGATTAATTAGCTCTACCCTAACCTATCCATATGCATACTTCCCCTCTTGATAGCAATATCAAGTTTTAAGTTCACATAATGGAATTCTTGATCAGAGTTTCAACATAACTTTATCATAAACAAAAAGATGATAGGAAAACGGACACTGCTTATGATCATAGATACAATTCTGCATGATTATATAGATAAAGACAGATACAAACTTAACCTATTATACTACATAGCTGCCTACCAAGTATGCCTTCATGTTAAGCTAGGAGTAGACTAGTAGTACAAAATCTCACTAACTGGGATCACATCATCATATAACTAAAATTTAACCTTCTCCATTAATAATCCCAATCCTTGTAGCTTGTGAATTGGAATTGTTTTAAGTAGTTAAAAGCAACAATATATGTGAGATGAAAAGTAGTGGGCATATATGAAAGAGAAATACCGAGACAACAAGAGCAGAAGTGGCAAGAGCAAATCCAGCAATCTTGGCAGCATCAGTGCATTTCTGGGCCAAGTCCTTGAGATCAGCTTGCAGAGAGCAGTTGACGGCGAAGGGCTTGCCGACGCTTTGAACTGACCGGAGCTGGTGGCTGCTTCTGCCTAACTTGGATGGCTGCATCAGGGTGGCGGCTGCCTGAATTGAGCTGGTCGCCATGTTTCTGATTCTTGATTTACCAAGTGTAGCGTCACAGAAGAAGAAGTGATTTGTGTGGGAGTTAGTAAGATATCAGAAATTATGTTGGTGGCTTTGGTATGAGCTAGATAAGGGATAGGATAAGGTCTTGTTTTCCATTGGTTGGAAAGTTTTTGTAACTGCTGCTTCTTGGCCTTACACCTGGCAATCCTTAGATATTATTGTGAGGAATAACATCACTTAACTTATCTATGCTGTTACTACCCTCCTTTATTTTGTTTATTACTCCCTTCGTATGCCTTATCTATGCTGTTACTACCCTCCTTTATTTTGTTTATTACTCCCTTCGTATCCCTCAAATGTGGACATTTGTCTTCTGCACGTGGATTAAGAAGTATTATTATTTAATGTGTAGTTGGTAGTTGTATTAATGGGTGCATGGGTCCCATAAATTTATTGTATTAGTGATGTGTGTGAGTCCAATGTGTTTAAAAAGAAAAATATGGACCTTTGGTGCGAACACACAAAATGGCAAAATGTTCGGGCGGACGGAGGGAGTATAATATAGTTCTTATTTTATTTTCAATTTATTAAAAATTAATCATTTTAAATTATTACATTTTTAATAATTAAATTAAAAATGATCTAATTAATTAAGTAGATCGTTTGTTATTTTTATTTTATTTTGTTTTATTACATTACTTCCTTAATTAGCATTGTTAAGAACAAATTCATTTTAGTAAAATTTGTTAACCCAGGTCTCAATGGCCGAGATACTCAATAATTAACTACATTTGAACTCCATTTTGTTTGTATAATTATACATATACATATTTTTTTTAAAAAAATTGCTTATATTTATCTTGAAGAAAGATCTCTCTGGTACTTGATTATTTTTATTTGTGAATTACTATCCTAATGTACATTATATTAGTTCAACTTCATTTTACCACATTATTATACATTATATACATTTCTCATAATCTACCCAGACTAAAATATAAATGGAGAAAAAAAAACTATTCCTTGCACATATAATTACTGTACAAGACAATGCACAACTTTGGGCCCAGAAGTTATGGACTTGAAGAATTGGGCCCATCCATTTTGCATTGAGCCATGGTTATGGAGTTTCATCAATCAGCTGACTCCTTAAGCTAAGGAAGATTTCCTTAATCAGAGAATGAAAGGAAAACAAATTAGTGGACCCAAAAAGATAATGATATATATTAAGGGCGGTTAAGTATTAAGATCAGAAAACTGAAAAAGAAAATGGAAGTGGCTCAAAAGTGCTTGAAAAACAAATCATAGTAACCTCTCAAATAAATGATTTGATATTTGAGAGGGCACCTCAATCATAAAGGAGAGAGTTTTGAGTTTCTCATCATTGCCACTATTTCAACATATTTAAAACCATGGCTTTTCCTTATAATTAGGACCTGATTAAAAAGTAATCAAAATTATAATTAAACAACTGTTTCAAACATTAAGAAATTAAATACTGTATTAGAGACATCATCATCACTATGCTTGGGTAGCACACAAGCTACATCCATGGGACATGCATATCATACATACTTGAGTATATCAGCAAAAGAGTTTCGTAAAGCAGTTGACTTCTTTCGGTAATCTTCATCATCACATGACGAGATTTCACATTAAGGAAGAACAAACAATCACATTGATTATTGATTCTGATTAAGATTAATCAACACTTCGAATTGAAAACATTGAAAACTTCAGAATGTTAGCAATAATCAACAAAATTTCAGATCAAATTGATAATAACTTAATCCTTCCGAGAAAGTTTTGAAATCAATTGGAAAAAAATCAAAATGAAAAAAATTGATCGAACGGAGGGTGAAATGGAGTTCCTCTCAGACAAATGCCTCGATTGTCGTCACGATTTTAAGTCGAATGGATTTCGATCGGACTCGTCATCGTAATTTGTTCATCATCAAGAACAACAAATCATTCCGCGATCTCTTGATTAGATAATGGGGAAAAACAATTGGATCTCTTGATTAGATAATGGGGAAAAACAATTGGAAAAACATTTTTGAGATATGATTGGGTAGCATAAGAGAGAGAAAGTAGAGAGGGAGAAGTACCTGAAACTCGATTAGGGCATGATTAGCAGCAGAAGCTAAAGGCAATCGAGAGTAGTGGCAGCGGCAAATGAATTTGTGTACCGTACTTATAATAGCTCCATGTATACTGTTATGAGTATTTCAGTTTCTAGGGTTTTGTATTCTCGAACCGTTTAACTTGGGCCGGCCCAATTCTACCAAGCTAGGCCCATACCGCTTATTAACTCTTATACAATGTTTACTTTTTTAACCTACCAAAATTTGTTTAACATCGATTCAGAATCTCCAATAAAAAAATTGATAATTGATTTTTTGGTCTTTGAATAAACCAAACAAATACTAATATCTTAAAAGTATAAATTAATTAATAATAATTTATGTGCAAACTTGATTATGTTGAAAAAGACTTGCAAGAGATCGTCTTACATATTCAATTTCATGAGACGGATCCTCAAATGATCCGTTGGAGCGCGCGTTCAAATCCCATTCAATGGCTTAGTAGGTGGCCGGTGAGCCTGTCTTGACACAATGCGTGTTCAAATCCCTACAACCTCTATCAATTTCCTTTTTCTTTTTTTTTTTTATTATTAATAATTTTCCATTCTTCTATTAATTTTCTTTTATAAAGGTCCTAACATTATAAGAAAGTAATAACATTTTAAATAAAAAGTAACATTTGATTTTAAAAAAGTGATAAATGCCTAATTAAATTATTCCATTTCATTAATAATTAATGCCACAACAAAAAGTGATAATATTTTCAATAAAAAAATGATATTTGATCAAAGAAAAGTGATACTTATCCAATAATAATTAATATGATGAATAAAAAGTGATAACATTTTTAATAAAATGTAATGCATAATCAATAGACGACCAATTAAACTATTTTATGAATAATTAATAGATCTCATAAAAAGTGATAATATTTTACATAAAAAGTAATATGTTATAAACAAAAAGTGATAATGTAAAATCAAACTATTTCATAAAGAATTCATGTGACTAATAAAAAAAAATTATATTTTTAGTAAGAAGTTACATATAATCAAGAAAACAGGATAACATTCATTGAACTATTTCGTAAATAAATAATTTATAAGAAAGATAAAAGATGATAACGTTTTAAAAAAATTTATACATGTTCATAGAAAATTGATATCTTTCTAAGTGAACAATCATGAAAATTTTGAAGGACCTAAAAAAAAGTAATAACTTCTTTTAAAAAAAGTAATATATTTTATGAAGGATTTGTACAATAAGAAAAAAACAATGATTACATTTTTAGTAAAAGGTGATATATAATCAAGGAGAAGCTATAACATTCATTGAACTATTTTGTGCATAAAAGAATTTAATTATAAGAATGATAAAAAATGATAATATTTTAAATAAAAAATAAAATATTATCATAGAAAAGTGATAATTAAAGTTAAACTATATTTAATAACAATTCATAGTATAGAGAAAAGTAAGGGTTTCTAATAAAAAGTAACAGTTAATGAATAAAAATTGACAATTATAAATGAACTATTTTATATATGAATAATTTATAAAATAATTAATAAGTGATAATATATTTTATAAAATATGATACCTTATTAAAAAAAAATGATGTGTTCAATTAAACTATTTCAATAGAAAATTATATTTAATTTATTTTATATGTTATAGAATATTTATCGTATGTTTTAATTTAAAATTTTCGAAATAAAATAACTAAAATTAACGCAAATAATTTTTTTTTCAGTAACGAAAAAAAAATTATAAAAAAGAAAGAAGTAGTTAGTATTTTGTAGATACAATTAACAGGAGCCAAACTATCTCATTTGATAAAGCCAAACTATCTCATTTGATAAGTTACCGGTTTTTTCTTTTTCTTAAATTAACAGACCGCAAATTTTTTAATGTAAATGGCTAGGTTAAGATCCGTCTCATATAATAGGATCCGTGAGACGGTCTCACATAAGACCTACCCGATTATATTGAGTGGCTCTATTATGTGATCTTTTAAACATAATTTAACAAATTAGTAGCTGTTATTATACAAGTAATCTATATTTTCTTCAAATTTACGATCCAGTGTAATTAATCAAGCTCAACCCATTAATGACTATCTAAATTTAATAATTACTACCAATTCTGCGTGCAAACAAGCAGATAGCAAAGTTTTGGAAAGATCTGAACTGAAGGAGAAGCAGACAGAAATCAAAGTACTTCATAAACAGATCAAGTATTACTGGATGAATTATTGAGGAGCAACAAGAAGAGAATGTACATGTGGGAAGCATGACCAAGCAGTTCTCATGAAATGATTATTTGATTTGGTGACAAGAAAACAACATTAAATACTGCTACAACACAGTATCAGATGACATGGGTTAACAAAGCCCAGATAGGGAACACCAACAACATGATGATCCCTAGAGTGTTGGAGATGCCATGGCTTTGTGTAAATGAGTTTCGGAATCCACCGGTTGCCCGGATGTGCTCTTGCAGTAGATAACAACCAATGGCAAGACATATTGCTACTCCAGCCCAGTGGTCTCGTAGAGTATGAGCGAAGAAATGAGGGGAAACCACCAGCAAAAGGATCAATGATCCAGGCATCTCCAGCCATCCTATAACAAAATCAAACAAACAGCATTGAACTTCCACAACACTTGGTCTTACATGCAGTGAGTGAATGCATATAATGGGTCGATTCGAAAAGAATGAACACGAAAAGACAATAAAGTCATAAGAGCAAAATGTTAAACCATATGTAAATCTTAACAGAAGGGCAAGAGATTAAAAATAGGGTTGTAAAATCTGAGTGTACATCAAAAGTTTGCCCTTCTAAAACGCCTATAGTCACTTGATCCCATGGCCTTTCTTCTAGAAAGCAACAGAGTTAATTTCTAGAAAGATCCACTGTAATGAACTCTTGCAAATTAGTACTACGACAAACCACACTCTCTGAGGATTGTGTTCTAGAATAAAACCCATACAAGATGCAAATGAAACACTTTACTAACCCTTTTGTAAGAAATTCACAACAAGATAAGTAATCATCATTTGCCAAGTGTAATTACAGGGAAAAATGCCAAATGAATGAACACAGATTGCAAATGTAACATAAACAAGAGAGTAACCTCGAGATTACCTGGGAAATGTCGAGGGAAGAAAAGCCTTAGGATAACTGCAATGAATGAAATCCATTTACCAACATCTCCCCTGCACCATGATATTAGGTGCTCAATAAAGTGCTGCTAATTCATTAAAGAAACCAACTGTGGAAGAGCATCCATATAAAGAGTTATCACCTAAAAAAGTGGAACAGAGCTGAGGGCAAACTGAGGAAAATGTATGGAACCAGAAGTGAAGTAAGCATGTTCGTTCTCCAGTTAGTCCGATCCAAGATCAACAAATAACTGCAGTTGGAGGAGAATCAAAGTAATATGAAGTATTTTTGAGTTCACAGATGATGATCAATTCAACTTTTCAATTGATATTAAAGCACTAAAACTAACAATATTTCTATAAAACACTGAAATCTATGACTATTTTCTCCTAAACTGAGCTATAAGCAGTTTTCGATACCTCTCTAACGCTTCCTAATTTTACAAATTTCGGTCAAATATCGTAATGCTGTCAGCACCAGAAAATTATAGAAATGAGAGAACAGATATTTAAGCATTCATACCAAAACCCTAGCAAATTAATCAATTTTACGAAGAAAAGGGGCAGAGAGAAAACTGACATGGCAGATAAGGAGGCAACCCATTTGAAGAAAGAAGCGCCGAAGGCAACGCCATCCAATTTGGAGGCGTGGTTGATGAGTTTCCCGGCGGCAATTTTCAACTCATTGAAGTCGGAATCGAGCAATGCCGCCAATTCTTCATCAGTTTTCATGGCTAAATAATCGATCCTTCCCATTTTTCTTAGACTCTAATTCTCCTCCCCCTTCGTCTACTTCTCCAACTCAGACCTAATCAGTAGAATCAAAACAAATTCATTATCTTTGAAATCAAATTGGATGCAGTTTATGGAGATATAATGTATGCTCTTCGACGGAAGGGATGAGATCAATAGTTTTAATATGCTCAGTTCAAGCGGAACAGACGGCGGTTCTGCGGATCCAAAACTGTGTTGATGCCACGTGGAGCTCGTATAAGATACCATCTTGCGTATACTTTTACCTCATATATGCACTATTATTATTTTATTTATTATTATTATGATCTTTACTTTTCTGAAGTTATTCATGATTCATTTGAATATTATTCCTTAAAATATAGAAATTATTAGACAATTTGCATAAGTTATGTCAAAGAGTTTTAAGATCATTTAATTTTTTCTATATTGATTCAAAATGTATTTTCTCCCACTGTCTGTATGATAGGATTAAGGTTTTTTTGCTACATGCCCTGTTGCCCAGTTACAAAAATTAAGGACTTCAATTAAAAAAATAAAATTAGTAAATGAATAATTATATTGGGCCCAATTGTTTCATTTAACACAACACCAAATTTATTTGCCCAGATTTAAAGGTAGGAATGTTCTCTAATGAGGCCTTTAGGTATGAAGCAACATCGGCCCATCCGTTATGTTTCACTATTTGTGCTTATTGAGAAATTGCTAATTGCATTGAGAAAGATAATCTTTTTCCTAATCATTTAGATGGCAAATCGTATACATAAGTTGGAACCAATATTATTTAAAAGAAGTTGGAAAAAATTAACCAAAAATATATGATACCCCTTTAAACGGTAAAAGAACAGGAAACAAATCAAACAAACCATCCAAAATTGTATTGTTACTAGAGTATTTTTTTAAAATCTCTTTAGACACTCTTTTTCTGTTTCTCCCACTACCATTTGCTTTGCCTTTTGAAGTGGGAAAACGTCTTAAAAGCAGCGACCACTTCCATCTATTTTCCACTTCCTGCCAAATTCATTCATCATATTCCTATAATAAACCACAATAAAGACATCTTTTTGCCTTTTTTTTTTTCCTAAAAAAAAAAATGTTTAACAATCAATCAATCAATACACCCAATTTTGAACGAAACTACGGAACAAATTCATAAATTACTCGTATTCACACAAAACAGAAATGTGCAAAAATTTAAAGTGATTGGAGAGGGAAAAAAAATATAAGAAATTAAATAAATTGGGCATTATTGTTGCCGTCGTTGGCCGCGGGGTTTTCTTTTTTCCACGACGGTGGGTTCGTGTGAATCGCAGACTTGTGTCTTGAATTTGCAACCGAACTTGGCCCGCCAACCGCTTTTCTCCACGTGTCCCCCTGGGCCCACTTTGTCTATCTTCGCTATCGCCTTCCTCATCGTGGTGCACTCCCTTTCAAGCTCGTGAACGCGCGTCCGCATGCTATCCATGTCCATCCGCAGCACCTGATTCTCCCTCGCCGCCGATATCCACGTGCTGCTTCCCTCCGGCGTTAGCACCACCACCGCCTCCACCTCCTCTTCGTCATCCCCTCCGACCTCGCTGGCCTCTACTACTGTCCCTGCATCGGCGGCATTAAGAGTTCCGGCGATGGCGTGGCGGAGCTGAAGCTGTTCGAAGAATAGCACCTGCACCACCGCTCTCAACGGCAGCCGCTCGTTCTGAGCGGCGTGAGTGCACGCTTCTAGCGTGAGTTTCTGGCAATCCAAAACTCCACATATCTTCTCTCTCTCCTCCTCTGAAAACCATGGATGCGCCTGTAAAATTTGCCGATTTCAAAATTTGTTAATCCACGAATTGAATAAACGAAATGCTGAATCTCAGTCATTTTACTTCTAATTACCTTAAGAAAAACATCAACGGCACGATATAGTCCGTCGTCGTAAAGCCTGGCGGTATCCGGCAAAGCGACGGCGAGATCGTAAAATCGTTCTGGCTTCAGATTAGCATCGGAAGCGATTTCCGATAAGTAGCCATCGATTAATTTTCCGACTAACATTAGCGCCGCCGATCTGACGATGGTGTTCTCATCTTCGCCTTCCATTCCTTGGAGAAAATACCCCAAAATCCTCTCCACACAGTCCACATCGTACAACGTTTCGTTCAAATACGAGTAGCTCGGAATCAGCAGATCATCTAAAGTTGCTTCTTCTAATTGTAATCCAATTTTCTTCTCCAGTGTTAACTTGCAACCCTCAGAAGCATTCAGAATGTACGCCGTTCGCAATAATCCAAACAAAAATCTAGTAGGAGATCGCAATGTCTTCTCCCTGGGGAGATTTGAAATAATCGTCTCCAGAAGCTCTCTCTGGTCATTCTCCGTCGGAACAGTGGTAGACGACGACGATGGCTTCCGATTAGTACGCGAAATTCCTGGTATGTACTTCTTGGCGTAATGAATCAAACAGCATTCGATAATTTCTCCGCTCACATTCAAAGCTTTCATTGCGAAAATCAATCTCTTGAAAAACGTCAAATTCAGAAAAACCAACTCATCCAACCATGAATCCGCAGCCACAGCTCTCGTAACATTGCTATATTTCTTCCGTGGATTACCTTCATCCACATTTCTGTAATTCCCTGCTCCGTCGTTCACCGGCCACCCAAACAGCGTCGGATCTGAGGCGGCGGCTCTGGTAGCAATAGCTTCGATGCATCTCTGACCAATCCCTAGAGTTTCCGCCATGGGGAGTAGTCCTTGACAGGAGGTTAGAGTTTTGATGGAATATTTGATGCTTTTAAGGACCGACTGTGCGAGAAACCTTTCGGTTTTGGAAATGAGGTTATCTTCAGAGTACTCCTCCGTCATCTCGAGATACTCTCCGGCGCATCGGAGGGGGACGACGTTGGTTGCAGAGAGATCGATTTTGACACCGTAGCAGAATTTGGCTGCAGTCTCGAAAGACTCGGAGCCGCCCGGGAAACCAGGGAGCGTGATGTGACACTGTTCCTCGTCGTCTTCTTCGTCTTCTTCTTGGATTTCTTCTTTCTCATCGATGTCATTGTCGAAGTAGTGACTAGATTTAGAGGGTATTCGGATTCTAGTGGTCATTCTTGCTTCTCGTTGTTTGTTCTCTTGTTCTGTTATCAACTCGTGAAGCTTTTTACTTTTAGACATCAGAGGGAACTGCAGAACATGGAAGAAGAAGAAGAATCAACATCTGTTTTTCTTGTACAGAATCAGAAAATGAAATCTGACCTTGTGGAGATGGAAAGTCATATCATCTACTTCGATTATCACATCACTTGGTAATCCAGTAGTGCAGAACCTTAAACAAATGCACAGAAATTTAATTAAACAAGATACAGAGGGGGGGGGGGGGGTTGAAGAAAGTAACTCACCATGCTTGGCCTTTGGAACCTGGTTTATCAGCGGCCATCATGAATAAGAAGGTGAAAGCTCAAATCAAAAAGCTAAAAACGAAATGATTCGAGGGAGATTCATGAAGCTAAAAGGGGGATTTGACTTGAGTGTGAAATGCAGACTAAAAATGAGTCAAACTTTCTAAGTTTCCGAGTGTTATGGAATGATTATGTTTGTGGAAAATCAAACACAAATTTGGATTAGAGAGCAGAAATCGATAAAGGAAAAGGTTGAAGATGATGGGTTATTGAGATTGCATTGATTAGGGATTACCCTTTTCTCGAATCAGATCAGAATCTTCTCTCTTTTTGATTAGTGGGGGGAAGAGCAAGTAGTAAAGAAGAAGGGCTGGTTGGATTTCAGGAAATAAAGGGTGACTTTGAATTTCTGCTTTATATTCTCTCTCCTCCCTCTCTCTCTCATCCCTCACACTCTCAATGGACAATGGTAGTAAGTTGGTAGTACTAGTAAACTATGATTGAGTTAAGCAAGCACACAAAAATTGCATTGCTAGCCAACAGTTTTCTTTTTCTTTTGTTATTTTGGCCGTTTTTTTTATTTTTTTATTTTTTTGACTAATATTTGAATTATTTATGTCAAGCTTGCTGGGAATATGATTGAATGGGCCAGAAATCAATTTCATCCCCAGATTCGTCTACAATCCTTCATGGCTGACCTCTTTGACTTACCATATTTCATTTTCGCTTTTCAACTTGTCATATATTCATACTTCAACAATCTGGATTTTTTATTATTCCTTGCCTTATTTTGATTTTTTTTTAATTTATGCTGTAATACTCCTTGGAAATAATAAAATTACATTCACACATTGAGTTTAATGCACTCATATTATTCATGTTGTATTTTATTTTCAACATATATTTGGTTCACACAATTAATAGTTATTAAAAATTTTTAATATCACAAATAATTATGTTTTATTAATTTCATGAATATGTAACACACCCTTTTTTAGTTTACTATGTTGATGCCTACTTTTTTTTTTAAATTTTTAGAGTTGATATCATGTGTTTTTAGGTGGACACGTTCACCCATAAATCAATTTTTATTCAATAATATATATTATTCTATTTTTTAATAAATGAAAAACTTTTTTATATTCTATTTTTTATTAAAATATAAAATTCTCTAATAACATGTATAATTTTTTTTTTTATTAGTGTGACTATATATTTTATAAATACTATAAATTTGGTTGTGGTACATAAATTTAAATTCCTACTATAATTGGCTGTCAAAAGAAAATCCAGACAAATTAGGAGTATAATATTCTGCCCATCAATTCGTCAATTATTACAGTATCTCGTACAAAAAATTAAGATAATCAATTGTTTTGATTGAATAAAATTTCACTGTTATTAAAATTCTAAAGATTAGGTTTTTTCAGTTTCGTTTTAATAACGAAATTTCCATGTTAATTTTTCCCGTAATAATTCGAAAACCAATAATATGTTGTTCACATTAACAAAACTTCCATAGATATTCGTTAACGTGAAATTGGATTTCAATTATATCCCCTCTTAAAATAGATTTCTTGTGAAGGCTTCTTTTTCGAAAAAATATCTATAAATTTGAATAAAATACTACTAAAACACTTTTCTATATTCGTTGAATAATATCGAGAATTTAAAATGAAAAAAAAATAGCATAATTAATGTATCTCATCGTAAGATATTCAACTGAGTAACTTCATTACTCATTATTCTCTAAAAACAATACGCGTTCTTTTCTTCGTCTCCAACACAAATGGATGAATTGGGTTTTTATTAATTAAAATACTTATTTTAAAATCATCAATTCTTAATTATAAGCAAAAGAATAATAATAATAATATTATAATGTGACAACTAGGGGCATAGTTTCATTGGCAAAGGCTTGGTGCCACATGGAAATGCTGAAACGTCGTTGGAAAGAACCCTATGCATGATGCATCATCTTTATAGCCTAATTACTTTATTCTTACCTTAATTTATTTATTATTACTATATCTTACCCATAATTTTACAATTATTAGGACAAATAATTTGATCATATTGATCTATAATGACTCTCATCTGATAGCAATAATTTTAGGCCTGCTTAATCTGCTGGCGAGCAGTTTATATATATATTTTGGGAGATAATAAATGGCTAGAATCTAGCTAGATAGAATGAGGTATTATTGTAATTTAGATATAATGATAGGGGTAAGATATGTAGAATGTTACAAAACTACCCTTCCCCTCCCCTTTTAATTTGATACGGTATCATTCTCCAACATGCATTTATTAAAGTTTTGTATAGTTTCAAGAACTAATTATGAAAGTTATTGTATTAAATATTTTCAAAATGTTTTTTCTTATCAAAATTTATTTTCTTAGAAAAATTAAATATTCATCTTTAATGTATTTCTAATGAGAATTCTTTTTATTAACACCATTTACTGACTACTCACAATTTTTCTCCATGTATTATAATTTAAATTTTTACAACAAAATTTCTTGATTTGGTAGTGTTATTAAGTATAAAATAAAAGTAATTTTTTATTCGGTTAATATATTAAATTTTTTTGTTTATTAGTATGTTAATAAATTAATTGAGTTGTATAAAAGTTTAATCTTTTTTTATCTTTTTCAATACTTTTAAAATTTTCTATCGTACAAGAAACATTTTTTAATTTAATTAGAGTTTTACTAATTGAAATTATTTTAACATATAAAATGATATTTACTCAAATAATATGGGAATAGCATTATATTATATAATTATTTCAACTAAATTTAGCAAAATTTGTTTTTATCTTAGTAATATTTCACTAAATAATATGAAAATAGGGATCCTTTCATCTAGATTTTAACTGAATTTATTTTTTTGTTTTGGCATTATACATGAAGTATTAATTACACAAATGAAATATATATATATATATAATTCATTTTCAATTATAATTTTAAAAATAATAAATTAAACATTTTATCCTCGGGTAAATATGCATTATTCTAAGAATTATATTTTATTTTATTAAAATTAATGATATAGTAAAAAATTATACTTTAATAATTAATATATAAATAAAGACAAATCAATCCTTACACCCAAGAATACATGCAGCCGGATTTTACTTTTTAACACATAAAAATATTAAATAATAAATTATTACTGTTTATAATTAGAATATTACTCTTAATTCACATTCTACTACTATATAGTAAGAATTTTTTACAATTATGTTGAGATAAATATAGATAGAGAGTATTAGTTTATTAATTTAAAGAATAATTTTTTATATTACCATACAACAAATTCAAGAGAGATAAGCTCGTTAAAAAAAATTGACAAATGTTATGGATAGTATATATTTTTCTATTTAAAAACTTGAAGACAATATTTTTTAAAAATTATACCCCTTGTCCAGTACTAATATTATTGACGTTTGTTTTTTACATAAAGATTAAAAGATATAATAATATTTTAATAGATAGTAGGTTGATAAATATAATATTTAATGTGTAATGGGTGATTGTATTAATATTGCGTGTGGACTTTATATAGAATAAATAATTATTTTGTGGGGTCACACATTTAAAAAAAATTAATATAAATCTTAATTTAAAACGAAACGAAATTGAAAACGTTAAATTTAACGCGGAGGGAGTATTAAATTAAATAAATCAAATTTTCACATATAATTTTTTATGTGAATGAATATGAATATGAATATGAACATGAACATGAACGTGACAAGATTTATTTATTTATTTCATTTATTGAATACTCATTAAATGTAAAAATATATTTTAAAAAAATTACAGTTACTAAATGGGGAGTTTTGTACCAGATTATCCTACTACTATGGGATAATTTTATATTTCTTTAATTAGTTATAATTTTTATTAAAATTTTTATTATTTTTTTACAAAACTATTACTATTTTTTTTAATATATTATAAATGGTTTATGAAGAGTGAGGCTCCTGTGCACCCGGGCGCACGGAGCACATTCCGTGCGCCTTTACAATTTTCATGCCCCTTTACCATTTAAACCCCTAGCAATACACATGTTTAAATAGGATTGGAGGGGAGGGTTGTGTTCACATGGGGACACGGAGCATCTTTCCGTGTCCCCGGGCGCACAGGAGCTTTTGCCGTTTATGAAATAGTTATCACTTTTTATCAATTGAGTATCATTTTTCATTAAAATATTATCACTTTTTCCATTTAAGGTCTTTCGTGAGCTGGTGCGGTCTCACACAAATTTACCATATAATTATTAGCTATGGATTACCAATGGAAATATTTACACACAAAACTTAATATATTTATTTAAAATAATAAAATTTAATTTATATTTAATTCACAATAATATATTTTAAATAAGTGTAGGTCTTGCGTGAGACTGTCTCACGTGAGACTATTTTTTACTTTTTAAAATAGTTATCACTTTCGCTATAAATGTTATCACTTTTTATTTACACTATAAACTGTTCATGAAAGAGCATTATCACTTTCATTTATTTATTATCACTTTCCTTCATAAAAGTTATCACTTTTTAACCGTCTCACGTCACTTTTACGTAAGTCTTTACGTGAGACGGTCTCACATAAGTCTTTGCCTTTAAATAATATAAGTAAACATTTATATAATAAATTAATATTAAATGGGTGTGTGTACCGCGGGTATTGATAAACGGGTTTGAGATGTGTACGAGTATCATGATACATTTTTTAAATAGGATGTGTGTGGTTAGTTTTTTTTTTTAAATCGAATAAGAGTACGAGTACCTAAAAGTAAGTGGATACCCTACCCATTGTCATCCCTAATAATAGTTTTATCTTTAACGGTAAAGCCTGATAGACAATATTAATTGCATATCTATAATTACTAATGGATTACCAATTGATATAAATAATTTTAGTTTAATTTTAGTTTAATATTAAAATTTTTAAAACAAAAAAAATTGTATTATAAAAATACAATTAAAAAAATTGTAATAATTTTATTATTAAAAAATTTTTAATATTAAAAAAATTAAAACTAAAATTATTTTTATTAATTCATATAGTTGTTAATTTATAGAAAAGACTTGTATAAGACCGTCCCCAGGTGAGGGCTTTCGTCATAAGTATATAAAGTAATATCTTTTTATAATGGAAAGTGATACTCAATTAACGAAAAGCAGAAAATATTATTTTATGAACAATTTATAATATAAATTAAAATTAAGTGATAAAATTTTATAATAAAAATAATAACATTTCATAGTGAAAGTGTTATCACCATCCTCAAGGACCATTCTATTTCTCCAACCGAATATATCTTTCGGGTTTCCCAACCAAATACACTATATTGTTCGGGTATTACAACTGAACAAAATATGAAATCGAATACATCTTTCGAGTATTCAAACCAAACTCACAATAGGATACTACATCTGAACACAATTAAAATCTTAATTATTAGAATATTTATGTCCTATTAATTTTGAATATTTTAATTTAATTATTTTTAAATACATTTAGTAAATTTGGAAATATGAATAACTCATAAAAAATTCGAATATCCGTAATAGGATTCGCACTGGTACAACACTTAAGTTAAATTCAAATGCGTTAAGAGTTTTAAATTTACACTTTATTAACCTTAAATTCAAATTTGACAAAATTAACTTCCTTTTGAGAAGCTTTGAAGCTAATTATTTCTTCTAGTTTATTTTTAAATATGTTTGTTTCCAAAAGAAATTTAAATTACTAAACTATTGAATAAAATAATTCGTAATTATCCTTTCTTTTAGTTTATTTAAGTAATATATATATATATATATATAGTTAAACGTAAATTATAGAAAATACAAATTTATTATGGATACATATTTTTATTTTTGTCATATATTTATTATTTATAATTTTTTTTGTTTGGATCAATTATAAAGTGATGCAAATGTGTGGAAATTGATGAGTATAATAAATGTTAGAGATAATTAGGAGAGATAAGTCTATTATTTAATAAATAAAGAACAAAAGGTTAGATTATCAATTATAGACACGCAATTAATATTTTTATCTGGATAGATTCTATCCATCAAGCTTTACCGATTTTTTTTAGAACTTTTACTTTAATTTTAATTTTCAAGAACAAATTAGTGAAAATCATAACACATTAATCCCACCCAAATTTCTATAACATTTTCAATCAATACGCAATCTTATATTACTGTTCAAAATAATCATTAATCTATAATTATCATTAGTGGTCAAAGCAAACAATTAACTCTGTAATCATTATAATATACTATAATTACTCTTCATTCATTCATACTCAATATATTATACTCCACCTTGAGGAATGTAATTTATGGGCCTTGAAACTTAATAAAAATAAGATATTTTAACTAATTGCACCAAAGCAAGCTTGATTTTCAGTTAGTTGAAAGTAGTGGGCTCGTAGATCACAATCTAAGAGAGTGTGGATAATTATATCTCATGAAAATAATAAATAATTAAAACAGTTCTCATGCTCATCATTGTATTAAACATTTTTAAGCTTTGTTGACCTCCCTAATAATTTTAATGAATTAAACACTCTTTATTGTTTAGAAGGATATACTTTTAAATTTCTATATATTTGATTGAAATTAGCTAAAAGATAGCAATATTTACAAGAGAAGGGGCTGATAAAATGAGGGGAAAAAAAGTACATTAGAAATAACAATAAAAGCTAAATTATGTGCTAGTGTTGCCATTCTGTTGGATCTAACTGAAATAAATTAATAAACTTATTAAAACGAGCGATAAAGAGAAACACATATTCTTCACAACGGAATCAAAGTATGATAGATCGAGCTTGTGATTCACAAGAATATTATAGAGAATTTGAGCATTTATTTTAATCATAACATGTTTTTATTCTTTCGTAACCTTTAAATCCTACTGCACTGCAAAAGCCTCGCCTCACTCAATAGAAAAATTCAAATTTCTCAATTCCTTAAAGGACCACAAAATTCAAACTTGCATCACTCCCCTCATTAACCAAGACATCCATGTTGATCTTGATAATGCCATTTTGAGAGGTTTCCATTTTGTTTTGCAGAAGGATATGCTATTACTTTCCTCTTTAATTTCACTTTATATATATGTAATCACCGTTTATTAAAATTACGTCTACTATTTTGGAACTCTCATTCATGATTCAACCAAAGGCATGTATTTTAAAATAGGTATGTCACACATACTTGATGAACTATGTTAAGATCATTGAATGATCGGATTTCTAGATTTAATTAAAGGAGAAAAAAAGGTCACACCTATATAGGTATGAAAGTATTAATATTAACATGCTATAATTTTAATTTTAAATTCTTAGCATTTATGATGACATATCTACCCTTTGTACCTTTCGTTGCATGTAAAATAATTGCAATATTAAATTGCTGACATACCAGTAGGTGTATATTTAATGCCAATGTAGACCTTTGCAAAATAAATAAATAAAAATAAAATTAAATAAGTAGCTATCTCATGTTAGCAGAAATTGGAATTAGTTAATATGAACATATAACCTACTATATATGATGCTCTCGATTTAAATATTTGAAATTAAAAGTCGTGAATTTGTGAAAGTTTCTGCATGGAATGGCAAAGATATTTAATTAATTTGAATAAAACAAAATTAGTTCATTTATAATGCTTAATTCTTTTCAAAATTTTAAGTATCTAATGGCCCTCAACTGTGTTAAACTTGTAGTGATGATGTAATTATATTATAGATAGATTTCGGGAAACAAATGAAGAAAATTTTTATTCATGATCTGAAAAAATAGGTAAACAATTAAGTCGCTTGAAAGACATTTTAAATTATTAATTAGAACCTAAAATTAAAAAAATAAAAAGAATCTCTAATAATAAATATAATTTAATAATCAATAATATTTAATACAAATCTTTTCGATATTTTGTCGTGGCATATATAAATAAATAAATAAATATAACGCAATTATTATATTAGAATGTTATTTCATTTTCAAATTTGAAAATGGCGTCAACCCACCAATTCACTCGACGGGCCCTCCTGAGGATACTTGAATTTCAACATGATTGGAGTGATATACACACACACACACAATAAATCAATGATTTATTAAAACACTCGTTGATCGATTTCATAATTATTTTGTTATAACGAATATGAAAAAGATAAACGAATACAAGAAATAGTAACTCAATTTTTCTTAATTCTATTTCAATCTATGTTCTGTCGGTCTTTCGGGCACCTCTTGGTGTGTTAAAATCAATTGCAACTTTGCAAAGACAATTCTTTTTGTGTGGGAGAGCGAATTCTAAGAAAATATCTTGGGTGCAATAGAAATTGGTTACTTTGCCAAAAGATAAGGATAGGCTAGGGGTGAGGGAGCTGGAGAGTCTTAATAGGGCTTTAATGGGGAAGTGGGTGTGAAAAGCATTAGAAAATAGCGAGAGTCTTTGGTTTAAAGTTATGAGGGTGAGGAATAAAATGGAGGGGGTGGGGTGGAATGTTTTACGAGTGATAGAGAGTCAAGAGGAAAAGGGTGGTGGGGAGGAGTCTTAAATAGTCTAAAAGATGATCGGGGGAATTGGTTCGAGGAGAATATTAGAAAAGAGGTAGTTAGTGGAGATAACACTTCTTTTTGGGAAGGCAAATGGGTAGAAGGAGAGACATTGAAGTCTAAGTATCCTATGTTGTTCAATCTTTGTAAAGACAATGGGAAGCTAGTGTCGGATATAGGTTATTGGGAGGGTGAGTCATGGATATGGAAATTGGAGTGGAGGAGAGAACTAAGGAGTTGTGAGACTAACATTGTGAATGAGTTTCTTTCTTTGATCAACAGGTACCAAATTCAACATGGAAACGATTGGTGGAGGTGGAATGACAATAAAAAAAGAAATATAACATTTGAGAAGTTTGTGACATGCTCGAAGAAAGGAAGAGAAGAGAACCAACTGTCATAAAGGAGATTTCAAGGGTGATATGGAACAGTGAGGCCCCAACGAAGATCAAAATTCATGCGTGGAGGGTGATCAACAAAGACATCCTGACTGTATCAGAGCTATACCGACGCAACTGTCTCCCGAATCCGGCATCAAAAAATTGTGTCCTATGTAGCAATGGGGAGGAAACGGTGAAGCATGTAATGAGAAGTTGTATTAAAACTCAAGAATTAATGACAAAGTGCAAAAGCTAGTTAAGAATACAGGGGTCGATCGATGAAGATTTAAATGTAAGTCTACTTCAACTTGGAAATTCCTCTGGGGATAAGACTGTGATTAAACTTGTTTTGGATGTGCTATTATATTCTATTTGGGTAGTATGAAAAACTAGGAATAATATCGTCTTTCATGAGGAAAAGTGGGATCTACAGAAAGTTATAGAAGAGATCAAA
The DNA here is from genome assembly GCA_023678885.1 of Pogostemon cablin. Classification (NCBI taxonomy): domain Eukaryota; kingdom Viridiplantae; phylum Streptophyta; class Magnoliopsida; order Lamiales; family Lamiaceae; genus Pogostemon; species Pogostemon cablin. The sequence continues at coordinate 3,266,847 of CM042993.1, read as the reverse complement.
GCACATATATGGAGCTGGTGGAAATTGAAAAAGGGTGGATTGAGAAATGGTGTTAGTTTTTCCTTCTGGAGTGAAAATCCTATTGATTGCTTGATGTAGGTTGTTAGGTTATTAATTTTGGTTAGTTCCGAGTCAGAGCTCTAATTGTTTGTATCTGTTTTTGTATATTTGGGGTAATTCTCATATCCATATAATGAAAATTTCCTTTTTCCAAAAAAAAAAAAAAACTAATATCAGCATGCAGATAGTTTTCATAATATATACAACAACGTATAAAGTATTAATTATAATGGTCCACATTAAATGAGTAATACAATAATAAATTAAATTTTATATTACATTTTGATATTACATATTTTATTACATGCATTAAATAAAATGAGTAATATACAATATAACAAGACATGTAAACTGCTATGAAACTAGTACTGGCTTAAAAGAAAATTAGCTTATAAGTATTTAAACTAAGCCAAAACACAAATTAGAACTATGAAAGTTATTAAGCCTAAAAAAACAAGTTTACAATCAAAATTGAATCTAAATTGAAACAAGACAACTTAAGGAGAATAATTTCCGACAACTTAATCATTAATTCTAAATTACAATACTCATGTAATATTAATATGTAATCTCACACAAGAACGAATTTGTATCATTCTCATGATTATAGGCATCTTTAACTTTATATACATATATAATTCAAATTGTATATATAAAAAAACTTGTCAATCAACAATTTAATTAATGTAGTAAATTAATTGTTGTTTTTATAATTTAATACCTACTATTTTGAGTCATTTAAGAAATTTGTACGTACTATCATGCTTTTAGTAATAAATAAATTCCTAGAAAATTAATTTAGGGCATACATTAAATCACTGTATAATGGAAAGGAATATTAATTAATCTCAAAAACTAGTTGTAGTTAATTAAATGGTTAACGGTAACGAGAAGCTAGGGTTCAACAACGGGTTTGGAAAGAAGAGAGCACACACATCACAACTAGATAATCCAAAACATCACAAACCCCACTGATTAATATTTAAATAATTTTTTTTAATTTAAAGCACCCTGTACTATGTAAATAATAATATAAGTAATAAAATATTAAGAAAATTTTGTACGAATCATCTCATAAAATAATTCCTGCGAAATAAATAAAAAATAGGAGTAATATATAATTGGTGTAAGATAAAGCTCCCTTCATTTTTTTTCCATCAATCTCATACTATTAAACATAAAAAAAAAAATCAATTTCCAACTCAAAAGATATATTAGTATTTTAAAGTTGATATAGTGTGCAGCCAAACGCATAGTCATATGTACGAGTCTAATTTTTTATTCAATAGTTTATATTATATTATACTTAATAATTGTATTTTTTTATGTTTATTTTGTTATAATAGAAAATTCGCTGACAAAATGTATACATTTTTATTTATTAGTGTAGTATGTAATTTTTATTATAAGTGTACAAATTTTTTAAAATAGGTGTACGGTGCATTCGGATATAGAGGATAATTTGTTTAAATCTTAATTACAAATTTGTCATTTCTACCTAATACATATAATAAATTTTATAATTTATTTATTAATTAAAAAATATTATGCTATCCACTAAAAATTAATAGAGTTGATAAAAAAATATTTATACTTAAATTTCGTGTATACAATTTCAGCCCAAAATAAGTTGGGATGAAGGAAGTAATTATTTAATTGAACAATGTTTCATTTACAATTTATAAGAAGAACGACAGTAATAATATGTTTAATAATTAAAATAAAAAAAAAGCTATGTCATGCGAGAACTCACCACAAATATTATATACTCCATATCATATAGGAGTAATATTTTTATTGACACACGTTGAAAGTTGGTTGGTCAACGTATATTGACCTCAAATTACACACCCATAATCAGTGCTGAATATTATAATTATTTCGATTAAAATTTTAGAAAATGAAATAGTAAAAAAAAAAAAAAAACAGCGTATTTTGACGGCATATCCCCGTTTCGTTCTCAGATGGTCTCATTTGACGGTTTCGGTTGACGGCGTCAAGACGTTCCCAGATGTCGTTGTTTCTTCCCCTTTAAGAAATTGTAATTTACTAATTAAAATGAAATCGAATTTAGAAAGAGTGTTTCACATTACACAAATATATTCAAAGTTAATTCATCAATTAATTAATATAAATTTAAATAAAATGAATGGATATATATACGTATTATTTCAAAACTCATACTATTTGATATTAACATAATTTCCAGCCGAATTATTAATTATTAGATGGGATTTTAAATTATATATAGAATTTGTAATATATTACATTATTTTAAATTTATTTACTTCCTCAAGTCGTTATGTTTGTCACTTTTATAAATTGTTACGGACACTATCACACTAATATTATTGCAAAAATCCTGTCATTTTCATGCTTACAAGTGACTTCGACATTAATTTACTCTTTTTTAAAAACTAAAATGTCCCCTTTTTTTTTTTTTTTTAAGAATCTGAAAATATTTCTTATAAGTTAAATGTAAATTAGTACTATAATTTTTTTTTTCTTTGGGCAATCTATTGTACCCACATTTATTAATGGACCCATTTGCCCTTGAAAAAATGCAAAAATAATATTTCCTATTTATTACACCATATTCTCCATAGATAGTTACCCAACATCCAGATTTCAGAATGTTGCTCTTATAAAAAGAAACATCCAAAATGTTGTGAGCATGAAAAAAAGGAGTATTACTTTTGGCATTAATTAAGTTGATCAAGATTTAGAGTCACTAACAATTGAATTAGATTTAGATGTAGGAAAACAAGGTTTATGCTGGTTTATATTCTATTTAATTAGTATTTAAATTTTAGTTTAATATTAATTCTTAAAACATTATTGTATATTCATTCATGACGTACACATAACATTTTATTCTATAATTCAAAATTTATTTTATTTATAAAGTTTAATCTTAATTATTTACTCTTACAATTTAGTAATATAATTTTAGGATATAAATATAATTTATTTGTATGAGAAAATACATTATAAAAGATATATACTCACAGAGAACCCTTCAAATTTGTCACTCCTTTATCACACTCATAATATTATTTTATATTTTATTCATTAATTAAAAATACTAAAATACTCACGAAAGTCAATATAAAGATAATAAAAAAATAATTTTTTTAAATAACGTGAAATATTAAATGTGAAGGGTCGTATGAGACGAGGAAGTACCTTGGCGGGTGGTTGAAGTAGAGGGTGGGATAACAACACCAGGCCAGGATTTGCACATGCAGTGCTTCCCCTTTTCAATATTTGCATACAATGTGCTTAAGTGCCCCCCACATCCACCCCATGAATACTTGCCACATTTCTTGCATTCCACTCGAAAACACATTATGGATTATTTAACTATTTGATTCGATTCTAATTTCTTGATGATTTAACTACATTATTAATCTTATAATTAATCATCTATACCTATATATATAGGATCCCATGAGCATCATAATCATCGACCATTTCGTCCATTTATCCGCATTGATCATCGTGAAAAATGCCACAAAATTGTTTTCTTGTTAGCCCACTAAGCTATGAGTCTGCTAGGTAAAAATATACTGTTTGTTTGTCTCTAGATGTTTGTTTTGATCACACCACTTGATCAAGGCAGGATTTTGGTGTGGGGTAGTATATTAAAACGATCTTGGCCGTTGATTCTTGATGATCATGGATTTAGGAACATTTTGTTGGGAGGTAAATCCAGCAATGATGAAACAAAAGTTGGTGGTGGTGCTCACATGAAAGTTTGTGACTGTTCATCTGAATTTTTGGCACCTCAATACATATGATGTATGGCTTCTAACAAATCCAACTTATTCTCTGTTACATGTCAGTTTGGATCATTAATTTGATTCTATTATTTTCACTATATTATAAATTATTCTAATTTTGATAAGAATAAAAATTTCTGCAAATTCCATGTACATAATTTAGAAACTGAAATAATTTTATGTATGTTGATAAATTATTACAGCCCATTAAGCCTTTCTTCACCGTTTTGATCCATTATTTAGATTAGTTGGGCTTATTTTAGCGGCCCATTATCTAGATTAGGTGGGCTTTATTTCCGTTGAGTCCACTGGATCTCTTCTCTAAAGACATTTCCTATTGTGGGGGCTTTTTAGTCCTTTCATAGGATGAACCGGCAAAGCCAGACCACATAATCACGCTTGAAATGGGAATAGAAAAGATACGATCTTCCTGCGAAACTGAGAGTCCATGGCGTCCACAATCTCGCTCATCGTAGCACAATCTCTCCCTGCAAACCCTAATCCCCTAAAGGCGCACGTTACGAAACATACGCCGGCGGTGCTCCCTACGCGGCGGCAGTGCCTGCTTCTGCTAACGGCGACGACGGCCTTGAAGGCGACGGAGATGCCTGCGATGGCGAAGGACATTCCTCTGTTCGGGCTGAGACAGGGCCTGCGCAAGGTGGAGCAGGAAGCGGAAGAGTTAGTGAAGGAAGGATTCGAGGCGGCGGAGAAAGGAGTGGTGGTGGCCGAGAAGGGACTTGAGGCGGCGGAGAAGGGCGTGGAGGCGGCGGAGCAGGAGATCGAGACGGTGTTGAGCTTCGGCGGGCTGGCGCAGGCGGGAGTGGTCGCCGGAGCGGAGGTCCTCGGCGTTTTGATCGCCACTGGCATTGTGAACGCTATTTTAGGGCCCGCAGTTCGAAAATCATGAGGCATTGTACGTCTCGCTGTAAAACTTGTACCTTGAAAGCAAATTTATTTATTTGAATTTTAATTTTTAAACCTAAACCCTAAAACCCTAAAGTCGGGCGGAAAAAGGGGGGGCTCTCCGTTCCTGGTTCTCCTGTAGCTGGAACCTCCGGAACCACAAAAATCCTGAGTTAGAATGGGATTCCAACTCAGCACCCTTTGCTTTGAGTGAGATTTTGAGAAGATGAAAGTTGTAAGCTGTGTTCAGAGGCGCTCCATCCCCGCAGGGGCAGAGAACCCGTCGCTGCCTCGGCTGTGCTACCGGAAGCTCTGGGGAGGTCGGAATAGGAGAGCACTCATAGGAGGTGGAGAGGGGCGTTTGCCACAATGCAAGGCACAGGGCTTGTATGTAAGATAGCAAAATCTAACAGCTACTTTCAAACCACAGCACCAACATTTTCCATTAGGGCAAGCTGCATAATTGGCTATCTTGATGCATTTCTTTGGTTTTACTGATATTTTTGTGCCCACATCCTTCATCTCATCCGCTACAACTTCCAAACCTAAAACGAAACGTAAAGGGACACTCTCTTGTGAGGTCGTATTAAGCAAAACTTTATGAATCAAAACAAACATATTCTTACTTACTTTGGTAGGAAATCAACAATGCTGAATCATTCCAATAAGAGCTACTCGAGGCAACCTCATCTCTGTGCCCATGGTTGTTTGTATCCTACATGCTCCAACTCCATATGAGTTTAACACTTTATTATAGGATTACAACTCAATCAAATATCGCCACTGGATTAAAATAAAATCTGCATTTTATGAATATTTGGCAATAACTTTAAATGAAAGAAACTAACATTACAGGAATTGGATTAGTATGCAATTAATTTTCTTTGTTGAGTATATTTTTTGGGCATTTGAAGAGATGATGGAGTTTTAATTTGAATTAGCGTATAATCAATATTACACCACAAGAGAAAAGTTGTAAAATACATATACACTTTAATTGGAAGTAGATAAAATTTAGGATATTATACAAGTAGCCAAACTTGAAAGTGAATTGCAGGACATTTTTCCTATGTACATTTCGAACGATGAAGGTGAAAAGAAGCAATATCCAGTACTTATGATGCTTCTTTACTTATTAAGGTGGGTGGGCTCTCTTCGCTCAACCAAGGATCCTGTACAGAAACAGGTGAGCTGTCTCTTCTTCTTTCTGCAATGACGAGGGTATCATCTATCCTTAGTGGATGATTTGACCCATTCTCTCCTGCCCATTTCTTGTTTGCGAGGTGTGGTGATGATGAACATGAAGACACCACCGATGATCCCATGTAAGAATTCTCTTCTAAGGGTGCCCAACTACTGAGTCTAATCTGCTCTAACTCATCAGCCACCTCCATCATGGAAGGTCTCATCTCCTTGTAGAAAGAGAGGCACCTGAAAGCCAACTCAGCCACTTTGTGCACAGATGACAGTGTCCAAGCATCTCTGTTTGGCTCCAGGAATGGATCTATGATATCATCTACGCAGCCTCTCCCGATCCTATCGGTTGCTAGTGCAGCTAGGTTGATTTCGCTGTGAGGTCGAGAGAAGTCCACTACCTTCTTTGATGTGATGATTTCCACAAGAACCACACCAAAGCTGTAGACATCACTTTTGTCTGAAAGATGGAAGTTCTGATGGTACTGAGGATCAACGTAGCCAGGTGTTCCTTGTGGTGCTGTTGATAAGTGTGACTGATCATCATTCATCCCAAATCTTGAAAGGCCAAAGTCTGCTACTTTTGACTTGAAACTGTAATCCAAGAGTATGTTACTGGATTTGATATCCCTGTGGTATATTGGAGGGTTAATGGCAGAGTGAAGGTGGGCAATGGCGCCGGCTGTTTCAGCTGCAATGGTAAGACGAATAGTCCATGGAAGTACGCAGCACCGTTGTCTCTGCAGATGCTGAGATAAAGTGCCGTTTGGCATGAATTCATATACGAGAATCTGTTCACCATTGTCAATGCAGCACCCGAGGAGGCGGACTAAATTTGGATGACTCACGGAGGATAGAAGTTTGATCTCATTCATAATTTGATCTATACTGTTTTGATCACGATGCTTTAGTTTTTTGATTGCCACCCATTCCTCGTGGAGCTTTCCGGCGTAAACTGTGCCGTAGGCACCTGTTCCCAGCCTTTGATGCTCTGAAAAGCTGTTGGTGGCTCTCAAGATTTCTTTGTAAGGGTAGAATTGGATGTGGGATTTCCCAGCTGCTTCAGAGAGAAGATGCATAGCAAATGATCCACTTTTCAAAGATGACCGTCGTTTCCTTGTCCAAACGCATACCGCAATCAAAACAATCACCACAAAGGCACCAGTAAAGGACCCTGAAAGTTGCACAATGTAATTATAAATAGAAGTCTGGATGCAATGCAGGTGATCCTTCAAAATTCAAAAATTTCAGGAGAAACTGCTATCAAGAATGCAAAGCTAAGTAAGAGAAAAATGTACCTCCAACAAGAATGCCTACTCTTGGTTTTCCACATCTAACTGGCAAGTACTTTGGAGAACTGCAAACTGATACATGGATCCACAGCGAAGAATGTTATTAGGGTAAAAAAACATAAGAATTCCAAAAAATTTCAATCTAGCCAAAAAGTACATGGAGGTAAGGGATAAATCCATTTGATCACTCTATCTTCTCTGAGTTTCAGAGTTCAAAAGAACTTTCTTAAACAGCAAATGCCAAATATTCTCTATCTTTTAATTAAGATAAGTTTCAATCTCTTCCACTAAAGTTTATAAAATTCAACCTACATCGAAAATAACATTTCGGCCAATTAAACATCTAAAACAACAGCACAAACATTCCACGTACAACAGCATCAGAAAGCTTCATAAGCAAGCCAAAAAAATATAAACAGCAAGAAATTAACTGTGAAGAAAATCAACAAACCTTTGCTGCAACCTGTTCCATTGATGAAACCATCTCCGGAATAACCTTTCTTGCATTCGCAGCGAAACCTCTTATGTCCTTCTTGAACACAATCTGCATTAGAATTACAACTACATTTTCCATTAATCCACCAGTTAAGCTCCATCATTTCAAAGTCTAACTTAATAGAGGAACTTTTTCCCACACTATTATCATTCCCGTCCAAGTTCACCACGATCGATGAATAAAAATGGCTGCAATTCCCTTTCTTTGTGTACTCTTGAAGACTCTCTGATTTTTTTATAACCTCAGCATAACAAGTTATATTATAACCATCGTCATTTTCCCCCCTTGAATCACAAGTTCTTTTATTGAACTCCATATTCGCCAAGGTTTTAGAAACCACGGAATCAGTACGGACAGGCGATTTGCAATCCCTAAACAGAAACCCATTTAGCGACGATGGTGCGAAGTTTTTTCCGAAAAGGCTGAAGAATTCTGCCATGGAACGATTGCAATCCGCAGGAGTAGTGATCAAAATCTGATTAGATGTCACATTCTTCACCAGAAAATTACCAATTTTACCAATCCCATGGCTACAATTCAACTTGATTTCACATCCATCACTGAATCCAAAGGGGTAAGCCACTCTGCTTCCGCTGCACGATTGTTGACATTGAACAGAACTGGAATTCTTCGCAACAGATGAGATGGCCAAAAATGAGAGAACAAAACAGATGATTATTCGGTTAAACAGAAAACTCATCGCGTGTGAAAGGGGAGAAACATGAAATTAAGAGCTAAGCAGACTGAGCTATGATTAAGATTGACTTATGAGGAAAGAATTAATGGAGCAATTAAAGAGCAGAGTTGATACAGGTGAAGAAAAGTAAATGCTATAATTATCCATGATTTTAAAAATTAATCGGCCATAGGTCTGTGTAGTTCATCTTTATAGCCGCCATTGCTGCAGAATATGATGGCGTTTGAATGGAAGGAAGAAGAAGGCATGGTTTGCGCCATCCGCGGGAGGGCAAAGAAAACTACTCTCTCGTCCTATAGAAGTTGACACACTTTTCTTTTTGGGTTGTCTCACTAAAGTTGATACATTTTCTTTTTAATACATGGGACCCACATAAAAACAATTAATCTATTCTTATAGGCCCTACATATCACCTCTAATACAACTACCAAAAAAATTATACCAACTTTAATGAGACGGGAGTAGTACATAAGGTGACGGTCTGTAATTACATTTATAACCCTGTTATCTTGAATAGCAATTTCTTAATCAGGTAAAGATTTCTTTCCATAATCTAAAAATCCAGAATTTTATAAAAACGTTGTATTAATCCATTTAATCAATATTTAGCATGTAGTTTATGGTATAATAATTTAGGATTTATAGTTTTAAAGATTAATATTTAGAGTTTTTTTTAATAAATATTAAATTAGTAAACTTATATTTTTTATAGCATATGAATGTCCATGGACATTTAGCATCACCTTTCCTAAATTTTATATTAATGTTTTGGAGTTATTTCAGTTCGGATTTTTCAGGTAATTTCTGGTCATGGAAACTGTCAAATAATTATAGTCGCTTAAGTAATGTGAAAATGCTATGATAATATGTTATGTCCAAATAATAATAATAATAATAATAATTGAATTAATGCTATTAAATGAATTACTATGACTCAACAACTGCAAGTGCTATATTATACTTTTCGGTCACGTTCTTTAATTAAGAAAAGATATTTTCATACACTTAAAATATTGAAGGTGATCAGTATAATGTGAATTAGAATCCTAGCACACAAAAGTGTAATATATTACTCTTGTGTTTTTTAGAAGCAAAAAAACGGCTGATTTATTGATTGAGATTGAGATCACATGAACAAATATATTGAGAAGATCATCCAAAAAAATTACAAAAATTACTCTTGTATTTATTTTCATGGGTAAGTAGTATTATACCGAAAAGTAACACTTTAGTATAAATTAGTTGCATCTAAACATTATACGCAATAAATTTCTATTGTACGTAAACACAAGCGCATCCTATTTTTTAATTATTTTTCAGTAAAAAAAAATATTTTTTAGAGAGATAGAGTATTATCTTTTAAATAAATATTACTCTTCAAATTCTGATATATTATAATTTTTTATATTCTTGTTGGGTAGAATTTGAGGAGTAATTTTTTTCTATTCAAAATAATAATAATACATCTTCTTAAAAAGTAATTATGTACTAAAAATATTTTTAATAATTTTCAAAAATATGTTACATGGTAAATCGAGTTCACACCCGATTCAATCATTAAAAATATCTACTCCATCTATACCATAATTATCTTTACTGGTACTATAGGTATATAGTTTAAGAAAAAACGCTTTTTAATTAACTTTATTAATTTTTTTAGATAATAAATAAAATATAAAATATGTTATGTGTGTTAGGTGAAGGTAATATTTTTTAAATTAAAATAATTTTTGAGGCTGTTAGTTTATGTGAAATTTAATAATGAATATAAATATAGGACAAACGAAAATCTAGAGAGTGTGAAAGATAAGTGTGTTAGGTGTACTAATTAATAAAGAAGTTATGATTTATTTGCGTGTGAAATGGGGCATTTAGGTAAGAAGAAAAGGATTTGATCGTTATTGTCACGACTCACGAGTGGACAATGGACATCACCCCTCAAATTATTAAGAGCTTGATTTGTGTATAATTGTTTTATACAAAATTGATTATATGTTGAGATGATAATAAATTTAAAAGATTTGCACTAAATTTTAGAAATAAATAAATCATGAATTATAAGAATAATATATTGTGTGAAGTATAAAGTTAAGATAAAGTCTCTTGTGAGACGTTATTCACATGAGACGGTTTGTGAGACGTGTTAAAGTATGTTTATTATTTAGATAAAATATGCTTAATGGTTGTTAAAGTATGTTTTCTAATATATGCTGGATTATGCATTAAAATATGATTTTAGCGTGTTATAAAATTATTTATTATTGACATACTTTAACTATAAATAAGCATATTTTATTTATATAATAAGTATACTTTAGTGATGGGTCGACCCGTCTCACAAGAGAGTCTCTCTAAAGTTAAAATGTAAAACTTTACTTATATTTTGAAAATTAACAATAAACTAAAAAATAAATACTATAAATAAAATAGAGCATAATTCAAATTATGAGAATGTAAGTACAATTCATTGCGTTTTTTTTTTTTTGTCAATTATTAAAAATCTCTTTATTCAAGTATCTTGAATATAAAGGTTTTCACTTTAAATCTTTATGCACATTTTCAAAATATAAGAATAGACAAAGTCTCAATATTAGAAACGAAGTCATTTTGATTTGTAGCTAGGCTAATAGAATAACTAGCTATTTAAGGGTGGGGTTTTTTTTATTTTTATTTTTTAAATGTTGAAAATACTCAAACGTTTAATTTAAGAAAAGTAACATGATTGGGTTTGGAAGAATAGGGACTATCATTTAAATATTAATTCCTAAAAAGACAAATCAAAATAAAATGGCCCTTTTCTTAGGTTGGATTCGTTTTCTTCTAGTCTTTGCCAAATGCCCATTGACTTAAGTCGTCACGCGGTGTTCTTGTACTTTGTTCCTCTCTTCATGAAGAAATAAATAAATAAATAATTCACCCCATTTTGTTATAATTCTGACTTATCTAAATATAATACTCCCTCCGTCCCGGGTATTTTTACCCGTTTGTACGGGCACGGAGATTAAGACGTTTTATTTTTTTAATATATAATGTAAGAGAAAGTAGGGATAAATTAGTAATTTGAAAAGAAAAAGTGAATAAAGTTGTTGGGAATGATGAATAAAGTGTAAAAAAGTAATTAAAGTTGTTGGGATTGTAAAAAGTATGTAATAAAATATTATGTATTTTTTCAAAAAATGGAATGGGTAAAAATACGTGGGACACCCCAAAATGGAAAGTGGGTAAAAATACGTGGGACGGAGGGAGTATTTTAATTTTAAACTGCGTTGTATTAAAACAATCATATTTCAATTAAACGGCTTCAGTCCTACGTCGACTAGTTCACGTGCTTACTATTTAGTATTTACTCATCAACTAGTCTAAGTAAGAATAAAATAATCTTCTTATATATTAAAAGAAAATAAGTTTCCCAATTTAAAATTTATAAAATGTGAGGTGTCAATTTAAAGTTTATAAAGTATGAGGTGTCAAAGTATGGTGAGTTCATTATTTATGATATGGTGAGTTCATTATTTATGATTTTTATAAATTTGTGAGGTGGCGTTGTATGATTTGTCTAAAAATTTTGAGGAGATTGCAAGTTCGAACCTCAATCACTACATTTATTTTAAATTCTTTATTTATATTCTCTAAAATGATAATTTTAAAGTGGGCTTTGATTGTGTATTGGGTTGGGCTAAAATTTTAATTAAAGAAAAGAATAATAAATAGACTTATTTTTTAAAAAAAATTAACATTAACCTAATTTTTATAATTGTAAATGAGAAAATGATGCATGTACCTTTTTTTTAATGTCAATAGTATAAATTTAATTTTTGCACTAACCCAAATTTAATGATGCATATTATGATGTGTTTGAACCATCGAACATCTAATATATTTTATATTACAATTTGTTAAATTATTATTAACTCTTATATGTTTACACATATCATTCTCAAGTTAATCAATATTTTTAATAAGTTTTATAAAAGTAATAGTTACATAGATTACAAGTTTATTTTTTGCTAATGATAAATTAATAAATTGAATTTTATTTATTGATTTAAAGATATTTTTTTAATTAAATTCAATAGGTATATAAATTAATGTTTAAGTTTAAAAATAAAAATTTTGTAATTTTGCGTAATTAAGTATAACACGTCGGTTTCATACTAAAATTTGAAATATGACTAAAATTGTAGTAATTGTTATAATAATATGATCATGTTTTTAATTTCTTTGAATATGATGTTAATCCACATATAAAAGTATATCAAAATGATAATCTCAAACTTTTATATTATATCAATTAACTATTAGAGGCTCATAATCATATTTTGTTTGATTATAAAAATCTATAATCAAATATTGACTGGATGAGGTATTTTTAGTGAGTTCGAGGGTTCGAATATCCATGGATACATTGTTATATTTATTAAGTTTATTTATTTTCAAATATATATTAAGCTTATTAGGCTTATTTAATTTGTTGCTTGGTTTATTTATTTTATTTGATTTAATGTTATTAATCACCATAAACTTTTATTTTGATTGGGTAATGGATTTATATATTGAGATTTAATTATCAATTTTTACTTTATATGTTACTCTATTTGGAATGCAAAAGTTAATTATATCGTGATCATATTCTTACTTGAAATATCAAGTTAATCCAAATATAAAATTTATCAAAGGACCATCTTGAATAAGCCTTCAAAGATTCACGATCTGGCTTCCTTCGTACATTAATAATTAATTTATTCATTTTGATCGTCTACTCTGAAGATATTTATTTTTTATTTTTATAAAAAAGATTCACAATTCACCACTAATATAACTATTCTCTTTATATAAAATAATAATATTTTTAATCCACGTGCAAAAATTAATACATTATAGATGGAGTAATTTGTTTGATTATATGAAAATAATTGTACTCAAGTATTGATGGAATAAAACTTAAAAAAAAACATCTGAATAATTATAATTAATATAAGACATATGAAAATATTAGATTACTCGCGTCGCACGCAGGATCTGAACTGGCTTAGGTTTATTATTATATATTAATATTAATGATATTTTGAAAATGTTAAATGATTTTTTATTATTGGTTTGAAATTTTTATTATTTTGTAACTTATTTATTTATTTATTATTTTTAATAAGTAAAATAGGTTTTTTAAAGTAAGATTAAAGTATGGAGCTGTTATATTTAGGTGTGTTTGACATTTATGATTTATTTTAATTTGTGATTTGACAACGTTTAATTATTTGTTTGATTCTTAGGAGGTTCTAGGTTCAAACCACATCAACGCGTTATTTTAATTTTTTATTTTTTTTACTTTTAAATGGAAACTTTAAATTGAGTTGGATTAAAAGTTTAGTTAATATTGAAAATTATATTGACACATCAATCAACAATTTTATTTTAATATCTTATGATGATGATGAGTGTTAACAATGTTTTTACTATTAAAGCAAAATAAATCAAGAATGCATGATTTTTACTTAATTTAATTTATATACCTTAAGACATTTTTTTCTTGGTCAAACAATAAATTTTATTTTTAATTTTTCTAAAATGATATTATTAATTTATATTTAAAAATAATAATGAATAACAAGCATGATAATCCGCGTCGCACGCGGGCATTGTACTAGTATATAATAATAATAAAATAAATAAAAATCTTTGTTTGTATGGTAAAAATCCATTTGCAAAAAGAAATAATTTCTCCATCGCACGCTCTCCACAGTTACAGTTACAAAATTTTATTTTTGAATAATGTAGCTATTTAAATAAAAAATATTTTAATAAATAAAATGTAAAATAAATTATGTGTGTGTTTTTTTAAATATATAAGTGTTTTGAGTTTTTTTTTTCTATGAGGGGGTGGTAAAAATGAGTTAAAAAGATGTAAAAGGAATATGTAAAGATATATATATGGTGTACAAAATTTTTTTTACTAAAAATATTCTAAAAGTAAATATTGTAATAAAATCTGTCGACCTTACTGAACCTTAGCAGGCCTCTGTTTATATAACTGGCCCAACTCGCTTCTTATTGGACCTACCCAATTCTAATTGGCCCAATAATGTGTGTTGGACTTACAGGCCAACAAACTTAAATTACAAACATTCTGTTTGTATTGGTTCATTTAAGTTAACAATACGCAATTTACATATTAATTACACCTAATCAAACCTAATTTTCTTTTAAGCCCATAGTTTAAAGCAAGAAACTTAGTAGATTAGAATTTTAGTAGGAGTTGAGTTTTAATGACCTGATGAGTATTTAGATATCTATCGTCTTTAACTCCGAACCTGAGTCAGAGTTTCGATAATTATCCTTTAATTCTAAAGGATGACTCTCATCATTGGTGCTCTCGTTGAGAGATCGTTGAGAGGTCTCATCAGGAATCACCTACATATTCAATAGTAATGGCAGTAACTCATAAAGAGAGGATTCAATTATTGGAGATGAGGTTTGATCAATTGGAGGTAGATTTCACCGGTTCACGTGAATTAGTGAGTAAGATGGGTCAATCCGTGAGTGAGATAGAAAGCATGGTGAAAAAATTACTTTGTAAGAAGTCATCAAGGCAAGTCCGTAGGAAGCAGCCATCGAAGAAGGAAGGCGCCACTTCATCCGCTTCTTCTACGGAAGATATTCCATCAACGGAAGACTCCAGTTTATCTTCTAATGAGTATGATATTGTGTTACCCATTTTCTATGAAGAAATTGATGAATTTTCTTATAGTGACTCACCGATCGTTGATGGGGAAGATGATGAAATTTATGGTCCACCAATTTTTGACGATGAAGGTGATAAAGTTTATGATGGCCCTCCAATCTTCGATGAAGAAGACGATGCGACCGTCTATGCTAATACTGGCCCATCGATTGTCTACAAGGAAAGCCCGAGCGATGCTGTTTTTTACGTAGCAGAAAAATTCCATTTAATGGAATTTTGCAAAATTTTTATGAAGATAATATTGATATAAGGATTTTGGATCCATATACTCGGTATTCAAGCTTCTTATGTGGTGGAATGCAAAAGAAAGGAAAGGGACTTTGTCTCAACTGCGATGAAAAGTTTGTTTGTGCATTGTTTGCCTATTTTTATAGCACTCACGAGCAAGAATACTCGATCGTTGTAGTAGTATATCCCAAGAAAAATTATCAATCCACAAAGGAGTTATGTTCGGACTAGCAAAATACGTGAGCTCATGTTCATGTCGTTTTTGTAAAGATGATCGGGGTTTTGAGATGATTAACAACTAAAGCAAGTAACAAGTAAATAAGAATAGCAAATAAGAGAAATTACAAGTATAGAAAATGGGTGCTAAAGTTCAAGTGTGAAAAACATAGGATTAGAAACATCCAAGCATACTCAATTCATATTATCATGCAAACGGAATTCAACTCAATTGATGTAGACTAAGGGTGATCACGATTGTATCCTAAGCTCCCTTTCGGGTTACAAAGGTTGTTGATCCATTTTAGACTCCCAAAAGCACTTAAGATCAAAGCCCAACATTAACACATTCCATCTAGGTACTAATTAGATTAAACTCTCCCTTTTTGTGTACTAAAGCCAACGAATGGATTGGTTCTCCTCATTGAATTCAAATATCCTTTCGATCAAACCCAAACTCAATGTCTATTCATGCCTTCCTAATACTATAGAGGGTCGTTTCCGTCTCACTCCAAGCAATACATACATGAACATCATAATAGCATTTAATTACCACAAATAATCCATTGATCAACAATCCATTAAACCAATAAACATTCATGAATAACAAACCATGCCATCACAATATCAAGACAATTAAACTCCATGAATAGAAATCAACATCAATTAAACCAAAAACCAATTTAATCCACATGACAATATAAATCTAATATGCTCTTCATGCTCCTAATCCCACTAGAGGGATTAGCCTATCATGATAAAAGTAACAAAACAAATAAATGATTCATTACAAATACCATAGTCTTAGATCTAAAGAAATACAAAATGAATGGATTCTTCCCTATCAATTTCTTGAAGAGAATCTTCTATTCTTCTTGATCTCCACCTCTAGCTCTTGATTTCTTGAGATCTCTCACACCCAATGGAAGGGATAAAGTTTTGATGGAGAATTAATGGAGATGATGGAGATGGATCAAGATGGATGAAGGTGGATGAAGATGATGGTGGAAAAATGGAAGAAATGGTGTGTGATGTGTGTGTAGATGATGGGAATTTCGGATCCTCTCCCAATTATTGAATAAAGGGGTATTTATACCCCTATGGAGGCTTCTAGAAGGATCTGAAAATTTCTGCAGGAACATACACGGCACGAGTCGTGCTCTGCAACACGGCCACGAGGTGGCCGTGTTGTGTCTTCTGATGCTGCCGCATGGCCTTTCCTTACAGGGCCGTGTTACGCAACACGGCTCGTGTGCTGCAACACGAGTCGTGTGTTGTAACACGGGCACATGGTGATCGTGTTGGCTCTTCTGATGCCACTTCTTCCAGGGCCGTGTTGGCTACACGGCTCGTGCTGCCAACTCGACTCGTGCAACTGGACACGGCCTTAAGTTGCCCGTGTTGAATGACTAGGTGTCGCCGCACGACAACCTCTTATAGGGCCGTGTTGGCTACACGGCCCGTGTTGGTGCTGGCTCCTGTATTTCTTCACTGTTTTGGCTCGTTCTCCCTCGTTTCAACTCTGAATTGAGATCCGTTTTTTCCTACATCTTCCTTATTATGTTTAGCATCCAATAAAAAGTGAAAATCTTAAGTTTAAGCTCATTCACATACATTTCAATAAAAACACAAAACACAACCAAATAACACATAAAATACGGATAAAATAATACGAAAACACATCTAAAAAGACACTAAAATGTAGGTAAAAATAGCTCTAATCAATCCCCCAAACTTAAGGTGTTGCTCGTCCCCGAGCAACGAAAATGACAAATCAAAAGGAGAAATTTTCACCTAGAAAAGACTAAACGAATATAAGCAATAACACATCGTTAGCAATAATAACAACAAACTATGCTAAGTCATCCTACAACATTAAAATCATGACATGAGAAATTAACAAGTTCAATCAAAAGAGAATAAAGTGTAATATAGTTCCTTTTAAGTCCAAGCCTCACAATGGATATTGATGTCCCTCAACACTCTTTTGAACTCGGATAAAACACACTCATTAATCGATTGGCTCGACTCGCTATAAGCTTGCTCGCGGACTATATTCACAAACCACCAAAGTTTCAATTAATGATCAAAAAGGTCTTTAATTAGGATGTAATGATAGGCTCTTTGGTAGGGTATGAAGTATATGGATAAGAGTGACTCAACAAGTGTAAGTAATCAAAGAGATGACCAATTTCCTCAACTTCTTCACTTTCTTTTCTTCCTTGCTTATCTTTACAAATCTCAAGCACTATTCATTAACTTCCCTAGGATTGAGTTTCTTTTGTTGCATGCTTCATTTCTTTGAATTTTGTTTACTTGAGCATTTTGATGTTGATTTGCTCCTTTCTTACTTTGAGGTTGCATGTGCATTCTTGTTTTGCTATTTTCATCCTTTTTCTTGCTTGTTTATCATTCCCTTTTCTTCTTTTGCTAATCAATCAATCTTTTCTAGCTACCATCTCCTCAATCACCCACACAAAGGTATATATAAGCTTGAATGGGTAATTAAGGCTTGTAATGTGCTAAATTCACAAGAAATAGGCTTATAGGCTCAAAATGGTTAACTAAGGATGATGTTCATGGTAGGGAACATATATGGCAATGACTATAATAACAAGGATGGTCTTAGATCATTTCACTAATCTCCACTAATCGGGCTCGTTCCTATAGTCCTTGATCAAGTTCTAACTTATCAAACACAATTGATCCACTCATGAAGAAATACCATGTGTGCATGGTTGAGGCTCAAATACTCACAAGCTTGTGCTCGGACCTTAAGGAACTTATTACACCACATTCATCTCAAAATTGAACAAGTTAAGTAAAACATGTCACAATTTGAAAGTGTAGAGATTCTTAATCATAATTTGTCATCACTTATCACCACAACCTATCATCACTCACGTTCAAAAATGACTCACGACATCCCTAAACAAACCACCAAACATCCCAAGACAAGAATGAAAATACACAAAACATAAAAATAAGGGCTCAACAAACAAGACACAACAAAAACACAAAACATGCAAAAACACAAAATACCATCATCCATAAGAAAATTAAGCACATATTCATCCCAACCTTTATTGAAAAAGAAATCCTAATATACGAAAGTAAACATCCCACAAACATAACACATGAAGTAGCATGCTAGTCACAACAATCCAAATCAAAATCAATTCATTTCAAGTAATAAAATGATAAGGTGTAGAGTACTCCCTCAATAGGCATTTGGTAAGGAAAGCGTTAGCTTCAAGCTCCATCATGCTTCCAATACCTCTCATTCATGCTCAAACACTCAACAAACACCATTATTTCAACAATTTCATTATAAATATGGACTATCATGCACTTCAACACCACCAATCATACCAAAATCAAACCAAACTCATGAGAAAAATTTTAAAATTTGTCCAATTTCACAAGAATCATACTCAAGTGGTGAGTCACACCACACACTCTCCCCCCAAACTTAAATCGAAACAAGAGTTGAGACTTAAGTTTGCAAAAAGTGGTGAGACTTACCCTTGTAGTTTCCATTGATGATCTTCTTGTTGAGAAGTAACCGCATCCACACGACTCAAGTTATGTCCACCACGCACTAGCACCCCCCAAACTTAACTCGAGACAAGTGTCACGAATTAAGTTTGCAACAAATGGTGGAACATGTCAACTTGAATCCATGAATCATTTCTCCTTTCTTCAATGTGCATTTTTTCTCCATGAGCACAATCAACCTACAAGTCCAAAACAAACAAGCAACAAAAACAAAGCAATAAAGATAGTGATGGGGTGCCTCCCATCGAGCGCTAAGTTTAATGTCTTCAAGCTAGACGAATTTTTGAGATCATCTTTCAAATAAAGTATCCACAAAGAGGGTCTCCCTTTGTGATGGATCCACATAGTGCTTCACACGATGACCATTGACCAAGAACTCTCCCCCGTTCTCATCTATAACCTTTAGAGCTCCCCCATCAAGTACTTCCTTTACCACATAAGGTCCTCTCCATTTGGACTTCAACTTGCCCGGGAAAAGTCTTAGTCGAGAATTGAATACCAACACCTTCTCACCCTTTTCAAAGCTCTTCTTCCTCAAACGAGCATCATGCCACCTCTTGGTTTTCTCCTTAAAAATCCTTGAGTTTTCATAAGCATTTTCTCTAAATTCCTCAAGCTCATTCAATTGTAAGAATCTTACCTTCTTCGAAGTTTTCATGTCAAAATTCAACTTCTTAATGGCCCAATAAGCTTTATGCTCTAACTTCACGGGAAGATGGCAAGACTTGCCATAGACAATTTGAAAAGGAGACATACCAAGAGTGGTCTTGAATGCGGTTCGAAAGGCCCACAATGCATCATCAAGTTTATTTGACCAATCATTTCTACTCACACTCACTGTTTTCTCCAAGACTTGTTTGATTTGTCGATTAGAAATTTCAGCTTGACCATTCGTTTGAGGGTGATACGGAGTAGACACTCGATGCTTCACTCCATAAGTCTTGAGAATGTTCTCCATGAGCTTATTTATGAAGTGACTACCCCCATCACTTACCAACACTCTAGGTACTCCAAATCTTGTGAAGATATGCTTCTTTAGAAACCCCATGACAACTCTAGCATCACTTGTTCTTGAAGGTATGGCCTCAACCCATTTCGAGACATAGTCGACCGCCAATAGGATGTATAAGAATCCATTAGATTGAGGAAATGGCCCCATGAAATCGATGCCCCACACATCAAATATCTCCACTTCTTGAAAGCTCTTAAGGGGCATCTCATCCCACTTGGAGATTCCTCCCATCCTTTGACACCGATCGCAACCCTCTACAAATTTCTTACAACTCTTGAACAAAAATGGCCAATACAACCCCGATTGTAAGACTTTTGCAGCAGTCTTTTGAGCTCCAAAATGGCCTCTAGGTGAAGAGTGACAAAACTCCAACACATCATTCCATTCTTCCTCGGACAAAACTCCTGTATTTCTTCACTGTTTTGGCTCGTTCTCCCTCGTTTCAACTCCGAATTGAGATCCATTTTTTCCTACATCTTCCTTATTACGAAACACAAAAAAGACACAAAACACAACCAAATATAGGTGAAAATAGCTCTAATCATGCATGGACACAACCAAATAACACATAAAATACATATTTCAATAAAAACACAAAACACAACCAAATAACACATAAAATAGCTCTCCGAATAGCTCTCCGAATTAAGTTTGAGCTCATTCACACATATTTCAATAAAAACACAAAACACAACCAAATAACACATAAAATACGGATAAAATAATACGAAAATACATCTAAAAAGACACTAAAATATAGGTGAAAATAGCTCTAATCATGCATGGACATAGACGTAAATCCAAGGTAGCATGGTTAATTAGAGCAGACGATAAACCAGTCGAATCAGAAGATTACGGTTAATTGAAGGAGTGCATTTCCAAAATTATCCTTGAGGACAAGGATATTCTTGAAGGGGGCAGGAATGATGAGTATTTAGATATTAATATTATTTTTATATTTATCAATATTTAGATAATATCTATTTGTTTTACGTAGTTATTAAGATTAAGATATTCCCCTAATCTTTAGGATTTTCACCTTATAAGTATGCTTGTAATCATGAGAATGAAAGAGGAATAAGAAAAGTAAAGTTAGTTCTTTAGCAACAGTGTTTGGAAACCCGGTGACTTGCTGACATGAGTCAGAGTCTCGGGGCAAGCCCGAGTCAGAGTCTCGATGCTCTATCGTCGTAACTCCGAGCCTGAGTCAGAGTTTCGATAATTATCCTTTAATTCTAAAGGGTGATTCTCATCATGACCATTCAACACTTTTCACACCTGAAATAGCGAAGCATCTCTTTTTTCATAATCTCTAAAATTATTTATTTATATTTTAAAAGTGTCATTCTCATCTAATACATATTATTATTTTATATTTTTTTATTATTTCACTACAATATAACTTGCTTTATATAACATGTCAAAAGTGTTATTTAATAATAAAAATGTGTAACTGTAGACAATATATAATATTTTTTATGGTGCAATGTTTGCTCGTGCTGCTTATTGTCTAAGGCAACACTATTTCGAGCATTAATAACACTTTTAAAAAAATGTTACACCACAAGGGTTTGAACCCTTGACCCTCTAACTAGAATGTGTTACTTCTACCTCCCTGACTAAATCACAATCTTATTTTTATTTTGAGTTTTACTTTATTATACACTTCAACACTTTTTATTTAATTTTTTAAAATATAACATTTAAAACAATCTAATACATTTAAACTTAAGTGTTACTATACTAACTAATTTTAAAAAAAATAATTAATATTTCATATTATACGATATAATTTTATTAAAAATTATATTTATTTAAATAATTAAAATTAATCAAATTATATGTAATAAAAATCTATTATTATATAATAAATTTATATGAATTAAAATTATTTAAAAATAAATATAAATAATTTTTATACATTATTAATATTTTATATAATATAATAAATACTTTACATAATAAATATTTTATTTATATGAGTACATATTTTTTTCAACTCGTATAATACAAAAATTATTTAATAGTGCTTAATAGTGTGTTAGTTTATTTAATTATTTAAACTATTTAAAATATTACATTATTATTTATATAAATGTTATGTATTTAAAATATATTATTATAGTATTAAATATACCATAATGTTACATAAAAAGTGTAACATATGAAAAATGATATTAAAATATTACATATAAAAAGTAATCTAAAAAATGTTACATTTACAAAAGTGTTATTTAAAAAATGTTATTTTCATAAAAATGTTACATGTAGATATTACATATTAAACAAGTGTTATATATATTTAAAATTTGAATAATGCTACAATTATGTGATATATAATAAAAATATTACTATGAGGTGTAATATAAGATCATTTATGCTGTAGTGTTTATAAATAGTACAATATCCTTTAAAATAAATAAAAAAAATTCTTAAATAATGTAGAAGTGGAACTGTAAATATGAAGGGTACCATAAACAGAGTATACTAAATTATAGAGAGTTCAGAATAACGAATATTGAAGTGAATTTTGAAATTAAGATGATACAACGGCATTAAATTAAAAGCTAAAATAGATTTGGAAGGGGTTTATATACCCCTAAATTAGGATAATGCAGATTCATGTACTCATTTAGCTGTCAAAATAATCTTATCTAGGAGAGGATTGATTCTCTGAGATGCTAACACTCCATTCACCAGAAGTCGAAATTCTTGAAAGAGACTGAAAAATGTCATCCATGTTAGGCCTATCCGATGGATTTTTGTTAAGGCAATTACTGATCATTCGAAACAATTGAACTGCCACATCCATTGGATACTTCCCTTGCAACATGGGATCCATCAGCTTCCCTACATTTTGATGTCCATCTTCAGATATCACCTCCCTTAACTGCATATCCATCACTTCATACAACTCCGACACTTCTTTTCCTGTCAGAATCTCCAACAGGAGCACACCAAAGGCGTACACGTCGAGCTTCGGAGATACGATTCCATTCTCCAAGTACTCGGGCGCCATGTACCCTTTCGTCCCAACAATGTGCCTTGTCAGCTCGAACTTGCCGCCCTCTGCCGATCTTGCAAGGCCAAAATTCGAGATTTTGGCCCTGAATTCGGTGTCCAGAAGGACATTGGTGGAGTTGAGATCTTTGTGGATGTGGGGTGGTGAAGTGTAGCGGTGGAGATAGTTAGGCCTGCTGCTACATCCACAGCAATCTGCAATCTGGTGTTCCAGTTAAGATCACTCTTTCTGTTGTTGATGTTGTGGTAGTGATCCATTTGCAGCATACTCGTAGACAAGATACCAATTGCCTTCATTGAAAGAAACACCCGATAAACGGATCAGATTGAAGTGGTTAATCTTGTTCAACAGATTGATTTCCTTAAGACACATCTCCATTCATCTTCTTGATGGCTGCAAAGTCTCCATGTATCGTTCCGCGATAAACGCAGCCTTTGATCCATGAAGTGGGGCTGAAATCCTCTGTTGCCGCTCTGATTTCTTGAAAAGGATACACTTTCAATGATTCAGCAATGCTAGCTAAGCTGTCGAGAAAATCTTGGGAGTCTCAACATTGCTCTCTAATTTCTCTACTGATTTATCAACAGATTGAAAGTTCTGTGATGTCACAACTTTTTTGGATTTCTTTTTCTGTTTACGCAACAACACGTATAAAACTAAGGCCCCAACTACAAGGACCCCCCCAACACCACCCACCACGCCATATATCCACGTCTTGCTCGAGCCGCCGCCGCCACTCGGCGGCGGCCCAGACGGCCGTGGGTTGACGGACGGCGGCGGTGGAGGCTGAGGCGTCGTGACTTGAATACTCGTCGGTGGGTCCTGGAGAGGAACTAAGAGAGCAGTGAATGGATTGATAATATCAGTTTCAGACGGTATTAGCGGCAATAATTGTCCGAAAATCAACCCCAAATAAGTCACCAATCACCGAAACATGCTGACCCCACGTGATTAAATAACTCAACAAATAATTCACACCATTATCGGTCTGGTTCCGGGTCGGGCAAGCGGACCTCAACGGAACCGTCAATCGGGTCCCGGGCATCAATCGGGTCTCCGGAATATCGCTGTTCTGAACACTGAGAGCTTGACACGTGGACAAACCATGGTAAGTCGCGTTTGCGATCCCGAAAAACGTGTCGCCTGTCCGAACAGTGTAAGAAGCGTTGACCTGGTAGTAATCTCCGGAACAGGAACACGTCACCGGAACAAGAACCGTCCGATCGGCCTCGAAAACTGCGTTTTCGGCGACGGAATTGAGTCGGGATAAATCGGATGAATTGACGGCCAGGAGATCGGAAATAGCTGAAACGGTGTCGTAAGGGGGTAGGGCTCTGAAGGTGAGGTAAGCTTGGCAAGTGCGGCGGCGGAAGCCATTGCAGGTGTAGCCAAGAACGGAGGTTGAGTTATCTCTGTTGGCGCAAGCATTCGTGAGCTGCCGAATGTAAGGCTGCTGGGAGAGAATTGAAGGGAAACATCAAATTAGTAATAGGGAAATTGCAGGAATTAGTGGGGAATTGTTCATATTTTTTTAAGGGAAAATAGATTTTTTCGTCCGTTAATTTTGTCCAATTTTGAATTTAGTTCATAAGTTTTTCACTTTTTAAAAATCGTCCATTATATTAGTAAAATTTTGAAAATCGTCCATTATATTTAAAAATTTTGAAAATGGTCCATCATGTTTACCAAATTCAACAAAATCGTCCGTTTCAACAGGTCATTAGCAGGTTATTCTAAAAGATAAAAATAAAAAATGTGTAATATATATATATATATATATACTATTTTACAAAAAATAGCCCCCATTAAGATTTTATATTATACTCCGTTCGTCCGAAAGAAGGCATTTTGCTTTTGTGCACGTTGATTAAGAAGTATTGTTATTTAATATGTAGTGGGTAGTTGTATTAGTGGGAGTGTGGATCCCATATTTTAATTGTATTAGTGGGTGTGTGTGGATCCCATCTGTGTAAAAAATGAAGTGACATTCTTTGAAACGGACGACCAAAATAGAAAAAAGACCCTCTTTCGAGCGGATGGAGGAAGTATCAATATTTAGTTAAATTTGCTCCACTTTAGTATTGAGATTAATATTATTTGTTTGGTATACGGAAGTGAAAAATGAAAAATGAGATAAAATTGGTTAAATAAAAATATGATATAAATTAATTGGAGTGAAAATATTCAAATGACCTGCCATAGCAGGTCAAAGGACCAAAATGTTGAATTTTATGAAGTTAATGAATTAATTTCAAAATTGTTATAAAATTAACGGACTAATTTTAAAATTAAAAAAGTTAATGAACTAATTTCAAAATAAGTGAAAGTTAACCGACGAAAAAATCTATTTTTCCTTTTTTTATTTTGAATCATGAATCTGTCAATTGTTGTTCATATAGAGGATGTTTGGTTGAATGTGGCCAAAAGTCAAAAGTTTGGGATTGGAAAGAATTGTCAACGAGAAAGAGTTGGATATTCCCAATTACTATTGAATATTGGCATTTGTTAACTGTTTCTTAATAGAGTAATATAATAGTATTCCAAGATTTCGGATACGAAAGATTTTTGTTTCTATTACTGCTGTCTTTCTCGACATGCTGTTATTAATTTACGAGTCAGCATAAGTAAGAAAAGTCATGCACGGATATTTTTCTCTCACTATTTACCCGGTTGCTTTATTACACACGCATCACCTATGACTGTCTGCTCTCCTCTCACTCTTCTTTGCAGTTCTTCTTACTCTCGGTTTGTTCCATCTGCGACTTAACGGTGAGAACTCTCAAAATATCCTCTGCTTTCAATTTCTCTATTTCTCCAAAACTTATTTTTTCTTATTTTCAATTGTTATAAATTTCTTGATTGGTACATAAAAGAGCTTGCCTGGAAGTTGATTCCTAAGCAAATTTCAACTGTACACCCAAGATGTTTGATGAAATGCTTGAGTAGAAACTTGTTTGGAAATTATGTTCTCTGTCTTGACGTACATGAGTGGAGATGGAATTGTGATAACCCCATATAATGCTTGATTCTGGAATGAAACATGGAATTTGAATTAGAGAGCACTTGTGATACTGATAGAATTGAAACTAATTATCTGCTTTCATGATGATGGCTAGATTGAGCTTCTTGTGACATGGACATATGATTTCTTAAAACAATGTGTTGTCATATGATGTCTTCAACGAATGAGAGGATTTATTTGCATTTGATGAATTATATCAGTAGAAGTGCACTTGACTTGTTGGTCTGTTTTTTCTTTTTCTTTTCTTTTTTCCTGAAAAAACCCGACGCAGGTTCTTCTTTTGGCTTTGTCCCCTTCTTCGATAGCATAATCGGTCCTTCACAGGTTAGCTCATTTTTTCAATTTTCATTCTGCTACTGTACATTTGGGTACTAAGTTAGGAAACATCAAACTTCTTGTCTGTGTATTTATTCGGTCTTTCCCTCTCTGCTGACTATGGAGAAACTACCCAAAGCTCAGTTCTGTTTTCAGAGTTCCTAACATACTAATTGCTTATCAGTTAAATTTTATGTTCTTTGAAAAACATGTGGAAATGTGACTATTCAAATTTTCCTTTTTATCTGATGATTACTTATAGTGATTGTAGAGACGAAAAAACGACCAAGGGGGTGGCACATTACTTCCAATAATTGATATATAATTGAGATCTAATTGTATTGATTTTGTAACAAACAACTAGGTACTCTGATTCCTAATATATATTAGACACAGATATACTTTCTGTTGCCATTGTATGTTATAAGGTAGGCAAATTTTAAAGCAATATCTCCATGCTTTTACTCTTGTGAACATTAAACACATGCTAAATTCTGTATACTGCTTTCACACTGCTTGTTCCTTATTTTGTTGTGCTAACTTGTAACTCAGGTAATTTTTCATTGCCTCTTCGTATAGAAAATTGCTGGTGAGTATAATAGAGTAAGCGCCTCACCTAAATGATGGGTAGTGAGGTGCTACCCCTACCTAGTTTAAGATCAAGTCTGCTATAAAAATATACTCCACAATTGCAACATTTTTGAAAAACAGTATCTTTTGCAGATTCCTCTCACTCTCTCTCCTCTAAACAATGGCTGCGGAGTCAATCGTCAACCCTGCAACACAAAGGTGAGAAAGGTTTCATTCCGATGGGCGTAGGATATTAGCTATATCATTTCATTTTAAATTTATTTTGCTGTCTCCTTCAGGTATGCACTGGTTACTGGGGCGAATAAAGGGATTGGATTCGAGATTTGCAGGCAGTTAGCTTCTAGTGGAATCATGGTCATATTAACTTCCAGAAATGAGGAGAGGGGCATTGAAGCTCGAAAAAAATTGGAGGAATTAGGCGTTTCTGAAAACGTGGTGTTTCATCAACTTGATGTTGCTGATCTTGCTAGCATTGACTCTGTCGTTCGATTCGTCACAACAGAATATGGAAGGATTGATATTCTGGTAATTAATCGATGTTTTGCTGTTTAAACTACGGTCAAAGTTCATGAATCTCTATCTATGTTTTTCTATGTATTCTGTATTTCTTCAAGGGAAACTTTTAGTTGAATTTATCACCAATTTATTTAGGATGAAATTTAAGTTGATTTGACAACTGGAAACTGTTTTTTTCACTCAAATTGATATATTTTTAAGGCCATATGGAAATCCCCAAATTTCTGAGCTATGAATTTGGTTGAATGTCAGGTCAATAATGCAGGTGTTTCTGGATTTCAAGTGGATGGAGATCCTATGGTTTTTCAAGAGTTCATCGAGGCGGATGAAACTGTACTTATTTCTGGTAAAAAGGTTTGATAAACATTTATCCCGTCTCTAACATAAACGTTTTGTATGCATCTTATGAATGTGAAACTGATTTTGCTTGGTGATGAATGCAGGTAGAAACAGTGCAACTTAAAGCGAAAGGAAAGCTCGTTGAGACATTGCAGTTAGCAGAGGAATGTATTCAAACAAATTACTATGGCTTAAAGAGACTAACCAAAGCTCTTACTCCTCTCTTACAACTATCTGATTCACCAACAATTGTTAATGTCTCCTCCACATTAGGATGCCTGATGGTAATGCTAGTAATTCCATTTCATCCTTCTCTCAATTATATGTTATCAAAATGAAGAATCACTGATTTCTGTGTTGTTAGCTTTTGTCGAACGAATGGGCGATGGGAGTGTTGAGCAATGAAGATGAGCTGACGGAGGAGAGAATAGATGAGGTTGTGCAGCAATTTATGAACGATTTCAAAGATGGTTTGTTGGAAGTAAACGACTGGCCTAGACACGTTGCTGCCTATAAAGTGTCGAAAGCAGCTGTGAATGCATACACTCGAATTGCAGCTAAGAAACATCCTAGTTTTTCTATTAATGCGATATGTCCTGGTCTTGCTAGAACAAATATAACATACAATCTTGGGCCATTAAGCTCGGGAGAAGCTGCTCGGGTTGTGGTGAAACTGGCCATGCTGCCGAATGGAGGGCCATCCGGCTCGTTTTTCGATGGCTTTCGTCGAAAGGAGGTGTGGTCTTTGTAGGGACAATGTCTTCATTGCTGTTGTTTAGAATTGTATGTGTGAAGTATTGATGATCACATCATCACAGAGCAGTGGCCAAGAACAGAATGGAGATGATATGAGAGCTGCTTTTATTTATAGTATTTTTTAGGATTCACTTATATACCTTTGCTATATGATTCACTATAATATGGATTTTTTAATTTTGTGAAATTGATGAATACTCTGTAATTTAATTTGCAAGTGAGAACCATTTCCCTGACCTAAAAGTATATCAATCAATTACCCTTAAAAAAAAGTACATCTTTAATTTAAAATTTTACTATTCTCATCTAACAAGTACTTTATAATGTATTTATTATTTAAAAATAATAAATTACCCTCCAAAAATTTATTTATTATTTAAAAATACTAAATTATCTTCCAAAAATTTGTAAATAATATATTTTTTAAAATTTCGTATTTACTGTACAGAATAAATTAGGATGGACCTAGTATTTCATTTAGCTTGCTAAAAAGCATAGCCTAAATAATTCTAGAAGTATTATTAAATTTGTACTTAAAGAAAAGGAATACATATGGCCCAAATACAACCAAATTTTCTTCTCTAATCCATATATATTGGGCCAAGCCCACTCTCTAAACATTTTCCCCTGAACTACTAGTCTACTACCGAAAAGGAAATTTCATTTAAATGGGGAAATAAAACTTTATATTATCTTCTTTCCATATACTCATTTTCCTTATTTATTTCGGCATTTAAAATGATGGAAAACAATATTAGTAATATATATATTTTTAGAAAATCGAGGTAAGATGGTGATCGGTGATGATGGATTGGTGGGATGGCAGGATGAGATTTTATTATTTTTATTTATTTATTTTCCATAAAGGAATTAAAAAGCAAAATATAATAATTTGTCGTAGCAACAAAAAGAACAAGTTATGGGCAAAAATTAATATTGTAATGAATTACATGTGAAGAAGATAAGTACTCCCTCCGTCCCGGGAAGTATTTCGCGTATTGGTGTGCGCGGAGTTTAAGAAAATTTTGTATTTTTATGTATAAAGTAAGAAAGAGAATATATATTTTAGTTGATTTAATGAAAAAGGTGTGTAAAGTTATTGAGAGATGTGGAAAAAGTGTGTAAAGTTTTTGGGAGATGTGAAAAAGTAAGTATTATATTGGGATATGTGTAAAAAGTGAGTATTAGTATAATGTATTTTTTACCAAATTTAGTAAAAGTAAAGTGTGAAATACTTTGAGGGACGGAGGGAGTATGAAATATGTGGAAAACTGAGGATGGAAATGAGAGTGTCGATAGAGTGGTGTAAGATGATAGACATTATGGAAAGTCGACACGTGTCCCCACCTGCATGCGGCGCACCGTCGACGCTTTTTCACATCATTTCGAACACTTCCTTCTCTCTCACCCCTTTACCTATTCAAGTCACTTCACCAACCACACAATTTTAATTTAATTTGAATTCAATTGAATTAAACGCCGAGGATTAGATTAATTAATGGGTAGGGTAGACTTGATAAATACATTTAATAATTTGATGGGATGAAAAAACAGATAAAATTGATAATTTTTATAATAAAAATACTCAATTAATGAAAAATTATAATAATATTGGAATATTTGATAAATAATTTATAATATAGAATTAATATCTTATATACTCCCTCTGTTCCGGTCAAACTGCATCGTTTGACTGAATAAAACTCTCACAAAAGTTACATTAAATGCATCTCTTTGGACGGGACTGAGGGAGTACATCATAAACTCTTATAAATTTCATGATCTCCCTTAATTTAAGCACCCTAACATAAAGTATAGATTATAGTATAAGATTGGAAGGGGAAATCACATGACTTATACCGTGAACCCGATTTATATAAGTATTTGTGTATAATATAAATTAAAAATTATAACATCTTTAACAAAAAGTAATAATTAATTGCAAAAGTGTTAAAAATTAAACGATCTCACACAACTCAGTCATTTTTTAATTACTATAAGATTAATTTACTAAATTATTTTTAAATAATTTTTATTAATTTTATAATGACAAATACTTGTGTGAGTGAATAAGGGGTGATACTCTTTATAAAAAAAATATAAATAAATTGATTAAAAGTGGTAATACGACCGTGAATTAATTCATGAATAATTTATAATATAAATAAAAGATGATAATATTTAAAAAAAAATAATATCTTTAATAAAAAATAATACTCAACTAATTAAAAAAAAAACAAAAAAAAGCATAAAACGATCCATGAAATAATTTCACGCGTCTCTTCTCGATATCAATTGTTTTATATATTTTAATCCTTAATCATTGGATTACAACTTTGTAGTTCAAATTGATACTAATTTCCTTTAATTTATCGTAATGTTTGAGACACAATTCTTCTACATAAATGAATAACTAATAAACAAGAATTTAAAGTACATGATTATAGAGAACTCAAACATGGATTATTTAGTATGTCCTAAATTACTCAAAATTTATACCAACTAGGAACATGTATATTAATGAATCATCTATTTTGATGTAATATCATAATCACAAGAGAAATGGGGACACTGTAACTGTCCTATGGTACTAGATTTCATGTACATGGATACTCGGATCAACCAAGGATGTTGAATCTGGATGCGTTTTTCGGTCAAATTCAGTCAAGAAAATGCATTTAACTCAATATTGTATCCTTTAATTTCGTTGGATGAATTTCAAATCTCAACATAATTAACACATTCTTTATTTTTATATGTTAAATTAAATTAAATTAAATTAAATATGAGCTGTAGAAATGAAGTGAGAGTGAAGCGGTGAGACGAGAGAATCCACACACATGGTCACGTGCGCGAGAGATCCATCCACTTCACCTCTTAAAATAAATAAAATTTTTCAATTTATTTTCTTGTGGACAAAAATATTGCCTTTATTTTAAAGAAAAATAATCCATAGTAAATAAAGGTAAGAGGTTCTGGAAGAGTCTAGCAATTTAACCGTGCCATCTGGTTCGAAGGTGAATATAAAATAAGTAAATGTTTTAATTTCATTCATTCATATATATCTACTTTTGGGTGGTAATTATTAAATGTGGTAGGAATTAATTAAGACCCTTAACAAGCAGTTTCTTTAATTTGTTAATCATTACTGGGAATAATAAAAAGTGCTGCTCTTGGTAGAAAGAGTAATCCCCTCTAATCTTATTTTCGTGTATTATCTTTTATATAATTGATAATTAAGGAAGAAGGTAAATCTAACTATCCTCCTAAAAATTATATTTCCTCCTTTATAGTGTATAGTGTATGTTATTCATTTAACAATATATACAACATAGGAAGTATTACATTTAATAAATGGTACAAAAAATAGGAACCGAAATGAGAGTATATCCAATATCCTATTAATGCACCCAATATATCTTGCAATTACACCTTTCAGTAGTCTTCACTTCACATAGCTAAGTGGCAGAAAGAGAAAGGAGAGAGAGAGAGAATGGGTTATTGTGTGAAGGAGGAGAAAGAATGCATGGTGTGGGTGGAGAAGTATTTCAAAGATTGTCTTTGC
Organism: Pogostemon cablin; assembly: GCA_023678885.1. Lineage (NCBI taxonomy): Eukaryota > Viridiplantae > Streptophyta > Magnoliopsida > Lamiales > Lamiaceae > Pogostemon > Pogostemon cablin. The sequence continues at coordinate 3,234,541 of CM042993.1, read as the reverse complement.
AACATGAAAGATGAGTTGTCTTTTGGATTTGGAATCATAAGTCTTGTCTGTTGGGGAGTTGCTGAGATCCCACAAATTGTGACTAACTTCAGATCAAAATCTGGCCATGGAATCTCTCTCCTCTTCCTCCTCACTTGGATTGCTGGGTAGGATACTCTCTTGCACCACTTCAATTCTTGTTTTATTTAATAATCTCTTAATTCATTTGGTTGTATGAATTTAATTTGCAGTGATGTTTTCAACTTAGTGGGTTGTCTTCTTGAACCCGCCACGGTCAGTTGTCACTCCCAACTCTTAATTTCTACTCCTTGTCAAAAATCTTGGTATAAAATAATATGATTTCATTTATTTTTTTTGGGTGGTGCAGTTGCCAACCCAGTACTACACAGCAGTGGTAAGAACATTCTATCTGCTCTTTATTGGAGTAATAATTAGTAATTTCTAACATAAATATATGTATGTCTAATAATTAATCCAATGGAGCAGCTCTACACCACCACAACAGTGGTCCTAGTTCTTCAGAGCATATACTACGATTACTTCCGCAGGTGGAGACACCTCCAAACAAAACAACACTCTAATCAACAGGCCAGTCCTTAATTATTCAATTCCTATATTTATTTCATATTTACATTTTCGTGTTACATCTTCTGTGCACACTCGTTGATAAATGAGTAGTTATTTCCTGTTTTTCATTTGTCCAATGATTTGTTACGGGACCATATTTAGTTACACTGTTATAATAATATAAATCTAGTTTACATGATCCCATAATTAGATGTCTGAAAAAACACCTGATATATGTTCAGGTTGATGAAGACTTACAGAAACCTCTGAGACCACAGCCACAGAATGATTCACCCATCCCAATTCCAAACCCGAACCCGAACCCGACCCGCAGAACTCCCCGAAGATCAGATACCTATTATTACACGTAAGTGATCGAATTCACTACACACAAGTTGCAATATGTTGTTACATCTGCCACCTCCCAGAAAATGATGTAATGTGTAGTTTTTGGACAGATTAGATTCATTTCAGACAAATATTCTGTGCAGGTCTGCAAGATCAATGGCTGGAAGCACAACTCCACCAATTGGCTCATATCTGTGGCCCATCAAGAGTGGTCCTTCTGCCATAGGATTCAACAAAGATTCCTCAGATGATGAGGATGATCCCATCCCCACCAGAAACACTTCACTCGGCACACCCAAGCCAATCCCGGCTCGTTCATCTAATCTTGTAATTTTCAATCCAAACTTGTTTCTATTGAATTTGGACTCTAGCAAGTGTTCTTACTTGTTCTAGAAGTATGTATCCTATAGTTAATTTGACAACCTTAATCACTAGTTAAACATTATGTTGTTGTTGTTCTCAGGCAGGATATGGGACATTTTTGGCTACGTCGATGAACTTGCCTCGGAAAACGAATGCTGTGATGCAAGTCTATGTTGGATTCACTGGGAGGAAACTGTTGCAAGTAGAGGATCAAATTAACATATTAATGATTTTGTCTTGTTTGTGTTGGTTAAGATTAGGACATGATGTTTTGATCTGATCAGGAACATGGATCAGAGAGTGCATATGGTCAGTTGTTGGGATGGATGATGGCTGCCATTTACATGGGTGGAAGGCTACCTCAAATATGGTTGAATGTAAGCACATATATGTTTCATTTCTCATCAATAAATCAACACTCTTTGATCATCATGTATACATACTGATAATGTGTTTGTCTATTTGTAATGATCTTGGCAGATTAAAAGAGGGAGTGTTGAGGTAATTATAATCCTCTGTTTGTTAATGAAACACGAGATGAAATACCAAATCGGGATAGGTTTTAATTCATCTTGGTTTTGAAATGTGTAGGGATTAAATCCTCTCATGTTCATCTTTGCACTTGCTGCCAATGCTACCTATGTAGCCAGGTTAATTAATACATCCATCTACGTACATACTTACATATTCTGTCTGAAAATACTTGAAATCAAATATGGTGAAGCAATATTGCTGTCTAAACATGGTGCAGTATTCTTGTGAGATCAACTGAGTGGAATAGAATCAAAGCCAACATGCCGTGGCTGCTCGATGCTGCCGTCTGCGTGCTGCTCGATTTGTTCGTATCCTTTTCTTCTGTCATCTTAGCGAACATCTGCACAATTGAATGAATTGATCAATGTAAGAATTAGTAGAAATATCCTTAACTGGTTGAAAACAGATCATACTACAGTATGTGTACTACAGATACCTTAGGAAGGAAACTCCCACCACCAAACAAGAATATGGAGATTATGGTGAAACAAAGCAATGAAACAATTCTAGCAACCCCATCTCAGAATGTCAGTATTATCTTCTTGTTTTAATTTTTTTTTTCTTTTTATTGTTATTATTACTACTGATGATGGTTTATTATATTTTGTTAGATGGAAGAAGGAATCATGTTTTCAGCAGTGGTATTGTTGGATTTTTTTTAATTGAAGATTGAAGTATACTACATAGCGTGATGTTAATGGACTTCGTTTTATTTTTTATTTTTTTGTGGGGTGATCGATGTATAAATATATAGTTTACTAGATTTGTCTTAATAGAGATTATTGTTATTTAAAAAAAAAAAAAAAACTTATTCATAAACTAGTTAATGTATTGCTAATTTCAAGTTATTAACAATATACCAAAGGGAAAACTGATGCAACTCTCGACAGAAAAGAGAAAATTGATATTGATAAGAATTAAGAAAGAAGGAATTACGACAAAAAGATAATCACCACTTCGAGTGGATGCAACTCCTAAAATGAAAACATCACAATATTCATGATTCTTTACAAAATCCATCATCCATCATGGAGGCTATATATCTCACCTGGGTTAGGCCTTTATCACCAACGTAGTTTTTTGGGCCACTAAATTGGGCTCTTTTGGTCAAAAGACCGTATGATTAATAAGTGATAATACTTTATTAAAAACAATATATTATTGATAAAAATTAATTATAATTATTCATGTAAATTATTTCATAAATTATTCTTAGTATAAACGAAAATATAATATTTTGCAATTCTTTGAAACAAGGGTGATAAGTCCAATAGTTCCTTACAAAAACTTTTAAATAGTTTCGAAAATCAACTCCAAAAAATAAAAAAATAAAAATCTCTCAATAGCTAATAAGACCTAAATTGCTCCAAAAATCAATTTCAAAGACAATACTGAGGGCTATTGCACATATTAATTTGATTGTTTATCTTCTCTTTAAATGAAAAATGAACATTATTCAGATGTTTTAAAGAAGGGCTTTTATCATTATAGATCTTCTTTTCGAGCAGTCAGGCCCATTTTAAGGCCCAAAGGAAAACGTTGGTTGCTGCCCTGAATTCATCTCACAGTTTTATTTTAATGTATCAACCAAACTACTTAACAAAGTGTGTAAAATCTACTATTCCACAAAGATTAATAATAAGTAAATAAATAAAAATAAATTTCACTTTTATTATATACTCTATAAGACAAGATTAATAATTTTCTTTACATATCCTGACGGACATTAATAATTTTCTTTATATATTTCCACGTTGATGGACAACACAATTTTGAACTCGGGCTTGTTTAAAAATAACGAATTCTCAAATAGTTTGAGTTTGACTCGATAATAATAATTTAAATTTAAACTCGATTTTGAACTCGAGCTCAGATTTATTAGAGCTCGTTTATATATGATTCTAAACTTCTATACAAACTTAATGGAGAACATCTTCACAAACAGAATTGGGCACTTTTGATGAGTCAAATTTCTAACAGACTCCAATCAGGCTAAATAAGTTTTTTGAATTCGGTATATATTCAGGCTCAGCTCGAATCATTTAAATTAACAAACTTATTCAAATGCATATTTGATCGAATAGAAAACGATTTGGTTAGATTTCTATCGAGCTTGATCTGGTTATATTCATGGCGGCAACCATTAAAAAAAGATTGTGGATATTCCATTTGACATATGGCAAGTTTTAATGATGAGACGTGATGATCATCCCTACAATTAGCTACCTACGTATAGCCATAGGGGACGAAAAACACCATTTGTCACCTACTAACTCCTTAACTTTTTATTTTTATGCGTAAATTATCCACGAATTATCTTTATATCTATATTTAAATAGATTATACTCTAAACTTCTTTATGCCAAAAAATGAATAAATAATTTGTTATAATTTAAAATTATAGGTATTTTCCAGCCTGGTGTGGAAACAAAGTCGTAACCGCGTAAGGCGCCGGTGGGGGAATTAAGAACGTTGAAAATACCGAATTTTTCATTTGTATGCGTATAAATAATACTCCATTCGTCCCAAACTTATGTTCACCGTCATTGTAAATACGGAGTTTAAGAAAAGTTATTTTTTGACCAATTTTATTGACTATTTAGGGGTATTGTGGTATTTTTAGGTAATAAATAAATTATAAAATATGTTATGTGTGTTATGTGAGAGTTGTATTTTTGAAATTAAGAGTATTTTAAGGTTGTTGATTGATGTGAAATTTTTATTTTTGGGTGGTGAACATAAGTGTGGGACAGACAAAAATGAAAAGTGTGAACATAAATATAGACGGGTATATATAAATATATATATTTATTTATATAATTATAGTATTTTTTTAAAAAATAAATTAGGAAACAAAGAACATGTTGAATTTACGGGGGTGGGGTGGTTGCGTATGGACTAGGTATACGTGTACATACATGAGTAGGTTAAATTTTGTGGGGACAATACATCCAAAGATTGTCCTATTCCAACCCCAATCCACCGACACTTTCTCTCTCCTCTTCTCTTCTCCCTCTCTCTTTTTTCTTTTTTTTTTTATTTTTTTTATTCATTAAAGTATTTCATCCTTCCGCCGGAAAGGTCCACATTTTGCTATTTTGAACGTCCGCACCAAATGTCCATATTTTCCTTTTTAAATACATGAGACCCACACACATCACTAATACAATAAATTTATGGGACCCATACACCCCATTAATACAACTACTAACTACACCTTAAATAATAATATTCCTTAATCTACGTGCAAAAAGCAAATGTCCAGTGGACGGATGGAGTAATTAAATCGTTATAGCATAACGAATTGGCACATGGAAAATCAATCAATCAATCCTGCATTTAAATGATGGATAGTTTAGGCTAATAAATACGGCCAAAATATAGATTAACTTTGATGTCATCTGTCTATTTTTAAAATCGACCATTTTTAAGAAGTACTAATTAATTAATATTATTAATTATGATAATAATATTCACATGGACTAACTGACAAACTTAAAATCACCGAAATATTAGGACGATCTCATGGTTTTAACGCCATAGTTAATAAAGAGCAGAAATAAATATGTCACCATTTATTAAGTAATATTATACATAAAAAAAATATTTGAGGTTTATATATATACAAACTAAAATATATATTATGCATATATTGCCAAAATATGAAATATGAGTCTCGAATATTAAGCTATCATACAATATAAGTACGTTCATATCATAAATCTGTAGACTCACTAGGACTTAACATATTATACAGAAGAGTACAAATTAAAAAATTGAGAAAAACACAATTTGATAATTACCCATCATCTTAATACCCCCACTTTATAAGCTTATAGTAAATAATTTAAATTAAAAAGATAGATGACATATACACCATCATTACATTTTATTAAAAGAATGTGTAGATTGGTTGGTGCATAATAAATAAAGAGTTGGTAATTAGCCATGAAAGACGGGTGGTTTATCTTAGCATGATTGATAGGTGAAAAAAGGCAAGAAATTGGTCAAAACCTTCAAAAGAAACGTGTCACGAGTTAACTAATTCTTAAGAAAATCGTTATGCAATAAAGTTGACACACTAATATTAATCCAGTAGTAAGAGAGACGATTTTCAATTCACTAAGCTTAATATTCCCACATAAATATTTCAAACATTTAAGAAGAAATGATTTTATTGATAAAGTTTTATTGACTTTATTAGAGTAATTTGGTTTCATAATAATAAATAAAATGTATACTATATGTTGTGTATTTGCTGAATAAGGTATTTTTGAAGTTAATAATAGTATAATATTATGGATAAAATGTGTGTGCTTCATCCTGCGAACAGATTCATGTTATTAGAAAGTTTTACCTTTTATTATTAACACTTACTTCCTCCGTCCCAAGCAAATAGAAATATTTATTTTTTGCACGTAGATTAAGGAGTATTACTCCCTCTGTCTCTTGGTAAGAGTCTTATTTGCTTTTGGGCACGTAAATTAAGAAGTATTATTATTTAATGTGTAGTGGGTAATTGTATTAGTGGGTGTATGGGCCCCATACTTTAATTGTATTAGTGGGTGTGGGTGGGTCCCATATGTCAAAAAAGAAAATAAGATCCTTTGGGTGAGACAATCAAAATGGTAAAATGAGACTCTTACATAGGGACGGAGGGAGTATTATTTTATGTAAAGTAGATAGATGTATTAGAGAGATGTGATGGGTAGTGGTGGGCCATTGGTGGGTCCTTTTTACTAAAAGAGGAAAATTGTGCAATTTAAATGGAACGCCCAATATAGTAAAATTGTGTTATTTGGATGAGACGGAGGGAATATATCTTTAAATTTTCCAAAAATAATAAAATAATTATTCAAACGCTAATAGTATTCACATTTCAATTGACTCTTTCATTGAATAAATAATACTCTTATAAATTAATAAAGTGTATATCTTGTAGAACAAAATATTATACATGGATCGCTCACAATATACCAACTCTAATATTATATACTTCACTTCATTTGTGGTGGTTTATGAATCATAAATTTTACCTCGAGTTAGGGTTTACTCTTAATGTATAGTATCAAATCCTAACTAGATATAGTTGTATTTCGAATCATAATTAAATAGGTATACGTATAGAGGTTGCTCAAAATACTTGCGCAAATAAAACATCATAAAATTTGAATATTATACTATAAATAAGCAAATACTATTATACTAATAAGAAATAATTAGAAAACAATATACTACGAATAGTTCATATATATGAATAACATAAGTAGGGAAATTTCGGAAGAGATATTGAACATTAACTAAAATAAAGAAATAATTTGATCTAAAAATTACATTTTATATAATAGGAGGGAGTAACTATAGTTTATATTCTTTTGGTTGTACTCAACCAGCTTTTATGCATGGCCTAAATGTATTTTAGCTACAATAACGAAGAGGATGCATGTCGGTAAATAGGGTTACCTAATTAGATATTATATAAAAAATAAAAAAAGAGACAGTAAATTATAAAGTATATATAAACGAAAAGGGACAGTTTTATTTATTTTGGTAATCTGGGATGTTTATATATAAGCTACATATAATGTGGAGTAAAGTTGCAAAATTTGTCTATAGCTATATATATAATGTACAAACAATTCTTACTCACCTCAACCATATTTATATTTTCAGTTGTCAACATTTTTTTTTTCAATATGTAGTATTTCACACAACAGAGTAGGATCTCACCCTCCAAAGATCTCTCATCTCGTTTTGTGATTTGTTCGTATACCTACAAAACTCCTGCAAAAAATAATATAATTAATTAAACAACATTAATAAAATATATAACAACAATCTTAGTTAATTTCAGTTATAACGTGTTCATTAATGATACATTTTCAGTTAGTTCGTTAAGAGGGAGAAAAAAAGAAGAAGGAGAAGAAATTATTTTGGTAATTTATTAAATAAAATTAAATAGATATATACATTTGATTTATATACCTTAAGATTCAAGATTATAAGGTGTTCTTAGCAAATCATATGGGGCCCACAAAGCATCCAACGGGCAGGGCCGGCTGGCGTCGAGCCGGGCCCACGGCTTTCCCTTCCCACTCCAATGCAATAGGCTGACCGGGCCGGGATGCAAATCCCGGCACAGTCCCCGGAAATTGTCGCCGCCGAGGCCGTGCTGGTTCCACCGGTGATCCACCGGAGCTATCTTCCCGGCGAACACCAGCAGAAATGGCGGCAACGAACCCAGCTCATAAATCCTCATCCTCTTCTGAAGCTCCATCCACTCTACAATCTTCGTCGTGCAATCTCCCACCCGCCATCTCTCCATATCAATCACCATAACTCCGGTGTTGAAATAGCAGGGCTTCCGGTTGGCGAAGGTCAGGGAGAGGGAAGGGTTCGACCAGAAAGTCGGGGTGAAGTAGGACGTGAAGTTTGCGTTGCAGTACTCCGGCGCCGCCAAAACGGCGTCGTTCGTTAGGGTCGTGGCGGCGAGTTTCGCGATGTCGTCGACGAGTACGAGGTCGGAATCGAGGTAGACCACCTTCTGAATGCAGGTGGGGAGGAGATCGGCGAGGTAATTGCGGGCGTAATTCAGGGGACAATCCAGAGCCGCCCTTATGGAGGTGGATATCAATCCGGCGGCGGCGGAGTCGTCGAAGGGGTAAATCTTGAATTGAAGGTATGGGAAGGAGTTGGAGATGGTGGAGTGGAGGTCGGAGGTGTCGGCGGAGGAGGACACCACGAAGTGGAAGATGATATTTTCCGGGCAGGAAGAGTGCTGCAAAACAGAGAGAATGGCGGCGATTGATCCCCGGAGATAAGCTCCGTCGAGGGTCATAGCCACATTTATCGCATTGCTATTAAAACACACGGTATCGGCGGCGGCGTCAGCGGCGGCAATGGAAGGGCAGTTTGGGGAATTGTAGAACTTTGGCGCTTCTCGAAATCGAAAGTTGACGGCGGCGGCATTTTCCGGCGGAATTAAGATGGCGGTTATCAAGATTGTTGAAAATACAACACTCGGCAAAAATAACATAGTTTAGAGTGTAGCAAAATTTTCATAAGAAAAATTGGAAATATTGGGGGTCTAGAAAAGGAACTACTCTAGAGAGTACAGTAGATACTCTCTCTCTTTAAAATCACCGACTAGATTCGAAATATAATGAGCGTAATTAAAAGGGGGTTAAATTAAATTAATTTAATTAAATAAGGTGGATCGTACGATGAGAATAATCGAAGGGGGGAAAGTCGTCCAGCACAAGGGGGACCCACGTATTTGAAAAGCAGGCGGATGTGCCTCTCAATTCAAACTTACCTCTTTATCTCTCTCTCTTCCCCCCTCACCTTTTGTTGAACCATCCACATCTCAGCTTTACAAATCCTCCCTCCCACTTGTGTCAACTTAATTACCAAGTTTCTATTTTAATTAACCTTAATTACTTCATTTATTTACCTACTCATTCACTCAAATTATGTCATCAAACCATAATGTATGTTTATATGTATGTTTCATGCACTGTATTTATTCTTTAGACTTGATTTATATTCTCAAATATGACTAATTGTATAGGTACATTGTGCAGGCATGATCAATTTCTCCACTTGCATGTAGAATTTTAAATAGGTACATTGAGGTTTGAATCTTGTATTTTTACTAGATCTTAACTTATTACTAATATTTAATTATAGTATAATTATTGTTTTACTTTTAAATTTTTAATCTTTCAATATTATTTCAAATGACATGATTATATTTTCAATCTATATTTATCTTTTATATAAATACTCCCTCCGTCCCAAACAAAAAAATGCATTTACTGTAGCTTTTGTGAGAATTTTATGCAGTCAAACGATGCAGTTTGACCGGGACGGAGGGAGTAGATATGAGTAAAATGTACATACCACATGTTGTACATCATTCCTTCTCACTCTTTAAATAAGTAATTCCTCTGTCCCGCTCAAACATCACCGGTTACTTTTTGTGCGTAGATTAAGGAGTATTATTATTTTATGTGTAGTGTGTAGTTGTATTAGTAGTGAGTGGTGTGTCACATGTGGTACCTTTTTATTAAAAATGAGAAATGAGAACATTTGGATGAAACGTCCAACATAGTAAAATGATGATTTTTCAGTGTGATGAAGGGAGTATAAATTAAAAAAAATGTTGTAGAAAAATAAAATTGGTTACGGAGTAGTACATCATGTAGCTAGGAAGCCTATTTCTTGACAATTGACACTCCATCTCTCCATGCTTGGTATTGGAAAATGAAAGCCTCTCCAAATGTACTACATTAGTCTATTTTTCAGAATGATAGAATTTAATTACAATTAATGCTTCTTTTTCTATTGGACTAAGCTTAGACATTTTTTCTATGTGATAACATCGTGTATAGTACTATTTGTTTCACTTAGGAGTTTTTTTTTAAATATATATTATATGTATGTATTTGTATATATTGCACATCAAAATGTGTTGTTCGAATCTTTTCGAAATATAAATTATACTACTACATACTTCCTCTGTCCCTTGATAAGAGTCTCATTTGCTTTTGGACACATGGATTAAGGAGTATTACTATTTAATGTGTAGTGTAGTTGTATTAGTGGGTGTGTGAGTTCCATGTTTTAATTGTATTAGTGGGTGTGGATGAATCCTATATATCCAAAAAAAAATAAAATCCTTTGAATGAGACAATCAAAATGATAAAATGAGACTCTTATCTTATTGATTTATCTTGGAGTCAAAGGTATAGAATTCGTACAGATCAGACGCGTATTGGACAATTATATAAGCACAAGATATTTGACTTACACGCATACCACCAATATAATTATTAGACTTGTTACTTAATTTAATTACAGAATAAGATCTAATGCTTATATCACATAATAATTAAGAAAAAAGACCTTAGGTCAATGAGTATCTAAAAATATTTATGACAAACTGTCCTTACATGGCTAAGGTGGAATTTGTGGATGATACAGTATCAATAGAAATTTCACTTTTAATACATCATTTAAAAAAAAAATGTCACCTACTTTAATTTTTTCCGAAATTTTTTTTATTTTTATTTTGAAATAATTAATCTAAGTGTGCGGCCCTTTCTGCGATTAGGCCTTCAACTACTTTGCGACTTGATACATAATTTTTATGCAACATCTCACGTAACTACTCACAACTACGCATGCGACTCTATATACAATTTTTATGCAACTTCTCATGCCTACAATTACATTTGTGTATTCATACATAATTTTCATGCGACATCTCATGGGACTACTCCTACAACTACGCATGCGATTCTATATACATGTACTACTCCCACAACTACGCATGCAACTCTATATACAATTTTTATACAACTTCTCATGTGACTATGCATGTTAGCAACAAAACTTGCAAATTTATACACAATTTTTTTCATACGATCCTACACGCGACTATATATGTGATTATACACACGACTGTGTATTAATTATAAAGAGAAATAAAAATTTTTTTAGCAAAATGCATTTTTCCAAAATATTTAGATTGGATGGCATTTTTCAAAATCTATTAGATGCATTTTTCACAATTTCACATTAACCCACCTCTTAAACTTATTTTATCACACCCCTACAATCCCTTTTCTTTTAAATTTAAATTTAATAAAATTAGTAGGAAAAAAAAAGTGTATATGTGGTTGGTGAGAAGAATAAAGACCGTCGAACAGAAATGGTGGATGACTCCCACCGACTCAGCTTAGAAGATAAATTGCTGCAACTGGAAGCATATAATTAGATATAAATTTGAATATTTGGGCATTACTAATTTACTATACTTACTATTCCTGACAGGGGCGGACGTGTTAAGGGGTTAGGGGGGCACTGGGCCCCCCTGAACTTCAAAAAATTACTAGTATAGATATAGAAATTTTCTTGAAATACCTTTGTGTCCAAGTGGTGAAGTGAGGATCTTTTAGTTTTAGAGGTCCCGTGTTCGATTCATGCAGTACTGTTATTTTTTTTTTCCCTCTTCTATACAATTAAAAATACTAAAACATCTTTAGAAAAATATTAATAAAAGTTGGTAAATAAAATAATTCTTCTTAAAATTTGTAGAACAAAAAACACGAACTATTGTATAAGAAAAATTGGGCCCCCCTCGACAGAAATCCTGCGTCCGCCACTGATTCCTGATATTCCGTATAAGCTATTTAATGCTGTCACACCTAACTAACTGCTCACCAAGTTAAATCTCAGTCTTCAATTCCCACTTTTTTCATCTCTCTCTCTTTCCACTTTGATCCACAATCTACGCGACCACTTACATAGCTCATTAATTATCAACTTTTTATCTCGTGGCCCAATTCAATGGTCCATTTCTTGTGTTCTTTGTTTCTGCAACCCACGCAACTCCAACATTAGCCCATGTAAGAATTTCAGTTGGTAATGTAAGAAGTTAGCACAAGTTTGGTGAATTTTCTAATCTTGAAAAAGTTGTGTTTTTGGATTATTAAATTGATTAATGCATTTTGTGGTGGTGGGTTGCTGATGAAGTGATACAGGTTGGAAAATGAGGGCAATATATCTGTAAAGAGGATGCCAATCATGGATTGCTTTTTTACAACCTTTTTTCTGTTCAAATTTAAACTAAAGGTGACTTCACTTAGCATGTAATAGCTTTTGAGGTTTACATGCATTGTCTGAAGAATTAGAAACATTACACGATAGATTGCCAACAAATGCTTATTTATTTACTCATCCGTCCCACACTTAACTAACTACACCGACAATATAGATACGTAGTTTAATAAAAATTAAGTTTTAACCAATTTTATCGATTTTTTAAAAATATTCAATATTTTTAGGTAATAAAAGAGTACTATAAAATATATTAAGACAACTTTTGAGGTTATTGATAGATGTGTAGGTTTTTTTTTTTGTGGTGAACATAGTTGTAGGACGAATGAGAAAATAAAAAGTACGAAGATCAGTGTGAGAGGGGGAGTTTTTTTTTTTTTATATATATGTAATGATACATGAAGATGAACCATAGGATGTTATGTCATGACATGATGTCCAACACATTGCAGTTTTTGGAGAAACTGAAGGCATTAGATATATGGAGTAATAAATCAGATGTCGAATTAATATTGGGTGAACTCCCAATGTAATTAAGCATGGGTAATAAATGTAAGATGAATTTGATTTATTTGTCCAATAATTAAGCATGTGCAATCTCACATGCACAGGTCATAAAATTGTGGGTTCCCTAACAGAAAAGGTGGAAAAATCCCCCCATTATTAGGGTCCATTCACACACCTATCATCACTTTGCATAAATACATCTCCATGTTCACCACATGCATTATCATTCACATAACAAAAATTATACAATACCCCAATTAAAAAATACAACTAATTTTGATTATATTTCTGTATTAGACTATTCTTCATCACTTGTAGAACGTATCTTGTGAGCATACTTTCATCAAACATATATTCTTGTACAGTCCATCATTTCCTCATATATAAGACACTATAATATACATAACAGATAGATATATACATATTCCCTAATTGTGGCTCACATATAATAATTAATATCGTGACACAATCTGTCGTTTCCAACCATCAAATCATGTTTTATGTTTGCTTCAATCGTTGTATGTATATTATTTATTTCTAAAATAAGTACATTAGCTTGTCTATATACATCTTTGAACTAATAAGAGTAAACCATACCACAAGATTAACAGATTAATACCAATTATGATATTTAAGTGCGACACTAGAAAATGATTCATTAGCTTCGGAAACTAAGAAAAACATAGCAGTTCGACATTGAAGATGATACTATCATACTCGCTAGGTCCCAATAAGTCGTTGGTCCTTGTATTAATGGTGTGTGTAAGTCTCATGGTAATATATCCATTGTTTTGTGTAGGTTTCGTACACTTGAAAAGGAAATGTATTAACTTCCATGGGAGTACCAAGTCATAAACGCTTAGGCCGCGCAAAGCGATCCCCATTCAACGACGAAATATGATGATGATTAATGAGAAGATCACATTGACAAAAAAGACAAGAAGTTAGATAAAGGGGGGGCCATATACAGGGAGCACTAATCAATTGGCAGTAAATGCAAGTCAATGTTATTGAAATTGAACAAAGATTGTATGTTAGTTAAAAAATTTGAAGAGAAGAACTCATCTGAAGCTGTGAATGCGTTATCCATGAAAGGCTTCCATTCACCACACTACTTTAGGACCACTACAAGAAGCAATCAAGAAACACGTGATATAACATCACATTTCTTTCCAGAAAACAAGTGTATTCAATCAAATTTACAGAGTGCACTACAACCAACCACACGCTTTAATTTGCGAAATGAGAATTTCCAGACTCTTTAGCAGCAAGTTTAAAGGAATGAGCTATTTACATTGTTAAAAAAGCAAACACTACAAAAACAAGGATCATACAGAGAATCTTCTTCAAATTCTCATCGTCTGTCCGAGCAGCTTGAGTAGCCTCTCTTTCATACTGGCCTTCACCATCAGGAAATGGCCCAGTAAATCCATAATTATACCCTGGAGATCCAGCATGACCACCTGCGTTCGAAAACCCATGAAGCTGGACACCGAAAAAGGGGAAAAGACCGCCCCTTCCAAAACCAGCAGACATTCCAAAGTTACTGAAGGTTGCAGTTGCAATTGGTGCAAATCCTCCCATGAGTCCCATAATAAGATCAGCAAGATTATTATCTGAAAGGGGTGCCGTTTCAGATCTCTGCCCTGAAGGCCGATTAGGAATTTCAATGCCTGGAACGGGTTTTGATCTTGGGTCAGTTGGAGGCTTTCCTCTACCATAGAGTGGAATCACCTTTTCCTCCTCTATAAGAGCCTTGCAAACAGGGCAATCATGGGATTGTGAGTGGCCTCGTAGCCATCTATAAAGGCAAGGCCAGCAGTAGAGATGTCCACATAATGTGATCACTGGATCCTGTGCTAATTCAAAGCAAATGTTGCATTCAAAATCAGCAGCTTCATTACCGTCGTTCCCAACAGAAGAAGAGCTTTCTTGTGCACTAGTAGATGGATGATGAGTATCTGCCATATATCTAATAAACTAACCCAAATGCTAATCAATCTGGAATGCGAGTTGGTTGCTAAACTGAATCCCCGGTAAAGCTAGAGATTCAGTGAACACAACAACCTGTATCACAAGCAACAGTAAATCAAACTGCTTAGAATCACTTTCGTATATTTTCTTACTTCCCTTCACATAATCGAACTTCAGGCAAATATATGCAGAGAATTTATTTCAATATCTCAAATGGGTCAACACCTCAACAAAATCAGAACAAGAATTCCAAGAAAAAAATCCCTAACCGGTCTACCACATACATGTGTACCCAGAAATTCGATAGAAAGAAAATAAAAACAATGATTTAATTTTAAATTTTAAACTCCGATCTAATGCAATCGGAAACCCTAATGTTAGTTATTATTCATCAAAATTTCATTTCCCTGACCTAGATAAGTAAAAATTCAATTAATTACCATCAATCAAAATACAATATCACAAATTATATAGATACAAGTCGTGAATTTCATTAATAAACCCTAAATAATGATTGAATTCGCACAAAAACTATTCATCTAATCTGAGCACCATGAAAAGAAACGGTTTTCGAAGATCGAACCCTTACCTTTGTTTGCAGATGAGTTGGGAAACGATCGACCGCCAGAAGGAATCGAATTGTGGGCAAATAAACACGTAAACGACTTTGAAAACACAGAAGATCTTTTGACTTCCAGAAATATCTAGGTTCTTCCCTTGTAACTACCAGTCTTCCAATCGCTATTTCTGGAGTCAAGAGTTTGCAAATTTAAAACTCGAAAAGAAAAAAAAAGTCAACTTTTCTCCATTATTTTGGGCCAAACCTCATGACCTTGAGCTTCTTAATGGGCCGTTATTGGGCTTGGTCCGCTTGGATTAGGTCTGAATTTCTTTTCATCACACATCATTTAGCATGGGCCATCTGGGAAATTCCGCAGTGTGGTCTAAGAGGAATTTGCGTTTTTTTTTTGTCTCACAAGTCACAGGATGTGCATGTTTTTCAAAACTACATACTCCACTTTCTTAGTTTTAAATGATTTTTTCTTACACACTTGATCCCATAAGTTTATAAAATTTCAAATTTAATCTCAAATGATTTCTTCTTTGCACTTTTAATCTCATAAATTTATAAAAATAAAAATAAAAAACCTAATAAAAAACAATATGTTGGGACTAGGTATGTAAAGAAAAAATCTTTTGGAACTATTGTGCAAGAAAATATCATTTATGATTAAAAGAGGAAATATTAAGATGATTTTGCAGAGCATGTGTCTTATATAGGACCAAAAGCGCTAATTCTTGTGGTTTAACAAAATAAATAACTTTATGAAAATTTGTGTGTAACAAATAGTTTTTTTTATAAAATAAATGTGTGCATTTAAATATACTATACAGAGCAAGACTTTTGTCCAAGTGCAGAAAAATCAAGAATCATGCATAGAACATAGAACAATATTCATCTAAATAAATGATACCCTTCGTCCCGTTCCAACTTTTACGTTTACTGTTCCACATTGTTTAAGAAAAATTGCTCTTTCAACTAATTTTATTGACTTTTAAGGGTATTATAGTATTGAAAAGATGCTTGCAACATTTTATAAGTTGAATTTCAACGAATAGAAATATCCAAAGGAAATTTTTTAGGATGAATATTAATAGATTGACAATATCTTTTCCATCTTTTTGTCACGGATGGATTTCTCATTATATACCAAATAGCATCTTTAATAGGACTAATATGTTCTTTCAACGATTGTAAAGCATCTTGAACACATAAATTCAATATATGGCAAATACATCTAACATGAAAAAATCTACCACCAATTGATGGTTTACAAATGTTAATAAGAGTTTCTAAACTAGCCGTGTTAGCACTAACATTATCAAACGAAATTGTAAAAATTTTTGTGGTCAAATTATACTCTTGCAAAATAGTAGTATTAATTTTGTGAGCAATATTTACGGCGGTATGTGGAACATCAAAAGCTCTATAAGCAATTAATCGTTTTTGCATAGTCCATGAACTATCAATCCAATGACAAGTAATACCCATATAATCCGCACGTTGCCAAGCATTACTCCAAATATCCGAACATATAGAAACTTTATGAGGTAAATTTGTTAAAATTTGCTTTAAAACCAATTTATACTCCAAAACAACTTTTATAAGACCATTTGTATATTTATTACGATGCAATGGTGGAGCTTGAGGATTTAAAGTGAGATTGACCCAATTTTGAAAAAACTATTTTCCGCAAAATTGAAAGGCAAATATTTGGTGCACATAAGTTTAAAATAATATCTCAAATAATTTGGCTCATTAAATTTAAAAAGAGCATTACCTCCCGAATAACCTCCTTCTCCTCCCGACGAAGACCCCGTGAATCCTCTTCCTAATTGCGTTTGATTTGTTGCTATGCCAATCTTATCCGGATGCTTCTTTTGCAAATGCTTGATGAAAGTTCCATATCCTCCACCATGCTTGAATTTATAATTGGTGCCACAATAGTTGCAATTTACTTTATAATTTGATGAATTTTCAAGAGCTTGTTTCTTGAAGTGAATGGTGAATATATCCGAACGTAGAGTTTGTTGAGAACTTTAACTTGTTGCTCCGGGTGATGCTTCGGGTCCAGGTGATGATCCACCTCCGCCTCCTACTCCGGCTCCACTTGCACCTTTTCCACCCAAACTTGATTGGCTACCTTCCTCATTTTGTTGTCTTTGAATTTGAACATCATCTTCGTCGGACTCGATATCATCTCCAAGTATGTTTCTATAATTTAATCATAGAAATGAGGGTGGGTAGAAATATCCGGAGAAAAATTAGGATGTAGTGGTGGTGATGGAAATTGTTGATTTGGTGATGGAGCCGGTGGTGGACAATTGTCTACGCTGGCAATGTTTTTTCCTCTAGAAGATTGTGAGGAAGAACCGGCACCGGAAGAAGAAGAACCTCTCCTTGGCATTTTTTTTTGGATTTTTTTTTTGGTAGTGTAGTAATAGAAGAAGTAAAATAGTAACTAATAAGTAACTAGTAAGTATGAAATAAGAAGTGAGAATGAAAATTATGAAACTAACACTAATCTAAGAAATTTAGAAGTTGGAAATTTGGAATTGGAACTAAGAGAATGATTTGAACTTATGAAGTAATGAAACTTGAACTTGAAAAAAAAAAAATTAGAGCACAAATTGAGAGAGAGAGAGAGTAGTATAGAAGAAATGTTGGAAATGGGAGATTCAAGAATGATGTAGAATTGTAGAAGAAGAAGAAGTAGAGAAGAGATGTTGTATTGTTGTGAGTTGTGTGCTCAAATAAACCCCAACAAGGGGTATTTATAGAGGATGCAAAATGATCCCAACCATCCATTTCAAATTACATTAATCCAAACCATTGAAAAAACAAATAAAAAAATTTGGGTTCGGCAAGCCGCCGGTTCGGACCGAAACCACCGGTTCCACGGTTCCAAACCGGAGCGGGAGCGGTGATGATCTCGGCCGTTCATCTCCAACGAGCAGCAAATCGGGCGCATCCATTCAAATTCAGAAATTTGAATTTTGGAGCCAAATCGCCGGTTAGGGCATGAATCGAAACCGCCGGTTCGGCGGTTTAAACTGCCTGTTCAGCCCCCAACGGCTACTTTTGATCCGCCCGTTCATTTCAAACGGCCATTTAGTCTCGCCCGTTAATTTTGAAATAAAAAAAAAATAAAAATCGAAAAAATCGGCGATTTTTTTTCTGAAGCGGCAGTTTGGTGGAACCGGAGGTTTCGATTTTTTGAAATCTAGAACCGGAACCAAACCGTATATTTCATAGTTTCGGTGTCATTTGGCCGATTCATAAACCGCCGGTTCCGATTCCCGTTAAAACCGGCGGTTTTCCGATTAGAACCGGCGGTTTCAGTTAAAACGTGCATGTCTAGTCGACTCTGTGGCGGGGGTGGAACAGAGTAACTAGGGCTTATGCAGGGCAGTGTACCCTTATACATATCGAGAATTGATATTGGGCTGGATTTGGGCCTTTCGATGGGCCATTTTAGACTGCTTTCGCCCACAATTTAATTAGTAGTTTTACCTTAATAGACCGAAAAGTAAGCCCAATAATTTAAAATGTATGTGAATAAAAATGAATTTATAAAGGAAATTTAAGATATGGAGTATTAATTTCAGATTTATTATCGAGTAAAGATCAATATCTCAACTGGGTCAACACCTCAACAAAATCAGAACAAGAATCCCAAGAAAAAAATCCCTAGCAGGTCTACCACATACATATTTGTACCCAGAAATCGATAGAAAGAAAATGAAAACAATGATTTAGTTTTACATTTTAAACTCCGATTTAATGCAATCGGAAACCCTAATGTTAGTTATTATTCATCGAAATTTCATTTCCCTGACCTAGATAAGTAAAAATTCAATTGATTACCATCAATCAAAATACAGTATAAAAAATTATTATAGAGTCGTGAATTTCAAAAATAAATTCAAAATAATAATTGAATTCGCATAAAAAATAAAAACTATTAATCTAATCTAAGCACCATGAATAGAAACGAAAAGGAAACGGTTTGCGAAGATCGAACCCTTACCTTTGTTTGCAGATGAGTTGGAAAAACGATCGACCGCCAGAAGGAATCGAATTGTGAGCAAATGGCTACCAGTCTTCCAATGGCTATTTTTGGGGTCAGAGTTTGCAAATTTAAAATTCGAAAAAAAAGAAAAAAAAGGTCAATTATTTCTACATTATTTTGGGACGAACCTCAAGAACATGAGCTTCTTAATGGGCCGTAACTGATTGAGCTTCTTTATCTAGGTTTCAAGGGCCTTAAACCACAATATCTAGAGATGTCAGTTTTACCCGCCCGTGACACAACGGGTACCGCATATTGGATACGAATAAAGCTGGAAAAATCGGATAATGAGTGAGTAGTTAAACATAAAAGGAAACGGTTTGCGAAAATCGAATAAAGTGTTATTATTTAAAATAAAGTATTAAGTTTTTCTTTGAAAATGATAATTTATTATAAAAAAGAAAAATGAAATAGTGAAGAATAATACTCCATAGTTTGTGTCACAAAATAAAACCCCACATGAGGAAGAATATTATGGAATACAATATTAAACATTAAGAATTTCGATAGAAGAAAAGGAGTTGCCCAAATCTACCATTCGGTAATAAGAGAATGAGTATATATTGAGTGCACTCAGATATATATATAATTTTTTATTTTATTTTATATATATTACTATTTTATTTTGTATACGTGTTTCGTAATAATTATATATTTTTTTTATATTAAATTTTTCATTAAAAAAACTAGCATTATATGTGTATAACTTTTTATTCAATAGTGTATACATGTTTTTTAATAATTGTATATTTTTTTACACTCAATTTTTCATTAAA
This sequence comes from Pogostemon cablin, assembly GCA_023678885.1. NCBI lineage: Eukaryota > Viridiplantae > Streptophyta > Magnoliopsida > Lamiales > Lamiaceae > Pogostemon > Pogostemon cablin. Next base: position 3,214,215 of record CM042993.1, on the reverse strand, counting down.
AAACTAACAATTAAATTATATATATTTTTGCTCTTAATTATATATGTTTATGATTATATTTATATATGGGTGCACAGTATAATTAGCCTAAGAGAATTCCACAATAATGTTTCTTTTGTATTTTATACTTTTTTTTTATTAAAATAGTTTTTAATTAATAATCATTAGATATTGATTATATTATAAGATAATAATTACTCAAATAAGTGTAATATGGTACACATACTAACAAGTCAAATTAAATAACTCTAGATTATATTATAAGATAATTACTCAAATAAGTGTAATTCTGATACACATTCTAGCAACTTAAAATTAAATTAATTTAACTCTAAAATGAACACCACACCATGGATTTGGATGATAGATTAGAGGGAAGCTCATATCCTGCAAAGTGTAGACAATCACGAAAAAGTCAAGCGGTTAGATTTGGGTTCCAGTAATAATAAACAGTAACAAAGATAAGAGATCAAATGTAAATTTTGTAAAAAAAAAAAAACAAAACAAAAACTTGGAAGAAAGTTTAGGTAACGAACTCACCGCCTAAAAATAAAAATTGTGTAAGATTCCATTGTAGTCCAGTTGATGCTGTAAACTAAGCAACTCTTTCATAAACATGTAAGAAATGTACACATCTCCATCAAGGTCCTTATACTAAATAGGAAAGAAATTAGTTAGTCAAAAACATAAATAAATAAATAAGAATATAATGCAAAATTTATTAAAATTATTATAAACCTCATCAATGTATTTTGGGAGGTGCACGCTGAAGTTCCACACGCATTGAAGCAGCTCCTCGTTTTTCACTTTGTATGCCCTTTTCCATTTTGAAATAAGCTGCTCCTCGTTTTCCACTTTGTATGTTCTTTTCCATTTTGAAAGGCATTTGAGCACTGGTAGGGGGAGTCGGGGGCTTTTGAGGATCGCGTTAGGCCAATCCATGGTAACACACATACTCTCGACTGCTGATTGGAAATCATTCTCTTTATATGTGCCTCGGAAGGAATGAAACTTTACACGTGCCTCTTTAACGAAATTCAGTTTTTGTGTTGGGTCTAGAATGGCTAAGTGATTTAGCAAATGGAATTCACATCCTTCACTAAAATAACAAAACAAAACAATTAGGCAACAAGAGTAAAGACAACAACAAAACAAAACAATTAGGCAACAAGAGTAAAGACAACCAAAAAAAGAGAGAAGCTCAAGTGGATACATACTTAGCATCAGCCAACATCTCCAACAGATTATTTAGTTCCTCTGGCAGTTCCTCTGGTGGTAAGTAAGATAACCAGCCATGAAATACATGATCTATTAGCAACTTCTTCAATGCCCTCCAATCGTTTTTGAAAGAATCTTCTGACTGGGGAATAAAATTGATACCACAAAATTGGACCACATCATCATCACCATCACCATCATCAACAACTGCAAGATTTTTTATGTCCAACGATTCCAAAGACGCTTTGTGGTTATAGTGGAGATAGCGCACGAAACTAATCATCCCTCGGATGATTTTTCGAAATTTTGGGGAAATATAGGGGTGGCTAACTATGGATTCGTTATTGTCACCCAATAATACATCCTAATGGGAGGATCTAAGGAACTCACTCCCCTGGAAAGCAGGTATTTTGAAAAGTCCTCACGAGGCTTAAGGTGAAGATAATTTCCCCCTTTAAAGTCGACACCTACACAAAAGTAGTTGGTGTGACGGATTGATATAGCCAATTTGTGGCTGTAGTCTGAAATGTGACCATTGTATGCACTAATGCTTAGTGTTGGGTTGGTCTCAAACATTGACCCTAAACCACTGCTTATGGAGTAGTTGTATGTCGTTTTATATTCTCTTTTTACCTCGTCACCCTTGTTCAGAGCCATTAGGTACCTATAAGTGCAAAATAACAAAATAATTAAATTACTGTGTTGCATTCATCTTTTAAATTGAGATCTTAATACTTGCCCTCATGTTCAGAAAAAACCCTTTTACCATCGCCGAAAACGAAACGGACCTGGATATACTTTTCCTACCAGAAATTCCCCAACAGCTATCACTATATTGTACAATCTGAACTTATAAACCCACTATATTGTACAATCTGAACTTATAAACCCACTCGAGTTATTCAACGACTCCAAATCCAAAAAAGAAAAAAAATCAGCTTCCTGATTCACAAACAGAGGTAGACGCATATCCCAAGTTATTTCTACAACTAGTGAAAGCTAGAGACTAATGAAATTGAAAACGAAAAACCAAAATTTGTAACAAAAATTGAATTGATGCAAGAATATGTAACAAAACAACGAGGAGACGATAAATTCTGACTAACCTTGGTAGAGACCTGGAAGATGTTGCGGTTGCAGAGATGAGAATTGACGACGGTGGAAATTCTGAAATTTAGGATGGGCGGATTTTGTACAACGTGTTTATATATAGACTACGTAGGGGAGCACCTCAATTCGTGAGGTGTTAGCCCGTCACTTTCTGTAATACTTACACCATACAGGTGGCGCAAGCGTTTCTGTAGCTGTGTTCTGAAATTGGGGAGGGCAGAGAGGGGGGGCACAAGTCAAAAACAGAGGTTAATCGATGGCAAGAAATCCCAAAAGTGGTTGTGATTAAGAGGATGGGTTAGAACAAAGAGATTATTCACCTATCATTGCAGCTGAACGTAAGAGGATATAAATTTCTGCATAAGTGAAAAGGTGGCAGAAAAGTCAGCTCAACATAAAAGTGATTGAAGGTACTAATTTCACAACATAAAAATCAGTTAAGCAATTCAAGAGAGACTGCTGCATTTTCTTGAGATAATGAGTAGATTACACAGCATGATATAGGGGAATTTTTCATGTTTCTTGCTACATTAATGCCACAAGCTCCAGCAGACATCGTATATAAAAAATTTCTACAAGAATTGAAAACTAATGAGATTCATAAACTTCACTCAAGGTTATAGAAAATCCAATATGCATTGTATACTCATAGACATGTACCTTGGAGAGTATAAGAGAAAATGAATGTGACATGCATTCAGGAAGCAGCTTCTACCGTCAACATACATGACTTATGGCAGTAAATGGTGCAAATTCTTCCGGCGAATAAGTTTGATAATAGTTTCATTTCTAATTTCAGGTACTAACTTTAGAATTTTTTAATACTGGGCAATGGTCTTATCACGTGATCAATAAACGATTAGCTAATATTTACTGAAATAAGATGTGCAAAGCCTAATTTCTAGTCTCTTTTTTCAGATCAAAGTAAATATAGCAGATTGACAGTGAAAGACCAAGTATGATTTGGAAATAGATATGTTTAACAATATCCTTTTTTCTATGAGGAAATTTGAGCACGATTTGATAAAATTAAAGGAATGATGCTTACAAAAAAAAAAAAAAAGTTAACCGTTTACTCCATAGATATGCAGTGCTCTCAATTTATCCCAACTAATAAATGATACTCCTCCATTAAATGATACTCACTTAGCAGTAAACTAAGGCAACTGCAAATATCTGGCACTTTGAAGGAGCGACAAATCAAATTAGAGTTTTTAAATCCTGCACTGCATCTCTATCCTTATCACCAAATCAATCAACGTATATACTACAATTCCATCATAAAAACAAGAGGGGATAGTTTAATTAATACCCATCAAAGTAACACAAAAGTCAAAGAAAGCTACTCCTCGATACCGTTCTTCTATTCTTTATCGCATAAACTTACATATTCAATCCATTGAGCAAAAATTCAAATTGTTTAATCCATTAAGCAAAAAATCAAAGCGTCAAAGTAACCCAAAATACCATTCTTCTTCTACTCTTCATTGTTACCGTTCCAGTAATGGAAACAATAAGAGGATAATGAAAAATGAAATCAAAGAAGTGAATCGCCTGATAGAAATAAGGAATTACTAATTAGGGCTTCTTCCTGTAGAAAATGGGAATTTACGGCTTCTTTTTCCAGTAGAAAAGGGAAACTGAAACAGCATGTGGAAGAAATAAGAAGAGATTGTTATAATATACATGTATGTGGACATTACGATATATACTTTTAAGGAATCATCCATCCATCTTACAAGAACATCAATCTAGCCATCATCAATGCACATAGGTGTGAATTCCATCCTCACTCATATAGCCTCTAATTCACATTCCAATTCCATGTTTCATTCCAAAATCAAGTATCATTCAGGCTATCACAATTCCAATTCCACTCACATCAAGCCAAAGAACATGATTTTTAAAAAAAATTCAATTGAAGCATTTCATCAAACATGTTGTGTGTGCAGTTGAAATTTGCTTAAGAATTAACTTGTAGCATTCTAAGGCTAATTCTGTTTCTGTACAGACCAAAGAATTTGTAGCAGTTGAAAAGAAGAGTAGAGTGTGTTGTTAATAAGTTTCAGAAGCCATGGCGCAATAAAACAGCTTCGTACCTACCTTTGAGTAAGCGGGGAAAAAAAAGGACAAAGTTGAACATCTGCACTTTTCTTTCTCACAAAGAAAGACACACATAACGAGAAATGAAATGAAAATAAAGAAGAAAAAATTATCACATAATTTAGTCAAATAAATGATTTAATCGGAAGTCGTTCGCGGTGAACTGAGAATTCTGTAATAAACGAAAAGCACAAGGCGCGGGGATGGACAGCTTACCTATACGACGAAGAAGGTACGGTGAATGAAATCAGCAGACCAGCGTCGTACCGAGTGAAATCATAGAGGGGGAAACAAATTAAGAACGTATCTGTAAGAGAATTGTGAAGAATGATTTCTGTAAGCTTGCGTTAGCGCGGGAAAGAAAGGAACGGCAGATGAGGGTGGAGGGGTGTCTCTGTTTCAACAATAAAACACTAATGACAGAGCGTGAATGTGATTAGGGGTTGCCAATTTGGGCTACTGGCCACGGAACTAAAACAGACTCAGGCCCAGGCCCAAGCCCAGGCCCGTTTTACAGCGAATTCCTTTTATAGGTAAGATAAGATGCACGAATTTCTTTTTGCTGATTTTTTTTTTAAATGAGGATTTATTGACTTTTTTTATTAATTCAGGGTGTGGATTCGCGGTCCATATGGTATAACTTTACCTGTTAATTAGTACTTTTGTAACTTAATTTCAATATTATATATTCCATATTTTTTATTTTTCAATTATTTTATTTATTCAAATTTATTTTTAACATTGATTTGAATAATTAAATCAGTCAAAAATAAAAAAAAAAAGGAAAAGGAACCCATTTGAATTATTTCCATGGGCAATAATTATGATTGCAAAAATTCATATATTATTATGGGATAAGAAATAACAACATAATGATCAGCTCAATTTTTTTCTATTTAAAGATTATATTTTCATTACATAAAATTTAAAATAATTTCAAAATTTTACTAAAAACACAAGAAACCAACTCAAAAACGATTATCAAAAAATATATATACATTATAAATAAAAATTTATGCACGTTTAAAAGTATGTGTGTACTCAGTCACATAATATCAACTCATAGCTTTATTATATAGGAGTATGTCAATCATTTCCTGCAACTTTATCTCAATATATTTTATATTTCGTTTTTTTATTATTAAATCAGTCGAAAAGAAACCATTTGAATTATTTCTATGGGCAATAATTATGATTGAAAAAAGGGCGGCGCTATTGCCACCGAAAAAATACTAAGAGCACTCATAATCAAAATTTAATAGGTTGAATAGACTATTATACCCTTAAAGTAAATATAATTAAAATAAAATACCAAAATCCTAAAATAAAAGAAAAAATTTATTACTCATTACACCCAACCCCATTGTGCCCAAGTGGATCCCCTATTACACCCCATGTTACATCTCATATGAGATATAATCTGGAGTGTAATATGGGAATTGAATTGAATTGTGCCACCCCTCATTTGTACGGTTCAAAAACTACCCCAATCTATTAATCTCGGCAAAAATCATCACCCAGCCTTTGATAATAGAGAAGGAAATTCAAATAATTATTCAATGACATTGTTTCATTTTCTCTATAATCATAGTTTCATTTTCTCTCATTTCATGAAACAATGAGTGTATGAACAGTTTTTTCTACCTTATTTTTGTTTGACTATATAAAAACATCATTGTGAATTCAATCGGTCTTCTTGAACATAAGAAATTTAGTTTCTCATCATGATATAGATGATCCAATGAAAATTTGGAGATGATTAAATTAAATGCTAGTCTCCTCTGCAAGGAAGGCTGTAAGATTGGAGATTGGGATAATTTTCACCGTGTTTGGTGATCTTGTGTATAGATGTATATAAGCTACAGGAATACAATTGCGATCCACAATTTGTGGAATCGAATAAGGAAAATATACACAATTATATACAATTAAATAAAAATTCCGTTATTTACTCCTATCACCCCCCGTCAAGCGATGCGTGGGGTGCAAGCAAACGCAGAGCTTGGTGCGTAGAAGTTCAAAGGCAGGACGAGGAAGACTCTTAGTGAAGACGTCAGCAAGCTGTAGGTCAGATGGAACAAATTTTGTCTCTAACCTTCCAGAGGAAACGAGCACCCGAACAAAGTGATAGTCAATATCAATATGCTTTGCTCATTTATGTGCCACCGGATTTTGACTAAGAAAGACAGCACTTCTGTTATCAGAAAGAAGTGTGGGCCGAGAAACAGAGGGTGCGCGTATATCACGGAGAAGATTCGTGACCCAAATAAGTTCGGCTGAAGCATTCGCCATTGCCCGGTATTCAGATTCGCAGCTTGAACGAGCAATTGTTGGTTGTTTCTTAGCACCCCATGAGACAAGATTGCCACCAATAAAAATGGAGAACCCATACGTAGAACGCCTTGTCTCAGGACAGCGAGCCCAATCCGCATCAGAATAACCGATAATAGAAGAATCTCGACATCGAGTAAAAGAGAGCCCATAGTTGATTGTTCCTTTGACATAGCGCAAAATACGCTTCACCGCTTGAAAGTGAGCGTCAGTGGGATTCTGAAGAAATTGACTCACAGAATTCACTGCATAAGAAAGGTCCGGCCGAGTGAGAGTCAAGTACTGAAGAGCACCAACAAGAGATCTATACATCGTCGGATCAGAATAGGGAACTCCATCACTAACAAGAGATTCACCCGTTACCAGAAGCGTGTAAACGGGTTTTGAATCTATTAATTTAGCTCGATCAAGGATGTCATAAGCGTACTTGGATTGGCCTACAAAAATACCATTCTCAGTGTAAGAAACTTCAAGGCCAAGAAAGTAATTGAGCTGACCAAGATCCTTTATAGCGAACTCAACATGTGTTTTCGAGATGAAGTCGCCTAACAGACTTGAATCATTGCCTGTGACCACAATATCATCCACATACAGCAAAAGATAAATGACTGAGGAGCCCTTATGGAAGTGAAACAAAGATGGATCGCATTGACTCCGAAGAAAGCCCAAACTGTAGAGAAACGTGCTGAACCTCTGAAACTAAGCGAAAGGAGCCTGACGAAGACCATATAGAGCCTTCTTGAGACGACAAACATGTGTGGGAAAGCGAGGATCCACAAACCCAGGTGGTTGAGCCATGAAAACAGGTTTATCTAGGACACCATTAAGAAAGACGTTCTTGACATCCAGCTGATGTAGGGGCCAGGAATTCTGTACGGCAAGTGTCAGAATAATACGAACCGTAGAAGCTTTCACAACAGGGCTGAATGTATGATGGAAATCTATTCTTGGAATCTGAGTGAATCCCTGAGTAACTAAACGGGCCTTGTGGCGTTCAATAGATCCATCAGAGTGATACTTTGTCCGAAATACCCACTTTGAACCAACAATGTTGGTATCATGAGGTCGAGGTACAAAATCCCATGTATTGTTTGAGTGTATGGCATCAATTTCTTCTTGCATGGCAGACATCCAATGCAGATGCTTAGCAGCTGATTTGAAGCCGCGGGGTTCAGAAACAGCGGCAAGAGAAGCAAGAAGAGTCGTGGAAGCAATATCAACTGGGTACTTTGGTTTAAAGATTCCATCACGAGATCGCATAACCATGTGATGATGTGGTTGTGCCGGACGTGGTGCAGGCTGCACGACGACCGGAGACTCTATGCCGGCTGGCTCATCCGGGTCAATAGGTGGCTCATCGTCGGGTGGTGGAAGACCTTCGACGACAGGGGCAGCAAGTTGTTCTGCATCAGGCAAGGGAAGCTCTTCGACATCCGGAGTGGGAATGACGAAGTAGCTCATTAGGATCATCTGAGGCAATCGGCCGTGACACAGATGATGACGGTGGAGAAAATTCCGGTGCAGAATGAGAGGTCGAAGAGCGCTCCATGACATCTGTAAAAATAGAGATGTCCAACTCTGTGGTGGAAACAGAAGAAGAGTCAGTAGAGAAAGGAAATAAATTTTCATCAAACTGAGCATGACGAGTTGTGTAGATCCGAGATGTGAGAGGATCTAGACATCAAAATCCTTTTTGAACACTGTTATACCCCAAAAAAATACAAGGGCGACTCTTCGGTTCTAATTTGTGAGCTGCGTAATCACGAAGGTAGGGAAAAACTCGGCATCCAAAAGGTTTAAGGATGGAATATGTTGGAACATAACCAAATAGTAGCTCATGGGGAGATTTATCATGCAATACTGTTGAAGGGACTCAATTAATAATGAAAGTTGCTGTAGCAAAGGCATCAAACCAGAAGGACGCCGGAGCATTAGCATGAAAGAACATTGATAAACCAGTCTCTGTGATATGACGATGCTTTCTTTCAGCTCTACCATTCTGTTGAAGAGTGTATGGGCATGATAATCGATGAAGAATACCATTCTTATGCATAAAATCACGCACTCTTGAGTTAACAAATTCAGTACCACCATTACTTTGAAATATCTTAACTTGCCTTGAAAACTGCGTGCATACAAAGGCATGAAAATGAACTAACGTATCAAAGAAATCAGACTTCCTGCATAGCGGATAAATCCAAGAAAATCTCGAGTAATCATCCACAAAAACCGCATAATAACGAAAACCAGTGGAAGTAGAAACTGGTGCAGGCCCCCATACATCACAATGTATCAAATCCAAAACATTTTCAGCACGTTTATCATTTAACTGAAAGGATAATTTCTTACTCTTTGCCAACTGACAAGAAGAGCAGAGCTTAGGACTAGGTAAAACAGAGGTGACTGACATATGTCCACGTTTATTCAATAATGATATAACAGAAAATGGGACATGCCCCAAACGTAAGTGCCATAATTCAAAGCTAGCCTTCAACTTATTATTTCTCACAGCAGTCACCAAAGCAGGGATCCATTTATCAAGGGTGTATAAGCCATTCTCACATCTTCCCTGGCCCAGAATTTGATTTGTCACTCGGTTCTGAATTATGAAAGATTTATCAAAAAACACAACATTAACAGGATAGTCTGAAGTCAGTTTACTGATAGATAGAAGATTTTTGGTTATATGCGGAACCACCAAAACATCCAACAATTTAATATCAGCAGATAAATCACAAGAACCAACATGCGAGATATGCAAGGAATTACCATTGCCAACAACAACTTTGCTATTACCAGAATAGGGCTCATAAGAGTCCAAAGCAGCATTCTGATTTGTCATGTGAGCGGAGGCACCCGAATCAACGTACCAATCTGACGAAGAACTAGAGACATTGCAAGAGGAGGCAAATGCCTCAGCAAGGTTGGCCGACTGTACACCACTGCGGGCAGCAAGAAATTGAGGGCACTTATCGGCATAGTGCTTCCCTCGACAAATCTGACAACGAGGCACGAATGGCCGACGCCCGCTGTTGAAACCCATCGGCCCCCCTGAGTACCTCCCTCCGAAATCTGCCCGTCCTCCACGTTGGCCGAAGCCGCGGCCAGACTGCTGGCCACCACCATAAACGCGGCCACTAACATAGCCTCGGCCAGGCTGCTGACCACCACCATAGTCTCCGGAAGAGCCGCGGCCGTGAGTTGCCGAACGAGAGGGGTTAGGGTATCTCCCATCGGCGAAGAATGAAACCTGCGATGAGGAGCCCTCCATGGACTTAAGCATTAAATCGTATTGCTTTGCTTGGCTTAGAAGATCGCGGAAGCTAGGCACCGGGGTCAGGGCCATTCTTGTGTCTGCGAAGCCCACGAATTGGAGCCCTAACCCACGCAAGAAGAGATGGCTCTTCTCAGCCTCATCAATGGGGCGCGCGATGGCATGGAGCTGATCGCACAGGGCCTTGAAGCGACGTCCGTAATCATCAACGGAGGAGTCGTCTCGGCGGAGAGATAGCAACTCCTCGTGCAATTGGTGCTGACGGGAGGACGAAGAGTAAACAGATTCCAGCGTGGTCCAGGCGGCGAGTGATGTGTGTGCATCGATGACTTCAGATGCGGCATCGGGGGAGAGAGATGTGTAGATCACACTGAGCAACTTGATGTCTGTCATCCTCCAAGTAGTGAAAGTAGGGTTTGGCGATTCAACGCCGGCAGCATCGGCGATGGTTGCAGCAGGTGCGGTGGTGGCGTTATCCAGAAGCGATTTAAGGTCGAAACATTCAACCATGTGAAGAATTTGGCGACGCTAAGAGAGATAATTCGTCGCATCAAGTTTGATAGGCGTCATGTTGATCATAGTGGTGATGGGGAGAGGATCAACACCGGCCATGGAGAGAGAGGGTAGAATCGGAGAAGAAAGAGGTTTTAGAGTCGTAACCTGGCTGATACCATGTAAGATTGGAGATTGGGATAATTTTCACCGTGTTTAGTGATCTTGTGTATAGATGTATATAAGCTACAGGAATATAATTGCGATCCACAATTTGTGGAATCGAATAAGGAAAAGATACACAATTATATACAATTAAATAAAAATTCCGTTATTTACTCCTATCAAAGGCAAATACATTATCTGTCCATTTAATCTGATATGCCATACAACATTTTGATAAACAATGCACTGATTTCAGTTTGGAGCTTGAGGATAATGATGTTTGAGAGGATGCTAAAGTTAAATAATATCTCTTCAAACTCATTGATTTATGCAGGATATGTACCATCGGAACAAATAGTCTCTTTTTTCAAAATGACTGTGAATTTTAGGTTTGTTTGATTTGGGTGTAAAAAGTAAAGTGTTATGGATAAATTAATTTAGGGTTTGAATATTTTATTTTGGGAATAAGTTAATTAAAGTTATAATAGTCTATTCAGCCTATTTATTTTTAGTTGTCGGGTGTCCTTAGTATTTTTTTGGGGCAGCTATAGAACCGCCTTTGCAAAAATTCAAACATCGTATCAACTCTATCTCACTTTATTAATTTGACATGTCACTAACCAGGTATTGTGAGGATCATTAATTATCTATTTAATAAAAAATTATTTAAATTTAAAATTATAAATATTTTTATTTTCTTCACCACTCACTTTTTATTTACAAAAATATCATTCAATCATAGGTTACCACAAAACATCGTCTCGTTGATAAGTATGGGACATATTTATCAAACTTAAATTGTTAATTAAAAAAATAAAAAAAACTATTGTTGAAAAAATAGATGCCAAAGATTGAATTAAAAAATTTAAAGAAAAACTTATTATTGAAAAAATAGATGGCAAAGATAGGAGAAAATAGACTGCTAGAATGTGACTAAAATGTTTCCTAATTTGATAGACCAACTTTTGAGTGGGAAAATTACATAATTTCCAAAAATAGACAAATTGATTAATATCGGGAGAATAGCCCAAATAACCAATTTTATAAATTGAAAATTATTGTCGCCCATCAAATAACTTATATAAAATTCATAACCATTTGTCCTTTTTTGGCCAAAATATCCAATCATGTCGGAATGATATATTAGGATTCCGACACTGATTCCGACATCCGATGAAATACCCTCATCTTATCGGAATGCTATGTGGGAGTTTCAACACCGAATCCGACAACCGATGTCGAAATCGGGGTGGGAATCCCCATATAACATTCCTACATGATAAGAGTATTTTTGTCCAAAAATAATCATTTGGTAATATTATATAAGTTATTTAATGGGTGACAATGATTTTTTACTTTCTACTCTGTTTATTTTTTACAATTATCTCTTAATATTAAGATGAAATGGTGTAGAAACCAAACAACTGCCACCTTATAAATTAAGAAAAATCACCAGAAGCTGCTGGGGTTTATGCCATCCTTGCTCTCATGTGAGACTAGAAGAATCTCTTACCCTCTTTAAGTTAAGGGAGTCTTCCTTCTACCAAGATCTCCGGCATCAGGCTTTGTGTCTAACGAGCACACGCTATTTCCTCTGTCAATTGCTCTTTTCATTGACTGGCTCGGAGAAACTTCTCGAAGAGATATGCACATTGGCAGACTGCTTTCACACGGACGGACGTACGCAACAAGCTTTTTATATATCTCATTCTTAATCAATCAGTCGTGGAACAAAGACCACTTCTCCGATCACTAACATCATTCTCGCATCGCTCAATCGATCAAAACACTCATTTCCTTCCTTGGCTCTCCATGGGCTAAAGGGAAGTCGCCTCTGCGAATAAACCTATAAATTTGAAATACACTTAAACTTAATAATAATAATAACAATAATAATAATTATTATTATTATTAGGCTAATTATAGTATGCACTCGGGTGCACCCTAAGATATGATGCACTCATATACAAATATAAACAAAAATATATACAATTATGAACAAAAATGTATACAATTTAATTGTTAGTTTTTTTAATAAAAAATTGAGTGTAAAAAAATTATATAATTATTAGCAAATATGTAATTTTAGCATGAGAATTTGATGAGTTAATGAGAAATTCATGAGAAAATGAAAAATGATTTTTGAGCGAGAAAACGAAGATTGACTTTATGTGTTATTATATAGAATATATAGATACTTTATTAAATTTATACTCTCACTTTTAAAATGTCAAATATTATGCTAAAAATATAATTATACGTAAATGATGTATTATAAACACATAAAGTCCTAAATTCTTATCAGCAATTTATAATTGTATATATTCAGGTTCTCTTTTATTTTTTTAGTTGTTCACATAAAATATTTTTTTTATATTCCATTTATTATTCTATTATTAATTTTAAGAGTTAAATATTCCATTCAAATTAAATGACTCTCTAATATTCTATTCAAACTAAATGAATTAAAATGTAAGTAACTTATAATCCACGATGTTGATGTGATGCTCTTCTATAATTATAATGTTAATAAGCCATGCATGCTTCTCGAAAAAACTTACTTCGTGTCTTTTACTTTTTGACACGTGGATTAAGAAGTATTATTATTTAATATGTAGTGAGTAATTGTATTAGTAACAGTGTGAGCTTCATATTTTAATTGTATTAGGTTTCATATGTGTAAAAAATAAAAGGGGACTCTTTAGATGAGACGACCAAAATGGAAAAAAAAAAAAAACACTCTAAACAGAGGGAGTATAATTAATGGACTATTAATTATATTTGCACAGATATTTGAGTAAGCGACGCTATTACTCTTTAGTAGTATAAAATAATAAATTACTTTTTAAACATTACTCTTTAAAATTAAATAATTATTTTTCAAATTCTTGTAAACTCTGATTTATAAATTAATTTTTACTACATAAAAATTACTCTTTGAAAATATGAATTATAATTTTTTTATATAAAAATTATTACTTTTTAAAGAATAATTATTTATATATTAAAGAATAATTTTTAAAAATAGAGTTTACATTATAAATTGGATTTACATGAGTCTCTTATATTTAAACCGAAAAACTATATTATTTGTTCCGTCGTTTTATAATTAATATTATAAATATATAATTAAAATAATACACCACTCCAGATTTCCCTCTTATGGGACCAAATTATAATATATAAATAAATAAATATGGAATGGTGAGGGGTTTTCCCACCTCACATATTATGCATATATAATAGTTATTTTAATTATTAAAAGAAATATTAGAGTAAAGCCAATTAATCAACTAAACTGTTAAAATATTGACTAATCATTGTTATAAAAATAAAATCAAAGACAAACCGACCAACACAATCACTTATATAATGTGACGACATTGAAAGTAAACAACTAATTAATGATCAGTTTTGATTTGGCGGCCGCTGAAAACATAATAATTATATTTATAATTAATTAATTAATTTCCTCGCCTAATACATGCATTATATTATAATGAATTTTTCCTATTTTTAAATATCACAGTCCATTTCTTCTATATTTCTATATTTCTTCATTCCTTAGGTCAGAAGTTCGTCTTTTTATAGATGATCAGCTCTTTTTTTTTTATTCATTTTTAAAAATACATATTTTCCATTATATAGAATTTAAATGATTCCACAATTTTACCAAAACAAAATGTCAAACTAGTAAACCGAAATATTCGGGATTATTTCCAAGAAACTCAAGATAATGTTATATATTAATTAATATTAAATGAAATAATTGACAAAAAGGAAAATTTGAACTAGACAACATGCATCGATGATAACAAGTTTTGAAAGGAAGAAAGTTTTTAAAGTAATAATATGCTCCACTAACTATTATATATATTTAAAATCCACAAAAAATAAGTGGGTTGTGAAAAGTATCACATATACACAAAAAAATATATACTAGTACTATATGATATATATATACTCTAAATTAAAAGGTTCAATTCAAAAAAATAATTAGCTAGAAGTTGACAAATAACAGGATAAGGGCTAGAAACAAGCACTCTCAGGTGTTGTATAGTGTGCAGCTCTGAATTTTATGTTGCTGGAAATTATTTGTTTAAGCTGTCCTAGTAACAACTGTCTTCTTATTGCAAAGTTTAACTTTACCTGAGGGTTTTTTTATGAAATTCGAGAATTCATAGTGTTAGAAATTATCCCATCAGTTTAGGATTTAGTTTTTGAATGGATTGATCAAATTCTTCTGTATAGAAACTTAAATCCGAGTCATTAAGAAACTCACCATATATTAACGTCAAAAAAATTATGTATAGCATTACACAAATGTGGAGTATATTATTAAATATTAAATGATACTCTTCTTTATTAATTTAAATTTTTAAATGCGATGATCATTTAATTTTATATGTATCTTAAATTTGAATTATTAGAAACTCACCAGTAATGTCACATGAAAAAATCCTTTACAGATCGAATTACATGTATGGTTATTTTAATTTTATTTTTTAATGGGATTTTTCCAATATATATGTAGTTTGCCAAATCAAAAGAAAAGAATTGGGAGTTTTTAGTAATTTGCATTATATTTTGTTGTATTTAAATATTTTAAATTACACTATTTATAAACACTAGTACTAACTACGCATGGTATAGTATCTTGTAGATAAAACGTAATTTTAAAATATGAGTCATTGCATCGAAAATTTTCGATCACTGATTTAATTTTATCAAAATGGGGATCACATCTGGTTGGAATGCGGAATCTAACCACTTCTGCTCATTAATATGCTGTTATTATTGCTGAAATGAAAAATATAAAGAATTAAACAAAATATGTTAAAGTATTTAGAAAATATTAGTATGAGATCGTTTTATTAAGTAATTTTCACCAATAAAAAGTAATACTATTTTAATATAATTGTGATCTTCAATTGATCAAAGAGTTATAATGTTTCAATGAATTATTTTATTAATAATATATTTTGTCTAAATAAAAAGTTCCCTAAAAAATTAATAAAATTGATTTAAAAGTGAAAATTTTATTAAATAACGTCAAACATTAAACGTGAAAAATATTATGGGATAGAAGTAATAATAAAAAAAAAGTGTAATATTGAGATGATCTCACTCTATCATCCAATATTATAACAATTTACATGCATACCCAAGTTTTCTTTGGAGTGCTAAATAAAATTGGCAAATTTGAGAAGATTATAAATGCACAAAATTGGCAAATTTGAGAAGATTATAACATTTTAATAAAAAATATAATCGTATTAATTAAAAATAACAATGATATAATAAATTATTTTATAAATAATAATATTTTTAATTAAAAAAATAATATTTTTATAGTAAAAATTATACCAGAATTAAACAATATCGTTTGCACAATAAATAAGCCATATCACAATGCGATCACAAAACCATGGACTTTATATTATTTAAACTTATAATTTATGCATAATTAGGAGACTACACGTTCTCTCACAAGAAATATGCATCATTAACTCGTGCTCATTAATAATTTGACCCCTACCACTACCAGTACTAGATATTATAAATCATTATCATATCTCACTTCTGCTACATCTTTTTCGCAATTAACTCGTTTTCAATGCTTTCCTCTATATTCTTTAATTTATTATTTTGTTGGATTAAATTTATACTCCACTAAATATATTTAACATTATGTAAATTCATAAAAATTTCTCACCCCATTGTATTACAAAGTTTGTTGGAATCCCATATTATTGTTGATGATAATTTGATCTTATTACTAGATTAAGAGAATAATAAGTTGGACTGCGACCAAAAATATTTATCAAGTATTTTTTTTATCGATTATACTTGTATATATTTAAGATGATTTGTATGGAATATTCTTGTCACAACTACTGTATGCTAATTAATATAATACCCATGATTAGCACACAATGAGTGTCATTTTCAAAAGACAATTCTCCTTACGAATATAAAATGCTATTATTATTAAAAAAATATTAAGTTTTACTTTTTTTAAAAGGAAAAATATTTATTACTACGTTTAAAAAAATAGTGGAGAATAATGGAGTAGTAGTTTGTGACTTTGTGTTACAAAATACAACCGAGCTGATCATAACTTTTTATGGAAACATTCTATAAAATCTTAGTATAGTGTGGAAGTGAGTTTAATAATCTAACTTTAATATTAATATTTCAATGTATGGAAATATCAATAAAATTATGATTTTGGAATACTACTCTGTACTTAGAGATCATTAAATAAGAGTGATTTAAGTATTGGTTATAACGTAATCCCTCCGTCCCAAAATTGATTGTACACTTTTCACATTTATTTGTTCCAAAATAGATTGTACCTTCAAAAAATAACAAAATAAATTACCAATTTATCCTTCACTTTTTAAATCATAAAGTTAATTCAAAATATAAACTCAAATATATGAACAATTTTACGCTTCAAAATTGAATTGAAAAATCAATAAAATAATATTTTTTAAATTTCTTATATCCAGAAAAGTAAAATTAATTTTGGGAGTAATAATTACTCTGGAATACGAGTTTAAATAGTGATGACATTTGAGAAAAAGAGAATGAGAAGTAATGAAAGAGAAAGTGGAGATCCAATGAGAGAGCTCCACGTAGCCTCCGCCTTCTCTTCTTAAGTCGTCGCTGTGGTTCACCCGACCCAACACTCTCTACCAGTTTCTTTCTCTTCCTCATTAAATGACGTCGTTTCAGTACTACCTCTCGGAGCACCCGTCCATCGTCGCCTTCCGGTGGAGCCACACCCAATCATGGGGCTCCACCTGGTCTTTCCTCTTCACTTCCATTTCCCTCTACATCGCCACCGCCCTCCTCCTCCACCTTCTCCTCCATCTCCTCTTCCCCCGCCGCCAATCCCTCCCTTTAGGCCCTCTCCCCGCCGTCCACTCCCTCATCATGGCCCTCCTCTCCGCCACCATCCTCGCCGGCACCCTCCTCTCCACCGCCGCCGAAATCCGCGACACGCGGTGGCTCTGGCGCCGCTCCCGCACCACCCCTTTCCAGTGGCTTCTCTGTTTTCCTCTCGGCACCCGCCCCTCCGGCCGCGTATTCTTCTGGTCCTACCTCTTCTACCTCTCCCGATTCCTTCACGCCCTCCGCTCATTCGCCGCCATCCTCCGCCACCGGAAGCTCTCCTTCTTCAACCTGTTCAGCCACTCCATCTCCATCTTCATGTCCTTCCTCTGGCTCGAATTCTCGCAGTCGTTTCAGGTGCTCGCCATTATCTCCACCACGTCGGTCTACTCCGTCGTGTACGGATACCGGTTCTGGACGGCGATCGGACTGCCACGCGCCTGCTTCCCATTCGTCGTGAACTGTCAGATGGTTCTGCTGAGCTGCAATCTGGTGTGCCACATCGGAGTTCTGCTTCTCTACTTCATCAAGGGTGGGTGCAACGGAATCGGAGCGTGGATTTTCAATTCCATTCTCAACGGAGCAATCATGTTTCTATTCCTCAATTTCTATGTCAAAACGCACCGCCGGAAACCCGCCGCCGCCGCTGATGACGGTGGTCGTCTGGTGGCGGAAGTGGTCAAAGAGAGAGAATGACTGCAGTTTTGAGTTGAGTTTTTTATTCTCTCATCTTGGACTTTCGAGTTAATTAGCATAGAATGGGTAGATTATTAGTAATTTAGTAATTAGTAGTATATAATATGCTCTTTATTTAATTATTATAATGTGAATTAATCATTATCATATTAATAATCTTCACTGCAAAATTGGATCGCCTAGTTTTTCTTATTTTAAGTTCATCGATAGTGCATCAACAAGAATGATGAAATTTTTACAATTTATAGAGATGTTACTAGTATTTTATGGAGTAGTAATTTTTAGAAATTGAATACTAGTTGTAATTTATTGAAAAGATGCATTTTTTTTCGCTTTCTCATCCATATTATTCGCATATACTAATATATATGGAGTATTATACAATAAAATTTAGGTTACTTTAGGGTATAGTTATTTTTGTTTTTTTTTTTAATTTACTTATTTTACTTTTATCCAAATGTTATTGAAGTTTAATTAAAGTTCCACATAAATTATGCATGTGTGCATAAATATAATTTAGTTTAAGTTATGGGTGAGTCTCTTGTGCGTACGGGCATACGAATTTAGATTCGTGCCCCTTTACAATTTTTGTGTCCTTTTACAATTTAAACTCTCTAACAATACATAAATTTATATAGAATAGGAAGGGGAATGATTTTGTTCACATGGGAATAAGGACCGTGTCCCGTGCCTTAAGTTATACTCCCTCCGTCCACCCGAAAGGTGGACATTTTGTCATTTTGGGCGTCCGCACCAAAAGTTCACAATTCGATTTTTAAACACATGGAACCCACACACATTATTAATACAATAAATTATGGACTTATACACCCCACTAATATAACTACCAACTATACATTAAATAATAATACTTCTTAATCTACGTGTAAAAAGCAAATATCCATTTTTGGAACGGACGGAGGGATATTCATTTGAGGTGTACTGGTATTTCTTTTTCTCCAAAAATGGACGGTGGCATAATTATAATGCCTTTACACTATTTTTTTATTTATTTATTATAAAAATTAATAGACCCATTCAAACAAGAACACGAGAAGTAAAAACCTGCAGTATACTGTATATATACACTACAGAGTACAGACAACTTGTGTCTCCACCTCTTCAAATTTAAACCTGCAATTTTTTTATTTCTTTTGTCTTTTCTAATTAAAGTAGAAGTCACATTTTTTTTTCTTAATCACTTTTTTAAATGCAACCTTTTATATTTGTATTATTTTGTCATCACTTATTAATAACACTCCAGTCTCCACTCACATTTTCAAATAATTTTTTTAAGAAAACTCACATATGCAGTACAAGTATTTTTTATTTTTTTTATTTAATTGTTATCATCTTGATTGGAGACAACATTTTGAATGAAATTTTTTGTCACAAAAATGTTTGATATCTCTTGTTACATGTGGGAATTAAATGACATGTATGAGTTAGAAATTTTTTAACTATTCTTCATATGGTTGATATTTCTTTTTTAAATATAAATTTTATATATTTCCTACGTGTGAATAATTCAATAATAGATATCACACTAAAATAATAACGAATATTCGTACCAAAACATCTGTGATGCATAATATCTGAATTCATCTGGTACTCAAAATCAAACTCACTTTTCCTACATTTTATACTAGTAAGTAATAAACTTTGCATTATAAATTTAAGTGTGACAAAGAATATACTCCTTGCATCACATTCACATTACATTAAAATGATTTACGTCCTATTATATTTTTAAAATTTTATATTTATTTTTAAAATTTAGATATTTATGGCTAAGTATATGCACAAATGGCGGTGGATTGGATTATAGTAATTTGGAACTTAAAGTCTTAAATCACTTCTCCAACAAAACTAGTTGGGCCGTTTTCTTTGATTAATGTTGGACTTAGGGTTATATTAACCCAATCCAATGGGCTTAAAGAGGCGGTGGACTTTTTTTTTTTGCCGAACAACTGATTGCAAATTTGCACATTTTGTTCTTTAAATTACATATATTTTCTATATATTAAAATTAATAATTCTTCGCAAGGATAACTAAAAATTAAAATGATAAATAAGGTAAGAAATTAACATCCATAATTAAAATTAAATATTTTTAAAATGTGAGATTTTAGAGGTTGTCATTTTTTTATTTTATTTTATGTTCGTTAAATGTTGGAGTTACTTGAAAAGTTTAGATTATTTAGGGGGAAAATGAATACTTCATCCGTAACCGATATACATTTAACGGTTACTGTATCAAAGAAATAAAATTTTGATCAATTTTATTATTTTTAATAATAAATAAATGATAAAATAAATTATGTATGTGAAGTTGTATTTTTTTTTTTATAAATAAGATGTATTACGAAATTATTTATTTGGAATAGCGAAATGTCTAATAAAACAGACAAATGATTAACGCGAAATGAGATAGGAGTAACAATAATTATGATAGAATTAAGGTAAAAGAATTGCTATATTTCAAGATTTTATTGTAATTTAAGTATATTATTTTCATGCATGCACAAATTATTGATAATTAGTGGAGTATACTTTTATTATTTTTAGATTATGGACCAATATAATGAATCTAAGAGAAAGATAATACTCCTGATCATTATCATAGCAATTATGAATTTATGATGTAATTTTAGTTTTATTATGATTCCTTAAAAAAATCACATTATTGGGCATGATCTCGTTTTATTATAATTTTCGTAAGCGTATGTAATCATCATAATCATTATCATGAGTTTCAAATAGAATATGCAGTTAATTATCAACACAATAATTTATATTATCTATGATCAGGTAGCAATGTAAACATTTAATTTGCAATACTTTATTTTATCACTATCGTATTAATTATAATTGTTGTATAAATTAACGTGATTGAAATTAATTTGAAGCACGAAGAATTAAGAAATCGTGGCTTGTGAGCTCCATCGATCTTGTTGACGTAGCAGATAAACACTACAGAATATGAATATATGATAATAAACTTAAATAAATAAATAAATAAACAAAAATGAAAATATCATTAATTAATTTACAAATATTAGTTGCATATCCGTCTATATAAATGCCATGTTTAGATCATCCCTATCCTCCACGATGGAGCAGCCTAAAATAATTCATAATTGTAGTTTCAATTCCACTAATTAATTATGAAAGTGAATATAAATAAATAAAAAAATGTGTGAGAAATTAATCAACCTTTTTTCAGAAATATTACTCACTAATCATCCACAAATCTGGTTTGAGATTTTCCTAGCTAATCAATTGATTAAATTAGGCTGACTAATGATTTAATTTTTTAAAAAAATACAAATAAGGGATTTCTTAAAAACCCATAACAAACTTTAATCAGTTCATGATGATATATATACATTTGGTAATTAATTACTTCAAAGAGCTGTAAAGGGGATTTGACCTTTTCCTCTAGCTAACTAATGATATTTGACTTCTCTATTTTTTATGGAATTAAAGTGGTGGCATTCTTATCATAGATAAAGCATATATAAATATGAACACATATATATTGGTAGGTGGAAAATCCATTTGTGTATGTAATTTCATCTAATGAGAGATGCATGCATGCTATACGTACGTATATATACAGTATATAGTATGCATTGTTATAAATTCTGGATTTTTTAAATTGCTTAAATGTTTTTAATTTATTCATTCATTCAAAAAAAAAATCTGAATTCGTAGGATAAAATTGAACCATTCCATATACTTTGATGCATTATGCTATACATATTGCATGTATTAAAATTTTAAAACTAAAGATAAGTGACACAATATTATTAGGGAATCATCCTTTATATCCATTCAATTGCCATAAAAATATGTAAATTTTGCAAAGGATTGAGAAATTATGAGACATTTGGTTTTGAATAATCCATAGCCAATGCCTAATTATTCCTTATGACGCATCACGGCCAATACTTTAATTAGAACAAATTCTAATATCAAAGACAATATGTTCCTTAATTGATGACCTTCGGTTGCAATTTGTATGCCATGTTCTTTGATTCTGCTTCATATATATAAAAAAAAAAAAGTGAAGGAGAACCAACAAGAATTAAATTAATACTCAAGCCACGTATCTCAATTTAATTTATTTCGTACACCATTCAAATTTATTACTTATTTCTTCCTAATTATTTTATTTTCTTCAAATAATTTATAAATTGTGACAAAATAAATAATATTTTTATCTATTCCGTGTTAGACCTGTTCACATGTAATTTTACGAAAATGAGGGTTTTTCTCTTTCATAATTTATTTAGTTTTATTTTTTTAATTAAGGTTTTTTAAATTGCTTGCCGATTACGAACTCAAATTATCAATATATCTCTATTCTGATTTAAATTTCTATAACATTAATCGATATATTCTAAACTATAATCAAGGTTTCTGAGATCTCAATTATATAAATATTATATACTCCGTTTAGTAAGTTGGATTAATTAATAAGCAGGAGGAGTAGGGGAAAATGCATGCATGTATAATGTTAAGACAAATGCCTACAAAAACTATATACAATGTACAGTAGCCGACGAGAAATACAACATTTGACTCTTTCTTTCCCCCCTTGTAAATTAATTAAAATTCAAGCCTAATTAGTCATTGAAGAGTGAAGGTGGTGACGTCACTTTCCGGCAAGTAATCAGGATCACAACTCATCTTGAGCTCATTATACCTATCAATGTCAAACTTATGAACCTTCATCAGCCGCCTCTGCTTGGCGGCGAGGCGGCTGAGGTAGAAGCCTTCGAAGGAAGGCTCTTTGGAAGTTCTTAAAAAGAATGCATAGCCACCCATGAAATAAATGGAGGTGACGTAGAAGCATATGGGCTCCATTACATCCCACGTGAGTTCCCAGAATGTTAGTCGCATGAAGGCTGCTGTTTGGATAACCAGATATCCTAAACCACACCACAGCTCACACCGTACCAGAGATCTTGCTTTCTTGTCTATTGATGCTTTCTGTTTCTCCAATTCTTCAAGTTCTTTCATTCTTGGATCATCTGGGCTCAGCTGAGGTGATACAGGGATTACGTGGCGGATGGCTTTCACCACCTGTTTACAACAAAAATTGCACACAAAACACACATGATGAATTTGGCTGGCTACCTTTATTTTTCTCTTTGAACAAATTTCTTTGTATTTTATTGAGAAAAAAAAAACACGTTAATGCTTTGGAGACCAATAGAAAGGTTTTTTTTTTAAATAAATAAAACAAAAATGAAACAAGTGTGACGTTAATTTACTTGAGTGAGAAAATTATATGGTGGTCCCAATCTTAGCGGTTTTCATTTTCCTCATATATTAAAGCAAGAGTAAATGATTTGACTATTTTGCCCCCCTCTGCACTGCAAAACTTATTTTTGTACTTTTTGAAAGAGTGGTGTAGCATAAAATAAGAAGAAATGAAACGGAATAAGATCCGCAGAGAATTTGGTACTGTGTTTAATTAAAATTAAATTAATGAGTTTCAGTGAAGTTGTGAATTATAATCTGCAGTGATGAGAGGTCGACTCTGATAATAAAATTCACCATCTCGTTTTAAGAGATCTGGACATTCAATTTCCTGTGGAAGAGATACACACATTAACTAATCAGTTCGCGGTAGTCTCCAAATCAAAAATTGGAAATGGAAATCAATTTTTTTTTCTTTGATTATTAAATCCTATTACCTTAATCAGCAACGTCTTGTTTAGATTTAGACTACTATCAACAATAAATCAAAAGTGTGTAGTGAAAATCAAACTAATTAATTCCAGATTTAACACAAAATTAAAGGAAAAACAAACCTGTTCAGGCTTCAGAAACACGATGTTTCCGAGAACTATCACGCTTCCTGACTGATCGAGCATTTTCGCGAATTCCATCGCTTGATCATCGTTCGAGCATTCTCTCGAACAAATTCCGAGAAATTCCGAATACGAAATTCGATCTTTACCGATTTGCCTCAGCCTCGATTTAACAAATTCGAGTTGAGAAAGTTTGAGGATCTTCACGGCATCACTCACCGTCAGATTCCCCTCCAACGACTCCTCTTTCTTCTCCGCCGCTGCCGCCGCCGGCGCAGATCTCAGGATATCTAGATTGATCCGTTCTCTACCAATGTCCATCTCCCGGAGTCTCTGCAGAAGCTTTTCACCGGTCGGAAGGAACGGCAGAGTGGCGGTCTTTGTCGCCGCCGACTGGCGGTGGAGGTAGCGACGGAATATTCCGTCATCCCAGGGATCGGGAACATGCTTGGACGGCGACGACGTCGACTGAATCAGAGCTTTGGATTGTGTGGCGGTGCTTGGTGAGGAAATGCAGCAGTTAGTTATGGCGGAGTTAGTGATCCTTGACATGCTGCAGAATCGTTGAGCTATCAATTTTTTTAACGCCATTGATGAAAATTGGGATCAAGATTTTTTTGAGAGAGAGAATTATTATTATGGATGTAAAAGGCTTGGTTTGGAGAGGTTTGCTCATGTGAAATGATTCCAATATGGATATCTGTTAGGCGAGAGACTCTCTATATATAGCTGACCAAGGAAATTTTATATTTAATAAAATAATATTATTTTTTGAGTAAATTTTTCTTCAATATTTGCTTGGCTGGACAATAAATATAGCCCCAAAAATTGGAAGAAACTGTTTTATTATTATATTTAGCAATGACATGTACGTCAATTTAAATGAGCATCTATAATTGACCCTGTACAATATGCGCATATTAATTACTGTCATTTCATTTTTTAAATTTATTTATTTATTTATATTTTACTTGTTATTACTTGTATCATCATCATCATCTCATACCGTGACTTACGAGTATATAGGTAAAATCTCACGAGCTATAATTCGATGAAATGACACGTGGCTGGAAATGGTCAGCACCGTCGATCAAAATTAAATGGTCCACTAATATTGGTAGTGGAGTGGTGAAAATAGATTCGAGATGTTAAATAATGTGGTTGGATTAAAATTGAATTCACAGTTGTAAATTATTTTATATTAATCTATGTCACGTGTACAGATAGATATGCATTAATAAATGGGGATTATTATGAAGGGTTTTTATCCGTAGCAAAAGAAAAATAGAAAAGTATATAAATACGGGCAGGTTGATCCGGAAAGAGGGTGAAGTGAGAAGGACTTGACCGCCCGCAAAGTTGGCAGCGGATTTTCCTAAGAAACGCAAACGTGTCGCCACATAACATTACATATCCGGAGGCCCGAACCCGGAAATCTTCAAACGGGTAGGGTACTGGATTGGGTTGGTGATATCGGATCGTGCGGCGAAAGATAGTGGAGATGCTTCCGAGTCTTCTTTCTGCCAGCCTGTAGCCCTCTGGATCATTTACTCTACTCAATTAGTATTGTTTTATACTTCTATATATACTATAAGGAATACATAAATTTATTTTCTTTTAATTTAATTATATAGTTTATTTTTATAAAAATACACAAATGCATTTTATTTGAAAGTATACTCCGTATATACGTAAACACTATTTTAACTAAATAACACTTCAAAGATTGCGTATAACGTAACGTTTCACTTAGATCATAAACAAACATACTCCGTATTTATGAATCGTGTTTTGCGCGATGAATGCAGATACATGATATCAAGCTGTCATTACAATCAAATTTTCTAATTTTTTTAAATTATTATTATTATTATTATATCAATTGAATTACTTTTATTATGTCTAACATAAAATTTGGAGTTTATAAAGCGCACAATAAAATATTCTTACCACTCACTCCACATATAATTATATGAGATCGAATACACGTTAATCATGAGAGAAAATTCTCACAAATTATTTTTGCAATGATGATAGCTAGGTGGCCCAAGTGATGAATTATTGCGGAATTTATATTTACTAAAAAATTGGCCAATCCCCTCATGAATCATGATTCTCCATCCATTTCCACGCAATGATGATGTGTATCCATATTCATATATTCATAAACATCCAACCTTACATCGCCCTAATAATTATATAGGGATTAAACCATAAACCCTCTCATATTATTTTATTTTATTTAAAAAGATTTTAAAATAATTAGAATATTTATTTTCATCCTAAACTTTTTAGTTTTGTTTCGACGTCCCAAAATAATATATTCTTTTTATCAATTTGGTTCCATAACTTTGTAAAAGCAAATATATAAACTCATCCTATAGAATTAGTAATTTTGAACATTTTTAAGCAAAAATAATCATTTTGATTAAATTTAAAAATTATGTGACTATTTCAAATAAATTAAGTCTCTTAGAACTACTTTGAATAAAATAAATTTATATAGGATGATTTTGATTTTAAACTCTATATATATAATAAAAAAAATTGGAAAACATGAATTAAAGTGAGTTAAATTTGTATGAGCTAGGTATCCAAAAGAACAATCAAATCACTTGATGCATGTGTTGTGTTTGTGTGATCTATATATCTCAATTCTCAGAATATATGCTTTCAAATTCTAAGCAAAAACGACACCGTTGTCCGCCATTTTCTGCAGCCTAGCTATGGTTCTAACTTATTCTGATAAACAAATAATTATGTTATCCTGCCATTTCTATTCTCAGAATTTATTCACGCTACGAATCAGAATATTATTAAGGTATCATGCCTTGACAATTATCAATTTTATTTTATTATATTATTCAACTCTATTTTACCCCTAAAAACTCTCGCTTTCTGCTCTACTAATAAGAAATTTATTTTAGTGGAATATCTAATTACGAATAGTTATCTGACAATAGGTTAGCTTAATATTTGTGCCATTCGAGTTCAAGATAGAGGAATAATTTCTCTCTGAAAAAAAAAATGAAATTAGAGATATAATTTACTATATATCTAGGATTTGTGGGAGGGACTGAGTGACTGACAAATGAATTCCTCTACTTTTATAATTGGCTTTATAATTAGACAATTTTTCTTGTGAGACGCTAATTAGGTGAGACGGTTTGTAAGATGTGTTAAAGTATGTATATTATTTAGATTAAGTATGCTTAATGGTTGTTAAAGTATGTTTTCTAAAGTATGTTATATTATGCATTAAAGTATGATTTTAGTGTGTTATAATTTAATTTATTATTGACATACTTTAACCGCAAATAAACATACTTTATCTGTACAATAAGAATACTTTAATGATTGTGTCGACCCGTCTCACACCTGTTGGGTTGATTAATTATTTAAATTACTTTAATTATACATGTTGATTAAAGAGTATTATTATTTAATGTGTAGTGGATAGTTGTATTAATGGGTGTGTGTGGATCCCATAAAAATAAAAAGGGGAAAGACCTTCTTTGAAGCAGATGATCAAAAAAATGGTAAAAAGACTCTCCTTCGAACAGACCGAACAGACGGAGAGAGTATGAGTTTCATTCAAGTCAAATGGCAATTTGAAAACGGTCAAAATTGTCACATTGGCCATTTTTATATTACACGTCATCAGTAATCAAGTCAAGGAACAGCCACATCCCACATTATACATGGATTTTTTAGTTGGTGAGTCCACGTCATCATCTGACTTTATATAATGGGTTATTTTTGCACTAATAAGGAGCCAAGTTACTAAATTAATATAATTGGGAGAATTGTTTGCAATTACTACTAAATGTGTAAAAAGTAAGGAGCAACTAGCTTTTGTTATTATATTTTATATAAATAATAATTTTTAAGATTGTGATTTCTTATTAGTTTACAAACGCGTAATTCTTCAAATAATTATACTAGCAGAATGAAAGAATATATAACCTTATATTCAAAATATCTATATAAGTGACAGTTGAAATTTTTGAAAAATAAATTCCCAATCTTTAATAAACTTGGAATAAATTCTGAGAGATAAAAGTGCAAAATTATTTGGATAGATATATTCCAAAATAATCTCTGTTTTGACTTATGGTGTCGTTTGTGTTCATGATTTGGGAAGCATATATAAAATTCAAATTCTCCCATGCACCAATTATAGATTAACAAATAAAAATTTATGGAGTATACTTTTTTAGCAAATCTTTTATTAGTTGTTTAATAAAAAACTTAAAAGAAAAAAAAGTTATATAATTATTAATATTATTAAATAAAGTTTAATATATATGAGTGTACGCGTACATTAAATATACCTCATATCAATTCGATATTTTTTATACTCCCTCCGTTCCAAGTTAATGTTTTCGTTTGCTTTTTACAGTAGATTAAGATATAATATTTTAATGTTTAGTGAGGTGACACATTTATATTAGTGTTGTGCGTGGATCCTATATGTAATAATTAATTGTTTTGTATGTTCAAATTTGAAAAAAAATATATGTTGTTGAATAACTTGAATTGTTTGGTTGTAGGGAGAATTTATGAGAATACCATAAATGAATTATTTTGCATATATTCATTCTAAGCAATTAATGTCCTCTTTTATGGAATCATACTTACAATTTTCGGGTTGACAACTTTTATTATCAAATTTGAAATTAATTCCACAATTCTGTTTATTTTAATTTTTCACAAAACAAATTAAGTGCACATAGATTAAGAAATACTCAATTGTTATTTTTCCGTAATAAATAAAGCGCAATGCACATAGATTGAGAAATTAAAATATTTTTAGTTTTGAAAATTTACAAATTTTTGTAGAATAAGAAAAATGAGACAACATGAGATGACTCGGGAGGAGTTGGGAGTATATACTAATTTTTACAGTTCAAAAATTAATTTTACAAGAATTCTCAATTGTTAGAAAAGTCTAGATGGTGGCCAACAGAACTTGTCTGGGCCTTTGGACTACTCACTTTAACACACTGCTTCTATAATGGGCCAAATACCATGGTGGGCCCATGAGAAGGTACAATTTTCTCATTTTATGCTTGAGATCTGAGTTCATGAAATCCAATATACCTGAATCTTTGATGGCCCGTTTCGTTCGAATTCTTCAATTGAAAAAGTAATGAATATCATTAAGTACCGGTTACAATAGTAGAAATTGAAAGTGATTGAAAGGTGGAAATAGTTATTGAATCGATTCGAATGATTAAAGAATTTTGATTTCCATTAAACCAAACAAGCATGAAAATCAATATACCTTCATTCTCATTAACACCATATATTACCCAACCAAACACCTCTTGAATTTATCTTGAAACATATTTAGAGTGTAGTCTAAATCGAACTATTAATAATTCAAAACTTATGAGAGGCAACAATTAAGTAAAGTGTATAAACAGGTTGACTTTTCTTAGAACATGTTTTAGAATGATTGTATTCTGGCATGAATTGAAGGCATCAAAATGTTGTGTGACTCAGAAATTTATAGCAGAATTATCTCAAAAGAAGTGGGAATAAAAAACTGAATATATGATATGATCAAACAAGTTTGTAATCCTACAGAAAATTTAATAAACTGCAGAGAATATACAAGTAGACATGAAGATGAAATAGATTGCCAAAAAACAAGTCCTCTTAAAACCATAATAAACATAAGCCAGACGAAAACGAAAAGCTATCCAGCAACACAACACAACACAGAAGACAGCTTTCGTTTCGAATAGCCAGACGAAAAGGAAAAGCTATCCAGCAACACAACACATAAGACATCTTTCGTTTCGAATCAACACTCCATAGTCCATACATTGCAACACGATTCAAGCATCAAAATGTAGACTACTCAACAACAACTCATTAACAACTAAGCATGCTTGATTGATCTCAAGTAATATGATTATGCAATAGACAATTTGAATAAAAGTTATCTGATTATTGAGAAAAGAATGCATTAGTCTATCATTTCACAACAAAGTATCTATATGTATTCTAGCTCAGGAGTTGTCCATTCCAAAAATGCATATAATTAGCATTTTATTTACATAACTGAACTGCATTCTCCTTACTCTACTGAGTTAGCAGTCAGGCATCAGGAAAACATACCATTCCCCTGATCCGAGCTGCTCGGATGACTGATAATCCTCCGCAATATCAATGTCCGAGCCATCCTCGTCTCTTGAGTACACTTATTAGCCCTCTCGCGTAAATCATGAATAGTCTTGATGAAGCTATCCACCTTCGTCTTGATCTCCTCGACTGCCACTACCACAGCCTCCTCCTCCCTCATCGCGAACTCTGCATTGCCTAACAATTCCTCTATCTGTATCTGAAATCTCTCCACAAGCTTCTTGATGCTGTCCAAATCCTTAAGAACAATGTAACTCCCCATCTGCATTGAGCTAATTATCTCGGTTTGCCCCCTCAGATCACTCTCATACTTTTTCCAAATCGAGTTAAGCCATCTCCCCATCGAACCTAATGGCACTGCGGCTGCCGCCGCCAGAGCCGTCACAACCGGCGGCGCAGTGATGGCGGCGGCCACCACTGAGCATATCAGAACAGATGCAAAAGCCACAATGAATATCGCATTGGAAACCCTCCTCCATGCCCTTAATTTCACTAATTTCTTATCTAGGTTTCGTTTTTTGGCCTCTAATCTCTCGAACAACACAATCTGCTGCATGTAAACTAAATTGAATACCTTGAAGAACTCCTGCGTAAACGGATCCCCTGCAGCTTTAAAATTCCTCAATTCCTCTAGGGTTTTGGTATAATTCTTCACCAATCCTTCTTCAATCGCAGCAGAATGTTCCTCCTGAAACTTTCGTAGAGCCACATTGATTATCGACTCGATGTGGCCAGGGCGTCGGAGGCACGAATCGAGTGCGGTGCAGAAATCTAGGGTTAATAGGCTGTTATCGAAGTAATCATCGACGAGCTGCGATAATTCTTTGTTTTTCCAAACATCCTTCTTGTTCTTAAGTATGATTTTGACGACTTCTTGATTCATTTCGAATAAGCATTCAGTGACTTGACTTAGAGAGTCGAGGGAGAGCGATCTTACATCGACGCCAACGGCTATGGAATTGATGACTCGGCTCGTTCGGAGCTGAACGCTGGAGTCGAAGCTCTGGAGGTCGGGATCGGCTCGGCAAGCGGCTTCGTACGAGCTGACGTCGCCGTTTGAATTCGAGCTGCCGGGATCTGAAGTTGTTCGATCCGGAGGCGGCGGCCGGCGGGAACTGATAGTTCGGCTGATTTGGCCGCCCATTATAGGATCGATTTCTCGAGAATTTTTGGATTGGGAAAAATGTGAGGTTCAGAAGACTGGTAACAGTGAACTGTGGTGTTCTTGGTTATGAACAGCTTTGACCTTAATCCAACAGATTTTTATTTTTATTTTTTATTAATTACAATAAACCAACGCGTAAAAAGAAAATGTTGGACCAATTTGATTCAGTTGAAGATTAATTTGAGAGTGGGCCAATTTCCATCTTCCTAGAATATTCCATTTTTAATATCCTAAGTTGATTATCCGCAGTTAGTTGGACAAAGTCAACGGTCTTGGTGTCATGTGTTCAGACACAATTCCATTTAAGCACTTTATTTTTAATTGTCGTTAAAATATACTAGTAAAGTGTTTCTAGGTGTACATGTTAGGGTTCAACTGTTCAAGGGCTAGATTTAGCATATGGTAATTTTATTTAATTAATGATGGAAGTTAACAACTTTAATTTAACCATTTTAGATTATTAAGATGGTTTGATTATTGATAGACTGTGTTTGGATTGAGTCATTTCAAATCTAATGAATTTGAAAATAAGTGAATTTTAAATTCCTTGAATTTTAAATCAATTCATTTGAATTCCATTTGGATAAATTATGGATTTTTGAAGGATTTCAAATTCATAATTCAAAAATTATTTTTTAAAATAGAATTTTATATATAATAAATAAAAATAATAAAATTTTATTATATTAAATATTAAAATCTAAAATTTTATTAAAATAATTTTTTTTGAGGGATCTCTACCACCCAACCTACCCCTACCCACCCCCTCCCACCACCCTATCCCCACCCCCCCAAAAAAAAAATTTATAAAATTTTATATTTTTAATATTTGAATAATAAAAAATATTACCACCCACCCATCCTAATCCAAAATTTTTTTTTATATAAAATTTTAGATTTCAATATTTAAATAATAAAAATATTACCACCTTATCCATCCACCCACCCCATCCCCACGTGGTCACACCACCCCCCCCCAACCACCAAATTTTTTTTTTAAAAAAATTAGATTTTAATATTTAAAAAATAAAATCTAAAATTTTATTTTTTTTTGGTGGGGTGGGGTGAGATGGGGTGGGGTTGGGTGGGGTGGTGGAGGGGGTGGGTTGGGTGGTAATATTTTTATTTTTAAAATATTAAAATCTAAAATTTTATAAAAAAATATTTTTTTGGGGATTTGTGGGTGGAGGGGGTGGGTAGGGGTAGGTTGGGTGATAATATTTTTATTATTTATTTAAATATTAAATTTTAAAATTTTATAAAATAATTTTTTGGGTGGGGGATGGTATTGGTGGGGTGGGGTGGGTAGGGGGTAGGGCAGGGTGGTAATATTTTTATTATTCAAATATTAAAAATCTAAAATTAAAAAAAAAATTGGAGATGAGGGTAGGCTGGGTGGTAAAGTTTAAAATATATATATATATATATATATATATAAATTACACAACAAAGGAAGGATTTCAAATGACACGGTTTCAGTGAGGATTTGAAATCCATTCAAATACAACTAAAAAAATTCAAAATCAAATTAATTGATTTGAAATCCATTAATTTAAAATTTTGGATTTATAAATCTATTGATTTCAATGTTATCCAAACATAATCCTTCCCCTCCTCAAATCCTTCCATCCAAACACAATAGAACGGGTTGAAACAAAAACGTTAAAATACTAATTGGGCTCAAGTCCATTAACCGACAACATTCCTGAGAAGATTAATAGTTTGTGGGCATACTAATTGGGCCCAACTAATTAATTTCAATCCTAATAATGTCGAATTAATTCAATGATAGATATTGAGCCTTTTATTTCCGACGAGATAAAAGGGAAAGGAAAAATTATATAGTTACAGAAAGTGGAATCATCCACTCTAGATGCCCTTACATCCCGACCCGACAGAGTGATGAAGATGTTAATTATTATGACTCAACTGATCAATAGAAGTTAGACTATACCCACGGCATACAAAGAGCCTCTCTTATTTTGAGAAGTTGCTCTCACAATGCGACTATACAAAATGTCACCTCTATATAACCAGTTGAGCTCCCACAAAGTGCGGACAATAAAAAAATTCTATAAACTCCCACAAAAGAAAGAACAGCAAAGATTATAAATGGAAAATACAATTTTTTTTGGTTAAACATAAATTTAAATTTAGAATAAAATAATGAAAGTTTCTTTTTCTTTTTCTTTTTCTATTTATTTATTTTTTTTCAATTGGTGATCAACGAGACTTTCAGTTGAAAATCAATGAAGTTTAAATATTCTTTTATTCAAAATTGGAGAAGAGTAGACTTTAGTGCTGCAATTCTTAAGAAAAAGAGCTAGATTCAAACTATAAAGTATACATTCCACATTTTAGGCGACTGCATTATGATTTAATTAGTTCATATAAAATGTATTATTAAGAAAATTTCAACAAGTCGTTGTAGTATAGTGGTAAGTATTCCCGCCTGTCACGCGGGTGACCCGGGTTCGATCCCCGGCAGCGGCGTCTTTTTCTCTATTTTTATTTTTATCAATTTTTTACCAACGGGCCTTATTGGGCCTATATCTGGGCCATTTAATGTCAAATTCTAATACGGGAAGATGATCATTTCCTTTTATGAAATGGGCTGTGGCTTACCACTCGGAAAATGAAATCCTTTTCATCGGATGATAATTTCGTTTATTAAGTAATGGAAAATTATAATATTAAAAAAAGATTATTATTATAATATATTTTTAATAGTTCAAGATAATAATTAAATAATTTGGTCTCACAATAAAATTTTGCTCATAATTATCAAGATAATCTGGACCGGGCAGTTAATTAATATCACTATAATCACACTGAAATTGAAGTTTAAAGTGTAAACAAAGCTTTTTTTGAAAGCTAAAGTGTAAATAATTATTGTCAGAAATGAATTTAATGGGTTTACATATTATTTGGTTTATTATTTTTCATTTGAGTAGTTTTAATTTACAGTCAATATTTATATAACGTTGGAATTCATAATGTTATTATATGATGTTACATTTTTTTTTTAATTCGTTGATTTTGGGTAGATAAGTATGAGATATGATGTACACCCTAGAAGAAAAGAATAATCCTATATGTGTAAAGTGGGAAGTTTCAAAATTTTCCTCTCATATGGGATGAATGTAGTGGAGTATATATGATTAAAACAGAGTATAACATCATATCAATACTTTTTTGTACGTGCTACTATTTTTTAACCATATGAATAGCATTAAACACAATACTCTATTAATTAGTTCAACACTGTAGCTGGTTGAACCGTACAATGTACTGGTGAATGGTTCAACATTGTACCATGTACTATAAGTCCCAATGATTCATTCTTAATTTAAATGGAGTAACTATATGAATTTATATTCAGAGCTTGATTAACATAATAGACAACAAAATCATTTTCTGATTCTCAGACACAACAAATTCCAATAAGGATTTCATCATTAATCTTGATTAATTGAACTTGGTTAATCATTAATCAATTATTTTTCAGCAATCACTCAATTATTTCCACTCATGATGTATAAGCCTTCATTTAATTGTGTGAATTTCGAAGCTCATGTCTTGAGTGAAGATCAAAATTAAGATTCCACTGATGATGGAATGATCAAAATTAAATAATGAAATGAATTAAAATAAAAACTAATCTTTTACCTATTACGAAAGGACATTTCAATAGAGTTATATTGTCAACTACATGACATCATGATTTTAAAAACAATAGAGTTAGTGTGTAAATATTTTCTTGTATAATTTTCTTACATCATCTCCAATACAACTAATTATATGATAGATGCATAATCAGGGATGAAAATTAAACCATTATTTCCTTACAATTTATACTTTTATTTTTAAGGTATAGTTTTCTCTCTCTCCTATTTTGTCATTTATTCAACGATTTGACAAAAGATGTTGCACCAAAAT
The DNA here is from genome assembly GCA_023678885.1 of Pogostemon cablin. Lineage (NCBI taxonomy): Eukaryota > Viridiplantae > Streptophyta > Magnoliopsida > Lamiales > Lamiaceae > Pogostemon > Pogostemon cablin. The sequence goes on along the minus strand of CM042993.1, from coordinate 3,178,844 downwards.
TATGGTCACATATTATATAAATATTTTGATTTGAAACCATGAACTTCATTTTCTTACATTTATTATTTATAGATCAATCTCTATAAAAGCGATTCAAATTTTCCATGTCATTTTAACATAATTTTTTATGTGTCACGATGTTGAATGAATAGCATACTATATAATACAGGAAAATAACATAAAAATCTCGCGTCTTTATGTCTCTGTTTGGAAAAAGATGATGGAGAAAGCATTAATTAATTATGTGTATTAAGGTAATTAAGCATGCAAACAAGAATTAATTAATTGATTAAAAGGAAGGAAGGGGGCCATGTCCATCACGTGGAAGTCACGTGACAGCATGTCTTCCTTGTACCTCGCAGCCTTGTCTTGTTTATACTTAATTATTACACATTCAGGATTATAGAATGAACCACCTTAAACACTAGTTGCCCCACTGCTTGAAAATCCAGGTATTTTTTTTGTGTTTTTTAATCTCCCATTGTCCCCCCTCTTCACTTTTCTTCATTATTATTATTATTTAAAATAATACTATTAATTTCATTCATTATTATCATCATCTACACTTGCAACTCATCACTCATCACTATCAACAGACCCCACATCCAATAGTATATATTCATCATTGATGGACACTTTTTCCTTTATTACACTCAGATATTTTTACTCACATTTAATTAATCTCCAATTATTTAATTATTTCACCAATTGTTAATTTATAATAATGAATTATTATTATTATTTTGTACAGTTGGTATTGCTGCATGGCTCTAATTGAATGTGAAGCACTAAGCAAAACATGTTTACCACTGCTCCTATTTCCAATAACAAAGTGTTTAGTTTAATAAATTAATTATCCATGCTGGAATTAAAGATGCCAATTCTTATATAATAAAGCAGCCAAAATTCAATTAATCCGTAGAATTAATTTTCTTGCATTATTTTTAGTTTAGGGTTTCGAAGATGTCTCTTTTTTGTCCCTCTTTGTAATAATATACAAATACTGCAGCAGTATAAAGTATCACTTCTGCTGTAATCTTTGACTCATCAAGTACTCACCACTTTCACTACCTTTATTACAACTCTTATACACATTAAAATCATTATTAAAAAATACTATTTTAAAAAAAAAAAAATTAAGTTGATTAGATGGTTATCAAACCTAATTTCCATCAAACAAAAACACACATGTTAATGTATACTTATTGATGATGTGATTCTGAAATACTGTAACATGATATTTATGGGAAAAAAGTTGACAATACTAAAAAAATATAAAACTATTTGAAACAATAAAAGGGTAAAAAAAACAAGAAAATGGAGCTCAAACTTTCTTGAATACCTAATGCCTTTTAATCTATTGGGGCCGACCAGCTATCTTGGAAGATGATACCTGCATTAATGGTGCTATGATGATGACGTGGCACACAGAGAATGGGCCATGATCATCTACTGCTCCCATTATAAGAACCCCTTTTCCTCCCATCTCAAACTCACCTTCTTTTTTATATCATTATTCATTCTTGATCATAAATTAAATTCTTCTTTGGCTAAGTAAATCAAATATCCTACAATGGGAGCATCGGCGGAGGGATCGAAGAAGAGGTTATCGAGCCGAAAATTGGGAAGGTTTCTCAAGGAGCAAAGAGGGAGGCTCTACATAGTGAGAAGATGTGTAGTCATGCTTCTTTGCTGGCATGATTGAATAATTATGACATCGATCCACTTGAACAAGATTCTTGATTTCAAAGCGGTGTTGTTGTTGTCTCTTACGCGTATTAAATGGCATCATCAGTGTACACGGTGTAAGTACATGGTCGGTGTTGATAGAGGACATGGAACACAATTTGCAATGGGGGATTGATAGAGTTTATTAAGAGATAATTAATTGGTAACTAATTTCTCTTGAGAGGGTTTTGCAGGTGGCCTCAAATTAGTTAATTTCTTCCTTAAATTTTCTTTGGTTTTATCATCCTTATGTAAATAGGAGAGGGAAATGGTATTAATGACATCATTTCCATTAATTAGTGATAATCTAATTAATCTTTTCGGTTATGCATGGAATTAATGTTTACATGCAAAAAACGCCGTTATTTTTTTGTAATTTTGTGCAATGGTGATGAGAAGCTGTTCCGGCTAGCTACTTTATGTTCTTTTATATAAATAGAAACTAAATAAATAAATATATATTTATATTTAAATGTATAAAGGAGTTGAACTTTTATCTTTACTTCATACTTCATAAGTATTTTTTCAAAGTGTTCTCTGTAATGGTAATGATATTATTTTGTCTTTTCATTAGGAGTTTTTTTTTCTAATGATTTATATTCTATTATGTTTATTCTTGAGTACGGTGTAATATCAGCACATTTTTTAATGTGAAAATTTGGGAGTAGTTAGTACATTGGCTTGTTCCATATATATATATATATATATATATAATTCTATTCCACTTATATTAAAAAAAAATTATTTTACCAACAAAATATTCCGTAAAAACCTTAATTCATTGTTAAATTGATTTACCAATGGATTAACAACGAAATTCTTTGACGGATAAAGTGGTGGTTAATTATTAATTTAATTTTGTTGATAAACAATTACATTTTAATCCATTATTAATAATTTCGTTGACAATTTAATAATTATTTTATTGGTAATCAATTGCTAAATATCGATCGATTTTATTCCATAAATAAAAACACAATAAATTTATTGACATTCCATTACTAAAAAAATTATAATTTCTTTAACAATTAGTTAGTAAATTTCGTTACTATAAATGAGTTTTTTTAGTGTTATCAAAAATATTTATCATGAATACTAAAATTACCACCGGCCACGATACGAAAGATTTAATGGTTGGAGAGGTAGTTCACAAACGTATTTTTGACACCGGATATTAATGATTAATCCAGAAGTGGAAATGAAATTACACGTCACATTAATTACAGCGCGCTTTCTCAAAATTTTCTACTACTACTATAGTGGATGTTTTAATAATTTTGTTTATTTATTTATTAAATTATAAAAAGCAAAAAGTTGAAAAAATTCCTATAAATATCCCTCTAAATGATTTTAGAGTCCATGCATCGCAGTCACACCAATCAGTCAACTCCTAGCCCAATTATGGTGACGCAACTGTTTATTATGAAATGATATTTCATAATCTTATCCCATCTCACCAAATTATATGTTTCTCTATCTTCTAATAATAGGAAGAGGAAGGGTTCTCGCGATACCGTCTCACGTGAGACTATTTTTATTTTTTAAATAATTATTATTTTCGTTATTAAATATTATCACATTCGCTATAAAATATTATTATTTTTTATTTATACTATAAATTGTTCATAAAATAGCATTATTATTTTTCATTAATTTATTATCATTTTCCTATAAAAGTTATCACTTCCTGGCCGTCTTACACAAGTCTTTGCCTAATAATGATATACTATGGGCAAGAATTAGTATATGAACCAAGTATATGTATGATCGGTTCGGATCTCCTGTTACATTTTGGTGTTACATCTTTTGTTATAAATCGTTGGATGATTAACACGTAGGATAAACTATTCTATACCCTAACAATCAACCCTAAGGAAAAAGGTTGAGATTTTTCTCTCCGCATACGTATCACTCATCTAACACATGTAATAGGAGATGTAACGCCAAAATATAATGGGACATCCAAAATCATGTATGACACCGTCTTAATGGAATTTTCATAACATAGATAAAAACGATAGTGTTTTAAATAAAATTTTATATAGGATTAGTGAAAAGTGAAAACCGTTAAATTGAATTCTTTTATAATTGATTCGCATATATGATAGATAATAAAATATAATAAGAAGGATAATAATAAAAAAACCACCATTAATTAGACGATACACATACCAAGCTCATTTTGCTTAATATACATTCACACATTAAATACCAATTCCATTATTGAAAAAATAAAGAAATACTCCAATATTTAAAGTATTAGAATATATGTATTGTATATATACTATCTGAATTAGTCGAGATTCATTGTAAATGGGATGATTCCCTTTAATTTAAACTTTAGTGATATAATATAAGGTAAAATATAATTGAAAGGGACCACATGTTTACACCGTAAATCCAATTTACACAAATGTTTCCCTCAATATGTATAATAAAAGATGAGTGACTTTATAATTGTATGTGAAAGTAAAATAAAAAAAATATTAGGATAAATAATTAAAAACAAAAAGGAGGTTTTATTATGTAGGTTGTTACAAAAACCAGAATAAAGTCACGGTAGATTGTAGAACGTAGATACGATCATACGACCGAAACAAATAATATTTCAGTAATTTAATTTAGTAAAAAGTGGTTAAATATTTATAAATTAAGTAAAATTAAATAAAAAAGTGTAGAAATGATAAATACTGTGGGAAATAAAAGAAACATAAAAGGGTGTATCAAAGCCCAAAAAATTCGGACCAAGTGAGTGACGTTGTTGGAATTTTTGCCGGAAAAAGCGGGAAAAGTCTTCAAAAAGGGAATATTTTTGACGTTGAGAATTCAAAAGCTTCAAATCTATCTATAATTTCTTTGCAATATATCACCTGCCAATTTCATTCTTTCATTGTCATTTTCTAATTATTTCTCCTTCAAATTATAAATAATTTCATTTGTCTCGTATCTATATATGTTCCACTTTTATTTTCCGTTTGTTATTACCGGCCACATGACATTCCGATGATGTAAAATTGTAAATACCAACCGAAATAAAGACTTAAATTTCATAATCGTTAGTAAATTATTTATCAATGGATTGACAAAATTATTTTTCATTAATAAAATAATAGTTGATAAGATTTTACTAATGAAAAATTAGGTCCATTAAAATTATTTTAGTTGATAATGCATTACTACTAGTAATCGGTAAAATAATTTTATTAATAATCGGTAACTAAATAAGAACATCCCTATATTTATTATGATCACAAAAATACTATTAATTCTTTATATGGAGTTTAAAATTATTTTCGTTGAAAATTCATTACTACTAGTAATCGCTAAAATAATTTTATTAATAATCGGTCAGTAAATAAGAACATCCCTATATTTATTATGATCACAAAAATACTATTAATTCTTTATATGGATTAATGTATAGTGAGGTGAGATAAATAATATTAAATGTAAAGTGGGTAGTTGTATTAGTGTTATGTGTGGGTCCTAAATGTAATAATTAATTGTTTTACGTGGGTCCAATTTGATAAAAAAGGAAATGTAAACCTTAACATGGAACAACCCAAAATGGAAAGTGTAAACCTTAACGTGGGACGGAGGGAGTATATTATAAAGAATTGTATAATTTGTGGAGAGTAAACTTTATGAAAAGAGGGTTGTAGATGTAGCATGTGAGTTTGTTCCCCATGAAAGGACAATAAAATGTCGTTATCATTATATCATATCTACTTTATTTTAATTTCTTTTTGGTTTTTTTATTGGGTGTTTTATTACCAATCATAATTCATACACCTTGAAGCATCAAGGATCATACAATTTTTTAATTACCAATCATAATTCATACACCTTGTTAAAGGACCACCTTATATGCCCCTCACATTTAAACGGGAAAATTTTGCCTCAAGTCTTGCATGTGAAATTTATTTCATAAATGGATGACGGTGTCTGATACCATGTTAAATGACAATCTCATCTAAAAGCTTAAGCTGTTATATAGAATAATCGTTTAATATTTAATCAAATCACTCTAACACACCTCGAAGCATCAACGATCATACAATTTTTTATTAAGAAAGATTTTAACGGGTTCGTCTTTATAATATTATTATGAATTTATTTTTAATTTTAATTTAGTTGATGTAGTATTCGGTTTATGTAGAATCATGTTATTATTATTGTTGTTGGTGATGAGAATTGATGGTGCAATCTTGATCCAACAATACCACTATGCCAAAACTGTGGAAAGACAACGGAGAATCCCCGTTGTCGTAGCCCCTGCAGCTCCATTGTTAACTCGGGAGTTGTTAAAAGTCTAGACTTTTAACAACGGTGAAATACCCGTTGTCGTAGGGCATTTTTAACAACGGATTATCCCCGTTGTTGTTGCTAATAAAATCCGTTGTCAATCCGGGAGTTGTTAAAGGTACCTACCCTTTAACAACGGTTTTTGACCCGTCGTCGTATGTCATCTTTAACAACGGGGAATTCCCGTTGTCATTAATTGAATCCCCGTTGTTGTAGACGAATTTAACAACAGGGATTACCCGTTGTTGTACCTCAAAATCTCCGTTGTCAATCCGGGAGTTGTTAAAGGTACCTACCCTTTAACAACGGTTTTTGACCCGTCGTCGTATGTCAGCTTTAACAACGGGGAATCCCCGTTGTCATTAATTGAATCCCCGTTGTTGTAGATGAATTTAACAACGGGGATTACCCGTTGTTGTACCTCAAAATATCCGTTGTTAATCCGGGAGTTGTTAAAAATGTCATTCTTTTAACAACGGCATTTTCCCCGTTGTTGTAAGTACTCTTTAACAACGGTGAATCACCGTTGTTGTTAGTTTTATCCCCATTGTTGTAGATTAATTTAACAACGCAGATTAACCGTTGTTGTAGCTCGAAATCTCCGTTGTTAATCCAGGAGTTGTTAAAGGGTCTTACTTTTAACAACGAAATTTTGCCCGTTGTCGTAAATTCTATTTAACAACAGTTTATCACCGTTGTTGTTAGTTTTATCCCCGTTGTTGTAGATTAATTTTAAAAATATTGTTCTTTTTAACAACGGGCAATCCCCGTTGTCATAGCTCTCTTTGACAACGGTTTATGCCCGTTGTCGTATGCTATATCCCCGTTGTTATTATCAAAATTTTAACCTGTTTAATAATTAAAATAGTCATAATCCCTGATCTTCAATACAACATAACTAATTCAATTACATCAATGCATTCGAAAGTAATTGAACTCCAAATACAAAAACCAACATCAATACGTTCGAATATAAACATCCCAACATCTCTCTAACCAATACAATTCACCAACAACAATTAAAATACTTCATAATGTATCCATGATCGACAAATACCGTCTTCCCATAAACATAAACAACAAAGCGTTCATCATGTTTTCCTTTCCCTTAGACACACTTTAGTCTTTTCGTAAGGCTGGTAAAGAAGACATAAGCTAAGGTTAGCACAATCGTATAAGTTATTATTCTCATTACAAGATATATTACAATGTTTACCTCTTCCTAGACGAGTCGTTGACATGTGCTGTTGGATGCATGAAGCCCACTCTTTTCGCACTTCATCGATATCAATTTCGCTATAATTTTTTCCAATGAACTATGGGGCACAAAATTAAGTAAGCATTTATACCACAGTATCATGAGACTAATAAATAATAGAAATATAATAAGGCTACTTACAATTGATTGTATCATTTCAATGTTCACTATTCCATCAAATTGCACATAAATCGTTCATCATGTTCCCCTTTTCCTCTAACGTACTTCAGCCGTTTAGTAAGACTGGTAAAAAAGACATAAGCTAAGGTTAGCACAATCATATAAAGTTGTTTTCAAAGAATCTTATTAAAACAATAATTCCAGGCTACAGAAATTTTGCGCAAAGAAAAAACATTCACACACAAAAGAAGGAAATATTGCAAGACTTGCAGATTTAGGCCCCAAATTCGGCTAAACAGTTACTGATTTGTTATTGGTATTAGTTCTGCAGGTGTTTACTCTTATCTGTGCCAAATAAAAAGAAGCACTTGTTTAGCAAGAAAGGTAATAACAGTAGACATATTGCAGCCCCACAATTCGAGTTGCTGACTCATCGGTAGGTTACCAACTCATGAAGAAACTTTCATATTAAGAAACAAAACAACTCAATCACAATATAGTATGGAGGCTAAAAAACGAAAAAGATATTTAGTCCAACTCAACACCAAAACACAAACAATCCATCTTTTTCTCGCATAAGTTTCCTTACATGTAACAGCTAACCAGGCAACCCCTAAAAGAAATCTACAATTGATGCACAAGAAGCAAGAAGAAAAATTTCAAGTGAGAGGAAAAGAAGCATCACAATGTATAAAAAGGAAGGAAAAAAAGCATTCGAGGAATACCAGTAATCCTGAATCATTTGTTTCAACCGTGTCTCCAGTTTAACAAACTGAGCTAACCTCTCAAACTCCTGCTTGTCGTGTGCAGGTTCTATGTAGTGTGGCTCAAGAACTCCTGAATTAAAAAAATTAGTAGCAGAGCACGGGAGAGAAGAAAAGAAGCATGACAATGAAATTTTGGGATTAGTTAGCATACACTATCCTTTGTTAGTGCCATCTCCATTGACTTTACAATACAACTGTTATGATGTAGAAAATCTAATAAAATTTTTTAGCACATTCATGCCATAAATACCTATTCATGGAACACTTTGCCATACATAAATATTTTGGGCAGCAGAAGCTCCATATAAAAGAAACAATTAATTATTTGGAATTTGGAATATTTAAGTAAAGATTTAATATAAATTCTGAATAACAAGGAGTACCCTGATAAGACGATAATCCAGATATAGTAAGTGCAGGAGCCTCCTTGATGAAGCCAATTATGGTCTTCACCACTTAAGAAAACATAATATATTATTAATATTTTGAGGTTTCAAAATCTTGACCAGAAATAAGCAACTAATGATTAATTCCCGAATAGGACTGCTATTTTTTCTTACTTCCCAAAACCATAACAGAATAGATTTTATTTCTAATTTATCAGATCAGTTTATTTCCAATATATTATCTACCAATATAAACAACAATCAATATTGTCCCTGAAATATTGGTGTAGAATGGAGCATTAGTTACAATACTAACTCATGGATAGTCTGGAATCAAAATTTTAAAGGATAATAATTGTCAAGCGTTGCTTTACACAGCCCTCCACACCAACACACCGATTCAGTTGTTTATTATAATAAACATCACAAAATTTATTTCTGATTTCAAGTAATAACAACTTGCTTAAGTAAATATTGTCTTGGAGTCAAATAACAGCTCTGTAAACACATAATCAGTCTAAAGATACTATAATTTATGTCAACCGCCTAAGTGAAAATAGATTGGAAACAACACTTGCATATCATGTGAAGAAAAATGGAAACAAAGAACATTAACTATAGAGAGAAAAGATATACTTCTACTCACAATAGTTTCAAAAATGTTACCTATCTTCTTTTGTATCGTCCCACTAATGTTGTTCCTCGTAAAATCCCTTCCAAAAAAAAAAGTAGAAATCATTGTAAGAGAAATGAGAAGCCTACAAGAGACTTGAAGTAGAATACAAAATTATGGAAAAAATATTTCTTAAAGAATTATGATTCTTTAATACGGAAGAAACCACTAAGTGTTGTATAAAGCTCCAGATTCTTTTCAAGCATTAAAGATTAGATCCACCATTTTAAATCATTAAATACGAATAGCACTCATGTTAGTATCATATTATTTTACTTCATTTAAACGAGCATGGTTTATACTTAGGAAAGTAGCCACAAATAATGCATTAATTTAGGTACTAAATATTTAATTTTATTTGTTTGGCATTAACAGGGTTGATAATAGGTACTACCATCTTCGTTTACTCAAATTTCTTACAATTCTGATGTGAAAAGGTCAGAATTAAATTGTAAATGTACGTGCACTTCTTTCAATTTTGTATATGTATGATAATTTTCACTATTGTAGTGCCTTTAAAGTTTTGGTTCTTACATCATAAATTGCCCAATTAAAGAGCAAAAACAACTTTAAGAAGACAACAATCAACAAGTTGGAGCTCTACACTCTAAAATAGAGCACCACTTTATTCATAAATGAGCAAAGAAAACAATGAGTTGGGGCTCTACACTCTAGTTGGAGCACCACCAAATTAATAAAGGAGTTAAGAAAAACAAAGAAGCAACAAATAATCGCAGCAACAAATGAACTATGGAATTAGAGCTTCGCCCTAATTGTACAATTGAATTCAATACCTAGCACATTATTACACAAAAAATTTCGAAAATGCCCAAACAATTTGGGGAAAAACTTACTGCATTCAACGAAAAGGTAAGAGGGAATGACTAACAGAGGTGTACAGTCCGCACCTATTGAGAGGCCGAAGATGCTGCTCCAAGACCGGAGCGCCGATGGTAGATTAATGGTGGACAAAGGAAGCACCGGTAACATCCTTTCTGCAAGAAGGAAACTCGTCGCGGATTCGTTTAGGGCAGGAGAGGTTCGGCTGATGGATTTCACGGCAGGAGAGCTTTGCCGGATGAATTTCATGGCGGGTGGTGAGTTCTCGCCGGAAGAATTTGGCTGCGATCGATGAATGTAGGGCAGAGAGAAATCGATGTATAATTTGCCTAGTATTCTATTTTTATGAAGTATTTTTCCAGAATTAAAATAATTAAAAAAATAAAAATAAAAGGGTTGAGTTAGATTGACAACGGAGTTACAACGACAGAACACAAATCTCCGTTGTCAATGAGCGCGCCATACCACGAACAACGACGGAGAATCAATTTTTGCTGTTATTTGAACCTATAACCACGGGTTTTAAAATCTCAGTTGTGTTTCCACCGTTGTCTTTCCACAGTTTTGGCATAGTGTAGTTTCAATAGATAAGATCATGTGATTAGATGAATAGATGATGAAATGGACAATATGCATGCATGATAGTTTTAGCGGCTCAATGACAGTTTGGACGATTACAATAGAAACTGATCAAGGAAGAAGGCTTAACTAAACTAACTTGACGGTATAATATTGCACACAGTTTAAAGAGGTGTGGGTGCATCCATTTTGATCGAATCCCGACTATAATAGAAATTTAGAAGCTCTTATTACACACTACATGATAGGATCAAGATCAGTTATTTTAAAGTTCATATTTTACACTGTAAAATTGGGATAATTTCAGATTTAGTCCCGTAAGAATTGATCAATGCCAAAAAGGTCTCAAACCTGGCAGATTTAGTCCCATAGGAATTTTTCATCAAAATCTGTTAATAGTTGACAAAATATTTTGAACCATTAACAAGACCAAAATGGGTTATTTCTATTTTGAAAGACATAAAATAATATAAATTTGGTAGTTTATAATAATATAAGTTAATTTGGGATGAAAATTTTCGAAAATTATTATTATAATATTCTTATGGGATCAAAACCGCTAGTTATGGGACCCGTGTATTCCTACGGAACTATAATCGAACTGAAGGAATTCTTATGGGACCAAATGTGATATTTTCCCCTGTAAAATTAGACCGTGAAACAGCTTGACTTATTAGATTTTGTCTTATATTTTTTTTTTTTGCTCTTTTGGTATAGATTTAGCCATTAAAATAAATTTTCTCCACGTAACTTATGATTAATAAAATTTTCTCTGTTACTCAATGGATGTAAGAGTTTTATTTTTAAACTACTTAAATTGTCTTATGTTTTTTTTTTCTTCTACTCTCCATTTGTGATTTTATGTGCTTTAAGTAGTGTACTGTTTGTTTTCAAGTTTTTCTATAAATTCCATGACAATTATTATTATTATTATTATTATTATTTTGGTGACGATCAAAGTCCCACGCATTAATTAGATAATGACTCATCTTGAGTTCATAGGTGTACACATCATCCATTAATTAGTGTGGAAACTATTTATGAAATTCAATAAAACTACATAAAATTCAAAATTGGAACAATATACCACTATATAGTATGATTATGTCGAGATTCGAACTGTCTAAATCAAATTAATGAGGGGCAAAGATGTAAAAAATCGAGTTATCTGAAAATGTATTTACCAGATTAATTAGTGTATCAGGGAGATGAATCTTTGTACAAATAAAATTGTGTTCTACTAATATATAGCTACAAGAAATATGTTTACTTCAAACTATCATCCAACAGTGCTTTACTGCTTTTCTTCTAGAAGAAAAAAATAAAAATAAGAATAACAAACTGATATGAATTAAGATAGTCTTTGTGAGACGCTATTTATTATAAGACGGGTTAAAGTATGTTTATTTTTAGATAAAATATATTTAATAGTTGTTAAAGTATATTTTGTAAAGTATGATATATGTTGAATTAAAATATGATTTTAAAATGTTATAATATGATTCATTATTGGCATACTCTAACTACAAATAAACATACTTTACTTATATAATAAGCATACTTTAATAACAGGTCAACCAGTTTCACAACCGTCTCACAAAAAACCTGTCTCACAAGAAAATCTCTCATAAATTAAAAGTATAAATTTCTTCTCGAAATAGCCATTTATTTATATTTTATGGGATTATATGAAACTGAAACACTACAATGAACTCGGACCGTAAATTTTCAAGAGGTCAGCCCCATGGGCTGAAGTCCGAACAAACATTTGGGCCGGATTAGTCATTGACTCAGATTAATTTACCCTGAATTAATGCAGTAAAATTTAAATACTCCATATCTTTATATTTCCTTTGTCGAATTATAATTTTCACTATTTCTTCATGTGTTATTTCTTCATTGGTTAGTGTCATTAACCTCTTTACCTTAAAAAAATAATAATAAAAGTTTCAAAATATATAATAAATTTCATTACAAACTATTTTTAAAATATTATTTACACCTAACATAACTTACTTTATTATTTAAAATACCATAATATTAGAAAAATAAAAAAATTCATTAAAAAAATAATTTTTTTTAAACACCGTGCAGTAACGATAAATAGTTTCTTATTTGAGAGTATAGGAATAATCATTTATACATTTATCTAATGCCATATACTCCCTCCGTCCCACCCAAATAACACCATTTTATTATATTGGGCGTCCCGTCTAAATTGTACCATTTTTCTCTTTTAATAAAAATGGTCCACCACTACCCATACATTTCTCTAATACACATATCCATTTTACATAAAATAATAATACTCTTTAATATACGTGCAAAAAGCAAATGACGCACTTTGACGGGACGGAGGGAGTAATTTTTTACACTACAAAAAAACTATTTTTTACCAACAGAATATTTCGTTGGTAAAAGTCTTAATTCCATTGTTAAATTGGTTTACCAACAGATTAGTAACGAAATTCGTTGGTAAATTTATATTCGTAAAGTGGTGGTTGGTAAATTTTTAGCAACGAAAAATCAATTTCATTGGTAAATAATTCTGTTGGTAATCCGTTGCTAAAAATTTCGTTGGTAATTTATATAAAGATTCCCTTGATAATCCGTTTACCAACGAATTGAATTCCGTTGATAAAATAGAAAATAAATCTGTTGTCATTTAATTGCTAATAGAAAAATGTCATTTTGGTTGTTAATCTATTGGTAATTTAAAAAAAATACTTTTTTTTAGTGTTAACCATACTATTCAAGTCTCATCTATTATAATTTAAGTATAATATACTCCCTCCGTCCCAAACTAATGGTAGTTTTTTGTTTTTTAGTACGTGGATTAAGGAGTATTATTATTTAATGTCTATTTTTTAATAAATTTGATAACTTTAAAATACATTTTAATTTTAAAATTTTTATCCTTACCTAATACTCCATCCGGCCACTTACAATGTATCCATTTCACTATTTTTGGAGTCCGCTTCAAATGTATCAATTTCATGTATTTAGTAAATAAATTACACAATATGACCCACCACTTCCCTCTAATACAACCACCCACTTTACCTATAATAATAATACTTCTTAATCCACGTGCAAAAAAATAAATAAAAATCTTAGAATTATTTTTTTGTTTTTTGTTCCAAATTGTTTAACAAAAATAATTTATTTTGATAAATTTTATTTATTTTAAAGGATATTATAATATTTTTTGATAATAAAAAATATAAAGTAATGATATGTATAGAAATGAAAGGACAAATTTGAACTTAAGAGGACACTTTTAAGATTGTTGAATACTTAAAATATTTTTTTTATTATCATTATTTTTTTTTGAAGGATTCTTTTAGACATATAAATAAGAAAAATGTGACCGATAAAAAAAGCTAAGGATTCCTGAAATTGTATACTGGTTTATTATTTGAAAATAAGTGTATAATTATCATTAAATTTTTTTTATTAAAGTTAATGAAAAGAAAAGTAATTTTTTTTTACAAAATGAAATTTATCCGTTCGTTCATTTCTCAAAAGAGTGGGCATAGTTTGAATTATGGCTTAAAAAGTAACGCTTTTAATAAGTGGGGCCCGCTCTAGGTGTGGAATCCAATAGCATTCACAACATGGTGCACGTGCGACTCACGTATCACTGCAGACTTGTCAGAATCAACTGCTCTACTTTTACTATTTGTTCAATGAAGCTACCCAAAAAAAATAAATAAATTGAATAAAAATAAAAATTTTAATAATTTACATAGTTACAATTTTATATCAAATTAATATATGATACTCCTTACATAAATTTTTATACATTATTGTAATTATTATTTATTAAATAAGTTCAAATCCGCGAAATTGAATTCATACACCAATTCAGATAAGAATTTATGAAGAGTGCAATATTTCACCTCTCCTTAAATCATTAAATTTTGAATAAGGAATATTTTTTGGTTTAATTACAAACGAACATAAAGCGATAATTAGCGAGCCGATGATCAGCACGTGTGCCAGAGAAATAAAGTGCGATTGGTCAATGTTACTGTGTCACGTTCGCCAGGTAATGTCATCCCACAAAATGATTAAATTATTGGACATTATCATCTTTCCTTTAATTTATCCAAATTATATGCCCAAAAATCACAACACAATGTATGGAATAGGAATCCACAAAAGTAAATTATGCATTTCACTTATATGTACTAATATACATTTGGCAAATTCTCCAATAAATCAGCGTAAATAATTTCAAAATTTTGCAATTATATTCAAACCTTATATATTAATAAATAAAAATATACTCCACATTAATAAATAAGAATTTATATTATTGTTAACGAATTATGTTTTTAATGCAAATTTGAGTATAATAAATAAACATGCAATATTGAATACAAAATAATAAAAATATAGGGAATGCATGCATCCTATAAAATAGATGAGTCAAATGTGAACCAGATTTAATGTAAATCACCTATTTAAAATTTGTAAAAATAATAATTATATCTTAAATATTCTAAACTCTAGGAATAAACATTATATCCTAAAGGTATATTAGAATATAAACAACTAAGATTCACACAACTAGTTCAAACAAGTATTTGCCTAATAAATTATTATGATTTATTTAATTAATGTATATTTATCCACAAATATTTTTCATTATTTCTCTAAAGAGTAACTTTTAATATACTCCATATTAAGAATAACTGATAGATCATGGTGTAAGAATTTAAGGAGTAATATTTTCTATTTGAATGAATAATAATTCATCTCTCTAACGAGTAACTTTTTGTATATTAAAGAGTAACCGTTAAAACAGAATGCACCCTCATAGCATTAGAGTTTAGTGTTAAATCATAGGAATTAAAAAAATAATTAAAAAAATCCAATAAGAAGACTATATGCAACGTGAAAAAGTAGGTGTGTATATGTAGACCCAACTCAAGTCTGCCTTATTATGCCGGCCCGAGTGCCATTTTGTTTAAATCTTATATTTGATGCATTCAACTGAATGAGCCCAATTAACTGGGTTGTTGGATCTTAATGAGACAACTATTATTCTAAGCCCAATAACAATTATATTGGGCTTTATGATCAGTGTTATCCATTCTTTCACTGATGGGCGTCAATTTTTTGTCTGGTACGGATGATCGTGGACATGGTTACACTCTACATTCAGAGGGAGAAAATTGATTAAATTATTTAAATTGTAATAAAACAATTGCTTATGAGTACGTATTAAGATAAACAATTTCATGGGACATCTTCGTAAGATGGATTAAAATTTATTTCATTTGAGTGAGATGAGTTTCAACATCACCTTATAAAGTTGCTTTAGAATGCTCTTGGAATCACCCAATATATACACACACTCAAGTGATATTTTAATGGAGTAATTTGTTATTATGAATTGCCAGGGTTTAGCAAATTGCATGACTTTAGCACTTTGTCTTTTTCTCATCCGTTTTCTAAAACTATAAGTCTTTTTTTTTTAATCATAATAGAATATTTGCTTCTGTCCAAAAAAAAAAAAAAAAAAAAAATATATATATATAATTTTCAATTTAGTCTGATAACCTAAATTGTATAATAATAATCCAAAATTGATCGGAAATCCCCAAATTGAATGGTCACGTGAGTCCAGTAAAAATTCAATTTTGCTAAGATGGAACATTTTTTTATAGTTTTGAAACAAATTTAAAAAAATTAAATCTTTTAGGACAGAAAGCAAAAATTCCCTCTTGTTGCGTAATGAAAAATGAATTTAACTACTCCCTCCATCCCAAAAAAATTGACAAATTTTTTTTAGTACGGAGATTAAGGAGTATAATAATTTAATATAAAATGAAGTGAGAGAAATAATATTTAATATGTAGTGGGTAGTTGTATTAGTGGTGAGTGTAATGTGTGTGTGGGTCCATGTAAATAAATAAATTATTTTCGTGTGGGTCCCATATCCTTGAAAAGGAAATATGTCAATTGTTATGGGATAACCAAAAAAAAAAAGTGTGTCAATATATTGGGACGGAGTGAGTATTCATTATTCAATAGTATTGTTATTTTCCAAAGAAAAAAAAAAGAGAGGATTTTAATGTATGTGGAAGTGTGCAGATTGAATGTATGATTTGGTGCGATCATGGGACATCCATGTTCTGAAAGTATGTATGGTGGCATGCATTAACGTTAAATCATGTCCCATTAACAGTAGAACTGGAAATAAAGTTGATGAAAGGGACTTCTTCATGCCTAATTATCATTTTCATCTAATTTAATATGACAAAAATACTTATTATCCTAACTAGTGTGTGTGTGTTTTTTTTTTAATCCCCATATGAAATTATTGAATTTTGTATTTATCATCTGGGACAAATTAAATATACATTGCATAAATATATAAACAGGTCTTCAAATCACGCAGAGCTAGGTCAAATTTAAAAAAAAAAAATATTAATCTCATATGCGTAGTAGAAATGATTTCAACTTAATTTCCAGGTAAAAGTAGAAAAATAAATTATTGACGTATTGATTTTTTTTAATAATATGGTAGTAAAATGATAATTTGGGCATTTTTAAGGCAAAGACAATATAACAATAACAAAAGAATATATATAATTATAATAAAATATTATGACACAAGCATATATATCCTAATTAATTCATCAATTAAATATAGTTGGCCTTACAAAATACAACAAAAGAATATTAATACTGTATGTTCTTTCTTACTCGTATCTCTAACTTTCTATTATTATTATTATTATTATTATTATTATTATTATTATTTTTTTTTAATTGAATATTGAATCTTAGTTAAATCTTTAAATTTTGGATTAAAAAAAATTATTTAAAAAAATTACATTTTATTCCTCAGAATTAGCTATAGATTTAAACTTAAGTATGACCACATCTAGAACTGCTCTAATTATTGTGTGAGTTTTTGAAATTAAAAAGTAATTTTAAAGTGTGTTTTTGTTTCTAATTTTTCTTTTAGACATTTTTTTCAAAAAAAATTATTAATTTGATTATATTTTCTAATTATTTTTCTACCATTGTTAGTTACCATGTCAATTAAGTTGAAGGTGTACGGACCACTAAGCTGCCACATTAATCAAAATATATCATTATTATATAATAATGGAAAATGTAATTAGAAAAGATAATATAATTATATTTTAAATTTTTGCGCTACATACAATATGTTTTTCTATTCCAAATTTTATATTTCATTTAATGTTTCATATTTTAGGTTATTAATTTCATTTTAACTTTAAAACTGATTCCTGATCATGATTGGCTTCCTATGTATAAATCTTTCTTATTTTTATGTTCTAAATAAATAAAATTATATTACTGGTCATGAGTTTTCATTGCAAGGGATAATCCATTCCATTTAATTGACTAATCATTAATTAAAATGCATGGAAGGTTACCACAACAAACATGCCTATAATATAGACTCATTCATTAATTAGTTGAAATATTTTTAATCAGCGAAATATTTTCCAAAGTTTAATGATAAATTATCATGATTAATTGTTGGACCACATTATTTAAATCTCATAATGTGAAATGATTTTTCACCAAATGAACAAGAAACAGTAATTGTTATGACATTAAAGGATACATTTTACATTGTAATCTATCTATATACGATTTTTTTTTTACACAACAATATTATACTATATTAACTTATACAAAATACTCCAGTATTTTAAATTATGCAAATTATTCTATTGATCTTATGGTTTATAATATATTCTGCCTATAGTTTTTAATATTTATTTTTAAATAAATAATAATATTAATTTTAAATGTATAAATTGTACTCAATATATAGAAATTAAATACATATAGAAAATAATTAACATATATAAAAGTAACATTAATTGGAATAATTTTTCCAAAGGGCTGCCAATTAAATATACATAGAAATTATGAAAGAAAACAAATTCAGATAAATTAATTTGTCAAACTGACTACAGTCTACATATAATGTGAATTCATTTGTTATAAGGTTAAGTTGGAACTTATGAAATTGTCAGAAAAAAAAGGAAAGAAAAGACTAGACATTAAATTATTGAGTTCGAGTGCATGTGGCACCAGTGCACTTGGTCGATTTCAGCCGTTAGATTAAACTGTAATTGAATATTTACCATTAATTATTTTAAATAATTAAAAAATAAAATAAGATAACCACCCACTACTCATACTTTTACTCTATGAATTTTAAGGCGCACGGAGTACTAGGTGCACCCTAAAATAACCCTAAATTATTTTGTACCAGATAATGTAATGTGGTTTATTTTCTCTAATTTTTTTTTAATTTCTAATATTTTTTGTACGTATGCGTATAAATATATACATGGATTTAAAAAAAATATATATATATAAATATATATATTCTTTTAATATTTCATGTATGCTAGTTTCACATAATTAAAATGATGTATACATACATGACTTATAAAAAGAACAAAAATAATACAATTTCATACATATACAGCACTAGTACGTACTGAGTTGCTGTGAATTTCAATAGGATCAGTTTGTAAAGAATTAGAATTAGAAAGAAATAAAAAGCTTTTATATGAAAAATTGTATTTGTAGTACTAGATAAAGCCAACTTAAAGTTTATTTATTTTTGTACCCTATTTTGATTTTCATAAAAAATTAATAATAAGGAGAAACTCAAGAAACTAAGTATGAACAGCTAGATCTCTAATTTTTATTATGCTCTAGGGTTTAACTATTCAACATTGGCAATCAATTCAATTCAGTACCATCTATGAAATAAAAATACACACACACACACTCACATATAGTATATATACATACAACTCAAGAGTAACCTTACAAGAACAAATTCAGACAAAGGAGATAAAGAGAATTTATTGAGCTGTAAAAAAAGGTGAGCTCAAAAATTACTCTTGACAACCAGTTGAAGAACTCATCACAACCAGTAATTTCTTGATGCATTACCAAAACTGAAGTAAAAAATACCTCCATGCTCCCTCCCTTTCAGAATATTAGGGTTTTTAATTGCCCTCCAAAACCCCATCTCTCTCTCTCTCTTTCTCCCCACACACACTCAGAGAGAGAGAGAGAAATTAAGTTGATGGAAATTAGAAGAGATGTGCAGATTTTTTGTTGGGAAGAAGAGTGGAGATGGAGATTAAGGTGAGTGTGTGTGTTTTTGGTGAAGAAGACACGCACAAAATGGGGGCCCTCTTGAGAGAAAAATAATTTCCATTGCTTAGGGGTTATAGACTATAAGGTACCGTACACTATGTATAGTCTACTACTGTCTTTTTGGAGTATTTATTTTAATTTCTTACACCCTATTTAAACCTCATGCCGTTATCTGCTTCTTAACTTTACATAATCTCACTTCAAATCCACCTACTTTATCATCATTTATTATATTTATAACCTCTCTCTACTTTGTATGCCTAACTATTACCTATTTTTCCTTATTTCTTTTACCCAATGTACCTACTTAAAATGTCTGTCTTTTGGGATTTTTAAGAAACCTAGTTAAGCTCATAGGTTAATTGTGTTATGTATATAATTTTGCGCTTGATGTTTGTTTTGGGTTTAAGGATGAATACGAAAGGTAAATTTAGGATTAGAGGAACCTAGTGAATGTTAACCTATGTTTGTTCTGAGAATTTAAGAAGGGTAAATTGATTTTACTTAACTTGGACTAAAAAATAGAAAACGAACATAGCCTTAGATGAAGTTTGAAATGGAAAAAATGCATTAGCTACAAATATGATCTTGAATCCTCCATTTAATTTCTTGGGTACAGCTAGGTATAGGTTCCACAGTATGGATGAATTAGAATAATTAATTATTATTATTAAATAAAAGAAAAAACAAGTTTTGTATTGTTTCAATAAATTAAGGGTGCTCTGTTGAGAGTGAGTTATTATATTACCCTGTGAAACATCCCTTTCCTCAAAGGGCCATATCTCGGGCCGAAGCCCGCCCTTTCCATGCTGATTCCGGAAATAAATGGCTGATTACTACACAACACTTCTCTTTCTAATTTATTATTACATACATACATAAATAAATTAACTAACTCTTGTTAGTAGGGTTTCTACCTTAAGAAAGAAATATGTTCAACAAGAACACTTACCTCATTCCCCCCTCCTCCCTTCACCCTCATCTCCCCGACATCAATGGCGTCGAAATCTTGCTCCACCACCACCACCCGGATGCCTTCTCCGGCCACTACTTCGCCACCACTTCTCCCATTGTCGAACCAACATTCTTTGCTCAAGATGATAACAATGGTGGTGGTTTGAACCCTCCGAGAAAGCAGACGGCGAAGAAGGATCGACACAGCAAGATATACACTTCTCAAGGGCCGAGGGATCGGAGGGTTAGATTGTCTATTGGGATTGCTAGAAAGTTCTTTGATCTTCAAGAAATGCTGGGGTTTGATAAGCCAAGCAAAACCCTTGATTGGTTGCTGACGAAATCGAAAGCTGCCATTAAAGAGCTGGAGCAATCGAGCGGTGGTGGTGGAAGTAGCTCCGAGTGTGAAATGATGTCTTCTGATAATTGTTGTAAGAAGAAATCTTGTGAGAAAGAAAAGGGAGGAGCATCAAATCTTGCTAAAGAGTCGAGGGCAAAGGCTAGAGCAAGGGCTAGAGAGAGAACCAGAGAGAAGATGTCCATCAGAAACATTAATGCAGGTTTATTTATTAATTAATAACCATGTTTAATGGTTTAATGTTAATTAATCCCACTTTTTGTTCTGGACAAAAGGTTAATTTATTATTGCAGGTAATTGTAATAGCAGCAATGGTATGTCCAAGGTGGACCATGGATTCCTTCATTCTCATCCATTAACTTCTTCTAATCATGATCAAGCTGCAAATGAAGATCATCATCAAGACCTAATTCATGAATCCATTGTGATCAAACGAAGAACCAAGAACCCCTCGATTTTCGGGTTTAACCACACCTCACCATCTGTTAATGAGAATTGGGATGTTTGTAGCTTCACCTCACAATCCAACATGTATGCCATTTGGGATCAGCACAAGTTCATCAATAGGTAATTAATTATTAATTATCTCCCAAATATATATCATTCAAGTGATCAAGATTGTGATGTTTCTAGAATTATTGCCATTATCTGCAGCAATTCAAACATATAGGAAGCTTTTGGAATCCACAAAAAGTTCAATCGATGTTTTGCCACAAGGTGTTCGACGAAATGTAAGTCTATTGTTCTTCATCATATTTTGAAACTTCAAGTCTCAAATGTAATGTCTTTTGTCTTGGATTATAACTTTCATTGCCAATATCCATGAATGTTATTTGTAAACTACTGTAGTAATTCTCTTAATATGTTAATTATATATCTTAATTAATTACATCATTAAACCATGTTTATCTGACCCATGGATATAGGGTAAGCACTAAAGACAATATTCAATGGGTGCTGGTTGTCTTAATCAACATGTACATGTTTCTGAATTTGATGAAGGCTTTATGCCTAATTTAATTACATGATTAATACATATATATTGCAAAATATGCATGTATAGTGTTATATCAAGAGTTAGAGAAGATAATGACCAAAATGTAACATCAGATTAAAGGTTCACTTAAATGGGTAATATATATTCAAAACATCAAACTTCAAATCACAATATAACAGAAAATCAGATCAATATATCAGAAAAAATAGAGATTGAGAGTGAAATAAATTAACCTATCTAGCAAACACCATTCAAGATCATATAAAGAAAAAGTCTTGTCAAGTGATTAAAAAAGTGAACTACTTCTGGATATTGTTTGCAAGTTAAAAACCAGATGATTGATTAGAGTGTGATCTGGAATTCTAGGAAATAATTATGATCATATAAATTTTTTTTTTTTTTTTTTTTTTAAGTTTTTATTCTCTGTTAAAGTTATTTCCTCCTCTTTTCATCTTTCCTTTTAATTTATTTTCCACCAGCTAAGCATGGATATAAATATATAATACGTAATTTCTGGTATCAATTTATATTCTTAACCCTGTTTCTTTTTCTCTTTGGCTGAATATAACATCACAACAGCAGTACTATACTCATGTGTTCATGTCTCTTGATGCTAGAAACGCGACTTCTGCGTTTTCTTTGGAAATATGTATATTATGTCATCATCATCATAAGGATTTTATCTTAAGTATGAATGGAAGTATGAGTATACACTGGTTGTGAGGTATTGAATCTGTACTATATGATCTGATCAATATGTAAAGAATTAGGTTATTACATATGTGTATATATATATGGTGTCAAAATTGATCAGCTTCTAATATAAAGTTTATGAATTGTGTGGTTTTCATTTCATAATTCACTAAGCACTTTTTCAAGAAACATTTTTTAGTTTAACAAATTCTTTTCATGTGACTGTTTTGTTAGACAGAATTCATTAGAAAGAAAAGCATAGGAAGCAGAATGGTATTCATGTTCTTTCAATGGAAGATGATATGTTTAATTTGGTGTGTGTGTGTGTGTGTGTGTGTTTGGGGTGTGGTGGTGGGGGAGATTAACAACACAGAGAGTTTTTTTCATTAAAAGGAGGAGTTTTGTTTACACTCGTGTGGACAGTTGTTTTTTGGAAAAAAAAAACATATCATGTGAGCATAATCTTTTCTGTGGTTCCTATATATTTTGGATTATACTGTAAGAATGATAATGTAAGAGGATTGTGAAAGCATTGAGAAATTATTGGGAAGAGATTACTGATTAGCCCCCAGCAGCATGTGCACTATGGTAATTGAGAAGGTTTTTTTTTTTCCTGGCTTCAGTTGATATACCTAATTAAGATTAATAATCTTAACAAAATTTGTTAATCCTGAGTGTAGAATTTAACCAATTTCTGATCAGTAACACAGATAATATTTCTATTTATTTTGTATTGATCATGAACAAAGCCAATATACTGGGCAAATTATACGTGCATGAATTATATATTATGTATTGATCATAAATTGTGAGTAGCACTCTTATAATTTCAATTGTTTTTCTAAATCTTTCTTTATATTTTGATCGTGGTAATCTCTCACTAATCAATATCTTATTTGATTAAATTTTGATCGTTTGATTTCTTTCTTTTTTCTTTAGTTGTTTTTTATTCAAATTCTAATTGTTGTGTTCTCTTTCTTTTATAATTTTTTTCTCATTAATCTACCCTTAATTCTAATTCTACTGTGCTTATTCCATCTGTCCCTTAATTCCTTTTAATGATTTCTTTTTATTTATGCATCATCCATCTACCTCAAAATTCCTTTTATTAATTTTTGTTATTTAAAGGGTTTTGGTTTGGATGAAAATTAAAATATTTTGGAGAGGAAAATTTGCAAAATAACTAAAAAGATAAGGAACTTGAAAAACACAAAAATATTTACGGAATAGAGATCATACAATAATACACAATCTTAGAGCTTCAGATAATATTTATAATAAAATATTAAAATTAAAGATATATAGATGGAGAATCATACTAATAAGTATCTCAAGTTTTCTAAAAATAAATTTTATAAATGTTTTTATTAAATATATTATATTAAAAAATTACAAAATTTTTTAAATAGGACCCTTTGTTAATTTCGCCCAGGGCCCGAAATCTTAGGGCCAGTTAAGCATTATATATTTTGGGCTAGGTAGTCATTTTCGGACTCTTCACAAGGTAGTCCTTTTGTCGCAGCGATCCAACCCCCAGTTCTGATACCAATATTACGTATCAAAGCCAGAAGTCCTAACTCCTCCTCAAAACTATGGTTAAGAGGGGATGATTGACCTCCAACTTAAATACAGCTCCCAATCCATATGAGTAACCGATGTGGGACAAGCCCCACATTGTAACATTGGCATAGTAGGTAATTGATTATCGTGTATTATACAATACAAACTTTAAGACAGTTTCAATTCTAATTTGGAAGTTAATTTGCGTTATATTCTTGAATAAAATATATAATGCTTATTAAAAACTAGAATACAGAATAAAATAGTACTCCCTCCGTTTTACAATAAATTTCACACTTTTCGTTTTCGTCATTCCCACAATAATTTGCACCACTCATAAAAGGAAATATCACAATAATTCCTAATCTCAAAAATTCATCTTAATTATAAATTTACCACTCACACCTAACACACATAACATCCTATATAATTTATTTATCACCTAAAAATACTATAATACCTTCCAAAAGTCAATAAAATTGATAAAAAAATAACTTTTTTTAAACTATGTGCGTATAGTAACGGTGCAAGTTTCTCTGGGACGGAGGAAGTATCAAACTAGAAGAAAGGCCGATTGCCGAAGGAAGAATCTTGAGAAAAAATACATAGCATGAAATATAATAAAAGCTGAAAGATATATATCAATCAATTAAAATAAAGTGAAATTAATTAGCACCCTTTCATCAATTATAAAATATTTAAACAAACACATACAGTCACTCATTACCTGAATCGAGATAAACCTCTTCATTTCATCAAGATTCTTGCAGCCCCTCATGATCAATTTGACATGCATTAATCTATTACTCCTATTAGACTAGAACTAAAAGAAAAATTGGAAAAAAGAAAAAAGAAAAAAAGGGAAAAAATACAGAAAAAGAAAAAGAACACTAGGTAGCTCCACTATGGATTATAGTTAAATGATTAGGTTAGGCTAATACACACACTAAAGCTGTATCTATCTCAAGAAATAGTTACAGTGATTTTACCATTGCATTCAGCAGTAAAAAAATGTATATAGGAGTACATACTTTAGTCATGATCGAGGGTAAATGCATTAAATGGATGAATTAATATTTGTTTATTCTTGGGTAGGTTGATGATTTCAGTAGTATTAGTTACATGGAGCCATGTGTAAAAGAATTTGACTCATGGGTGATTTTCTTGATCAAATCTGCAGATCTACTAGCATTGTACCATAAAATCCACTGTTTCAGATGGTCTAAAGATATTTTCCCCCATTTTGACTCTTTGCCCCTCCACCTTCTAACATTCATTACCTACCCTTTTTCAACATAGTAATATAGGAGTATGTAGGATTCCATTTAAAATAATGTAATTAATTAATGCATACAATTGTATGTTCTGTGTACTGGTTTTAATAGCTAGAGTCTAGTTTAAATATAGTCATGGACGTATATGGTTTTAATATGGATATGGAGTTTAATATTACTGCAGTTTGGGTTTTCTACTTCACAAGCAAATTCAAATATTTTTTTAAAAAATATTTTTTTAATTAAAATCTTATATTCTAAAAATTTACATTTGATCATATCATTACAGATGATCCGAACGTACATTGAATTTCTTGTAAAGTCAATATGTGTATAATCAACTAAACATGGTACAATTTTAGTGAAATTGGTAAATGTTATTTCACTGAATACGGTTACATCAAGTACTTGCGTACGATGCGAATACAAGATCAAACTAACCTATCCAACCAACTTAGGCAAGGGGCCTAAGGTGAATAAAGGAAATACATTAGGGATTCATATACAAGGATGCTATCTGGAATTTAATTATATCTGCAACGTGAGTCGGGGATAGCATCCTCGTGCCAAAGCGAAGAGCGTTTCTTTCCATCCAAATGTAGTAGATCATGGTAGCAAAGGTAATGAAAAGAAGCCTTCTCGCCTTTTTGTTATTTCTGGTATCTTGCATAATCTTGCGGAAGGCGTCTGTGACTGATGATAGCCTTCGTCGTCTCCATCTTATCCATTCTCTGACTTCATCCCATATGCGAGTGGTATACGGGCAGTGAAAGAAGAGATGCGCTGTAGTTTTGTGTTCGAAGCAAAAACCACATCGTTTGTCTTCTTCTGTGCACCATACTCTATCTTTAGTAGCCACTCTATCTCTGTGTACCAACCAAAGTCTAAATCTGAACTTTCTCACTATCCATTTATGCCAAACCTGCTTATAAACAAAACTTGAATCCGCTGTATGTCTATTCCTCAGATGATCATACATACTGCTAGCTTTGTAGACCCCATTCTCACAACACTTCTCCATAATTTCTATCACTCCTTCATCACCTTCTGATTCATTCTCTACAGCATTCCTAATGGCAATGAGCACTCTCCATAAGTATGAGGAGTTGTTACCAGGAGAAGTCACTGTCCACAGGGAATCCGAGAGATAGACTGAGTGGATCCATTTTACCCAGAGAGATGAAGCTTCTCTGTGTACATCCCACAAGGCTCCTGCCAAGAGGGCCTTGTTCCAAGTGGTGATGTCTTTCAACCCTAGCCCCCCTGCATTCTTAGGTTGAAGGATGTCATTCCAGCTCACCGGGCTCACCTTCGTTCCCCACAAGAACCTGCGAATAATGGTCTCCACCTTTTTGGACACCACAATTGGAATTTTAACTATGCCACACCAAAAGGAGAGGATTCCATAAATCCCAGAAGTGATAAGCTCCAATCTACCCGTGAATGACAACAGTTTAGAGGACCAAGTTTGTATCATATTGTTAATGTCATTCAGAAGGGGGTGTAAAATCCTCCACTCTAATTCTCCTGCTACAGATAGGAATTTCCAAGTATTTGAAAGGTAATGTACCTGTACTGAACGGTAGAATCTGAGCAATTCTGCGTCGTATACGAGATGAGACTCCTGAAGTAATGAGATTAGACTTCTGTGTGTTCGCAGATAGCCCCGAGACTGCAGAGAATCCCTTCAAAACCTTATCAATACACTGAGCAGTTGTTACATCTCCATAGCCCACTATCAGAAGGTCATCCGCAAATATTAAATGTGATACATCCACACGTTTACAGATTCTAGAGTGAAACCTGTATTCGTGAAGATCTACTGCTCTACTCATTAATCTACTAAGATACTCCATGCATAAGACAAAGAGGAGCGAAGAGATTGGATCACCTTGTCGAAGTCCCCTTTTACTTTTGAAGAACCCTTCCGGTTTGCCATTGATGAGAAGAGAGTAGGAAGTAGTAGCAACACACTGCTCAATCCAGGTACGAAACATAGAGGGAAATCCTAATCCCGTAAGCAATTAGTTTAAATTGATGTTGGGCTCCATAAAATCAATATTGAGTTGAGCCTCGTTTTCATATAAATTAAATGAGATTTTGGCCCAACTAATTGAAGAATTAATAAATCTCTGCCAATGGCCCAATCCAATTAGTGTTAAATGGGCCGATTTAGGAATCGAACATACACTGATCTTTTGATATAAAATTAAGATAACAAATATTTGCAATTTTGAAAAATAAGTTGTTATAATGACCTAATCTAATATTGGGGGTGATTTGGGTGCACAGTTGGCTTAATAGATTTAAAATTAGGCCATTTATAGTGTGCACCCGGGTGCACCTAAAGATAGGGTGCACTCATATACAAATATAAACAAAAATATATACAATTAAGAGTAAAAATGTATACAATTTAATTGTTAATTTTTTAATGAAAATTTGTATATAATATTCAATAAAAAGTTATACACATATGGATGTTAGTTTTTTTAATGAAAACTTAATGTGAAAAAAATATACAATTATTACAAAACACGTATACAAAATAGAATAATATGTATACAAAATAGAAAAAAAGACATACACATATGGGTGCACCCAATATACACTCATAAAATTATGAGTGAGGCTTGCATGCGCCTTTAGAAATTTAGTATTATAGGTAAAGTACATTGCTTTGGTCTAAAAGGTATACACTTTAATTAATAAAAGGTATATCATTTTGTTCTAAAGGGTATATACTTTTCATTAATTTTTTTTTTAGAAAATAAAGGGTACACATTTTTATACTAAAGGGTATACAATTTAACACAAAATTCTAAAGGCGCACGGAATGTTGTCCATGCGCCCAGATACACACAATAATTTTCTTTAGAAAATAAAGGGTACACATCTTTATACTAAAGGGTATACAATTTAACACAAAATTTTAAAGGCGCACGGAATGTGGTCCGTGCGCCTGGGTGCACAGAAGTTTTTGTCTAAAATTATTGTGTAGTTATTCTTTTAATAATTTAATTTATTTTATTTTATATAAAAATTAATTAAAATTTAATTTAATTATTAAGATCATTCAGTGCAGTGATGCTTGAGAGGATCCTAGTTGGATTCTTAATATTTGGGAAAAATTTTGCATTTGTCTACAATGAGAGTAATAAAATGTGATAGTATTTTAATAAAATTTACTATATTTCATGGATGGAAATTAATAGTCATCCAAATATTTTATTTCATAAATAAAATTTATTATAATTTAAAATTATAATATTTTTTTAAAAAGTGATAATTAATCTATTAAAAAAATAATATTTTTATATACTCCATTTCTTACCAATGTAGCTGTATAACTATTAATGATATCAATATAACTTGTTTTTAAGACAGAAAAGCCGAAAACATAAAGGCCGCAAATTCTTATCCAAAATAAATCCGTACCCGGAAATAAAGGACCCCCAAAAATATAGAATGTTCGATTCAAACCAATTATTAGTGGACAGGTGGCTAATCTCAGAATTAAAGCCCAAATATATAAAATTAAAATGTACTAATAAAAATGAAACAAATTATAGAAAGCCCAATCCCTTCCATCAAATTCCCAAAACCCAACTATGGACTCTCGCCGCGTTCCCCGCACCGTCAGCGACCCGAAGGTCCGGCAGGTCGGGTTCTTGTCCCCTGTCATGATCCCCCCGCCGCGCCAGCTCTCCACTGACCTATCCCGCCACCTACCCTACGCTCCGCCCCTCCCCCGTACCTCTGATTCCTCTAATCCAGTGGCAGTGGGTAGTTACAATCCATCGGAGTTTCTATCGCCCAAGGCCTCGGCCGATTCTCTTACTACTTCTGGAAAGTTCGCTACTTCGTTGCCAGTTGGTGGTTTTGATATGGCAGTGGCTAAGCAGAATAATGTTTCTCCATTGCCCTCAGGTACACTTCATTTTCTCCTTTTCTGTTAAACCTTGAATTTGTTTTGGATTTGATGAAACTTTAGTACAGATGGAGAAAATATGAAAATGCAGACTGATCAGAAAAATGCCAGTGGAAAGAAATTGAAGGAGAAGACTACGAAAGCAGAAAGAAGAGCATTACAAGAGGCGCAAAGAGCTGCAAAGTCTGCTGCGAAAGGTGATCATCATCTGCGTCTGTTCTTCAATTCTGGAGATATTCTCTTAATTTTTTGCGTTGATGCTAATTGACGCCGAAAATGCTTATTTTATGTAAGGTATTCTATTTGTTATTAATTAATGTGCTGATTTGTATATGGAGAACTTTGATAGGAAGTTGAGAAATAAGTTATTTCATTGTAGGTGTGATGGGGCTAATTGGATAAGCTTCTTGTATTGTTGTGGATAGATGACCAGATGATGCGATGTAGAGTTTAATTTTACTAGTGATTAATGAATTAGTGTTCTCATCCTTTTAGAAAAAATAATCATATATTTTTGTATATCTGGCGTAGAGTCTTTCTCCGTGCTGCAAACCTTTCTTCTAACTTCCATTTAGTGTTCGATAGAATGTTTGTGTGGATTGATCACAAAGTACTGCTCGCTGCTTCTGATAATTGCCTGGTGTTATTATACTTCACAAGACTGCTTCTGGAAATAAAATACAATTGGTTACAATCATCATTCATTCCTTAATCTTCATATTGCAGCGATGTTGTAGATGTTGATCTTTCTTGTTAATAAATCAGTAATTCAAGGACACCTCCAATTAGTTTCTTCCTACATGTGTTACTTAAATATTTTGCCTTTTTCTTGTGAACTCCAGTCTAATGCATAGACATCCTTTCCAGTGTCAATAAGC
This sequence comes from Pogostemon cablin, assembly GCA_023678885.1. Taxonomy (NCBI): domain Eukaryota; kingdom Viridiplantae; phylum Streptophyta; class Magnoliopsida; order Lamiales; family Lamiaceae; genus Pogostemon; species Pogostemon cablin. The sequence continues at coordinate 3,148,360 of CM042993.1, read as the reverse complement.
TTGTAATGGAGAATATGCCCCTAATAATTGCATATTAGTTTATCATGAGCTAAGTTACTTGGAGGAGAGTTGTGGTCCTAACCAAGCATCATTGTGTTAAAATTTAAACATGAAATTTACTTAAGTTTGTTTCTTTCTAGGTGAAGTAGGTCAGACATCTTCTGCTTCTGCTGCTGTGGCTGCTGTCAATCCAACTACTGCCAATACAGCAAAGTCTGTGAAGTCTGTTTCGCAAAAGAAAGACAGCTCTTCTGTTGTAACTTCTGAGAAAAAAGGCAGCGATCGCCAGCCAGATAAAGATAGGAAGAAAGATGTCCCGCATCCTCGGATGCAGTTTGACGATGCCAATAGAGTTGAGAAGGCGAAGAAGCGGTCTGTAGTCAAACAAACTGAAGCGAGGAACAGAGTTGAACTCTTTAGGCATCTACCTCAGTATGAGCATGGAACGCAGCTCCCTGAACTGGAATCAAAGTTTTTCCAGCTTGATCCAATTCATCCTGCCATTTTCAATGTAATCTCTGAGGCTCTTTCGGAATTTCCTTGGAAATTACAGAAAAGGGAAAACACTTGGGACAAAACATATAAATTATCTTCTTTTACTTTTTATTTTGGGTATCTTGATGAAAGATTTTTGTCAAACTATTAGAAACAATTTAAATTTTCTTATTCATTTTTATTACACATTTCAGGTTGGGCTAAGATATTTTAGTGGGGACATATCTGGTGGAAATGCCCGCTGTATTGCTATGCTTCAAGCATTCCAAGAGTCAATCAAAGATTATTCGACACCTCCAGAGAAGTCCCTGATAAGGGACCTAACTACAAAAATAAATACTTATGTTTCTTTCCTGATTGAATGTAGGCCCCTTTCAATCAGCATGGGTAATGCCATTAGGTTTCTTAAAAATCGAATTGCACATTTACCTTTGAACCTGTCTGAGTCAGAGGCAAAGATCAATCTTATCTCTGAAATTGAGAATTTTATAAATGAGAAAATAATTATAGCAGATAAGGTGATTGTGAAGCATGCGGTTACCAAAATTAGGGATGGTGATGTTCTTCTCACGTGTGCATCGTCATCATCTGTTGAAATGTTATTTTTGCATGCACATGAGCTTGGTAGACAGTTCCGTGTGGTCATAGTAGATTCACGTCCAAAGCTAGAAGGCCAAACGTTACTTCGTAGGCTTGTGGGAAACGGTATTAAATGTACGTATACTCATATAAATGCACTTTGCTATATCATGCATGAAGTCACCAGAGTATTTTTGGGGGCATCGTCGGTGTTGTCTAATGGAACGGTGTACTCAAGAGTTGGCACTGCATGTGTTGCTATGGTAGCCCATCAGTTCCGAGTACCCGTCTTGATATGTTGTGAAGCGTACAAGTTCCATGAAAGGGTTCAACTTGATTCAATCTGCTCTAATGAACTCGGTATGGAAACTGTTTATTATCTTAACAATTCCACCACGTGGGAGATGGTAACATTTACTACCTCCGAACTTCTGCAATTAATTTCACCTATTATTGTAGGTGATCCTGATGTTATCTCAAAGGTTCCTGGTAGAGAGGAGATCGATTCTCTGGCAGGCTGGTCCGATAGTGATAATTTACAACTCCTGAACCTGGTGTAAGCATATTTCACATGTTAAGATGAGTTTTTTTTATTTGTAATAAGCTTGCTGACATTGTGCTTATCTATTGTATCAGTTATGATGCTACACCTTCAGATTACGTATCGATGATTGTTACTGATTATGGAATGGTAAGTTGGAGAAGGTTAAAAGTTAAATAATTTGTATTGCCTTGTATTGCTATAAGTAAGCTAGGACTGTGGTGAGATTTCTATAAAATTGCTTACTTGAACAAGTTTTTGTTAGGCATTAAACTAGGGGGCCCTAACTTAACCCAAGACCACTGTCGAAGGTAAAAGGGTTGAACCCCACTTATATGCTATTCCACACTTTTGTGTGGACCCAATGTGTATATTATAACAATTTTCATATTAGACATTCATCAGTCATACTGATGAACTCCATCAAACCACATAATGTTAGTAGATGATGCATGCATGCATTGACAGGTGAAGAATGTTGACAATGATGTTGATCTGTATGGTACTAAGAGATTCTTTTGTTCAATATCTTAAAAGCTTCAAAATTCTACCTGTTTCCTGGTTTTGTTGTGTTTTCGAAGTAGAAATATTGGTTTGCTTTAAACTAGAAGTAAATATGCTTCTCCTTCCTTTCATGCTCTATGGTCTGATTGATTTGCTTGGCTCTGTTGTTAATCATTTTTGTTTATCTGATTATACTGTTGTAGATCATTCATTAGATTATGTTTCATTTGATTTGTATAGATCCCACCAACAAGTGTTCCTGTTATTGTCCGAGAATATCGCAAAGATCATGTGTGGATATAATGCTGAGTGGGCCACACAATCATTCTAGAAGTCTTTCCTTGCAGATGAGAAACTAAGTTCTGAGCCCCCCACTGCAGCAGCTGCACACTGCCTCAAGTCTAAGAAACTTGGATTTTCAATATATTACGCCTGTGTTTCTGTGTCGCAACACAAATCGAATTTTGTTTTCCGTCTGATCTTGACCCTTTTTCTGTGAAGAGTGCGAATATTGCGCCTCTCCGGGCAGTTTTTTGAAATTTTCTGATGTGATGAGCTCTTCCGTTAGTAATTGGTGATTTTGTTTCCAGAAATTAGGAACTTATCGGTGAGAAGTGAATTGTTGATTGTTTCTGGCAGTTAGCAACTTGGCAAAGAAGTTGCTGTCTATGAAAATAAATTCCTTCAGTATGACTTCTGGATATCCCTTTTAATCCACATGGTATGTTTATTTGTCTTTTATGTACGGTTCGAACTCAAGTTGTAGCTAAAGTACCATTAGATGTTCACAGAAGAATGGCAGCAACTCAAGTTACTATGTTCCAGTTCCACTGGTAAAAAAGTTTTAACACTTGCATTTTTTTACGATTATCAAAACTTTTATCCAAAATATCCAAAAAATAACTTGAGAAATAAAATCATGTATTCATTATATGTTATCCACAGATGGAATTTAACAGTTGTTTACTAAGAAGGGAAATGAAACTATACCCATCAAGCATTACAAACACATACAGTGCTCGAAAAAAGAACAAGAAAAAATGTTCGTCGATTTCTAACTTCTCAATGATCTCATGGTGAATGCCACTATTCTGCAATGCCTCTGGGAACATCACCTTTTCCATGGACAGGAGCGACAACCCCAAGAATCACAAAACCAGCCAAAACAACTAGCAAGATCCCTATAGAATTCACTAACAATGCCTCCGCTGAGTAACGTGATATAATCTTTTGTGTTTGAAGAAATGTCGCCTTCTCTAGAAAACCAGTGGTGCAGGTAGCTACCGCAAGGGCATAAATGTAAACTCCAAAAAATACATGCCACCGCAGCAGGGTTGCCCGGCTATTTCTTGATCCACCAGGGTACCAAAAGGTTGTGAATCCAGCACCCCACTGCAGAAGATAATTACTATAACTATTAAATAGATACCATCAGAAAATAACTAATACGCAAATGAGTTGACTCAGTTAAACGCAAGGAGCTAAACTTCTTAAACACTACCTGAATTCCAAACAAGAGAAGGCAAGCTAGCCCTAGCCAAGAGTGGAGACTGTAGAAGTTATCAATGCCTTTGTCGACATGAAACTTCCATGCAGCCCATAATCCAATGATGCTCAAACAGAATGCCAGAAATTGAAGTAAGAGATGAACAAGCTTTTTAAAACTTTTTGTTCCAGATACAGTCTTGTATGCTAGCATGGCTGCATATATTTAGGAGTTATTAAATATATTTCCAAGATTTCTAGGTAAGAACAAAGAAGGGGCAGATGAGCTATAGTATAAATGTAGATGTATATATTCTCTCATGTAAAGTCCTAGCAGAAACACAAAATAAATGAGAAGAGCAAAGCTATATCAAAACTAGAGAATATGCAAAGAGAAAATGAATAAAATGCAGAGTCTTGATAGATAAAGAATTCATGCTGCAGCTGAAAAAGCTAATTTCTAAGGTAAAGATGCCTGAATAAGATACGGTTAACAAAATAAGTGAAGAGTTTTGTTTTTATTTAGTCCCCTTGATGACCTCTCTGTTTATTAGACCTTTCAGAGCTGATGTAGCAGAGAACAAATTGATGGTCTTTTTGGCATATTTTGTGAAATTGAGGCTTTTTTTAAACCTAGGAAGTGACTTGAGAAACACAGACTTTCTTGTTTAGCCACCAGTAGAAGATGTCTCCTATTTTTAGTATAACAATCAGTGAAACTGTGAGGCCTTTTATGAACTAGGAAGTCACTCACAAAACACAAACTTTCTCATATAGCCACCAGTAGAAGATATCAACAAATATTTATTATACTATGAGAGAAAACGATTTTGGTTTTGGGGTTATGAGTTCTCAAAATGACCGCATGGCGCATACATCCACTTTAAATTGGCAACAATGCAGTTCACCAAGATATAAACAAGCACAAGAGCACTCAATGTGACCATAAGTACATGCATTATACATCACTTATGGACTATTATGAACACAAAGCTATCTTGATCCTCAGTTCCATAGGGGGAATCATTGCATCATTTCACAACTTACATACCTAAAGCAATTGAACAGAGATAGCTCACGAATCATATAATAATATACTACTTGAGAGTACAAATAAATCAGGCTATTCTTTAGTTATATCTACCAGGGAAGAAGATAGGAAGACAGTTACATACACATCAATAAATTACAGCTCATCTCATCCTACAGTTTTTGTTCGTACCTTCGCCATTCAGAAGAACAAGACCGATCACCATCAATACAGGATGAACCTGAAATCAATCAAGAACGAAAAATAAAACCTTGATCAATATTAAATACTACAAAGATTCACCCTCCATTCGAAAATCAACTCACATTGAAAATGAGATCTTTGTTATCGGAAATGAGAGCCAAGCCGCCCCTATAATGCACAGTCCATAATAAAACCAGTGACGCCACTGCAATTCCGATAATTCTCACCACCAGAAAGATCGGAAACCGTACTACCGGCACTGCCATTTGAAAACTGTGAAAAATTGAGTGCCTCGTTATGCCCCAATTAATAAGAAAGGAATTATTTCGCCGGCGGGCAGAGATTGGTGTGTGTTTGGGGGGGGGGGGGGGGGGGGGGGCGGAGTTGACTTTTGACTTCTTGAAGGGTTCCTTTCCTTTGATGCACCCAAACTAAGCTACTAAAAGAGACGTGACTGATATCTTGTTAATCCTAAACCCATGTATTCAATTGTGTGAATTGTTTTCTTAAAAAAAAAAAAAAGTGTGAATTTTAAGAAAAAAGTTTTTTTATCATGTATAATAAAAAATATTTTAATTAATTTAATAAAAAATTATTGTTGAGATAAACGAAAAAGAGAGACTCTCTTGTGAGACGAGTTTTTTGTGAGACGGTTGTGAGACGGGTTGACCCATTATTAAAGTATGCTTATCATATAGGTAAAATATGGTTATTAGAAGTTAAAATAGGTAAATAATGAATCATATTATAAATCCTAAAATCATACTTTAATTCATCATTCATCATATTTTACAAAACATACTTTAACAACCATTAAACATACCTTATCTATATAATAGACATACTTTAACACATCTCACCAATGGTCTCACATAACTAGCGTCTCACAAGAGACTTTGTTAACGAAAAATGAGTATTATATTATAATGTAGGTAAAATGTGAGTTTTTTTTTTTACATTTTTAATTAAAAGAAAGTATGAAATATTTTGTGAGTGAATAAAAAAAAAGTGAAATACTTAATGAGGAATGAGGAGTGGATCCCATGTAAACCGGGCTTACATGTAAATTCTATTTTTTAAATTTATTTTTTAGTACTATAAAAAAATTTATTTTTTGAAGAGTATTACTCCCTCCGTCCCGGCACAAGAGGTGTGTTTCTTTTTTGTACGTAGATTAAGGGATATAATATTTAATGAGTAGTTGAAGAAAGATAAATAATATATTAATGTAAAGTGGGTAGGTGTATTGATGTGGTGTGTGAGTCCCATTTACTAAAAAGAAAAATGCACCTCTTGTGTTGGGACGGATAAAAATAGTAAAAATTGCACTCCTTGTTGTGGGATAGATGGAGTAATTTTTATATAGAAGAGTAATAATTCATGTTTCCATAGAGTAATTTTTCATGTACTATAAAGTAATCGAAAAATCAGAATTTACAAAAATTTAAAGAGTATTTTTTTTTAAATATGAAGAATAACAATTTATGAATTTAAATTTTAAAGAGTAATTTTTATGTACTAAAGAGTAACAGAATTTATATATATATATATATATATGTATGTAAATTCGGTTTACACAAGTGTTTGTACTTATAATGAGATGGGATGAGTATTATTTAGTATATAACAAATTATTTTTTAAAGAATGAAAATTATTATTTATTTAATAAAAATATAAAACTTCATCGTAACATACCATAATTTAATGCCCATATTATAGTTAGAAATAACATCTTATATCAATGGTCAATGATAGAATTCCACATTATGTGTGAATTAAATATATGTAGTGATATTTGGGATGAAAAATATAATTATACTACTAAAACATACGAAATTGTCACATATTTTTAGATATTTTATCACATTAAACTATTTAAAATGCTTTTTTTTCTCAAAAAATTTTATTCATGAACCACGTATGAAAAATAATAAAAAAATTGTACATATATAAAAGACACGCGAGAGTAATATCTCTACTTATTTGTCTTACCATATGTTTGCATATTTTAATGGTATATTGTACTAATTTAATTATATTTTGTTCAATCTTTTACAATTTTAGTGATATACTTAAATTATGGAGTATATGTTTTGCAATTTATTTAAAATTTTTTAGACTAAGTTTTCTTTGGATCGTCTTCACACTTTCTTAATAAAATTATTAAGTAATTTTTATAAGAAAATATTATAATTTTCATTTTTAAGTATAACACAATAAAAAATAAAATACTGAGTAATTAATATCTAAAGTGCATAAAGAAATAGTAGATATTTTAAACCTTAAATAAACATTGAATTTTCAAATTTCTATGTTGATTCAAAACTTGCCATTTTGTTAGCGTGTGGAGAAAAAAGAAAAATGCAGACCCCCTTGCTCTAAAAAGTGAAAAGGTTATAAATTAAATAAATCTATTATTGTTTTATAAGTGAAAAAAAGAAGCCAACAAAATAAAGGGTCCACAAAAACAATAAAAACAAAAGAAAAACTCAAAGAAAAATCAATTTATAATTGATTATTATAATGTCCTAAAATAAATGGATTATGTTTGAATCTGACTAAGGAAGCCACAGTTTTGCTTCATTCCCAAAGCTTCAAACGCAGCCCACAAACACCGTGGCATTACAGTACGGCATATTCTTTTACTAAAAAAGCCCCTCAGATTTCCCACTTTTTACACACAAACCCAAGAACTGACTCCCCAGAGGGAGGGCAGTTTCGTCAATAGCGTTATATTGTTCTTCCAAACCCCCCACGTTCTTTACAGAGAGGCGGCATACATTATTCCAGAATTACCCCCCCTCAACGGATATAAAAGTATCGAACACATGGGCAGAGTCGTAATTTCGGGTACCGGAATTGCTGTCGCGGCATAAAATAGAAAAGAACAGGGGATTGTGAGGGATCCGCGAACACCACGAAAATTGCGGCTCTAGGAAAAAGTTTTAGAGAGAGAGAGACAAAGGTAGAGAGAGAAAGTTAGTTTCGAGACGTTACCGGATTTAACTACATCCTATTCGCCGGAATTTGGGAACTATGTTGGCGTCCGCCCCAGGGTTCCCTCGAATTTAGGGTTTAATTTCGTATCTGGCTACTCGAATTACTGCTCCATTCACTGGAATTCCTTGTTTTGTTGTTTCTTTCTGATCGAATCGGGTTTGCGATCTGCAAACTACTGTAAGTATGTTTACCCCTCAGAAGCTTTGGTCGCTGACGCCGAGGAGCGAGCCGGGCCAGAAGAACGGGTTGGTGTCTAAGGTGGGGTCGGGCCTGAAACCCTTAAGCCCGAGGAATGGTGGAGCATTAGCAAAAGGCAAAGGCGTTGCTTTTCTTCAGGACGACGGGATTATGGACAATGAGTCGTTGAACGCGAGGGCTTCGAAGCTGGAGAATGAGGTTTGCAAGAGTTTAATTTTGGGCAATAAATACTCTTTCGTCTACACTTTCGGTTTTTTATTCTTTCTTCTGAGATGGGTTTTCTTTTTTGTAAGGGGTACAAACTCATAACCCCCTTACTTATACCATTATATATACCTAGGGATGTAATCGACGAACCGAGTCGAGTCGAACCCCAAGGTTTGAGGATTATTTGTTAAGAAATTATCGAACTCGAGCCCGAGCTCGAACTCATCAAGAAAAAAAATATCGAACTCGAGCTCGAATTCAAACTATTTCTCGCGAACATGTGCACGAACACATAAAATAACTTGTTTATGAATATATTTTCATGAATATTTACATAATTTTGTGTTGGATGTTAAAAGAATGCTTCGTATATTATTCATAATATTAAATAAACAAACTAACAAAATATAATAATAAACGGTAAAAAGTATTTAAATATTTAAATAATCACTTAAATTATTACCATATTTGTGTGGTTTAATATAAAATATTTAATTATTGAATATTAATAAATAAATAATAATATATAATTCTAAAGAATAACTATAAAATTTACGAACGCGTTTGCGAGCCATTCGCGAGCCTATAAATGAATATGCTCGCGAGCTTTCGAGCCGAATACCCTTAGGCTTAAGTTTGGTTTGATAAACTATACGAACCCAAAATTCAAGTTTGGTTTGGCTCATTAAGGTTAACGAACGAGTTCGAACGGACATTTAATTAAACCGAGACTCGAATAGTTCGCGAACGGTTTGGTTTGGTTACATCCCTACTTTTTTTTGTTATTTCTTGTTTATCTATGCTAATTTTTTCTACTTTTTTTTTGTTATTTCTTTTTTTTCTATGCTAATTTTTTCTGGAGTTCGTATATAATCAGTTGGCCACTTATGAAAATTCCTGTGTGAAATTCAGGAGTGCGTAGTTTTTTACTGCAAAATTCTTCGAGGTTTTCCTATAAATTAGCAAATGGACTAACATTCATCAGTGAAATTGTTAGTTGTCACCGAGCAAGTAATGTTAACTTTCCAAGTTATAATGTTTTATGTTGAGTGGTTCTTGCAGAACCTGGTTTTATCTTTTCATTTATTGTGAAAAAAATTTGGGTACTTGCTAATTATATCACTGTCTTGAATCTGTTTGGACTTGTAGTTCCTCCTCCTAGAATTGTTTGTTGATTCTGTTTGTTGTAAGTTTATTGTACATGTAAGCTTTTCGTCTGTTCTCTTACCGTTTTGATTATTGCAGCTTTATGATTATCAGTACAACATGGGCCTTCTTTTGATTGAAAAGAAAGATTGGACTTTAAAGTACGAAGAATTGAGGGAAGCTCTAACAGAGGCGACTGATACCTTAAAAAGAGAGCAAACTGCTCATTCAAATGCAATGCTTGAAGTTGAAAAGCGGGAAGAGAACTTAAAAAAGGCTCTGGGTGTTGAAAGGCAGTGTGTGACTGATGTAAGATTCGCACTGACAAATCATCTGATTAATGCATATTTTGCTTTCATTTTAGATGCAATCTGCTCAGTTTCTTGTTATCAAACTAGATTTCGAAAAGTGGAACTGTTTGGGGGATAGTTTACTGCTTTTATTTAAACCTATGATTATTATGCTTCAGGTAATATAATGGTTAACATGCAAACTCCCGCTTCACTCTTGTTTAACAAATTAAATGTATTTTAATTATTAATATTAAGACAAGGAAGAATCAACTTGATCTGGAATGGATGTGAAAAAAATAAGGATTTTATCATTTGATCACTTGTATATATTGTTAGTGGAATTGTGAAAACATATATTTTAGTGCTTGATCCAGATATTCTTTCAGAAAAGAGCCTTAAGGTTGATAAATGATGTTAAATTCTGCAGTTGATTTTACTAGTGCAATAGTTTTAAATGGGATTCAACTGGTAATAACTAGTTGACTTGTGATGGTTTTGGTTGCCACAGCTCGAAAAGGCTATACATGAGATGCGATCTGAACAAGCTGAAATTAAATTTAATGCTGATTCGAAATTGGCGGAGGCTCATGCGCTAGTCACAAGTGTTGAAGAGAAATCATTGGAGGTTGAAGCAAAACTACATGCAGCTGATTCTAAATTTGCTGAGGTTAGCAGGAAGACCTCAGAAATTGAGAGGAAATTTCATGAACTGGAGGCGCAGGAAAATGCACTTCGAAGAGAACGGTCTTTCTTCTCCAAAGAGTATGCTTAATATTTTTGGCTTCATATTGCTTTGCCTTCACAATTAATATCTCTATTGTGGTCAATAAGTTAGTTTTGTCTCAATTGATTGACACCCCCCCCCCCCCCTTCCCAGGCGTGAAGCACATGATACTGACATATCTAAACAACGAGAAGACTTGCGGGAGTGGGAACACAAATTACGGGAAGCTGAGGAGAGGTTGGATGAGGGTAGAAGATTGCTGAATCAAAGAGAAGAAAGAGCAAATGAAATTGATAATACTTTGAAGGAAAAACGGAATGACCTTGCAGAGTTACAGAAGAAAATTGAGACAGCTAATGCAACTTTGAAATCTAAAGAAGACGACATAGCTAGCAGAATTGCTAACATAGCTCTTAAGGAGAAGGTAATCTTCTATCTTAACTTGAATTTTTAGTCTATGTGTTATGGTTTATTATCCTGTAATTGGCAATGATTTTGAATGTAGGAAGCTGATGATGTTAGGAGAAGATTGGAGGATGAAGAGAAACGATTGTTGGAACTGGAAGAAAAGTTAAATACTAGAGAAAAAGTAATTATATTTATTTAATGCTTTACTTTGCAGCCCATATTGATTACTAAATCGAGTATTTTCTTCTATTTAATCTTCCTTTTTTCTGTGGCTCGAGTTTTTGTTTGCTAGTAACTAATTACTATGTGGTTTACTTTTTGTGGAGGATTTCACCAGCCATTCTGCTGCCTTTCCATGTTGTAGCACTGATTTTTATTGGACTACTTATTTTGTGATGTATGCAGTTGGAGATTCAGAAATTGTTGGATGAACATCAGAATATCCTGGCTGAAAAACAAAAAGCTTTTGAGTTGGAGATGGAGCAGAAGAGACAGTTGAATGATGAAGAGCTGAAAAACATAGTATCTGAAGTGGGGAAGAAAGAAGTTGAAATTAAGCACATGGAAGAGAAATTGAAGAAGCGTGAGCAAGCTGTTGAAAAGAAATTGGAAAAAGTGAGAGAGAAGGAAATGGATATTGAATCCAAGTCCAAAGCTGTGAAGGAAAGAGAGAAGTCTCTTAAAGATGAGGTGAAAGACTTGGAGAACGAAAAGAAACAACTTCTTGCTAATAAGGAAGACTTGCTCAGTTTAAAGGCTACACTTGAGAATCTTAAGACTGACAATGAGAAACTGCAGCAAGAACTTATTGAGGATAGGGAAAGGCTAAAGGTGACTGAAGATGAAAGATTAGAGCATACTCGCCTGCAATCAGAGCTAAAACAGGAGATAGATAAATACAGATTCCAAAGCGAGCAACTTAATAAGGAAGCAGATGATTTGAAGCAAGAAAAGGAGAATTTTGAAAGAGAATGGGAAGAGCTGGACATCAAACGAGTGGAGATAAAGAAAGAACAAGAGGATGTCCTTGAACAGAAGAGAAATTTGGAAAGATTTCGACAGTCAGAAGAGGAAAGGCTGCATAATCAGAAGCTGGAAACAGAGCAATATGTACAGAGGGAATTGGAAGCTCTTAAATTAGAAAAAGATTCTTTTGCTGCTAGCATGGAGCATGAAAGGTCAACATTCAGTGAAAGGTTGGAAAGTGAAAGGAGTAAATTGACCAATGACTTTGAAATGCTAAAACAAGAATTTATGACACAAATGCAGAAGAAGCAGGAAGAGCTAGAGGCTTCTTTAAATGAGAGGGTTAAGTCATTTGAACAAGAGAGAGAAAGGGAACATAGAAATATCAATTACTTGAGGGATGTGGCCAGCAGAGAAAAGGAAGAGTTGGATCTAGAAAAGCTTCGGATAGAGAACGAAAAAAGAGAAATTTTACTGAATAAGCAGCATGTAGAGGCACAACATCGTGAGATAAAGAAAGATATTGATGACCTGGTTGCTGTGAGTCACAAATTGAAGGATCAAAGGGAGCTATTCATCAAGGAAAGAGAACGCTTCCTTGAATTTGCTGAGAAACAGAAGGATTGCAGCATTTGTGGAGAGACTCTTCGTGAATTTATGCTGTCTGATCTTCATCCTATAGCTGAAGTTGAGAATCTTGATGCCCCTCCACTGTCATTGGTAGTAGAGAATTATTTGAAGGAGTCGGTTGAAGGCACTGCTGATAGGTTTCAACCTGAATCTTCACCTGTTATATTCAATATAGGGTCTCCTGCTGGTGGAACTATATCTTGGCTCCGTAAATGTACCTCAAAGATTTTTAAATTCTCACCAGGAAAGAAACTTGAACTTGATAATGCACAGGATCATGTTGAGGCATCAGCGCCATCTTTGAAGCAAGCATCACCACGAGGTTCAAAGGAGCCAGAACCATCTTTGCATGTTGTAAATGATTCTTTTGATGTTGAAATAGTTGAAACTGATAATGCCACTATGGAAGCTGTTCAAGCTCTATTCATTGATCAAGATCCTCTGAAAAATCCTGAAAATTCTAGGAATAGCAATCTTAAGGTGAGTCGGCGTGGAGGTGGCAAGGGAGGTAGGCGTAGGGGAAGTAGACTACAATCTGGGAAAGATGTTTTTGCTGGTTCTAAAACCAAGGGTGATGCTGAAAATTCAGCTTACGCCAATGACGAAAGCCAAGCAGATTCTGATCATGTTGGAGCCCCAAAAAATAGAAGAAAGCGAAACCGTGTTGATGGATCACAGGCAACAGTGAGTGATCATCAAACTGAAGATCATTCCGAGAGCATCAAGGATGGTGATCGCCCAAAGAGGCGACAAAGAGTAGCTATGGCTGATAAGAATCTTGGTCAGAAACGGTACAATCTCCGGCAATCGAAAAGGTAATCCCACTTTTTGACGTGATATTTTTTTGTATTTTTGGTTTTGTATTTGGAAGAGAATGCAGTCGTCTGCTTTCTAATGTTTATTTTTCTGCCAAAATTGTTGCAAGAGAACAATGTGTTTTACGTCCTTTGAACTGATAGTCTAATGGATATAGTGGGTTATGACTTGTTGACACACTGTATAATTCTACATATTGTCTGCATTTGACGTGGGTATTTTTTTGTTGGATCCATTACTTGTATTTGCTTGTTTGGTGAACTAATAAAGGTACAGAACTGTTAGGTGCCGCAGTAAAATATCATTTTTATTATGCTTTCACTATTTTCTTTGCCATATCCCTTTTATTTTGTGTTTTTTTCTCTCTTTCTTTTCCCCAGTTGGAGTAAGCTGTCCGGTATGGATATCTGTTGTTTACTAGCTACCAAGCTTATAGACTTGCAAAGATGTATATTTTTTTCATAGCGGACAAGATATCATTTTGGACATTACCATTGTCTTTCATCGTAATTATTTGTTAGGAATTGCACAGTTATCAATTCTCACGGTGTTCTACCAAATTCTTTTCAGGCCGTTGGAGAAAGTGGCTAATGGATCTTTACCTGGGGTGAGAAAGAGCAAGGAAAAGATAACCGGCCAACTTCCTCCATTAGAACAATCAGAAAATATTGAAACTGGTGGAGCTTCAAGGGATGAACTTGAAGCTGCAGCCCCCACCTCCAGAAGCACCAGGGCTGCAAGCGAGTTTTCTGCAGACAGTCCTGTGAGCACTTATTTTCTCCCTCTTTATGTGCTCATTTTTGTGATCACTCAGCTTAGCTTGCTTCTCTCTCCTTTTTCCTATAGGGAAACGTTCTACTTTTCTTGTAAAAATCCGATGTTTATTTCTGAGATGCACTTTTGACTGGGTATCTGTTTCGTGGCACAGTTTAAAATCGCGGGGAACACTGAGGGTAGGCATGTTGACACGGCAAACTTTTCCGCAGGTGACATAGCTTTAAGTGAGGAGGTGAATGGAGAGAGGGAGCAGAGTGGTGAAGAGTTCCAAAGTGAGAGCCAAGGTACAGAGGATGACCATAAGAAGAATGATGTGGATGACGACGATGAGGAGGTGGAACATCCCGGTGAAGTGTCTATAGGAAAGAAGCTGTGGACTTTCCTCACCACGTAAAATGCCAAGTTTCTTTGTTCTTTAATTGTATCAACACTGTAGCAATTCTCCTTGTTTTGAGTTGGAATAAAATGTTCTACTTAGTGGTGTGTTTTAGTTTGCAAATATAACATACTTTTGGCATCGATTTAGGCTTGTCGACTACTAATAGGAAGTTGGGGCTTGTTTAGAGAAAAGTAATTAGTTGTATTCTTCCACAGTGCAGTTATTGACGCTGGGATTTGCTTCATTTTCTTAACACTTGTCCTCTCTTGATGATATATCTGTATCAAGGCTTTGGTGTTTGCCACTTGGAAAAATCTTCTTCTTGAAGTTTTTTTTATCCTGATAAAGCTCATTCTTATTAATAACAATAATACTAATGATAAACCAGACGAGAGTTTTTGCTTGCATTTTTTTTTTTTTTTTTTTGTAATTTAATTCATCTTTTGGGCGCTTATCGTTTCATAAGATAGTTACACTTCTCCAAGATATAACTTTTAAGTTTTTAAAAAAACTAGTGTAAATAACAACCATTTCTTAAAATGTTACTCATTTTCTTTCACTTAATGACTAATTTTAAGGTTTGAAATAAGGAGAAGATAAATTTAACCATAAAAATTGAAATAAAAAAGAACATGTATATATAAAATCTCAAGAATGAGTATAATACTTTTTTGGGATATACATGAATACTTTATTTAAACATTACAGTATGGAAAGAACATTGGTTGAGGACAAGAACTGGGTTGTGAGCACATGCATGCACATGATGCACACTATAACAATTGCCCAGACAATGCTGTCTAAACTAACACAGAAGAAATTTCGATTAACAAATCAAAGATAAACGACACCCTTCACCGAGTCCGTTAGACTGACTGAAACTACGACTCGACCTCTCACCCTATCTGGCTCGATACGTTCACATCGAACATGTTCGGAGATCATGGGACTTATGGATGATCCATATTAAGGTTTCAAAGTTGTCCAACGTGGATCCATGGCTCATAAATATTATTGAGAAAAAAAGAAAAAGATAAGAATAATCACACCTTTGGGAGCTTAAAATGTTATCCCATTGTATACCACTAAATTGTACACCTTTAACTTAGTAATTTTTGGATTGTTCAGCATGGCTATCACATTCTTCTAAAAATTACTAAGAAAAAATTCTTCTATAATTACTTTTCTATGTATATATTCTCGTATAATGAAGCGTGAAATGGACAAAAAATTAACGTTGGTTTGATTCTTTAAGACAAAACTAGCTTTATGTTAATCTTTTGATAATAAACTGCTAAATATACAAATCTATAATATAATGACTCATAACGTTAAAAGCTCTCAAAATGAACAAAGTCAAGAATGTATGTACAATTCCAATTATGTGCAAAAAATAGCTATTGATGTTACCAGTCATCTTAGTTGCTAAGTCTGCAAGAACTGTGTTTCGATGTCATCAGCATCGTTTATTTTATAATACAAAGTATCCTGCAAAAAGAGTGTACTGCACATAAATCATCTTAAGGGTCGGTTAAAGTAGGAGAAGAGATGTAACAAAAATGGGAAAATAGTCACTTACACAGCTTTCCGAGTGCAAATACAGACAGCTACGTTACATGTTGCGATCAGCTGGCCCACAGTTCCTCCCACAGCTGCGAAGAAAAGATATGTTATATGAGAATTTGGGGTACGTTGCAAGAATTATCAGCATATGTTAAGTTCTAGCAATCACCCAAGAAGAATGCTACCACCTTTTGAGAGTTCTACGCAGCATATATTAAGTAGAAAAATAGTAGAAAAAATATATGCAAAAATTTCATGATGCATTTAAGAATTTTATAATGATAACTCATACTGCTGATTAGGGCAGGCAACCAAGTCCTACATTGATTAGACATGCGTGATTCTTTTGGTTTTATACGTGGGTGGCATAAGTATGTAGGCATTTGGGGAATGAGCAAAATTGTGAGGGCTATGAAAATTCCAAAGCAAAAAATTGTCTAGGTTGTCCAAAGGATCGACCGCTTGAGATGTCAGCTATACCTTGTCCTGCTGTTGCATTTCTTCGCTTGTTTTTCCAGGATCAAATATTGTCGAGGGCATTACTAACTTGTGGTCATGACAGCCATCTCCCCTCTTCTCATAGCAATCATTGCAAACATGAAACTGCTCGCATATCTCGCAATTCAATCCCACCACATTATCCTGATGACAAAGGCTGCAAATCGTTCCCATAGTTTTTGCAGTCGATGCATTGAGTTGATGCAACATCATCATTGTTGAATGCTTAGCACGACGTAAGGTATCAAATTGATAATTGCTATCCTGACAGAACTTCAAGAAAGAGTATCGATCGTCGATGACATTATTATTATCTAAAATGTCATCCTTATTCTCAGATGCTGCTGCTAAATCAACATTCTCTGGAAACTGGAAGGACAAAAAGATAAAAATAAAATGAGGAGAGATTGAATTTATAAAGAGCAAGAAACCAGATGAAAACATTTATAGCTTCAGAAAATACCAGATAGAGTTTGTGTTCCTCCCCATGGATGTTGTGTGTTTCTAGTCCACTGGGAAATCGTTTAAGTTGAAGACATCTGGAAAGTAAATGTGTAGAACAAGTCAGAAAGTGATAGCATAATGATTTAGTTAAGAACATTCAATTTAAGTCCAGAGGTTATCATAATACAATAAAAAAGTTTTAATATAGTTTGAAATTTTTGACTGAAGAGAAAAGATATTCCACTCATGATTGTTGCGGACTGAAGTAACACCAAAACAGCAGAAATAATGTTGAAGAAAGTCCAAACCTGCCACATAAGTTAAAGTTTCTGCATTGGTTACAAGACCAACGTCCACCAGATAATATTGCCTCGTCACAGTTTGTGCACTTGAACTGCAAATGGACAACGATGATATCTTCCTTCATAGGCAGAATTCTTTGTTCAAGCTGTAAAGAATGAGAATGAAAAAAATAAATTAGTACAGCAAGCAATGCTACACGACAAACTGGTAAAGAGCAATTCTCAACAAAACACAGCACAACTGGGTATAAATAGTGATTTCAAAAAAGTAGACAAAAGAAGTGTTCAACTCAAGAAACATGCAAGACATTATAGGCATCAAGCAAAATGAAATCTCCACTCCGCTTAATAAAATGACAACAGTCAAAAGTGTATTAGAAAACCAACCTTCTCCATAACTAGAATATCTTTTGTTGAGTCAACGGAAAGATCACTATGTCCCATAGCTTTACAAGTTCTTTTTGCCCTTTGACATCTTGACTGCCTCTCAGAATATCTTCGACTGTTCTCCTCAATGGTTTTTAAGATATCCTCCTCAATGGCACTAGACCAATAGTCTCCATCAAAATAAGGTAATCGGGCTGCAGTTATCTTGCAGTTGGAATTGCCACTAGGAACAAAGAAGTGATCATAAAAGGTAGTGAAATCCACCACAACATTTTCACCCTTGGCCTTTTTAAGCATCTTCTTGTACCTGCATGGGCAAAAATCATATAACATTAAGATATTTCCTATATAAAACAAGCATTAATAGAGCTGTAGCAAAATGACCTATACTAGAAAGAAAAAAGCAGATAAAGGCAAAACATAGAATACCAAAGAATCAGCTTATTTGAATTTGGTCTTTTTTGAATCTCAGGATGACAATTTAGTATGTAATCATTCCCTCTTAAAGATGGGCAAGACCATATATAGCAGCTAACAAAACCACACTGCTTGCAGTAATCCAGATATCCAATCTGCATTGATGTGAGCAAAAATATTAAAAAAAAAACAGCTCAAGTGATTCACAAGCATCATTATTTGATTAATTATAAGTCAAATAAATAAAGCAACCAAAGACAGACTGATTACCAGTATTTCATGATATATGAAGGTACGTAGGGCCGCACCAGTGATAGCTTTAATTTCAGGCCTAAAGTACTTCACTGAGTCAAGATATGAAATATATACAGAACGCTTGTTAGGGTTCTCACACTCTGATCCAAACTCCTGGACGTACATAGCAAACAGACATACGTCTGCACCTTCAATCTTTTGGAACAATAGAATCACCTACAATAACATATTGTTATTTTCTGCCAATAATAGAACGGTAAAACCACTACTAATAGAACAAAGATGATCATGTCTAAATAGCAATTCGAACCTTAGATGTATAGGGAAACTCTGTTGGGTAATTCTTATTAGGGAAAATATCTAAAAACTGCTGCTTCACTTCTAATTGTTTTTTGACAGCTGAAACCACTCTCACAGTCAAATCTGATGCTTCAGGTACCTGATAAAGTATAAAACAATTAAGAAAGAAAGAAGCTATATATATGACAAAAGATATTTAAAATGCATTAATCCCAATATGTTGCTTACCTCTTCAGGGTGCTTCCCTAAAGCATTTGCCCTCATTTCCCTCTCTTGCTTGAGACTCCTTAAAAGTCTTTGCTCTATATGATCACTAAGCTTGGTCCTAGGGAGATCCTGTGCTCCAGTAGCCCGAGGTATCGACATGTTTGTGTGGCTTTCTATCTGAGCTAATCGGCAAAATGGACAGATGTACTTTGCTTTCCCTTTCAAATCTTCTTTACAATTATAAAGGGCACAAATCTGATGTTGCCATTGCGCGCAGTCGTCACACTGCACCCACTACATTTTAAAAAAAAAAGTATGTAAGTATACTTGACGAAACAATCAAATCACAAGAGAAAATCACAAGGAGAGTAATCTCACTGGTTCTGGATATTCTTCAGTGTTTTTTTCCTTATTAAGTGTTACTTTCTGATATAAGCGCCCCCCAAAAGATATGTGACCACCACGAGAGTTCCTGAAGCAATTGCTACAGAAGCAGCATTGTGGACCTGTTACATCTTGTGACCAATAATAAGTGGCCTTGTGTTTGATTTGAGCTCCACAAGATGCACAATCCTTGGCCGGTGCAGCAAATTCTAATTGGCCCTTGGTACACAACTGACATGTGCTTCCACTCAAATCCTTTTCAGCATTCTATACAAAAACAGAGGAAAAGATGAGAAAGAAATAAGAGAGATGATAGGACACCATTACAAAATCTAGCCTACATACTTGATAGAAAGAAGAATGATAAGGGATTGTGCTATGAGAAAAGGATTAATGTATATACCATGTTGTAGCATTGATTGAGACTACTCAAGTGTGCTTTAATTTGATCAGCTGTGAAGAAATCAATTAAAGATACACCTGAAACTTTTGAATCCTCCAACTTTCTTCCAAAATGATGATCAGTATTAGCCAAACAATGCATTGCATGTCTAGAGTCATGTTCAGTCTGAGTCACTTCCTCATGTCCTTCTTCAGGATGAACAGAAAATCCATCAGAACTCAAACAACTAAGAGTGACATCGCTTTTGACATCGCTAGTCTTGATACAACCCCTTTTAGACTGTTCATCGACCATATTAAGCATTTCAGGATGAGACATAGCATCCTCATTCCCCATAATGTAATTAATATGAGTCTCATCAGAAGTATGAAGACCATTCCTTTCCAGAGCATTCGAGTTCATACAGTCTTCAAATGACTTTCCATCGACCATATTAAGCAGTTCATCGACCATATTAAGAATATCAGTATGAGACATAGCATCCTCATTCCCCATAATGTAATTATCATGAGTATCATCAGAAGTATGAAGACCCTTCCTTTCCAGAGCATTCGAGTTCATACAGTCTTCAGGTGACTGTTCATCGACCATATTAAGCATTTCAGGATGATACATAGCAACCTCATTCCCCATAATAGTTTCATCAGAAGTATGAAGACCCTTCCATTCCAGAGCATTCGAGTTTATACAGTCTTCAGGTGGCTGTCCCAGACCTTTAAGGTTAGCAAATTTGTTGTAACACGCATCTGGACTGATAAATTTTCCAGCATCCGCTGTAACATTCCAAGTCACAGCTGTTACTGGGGATTCTTCAAAACTTAATAAATCAGTGTTCATCCTTTTCACATTATCCTCCTCATACAATAGCTGCCCCACCTGCTGCTTAAGGAATGGAGCGACAATCGTAGCTAGAGACCAGTCATCATAATTGTCTACCTTCATTCGTTTGGCAGTAGGTTGTGAATCCTGAATAATGTAACCTCCAGGATGGAGATTTCCTAAAAGATATTCGACTTTTCGCTTTTGGTATCCTACATTAACTTTTGGTACAGGGCACGGCTCACAAACAAGTCCTGAGCTAATTCTTCTATTCAGGAACGACTGACGAACTGGTCCACATGTTTTACAAGCAAAGTTGCCACAATTATTGAATTGTGATATCTGCATATGGCTCTGTGGTAGCTGGGATGGTTTCTGTAAACTCTGCCCTCCCACTTCACTGTAAACCTTTCCATGATCCACATTGGGCCAATGAGAGTGGGCATTCAAGGTGTAATCCAAATGTGTAGGAGAAAAAGACTGAAGATGGCACTGCTTTGGCTGAGTTTCCTGAACCCAATATTGAGGTAGCTGCCCAGTTCTTAATTCAGGACTATTCACAGGCATGTTATAAGCATTATTTGATGAGTTTGAATAGTTAAAACCAGAGCATGATGGACATGGATCATAAGAACCCGGTAACACCCCGGAGCACAATCTTGTTCTGCAAACAGGTGAATGTCGGAACCGACTAAAGTGGGATCTCTGCATCCTTGGATCAAAATTCAAGAAATTCATATTATTTAAGAATCCTGCACAAGGATAGGAAACTTAATCATGACCTGATATTTAAATAGCATTCATTGTAATCAGGAATAAAGCTACGAGTACCATGCAATTGGAACGATTATAATATTATAACTTTCCAACCAAGTCTAAAAGAAACAAAAATATATGATAAACATCGAGGAATAAAGCTACAAGTACCATGTAATTGGAACGATTATAATATTATAACTTTTCAACCAAGTCTAAAAGAAACAAAAATATATGATAAACATCAATAAACGTTGTATTTATATACACATGATCCCCAACCCCACCCCCAATCCCCACTCCCAACAAACTAAACTCATCAACTTACAGTAGATTAGTCACACTCGTTCAAATTAAATTTCGGTAGAAAAGATAAAACCCTAATCAAGTTAATTTAATCTTTTAAGATCAATTGATGATCATCAGAAATAAAATAAATTTAAATTCATAGGAAAATTACTCCAAAACAATATACGTTCATCTGGCGGCGGAATGTAATCATTCATATGTCGGCGCCGGAATGCGCAATCATTCCGCCAAGTATTCGGAGGAGAAGTAAATTAAGAATACTAAGGGTTTCCAAAAAATTACCGCAGTTAAACCTCGTCGAAGAATTAAGAAGGTGGTAAAATCAGAGTAATCGTGAAAGTTACTATAAAAATTAGATGGCTTCTCTCTCACATTGACCTCAGCACTCAGCAGGCCCGCCCCCTTTTACTCCAAAGTCCAATACTAACGGGTCAGGATGTACTAATACTCTCCCTTCCCATAAAAGTTTATATATATATATTTTTTTAATTTATCCTACTATAGTTGACATTTTTTTTTTAATACATGAACCCACACAAAAAACAATTAATCTATTTGTATGGCTCCACATATCACCTCTAATACAACTATCAACTACACATCAAATATTATTTCTCTCACTTTACTTTACTCCACTTTACATTAAATTATTATACTTCTTAATCTCCGTGCTAAAAAAAAATTATACCAACTTCTATGGGACGGAGGGAGTATTAATAATAAAAGTCATTTTTTTGAATTATTTATGGAAGTAATTTTTTTATAATAAAATACTACAGCATTATGTACGTTAGATAATAATGATATGATTTTAAAATTTAAATATATTGCTCCATAAAATTATAAATTAAATGGGTATTTTCTTTTATAGAAGTGTAACCTAAATATACTTTGATTTTTTTTAGTAACAGTGATAAGGGTAAATTCTGTTCATTTAATTAAAGTTAGTTCTACGGTATCTTTAGTATACTAAAGGAAGGTTATGATTTGATGAGTTGTCAACTTGAGAGTAATTTAGGGATGACTTGGCATTTTCTTAGAATTTTGAATTTATTTTACTAAACTTGCTAAGAAAGAGTTGAGTATTAACCAATTAAATTATTTCACTTTTTTTATCTTATTTAAAAGTTAACTTAAAACTTTAAATGTTTTTTATTTTTTATTTTTAAATCGATTTTATATCAAAATTATATCAAATTAATCGTCTTCTCATGATCTTCAATTTGACATCCATATTACAAATATAATATAATTTAAGAAATAGATTCTTAAATTTAATAATAATTTTTTTATTAAAGATAAATTTTAATTAAAATTTATCAATAAATAAAATATTTTTAAATAGTAAGAAATTATTTATTCTATTTTTAACTTTATTGTAAGCAAAATATTTGTATAACATAAAAAAATGGATAAAATATGAATATATGAAATTAATAAATAAATGTATACACAAATAAAAAAACTCTTATTATCAATCATCATTTACTTTTATAAAAATATTTATGCTCAATAAATGAGAATATGTTAATTTAATAGTGTTATAATATATATATATATATATATATATATATATATAGTAAACATTTAATAAACTATTTAGAATAATAAGATTTATATACTTTTATATATATATATATATAATATTATTATTAATATATTTTATTATTATATATAAGAATACAAGGCCAAGAAACTATTTAGTAAACCACCAAAATAATTTAATTTCTTTTATTGTGAATTTTAATTTATTAATATAGGTGCAAGACTTCCAAAAGAAGACAATTGCAAAACTTCCAAAAGAAGATTGTGCAAGACTTCCACAAGAAGATATGTACAAAACTTCTACAAGAAGATTGATACTTGACTATATATAAGTGGTCATGGGCAAAGTATTATTGAGTCAAGGTAGGTTTGTGAATATGGTTGCCCATGTCGATTGCGGACTAAATATGGGGGCCGACGGCAATGTGGAGGAGCCGGCACTACTTAATGATCTCTCGAAGTCGTCGATTTATATTGGGGTCGGCGGCAATAGTGGAGGAGCCGACACTACTTAATGATCATCATCGATTTATTTCGTAGATTTGGTGGTCGCTTCGTCAATTGATCATTGGGAGATCTCTTATTATAAGACTAGGAGTTTCTTCATCATCAACCCCTCTTCATCAATTTATAGTTATTTGAAATTCTCATATAGCATTAGAAAAGTAGTTATTTGAAATTCTCATATAGAATTAGAAAATGTAAACAAAATATTGCAATGATAATTAAGAAAAAATTGCATATTTTAAAGATCGATAGATATCATGGTGAAATTAATAAAATAAAAGATAAATTTTTTTTTATCAATCATATATGATAAAGAAAAAGATACATATTTTAAAGATTGATAGTATGATAGAGAAAAATATATATATTTTAAAAATCGATAAAGATACATATTTTAAAGATTGATAGTTAAAAAAATAGCAATACGATACGTGATATATAGAAAAAGATACATATAAAAAAATTAGAGAAAAATATACATATAAAAAAATAGCAATAGAGTAGAATGAAAAAATGGATGATTGTAAATTTAAAATTTGATAGTAAAAAAAAATAGCAAGAGATGAAAAAAAGAAAAAGATATATAAAAAAATAGAGAAAATATATATATATATATATATATATATATATATATATATATATATATATATATATATATATATATATATATATATACTATATACTAAAGGAGGGTTTTGGATTTATTATATGGCATCATGTGAGTAATTTAGGTGATGTGTCATTTTTATATATTTTTGAATTTTTTTTAATAATAAACTTGCTTAGGAAGGAAGATAATGTAGTTACTTTATTTTAAATAACCAATCAAAATATTTCATTTTTCTTTATCTTATTTAAAAATTTACCTAAAACTTTAAGTGTTTTAAATTTTTTATTTTTAAATAGAATTTATATAAAATTATATCAAATTAATTGTCTTTTCATGATCTTTAATTTGACATCCATATTACTAATAATATATGATTGGAGAAATAGATTTTTAAATTTAATAACAATTTTTATATTGTAAAATATTCTTTAATAAAATATATTAATAAATAAAATATTTTTAGAAGAGTAAGAAATTATTTAATAGATTTAATCTATTTATCCTTAGAATTTTGAGTTTAATAAATTTAGTTTATTATAGAATTCTAAATGAGGAATTTCATGAAAAAATAAATCTTAGTTTAATATTAATTAATTTTCATAATTTTTTTATTGTTAATTATTTATTTTATATTTATTTTATTATTTTTAATAATTAATTTTAATAATACAATAATTTATAATTATTATATACATTTATTGATTTTATTTATTAAATGATAATAGTTAGGGATGATAATGAAATGGGCATTTTAAGTATCTATTCTATCCAAATCTTAATAGGGCACGTATGGGTAATTGTAAACGGGCTTGAGACGGATACAAATAGTTGTGAAAATCACATTAGGGTTTGGAACGAGTACGGATAATACCGCAATACCCTCGGGTACTATAAAAAAAGATATTAAACCAATGATTGTGCTATTTTATGAACAACTTATGGTATAAATGACAGTGATAACAATTTATATCGAAATTAATAATATTTTATGGCGAAAGTGATAAGTATTATAAAAAGTGTAAAATGATTTCACGTGAAGCGGTTTCATGCCAGACCTATCATATTACATATTAATGAATAAAAGAATTTATAAAGTTTGTTAATAACTTTTTTCCAGATTTTTACTTAATTTTTTAATAAATTACTGAATATAAAAAAATATATACAAATGTATATACCCTAAACTCTAAAACCCTAAACCCTAAATTTAGGGTTTATGGTTTTAGAGTTTAGGGTTTAGGGTTCTTAAAAAATAGTAAGAAATACATATATACATTAGTATTGAATAAAATTAATATAGATGGGTGTACGCGTGTATTCGAATGCATGAGATAATTCATTATTATTTTAAATATTCATTTTGTCATTTTGATCTTTCCCATTACAAAGTACTATTAATTTCTTTTTATATAAATGAGATATATATACAAAATTATATTAAAGATATGGGTGCACAACGTGTCCCGAGAACACACAAATTTTTGCCTTATTATAATCCTTATTCTACCAATAAAGTTAGATATTTTTATTAAGGTTAGGTCTTGCGTGAGACCATCTCAAATGAGGTCATTTTTCACTTTTTAAAATAGTTATCATTCTCGCTATAAAACATTATCACTTTGGCTATAAAATGTTATCACTTTTTATTTATACTATAAACTGTTCATGAAATAGTATTATCACATTTCATTAGTTTACTATCACTTTCCTATATAAAAGTTATCACTTTCTCACCGTTTCACATAAGCCCTTATGTGAGACGATCTCACGCAAGTCTTTGTCTTTTATTAATATAAATTATAACTTTTAATATTTTTCAATTTCATTAATATGTTTTAAAAATAATATTTTAATAATCCCGCGTAACGTGTTACGCGGGTTTCGTACTAGTATATCAATAATGTCAAAGACTAGTATGGGCCTGTTTCAAATTTCAAATTAGTGGAACCGGCCCCACCTCCAATTCCTTTTCCACTGTTCCTGTCGCTTTTGTTTTTTTCTTTTAATTTATTTATTTTTTTCTTTTAAATTAATTTTAAAGATATAATTATAATTTTACCTTTATTATTTAGGGTATAATTTATTCCTAAGATTTAACGTTTTAAGTATAATTGTAATTTTACCCTTGTGATTTAAGATATAATTTATCCCTAGGGTTTAGGATTTAGGGTAAAATTGTAATTTTACCCTTATTATTTAGGATATAATTTATCCCTATGGAAGGGATGACAATGGGACGGGTATTTTCGGATACCCACTCTACCCGAACCTTAATGGATAGGGTACAGATAGTTATAAACGGGTTTGGAACGGGTACATATAGTTGTAAGAAATACTATTAGGGTTTGGGAAAGGTACGAGTATTGCCTCAAAGCCCGCGGATATCCAATTATAAGTAGATATTTTTATATAAAATTTAATATATTATACTCCCTCCGTCCCACGTATTTTTACCCACTTTCCATTTTGGGGTGTCCCACGTATTTTTACCCATTCCATTTTTGGCAAAAATACATATTATTTTATTACCTACTTTTTACAATCCCAACAATTTTAATTATTTTTTTACACTTTATTCATCATTCCCAATAACTTTATTCACTTTTTCTTTATAAATTACTAATGTATCCCTACTTTTTCTTACATTATATATTAAAAAAATAAAACGTCTTAATCTCCGTGCCCGTACAAACGGGTAAAAATACCCGGGACGGAGGGAGTATAATTAATACTACCTCCATCCGCCACAATGGGTGCCATTTTGCTTTTTGGCACGTGAATTAAGGAGTATTATTATTTAATGTGTAGTGGGTAATTGTATTAGTGGAGGTATATGTCCCATTTTTTAATTGTATTAATGTGTGTGTGGGTCTCATATGTTAAAAAAAGGAAATGAGACCCTTGGGGACGGACGCCCAAAATGAAAAAATTGGACTCTTTGGAACGGACGGAGGAAGTATATTATAAGATATCTATATTTAATTAATAGTGGAGTATAAATTTTATTTAATTATATTTATTAAATATTTATTTAAAATAATAGAAATTATATTATATTTATTTTATATTAATTAATAATAATGTAATTTTTATTATTATATTTATTTAGACAATAAAAAAATATAAATATATTATATAATAAATTAATATTAAATAGGTATGGATACCTGCGGGTATTGATAAACGGGAATGAGACGAGCACGGGTACCATATTAAATTTTTTAATGGGACGGATACGGATACGTGTAGTTGTTTTTTAATCGAATACGAGTATGGGTATCCCAAAATAAGCTGGTGTCCTACCTGTTGCCATCCGTACCCTAGGATTTAGGGTATGATTGTAATTTTACCCTTATGGTTTATGATATAATTTATCTCTAGGGTTTAAGGTATAATTGTAATTTTACCCTTGTGATTTATGGTATAATTTATTCCTAGGGTTTAGCATATGATTGTAATTTTACCCTAGTAGTTTAGGGTATAATTTATCCCTAGAATATAAGGTATAATAATAATTTAAGTATAATAAATTAAAAAATAAAATAAAAAATAATATTAATGAAGGAAAATAAATTAATTAAAAAATGTGGGACCACAAGTTCCATCCGGTGGACTGTTCACCTAGTTGCTCTCATCAATAAAGATATGCTATTAGTACTTATCATGAATTACAAGAAACTAAATACTCCATAACCTAATTTTAAGAAATTTTAAATCACGAATTATATTTTTCACACACTGAATTATTGGTACAAGACTAAAACATTGTAGTCCTTTGGTCCTGGATAAAAATTCTCGTTTACTTTTTACACGTGAATTAAGAAATATTATTTTATGTATAATTGATAGTTGCATTAATAGTGTCTTGTGTATCATATCTAAGACCCTTTTACTAACAGGAAAAAAATGAGGATCTTTGAGTCAGACGTGTAAAATAAGGACCTTTCGGTGGATAGAGAAAGTACAAATTACTTAAATTATTGAAATATTGTTAACAGAACATGTATTATTGATTTTAACTTCATTATTCATCATTCATGTCTACAGACTATAACAATGTAATCCCTCCATTCTATCTCCGTCCTATGTTAAGATTTACATTTTTCATTTTGGATTGTCCCGAATTAAGGTATATATTTCTTTTTTAGTCATGTTGGACTGACACAAAACAATTAATTATTCCATGTAGCTCACACACAACACTAATACAAACTACCCACTTTACATTAAATATTATTTCTCTCACCTCACTACACATTAAAATATTATAAGTATTTCTTAATTTTCGAGAAAAAAAAACATCAATATTAACGGGGAGGGAGGGAGCATATGTGTTTGGATTGAGGTTCTAAATGATGGATTCATGAACTCTTCACATGTTTGGATGTCAAATCAAATTAACGAACAAGTGTTGTTAAATACGCATCACTCTTTATTAAATACACATACTTTTTAATATTTTATTTCTTAATTTTATTGTATACACATTCCTTATAATTCTAAAACTATCCTTTTAAAATTAAAATTATACGAACTTTTATAATTATATTTTTTTTTTCTTTTAAGCTTAGGCCATCTCCAGCGGTTGATCCCATTTTGTAGCACATTCATCCCTAAAATGCAGTCAACTCAATAAATTATTTCCAGCAGTTAACTTCATTTTGCAGCACATTTATTTTTTTAATAATATTTTTATTTTTTTACATTTAATTTATGTTTCATTATTATTTTATTTTTAAATACAAAAAATAATAATAATAAAAATATTAATATGCCTAAAATTAAAATAATATAATCATTATGTGTTTATTTAGTATGTTTTATGTATTTTAGTGTGTTTGTATTGTTGCTTTCTAATTCATTATTAAGTGTATGTTTTAAATTTTATGATGAAATTGAAGTTTTTATTTAGAATTTTAATATGTAATTTAATCTTTATTTTTAATTAATTTTTCAAAATTAAAATTAAAAAATTTTCATTTATAAAAAAATTATAATTATTTTTAAATAATAAAACAAATTAAACAACCACATCATATCTACATACATGTACATAATGCATATATTCAACAAAATTATATTTAATTTACTTCATAATGTTTATATTAAACAATTACATCATATTTAATTTACAACATAATCAACAACAAAAAATAAAATTATGTGAAATTCACATTTTGCAGTCAATTTTGCTAACACCGTTGAGAAGGATATGTGGGCTGCATCCGCAATTTGCTAACCCGCTGGAGAAGCTCTTAGCGCGAGTGGGAAACAGGAAAGCTATAGAAATGTGAAATATTGACTTGATTCTATCATGTGCCAATTAGGCCATTATATACAAGTTACCAAAGAAGAGAAACACAATCTAGAATATTCTAGAAGATACAAAGGGATATTTAGTCAATAATAAAATACATGCCTATCAATAATATTTAGTATGCCCCCGTAAAATGGAAGTACCGTCGGCTACGGACATTTTGGAACGCAATGAGGTAAAACGGGTTCGGTGAAGTGCTTTGGTTAGAGCATCCGCCAGTTGGTCTTCAGTACGCACATGAGCGACAGAAAGGAGCCTCTTAGACGTAAGGTCGCGTACAAAATGAACATCAATGGATATGTGCTTAAGACGAGAGTGTAAAACCGAATGCAGGGCAAGTCGAGTAGCACTCAAGTTGTCACAGAGAAGGCGGGGTGGGCTAGATAAGCGGATTCCAAGATCACTGAAGAGATGAGTAACCCAGCAGACTTCAGATGCAGCAGAAGCCAAAGAGCGATATTCAGCCTCAGTGGATGATCAAGCTACACCATTCTGCTTGCGTGATCGCCAAGAGATGGGGTTAGGGCCAAGATATACCAAGTAGACCGATGTATATTTACCATCAGAGGCACTTCCTCCATAATCGCTGTCAGAGAATGCTGTAAGTGTGAGAGATTGAGGGCAACGTAATAGAAGTCCATGATACAAGGTACCCTTCAAATATCGAAAGACTCGTTTGACAGAAGCCCAGTCAGAGGCAGTCGGAGAGGCCATTGACTGAGCCAACTTGTTTACTGCAAATGAAATATCATGACGAGTGAGAGACAGATATTACAGTCCGCTGATGGCTCTACGAAACTCGGTTGCATTGGTATGTGCAGAAGGGGCAGAGGGCGGGGACATGGCCATAGGCATAGTCAAAGGTTTAACATCTTCCATGTGATGTCGCCGCAAGAGATCAACGGTGTATTTGTGTTGAGATAAAAATAATCCACACCCAAAAAATATGTAAAGGTACCAAGATCCTTAACAACAAAGTTGGCCTGCAAATGAGTTATAATCTTTGACAGAAGAGAAGAATTAGAGCCTGTAAGAATTAAATCATCAACATATACAAGAACAAAAGCTTGTAAGGGGCCGTGACGATAGATGAATAATGAAGTATCAACTTTTGACTGATAAAAGCCAAATGATAGCAGGGCGGCACTAAGTGCTAAGAAATTGATTTATAAGAAATTGATATAAATTGTTAATAAAAGTTTGTCCACCCATCTTGGCGGAACCGACTAAAGGAAGAAAATTCGGGGAACAAACGATTGTCGTGCAGTAATTTCTGGCGTTGATGATACATCTCCGGATTATGTTGCCTCTCCTAAAATTCATATAATATGAGATCAAAAATCAAATTTTCGACCCATGCTAATAATGAAACGCAACACAGCCTATTAGGGATAATAAAGTATTAGATTAAATTAGGGATATATATAATAGAATAAAGAGGAGTTGGGTCCATGGAGTAGAAAAATAAATTCATGGCGGCAAACAATCAACCAATATATACCTTGAAAGAAAATCCTTCAAACGGCTTACTTCCCATTGGCATGGTGCTATCTTACAGGGTTGATTGACTCGATCATAGGAAGTGTACCCGAGATCAATCAGTATTGGGGTTGATTGACGCTTAGGACTTAGGATAAGAGCTTAGGCTTAAATCCTATTATAATAATTTAAATCTTTTAATAAAGCCCAATATATCTTTTAATAAAGTCCAATATTAGATGGTTTTAAATTTTTTATAAATAGCGATATAAAAAAGAGTATCGCTATATATCGACCCTATTTTATATTCTATTGAATACACCCTTTTAAATACAGTTTTTTATTTTTTGTTGCTATTATATTATATTATGTTATATTTTATTTTATACATATTCCTAAAATTTCAAAGTACCCTCTAAAAATTAAAATTATACGTATCAATTAAAATCGGGCTTGTTTGGTACGAGTTATTATAGGAAAATAGCATGCATAATTTGATTTAATGTTGTGTTTGATAGCCGATGTGGCTTAGTTGAGGGGATCGGTGACAGTGCAAATGAATGGGACCGGTTTGACTTAATATTGTGTTTGATAGTCGATATGGCTTAGTTGAGAGGATCGGTGATGGTGTTAATGAATGGGACCGGTGCCCGTACAAATGAATAAAAATACCTGGATTATTCCTTGGGCGTACTATTAATAAACAAAATTGAATCGTGGATCAAGATTAAGAGGCTCAATTATCCTTTTACCCTTCAACTTCATAGACATGAAATAATTACTCTTAGACCTTATTTCACTTTCCCAAACTGAACGCTATGATTTCTATTACATTTTCTCAAAGGAAGCAGTTATTTGCACCCAAATTATTGAATGTATCCCAAAAATATTTAAATTGACATAATTACCCTTAAAAATTTTATATATATTCGGTTGTTGTAACCAAACAGTCCTCTAACAAACTCTTCGGTTGCAACAATTGAACAGAATAAAGAATTCATCTATTATCTGTTCGGTTGCAGCGTCCGAACAGAACAAAGAATTCATTCATCTTAAATGTTCGGTTACAGCAACCGCACAACATAAGATTTGTGATTTTTTTTAAATTATGAAACTTATATGTTATCTGTTCTGTGATATTTTAAATGTTCTGTGATTTTTTAACAAACTGTTCGGTTTCAACAACCGAGCAGAACAAAGAATTCATCTATTATCTGTTCGGTTGCAGCAATCGATGATGTCATGAAACTTATCTGTTATCTTATCTATTCGGATATATATGAATTAAAAAATCACAAATCTTGTTCTGTTCAGTTGCTGCAACCGAACCTATAAGATGAATGAATATAAGAATTCTTTAAATGTTCGGTTGTTGCAACCGAACAGATATAAATTTTATAAGGATAACTGCGATTGCTGCAATCGAACAAAATAAAGAATTCTTATATCTTATCTGTTTATATCTTATCTGTTCGATTGTAGCAACCGAACATAATAAAATTTATAAGGATAATAATGTCAATTTAAATATTTATAGGGTACGTTCAGTAATTTTGGATGTGCAAATAGCTGGTCCCTTTCCCAAATTAAAAGGCACAATTTTAATTGTATTAGAGGGGGTGTGTGGGTCTCATGTGTAAAAAATAAAAGGGGACTCTTTGGGTGGGACGACCAAAATGGAAAAATGACCCTCTTAACTTGGGACGGAAGGAGTATTATGTAATTAAAAAATTAATTTTATTTTTAAATAATATAAATAAAAAATCTACGTACTAAAAAAAGGTATAAAAATAATACTTCCGCTTCAAAGGTATCCGTTCCACTATTCCTGGCGTCCGCTTCAAAAGTATCAATTTCCTCTATTTAGTAAAAAAAGTACACAATATGACCCACCACTTCTCTCTGTTACAACTACTCACTTTATCTATAATAATACTCCTTAATCAACGTGCAAAAAATAAATAAAGACCTTAGAACTGTCCACGTGCAAAAAATAAATGGTTACCTTAGAAGCGGACGGAGGGATTATTACATCTTACACATAACTTTATTATTACATACTCCCTCCGTCCCTCTAATATGTATCCATTTACTTTATTCACGTGGATTAAGGAGTATAATATTTTAATGTGTATTGAGGTGAGAGAAATAATATTTTAATGTGTAGTGGGTAGTTGTATTAGTGTTGAGTGTGGGCCCTTGTGTGTCACCTCAATCCAAAAAAGGATAGAAGTATGAACCTTTCTCGCAGAATAGTCGATTTCCTTGGGAGACACGTGTCGATACCCTTTCTCGCAGAATAGAAGTACGAACCCAATAATCGTAGCCCAGGCGTTCGGAGATAGTTGATGAGGCGCCAGATTCCAGTAATTAAGGAGCTCCGCCAAACAAGGGTGAAGAGGCAAGCGAAACCCTAATCTCAACATGTGAATGTTCACTGCCACTCGCTCTGGGGCCGGTTTGCTCGCCCTTTAATTTTCAACTGGCAAGATAAAATCCATGCCTAACGCCGCATATCTCGAACACAACTCCTCAAATTGGGCATGAGGAATAGTGTTATCCTGAAAATGGGCCCACATCCCATTGTGGGCACCGTCATTAGATGCGATTCGTGTCCGAATATTCTTCGAATCTGGTATGTCATCCGTTGTAGCGAACAAAGAGGGCAAAGAGCGAGTCGCAGGCGGAAGCCTTCGGCGAGAAGAATAAACCTCTGTTTCTTCCTGTAAATTCTGGAAGGCTCTCTCCAAGGACTCCGACACCGCTTCACCCCTGCTCCTCGCTCGATGAGGGGCCCGACTGACTAGTTGGCTGATCG
Organism: Pogostemon cablin; assembly: GCA_023678885.1. NCBI lineage: Eukaryota > Viridiplantae > Streptophyta > Magnoliopsida > Lamiales > Lamiaceae > Pogostemon > Pogostemon cablin. Next base: position 3,114,657 of record CM042993.1, on the reverse strand, counting down.
CTGGAACTCATGCTTAAGTGCTATGGATAAACCGAAAGAGAAGTTGGAAGAATAAACAGAGGATGAAGATGAAATTATGACGGGAAAAAGGCCCCTTTTAAAGCATAATTTCCTGATCGATGTGACTTATATGCAGAGGGTCATTAATGCTGAGCCTGACGAACGCAGCTCGAATGATGGAAAGGTGCATCGAAAATGCCCCAAAATTTTGAAACGTCGCTTCACAATCTTTAAGATGTCATTTTAGATCTAAAATCGAGACACGCACATGCTTAAGAAGGTTCCGCCTCCACTTAAGACGCGCCAGTGATGACCAAACCTGGGGGCTAATGTGGTATAAATTCGAATAATGGGTTTTTCGCCTGGTTATACAATGGGCCCAACAGCCCAATTCTCCATTAGGAGCCCACGAGCCTCCCGGTCACGAACGAAGAGGATCCGCCTCACCAAGCCAAATAGGCCACTTGATCCAATTGCCTCAGATACGCAGAATCTGCTCCAAGATACACGCGTAGAGGATATCCTAGATCATATCCTACAGATAAATCACATGCGGCTAAAATGCATTTAATGCTCGCACTGTACACGATAATATGCCAACTTGCCCAGATACGGGTGATGTCAGATTATCCAGTATAAATATGAAAAACTCCCGTAGCAATACGATCATCCCCTTCACCCCCTGAAAAAAGGCATAAGAACGCCTAGGGGGCAAATCTCTCTATGTTAGCTTTGCTCAGAGTACCGCCTCTTCTCCCCATAACAGCCACATTAATCCATCATTAGGAAGAGATTAAAATGTGACGAGCGACATGGCTTTCTCATGTAAGCGTGAGACAATCTCACACAAGTCTTTGATATATATATATTCTCTCCGTCTCACGTTAAGGTTTACGTTTTTTATTTTGGATTATCTCACGTTAAGGTTTATATTTCTTTTTTTTTGTTAATTTGGACCCACACACAATAATTAATTATTCTATGCATGCCCACACACAACACTAATACAACTACTTATTATATATTAAATATTATTTATCTCACCTTACTTAACATTAAAATATTATATCTCTTAATTAATCATGTAAAAAGCGAATGTTAATGCGGGACGAAGAGAGTAATTTAGTAATTGCGGACAACAAACTCCCTTAATTAAGCATTTGGATCTGCCACCGTTGCTTAGAAGAAATTCTCTCATCTAATAAATGCGTAATGAGCTTGGAAGTTTTGGAAGAGGAACTCTGATTGTGAAAGTTCTCATAACCATTTCAAACGCCAAAGAAAAAGCTTAGAATTTTGCTAAGAAAAATTAAATTTTATATTTTTATAAATGATACATGAATGTGTATTACTCGCAAAATTATTCCCATATCATTAACACAAAAAAAAATTCTTCTTTATTCTAAATCTTCATCACGTTATTGTAAGAGGTGTTCAATCAGGCGGTAGAAATTTAAAAAATTTGAAAGAAATCACAAAGAGAAGGGTGGATAGGTGTATGAGATTGGGGGCTGAAAGTTAGTATTTCTTAGGTTGTGTTTGGATTGAGTCATACACTTTAAATAATAATACTTCTTAATTCATGTGTAAAAAGTAAAATAAAAATGTACTCTTTGGGTGGGAGATGGAATATATTTTTTTTAAAGTGTAACCTAAATTAATATTGACTAAAATGAAATGTAAACTTAAAGATAATTTTTTTATGAGAAGAGCATTACTTTGATTTTTTTTTTTTTTTGTAATAGTGATAAAGGTAAATTCTGTTCATTTAATTAAAGTTAGTTCTACGGTATATGTATCAATAATGATATGTTATTATTTATCATGAATTACAAGAAACTAAATATAATCTTAGTTTTAAGAATTTTTAATTCACAAATTATATTTTTCACACACTTAATTGTTAGTACAAGACTAAATCACTAGCACAAGACTAAATCAATGTATGAATAGATAGATGGATTACATAATAATAATAATAATAATAATAATAATAATAATAATAATAATAATAATAATAATAATAAGGAGGAGGAGGAGGAGGTTATAGTATTTGAAATATTAAAAAGAACTAGTGTTTTACAATATGTGTAGGTCTTGTTTGAGACCATTTTTTACTTTTTAAAATAGTTATCACTTTCGCTATAAATCATTATTACTTTCGCTATAAAATGTTATTACTTTTTATTTATATTATAAATTGTTCATGAAAGAATATTATCACTTGCTTGAGAGATATAATATTGTAATGTATAGTAGGCATGTGTATGTGTGTTGTGTGTGAATCCATAAAGATAAAGTGATTATTTTGTATGGTCACATCTACTAAAAAGAGAAATGTAACTCTTGTAATGGGACGCCCTAATTAATAAAATATAATTATTATGGTGGGACGGAGGGAGCATATAGTACATGAAGGAAAACCCGTAAAAATTTTAAACTTTTTATAATTTCACAAACGCCTATATAAATCGAGTTTAGTAATAGTATTATTTTTTTTATCGGCAAAAAATATGTAAATTACTCTTTAGTACATAAAAAATTACTCTCTAGACACATAAATTGTTACTTTCTAAATTAAAAAATTACTCTTTAAATTTTTATAAATCCTGATTTATCAATTATTTTTTTATACATAAAAAATTACTCTTTAAGAATATGAATTATTACTCTTTTATATAAAAATATTACTTTTCAAAGAGTAATTTTTATACTCCCTCCATCCCGGAAAACTTTTCACGTTTACTGTTCCACGTTGTTTAAGAAAAGTTGCATTTTTTGACCAACTTTATTGACTTTGGAGGGTATTGTAGTATTTTTAGGTAATAAAAAAGTATAAAGTAATAATATATGTGTGAAAAAGGTGTGACAAATTTGAAATTAAAGTAACTTTTGAGGTTGTTGGATAAAGTAGTGTTTCCTTTTTTGGGATGTGAAAAGTTTTATGGGATAAACAAATGAGGAAAGTGAAAAAAATATTATGGAACGGGGAGTACTATATTGAATAATAATTTTAGAAAAAAAGTTTTACATGAGTCTCGCTGCCATGACTTTCTAAGAAAATAAACAAGGTGCTTGCATTAATAGAAAATATAAAAATAGAGTGCTTGGATTATAGGGTTTATTTTAAAGTACATGTCATCCTTAGATATAAATAAGAAGTAATGTTATATATATTATATAACTTAATTGAATATAAAAATTCATTATCTTATGTTAAAATATATATATATATATATATATATATATATTATATAAATAATGGAGAACTTTCTTGTGAAACGAATATATGTGATATGGGTTGTGAGACGGGTCGACTCATCCTTAAAGTATGTTAATTCGTCCTTAAAGTATGCTCATTAATGCTTAAAGTATGTTATAGTAAATCATATTATTGTTAAAGTATACTCCTTCTGTTCTGTTTCAATGTTTACGTTTCTCTTTTGCGCGTCTCATTTTAATGTTTACTTTTTTTTTGGAATATGGGACCCACCTAAAACAATTAATATATCATCCAACACTAATACACCTGCCCACTTTACATTAAATATTATATCTTTTCAGCCACTATCTATTAAAATATTATACTCCTTTCATCAAGATGCAAAAAAATAAACGTAAATATTGTAACGAACGGAGGGAGTAGTATTTATTAATACTTAAAGTATGTCAGTAGTTTCACCGTTTGCTTTTTGCACGTGGATTAAGGAGTATTATTATTATATGTGTAGTGTGTAGTTGTATTAGTAGTGGGTGGTGGGCCTTATGTGGATCCTTTTTACTAAAAGAGTAAAATGAGGACATTTGGATGGGACGTCCAATATAGTAAAATGGTGACCTTTCGGTGGGACGGAGGGAATACTTTAATACATAATTCATCATATTTTAGAAGACATACTTTAACTATTAATGGACATACTTTAACAATCAATTGACATACTTTAACACGTCTCACGGAGCGTCTCACATAAGAAGCGTCTCAAAAAGAATTTATCATAAATAATTATATACTCCCTCCGTCCCACGGCAAGGGTAGTTTTTACTTTTTGGCACGTGGATTAAGAAATATTATTATTTAATATGTAGTGGGTAGTTGTATTAGTGTGTGTATGGCCCCCATATTTTAATTATATTAGAGGGGATGTGTGAGTTTTATGTGTGTAAAAAAGAAAAAAGAACCCTTTGAATGAGACGATCAAAATAGATAAAAGAGATCCTTACTGTGGGACGGAGGAGTATATAATGCAGTAAAACCTTGTCGAAGAATTCAAGAAAAAAAAGGGAGTGGTAAGAGTAGAGAAATAGTGAAAGTTACTATATACAGTATATATATAGTCGGGACACCTCCAATGAGAAATAGACGACTTTCTTGACCTAAAGCAAGTCCCGCCCCTATTCTTACGTGTCAAGAATTTATTGTTTTATTTTTCATTTTAACAAACAATTTTAACAAACAATTTTAACAAACAAAAACCACGTGTACAAATAAAAAAAAATATTTACAAAATCGATATATATCATTTTATCCTAAAAAAGAAATGTTATATTTATAAAAATATAGTACTAATATAACTACCCACCCTATATAATATAACTATTTATATTTAGTCTTATATTTTAATTTTGTATTTACTATTTCTACTTATATTAATATTAATATGTTTTGAATTATTTTTGGAAGTAAATTATTTTATAATAAATAAATTATAAAATATGTTACGTAGATTAGATAACTCTATAAGAGTCTAACTCCAGTGCATTGGAGGAACCGGTGCACTCTAATAATCTCTTATTTAATCAACAGCACACAATAAAATAAAATAATTAGAATAATTTTGATAACATTAAATTTTTCATTTTACCTTATTAATATGCAGGTGCATCAATGTACAAGTGCAATACATAATAACCTATAATTTAAAATTTTATTTTAAATATACTAACCCTATAATTTAAAATTTTAAACATATTGCTCTGTGAGATTATATATAAAATTATAATTTTTCTATAAAAGTGTAACCTAAATTAAAATTAACTAAAATGACAATGTAAACTTGCAATAATTTTTTATGAGGAGTATTATTTTCAATTTTTTTAGTAATAGTGATAAAGGTAAATTCTGTTCATTTAATTAAAGTTAGTTCATGTTATTATTTATTATATGAATACAAGAAAATAAATATAACCTTAATTTTAAGATTTTTTAATAAAAAACAGTGAAAGAACAATCTGCTAATACATGATATAAGTGAATGTTTCATTATAACATTTCATTCAACAGGTAGAAAATTAAAATATACTAGAAAATATAGTTTTACAAAGAAGCTAAACGAAGCATCTAAGTTTCACCTAAAAAGCCCGATAATGTTAAGTATACAAGTCATCGACGACCCAAATCCACAACTGAGCCAGGCCCAGCCCGGCCCGACAGGTCACGCCCTGTTGCGTGAATGTCATCACGTACCGGCGGTTGTGACCCAGAAGCAGCACTGAACCGAAGGAGGGGGATTATGAACAGCTATGAGGTAAAATACTAAACATTAAATGTATTAAATCAATTATTTAAAGGCCATAAGAGTCAAATGACTAGTTGCAAACCTATTGGTGTGCAGTTCTCTAACAGATGATAAGAATAGCCACATTTCACCGACCAAGGGCGACGCATTGTCCTCGTTTTCAGATTAACGATAGAACTGGAAACGAAAGCATTGCCCAGAAACAGTTCGCACTTGCGGAAAAGATTATCTGGGAGATGAAGAATACGGAAAAAAACCATGGTGGCTATAGTATGGGGAACCATCATTCACCAGGGGGCTTCCTCTACCTCTATCCGACAGAGATCTCCCAAAACTAGAGCTCCAAGATGTAGATGAGCTAGCTCGTGGGGAGTGGTAACTGGATTCAATATCACCGTACCTCGGAAAATGATTGGCAAGGGAGGGGCTGCTGCCAAGGTCACAGCCAGGAGGCCCTTCATCATCAAAGTCCCTAGACCACCTTTGTTCAGTAGACCACCTATGGTCACCAGACCGCCTATGTTCACTGGACCACCTTTGTTCATTGGTCCACCTACGTTCACTGGACCACAACTGTTCACTAGGCAACCCTCTACTGGAATTTTCAGATGAGTGGCTATATCTGCGGTTTGAACCATGCCTAGACTGATTAGAATCTGCAGAGCAAGGTGGACCCCAAAGTCTTTCATCAGCATTTTCAGGGATTGGAGAGTTTATCCCTGGAAATTTTACAGTCTTTTTCCTAGATGATTTGGAGTGGCTTGCATCCAGAATTTCTCCTTCTTCATTTTCATTCTTGATTGTTTCATCACCGAAAATTGTGATACCTGAAGGCTGATCCTCCATGTCCTCTTCTAAAAAATTCAATGGAAAACCCCATTACGACAACGAGTGAGAAAGTATACCATGTTCATTAATGAGTAATCACCACGATAATCGATATGCTATATCTCCTTACCTAAATAACCAGGAGGGTATCCAATTTCTCGCATTCTGTTAAGCCATGGAGGTGGGTCGAGCTCCTACACAAAATTGTGAATTATAGTTGATAAACATCGAAACTAAGACCAGATTTCAACAGAAAAATATTTCCAAGTATTGATAATCTGAAACTTTAGGTTTGACAAGGACTCATGTTTCCCAGTAGTGAAAATGTATTACATGCTATTCGAGAAAAATAAGACTCATGTTTCCCAGTAGTGAAAATGTATTACATGCTATTCGAGAAAAATAAAAAAGCATAGCTCACCCCGAGGCCCAAAAGGCGACGTGTCTCAACATCGAGCACACCTGGTGTCAAACCATCATATTTCCCTCCCCGAGAAGTCTGATAATATCGAGTTATATTACGAGCATTGGCTTGCTGATTTCGTTTGGCATTGCGCTCTTTCCGGGCATTATTGACAGCAACATTGTCACGTGGCTTGGGGCAATCTCTCAGTGCATGGCTGTATGAGCCACAGTTGAAACAACGGGAAGTATCCAGCCTTTCTGCACCTCTGCAGGTCAAAATGAGGATATCAGCGTGTAGATTTTGAATCATATGATATCAACAAGTTTCAAACAACTCATCAAAGAGTTCAACTCCTTCAACGAATGATCCACAAACTCCCAAATTTCACACAATCTAACACAGCCAATGTAGCCCCTCCGACCCACACAATGGGTGAAAAGGGGTAGAGAAATCTTGAAAAGTCATTCATCAGATGACAACAGCCACACCAGTTAGTACACATGACTTAAAAATAAACTCAGAGATTCAGATAACTGTAAAATACAAAAGAACATTAGGAAAATCTATTTGAGGCAGTAATATTTGAGGAAAATCAACCAACTCCGAAAAAGAATATACAAACATACCCATCCAAACCACTGGAACCATCAGGTGAAGTCAAAGCTAGAGAATATCCACGATCATAAAGAGGAACAGAAGTGCTATCCAATGGTTCAAACTCCTTACTTGGTTGTATCTTTATTTGGTTATCTACCCAAAATGTCTACAAACAAATAACTGGTTACATAGCAATCTAGTTCAAAATAATATGAATTTCTTGATAAATAATTTCAGACAAGGTATTCATTGATGCTCAGTTCAGAAGACAGTAAAAGGGAATGAGAATATAACAATGATCTTCAAAAAAATACTAATCAGGTATTAGAGTAGTAAAGAACATAGAAAGTAATATAGAAAAGCGCCTCAGATTGGACTTCGATCATCATCTGGCTAAGCCGTAGGATATAGGAATTAGTCGCTACAAGTATTGCAAGCATGGAAAAAAATCTCAATGTATACTTATATTAGAACTATATTTTTTCCCTGGACTATGAGTGCAGGAGAACTTCTTGAGAGCGTCCTAAACGGGTCACACATGAATAGCTACGTAAACTAAAGAATGTATGTCAAAGGAAAGCGGAAAGCCTACTTAGTATAATACTCAAAAAAGTACATAGGAAAAGAACCATACCACAGCAGAAGGCTTATCCAAACCAACACGAAGAGCAGGAAAGTATGTCTTTTCTCCAGATTCAAGCACGAGCTTTTTATCCTGTCAGGTATAAATTTAATCAGCTACATCACTATAAGCAAAATTAGCATGCGGAATAGGATGCCAAACATTAATGTGAAATTGAGAACAATATTGATGCACTCTGAGACCATACTACTGAGACAGCAAGCTTACTTTTGATGAAGACCACTTCTCTGAATGCCACTGAGACCATTGTCCCAATAGCTTCTCAAGCTTCTGTTTACTTTCTCTGACAATAATATAGAAACTTTAAATATCAACAATCACTTTAATAAGGAAAAACATGTACATTCGAAGTAGCCTACCTTGGTAAAGAGCTATAGGTTACATGCACAGAAGGTTGCTGCTCATCAACAATTACTCGAGGTCTCTTAACACCAGATAAAGCTGGAATATCAAGTTATAGAAAGCATAAAACCAGGAAACCAGTAACTTGGTGAATGAAAAAAAGATGACGAAAATGCGAGACAGCAATTTAGGCACAATCGAATCTTAATTGTACCTAGATCCATCGTATAACACAGAAGCAGTACAACAAAAGCTTGATAAAAGGATACAACTTGCATCAACCTCTCTTTTACTTGATAATGTTTCCTTTGTCTCATGGTTTCTGAAACTTACCTCACTTTCAACAGGTAGAGATCCATTTTCTGCATGCAGGACACCGACAGACGCCATTGTTTCTGCTTGTGCAACCAAATTTGTCAATTCAAAGTCAACTCGTAGGGCACTAGTGTTACTGTCTACAAGTGTTTCAGACTCAGTTATCATCATGGCGTCCTCACTTTCATGCAACCCATCTGCTACAGGAGCCTCCTCATCAATCGTTTTTACTACCTCAGAGTTCAGAGGAATAGAATCTGATCTAACGTTTTCACAACCAGATTCAATTGTATGAATACGCTCAACTCCATCTTCGGAGTTACTGGAAGCAGGAGGCGTGACTAAATCCCCTGTTTCCATTCTTCAGTATATCTATAACAGCGTAATTGTGAAACCTCGCTTAATGGAACAGATTCATAGGTGAATACAAGTAACTATTTCAGGAAGCAACATTGAAATAGAAACCAAACTTTACAAAATCAACAAACCCTAGAGGCCGCAACTCTTTGACTTTTGCATCAAAATTCGAAGCTAAATTTCCACAAAAAACATGTAAATCCGAGATCTCTACTGCTATATAACATGCGTTTCCGGCTATATAACTAATAATCACTCCATAAAATAAAAAAAGTTAATGAATTAAAGACAAATCATGATAAGAATCTTGCTTAACTATAATTTCTGGATCGAATTTGAAGGTAACAGAGAGAAGAACAGGAGCTAGGGTTTCAATTTACCTAGATAATTGGGGACGGTTGGATGCAGCAAGAACATGGAATCTGAAGAGACTCCGGCAATAAGCAAACCCACGACTGGCTAAGCTTGGGTAAAGCGCCAACTCTTCGAAATCTAAACCGATATATCCCCCACAAGAGAGAGAGATGCACACAGCCTTTTCCAAATTAATTAATTGACTTTTGGTAATAGTGAACTTTTTCATTTTTTCTCAAGAAAAAATAATATCTCAATACTTACGGAGTATTTTTTAGACAAATATACAATAAAGCGGATCAATTCATTATTAAAATATATTTACTAATATGAGTAAAATATGGAGCAAAGTAAAATTATGCTTATAATAAATCATATTAATATTATAAAATTATATTTTAATTTTAATGTATTATTTATTATATTTTAGAAAAAATATTTAAAAATTAATAAGTGGTATATATTTATTTATTTAGTAATCATACTCTAATGAGATATACAAACACCTTTCACCTTTGTATATTACCAAAAAAATGTTGATTTTACTTTAGAAAAGTTACTCTTTATTTTTAATAATTAAAATTTATTCATCAAATAATAATTATCAGTAATTGATAATAACTGCTCTGAGTATGGAAATTTTATAAGAAATAAATGATTTTAATTTAATAAAGCATTCATTGCTTAATTGAAGCTAATGTGGAATCTCAAATCATCAATTTGATATCATAATACATCCAGTAAATCAGTAACAAAACATTATATATATATATATATATCTATACATAGAAAGTGGACATAATACAATAGCTATAGTATAATTACATGAAATGCTAGAAGAGCTCTACTCATTGAAAGAAACAGTTCTTCTCCTTAAGCTTCCACCATCAGAAGTGTGTGTTTTCCCCACAATGTCACTAAATGAATGCTTCAAAAACAATGCATTTCTCCCCTCTGAGTCTGAAGAGTTGGGAGAAATGCACTCAATCTCATCATCACTGTAGCTTTGTTCTTCAACTCGAGCTTTTCCCTTTCTCTTTGCCGTTGCTGCATCAGCATGTTCGTCGTCTTCAGAAAGCTCTTCATCGCCTTCCACCATTAAGCTGCTGTATGAACTATCACTGACACCAGAGCTAGAACCAGAACTCAGTGTGTGAAATATGGTGACATTCTCTTTCTTGGATCCTTGAAAGGAGTAACTTCTTGTTTTGCCATCATACAATGGAAGTAGAGACTTGGTGCTAGTTGTTGCACCATCTCTTCCCAAGCTATAAGTAGTCGAAAGCTTCCTGCTGACCCCTTCCCTTTCCTTGAGCAAATCGCCTAGCTTCTCTGCCACTTCGTGTGCTGCTGCTTCCTCTGAGGCTTTCTGTTTGAGCTCTGTGATCATTCTGTCGAACGCTTTCTTTTGGGACCGAAGAGAGCGCTGAGCCAACAAACAAACGAACGCAGAAGATGACATGATATGTTTTACATGGAAATTGTACATCAAGAAAGATATATATATATATATATATATATATATGCTTACTCTCTTTTCAAGGAACTTTCCAAGGTCTAGACCTTGTAGCTTTTTCTTCTTCCAGAAGATGCAGCAGTACGCAACGAGTACTGCTAGCAACACCAGAAGTATGGATTCGATTAAGAGAAACAATACAATTGTCTTCTCATTACCTGCATGAAGATAAATATATATCACTCTTTCAACTTCTTTAATCTTTATGATAATAAATAGTAGTAGAATTTAAAGCAACTTGCCAATGTAGATACTTGAGCTCTTGGGATTCACTTGTGAGCAGCTGGATGCCAACTTCTGACCTGTAGTTTGAAAAAGATGCAAAACAACAGCATGGTAAGATAGAGTACGTTTAGACGAGGCTATTTTGTCTACACAAGGATAGTCTTACGTGTGGAACGACAAGGCAATGGGTTGCCATTTCCTGCATCATAGCAACATCTTGTGAGAAAGAGCGTTCACGATTACAGAACATCGTCGGAGAAAAAATAGCAAAGATAAACTTACTTGCAGCAGCAAAAAAGGCAAGAAGAATTGTTTCATCAACCACAAAATGTTGCAGATCACTCTTGGATAAATTTAACAACAGTGTGCCTATTTGTTCACACAATTAAGTAACTAACTGGTATACCAACTTGATGGATGCAACAGAATGACGAGAGGGAGAGAAAGAGATTATAGTTACTAGGATCACTCTCAGAGCAGAAGACAGATCCAGAAGCTGGGACGAGAGAGATGAACGCAACGCTTTTGGGTTTCAAAGCAGACACATGAGTGTATTCTCCAACTGTCTGAGAAAACTTCCCTACCATTTCTGTGTGAGAGATATAAATGGCGTAGCCGGAGCAATCAAGAACTGGATTAGCTTGTATTACAGACTCCAAAGTAGCTGATTTAGGGAATTTTCTGAGAGCTCCTGTGGGTGAAAATGAATAAAGAAATCCATCCAATGAACCATAAGATATCCACCCTGTATCATCCATCTCAACCCTCAGTTTCAATCAAGTTAAATAACTATTTCTTACACTCATCAGAACATGTAGTTTGATAATCACTCAAATCTAGTAGACAACTTAAGATTTATGTACAAAGAAAGGAAACAAGAAAGATGATCATCATACCATTTGCATCTACCACTGGCTCATAATCTGCTGTACTAAGTGGCCCTATACTTTGTTGCCACAAAACATTTCCTGTAAGAACATCTAATGCCAACACTAGTAATTTATCCGGTATTGTAACATACAGATGAGCATTGTTCCCAGGAGTAATAGTGTATGCATCTCCAAATGAACTTAGATCCCGGATCCATTTAAAATAAGGACCACGAACAGATAACGAATATAATTCGCCAACAGTGTTTGATATCTGCAAGAGCAATAAACAATGTTTTAAATGCAAATATGAAACAGAAACATACAAGAAAGACAGCTAATGAGCTTACAAAAATACTGGCTTCACAATGATCAATTACAGGTGGTGAAGTAAAATAGCAATCAGTGATGTTTTTCCAACAGCCTTGGCGATAACCGTGCTGATATAGCACCGGACCAGCGCTCCAAAGAAGCTGTCCGTACAACCGGTATGCAAACAGCCCCCGGTTTCTAACAGTAATGAGCACACATGAGGTGGATATGCTGGCAGAGATGCCGATGATTTCGCCACCACTTGGACCAAAGAATACTTGTACAGCAGGTTCAGAAGTACCAACTCTAAGTGGATAGATTTTAAGCACTCTATTTTCAGCAACCAAATATATCTGCCAAATAGTTGGACTTGCAAAAATTAAACTCCCAACCCAAGAATTATGAAAAGTGAATAATTCAAGCTATGATATGAGAAAAGTGAATAATTCAAGCTATGATATGATTTACCCTTCTAGACCCCCCATTAACTGGAGCTATATTTGCATTGCAAGTATAATTCAAGTGAACCATCCATGCAATAGAACCATTTCTTTCGAAAGAGAAGAAGTTTTTCTCCGAACAAGCGTAAATTCGGCCATCGTCTCCAATGAAGTTCTTGAAAAGTCTGTGTGCAGCTCTCTTGGAAGGTTCATCAGCTGTTCATTGATCAGAATAAGTAGTTGATCATTATATATAGATTAGGGGTTCTGATCAAATGGGCAAAACTTGTCTACTTTTTCTATATGAGGTATATTTATACACTAAAAATCATCATAAAATGTGGCATCTTTCAATCCTAGATCACATCATGTAGTTATGCAGTAAACTGGAAGTGGGAAGATATAACATTTTTAAATCATAAGGAGAATTGCAGGAAGATACCCGAAAATGTGTGAAAATAGGGGGAAAACTTGTGCAGATGTTTGAAGTTATAAAGTAGAGCAGATGCTAATGGCAGAATCAGAGCAAGGATTATTACAGTTGATGAAGATCTCTTCACTGACATAATTCCTATTTGCCAAGAATTAAGCATGGATGTAAACCCTGCAAGAATAATATTCAATAAATATATGATACTCTCCAGAAGAAGTTAATTAACTGCTTGAACAAGGCGGGAAAAGAAATACATGATCTACATGGAGAGAGGAGGACGAAAAAAAAAAAAAAGATAACTGATGGGATAAAATGGGAGAGAGAAAGACACCTACAATTTATTAAATTATTATTTTAAAAGAAAAAAAGAAGAGAAATAATTAAACTATAATACAATTTCTAGCATTAATTATATTAAATAATAAAAAAATTAAAATAGAAAACCACCCACTACTCCATCACGGAATAACCCTTAATTTAATATTTTGTAATAAATGCACATTAATCAAAAGAAAATCCGGCATTATTCGAAGCATCCCAGCTTGTTTGCCTATGTTGGCAATTGGCAAACTTTATTCTAACGACTATTATCACATTTACTTATTTGACGAGGGTACATCAATCCATAAATAAATAAATACAATAATAATGTAAAAAATTAGAAGAATACACAATTAATCTAAATTCTGCCATTTCCTCTACACGGTTGTTCTTTGAGACTTCTAACGCGACTGCGAAAATATCCTGCAAAAATACGTTGGAGATCCTCTCAAGTTTAGATGGATATATGTTAAAGATAACCCCTGCTCCTTTTATCCCTTCTCCTTGGGGAGTTTCTAGGATTCATAGGCACAATCTGTCAAGAAAATTTTTAGATGATAAATGTAAAAGATAATCCCTGCTCCTTTATCCCCTTTCCTTGGGGAAGTTTATAGACACATCCTCCATCATGCTATAACTGTTCTGTCGTGAAATGGGGCAGGTAGATGATTGAAGAAACAACTAAATAAATGAAGATTTAAACATAAACTATGAACGAAGAAACGAAACGAGAACACGAGAGGATTTACGTGGTTCGGAGATGAAACTCCTACGTCCACGGGAGAGAGATCTTATTGCTACATTGATAGGTGAGGTGATTACAAGTGATTAAAGCTGATAACTCAGCTTATATACAACACATAAGCCAACTGCCAAAGTTATTGGACCAATTCGCTGAACCGACTTTTAGCCTTCAGTTTGTGTACCAAACGGTTACCAAACTGAGTAAAACTACTTCCAACTAACAGCTTATGTGTCAAGATTTCCAGCCATATGCTCAACCGCTCCTAACTAATCCGTTTAGCCACCAAACAAACTCCTCAAACTTCCCTGCTCACCTTATGCACCGGTTGTATCCTTTTGCTGTCATCTTGATTATTTAACCAATATGATGCATCTGATTCTTCTATACATCATGTCCATATGTAATCTAAGACATATGCAAACTTAACTATGATTGAATAAGGTTTATTCTTCACAAATCTCCACCTTAAACCTTAATCAAATCATAGCAAACCTCTCCCTCCATTACACTACTCCACCTTGAGTAGCAACCTTTAAGCATTGCTCCACCTTGAGCAACACCATTCATCATTGCTCAACCTTGAGCAACACCTGCAACGTATCAACATTGACTTACCGCCAAACCACAACAAGTTCGAACCATTTTCCTAATGAAAGTGCCATTACTTTGAAGTCGATTCTAACTCACTAGGATTACCCGATGCTTTCTCCTACTTGCTCGCTGTTACCACGTCACTCTTAACCTATGTAACGCCACCGAGTTCAAGTCACAACATCTCCTAGCTACCCCGTTATATCGCTACTTCACCCGAACACCATTCGCTTCCGGAAAATTCTTTTCTTACAAACTTGTGTTGAGCTGACCTTATCCTTGTGAAAATTGAAGCTGTTGTAGGCTGATTTCACCCCATGGAAAACCCATGTCCTGAACTCCACATTGGAGTACCATGCTGCAAATGTCCATTGCCCATCTTGTCATGAACAATGCTGCATACTCACTTGAATTAATTCTAATTCTCCTTGCTGGAAGAGATTCTCTCAACCATGTATTGACTCCACCTTCCTGGGAGTCCCATGCTTCTTTTAATCTAACTCCACCTTCAGGAGAGTCCCTTGCTGCTGTTTCCACTGCCCATCCACTATCCTATGCCTGCAGTCAAAAAACACCACAGCCCGTTGCTCAGAAATTTAAGCCACTTCTGCTTTGCTATCTCCAATGAGATCCTAACTTGCATACTGTCACACATATGCAAAGCTCAACCCTCAATTCCACCGTCGGAATCGAGAACATCGCTGTTGAATCAGTTCATCACCACACCCGTGAGAATCTGATCTATCCTTTGCCCAACGAGCGATCATCTCCTTTCACCGATGGAGAGAGCTACTGCTTCTCCTCTGTGAAAACCTTGGTCATTTATGACTCACTATCTCCACTGGTGACCATCTGCTCTTCTTTGAAAATTGTCCTTCACTTATGAACAATGTTTCTTCCCTTTAATTTGCTGTAAGCAATTCTTAATCACAATTGGATTGACCTACCTTCTTGCCGGAATATTCTATCAATCCAATTCGTGAACCCAGCTGCCAGCTTCATCATTCTCTGCCGAAGATAAGCTATTGCTGCCATCCAACTCCGAAGAGTTCTGAACACTTCTCGGCCATTGAGCGCTGCTTCCCAGTTCCTTCGAACTGCTATGGTTTACTCCAACCATGCCAGGCCACCACCTTGCTTCCACTCTTAAACCGCCGGCTCTTTTCCTTACTCCAGTGGCCGGAATTTTAAACACCGCCGCTGTTACCGGGCGCCGCCTTACCAGAAGAATTATCCACCTCTGCCGCCGCCAGTTTCGAACTCTATTAGCTGCTCCCAAGAGATTTGATCTCCTGCCTTCCAGCACAAATAGCTGTCGCCTGCGTTCAATATCTGAACACTGCCCGATTCAGTCGAACCGCCATTGCAGCCCATCAAAGATCCCTTCCTGACTACCGAAGGGAACGTCTGTTACTCTCTTCACCGAGAATCGACTATAGAAGAGACCCATCTTCTACTCTGAACTGCAGCAATTCCTTCCGCCAACCGTCGACGATTCTTTGTTTGTAACCACCGCTACCAACGACCTATCATCGGAGAGCCGAGCTCGTCTGTCGGATATCAGAGCTCTCCGATTCATTCTTAGCGAGAACCCCTTTTCTTGGAACCCCCTCTACCTACTTTCTTGATCTCCTCCGTTTCCGTCTGCTATAGTCAATAAACCGCAACCACCGCATCTTTGTTCTGAATCTGCCACCGTGTTCTGCAACCTCCAACCACCATCGACTGTCCGCCGATCTTCTGCGAGAACACTTCCATGTTGCCAATTACCCCTTGCAACGTCTTACTCTCCATGGTTGAATATCAAGAACTCCCTATCTTACAGATCCCAGAACCCCAACTTGGTTGCACATTGACCCACTTTTGACGTTGCCTCTCTTTCTCCTCTCTCCTCTGAACCGCCGTCCAAAGAACTTCATGGAAACACCATCTTGATCTTCAATCTCCATCTTCTTCCTTGGCCTGCCCTTATTCCCACAGACGGCGCCAATTGTCGTGAAATGGGGCAGGTAGATGATTGAAGAAACAACTAAATAAATGAAGATTTAAACATAAACTATGAACGAAGAAACGAAACGAGAACACGAGAGGATTTACGTGGTTCGGAGATGAAACTCCTACGTCCACGGGAGAGAGATCTTATTGCTACATTGATAGGTGAGGTGATTACAAGTGATTAAAGCTGATAACTCAGCTTATATACAACACATAAGCCAACTGCCAAAGTTATTGGACCAATTCGCTGAACCGACTTTTAGCCTTCAGTTTGTGTACCAAACGGTTACCAAACTGAGTAAAACTACTTCCAACTAACAGCTTATGTGTCAAGATTTCCAGCCATATGCTCAACCGCTCCTAACTAATCCGTTTAGCCACCAAACAAACTCCTCAAACTTCCCTGCTCACCTTATGCACCGGTTGTATCCTTTTGCTGTCATCTTGATTATTTAACCAATATGATGCATCTGATTCTTCTATACATCATGTCCATATGTAATCTAAGACATATGCAAACTTAACTATGATTGAATAAGGTTTATTCTTCACATGTTCAAAGTTCAAACACTTTAATCAACAAATAAATATAATTAATATATTTGTCCACATCACTAGATTATGATTTTCTTTTTTTTTTTCTTTTAAATATTACTAAAACATTTGAAGGTCCAAATCTTCTCATATATTCTGATGTTATATCACATTTTCTTTAACTTTAAATGAATGACATATAGTTTACTCTAATAAAATAGGCTAATTATAGTGTGCACCATGTGCACCCATATACAAATATAAACAAAAACATATACAATTATAAGCAAAAATGTATACAATTTAATTATTAATTTTTTTAATAAAAAATTGACTGTAAAAAAATATACAATTATTAAAAAACATGTATACACTATTGAATAAAAAGTTATACACATATGAATATAAGTTTTTTTAATAAAAATTTTAGTGTGAAAAAAGTATACAATTATTACAAAACATGTATACAAAATAGAATAACATGTATACAAAATAGAATAAAAAGTCATACACATATGGGTGCACCCTTGCACCCGGGTGCACCCAATATACACTCAATAATATACTCCCTCCGTCCCAACTTCAACTTCACACTTTCCGTTTTGGTCCGTCCCAAATTCAACTTCACACTTCCTTAAAAGGAAAAAGCAACAAACTAATATCCTTCTAACATACTTTAATTTCAAATTTGTCATCACCTTTTTAACACACATAACATACTTTATCATTTATTTATTACCCAAAAATACCATATTACCCTCAAAAGTAAGTCAAAAAGTGATTTTTCTTAAACTCCGTATCTACAGTAAACGTGAACTTGAATTTGGGACGGAGGGAGTATATATATATATAAACCTAAGGAAAGATTAAAATTTGTTCTCCCATGCAAGTGACACTAAAATTGTAACTAAACTTCCGCCCTAGCCAAACAAATGGATCTTCAATGAGATGCACGGCCATTTTTATTTTTATAATTGTGGGGATGGTTGATGTTCTATAGTTTTCATCAAACGAATTTTATGTGAATTTCGAAAGAGATAATACAAAAAGACAATCATTGTAAAAAAAGAGAAATGTATATAAACCCTTCATCAATCAGCATTCAGAAATTTAATGCTAATATTTTGTGCAAATCCAGTTGTTTATCCTTTCCAAACTGCCTTTAATCCACAAGTATATATTTCAAGAAAATGAATTGGCAGAATGAACAATCCAGTTATTTTTATATATGTTTCCTTGTTTACTACAGAACCAAGAAATGAAGGAATGAACTCAGCATACAGAACAACAATAAAAAAAAAAAAAAAAAAAAAAACATGCCCTTGAAAATCACAATCTACAACATGCGAAGCTCAGAGCAGTCCGAACGTCAACCATGTCCGAATATAAGTTGTATATCATTAACGAGAACTAAAGGGATCAAAATTGAAGCTCTCTGACTTCCAGCAGCCCTGTTTGGTTAAAATGGGCTGACCTTGCCAGCCAAGCTCAGCAGAATTTCAGGCACGAAACGTCTGCTTGGAGTTGCCACAGCATCACGATCAAGAGCTTCCTTATCACCAGAATGTATAAATGCAATCAAATATTCAAGAAACTCGACTTTACCCCCTCTGAGATGATCCTGCATTCGACAGTACTCACATTAGGATAACTGCAGTCTGCTGTGTCTCAGTATTAGCTCCAGTTATGCATTTATATAGCTGTTTTATATGCTCCATCCATCGTGATTCATTCTAAACTACAGCTCACTCACCAAACATACAATGCATTTTGTTCGTCTTTTCTTATAGCATTTTAGTCAATTCAATGAAGATAAATTGCTCGCCAATGGCATCAGTGATTTGTAATTTGACAATTTTAGGAATGTTCTGTGAAGATCTTAATAGTCATTATCAAGTTAGAAGTGGGGGAGTAAGCACTTACTTGAAGGAATAAATCGGTATGAGTTTTGCCATCGTATAAAATGAGATCTGCTTGTGCCCCTAATCCTTGGAGTGTATCCACAAATATTTTACTGCAAGCAAAAAAAAAAAAAAAAAAAAAAAAAAAGCTCAAGAAATTAAAGAGAATAAAAAAACTGAGAGAATTAATCAAGCACAGAAACTAGATAAAATTAAATTCACTCCTACAAGCAGAAGAACTACTGGTTGTGATCATCATTAAACAGGTAAATTACCTTTCATCACATGGAATTGAATAATCTGAGGTACCATGGAGGAGAATAACACGTGGGAGCAGAGAAACTGCACTACTTGAGCTTGGTTTTTGTATCATTATTTCAGGAGAAAATTGTTCCAATCCTTTTTCACCGTCCATAATACTGCGATCACAAATGAAGATAACAAGATTGATCTAAGAAATTTCGAAAGATCAAAATTTATTTGAAAGTGTGTATAACATGCGTGGACAGCATCTAGAACAGTTTCTTACCTCAAAAAGATGGATCGATACAAGCCTCGTCCATGGAAATGATCAATCAATTTGAGTAAATTGTACCTGTCAAAATGAGTATCATGCACTTCAGACACGCACAATACCAGTGATCATACAATATAGAGATATTGACTCAGCAACAAGAACTAAAGGAAAAAATCCTGAAATTTTTTAAAACTTACCCTCCGGACAAACCAAAATAAGCATTTATCTGGGTCACACTCCAAGAAATGCTATCACCTCTGGATTCTTTAATTGCCTGCTCCAATAGGGCACAGGCAGAAATATGTGCACCAGCTGATTGACCCATCAGATAAATCCTGCAAAAAGGAAAAGTTAAGAATTTCCATTAAATTTATGATGGTGATTGATTGGCAAACGCCATACTGCCCTAGTCACATATTCATGAGTACCAGAAAATAACATTCCAAGTAAAGATACTCCATTTCATAATGATATTTACATGATGAAATTGCTATAACCAGAATATAGCCCCACAATTATTAGGCGCAAAACTATAAAGTGATAAACTAAAAGAAGTTTTCTTCATGATTAGTGCCTGAATATAGAATACATGAAACTGCTGATAAGTATAACAAAAAACAATCGAAAATTAAAGTAAATAAACGAGGATTGAGAGGGAAAAAAACTCACTTGTTTGGGTCGCCTCCAAGTTCAACGATATTGTTGCAAATGAATGCAATTCCTTGAGAAACATCATCAACCATATCACTAATAGTTCCCTGGGGAAAATTTCTGCAACCAAGTCAAAAGAATATTACGATCAGGTGTCAGATCAATAATCATACATCCATACAAGTACATATCGATGCAAATATAAATTAATCACTATAGAATTTGATTATTTCATCATTGAGCAGGACTGCATTGTTCTAAATAGATAATAATGTCTTATAATACAATTGTTACATATTATCACGTAATTCTGTTTACCAGTAGCATCCATACACTACTGTTCAGTATTTAGTTTCATGCAGTACCTATTAACATGTTGTTCTGCTCAACTCAGAACTGCTAATGTACATTTAGGAAACAATTGATCTGGTATTAGGCACTGAATCGTAATTGCTTATGTTTATTTACAATTTTGTAATATAAAAATTGTTCAAGACTAACATCTCACAACTCTGTTTAAGTACCTGTAGTCTAGGCATGCCACTATGATGTCATTTTCTGCCAAGTGTAGTCCTAGCAGGGAACCCCATGCCTTGTACCTGCATTAAACCTACTACGTCATGAATTTGCTATAATTACAGTAATACAGAGGACGAATTCTACCTGCAGTTAAATGCATTGAAGTTACAAGGCACGCAGACAATATTATGAACAATCAAAAGAATGGTTCGGAGGACGTTATGCTAAAATATCAAATACTCCATAAACCAGTGCCTTTACAGTAGAAGGTCACTAACGTGAAGGTTACTGGATACATCAAGAACACTCATGCATCTTTGGTACCATCATAAATATTTCACCGGAAACTGTTGAAGATCTTGCTACTATTTTGCTTACTAATTTAGTTGAATTTATTATTGTTTTAGTTGATCTACTTAGAGTCTTAGATGTTACTTCTTCACTTGTTTTGTTAGTAAAGCTTGAAGTCTTTATCTCTACTTCCTACATAAATATAGGAGTATTTTACTAAATTACACAGCTTCTACAACTTTTACTCTTTTTACTTGGTACCAGAGAGGGTTTTATCTCTCTTTGAGCATATAATTTCTATTTCTGGCCTTATTAAAAAAAAAAAAAAGCGAAATGGAAAATGTACTCTACCATCCGTTCCATCCCTGCCCCAAGAGAAGAAAAAGAACATAAGATGTTAAAAAATGACCACAGACTTACCCGATAATCCAAGCACCGCCAGTTACAAATATCAACACAGGCTTCAACCCATTGCTATATGTAGGTAAATATAAATCCAACCTGCAAAAAAAAAAAAAAAATATCATTTATAAATTATAATCAACATAAAACTAAATGAAGTACAGAAAAATTTGGAAGAATATAAAAGACTTCTCATACCTATTTCTTGGTTGATCTCCATAGACAATACTTCGACGAACTTTGCTTGAAAAGAAATAGCAGAATGCAACTGCCAACAAGCAAAATATGTATTATGTACAAACACTGATGCTAAGACCTCATCAACAAAGTCTAATAAGTTTGTAGAATTGGAAGTCCAATGCATCTCATATCAGCAAAAAAATTAATAAAACACAACAGAAAAAGTGATAAGCTTATCACTTTCTTTACTTTATAAATTAAAAAAAATAACACTATAACTGAATCATTAAAACCTCTCAAAAGATTGCATTTTCAATAACAACTAACTATTTCTTTAGTAGAATCCTTATTTGTAATCTTCTAATAACATCATCTAAATTCAATATAATTTTCCGTATACTTAGCCAACTCATTCCTTACCAAAAAAAAAAAAGGATCACTGAATTAGGTATACATTCATCTGCTTTACCGTTACACATGATTAATCATCCATATTATCTGATCTTTAAATATTACATTTTCTGGATAAAAAATTTGAAAATCAAAGAGCCATTTCAATACTTCAGTCAATACTATGTATATTTATATGCTCCAAACACTATTGACAAATAATGAATTCTTATATAGGATTGAAATATATAATATAAATAATAATACTAGTTTATATAAAAATTACCCTGGAGAAAACCAGGCATAAGCAACATCGCATACAGGCCAAGAGCTAGCAGTCTGGTCATCCACCGGTAGCCTACCCTGAATAAAAGAAATGATAAGAAAAACCTCCAACTGAAGATCAGATACCTTTTGCAATAGCACGAATTACCTTAGATTCTTCCAAAAAAAAAAAGCATAAAGAGGAGAAATCTCATGCCTAGTTCAAATGGATTATTGTTACAGAACTAGGAACAAATAATACAGCAATCTTGCTTCCATACAGCCCAAAAGCATTTTTACAGGGACACAATTTCAAAATTTAAGCTTGAGTTAAGGTATTTCCTTTGAAATGCAAAATGGTACTCTAATCAAAATGCTTCCAACATAACTTCAGACTCCCTATAAAGTGATGAAATCTGGATGTCAAGTTTGTAAGACTTAATTTTAACATAGCATGCTAGCTCAAACCCTCTTTGAACTTCAATTCTGCACATAAAAATAGCAAATACGAGTTCTAAATAGCACTGCACATTAGTGCAAACCTCACAACCAAAATTTAAATTCAACTATTAGCCGAATTGCGTGTTTTCTATCGTAACTAAAGCACTTAAAGAAAATCAAAGCCTAAATTAAGAATAAACTAGCAATTGAAAAACATTAAAAAATAATAATAATAAATAAAATAAAAGCAAAATTAAGAAAAATACCCGAGATAGCTTAGCAGCTTGAAGGTGAGTCGAGTGAGCAAATACGTTTCGGCAGCAGCATGGCCGATCTCACGGCTGAACGACTGCTGACGACACGGCCGACGAGAAAACGGCGCCGTTTTGCTGCCACCTCTCCGCCGCCTTTGAGAAGCACTAGGAAAACTGGAGGCTCTAACAAGAGCGTCGGTTTCTGTTACTTCCGTCGTGTCGTCGACGGAATCTCTGAAATGAAGATTCGCCGGCAAGGACGACGTGGAGTCCATGGGTGCGAGCAGAAGTATGCAGAAGAGGAGTCGATAATGAGAGTATGTGCGTATATATAGGATAGGATAAATTGGTTTGTGGGGATCGGCGAAATTGTGCTGACAATTGTCTGATTGCATTGGCCCGCGTGAAAGTGTGATAATATTCCGATTGCGTTGAAATAGAATCTCTATTTTTACAGTGAGTTATGCAACCGTTGAATTTTAAATTTCATTTTTATTTTTTTTTATTTTTATTTTTTTTTTGGTGGGGGCCGAAAGCCAAAGCGTAGATCTTACCCATAATAAAAATTAAATTGCAGGAGTATTACTATATAGGAGTATTAAATACACTTTTAACATTAAATTAAAATTTTTATTAATAAAAAAGTTCTTACCGACCACTCCAAATGGATTATCCGCTCATAGTTATAGGTAATAATTACTTATTATACTATTAATTAATACAACTAAATGGGACAATACCCGTAAATTCATGGGTGATTTTAAATGGACATGATGTTAGAAATGCATTCTAGTATGATAAGTCTAAATAAAATAGTTGTGGATAACTATTTTATTTTATTTTAAAATCATTTTATTTAATTTAATGGTTAATTTAATAATAAATTTATAATTGAGATGGTTGAGATGCATCGAAGGTACAAATACACCTCACTCTTAATTCAAACGAAGAAAATGAATAATACTTGGGGAATGTATTACTTGTATATTAAGATGCACAATAGATTAGTTAGTTTTTTTTCTTAATAATAAGATGTGTTTTTTCATTTATAAAATACTTTATTATTAATATTATTTTTCCATTAAAATGTAGTATTGCCTTTTCTTTAAAAACATTCATAAGTATTTATAGATTTTATTTTATTTATTTATTTTGTAAATAGAGCTTATTTATATCCAATTTAAGTTTTTTTGGTGAACACATTATTAAGGGGTTTAAAACATGGTCGCGGCTATTCGCACACACCGTTTTACTTTATACACCCAATTATATCTACACACACAAAAATGATATACACACACTTGGAAAATATTATATTACCCTTAATGAAATACACCCATATACACAATCTTTTCCCTCTCACATTCCCACATTTAATTTAAATGTTAAATTATACACCCACTCCACTTTGCACCCACTCCAATTCTCACATTTGAAACAAAGTAAACAAAAAAAAAAAAAGAGGAGAAGAAGGGAGGAAGAGGAAGGAAGGAAGAGAGAAGAAGGAAATTATTTCATGTTTGAAATTATGTCAAATTGGTTCATTATCAAACCACCAAAATTAATACAACCTCAAACCCGAATGATTAACTAATGCAGGAAATTAACCAAACTTGAAGTAATTAGAAACATCTTCTGGAAATGTCAAGTAAATCTGCCTCGAACCAGGGTTAATCCTGAAATCACCTCGCCCAACAGAGAATTAGATGTGTTTATTTTTTGCAGATATAAGATCGGAGGTTAGTTTCAGACATGGCAAACCTCGGACTATCCCGCGGCTATTGTAGGAGAAAATTCATGCACTGGTCTGTCGACAGTTGAAGGTCTGTTCGACCACATATGGTTGAAATTTGAGTTGTCCATCAGCCAGAATCCATCGACGCTCATGAAGTTGTTCGTCCACTCACGGTCGGCTGGAAGGGGAAATTTCGACCACTTGTCGTCGAACAGAAGCTACTTTAGCGTACATTCTCCATCGAACACACCGCCGGAATCATCGCAGCCACCTTCGGGATGGCGAATCTGGTGGCTCGTCCCTTCAATGGTTTTGCTTCCGATTACACAGCTTGATATTTGGGATTAGGCTGTGGACAATCAATGTGAGGACTCTTCTGTATTCTTCCCTCCTCCACATTTCTTTCCTTTCCCCCTCTCTCTCTCATCCACTCTCTCTCACACTCCTATGCACGCACTCCGTCACGTATTCCCTCCATCTATGGGTACAACAATTCAAAGAGGAGTCATTCTGAATTGGCACTTGCAGAGCTCTTCGTCCCTGCAGATGATCACAAGAAACTTCATCACAAACCTGATATCTACAAACCTTATATCTGCAGGAGATAACTATGGCGGAGGGATGGAATAATATTTAGGTGTGTGTATGTTTGAGTGTGGGGGCAGCATGTTAGTGTTTGATGTGTGTGTTTGTATTTATTATTTTAAGAATAATATTGTAATAAGTGTGTGTATGTCAAGGGATAATTTAGTAATTTAGTATATATATTTATTAATTTAAAATTTAAATAAGTGTATAAAAGTAAAATGGTGTGTGCGAATAGCCGCGACCTTAAAACATTTTAACAAACACTCCGATTTGATACTTTATACCTTCTTATTTGAGAAAAAATGGATTACATTTCATCTTTATCAATTTGAATTACTCCATATTTTATCATTCATTGCACAAAACGACGAAGATAAGGAAGTGGAGCATTGAATCAGAATGGATTAATTACTAATAGATACACACTTTGTACCCCTAATTACTACTAGATTGATTTAAAATAATTATTATTTAATACAAAATATTAAAGTAAAATATCAATTATAACCCTAAATCAATACACTTTTAAACCGCAAACCCTAACCCCCCACCCATCGCCGGACCACCACCGCCGCCGCCGCCGGAAAACTGCCACCGGTCACCGGAAACTGCCGCCGCCGGAAAATCCGTACCGCCGCCGACCGGCCGCCAGAAAATTCCGTATCGCCGCCGGAGCTTCGCCGGATCACCACACTTTTTTGCTGCACATACTTTTTTCTACTGCACATACTTTGCTGCACACGAACACTTGCTGCACACAATATTTATGTGCAGTACATTTGTAGGGATAATATTAGAATATCACTATATATTTTTGTAGTTAGTAGTAATAGTTTTGTATGTTTGTATATCATAGTAATTAAGGGTTTTTCTGTGTAATTAGTAATAATCCTCCAAATCAGAATATATGCTGTATTAATGTACTCCCTTTATAAAGAATATCTATATAAACCCAATTGTCCACCATTTTAAAACTTACGCATTGTTGAATTATAATATCCGTTGCCATAAAAGATTTAAAATTGAAAAATATGAGAAATTAGATAATTATGTACGTCATTCATCTCCCAATAAAAGCAAGTTAGCTATGGCAGAGAAACGGCAAGGTTCTATTCCACACGCTAAGTATGCTGACGGTCAGAATTGACAGGTGGCGCAGGGTTTCATCAACTAAATAATGTGACTAAAGTGGAAATGGGACCCACCAAGAGATTACTGTTTGGCAGCACTCAGCCCAATGCTGACCTGAAATTTTAGGCCACTCCTAACGGGCTTGGGCTTGGACTTGGGCTAATGGGCTTTCCTATCTAATATCTAATGTGCTATGCTGACGTCGTGGTCTATTGAGGATTACGATTCACGAGTTCGGCAATACAACTCGATTTTGAATAGAGAACACTCCCCACGTTTTCAATAGTATTAACTAGGTTTGATTTTTGAGGATATTGTAGTATTTTGGGATAATACAAATATATAAAATAATGGTATATAGGTGAAAAATAAATGACAAATTTAAAATTAAATAATTGGATAAAAACGAAGAGGTTGTGGTTTAAACCAATTAAGAAAATTTGTGTATGTGTGAGAGAGGGGGTACTATAAACCAAGATCAAAGTTGGACATAATTAAAAATAAAAATCACATAGGATATCAAGAATTAGTATAATTTATAAATTATACTATTAAATATAAAGGAAGTCATCATGCAACAAGAGCTAGAAGTTATTCGAACTAGACATAAAACCTCATTCAGGTGAAGAAACTGGAGATGGTTTATGGTTATAGTAAGATCAGAAATGGGAACCTGTCAAACAGATAACATGTTTCTTTTCTAAATCAGTATGAGGAAACACTGGCATCTCCCCCGTTAACCTTATCATTTCATTCTGTGCCGTCGTTTTTCTTCACCTGAACCACCATCTCTTCACTGCAGAAATTGGGGTGTTCAGGAACGGAGCATAGCGCTGGGTCATAGGATTCACAGTTCGCCCGATCTTGGTCCATGCACTTTGATGGTAACCAGCAGTAGCAGGAGCATGGTATATGAGCTTCAAGAGCTAAAGCAAAACAAAAAATAAATTCAAGTTGGTAATAAAACTCAAATGTCTCCAACAACAATAGAAATTCCGTGAATTGTGGATAAATTAGCAGTTGAAGACAAACTGTGATTCGCCAAAAGACTTTTTAAAGGTGTTTTACGGCATACATAAACAAGGTTGCCTAGGATGAAGGATTTGATACTCGGAGCAAAATCCATTGGAGTGAATAATTGAAGGATTTGTAGACTGGACTTTATTTCAATCATGCTATTTTGAACTGTTTTTTGAGTATATGGAAAAAATCTATGCACAATTAACACAACCTGATTTCTTGAATGCAAACTTTCCCATCATCATCATGAAGAAAAATGTGGAAAAAATTAGAAGGTTATTAAAGAAACAAAACTTCTCTCTCGAGCAATCAAATGTTCCTAAAAGTGTTTAGCGAAATCACATAAATGGAAAATGCAAAACTATAAGTTCCAAATGGATAGAAATTTCAACGTACCTGCCAGTACATAAATGCTTGTAGGATATTTCGCTGTGATCTGCATGTTAGAATTGCGAGAGGGAAATACATCTCAATAAGTAATACAATTTGTAAAACTAGTGAGAAACAAAGTATTGCATAACTACAAGTTAAAGCAAAAGGAATTGGGAAGCGAAAGTGCAGAAATACTGACGAGAAGAGAGAAATGATCAGAAGGAATCCAGTTCCAATCTCAGCTTGGGAGGACAAAATGTTAAGGGTGGTTGTATTTGAATCTACCCAAACACAGGCCTCTTCCAAGTACTTCCTGCAGAAAGACCACCAAAAAAGTCACAAAGACATGACATGACATCACCACTTATCACATAGAGAATAAACAAACTTCCCATGTTGTTTCGTTTCCTCTACCCTCTTAAACAAATTGACATGGATCAGCCATTGAAGCTTATAACTTTTATTTCTTTATTTTGGAGGCAGGAGGTTATGAAGTGTTGTGTCTTATAAGATAATAATCCAGCTGCTAACTGCACTGAGTTTCATAGATGAAATTTACAATTTCAATGTGAATTCCATTACATGAAACACGCTCAAGTCAGCTGGAACTCATCTCTGTGAATTTGTACATAGATACAATATCCTTGAATAGATTACATTTGAGAGTTCATGCTCATGAAGGTTTCTATCCTAAAAATTTCATCTTATGACTTTTCACATTTATAGAGCAACTGAATTCACAACCATCAAAAAGGATAAGAGTTATCAATCAACATGCCAACACATATGCATGAATAGAGAAAACTCAGCAGTCTTGATGAGAATCATGGTTATTTAATATATCGCTCAAAGTGCTATTCTCAGAGTCATGAAAGAAATAACATAATCCAACGTGCATGGGCAAGTGGATACTCATTTAATTGAAGTGTTGCTCACCTGTACAACGTTGATCGGCTAAAGTTACGCCTCAGGAACTTGGCAACATGCTCAATGGCACGACAAAGAATGGGAATTAGAGCAACTGCAAAGAACGAAACAGGCACTTTGAGTACTTTTTTCAACAAAAGCACAATGTTTAAATCAATTTTGGAGGGAATTTAACTATAAATACAGAATGGATACTAACATTTGAGGCACAAATGTGACATGACAAAACAAAGGCAGTATATTGAGCAGATAAAATCTTTGGTGAGTACCACCGACTGAAACCACACTTGCAAAGCTGTCAAGTTCCATGCCCTAGGTTTCTGTGATAATGGTTTGTTAGATCAGCAAGTAGATCGTAAATAATGCAGTGAGAAAATTATGTAACTATAGAATTACCCCGTATAATGAGTACAATGAATAAAGAGAAGAGCATGCAGTCCCCAAGAAGGAAAGCCGATATGCCCGATATGAGAGATTTCTAGGCACAAGAGGAAAAATTGCAAGAACTGCCATAATAAAGACCTGTGAGAAAAAGGATGAATTAAGCAAAATAATGTCCTACCAAGAAAACATCTCATAATGAGCAATAATCAATACAAGCTTTGGAATGACCACAATTCCTTAATCCTCAACCACTAAGAAACCATATTTTTTCTAAATCTAGAGATATCATTGCATATTGTTGACACTTAAGTCCATCTGTCCATCTATCCACGCACAAACTATGACATCACATGCTAGCATTGAAATACAATTCTATGTCTGGTCATCACAGGCATGGTCTGACATTTGAGTTCAAAAAACATTGTACCCAAAATTCCAAACTCCTTAAAGCTATTGAACTTTACAACTCAAATTCTGGTTGTAAAACTCCTAATACTCGCACCTAAAAAAAGTTTCTTTTAATTTAGTATATAACACTTCAACATACCCACGAATTGACAGAAAACTGGATAGTTTGTTGATCCCACCGCACTGACGTAGAACCAGGAGGTGGAGCCGTCGATGCCCCTGATGTTCTACTTGAAGACCCTACAAGATGCATTCAATAGGATCGGTACTCGGAATACACAAGAAAGCAAAGAAAGGATATCTTAAACTGCCATATAAAAAATTAATTGTCATCTTCTGAAATTGACAGTGAAGCATAGAACCTGAATGCCGCTGGCGTGTATTACTATTAGAAGTAGAGGATGATGAAGCCTGTGGCTGCGGTGGTGCTGACGTTCTTGGTGGTGCTGTCATTCTTGCTCGCTGAGAAGTGCTGCCAGTGCCAATTGGTTCCACAATTAATTCAGAATCCTGAACACAGCTGATCAATTAGAATGATGATAGAGGAGAAAAATTCAGGACATCAAATATGTCTATAACATTTTAAATCATAAACCAAAATCCAAATGATAGAAAATAACATGTATATTGCATATTCAGCTCGAACATAAACAGTTACAGAACTCAGATATCAGAACAGAGTTTTTCGATGTTACACAAAATTTTGAGGTACAAAAAAATACTGCACTTCTAACAAATCCAAAAGTTTTTTTTTTTATTTTTTTATTTACAGCGATTGGTAGTAAGAAAATAAACCAAGATATTTTTATGATTGCGCTTCAAACTACATTCTTGATCTTCTTCAGAGAAATCATCAAAATTCAGTTTTAAAAATTTAAAAAATCCTGATCATATTCACTGATTAAGCGGTAACCAGGGTCCAGTGAACTTGAACTAATAACCAAGTGACATAAAATCAAACGCCATATATATAGAATTAATAGCAGAAAAGGAAGCAGGAAGAAATTATACAATGTAGCGGTGGTAGAACTTTTGCTTGAAGTGGTTGACGACGTCGTTGCGAGAGGCCATATGGGGTGGAATAAGGACGTTGGACCAGTAATCTGCCCACCGAGGATCGTTATCATAGTCGTACTCCGCCGCCGCAATCCGCTTCAACTTCTGAAGATCTTCTCCTTCTCCTCCACCCATTATATAATCGATAAACAAAACGAAAACAAGTTATTCAATTGATAAGAGTTTCTCCGGTATTGACTTTAACGGGAAAAAATCTGAACTTCAGTTGTCCTCTCTTCCCTCAACGCCAGAAAATTCTTCTTTCCTTTTCTTACTTTGTGTAGATAGAGAATACTCCCTTGTTACCCAAGTTGCTACTAATAACAATTTTCCTAATTTCAACTTGACCAAGTTTCGGGAGATATCGTTACATGAGGACTTTAAATTGATGAGTGAGGCTTGACCCACTGTGCGCTTTTATATTTTGTTTTAAAGAGTATATATTTTTATTAATATTTTTTATTTCTCTTAAAAAAATAAAAGATACACATTTTTATATTAAAGAATATACAATTTAATATAAAAATTTTAAAGACGCACGGAATGTGCCCGTACACCCGTGCACACAAATTTTTGCCTAATTTTTGCCTAAATTGATAGTATATAGTAGTATTTTTATTAATAATAAAAATTAAAAAAAATTCTCACCCATCCTAAAATTATTTGCCAGTTGACACGACTTTCCTTTCTAATTCAACTCACATGGATAAAGTATGGTTATAGATAATTAAAATACGTTAACAATAAATTATTATAATAATTATATTATACCAATAAAAATATTTTATTATTTATATAACAATCATATTTTAACTTTATATAAAAATCATATTTTAACAGTTTAGAATAACTTTTCCCTTTCAACTCAACTTTTATTCTATCTGTCCTGCAGAAAAGGAAGGTACGCGCTTACTTTGTAATTCTGCGGGACGGAAGGAGTACTTATTTAAAAATAAACTCCCTCCATCCATTCGAACGAGGGTTATATACTTTTCTTTCACGCGGATTAAAGAATATTAGTATTATTTAATTGGCTAAATATAGTGTGCACCCACGTACAAATATAGGCAAAAATATATACAATTATGAGTAAAAATGTATACAATTTAATTGTTATTTTTTTAATAAAAAATTGAGTGTAAAAAAATGTACAATTATTAAAATACATGTATACACTATTGAATAAAAAGTTATACACATATGAATGCTTGTTTTTTTAATGAAAAACTTAGTGTGAAAAAAGTATACAAATATTACAAAACACGTATACAAAAAAGAATAACATGTATACAAAATAGAATAAAAAGTTATACAAATATGGGTGCAAGGGTACACCCGGGTGCACCTAATATACACTCTATTTAATTTGTACTGAATGGTTGTATTAGTGGTAGTGTGAGCCCCATATTTATTTGTACTGTGTGATTGTATTAGTGAGAGATCATATTTTAATTATATTAGTGAGTATACGTGAATCCTGTGTTAAAAAAAAAATATTTGTTACCATGAGAAAAAGATCGTTAAGCATAACTAGGGAGTAAAACTTCACCAATAATGAAAAAGTCATGTTTGAACAAATGGATTGCACATACAATAGTCATGCTTCCGTACAATAGGCGTGTCTCATCTAATAATAATTCATATTAGAATAATGAGTATGGGGCTATTCAAATCTAAACATACCCTAAAATTGTTTAAATAAAAAATATTTTTAACTAATTTGACTTATATACCCTCGGAAAAAAATATACACAGCCGTCTCTTTTGAGACAGAAGACATCCGCGAAAAAGTCGGCAAAAGAGAAGTCGATTATTTCCAAAGAAGAGGCAGCGATTCAGAAAGTACAATCTTGGATTCGGAAGAGCTCTAATCTTATTTCCCCTAATTTTTGTTTCTTCTTCAATGTTCAAATGTCCCAAATAATATACGATTGTCAATGGTTATGCTTTGAACTAATTTTGTAAGATAATGACTACAAACTGCTGTACAAATCTTATTGCTGAATGGAACAATTGAAAATGGTGAAATTGGAAAATTGATTCTTGAATGGAGAAATAGTAGTAGATTGCGACAAGTGTTTCTAGGGCTCTGGTATTTTAGCAAATAATTGATTATGACTTCAACTTTACCGTATTCTGGTGTGAATTGTGCAGTGAATTTTTTGCGAGGGACCGTTCGCCGGAGCATTAGCTGCGGCAATCTAACACCAGCTCGTGTGGAGGGCTGATCATTCAGAAGCAACCCCACCAACTAAGGCCAGCAGAATCGTTGGAAGATTGATAAATTGTCATGTTGTTAAATTATTAGATTTCTCGAATCTTCGTTACTGTGGATTGTTGCTTGGTTTTAATTTGTGTATATTGAGACAAGCCTAATTAGAAATGTAAACTAGGGTCCATGACGAGGACAATCAGAATGTATGTATGTTCATGGACTGATAATAATAAGAAATTAAAAGTAGAGTGTAGTTTGAGGGTATATTTAGTAATTTTGTGTATGTCTAGTAATATAATTTTTTAAAAGGATATTTAAGTCATTTTAATATATATTAATTTAGATATTTTTGGGATTTATTTAATAATAATATCGGGTGTAAATAGTCACTATCTAATGAATATTAACTTTACAATATTCAACAATATTAATATTTCAATATAAGTAATAGTCTCTCACAGATATAATAGTATTAACCTTAAAGAAAAAGAATTAGCATGCGATCCAATTACTTTAGTTAGCTATAACCACAAAATTTACATACGAAAATTGAGTAAGAAATCAAACAATGATGCAACATCAAACTGTAATTACAATGGTAAGACTAAATATAAAGAGGTAGGTAATTCACAAAACTCATCTGCCCCCACGGAACTGCACGAGCATTGCCCGAAACTTACAAGAGTGTATATGCTTCCACGCTGCTGAAGCTCATCTCAGTCGCATCGAAGGGCGCCCGCATGTAGATCCGATTAATCGATGAACGATCAACTCCTGTTACTCCTCCAGCTGGTTTGAGAGTTGTTGAAGTATTCTGAACTGTAATCTTGACTTCCAAAAGCCATCCTCTGAAACATTCTGATCTGAGCAGAGTGTTCCCTCGAATTGAAAATCCCACTTTGGCCCGGTTTCATTCCATTGTTCAAATCTGCCAATTCTTCCATTGAATCTAAAGCCCTCACAATCTGCACGTGAATGAGAAAATCAAATATGTTGCAAAATATGTAAAAGTGTGTGATTTCAGAGTATTTGAGCGGAACGCACCTGACTCATCCTTGGCCTTTTGGCAGCTAAATGGCGCACACAAGCTGCGGCTGCTTCAATCATCCTGAACATTTCACTAGGGATGAAGTTATCTCCTAAACGGACATCAACGATATCTCCAAACTCTTCTTTATCAAGTGCTTCAGTGAGTAATGGTCGAGCCTGTGGAAGACACCAGCATGAAATTAACTGTCTGCTCGCGGATATAAGTTGTCGTTGGATTAAAGGATTTTAGAATGGATTTTCAAATCTGTAGTAGCTAGTTCATCGGAGGTTGTTTGAATTGATATGGATTTAGAAAATTCCCAAAATCAGAAGGTGCTTCTAACTATCAAGAACTTTTTGCTTATAAATGGCTGCATTTCTCAACTTTGTCTTTACTAACTTAAAAGTAACTTTCTTAACTCAAACAACTCACTGGAAGAGAGAGAGAGAGAGAGAGAGAGAGAGAGAGAGAGAGAGCACTGTTCATAATGAAAAACATAGAGAAAAAGTATAGGATAATGTCCCATTTCCTCACAAAGCAAGACTAATTGCTCTCAGTTTAATTAACAGCAAACAACTGCTAATTTCACCGCGAAACTGCTAAGCAGAATTAGTGTCTCTTCTTCATTCAATCTTTTCTTCTTTAGATTATATCAAAAACCAAAGGCCAAAATATAGGTACGGATGAAAGAAAATTAAATCAGAAAACAAGGTTGATGGAACTTACCCATTCAACTAAACTTTCGTCACCAAGCGGTTGAGACGAGTCAACAGGCTTACGACCTGTTATGAGCTCCAAAAGCACAACCCCAAATGAAAAAACATCAGATTTCTCAGTGAGTTTACCAGTTGATGCATATTCGGGAGCCAAGTATCTGCAAGCCATCCAAATAAATAAATGATAGATGTCGAACGAACATCACAACTCTACATTAAGCCGCATTACTATAGAACATTTACTTTAGCAAACACATTGGAGTTTGGATAAAACTAGTTCAAGTTGCATGTAAGCACAAGATACACCAGAAACTAGCCGAGCACACTGCAATCTTTCTGGAATAACTTTCAGATAAAGGGGTGACGTACCCAAAGGTGCCCATCACACGGGTAGACACGTGTGTATGTAATTCCAGTTCTAATGCTAGCTTTGCAAGCCCAAAATCCGCAACCTGCCCATAAATAGCAAACATAATGGAGTGGATTTTTATGCTAAATAAACAGGTTTGATCAAAATTCCTGACATAAATATAGCCAGAAAAAAAAAAAAAGTACAGCAAAGAAAAATAATTAAGGATTACTACAAGAAAAGGAATACCCGTGCTTCAAAGTTGTTATCCAAGAGAATGTTTGTTGACTTAATATCTCTGTGAATAATACGGGGTTGACCTGACAAATACATCCAATGTTAGGTGATTCTTCACAAAAATGACACTGGAAGATTTATCAGAATACCTGAAAAGGTAGGGTGATACTATTTCTAGAGCAATGCACAAACAGATTATGTGATTCATAGAATGGGAGGAAAAGGAAGGTGAAAGAAAAATTATATCCACAATCAACAAAAACTATATGGACAGTTATCGATGCAATGATGCCACAAAACTATAGCTATAGCTTACAATCTTCATGAAGATATGCCAGCCCACGTGCCGCACCAGCCGCAACTTTAACTCGGCTAGCCCAATCCATTACTGGCTTGCCTTTAGCTGCCATGTTACAACTCAAATGACTAAATTCCATTTTAATAATAAATGCAGGTTATATTGCCAATCCAGAAGCTGAAATCTAGTATTACCATGGAGATGGTGATGCAGGGTGTTGTTTGGCACATAATCATAGACGAGCAACCTTTGACTTTCAGAGATACAATAGCCAACAAGTGACACTAAATGTCTGTGGTGTATACGACTGATAATCTCAACTTCTGCTCGGAATTCACGTTCTCCCTGTCCACCACCAGCCTTCAACTGTTTAACAGCAACTTCTCTTCCATCCACCAGAACTCCTTTATACACACAACCAAATCCACCTTCTCCCAGAACATTAGCTTCTGAAAATTCATTCGTAGCATCAGATAATTCTTGATATGTAAACCATGACCTTGAAGTGCCAATGCCACCATCTGGTGAGTAAACATGATTGTTTGCTGAAGCACTTGCAGCCAGTTGAGATGAATAATGAGATCTTAGAAATGATGAATCTGAAACAATAAGAAAGTGAGTGAGTGTACTCACAACTGACAACCAAAGCTAAAAGTGCATTCATCAAGTGATCACAGTTTATAAAATGGGAGCTTTCCAACATGTCAAATTTCTGTTTCAGGTGCACCAGAAAACAAAGGATCAACTGCATGAAAAAGTCAGAGATCATGGCCATTAATGGAATATCATAAATCACTAATCCGGATGTGAAACAAAAAATAGTTTAGGTAGTTGAGACCGACTCGAAACATGATTTAACTAGGCATGAAGAAATATTTGTAATACTTCATGAACATTTTTTAAGATTAAAAGGAGAAAAGACACTGGGTCTTACAATAAGATGCCACCATAAGATTCAAACTTTCTAAGGATTTATTTGGAATGAAGGATCTAGGGTATAGAATAAATTCCATAATAAGAAATCCGTTGTAGTAAAATGAGTGCAGTGCGTTCATTCTACAGAGGATTTGAAATCCATAACTCCATTATGAATTATTATTGAAGGATTTGAGATCACTCATCACTTTAGATCCTCTCTTTCAATAAAATCCTTCAGAAAGGATTAAATTAAGCATGGTAATTCCAATAATTTTGCCAATTTTGAGTAGTCTGCATCCATAGTGCTCGAAATATAAACTAGTGAAACTCAACCACAGGAAGGACAAAGCAACAAAACTCATGAAAAGAAATCATATGACAGAAGGAAAAAATGTGACGAACTAGTACCTGAATTTTGGGAGGATGCGAAAGGTGAAGGCACGGCATAGTTGAGACTAAACCCAGTCTTTCTTCTTTTTCTCTTATGCATATACCATACAGCAAGAATCACAAGAGAGAGTCCCAATAAGCCCACAATACTGCCTATCACTGCTGCACCTGCATTTCCTCCACCCCTGGAATTACTAGGAGTTGCATTTGTGGTTGCATTTGGACGTTGAGTCGCAGTGGGTTTCTCCGTAGGGTGCAATGGAAGTGGGGAGGCTGGAGCGCTTCCATTGGAAGATGTATTGCTTGAATGTGGAGGAGAAGTAGAAGGTGGCAGAGATGATGAAGGGACATTGGGAGGAGGCGCAGTGGAGGCCGGAGGAGGAGCGCTAGTCGGCTGACTAGGTGGGGAACCAGCCGGAGGGGGTGTCGATGGAGGTGGTGGATGAGAATGCTTTGGTGGATGTGAAACCGGTGGAGGTGGGGGACTAGTGGTCGGAGGTGAGGCAGTAGCTGGAGGTGGGGGAGAGGGGGAAACAGCTGTAGGTGGAGGGGGTGGTGACACTGGAGGGGCAGGGGATTCCTGGGGTGGTGGCGGAGGAGACGACGCAGTTTGTGGGGGAGGTGAATTAGTACTGGGAGGAGGAGCTGTAGGAGGGGGCGGCGGCGACACTGCGGGTGGGGGTGCAGAAGGCGGTATAGGAGGCGGAGGCGGGGTTGATGTTGCCGGTGGAGGAGAAGCAGACGATGGTGGTGGTGGAGAGGATTGAGGGGGTGGCGCGAGGGGAGTAGAAGGTGGAGGAGCGGCAGAAGGCGGTGGCGCGTTGGGTGTCGGATTAGGATTAGAGTTTGAAGGTGGCGTTGAATTTGTTGGAGAAACTGGCGGAATAACATTAGGGAGTGGAGGAATTGGTGGGATTGAAGCCATGATTCTCAGGAAAAACAGTTCCTCAATCAATTAAATCAGGATCAACTTCAATTCACATCATCTTCTTCAAAATGCAGCACATCCTCACACTGAATCTCCACTCCTTACTAATAAAAACAGCAATCAAACCTTCATTCAACAGAATTTATCCTCCTAAATTAAAACCTTCACAATAATCCTTCCAGATGCCGAGATTCTAGAGTAACCACCAGAATTCAGTTTTCCCCAACAGAATCGAGAAAAATGTAACTCTAACAAATCGCAGATCACAAATTTTCAATCTCGAATTCAACACTGAAACCAGTAGAGCCAAGAGTAAAAAACGTGAAACCAAAACTTCCAAATCAAATGCAGTTCAATACAATGAGAGAGAAACCGATGTATTCTCACCTCACGAATGTTGAAATTCCAGAGAGAGAAAAAATCCCAAATGAACTTGTCGCCGGAAGATACGGCGTAGAAAAGATCAAACAAATGCGCAATTAAACGTGATTGCCACTTCGTAACAATCCAAAATAATGGAGAGAAAATAAAAGAAATCGTCTGACACCAATGCAGAGGAGATCATGAGCATGACAAGGAGCACTATAAACTGAGCTGTTTTCATCAAATTAATTCCCATTTAATTTTATAGAATTAAAAAAGGAAAATATACACCAAAAATAATTGGATTTTAAATCAGAAGAACGTGGGATAATGGGATTATAGTATTGGAGAGAGAAGGTTGTGAAGAAGCAAAGTCAAAAAAAACATCATGAATCCCATGTTCACTGCCCACCCTTACCTGCTTCTAACATTCAATCATTACCATTTTCTTCGGTTTTTATTCCACAAAATGTTTAATTAAGCTCTGCAAAATAAATCAAACAGTGGATGATATATATTTTGAGAGAAATTTCTTTTCAACTTCA
The DNA here is from genome assembly GCA_023678885.1 of Pogostemon cablin. Classification (NCBI taxonomy): domain Eukaryota; kingdom Viridiplantae; phylum Streptophyta; class Magnoliopsida; order Lamiales; family Lamiaceae; genus Pogostemon; species Pogostemon cablin. The sequence goes on along the minus strand of CM042993.1, from coordinate 3,075,898 downwards.
TTAGTTTTTGTCTCTTTTTCTACAAAAGACAGAACTTTTAACTCATTTTTTAGACATCATTTTCACATACCATTTATCATAATTACATTTTGTTTTACAAAAGTTTGATGATATATTAGTGCATTTTGTGTGAGTTACTAACGTTATACTATAGGTTAGAGAGATCCTTCCAAGCAACTAACGTAATTTTAACTAATACAAACCTATTTTATATCCCTTCCTTTTCATAAAATCTTTCATACTTTTCTTATTTGTTTGTCACATAAATCCTTTCACACCCTATTTAAAAATCTCAAAAATTATTTTTAATTTCAAATTTATCACTCATTTTTCAAACATATAAAAAAATATTTCGATCGCCGAATTAATGGACCTGCATCCTCTCCATTTAAGGATCATCGATGATCGATATCCTCAATTTCTTTAAATCTACGTGATTAATATATGGATCCTCTCCATATATTTTCTAATTTTAAAACATATCTGAAAAATTCTTTATCGATTAATTCTTATCAATCAATTTCTCTAATTTTTTTTAAAATTTTTTTATCAATTAATTCTACTTATTACTAATAAAAAAGTTACTTGGCAAATTTTGACTTTTACATTCCAATTTAAATAAGAATAAATTAAAGAAATAAATAACTACTTAAATAGAACGGATCCAAATTCATAATACCTCATCTAGTGGTAAAAACCGCGTTATACCGCGTTCATCCCAACTCCCAAGAACATAATTTATGATATAATTGTTGTATTTTAGTGTGTAATATAAAGTGATGAAATATTTGAATTTTCTTGTTTTTTTTTCCCTCTTTTCTCTCTCTTTTTTTGTTTTTGTTTTTCAACATTCACTGGTGTATGGATGCAAAACTACACTGTCATTAGAAGTATAATTAATATTTCTTAATATACAGGATAAGTATTAAAAATTTAGTTCTTATATATGTGACTTCTTTATTAGGCTTTTTTTTCGGATTAATTTCTGAATTTCTTCCATCAATAAGATTGGGCTGAAAGGCCCAATTTTATTTTGAGCCATTGTTGAGGGTAGATAAATGGGCCAACCAATATTCTCCGATTTGAATAAAAAACGGCAGCCCAATGCGTATAATTCACACACGAAGAACATAACATTTCAAACATCTAATCACAACAACAAAAGACAAGGAAATAACTATGCAAGAAGAACACAAACATACGTGATGTGATCCATCAACTCATCTTATTTCAAACACTGATCACACATTCATTCAATGACTATAATGTCGAAACCAACAAAATTTGCCTCCCATCTCACACTCCTCTTCTTGATCATCCCTACTATGAATCCACCACAGAAGATTTGACAGAGAATTCCCATCATCGTACCCATTCAAACTCCTCACATTATTCAGACCACTTTCTTTATCATAAACCCCTTGCAATGCAAACACGAACCCCTTCCACCCTTCTCCCACTCCCTCCCGGCTCAACGCCGTGAAAGTCCACTCCACCAACCGTCTCACGAAACCCACATCCGAGAATAGAGCTTCACTGATGGGAAGTAAAGGCAACAATTGAATCCCCAAACGACACTCCTTCCAATCAGCCGGAGCGAACCAAAGACCACTATCCCTCTTGTTGGACCATAAAACACCAACCACCCTATTGTCTCTACTAAATTCTTCAGGATACACATTATCCCCCTCTTTCACATGCCACCATGTCTTAGCTGCTTGGATTTCTAAAGCTGATAGGGTTGATCCAATTGAAACAAGGTGGCTATCTCCATAGGCTAGCCCCATTAGAGCTGCTGAGTAGTATGCATTCACTGCCTCGCTCGTGCTCTCTTGGTTACGCCCGTCTCCAAACTCTGTTAGCCCCCCTGCCCAAGAATGCAACTTCCACAGATCAAAGCATCTCAAACGAGTGTAGTTTGAGTTCTCTCTTCTGCTTAAGTTCATGTAATAAGCCATCAAAGAGTATGCTTGTGGCCTGTACTTCCTCCCCCAAGCAGGATCAATCTTAGCTAGTACAGAGATTCCATAAACAAAGTATCCAAGGTGATAATGATGATCATTATAAACTCCAAAACCGAAATCAGCACCCGAATCCAGTGATCCTTGTTTGGTCACAAGTCCACCCCATTTTGCATCATATAGAAACCCATTCGGACCAAAAGAACCATCTAACCAAGGCTCAATTGTATCCTTCAAGAACTTCTTAATAGCTGGAATCACGTCAAGATAGCACACTTCTTCAGCAATCAATGCTAGTCTTGCAGCTCTAGCAACCAGCTTGGCATAGAAGTACGATGATGGTGTCATTACAGCACTAGAATCCAGCCCCTCAACATCCTTGATTAGTGCTTGAATTATTTCAGAACATGATTCATCATCAACTCCCCTTATTGAATGCCAAGTTACAGAAACAGGATCACTTTTCAAAACCCAAGAATCTCCAACAACACCAACAAGCTCTCCATCAATACTATCGTACTTAAAGTCCTCCAAGACAGAGATTGAGCAATCAGTGTCGGAGAGAAGCCGAAGATGGAGAGGATGTGCAAGCATTAACAGATCACCCCAACCTCTCTTATCCCATTTATACTCCAAACAAAAAGGCTTTGTGAAAGAAGCATCACCACTCACAGCGTAGCAGGAGCTGAATCTATCCAATACAGCCTCGAATCTTGGATCAGAATTGGGCAAAGCAGCAATCCTAATTACACCAGAAAACACACTGGAAGTGATCCTGTTCATGTCATGGCTCAAATTTATCGGCGATGAGGCGTAAAGAAGCCATGTTTGATTGTTGTTCAGCTTAATGACGTACTTTGTGCAAGAACTGTTTGGATTCAGCTCCAGAATGGCGTGGATTGTTGAAATAGAGAGTGGAATGCTGCTCATTACATTGCAAGTCAAAAAGGGACTCCCTCTAACAAGAAAGAATCTAAGATTGCTAGAAGGGAGATCTAGAGTGATACTGAGATCACTAAAGGAAGATATGACGTGGGTCGAATCCGGGTTTGGGTTATTCAACGTGGATACGGTGAGATCTGCGATGAAATTTTGGTAAATGAAAGCAGGATTCTTAAACAGAGTAGGGTAACAAAGAGTAAGAGACGATTGAGACGATTTGATCAAATATGGATGGATGTATTCGGGTTGATCGCCGTTTTTGAGCACAAAATTCTGGAAAAATGAGTTTGTGGGTAAAGGGTTGGAGAGGAGGTGGGGGGAGAAGAATTGGGAGGGATCAGGGAGGACTGTGGAGTGCGTTTGAGGGAAGAGGAATGGGCGGGAGCGGTGTCTGACGGTGGTCAGAGGCGGCGGCGACATGGCGGATGGTGGCGGCGGCGAAGGGGAGGCGGAAGGTGGCGGCGGCCGGCGTGGCTTTTTCTTAAAAGGTTTAGTTATAATGGTTTTGACTCTCCGTCTAATTTTCTTCAACATGGGGTGCTATTTATAATTTGTTGGAAATTATGGGCCCAATTGTTAATTCCGCCAAGTTTCGAGAAGCAACAAGGCAATTTACGTCGATGACGTGTACCTGTCAACACGGTAGTACCGGTATGGATTAGAATCAGCCCACATCTCCATCTCTGTTCCGAATATTTTTTTTTAAAAAAAGTAAAATAAAATAAAATAATTTTAATTTTAATAATAAAATGTGAATAAAATTATGGATTTATAATAATAAAGTATAAAATACAGTGTTATTTTCATAATATTGTGAATTTGTGATGTTAGAATATTACGGTTGCGTAGTATTATTATTTTTTAAAATAGATATAGATAAATAATGGATGAAAAAAAATTAAAAATAAATTTGAAACTAATGAGTAATAGTATTTTTGAAAATATCCTCTCAAAGACTTCATCATAGAGACTAGTACTCTGTGTATTAAATGCAATAATGCTCACTGTTAAATTATTGTAATGAATTTGACCAATTCCACTTGAAGGGAGTACCATAAAATTTATAAGAGTATTTATTTTAAGCATGAGAAATATTTTATTTTATTAATTAAATTATATAAAAGCAAAATAAATTCAATCCTAGCCATCTATTTTTAAAATAAATTTCAGTCACTCATTAAAATAATTAAATAATTATAATTATGACATTTTTAAATTAGAAAATAAGATTTTATTTATTAAAAAATTAATAACATTAAATAGATCAATCAAATTGATGGAAATGTCCAAGCCCACAGAATTAGGTCAAATAATTCATTGACCAATCAGCCAAAGCCCACAGAATTAGGTCAAATAATCCATTGACCAATCAAATTGCGAGTTATATATGGGACTTCCTCACCCTTCACCTATATAAGGAGCTCTGCTCCATTCATTTCAAACACACCGATAACGATTCTCTAAGAAGATCAAAGACTTCAAAATTGTCTGAATAGTTCTTCGAATTCTTCAACGAGAATCAACTCAAGAACGGAATACATCTGGGATTCAGGTTCTAAACCGCCTGGATCAAGTGTTCTATAGTAAAAATTTTGAACAGCCTATAATCTGGTTTTAAACCGTCCGGATTAAGCGTTCTATAGTAAAAAAATTTGAACGGCCTATAATCTGGGATATTAAAATAATTAAATAATTATAATTATGACTTTTTCAAATTATAAAATAAGATATTATTTATTAAAAATTTAATAATATTAAATATAAATCCAATCCTAGCCATCTATTTTTCAAAACAAATCTCAACAAAAAAAAATCAAATCATGGCCATCTATTTCTCAAATAAATCTCAGTCACCCATTAAAATAATTAAATTAAATAATTGTAATTATAACTTTTTCAAATTAAGAAATAATTAAATAATTATAATAAATCAAATCCTGACCCTGGTCATCTATTTCTCAAATAAATTTCAGCCACTCAATAAAATAATTAAATTAAATAATTGTAATTATGACTTTTTCAAATTAGAAAATAATTTAGTTCAATCTAGAATAAATTCAATTTTGGCAATTTATTTATTAAGCAAATCTGCCCCATTAAAATAATTAAATAATTATAATAAATTCAATTCTGGCCATTTATTTCTCACACAAATCTCAGTCACCCAATAAATAATTAAATAATTATAATTGTTACCTTTTCAAATTAAAAAATAATATATTATTTATTAAAAAATTAATAATACTCCCTCCATCTTATGTATTTTACATACTTTCCATTCTGTGTTGTCCCATGCATTTTTACACATTCCATTAATAGAAAAAATGCATAATATTTTATTACATACCTTTTACAATCTCAACAACTTTAATAATTTTTTTACACTTTATTCATCATTCCCAACAATTTTATTTACCTTTTCTTTTTAAATCACAAATTTATCCATACTTTTTCTTATATAATATATTAAAAAAATAACACATCTTAATCTACGTACCCATACAAATGGGTAAAAATACTCGAGATGGAGGGAGTATTAAATATAAATTAAATCCTAACCATCTATTTTTCAAACAAATCTCAACCATCTATTAAAATAATTAAATAATCGTAATTATAATTTTTTCAAATTAGGAAATAATTTATTGTTTTCAAAGGTTTAGGGTTTTAGGGTTTAAGGGTTTCAGGGTTTATCTTAAAAAATCTAAGCCACCCATTAAAATAATTAAATAATTATAATTATGACTTTTTCAAATTAGGAAATAAGATTATTTATTAAAAAATTAATAATATTAAATATAAATCAAATCCTAACAATCTATTTTTCAATCAAATCTCAACCACCCATTATAATAGTTAAATAATTGTAATTATAACCTTTTCAAATTAGAAAATAATTTAATGTTTCCAAAGGGTCAAGGGTTTAGACTTTTTCAAATCAGAAAATAATTTTACCAATTAAAATAATTAAATAATTATAATTATAACTTTTTAAATTAGAAAATAAGATATTATCTATTAAAAAAACTAATAATATTAATCTGACCAAATCATCCATTAAAATAATTATTTAATTTAATGTTTTCAAAGGTTTAGGATTTAGGCTTTTAGGATTGATTTTAGGGGTTTAGGGTTTATGCTTTTAGGGTTTTAGAATTTGTGGCATAATATTTCTATATGATCAAATCCTGATCATCTATTTCTTTAACAAATCTTAGTCACCCAGAATAAATCCAATGATGGTCATCTATTTCTCAAACAAATCTCAGACACCCATTAAAATAATGAAATAATTATAATTATGACTTTTTCAAATTAGGAAATAAGATATTATTTATTAATAAATTAATAATAAATTATAAAACAAGATATTATTTATTAAAAAATTAATAATATTAATCCAATCCTGATAAACAAATCTCAGCCACCCACAATGTTTATCCACAAAAAAAAATGATATGCATTTTTAAGTTGAACTCAATTATATACTCTCTCCCTTCCACACTAAGGATAGTTTTTATTTTTTTCACGTAGATTAAGGAGTATTATTATTTAAAGTGTAGTGGGTAGTTGTATTAGTGGGAGTGTGGGTCCCATATTTTAATTGTATTAATGGGTGTGTGTGGGTTCCATGTGTGTAAAAAAGGAAAGTGAACTCTTTGGGTGGGACGACCAAAATGAAAAAAATAGACTATTTGGATGGGACGGAGGGAGTATTAATTTTTCAAAACAACTTATTATGCAATAAACATCGAATATCTACATGTTTCAGATGAAACATTCTTTTATTTATATTGTAACCAATATTGCGTTCGAAATGGTTCGTCAATTCACTAAGATGTGTAAACAATAAATGATTTTGAATTGTGTAAATCAGTAATATAGAATCTAATCCTATAATTTAGAAAATTAAAAATTTTATTGTTGCATTTTAATTTGTCATATTATGAGATAATAAAAAAAAATAAATAAAGAAATAATACGACAACAAGATTCAAACCACACCAAAACCGGATGAGAGAAGCTCAAACAAATCTCAACCACCAATTAAAATAATTAAATAATTATAATTATAACTTTTTCAAATTAGGAAATAAGATAATTAAATAATTATAATTATGGCTTTTTCAAATTAAGAAAAAATAATAATATTAAATATAAATCCAATCTTAACCATCAAAGGGTTTAGGGTTTAGGGGTTTAGGGTTTATGGCATAATGTTAAAATCCTGACCATATATTTCTAAAACAAATCTCAGCAACTCATTAAAATTATTAAATAATTGTAATTATGAATAATCTCACTTCATATTCAAATAAATATTATTCGTTTCAAACATCATAAAATTAAGTGAAATTATTGTTGCCCTAAAAATAACACATCCCGTGCAACGCACGGGTGCCCATAATGCCCATAATTTCTAATTTATTATAATTAATCATCTCCACATGTAAGACTAATTTCACTCATTTTAATTATTATTTAATTGATTATTAATTATACATACAACTCTAAGTGTTTTGTTCTTGAGTTATTAATTGTGTGAGGATGGTAGGAAGTCATACGACGAATCTATACAATTTCGAAAGCACTATTATATCTGATGTTCGGAAAGCCAAAGGGAAGGGTGCAGATGGATCCTAGCTCTGGTGCACCACCGATGATACGGTGTATGGTGCTGTGAAGTCGATGACTCAACATAATGTTGGAGCTCTGGTTGTTGTTAAATCGGGGGAGCAGAGCTCAATTGCTGGAATTAATAATTATAATTTTTTCAAATTAGGAAATAATTTAGACCAATCTAGAATAAATTCAATCTTGACCATCTATTTCTTAAACAAATCTCAGCCACCTCTCAGCTACCCATTAAAATAATTAAATAATTATAATAATCCAATCATGCCCATCTATTTATCAAACAAATCATATAATTCAAATAAAATTATTCGGTCAAAAATTATAAAATTAAGCGAAGTTGTTGCCCTAAAACTAACACATACCGTACAGCGCACGTGTTAACTACTAGTTAGAGTTAATTTCAAGAAATATTACTAAACTAATTAATTATTATTTTAAAAAATTTATAAAAAAGAATTATACTATTAACATAGTTGCAAAAAGCACACAATTTCTAAAAAGAAATCTCTTATTCCACCTTTAATTCTCGTAATTGTGGAAAAATATTACACAATTGGGATGTTTTGCCACAATATGTAACATCGGATGAGTTCTTATTGTAATTTCTCAAAGATTATAATTAATTTTGCAAGTAAAATTCATAATTTTTATTGCAATTAACTCTAACTAACAATTAATAGGTTTTTTAAAAGTTTATCAAATTGATTAATTAAAATTTATATCAAGAAAATCTAGTAATTATATAGATAATTAGTGTCATGCATAGTATTTTTCAAATTAAATTTTACATAAAACCGATTTCTACAATATGTAGTCTCTAAAATCAATTATTTTGTGTTGAAAAATGAAAAGTAAATATTTGTTTTTTAAATTTATTCGTTAATGAAATTTAACAACAATATCTTAGTTACGTCAAACTCAACTTGATAAAAACTTCAAATAAATAAAAAAGTTAGTTATTATAGATAATAAAGTATCTTTTAAATTGGTTGGGGTTTCAAATAAAACAGATATAAAAAAAATTTTGTTTAACACATCAATTAAATGTCACAACTACATGTTAGATGATAACATCATTAAATATACCTGACATGTATTAGGAGCAGGGGTGGATATCGGATCGGGTTTCGGGTATTTCGGGTACCCGAAAAATCGGGTTAGGAATTTTATTATTCGAACTCGATCTGAAATTTTATATATCCAAAAATTCGGGTACCCGCGTCGAAGTTCATCCCTTGTTTTAATCAAGCAAAGCAAGTTGTCCAGTAAAAAGAAAATTCAAGCAAGAAAATGACCTATTCTTCAAGCCCTCACCCCTGTATAACAAAATTATTTGTAATACAAATTTCATGCTGCTAATAAATACCAACCAAAGCAAACATGCTAAGCTGCTGCAATCACAAGTCAAATGCGAAATTAAATTTGAAAACAATCACATATCAGTATATCACATACAACTTGCAAGTTTGAATCCTAGCCTGATAATAGTTTTTATCGATGGGGATAACGACGTCGTCACCTGTGCGGGATGGGGGGAAGAGCTCCCCTGAGGTAGAGCTGTCACAAATCGTCTCCAAGAGAGATTTAATGTCTGGATCTGTAGGGTCAGAGTTGTGGGTGAAGCCATTTCGGGCGGCATCCCGGAAAGATCTAACCGTATCGAGATGCGGCGCCGAAGAGCCGCGTTCTTGGGATGGAATTGGTCTCAAATCGCCGTGAGGCAGGCAAGGAGGGGATCGCTCTGGGCGATGTCGGAAGCTGTTGCCGCCAGTAGAAGTTGGCTGTGGGGCAGATTTAGAATGTGGCGGTGGAGCAGGTTTGGAATTTGGGGATGAAGATACAACAATAAATAGGGACCGTCAATGTTGGAAGGGGACAAGGGTGGGCGAAAAGAAAGCCCATATCCTTTTAAGAAAATAGTATTTGGTGGGGGTTGAGACCCACTTGACTGGCCGGAAGTCATAGCAGCGGCTAGGGCAACTTCTAGAGAGAAGGGGGAGAGACATCTAGAGAGAGAGACGAAGACATCTTTTTTTAAAAATTAAAATTACACATTAAAAGTTTGAGTACTCGATCGGATATTTTGGATAGAATTTTAAAACCCGTAATCCGATCCGAAGTTTTAAAATCAGGTTTGGATAATCTGAAACCCGAAAAAAATCCGATCCGCTTCGGTAATTTTTTATCAGTTCGATACGGGTACCCGAAATCAGAAAATTTTTGCCCACCACTAATTAGGAGAAATAAAAAATAAGTTAAGAATATAAGGTTTGTATTAATGATAACTATTACCAACTTCCATTAATTCCTATGAAAAATTCCATTATTTGTAGCACAAGCATGTTATTTCATTATAATTGCTTAAGATGAATTTTACATAAACATGTCATATATTCAGTAATAAAACACAATAAAGAAAGAAAGAATAAATTTTTCAAAAAATTAAAAAAGATGGAGGTAGATACCATTAATCTGCCATGTAACTAAATCTTACAACAAATTAGATTTTCTAATGAAAATTTGAATCACACCCACCAAAAGATCAACATTTATAGAGAAACATAACTTGATAAATGACAATTTAATATAATAAATTACTCTTAAGTTTAATAGGAGTAACATTTTAACTTATTATACTAATGTATCTAAACGTGCATATTGATATACTCAATTCATCCCACGTAAAGGGGGTGTTTTTACTTTTTTCACATGAATTTAGAAGTATTATTATTATTTAATGTATAATAATTAGTTATATTAATGAGTGTATATATGAGCTCATATTTGAATTGTATAAGTGGTGTGTGTGTGATTTCATGTGTGTAACAAAATAAAAAGAACTCTTTAAGTAGAACGTCTAAAATGAAAAATATGGATCCTTTGAAGGGAATGGATGAGAGCATGTATTATGAAAAGGTTCATGAAATATACTATCATGCAAACCTATGTAATATATATCTAATTCACATCTACTTGTGTGCTTCATAATGAAAAAAAAAAAAAACGTACCATATATTACTGATCGTCAGGTAATGTATAGCCAAATATACGATAACTTATCCTTCTAACTTAATTAAGATGGATAAATTGCAGTTTTATTAAGTTAAGGAAATAATTGGAGGAGTAAACTTGGGAGTAGGATATGGAAAACGTTGGAGGAAATGAGGGTTGGTTGTTGGTGTTGAATTAATTACGTGAGTGTTCATATTGACTCAATTGGTGATATTTTTAGGAAGGGTACTAGATCTGCAAGGTATCTAAATGCATTGCTTGCAATTTGAGAATGCAATAAATTAAAGATAAAAAAGTGGTCCTCTTACCTTATTTCTCTTGCAAGAAATTCACATTTTCTTTTTAATTATTTGTAATATTTTTATATCAGGTGGAAAAATAATAGGGTTAATTGAGAGTGAAAAAAAAAATACCCTTATTACAAACTAATCACCGTCTTTGAGAAATGGTAAAAAAAAGTAAAATTAAAAAGAAACACTTTTAAATATTACTATTTCTATCACATAGAAAGATTCTCATTTTAATATAGTAAGTGTTTCATTTAAAAAATATTTTATTTTTTGGTAGAAGAGCCTCATATATTTCCACCACTCACTATTAATAAAAATATTCATTACACATATAATAATACTCTTTCCTTCCATGTATTTTTACTTACTTTCCATTTTAGGCTGTCCCACATATTTTTACCTATTTTATTAATGGTAAAAATACATACTCCCATCGTCCCGGAGTAAGAGGGGCTTTTGTTTTTATACACGTAGATTAAAGAGTATTATTATTTAATGTGTAGTGGGTAGTTGTATTAGTGGGAGTGTGGACCCCATATTTTAATTGTATTGGAGGGGTGTGTGGGTCCCATGTGTGTAAAAAATGAAAGGGGACCCTTTGGGTGGGACGATCAAAATGGAAAAAATACTCTCTTTGAATGGGACGGATGGAGTAATATTTTATTATCTACTTTTTCACTTTATTCATCAATACCAACCACTATACTTAATTTTTTAAACTTTATTCATCATTCCCAATAACTTTATTTATTTTTTCTTCTTAAATTACTAATTTATTCATAATTTTTCTTACATTATATTATATACTATTAAAAAAATAACACGTCTTAATCTCTGTGCACGTACAAATGGATAAAAATACTCGGGACGGATGGAGTAGATAGTATTCCTTAAACCATTTGCGAAAAGTAAATGAGGACTTTTAGATGAAATGGAGGGAGTACGCACGCCAAATCTGATATTTTTATTAAAATATAGTAGTATTAAAAAGAAAATAAATACCTACACCCATTTACATGCACCGTAATTAATATTCTCAAATAAGTAACTCTCTTGTGAGACAAGTTATTTGTGAGACGGGTTGATCTATCACTAAAGTATGCTTATTGTATAGATAAAGTATGTATATTTGTAGTTAAAGTATGTCAATAATAAATCATGTTATAACACACTAAAATCATACTTTAATTCAACATACTTTAAAAAACATATTTTAACAATTACTAAACATAATTTATCTAAATAACAAACATATTTTAACACGTCTCACAAACCGTCTCATTTAAATAACGTCTCACAAGAGACTTTCTCTCCCCATATTTATATTTGCCCATAATAATTTTGTACAAAATATTTATTAATTTGGCAATTTTAAATGTAATTTTGTAAAATTTAAAACAAGAGATATTGGATGATGGGAGTAAAATTACCATTTGATTTTGGATAAAAATTGGGGGAGATTTAATTGAATATTAACAATAGAGAAAAACGTTAGAGCTACTGTCAGCAAAACGACATGGCTGGCTTACTAGCCTGGGCGGCGGACGTCGTCGGAGGTGGTGGTGGTGAGCGGAGCGACGAGGAAAACGATCCTGATTCAATCCCTCTTATCTTCACTCCCGAACAACTGACCTACGTTCAACAGCTCGACAGCAAAACAGTTTCTCTGAACCGCTCGATCCAAGATCTGCGCCTGAGATTGCCTCCCCCTGATATTTCTCAACGCCTTCCTCATCTCCACGCTCATTCCCTTGCCTCCAACCACGATCTTGCCCTTCAGCTCAACGCCCATTCCGCTACCAAAGAGCAGGTATTTTTTCATTTAGATTTCTTCTTGATGATTTTTAATGGAGTATTTGCTTTTTGGGGGTTATTTCTGTTTCCACCACTTTCCCTTTTTTCGAAAATTAGGTTTAATTTTCTCTGTTTTTATGGATAGAATTCGTCAATTAAGAAAATTATAGTTTGCTAGTTCAGCACATTATGCACGCATAATCTGTTTTTTGATAGCGGAATCATGTAGCTCAAAATATGAACCAATAAATGTAAATTAAGTATAATTGTGTTCACATAATATTGGATCACGATCTGTATTGGCTCCACTTTTCCCCCCACCTTATTACCCTTTTTTCTGAGTTTATGAACCACGTTTTATTGCAGAGTGTGATTGTTGTTGGATTTTTGTGGAAACAAGTAACAGCGCGCATTTGAGGTTTGTGAATGTGGAAAGCTGATCTTTAGTGGTGACAATGAAATTGCAGGCACAGCTAAGGGAGGCTAGGTTACTGGAAGAAAATGCTGAATATCAAAATGGTATATCCATTTGTGAAATTAAAATTCAGGAGAAGCAGCAGGAAGCAGAATTGCTTCGAAGTAAATTGAAGGTCGGGTTTAGTTTCCTAAACTTCACGCATATGTCGTAGCTGTAGTAGTAACCTCAATCATATCACTGCTTCACTTGATAGTTTAATTGGATTTACATGGTTTATTTAACCTTTTCGTGTCCTTGGCATCTTCAATAGTTTATAAATTTCTTCGTTGGAGTAACTTTTATGACATGATACAAGAGTGCACTCATTGCCTTCCAACTCACAACTCGAGAATGCTTTGCAGGAAATGGACTTGATTGAGCAGAACCTGAGAGCTGAGTTGCAGAGACAAGAAGAATCAATGGATGCCAGCCATTCTGGAGAATCAGATGGAATGCTTGATCAATCCAAATTAACAGTTGAAGCCCAAGAAGAAGCTGAAGCTTCCAAGCACACATTGATTGAGAAGTTGGAGAACAAAAAAAAGGAACAGGTCTGTTGAATGTTTAACCATAATTGTTGCATTTTATGCTTATTTGATCATTTGATTGCTGAAACTCTAGTTCACTTGTAGGCTGCAATGGAAGAGATTGTTCAAGAGTTGGAGAAAAAATGGCAACAGGTCTATGATAATTCATTGAAGCAACCTTCTCCAGGTACTTTTCTAACATCAACACTTCTTGTTACTTTTGGTAATTGCATATTCTGGCAAATTATGAGTGTCACTATTCTAGCTTCTAGTGAACTAGTTGATCTTTAAATTTAGAAGAAAGAGGACACAGAAGAAAATAACAGGCTCTAACAATTTACTACTATTATTTTAATAAAAAAAGGGCATCGCAATATTTCATGTTTTAGTTGATTATATTAGGTGAGCTTAAATCTATACTTGAGATATTGAGACTTGCCTATGTTCCTGAAGAAGGGGAGCATAACAAATGTTAAAACAAGTAAAGATATAAAGATATAATATATGGAATAATGGAACTGTTAAATGCTTCATAAGACAAGACTTGGGCTGTTATTTGTGTGGGTGTCCAATTTCTAAAATTTTGCTTAGGCCAGTCTACACAGCAACGGTGTACCGAACTTGGTATTGCAGTGCGCGCGTGTCCTTTAATGGCATAGTTATTTTGATTCACTGCTTGCTTGTATCATTGTAAAATGGCAACAACTTTCCAATTCTTATGAATCCTAGACCAATGATTTCCCAAGTTTGAGGATTCAATGTTGAAACTTATGATGGTTTAATTATTCCTTCTGCATATTCATGGGGTAAAACACAACTAGATAATCTTCAGAGTTTAATTGTATACAGAAGCAGGTGATTCTGAATTCTGCCTGTTGAGTTTGCTTTCAATTGATTTTCTTCTTCAAGTATTTTGAGAACTCAGTTGCAATAACGATATTCTGTTATCAGCTAACATCCTTTACATCTTCACTTTCAGCTCAGCGAGAGAAAGCTTTGGATAAGCAGCTTCACAGCTTAATTGAACAACTTGCAGCAAAACAGGTCTCATCTATTTTTGTATCTATAAGATTACTCTGCAACAGTTGCGTCTTTTTTGAGATGTTCCGTGGTGCTAAGTTTGTCTTCATCTTATGATTTTCAGGCTCAAGCAGAAGGTGTTATCAACGAAATCCACCTCAAGGAAATGGAGCTGGAAAAATTGAACGGAATGTGGAGAAGAATCGAAAGCAGCAGTTCAGATGTCAATATGGCTCGGAATAGATTTGGGAGCAGCGGCTCATACAATGAAACTGTATTTCCTGATTACTCTGTCGACCCCCGCCACAAGCTTCCGCTTCATACAGTTGGTCGAAACGAGAGCTTGCAGAGGTCGATGCTGCTGAGGTCGGCTTTTATGGTCTACATTTTGGTCTTGCATATACTGGTATTTATTAAAATTTCATTTTGAAGACTTACCACTTATTAAAATTGATTAAAATGTAAAACCTGACGCACTTCTTATGGTTGTAACTTGTATACGACACAATTTTACATTGTACAGAATCTAATGTACGAGATTGATTTGTAAATGCATACTTATGATTTTGGTGTCTTATCAGTTACCAACTCAACTTAATTAATCGATAATGTTAATAAATATACTAATTAATTATCATAAAATATTTATTTCCAGGGGGCAGAGAAACATGCATACTCTGTTCTCAAGAAAGAGAAACTGCTTTTCAAACACAAAAACCCTCTAATTGTGGAGTCCATCCACTTTCCCTCCTCCCTATGAAAATGCCTTTTAACTTTTTGACAAACAACATTCGAATATCTTCAACAACAGTAACAACTAACGTACAAGAAAATGAATGCTTTCACAAGTAATTAAACCTGTTTCAATCTTCACCTCAACATGAACAATAGCAAGAACGCAATCCCCAACTTAATGATGGATCTTTCACCACTTGTACTACTGTTGTGCGTATCGGCATTGTCCGTAACCTTAAACCACAACAGGAGAGTTTAATGAGAAAAATATGTTGTGAAATTAAAAATAATGTTGATGTTTATATCTAACTAGCAACTTACTTGGATCACTGAATGTAACAAGTCCAGTGGCTTTGAAGTCACAGTTCCAGTAATTCCTTCCATGCATTTGATAGTACGCGTTCATGGCATAAGACGCATGCGCGTGTATTTTATCAGGCGTAAAACACTTCCCATTTTCGTATATCTCTCTGCAATCCACACCACCCGGTCCACAGCAGAAATCCACCACACCTTGAATCACCTTCTCATCTGCATGTGGTTTAGCCACACACCATACTGAAGGACCCCTGTTCATCCCCACACCGGATGATTTCTCCCCGAACCCTAGCATATCTTCATTGCTAGAGCAAAACTGGCAACTCAAATCTACATCATAAACTTTTGAACCATCACCATGGAATAATCCAAAGTATTTCTCACTAGCTCCCCCTGGTTTCTTGTTCTCATTGAACAAAGCAAACACAAATATCTCCAACTTCTCCTTGGGCTTCATGGGTGTCCCTTTGTTTGACTGAGCTCGTTCGATCAATCTTGCGTTGTAAGTTCTTGCATTCTCAGGTGTGGCTGCTGTTTCACCAGCCTCACCCTTCGACGGCCACCCGGATTCCGACACAACTATCTTGATCGAACGGTTGGCGAAACCTAATGATCCGATGGCCGATCTAACGGCGTCGATCTGTGCATCTAGCATGTTGTTGTATGTAAAACCCTTAGGATCAACAACAACACTCTTACTAGTGTTGTCTAATAATGCATACTCTAAATTGATCGTTTTCGGGTTGTCTCTATAGGCGAAGTAGGGGTACGCATTCACCATGAACGGAGCACCGGTGTCAGCCAAGAACCCGACGATCTCCGTCATGGTTGGGAGGAGCATGGCGGCGAAGGTGGAAGAAGACGGCGGAAATGAGGAGGCGAGAACAGCCATGCTGTGTGGCGTAGTGATCTTGATTTTACGATCCAACCCACGTGACAGCAAAACGGAATGCAGATTCTGCATTGCTCGGAATAAGGCGTTGTGGTCCAGCCTGTCGTCGTCGGTGGTCAAGTACTCGTTGCCGACGGCTATGGCGACGACGGAGGTGGCCGGAATAAAGGGGGCGACGCGGGATTTGAACCATTCGTCGGCGGCGGAAGGGGTGGAGCTTATGTTAGCGACTTGGGAGTTTTCAACGGCGACGATGAGGTCAATGCCGGAGTTTGAGAAGGCTTCGAGAATATCCGGGTTGGTGTCGTAAATCTTGACTTTGTTAATGAGGGTGGATTCAAGCAGCTGAGCCACCCGCTTGGGTGGAGGGAGGTTGTTTCCGAGGGTGCCGTAGTTGACGCCGATGCCGGAAACTTCCAGCGGTGGGCTGAGATGGAGGAGGGAGAAGAGCAGAAGAAGTAGCAGATGCATTGTGTGTTCAGTGTTGTATTTGTTAGCTAGGTCCACTAGGAAGATATATATGAACAACTCTTTTATGGGAGTATTATTTACTCCAAATTTCTATTATATTTTGAAAGTACATATATGGAGTAATATTTTAGGGCAACACTTAAAAGTTTTAGGCAAAGATTTGTTACGTGAGACGGTCGTAAAATGATAACTTTTATACTGAAAAGTGATACTAAATTGATAAAAAGTGATAATATTATTTCATGAACAATTTATAGTATAAATAAATAAAAAGTGATAACAATTTATAACGAAAATGATGACGTTTTATAGCGAAAGTGATAATTATTTAAAAAAGTGTAAAATGATCTCACGTGAGACGGTCTCACGCAAGATCTACCCAAAGTTTTAATGCGTTATTTTAAAGTATATATGGAGTACTTTTCATTGAACATCAACTATCCTTATTTCACTTTTTATGTTTCATTGATATTTCATGACTTAAAAATTTATACTCTATTATTTACTATTAAAACCTTTGGTATGTAGCGTTAGTTTAAACATTGATCGTAACATGTAGCGTACTTAGCGTGTTTGAAATAGGTGATCCATTTGCATTTTTAATGGTTAATGTATAGGGAGTATATTATTGCTAATAAACTATGATTAATAAAAGATAATGGTGGGAAAACTTGAGTTTGACTATCATGAATTCTGACAATGACTTTTGTGCTGGATGGCAATTGCAGAACTGCTGAAATTATGCAGCTCTTTTGACAAATAAGGTTACTACTGTACACATTTTGAAAATTTGCTACATGTATGAAATAGTTCTGATATTGAATGTGGGCCACATTTTGATACATCTTCATCTTCAATTATTTGTGTTGCAGCTTTATAGGCCTGAAATAGGGTAGGCCCATTTGGTATAAAGTGAACTTTCAGTTTTATTTGATTAGTGAGCCCTCAGCCCAAAATCTAAGTTATGAGAGCCCAATTTCAAAATAAGACCATATAATATAAATTAATTTGAATTAACAATTATCTAGCATTTCATAAATCATGCCAACTATAAAGACGATTTATATAATAAAGACAACATAAAAATAATAACCTACATGAAATTGCAAAAAAAAGCACAAAAATACAACTACGTTAAATACATTAAAAAATTTTTGAAATAAAATCAGTTTCCCAAAAAAAAAAAAAAAAAAAAAAATCTACTGCATTTTCTTTTGACGTTCGATCCGAGAGAGCCTCTCCTTGTAAGTTTTCCGGGCCTCCATTTTTATCATATGCTGCAAAAAATCGGCCCAAGAATCAATGGGCCCAGGTAAACACCAATGCACACAATCATTATACAAAGTCACATTCTCATTGGGCCAATGCCCATATTTACTCGGGTGCCCATCGGGCCTCAACAGCATCGACTGGGTCGTATCCAACCACCTAAATTTCTTCACTCCCTCTCTCTGCGCAGCTCGAAATTCCTCCAACTGAATCATATAAAAGTCCAAATTCAAACCCTCCAGATTCGTCTCGTTGCTCCGGAACGGCCGCCGCCGCACGCAGTTTCCGCCGTCGTTCCACAGCCCGTTCTCGAAGTGCGACGGCGCGAAGGTGCGGAGGAAAACGACGCCGTTGAATTCGTTTCTTCTGTTAATGGCTCTGAACGCCGTTCGGAATGCCCGACGGTAGCCGTAGGTCATCGCGAGGTCGGTGACGTTGGGGAGATTACAGAAGCGGCAGCCGACGACGCGGCGGCGCTCGTAGTAAACGGCTGGACGGGTGAACCAGTGGCCGGCGTTGAGTATGACGTAATCGAACTCGTCGATTTGAGTCGTCCATGACTCGTCGAACTCGTCGAGGTGGAGGTTGAAGAGACCGGTGTGGGTCGGGCCGTCCGAATCGCGCTCCACGGATCTTACTAAAAATGGGGACCGGAAATAAACGAGGGTAAAATTGTAATTCACGTATTTCCAGCGTTTATACTGCTCATCCGTGGTTGGCGAATCATCAATCGGATACTCCACCTGAAACAAGATTATACCACCAAATTAGAAAATAAGTCTAATACTAACATATTAATTGGTGGGATTTAAAATCAAATCAAACATCATAGGCCTCAGCTCGAGATAAATAAACGATTTCGGTATGATATAGATACCAAACAAGCTTGAATAAATTTTAATGTTCCGTAAATTAAAAGTTCAATTTGATTTTGAATTCGATTCATGAATATATATAAAGTAAGTACAAAATTATTAAATTATTTGAGTTCAGCTCATGTTTGACTCTATGAAATTTCGTTTGAGCTCGATAAAAGCTCGTTTAAGTTCGACTCGATTAATTACCAAACAAGTTCAAATATATATTTTGAAAGTCGATAATATTTCAAACTAACTTGAACCATTCATTATTAAGTTTGACTTATTTACAGTTCTATTAATTGAAAACTTTTGGATTTAATTATCAACAATATGATACTAATTTTTTTAAAAATACTTGCTTTAAGCATATGCTATAATCACTTACAGCTTTTAGAAGACATTGATATGATGTTGCTAAAAGCTTAAGCAACCAATAAAATAAATGCAAGTTTCTACCATCATTTTGATATTTTTTCATCCATAAATTATTTGCTTAAGGCAAGGAAGTATTTATTGTACTCCAAACTCAATTAATTTAAGGCAATTTATAGTGTGCACCCGGGTGTACCCATATACAAATATAAATAAAAATATATACAATTAAGAGTAAAAATATATACAATTTAATTGTTAATTTTTTAATGAAAATTGTTATATAATATTCAATAAAAAGTTATACACATATGGATGTTAATTTTTTTAATGAAAACTTAATGTGAAAAAATATACAATTATTACAAAACACGTATACAAAATAGAATAATATGTATACAAAATAGAATAAAAATGCATACAAATATGGATGCACCCTTGCACCCGGGTGTACCCAATATACACTCTTAATTTAAATAATTTCAACAATTAGCCACCCGTGCGAATAATTCAAATAAATTAGATAAAACAAAAAATAATACTCCCTCCGTCCCATACTTATGTTCACACTTTCCGTTTTCGTCCGTCCCATACTTATGTTCACCACCCAAAAATGGAAAGTTCACATTAACCAACAACCTCAAAAGTTATCTTAATTTCAAAAATACCACTCACACCTAACACACATAACTTATTTTATAATTTATTTATTACCTAAAAATACCACAATACCCCTAAAAAGTCAATAAAGTTGGTCAAAAATCAACTTTTCTTAAACTCCGTATCTACAGTAACGGTGAACATAACTATGGGACGGAGGGAGTAATATCCACGTAGGACATGCTAGGGCACATGCGGAGTCACATGCTCTGTTGGGTTTTACGGCATTGAAAATAGAAGTGATGAGTTCAGCATTTGTTAATTTGAAATCACAGTGGAGCGTATCATTATTGTGGGCCCCAATAAAAGACACGACAAAATAAAAATAATTAAATATTCTGCAGAATTATTCGAATAACACCAAATCTGGGTAATGAATGAAGTTTAAATGGGTCAGGGTTGACGGGTGTGGGTAAGGTTTCAGAGAAGAGATCCATCCTCACGTTATTGGATTCCCTAGGCTTTGTCATCTTCTCTCTTTAATTTTTCTTTTCTCAAGTGAAAATGTAACATTAATAATAAAAAAAGCTCTTATATGCTAGGGCAAAACTCCGGGAACACACCGTGTCTCCATGGGAACACAATCCACCATCTCCATATTCTATTTAAACTTATGTATTGATAGGAGTTTAAATTGCAAAGGGGCACGGTGTCTCGGGGACACAAGAGTCTGATTCATATGTTAGTATATGTGGAAGTCAAATTTTAAGTATTTAATTATTCACTTGTAAATCTTTTGCCATAAAGTCCTTAAACTAATGGATATAAACTAAGCTAGCTTTCCCAAACGGGAAATAAATGACTTGTTAATGAAACAACGAATGAAAAAAACATACTTTTTAGAAGGAATTAGAGGCATAATTAAGGTAGTAAACCTTCTAATTGAGGAGTAATCTCATTGAAAAACTGGATGGTTAATTTCAATATGGAAAATGACTTTAATTTATAGAGAAATTTAGATAAAATAAAGAATCATTAAAATTCAGAGAGTTGTATTCTTGTTCACCTCAAATACTTTCTTTGTATTTAATCTCTTATCAATGTTTATTTATTATACATTTCTTCCCAATGCTTAAATCATTTTTTTTAAAAAAATATTGCATTACGAATTTGAAGCAATAAATAATCAATTGAAAATTTTCAAGAAATTAAAATATGAGAAGAAATAATGAATTTTCAATAAATTTAAGTTTAAAGAATTAGTTTGGCTCTCCAAGTTTAAAAGTAAAAATTATAATATTAAAAGAAAAAATTGGTATATTGAAGAGATTTTTGGAAGTATATTTATATGCATGATTCTTCAAATTATACATTATTTGAATAGTCTTTGGAGTTGCTACTAGCTGTATACCTTGTCTTTCATAAGTTCTTTAAACTAGAGAATATGAATCAATGCATACACCTTTGACAATGCATTATTGCCTATTTTACACAACAATTAATATGGGTCTATCTATTTGAATAGTATTATTGTGATCATAGAAGAAAAAATTGAAATGTACAAAACTTAACCCAACAAATCCAGGCTGTATCCTCTTAATTCTTTTATCATTTCATTAATCAATAATTCAACTTTGGTGGTTCCCAAGTTTTGAAGGGAAGCATCAATTTCATAATAAAAGGGAAAAAGACAATAATGATACATCACCACATATGCATACATATACATACAAATATATATGATTAATCATTTAAAAAATATATATATATATACACTTAGTATTGAGTAGAGTGAAACCGTGAAGGGCCCTTGACTTATTGGTGGAAGAGAACAAAAAAACCGGCTCAAATTCCGGTTCACCTTGCATGCCTCCTTTTAACTTATTATTGTTTTCTAGTATTCTCATCTTATCCGTTTAAAGATAAATATCTAACGTTTGCATACATCAATAATTCTCATTTAAAAGTTACATGTCAATACTTTAATTTCAAAAATATATTATCAAGAACATATTTACATGCTCCTAAAAAAATAAAAATAAAAAATTTACATGCTCCTAATTAACCAACCCATATACGTCAATTTAATTAATTAATTAACAACCAATTAATTAAACCAGTTGGTCTTCGTGGTGGTTTTTTAAACACTAGAATGAGTTAATGAGCTGTTCAATTCCAGTAAGACAGTTAGGTAAACTGAACCCATTTTTTAAATCTTATTGATTTGTATTGTGCAGAACGTGAACTCCACAAAGTTAAATCACACTACCCAAAAACCAAAATTAAATCAAGAATATTTTAAAAGTTTTATATTACTATTATATTACAAATGCATGTATGCGTGCCATGATTACAGATTTTTGGGTATATATATTTATTCTTTTATTTATTTCCCATTTAGGGAAATCACTTTGAAGTTTGAACAACAAAAAACCTCTTGAACAAAGTGTACATGTAATTAATGATGTGTACATGAAAATGAGAAAGTAAAAGAAATGAATTTCAATCTTTTAATTCCTTTAATAACCCTTTAAATTCGTGAAAAATGTGTTATATATTAATTAATTAATTAATTAACAAATAGCAAAAATGGGTAAGAAATAATTAACTTACCTTTGACAAGAGGCATATCATGGATTGCATTTGGTTCCTTCCCACCGAATCTCCAACAAAAGCCATGGACTTATCCCGGAGCATATCCAGGAACTGAAATGGGTTAAAACCCGCCAATTCACACCCGTCGGGTTTCCACCTCCATTTCAAGAACTCCGTGTCGGGTCGCCCGTATTTCATGCAGTTCTGGTGCTCATGGATGGCCCAGCACGTCCTGTTCGTGTAATACGGAGCATCCGGATCCGGAACCCATTCACCCGTGAAGATATCGCACCTTTCTTGAGTATCCGTAATCTTGATATCGTGTGAGTGATAAGAATGGGTGATTGCTGCAGAGTTGTCGAAGGTGGATAGGGATGAGTTATCCTTCATCAACGGATAATTCAGACGGATAACAGTGACTAAGATCAATGCAGTGGCTAGTATTATAGCTGTATTTTTAAGTTTCTTATTTACTGTTTGCTCCATTGGATTTGGAGATGGTGAGAAGTGTGGGATAGATAAGTGGAGACTTGGAAGAAGAGATTGGAATAATGTGTTGGAATGGGGGGAGAGAGTGGGAGAGAGAGAATTATATACTCTCTCCGTCCCTACTAAGATTCTCATTTGTTTTTGTGTATGTATATTAAGAAGTATTATTATTTTAATGTATAGTGGATAATTGAATTAGTGTGTGTGCACCCCATATTTTAATTATATTAATGAGTGTGGGTGGGTCCCATATGTTCAAAAAAGAAAATAAAATCTTTTGAGTGAGACAACAAAAATGGTAAAATAGAACTCTTACTTAGGGACGGATGGAGTATACATAAAATGGCATTATAAGTTTTTTTTTTTTTTAATGTTTATGTGTTTCAGTGCTATATCATCGACCTATCTCACCAATAACCATTTCACAAGAGAGTTTCTCCTCATTTTTATTCACTTCAAGACCAGTGACATTTCTTTTTTATCATTATATATTATGACTTACTATTATTTATATATTTAGAATTTGTTATATCTCTCATTTCTTAACATAATTCAGTAAAAATTAAATAAATTAATTAGAACAAGTACTGTAGCTTTCTTTGTCAATCGGCTGTTTCCTGATTTCAATGAAATTTGTTTTGTTTCAAAAATTAAAAATTAAAAAATTTCAATCCAATATGAAAAAAATTAAAATGAAAAATTACTCTCCCTCTAATATCGGTTAATCCAATAATGAACGTAATTTGATTTATAAATAGTGATTAAGTATTATTCTATAAATAAAGTATGCTTATTTGCAATTAAAATATGTCAATAATAAATAAAATTATAACACACTAAAATCATACTTTAATGCATAATCTAGCATGCTCTAAAAAACATACTTTAACACTCAATAAACATATTTTATCTAAATAATAGATATACTTTAATACGTCTTACAAACCATCTCACGTAAGTAACGTCTCACAAGAGACTTTGTCAAAAATGAATATAGTTATAAAATGTATATGATGCGAAATAAGTTAATTAATATTGAAATCAAACATATTTTGCTCTAACTTTTAAATCAATCTCGAATTTAGTTAGCTTAGATTTATAATCTCAATCTATATGCCAACTGAGCCCTACAATATACTCCATCCCGTCCGCTTTCAAGGGTATCATTTTTCCATTTTGGGTGTCCGTCCCTAAGGGTCTCATTTATTTTTTTATCCACACACACCTACTAATACAACTAAAAAATGGGACTCACACCTCCACTAATACAATTACCCACTACACATTACAACTAAAAAATGGGACTCACACCTCCACTAATACAATTACCCACTACACATTAAATAATAATATTCCTTAATCTCCGTGTCCAAAAGCAAATGACACCCTTGAATCCGAAAGAAGGAGTAATAACATACAAATGATTACACATTTGAGCTAGGCCCTTCTTCTCCTCATTATTTTAATTATTATTATTTTATTTATATTGTAAGGATTAGAGTCCATAATTAGAACATCTGTAAGAGGCATATAAGTACCACAAGTACCAGAGAGAGGTCATGCAAAGATTATAAAATGATGATAAAATGCCTTTTCTTGACAATTAAGATTTAGAGACATTAAAAATAATTTTTTAGTGATTGAAATGACGTGAAATCGATTTCATTAAATGTACATTAATTAAAATTGGTGTGATGGACCATGTTTGAGATTAATTTAGTCTTAAAAAAGATTATAATTGATTATCTTGTTTTTCAATGAAAATTAATTTTGACAATTTCACATTATATATACTTGGCAGTGATATGATTTTATCACATTACACACCCATTAAATTAATTAATATAGTTTCTATTAATCCGAATCCCTAACAGGATAATTAACGCCATGTTACAATTTTCATTAATAAATTGTATGGATTGTGTAGAATTTGGTATACGTACCCTAAAAGCATAACTATATCAAAAATGTCAAACGAGAAATAGTTTGAAATTAAAAAAAAATTATTATTAACTTTCATATAAATAATTAATAGACTAACTACATAGTACATTTTATTTTTGTAAATATATAATAATTCAGACATTTAACGAAAATTATTGTTAGGTACTCAGAAATTTATTAGTAAATCAGATCAAGAGGTCGTGGGAGTTTGAAAAGAGTGTACATATCTTTCACTTGCTCCACTGACTTTATTACATTAATCATTAAATCTATGTTACAGTAGACAGTTTATAATGGTACCACCTAAACTAATCCTAAATATTTTAATTGCATTTTTTCAACGCATGAAAAATGGTTACACTAACTTTAGGTAAACAACTATATCAATTATGTACAAATATAAATGAATTTTTAAAAGGTTACTATTTTACTTCGAAGTGACCAACATAGTTAAATTGAGAAATTAAGACGTTATATATACTCCTAAGGGTAGAACTTAGAAGTGATGAAGTCATTCTGAAATTTAAGAAAGACCAAAGAGATTAATAGCGAAAGAGAAAAACCTGAATTTATTCGAGTTCTAAGAAGTCCAATTAAATAGGCCCAATAATACATGAAGAAGCCCATTAACTCGTAGGGTTGATACCCTGATAAGCCCAATAATTCATGAAATTGTTTAATTTAACGTGAAGCAGGTGAGATATATGAGATGACATTAATATTTCGATAAAATTGATACTTGAATAAATTAATAAAAAAAAATAATAGTATAATAAATTATTTATCCAATAAGAAAAAGTTATATAGTATAAATTATTTATTCTAAGATATTTATCCAAATCATCACTGAATTTAATTTCCTTAAATAAAAAAAAAATCACTGAATTAATTCTGCCTTAATGGACGAACATATAACGTGCAAGTTTATAATTTTCAACTCTTTTCTTAAACAATTCCCTAAATTCAATATTTTTTCTTTTGGATTTCAATTTTGAGCAATTCCTGCAGTAAATCATTCAAAGCATCAATTGGGCCTGGCAAACACCAATGGACACAGTCATTAGGAGTTCCCAAATTTGCCCCTGCCCAATGCCCATATTTACTGGGATGCCCATCCGCCCTCAACATCATCACCTTCGTCGCATCAAACACCCTCAATTTCCCTCCGGTTCTCTTCCCTGCAATTCTCACCTCTTCCAACTGAATCTTATACATTTCCATACTGTAATCCTCCACCGCCGTCTCATTCCTCCTAAACGGCCGCCTCCTCACGCAATCGCCGCCGTTGTCCCACGGGCACCCCTCGAA
The DNA here is from genome assembly GCA_023678885.1 of Pogostemon cablin. NCBI lineage: Eukaryota > Viridiplantae > Streptophyta > Magnoliopsida > Lamiales > Lamiaceae > Pogostemon > Pogostemon cablin. The sequence goes on along the minus strand of CM042993.1, from coordinate 3,049,404 downwards.
ATGCGACGGCGCAAACGTTCTCACAAACGCCACGCCGTTAAAGCCTCCGGCGGCGTTAATCGCGCGCAACGCCGTCCGGAAAGCCCAGCGGTAGCTGAAGGACGACGGCAGATGGGTGGTGTTGGATTCCGGGCAGTATTGGCAGCCGGTGAGGGTGCGGTTGAGGTAGAAATATGTGGGGCGGAAGAACCAGTGGCCGCCGGAGATGATGATGAAGTCGAATGTTGAGATCTTGGTGGGCCATGTTTCGTCGAATTCGTCGAGATATAGACGGAAAGGGCGGTTCGGATTGTTCGGGTCGGTTTTCTCGGTTCGGATCAGATAGGGCGAGGAGATGATGGAAATGTTGAAGTTGTAATCTGGGTAGAGGTACACCCGTTTTCATCCGTCGGGTTCGATACATCCAGGACAACCTACGCTTGAATAGCAAAAGAAAGTCGATTTTATTGATTTGAATTTACAGTCTTGATACAATTATGTAGTAAAGTAGTAACTGGTAATAGTTTTCTGATCAGATTCGATTATGATTCACATATGACATATCCTCTATTTAACTATTAACTAATTAATGTATCCTAATTTATAAATCCATAATTACATGCTCAATTGCATAAATTTCAAGTATGAAAGTGTAATTTTGGAGTATTATGGTAATTCTCCGTTTGAAGCAAAGAATTATGATTTTCATTTTAATTTTCCCAACATTTATATTTTTCTTTTGACATCAAACAAAATAATTAAATATTTTCATAGGTTCACACAAAATGCTAATACAATTATCCATTTATATGAAAAATACAAATATAAACCTTTACTCAAATGACAGAAGTATTTTTTTACAATAAATAAATAGTAACGTATGTAGTTATGAATGATTTTTTCTTTTTCTTTAATAAAATGTATGAAAGAAAATTGTTGTTTTACTTTTTCTATTTTTTAAGTGAAAACTTCTATGATATATCATGAAAAGAAACCAAAGTTTGGATGAAGTACAAAATAAATGTCTCATCTCATTATGAAAAAAAAAAAGGTGTCTCATCTGGTTCATTAAAAATCAAGGAATGCAACATATATGTGACCAAAAACAAGAACATCCATCATCCCATGTGTCATGGAATTTGGCAGATAGAAGTTGAAACAAGAAACTTAAAGCATTGAAAGCATGAAGCCTAATCTATGAACGAAGAAACGAAACAAGAACACAAGAGTTTTTTAGAGTGGTTCGGCTTATTAACGAGCCTACATCCACTATGGAGAGAGACCCTTTATTGCTACTAACCCATAATCTCAAGTTTATGTGATATAATTTCTTTCACTTTTTTATCCTTAAAAAACACTTGTTTTGTACTCCTACATATTTTCTTGAAAGTGCCGGCCATACATGGCAGTTTTTCTAACTTTACCCATGTTTTTTTTAATTCAAGACAAGATTCACACATTAATACACACACCTAATTTTGGTAGTAACTTTGGATAAAAATTATCCCTAAGCAAGCCGGCTGACCTAATTTAAGATTGACACCATAAACTTACATCATACGTATCGTGAGCTCAATTCAATTCTTAAATCTTATAACATCTAAATAATTTGTCAACTGATTAGTTTTTAAATTAAAATTAATTTTAGAGAGAGAGAAGATGAATAATTACCCTTGAGAGGAGACAAATCAAGGACTGCAATTGATTTATTGCAACAGAATCTCCAACAAACCCCAACGATTTCCCTCTCACCATCTCCAGAAACTTGTCAGGATCAAATATGGGCAATTCACACTCATCGGGCTTCCATCTCCACTTCAAGAACCCTAACTCGGGCCTTCCAAATTTCATGCAGTTCTGGTGCTCCTCAATTGCCTTGCAGCTCTCGTTCGTGTAATACGGGCCCCCGGTATTCGGGACCCATTCTCCCGTAAACAGGTCGCACTCCTTTGTCGCGGCTTTCTTGTTCGGGCCTGTCCAGGCTTTTTAACCGATGTTTCGTTGGCCGTGGCGCTGCGGTGGCGCCGAGGCGGTGAAGTGGTGACTGTGTTGTCATGATATCCAGTTTGCAGAGAGAAGGATAGTTTATATATTGTGAGAAGAAAAAGTAGGGTTATGATTAGTGTGATAAGCTTTGGCGTTTTTATTTTAGTAAGGAGTTTGGAGAGGGGAACTACTTCACTAACTTGAAGCTTCATTGGAATGTGGAGGGAGAGAGAGAGGAGATTTGGAAAATTTATTACGAGTAGTAATCGAATATATATATATTGGTAAAAATAGTAATCAATATTGGTCATAAATTAATACTCTGATTTAGAGATATTAATTAGTTGTGTAATGGCTTATACATATAAGCCACTCTAAACGTATAATATAAGGGTTCCAACTTCCATGGCATCACTCAATACTAATACCAGCCTTACTTGGGCCGTGTTATAAGTGCCTAGGCTAAACCTATTAATGGTAAGGGGAAAATATCTGTTTCTCAATCTCGATTAATTGAATCTCTCATTCCAACTATTATTTCTCAGCGTTCAATATATCACCCTCTTCAAACTGGATTTATTGCTATGGTATAACTTTTTATTCTATATTTTATACATGTTTGTTAATAATTGTATAATTTTTTCATACTCAATTTTTCATTTAAAAAAACTAGCATCCATATATATATATGTAATTTTAATTCAATAGTGTATGCATGTTTTTTTAATAATTGTATATTTTTTAAAACTCAATTTTTCATTAAAAAAATTAAGAAAAAAATTCACTAATAAATCATATACATTTTTGTTCATAATTTGATATGTTTCTGAAAGTGGGTGCACCGTATCCTGGATTGTACCCAAATGCACATTAGTATTACCCATATATATATATATTATATTATCAACGTAGAGGTTACGTGGTTTGAGAAATTCTAATGGTTGATGCCTATATTTAACTAATTAATTAACTATACAATAATGCGACATGCATGATCCCTAATTTAAAAGAAAAACAATAAATTAAATTTCTTTCACAAAACCATTCTCACGTAAAAATGCTTGCTTTCAAGTTTCAACTGTAACAAAAGCATCTGAAATCTTGGCCGGCTGTCTTATTTATTTATTTATTTATTAACAGATTTTAAAACATTTTAGTAATGCATGATATAAATTCTCCCATATTATTAGAGATGTAAAATAAATGCAAAATTAATGAAAGTTTTGTTTATATTTTCTTCAAGGTCAACCAACATGAAAAGCCATACAAATTCAACATGCAAGTGACTAAAATTTATTTAATTATTATATATAGTTATTTTAAATAGGAAAATCTCCATCTTTATCTATTTAATTAATAAAAATAGTTCTGTTGGTGAACGTCATGGTTTAGGGCATCAAGCAAGATATGATGACTTTTTAAGTTAGTAATCCTATTTATTTTAGAACGAGAAAATACTTTGAATAATTAAATATCTTTAAACTAGCATTGAATTGAGTTGAATTTAGTTCTCAGTCATCAGAACATAAATTGAGGGGCGGCGCTATTGCCACCCGAATTCTCAAAATAATTATAGTGTAAATACTATTTTAGCCCTTACCTTCAAATTTAAATTATAAACTCATTATTACTAAGCACCACCAATCTATCTATTAAGCCCACCTGACTTCCCCACCCCCACTTCTCAAATACCCATGTCTCAGTGATGATCATTGGAGTACGGATGACGTGTCAGCTTGTGCGGCGGTGGACGACGGTGGTGGAGTAGAATGGTGAGTCAGTGGGGAACTGTTATAATATATTGGAAATTTTTTTAAGGATAATAAGGTTACTGTAATTTAAAGATGAAGAAAACTAAATTAAAAAAAAAATCGTATACAACAGAAAATAAGGAAATTAAGAGAGAAAAGGTGAAAGAAGGAAAAAACAAAAGAAAAAGAACACACCAATCACCAAAGAAAAGCTATGTTTAATATTTATTTACGTTCACAAGAAAAAAAATTAAATTAAAAGAATATTTAAAACTATTGGTACTAGCTATTAGTGAATACATTTTGGCCAAGAAAACACAAATGAAGAATTGCAAAAATCTCCTCATAAAAGAGGGTCTTTGCAATGGCGATTGCAATTCTCAATGACAGTTTGTATTTAACGCGTGTACTGTGTGTATTTTTCTTACATAGCTTTTGAATTTTGTTTGTATGATATTTTGGGTTGTTTGTCTTTGCTCTTTTGTGTCTCATAGACTGTTTCGATATATTTCCTTTGTGTGGTCTTCTTTCTTCCTCTTTTATTCTTCTTCTTCTTTTCTTTGATGGTCTGCGTTTTTTTTCCTAAGTTTTTTTCATTGTGTTTGCAGTTGTGTGTGTGAAGATATACATGGGTAAGTAAATAGTTTGGGTGTTTTTAGCAGAAGGGGGTTCATGGTGTAAGTTTAGGATAGGGGTTAAAATAGTATTTTTACCGTAATTATTTTAAAAGTTTGGGTGCCCTTAGTACTCTTTTGGGTGGCAATAGCGCCACCCTAAATTGAGGAATCTAATGGGCTCAAAGGCCCATATATTCTTGGGCCTGTCAGCGTAAATAATCCAATCTTAATTTTAATATTTTAAAAGAGGCATGAGTTTGAGAAACTTTTTTAGACACATTTATCCTTACACATTTTATTATATACAATTTCATCCTAATTTATTATCCTAATTTAATACTAATAATAAAATATAATTGTCATATATTTTCATTTTTCATATCATTTATTACATTAATTAATATTCATATAATCATAAATCTTAATTTTATATCCTACGAATCTACTATACTAATATTTATTGTCATGTATTTTCATTTTCATATCATTTATTACATCAATTAATATTCATGTAATCATAAATTTTAATTTTTATATCCTACAAATCTATACTCTTAATATTTATCTAAAACTATACTGTTAATATTTATCTAAGTATGTCTATATTAATAATAAATAATAAAGTATTAAATAATCAAAGAGCTTGAGATTATATTTGAGCCATTATATATTTTTTTATACTTTAATATTTAAAAATTGATCTATAATACAAAAATTATTTATTTATATTAATTAATAAGCTAAAGAAATTGTTTACATCTATAATTTATTTCATTATAATTTAATAAATTATATTTATCATATAATGTACACAACTTTTAAATTTAAATAAATTTATTAATGAGATCATTTAATGAGGGAAGAAATCGAAGAGTCTAATCAACCATTATAAAATGTGGAATAGCCTTTTGTCGAAATCAATACACGACAATGCCCGAGAGAAATGTAGTTTCTTAAATCAAATGTTTTTGAGTGATATATTCAACAAGACGCTGAAGTTAATTGGGAAGAAGATACGAGGAATCACGCATACTCTATTATATTTTTCAACATTTATTTTTGTCCTAACCTTTGGCATTTATTAGGTTCATGTTGTTATGTGTCCTGAGGATGACTGTTTTTCAGGGCTTTATTGTTCTAAATTTCTTGTAATCCATGGCTTTCTAATGAACATACAATTATTTTATCTTCAATTTGGGACAATACCTAATCAATACTTTTAGTGGATGTACTAAGGTGACTAAGAATAATTTGAATAAGAAAGAGAGCGAAAAGAACTTTTTTGTATTTGATCTTGGTGGTAAAACTTTTGATGAATGTATATTTAGCCATGATAGTTTTTTTTTTCTCTCTCTTTTCTAGGTTTCCTTCTTACAATTTCAGTAAAAGACTTTTGCATTATTATATATATTGTTATTAATATTGAATATTAAATATATATATTAATTATTGGGTCACTTACTAGGAGATACACAAAATTATGCATAATTCCTATAAACTACATGACTCAAAATAGTATTCCTCATAACTACACAATTATAATTGTGATACCATAAATATCCTTATATAACAAATTTGTTTGCACAATTTTGTTTTTGGTCCAGCGGTGGTCCGGCGATGGTACGGCGGTGTTTTGTACAATTTTATTTTGCACAAATTTGTTTTGCATAATTTAGTTTGCATAATTTTTTCACACATTTATTTTTAGCATTTTTTACTCAATCAATCAATTTAAATTGTGCAAAATTGATTTTTTCATAATATGTTTGCACATTTCTTAATTTAATTCATTTTTCAAACAAATTTCGACTACACATAAATTGTGCAAAATTGATTTTTGCACAAATTCCAACTACACATTTTGTTTTGCACAATTTCGCTCGTACATTTTGTTTTGCATATTTTGTTTTGCAAATTATTTTTTGCTCGCATTTTTTTCACAAAGGAAAACTACATCTATTTCCAAAGTAAAATGAGAAAAAAAAACCTATCAATCAACACTCTACTCAGCTCTGAAACAATAGAACCAAAAGGATAATACATATGCGCTACTACTTGCGCAAGTGATTTATCCATTTACAAAATGGATTTAACAGACAAGTACTTTGACTGCATCAACATTTTTGTGCTTCATATCTACAGCACATACAGGTAAGTGAACTTAGCAACAGTAGTAACAAAAGCATCCTCTGGGTTTGCATTACCATTATCGTTGCAACATGGACAACATGTTGAATTTCCTGCAAGCACTGAGAAGTAGCTTCCTTGTCATCACTCTAGTCCAGAGTTATGCTAGATGCAGCAAGCTTAAACCCTGGCAAACTTCAACCATGAACCTCAATATTACAGGATCTGCTACATCATAATAAACAACTCTGCAGAGGAAAAATCAACAATCAAGAAAATAATCATAACTTTGAAATTATAATTGAAGGCACTAAATTTAAGGAGTAAGTATTTATTTATAATAGTAACAAAATAAAAAATAGTAAAGTGGTAAAGCTGTGCATCTAGATCATACTCTAATTTTGAATATTTTGCTTTAAGCTGCTCCTGATGCTTTAACAAATGTCCATTCACACCTAGTGGTTTTTCTTCTGTATGCTTCTAGACCAGATTGAGTATGCCATCAAATCCCAACAATTTACTCAAGCCATTTCCTTGCTTGCTTTGGGGAATAGAAGAGTCAGACTTCATTTTAATTTTATTTTTCACAATCTGATCATAGAGAGTACCCAAGTAATCAGATAGGTCCTTTTCATCATCTATCCCTCGGTTATTGCAGATGAAATCAGCCCTTAGTCATCTTAAGAGTCAAAATCAAAGTACAAGATAAGTCAGGAGGAGGACAAAACATGCAAACTAATCATTTACAAATTAATCACAAAATGTTTGGTACAAATATATTCAATACTCATTATTATCTCACATATGCTTATCTCCCACTCCATCCATAATGGCTAAGAATTGCTGTCACAGATAGCAATTCCACAGGGCTCTTCCACATCAAAATTAAGCAAACTATGAGAGCCAAATTCAACAAAATTACTCCATAGATCAGCAAATCATAACAGGCCAGGGCAGAATACCACCATTGCAAGCGTAAGGCATGATCCTCAAATCTATAAACTGAAACCAAATGCACATTAAATCGAGTAACAATAGCTACTGGGAACAATCAAGAGTATCATTAGGCAAATCTCCAACATCATAAGATATTTCTTCGAATGTGATATAGTTGCAGTCACAAAACAATAGCAACAACATGTTCAAATAAGATGGCCAAACAAGACCCAAGTTCTGAACATGTATGGGATATGTTCTAAAACTCAAACCAAAGAAATGACCATAGCCTTAAGAAAAGGCCTAAACAATAACCAAATACAAGAGCAAGCACAAAGACCAATTCAAATACAAGAGCAAGCACAAAGACCAATTCAATATATCAGACACTTAAACTGCATAAAGCAGTCTGAAGTGTAATTCCTTAAATTTTCGTCATCCATGGCAAGTGAAGACCTGCAAAAAGTGCAAACCAGAGGCAAATAAACAAAATAAAAGCACAATCGGCGATGACCTTGGGGTCATAGGAGCGGGGCTGGTTGAGGCAGCGGCCATTGAGATGCTAGATGCGGCAAGAGGAACCATCAACGGTCGGTTGTGTGAGAAGAAGAAAGTCGGCACCTCAGAGAAAATAAGCGGCGCGATTTGAACGAATGACGATGACAAAATCGCGTCGGAGGTAACCATGAGTGCTGAAGATGTCAGCCAAATCAAAAGACCTGAGCAGGCTTTTGAGTCTGAAAAAACAAGTAGCCGAGGGGCGCGCGGTCCAAATGGCGAAAAAAGATTGAAGATCCGGCAGCATCGGGGCCCAGGGGCAATGGCGGTAGATCTGAACAATTGATGCCCAGATCGATAAGCAGGGGCAGTAACCTAGGTTCTATCGGATCACCGTGAAAACTTCGTGACCAACAAGGAACCGGAGGAACCCTATGCTGCGCAGATCTGAAAATAGAGGCGAGCCTGAGTGCCTTGACGTTGCAGGTCCAACTACACTGGCCGCCTGCCCCCTCGCCAGAGTAGAAAAAATAAAGGGCTAGAGGGTAGAGAGAAGGTTTTCTTTGATGCAAAGAGGATGGTGGTCGGGAAGAGGATGTACGGTGGCGATGGGGTGGAGACGATGCTTTAGTTGTGTGAGGTCATGTGGGAGGAGACGTATCAGAGGAAATATGTAATTGAAATGTGATTTAATTCATTAAGGGTAATTCGGTCTCTTTCATGATAATCTGTGTAGTAGAGCATAATTTATTTTTTCCTTTGTATTTGAGAGTAATTTAGCTCTAAAATGTGTATCCTAGAGTAATAAACCCTTAATTATTTATGAATTCTAACTTTAGTTTAGTTGTTAATGATAAATATGTGAACACATATACTGTAAATAATTTATTATGAAATAATTATGGTTAAATAACTATTAGTTATATACTATTAATCTAATAATATTGATTTTAAGGTTTTCGAAGGCGGCCATCAATAAATTAATTTGATTATTTTCAGAATTATTATTATTAATTTTTTTAGTACTCTTTTAAAGTACACATCTTAATTTATCTTTTATCTTTTTATTTATTTTTAATCATCATAAAATTGGTAATTATATAGACAAATTCTCTTGTGAGACACTACATATGTGAGACGTATTAAAGTATATTTATAATATAAATAAAGTATGTTTAATTATTATTAAAGTATATTTTCTAAAGTATGATAAATGATGAATTAAAGTATGATTTTTGGGTGTTATAATATAATTCATTATCGACATACTTTAACTACAAATAAGCATACTTTACCTATATAATAATCATACTCTAGTAATGGGTTGACACCTCTCACAAACAACCTGTCTCATAAGATAGTATCTCAATTATATAATTAAAATTAAATTCGACTTCACCCGTAACTCATAGGCTTAATTATATCAAGTACATATGAAATTTATTTATATTAGATTAAGTAGTAATAATTAATTATAAAATTTAAAATAATATTTTTTTATATAGAATGACAATTTGAAGGGTTAGATGTAATTCATATGGTATTAATTAAAGTAAAAATATTATTATGAACTGTATTTCTAAATTGTTAAATTATGCCTCTTTGAGTTCTTAATTAATAATCAATATAAGACTAAATTTAATGGGAGAAGATAAATACACATGATTGAATGAAAATTAATTATACAAAATAAAATTAAATTGTTATAGGTGAATATAAAATTTAAAAATAAAATTTAATATTGAATGACTATTTGAAGAGTGAGATTTTTTTTTTGATATTATTTAAAGTTAATACATTATTGTTTATACTTTTTAAGAGACACCCTCTTGGGATTGGGATATGTGAAACAAATCGACATATTATTAATTAAAGTATGTTTGTTATATAAGTAAAGTATACTCATATGTCACAATGACTACGTTTAACTATACAAAAGATCATAAAAACTACATTTAATTAATTAAATTAATTATAAAAAAGGTGAATAGCCATGATGGTGGAATTTAATTATACAAAATTAAACTGTACTTATATAAGAGTATAAAATTTAAAATGTTTGATATTATGATTAATTATTTTAATATTTTTTATAATTAATTATTTTAATATCTCATTAAATTTTTCATTATTATTTTATACCTCTTAACGTTTTATTTTTGTTATAACATTTTAATAATTATAGATTATATATACTCTAATTTAAATTAAAGTCTGAATGATGTGAGAAATAATTATAGGATATTTTATTATTTTATATTGTGTTTGTCTAAATTAAAGTGTGAATCATTAATTAAAAAATTAGGACAGCATTTGATTCCTACAATAATTTACTATTTTAATAGTTTATAGAATGTTGATTAATGGGATGAATATTATCAGACAAAAAAAATTATATACTCTATAAAAGAAGTTTTGATGTAACTAATAAATAGATGATTTACATAGATGTCGAACCCTCCTTCGTAACTCCCGGAACTAAAACGACGCGAAAAATCCAGACCCGGAAAGGTTCTCCGCAGCCAGCAAAGAAACCACCGCCGGCAAATTCTGTTGAAGGGGCGTAGCGGCCTCCGCTACTCTCTTTCCGCTTACTTTTCGATATCGAAAGAGTTCCGTTGGAACTATCAGAATCGTGCGAAAAGCAGGACGTGCAAAAGAAAGAAATTAAGCTTTCTAAGTTTTCCCCGAGCTCTAATTCCATACTCGATTTGCCATGTGTGTGGACTCATTAGCTACAAGATTGGTGCTCCTAACTCTATTCCTTAAGTTCGTAGTGGTTGAGCAGAGTTTTTCAGCCCAAAGGTTAAGCGTCTGCTGACCGCTTACTTTTTCACTTGAATTTCAAAATCCAGCTTTCCATCCCTCTATATCTCTTATCTCTCCTCCCACACGAGTCAAGAAGCGTGTTTCCAGAACGAACAAGATAGGGGTTGATAAGGGGGGCTCCAGTAGAGACTGGTATGATTCAATTCAACATTTTGTTCATTCGGATATGATTGTATCATAGCGACTCGGAGAAAGCGCCGCAATGCCAAGGCATAGAACGACGGGCCTCGAATGCAAACGATTTCATTTCTTCTCTTAAGATATTTCGGAGTGATCACAAGTAGCTATCCGAACTACCGAACTAGGAGCAAAGATGCGGACATGGAGTATGAAGGGGAATACCAAGTCAATCATAGAACATTAGCAGTTACCGTGACGGTCGGTATTGGTTTCCTTTCTTTCCCAGAAGCGGAAGCTGAATCAGTTGCAGGCTATAATGTAGAATATGCGCATTCAGTTCAAAAATAACTTTTCACAATTATTAAAAAAAAGAGAAATAAGATAAATAAAATGTCACAAAGCATGACGTTCATGTGAGTGCGACGCACGTGTAAAAATCTAGTTGATAGAAAAGCAACATGGACATTAGTCATGTTGCAGATTATAAATCAACTAAGTAAATAACATTTAAAAAAAACATTAGCAATAATTTTTAGGCTTAAAGCATATATAATTATATAAAGTAGACTTTCAATATTAACGAAATGCATGATCTTGTCACGTGATTTGTGTCAAATTGTCTATATAATTGATAAGAGTTAGGTTCAATATAGTAGTAATAGATTCTCAACCGAATACAAATAAATAGTAATAAGAAAATACAAACTTCCAAACAATGTTTCCAATGATGATTATTTGTTGTAAAATAAAAAATATTTGAGGACGACAATTTATTGGATGAGAAAAATAATATCAGATGACCCCAAATTAAAATATGAATTCGTTTATTTGCATAAAACCAATTTACATTATCACGTACTCCACTTAAATTAATAAATATATAATAGAATAGTGATAATTTTTCATAAAAATATCTCGTAGGATGTGTCTATTAAATGATTATTACACCTCGTATAAAATTAATGGTGCTCTCAATTTGGTGCTAGTAACTGTCACTTAAAAATCAGAAAAAATAAAAAAAAAAAATAAATAAAAATGGAGAGCCAGAATTATATGGAATTAACTATTAAGCAATAATTTCTTTTTAAATTATTGGAGATAAGCTGGCCACGTAGACATACATGGAACAACCAGCCACGTCAAAATCTCTAGTGATTATAACTTATTTTATTTTAATATATAAATAAGAATAAAAAGCATTAATGTCATGCTTTACTTAACATTATTCACTAATATGATATTTTTAATTAATATTTTCAAGTTTAAGGTGAGTAAAAGTAATGTCTGAAAGGATGAAATAAAATTAAAAAGATTTATTAGGCTTTGAACTCTCTAATGATTACATAAAGTTAATTAACAGCCAGCCATATTTGATTTCTCAAAATTTGCATTGCCCATTTGAGATCGATTTTCACTTTCCGGCCATTGGTTGAAATAAATAAATAAATTGTTAAAATCTAAATAAAATAATATATTTTTTAAGATGAAAGAGACACTGATATGATACAAGTGGGATTCCCTGTTACACAAGATGTTACATCTTGTGTTACAGGGGTGTGTATGCGTGATAAGTGTCCCATTTCACACATAATTTCACATATAATTGTATATGAAATGGGACACTTGTCACCCATACACACCCCTGTAACACAAGATGTAATATCTTGTGTAACATGGGAATTGAATTGTGATATGATAAAGGGGAATATAAACTTTTTCCTATTGCCACGCGTTACATTTTTTTTTTTTTGTCTAAATCAATGTCAAAATGAAATAAGAAAGAAAAAAGAACCTACTTTGGAACTAAATGTTACCAATTTAACATTCTAAATTCATATGAGTCTCCTACTATTTCATTAATGGGGATTGAGTCTAAAAAACCCAACGACAACAATAATGAAAGTTGTAATCTTAGAAAAAGGATTAAGATAAAACATGTATGAAACACGAAAGCCAGATCATTTAATTTATATTAATTAATGCTAACATATGCTCCTGCTAATTTAGTTAAACACCCTATCCAAATTATTAAAAAAAAAAGTGCATAAATTTGGATAAAGTATATTATAAGGGGTGATGGAAAATACCAATTTCATATAAAAGTTGCCTTTTAACATATTAATTTTGTCATTTTAAGTCCATCATAAAATATCAATTTTCTCTTTTAAAAATATAAGATTTACACACATAACTAATATAATTAAAATATGTGATTTATACAATTTACTAATACTATATTTATTAATTCACAAAACATATAAATAAATATACATTTAGAGGAAGTATATCCTTTACTCATGTCAATTATTATTATAAACTATATATATGGAGTATAATACTACATCACTCATTTTCAAAAAGGTAATTGTTTGTCATACATAAAATATTAGGCGGCACTATTGCCACCCGATCTCTAAAAAATTTTATAATAAAAATACTTTTATATCCTAATTCTTAGATTTATTATTCGCTCTTTACTTACTAACCCCACCCAATCAACACCCAAAACACTTCAAGCACAGGAAAAAAAGAACATAAAAAAAGAAAAGAAAAATAAAGAGGGAGAGAGATTCTGCAATTGAAATTGTAAGCACTGGGAAGGGAGTCGTCATCGTCTACGGCAATGGCTCTATCACCTAAACCGCTAAGCAGTCCCCCTTCTCCGTCAAGGTTGGCCTCGTGCAGATGCTCGGGGAAGGCGTAATCCCGAACAGGCCCGCATCGCCGAAGAGGCAGGCGCTCGCATCGTCAAGGCATTGTAGCGCGTCTCCACCGTCATCTGCATCCAAGGAGATCAAGTAGGCCGTCACCATCCCCGTCATGGACAGTTTGGCCACTTCGTCGTGGCCCACATCCTTGAGGCCATTGGAATCAACTACGTCGACGAGTCGGAGGTGCCTTCATCCCACAACTCATTGATGCTATCGCATTTCATCTAATGGAATCGCCATTGCCCTTTCAACCAAGTCATGTTAGATTCAGTTTCAATGAAACAATTAAATAGATGTTCTGAAAATTAACTGAAAACTAAGAATAATTGATCTTCGCAGCATCAATCCAGCAGTTCATTCTTTAATTATTAACAATTTAATTACTAAACATATCATAACACTATTATTATGAATCGATTATGCTTATGATTTCACTATTAAGAACTCAATGCAAACTAGGTTTTTCTTTTCTTTTTTTTTTGGCAAAGACCTTCAAATTTGGGTGTTGAGATTGTGTAATAAAAATATTGGGTGTACTTAGTAAATTGATTGAATGAGGTTACTAATTAAAATCATGAAAAGTAAATTTAAGAACAAGGATATAATCGTATTTTTACAACAATTTTTTTGAGAAATTAGGTGCCCTCAGGAATCATACGGGTGATAGTGTCGCCCTAAAATATTACCCAACATTAAACTATAGTATATACTTTTTAAAGAACATATGTGAATGCATGGAACGCTTTATGACAAATCAAAGTTAGCGATTATTTTTATTTGTTTAATTAAAAAGCATAAAGGCTGATGACATTTTGCACTAAAAAAATTTTCACACCCTCTTTTGTAAAAGTGAAGATAGGTAAGTCAACGATACTGGTATATTCGAGTATAAAAAAAAAAACTAACTCCTCTTAGAAAAATTAACATGTTAATCTTATAGTATTATTATCATGAGGTAAATATTTTCTCATTTTGCCACTTTAGATATATGATATAAAGTATCTCATTTTTCTTTTTATATATAGAACTTGCACGCATCATTAATATAATTAAAATATAAAAAATCGTATATTCTATTAATACAATTACTTACTACACAAAATTGTTTTCTTACTGGAATATATCAATTTGGGAAGATGTGTACTCAATTTATACTTTAATATAAAATATTTGAATACAATAACAAGTGGGAGTGTAAATTCATACTATTGAGTTGGGTTTCGTCTCAACGTAATAAGCATAAATTCAACTATGGCATGATAAGAATTCATTTTATTAACGAGCTGACACAATAATGACACGAACACGATACGACCAAATAATAACTTGCAATTATCGTCATGTCAGGAATTCGTTTCATTAAAAGGTGAGAGTAGTGTTTTTAAAGGAGAGAAAACTCCATAAGGACGAAAGGGGAAATACACGGTTGAAATAATAAATTATTTTCATGTGGTATTATACAGTAGAATAATTTATTGAGAAATAATAAGGGACACTCTCTCAAGGATAAAACTACAACCCCACTCTGTATCAACTCTCTACAACATATAGCGCCAAATTACTCTCTCTCTCTCTCCTCTCTCTCTCTTTTAAACTGCATATTGAAGGGTGGTGGTAGTTACTCCTAACTTCAATCCTCAAAACTCTTATCAAAGGTAAGTTTCCATAATTGTGTAAAATCCCTGATAGATGTTTTTAGTGTAAGCTAATGAGGGGTGATAGAATTAATCTGGTTTTGAAGAATGGTGATAGTGGGGCTGGGAAGGTTGATGACAAACCTGAAGTCGAAGCTCAAGTCCATGAAAATGAAGAAACCTAATTTATACGACAAGATTGAGAAGAGTGAAAGCATGAGGCTCGAAATTCGAAGCAGAAAGGCTCGAAGGCTCATCCAAGACACCCTCAGACGAGCTGATTCGCCCAAAACCAGAAGCTTCACCTTCTGATCATATATATGTTTACACTCTATACATCTACATATATATATGTGTTTCCCCCTCCCCCTCTCCTCTATATGGTTCGGATTCCTGTGCTAGGTAACATCTACCTGCCCCATCATTGGATGTACAACATGTAAGATAGGAGAAACTATACCCTAGAATGAAAGCATGAACATTGGTACAATGTTATATTTTCTTTATCTCTTACATGTCAATCCTATGATGAGTAGCAAGAAGATAATGCACGAATACGACTCAGGAAATCCGGTGTGATAGATTTTACGGTCAGTGTTCATCCTATTAATGAACTATGATGATTATTATATTTCCGGGTGCATCTTAATTTCTCACACATAGCATGAGAAGGTTTTTCCTTTTTTTTTTTACAGATAAATATGTTAGTGAGCTCATTAACTGCAAAACATCTATTGTTGTAAGATAGAGCCACGTCTATATATATTTGTTTGAATTGTAAGTGAACAAATTAGTAGTGGATATCTCAAACATGTGGTGTGTATTTGTGGAAGGGTGAGAGTTGGGAATTTCCTGATACTGCTTCAATAAACCCTAACACTTTCCAATTCAATTAGACTACATATTACCTTGATCAATTAAATATAACAACACCAAATTGGAAAACAACTACATATATAGCAAATTAATATTATTGATGACACTTTTAAATGCAAAATATATGGAGTATATAAGAAGACATAATAGAAATTATTTTTGTCTGAAAGATTAAAATAATCCGAGCAGAAAATTCCAAGAGGAATAAGAGTAGGTAATGGAAAATTATTATATATGCACATACTAGTACGATACAAACCTTACCAAATGTTAGATGGCGATATAGAAATGCAACTGAACATCAATGATTAATTGTAAATATATTTTGATACAGGATTTACCATCCTTGAATTTTAAAAATTAAAATAGTATATGGTATAAAAATTTATACATTAAGTTATTTTACTCAATTAAATGAAATGAAATTCATAGCTATAGAATTGTTGGTTGGATAAACCCAGTGGTGGTGGTGGTGGTGGTGGGTAAATATTGATGTCAAAAGTAAGGTTAATCAATATATGGTGGAATTAGATATACTGAAAAAAAGAGATAAAAGGGACAGCGACAAGTCGTGAAGATGGACAAAATGGAAAGAAATCAGCAGGGAATGAGTACAAGCTTCACGAGACAGGCTACACCACTGTACAATACAAAGTATTTTGTACACATGTTTTTACTTGAAAGTTAATAAATTTTTAACTAAAGTTGTTGACTGTTGGGTGTTCTTTGAAACAGTACTACAATAAAAATAAAAATAAAAAGGAAAAAGAAAGGATAGTTTAACTAAAAAAAAAGGACCACAAGGAAATCTTCGAATTCAACAAATAAAGACAACATTAACATGGGTATATAATTAAACCAAAATATAGTTTTATTTTTAAATACTCCATTACTTCTATAGCAATCTTCACAAATTTTTTAAAATTTAAAATTAATTAAAAAATGTAACGTCTTTGTTTACTGAATTACAAGCCAGTGTCAGAAAATTGAAAAACAATATTTATACATTTCTCATAAAAAAGGATTATAAAATTCCAGTACGCAGAACATGTTCCGTAAAACCGTCTAAAGCTTTAGAATAAAGTATGAAGAAACTCTGTAAAAGAAATTACGGCTTTCGTCCTCTCTGTATCTAGCATGCCATGGGCCTTTGATATTGGTAATTTGGTATACACAGAGATAGAAAGAGAGAGATCCTTAATGCATTCTATATGCTTTGTGACGTGGAAATGTTTATTCTACTTGAAAAGAGACAAGTCACTAAATGAGAAAAGGATACCTAATTATTCAAGTTGGTGTGTGATTTGAATTTAAAAAACGGGATTTAAATTTAATAAAATCTCCCTTAAATCTTTTCTGTAGTATCTAGAAACTCTATTAACCTTTCACTCACCCTTAACATATACTTTCTCCCCTAAATGTTATATCTTCTTATATGTATCCTCTTTCATCCTTTCAGTGTTTAAATCAATTCTACCAAACATGTTTATTGTCAAGATTCGACACCGAGTTATAGCTTCAAAAATCATGATTTATGCCACACTTCACGTATGATAAACAATCAAGTAACCAGCCACACAACACTATAGAGAACAACAGACAAAATCAATAATAATACTGGAAGATAATATTCTTACTACAGTAGTCATGATAAACAAGAAATTTCTCAAGATGGTGAAGTGTCGGTGCTGATCAGCACCAACCCATATTGCTGACTAAGATAGTATTAATATATGTGAAAAGGATGATTAGAAAATGGATAGAGAAAAAAGTACCAGGATTTGCTAACGGCTGTGAAGGTAGAGCCTTTGTAGGTCGTTGCAATGGACACATGCCCAGGGAAAAGAGGGGGGATCAAGGCAGTACGTGTGAATACATCGAATTTGGCAGAAATGACATTTTATAAGAAGATCCTCAGGTTCTGTACCGGAACACCGGCAACAAACTGGTGCTGATAGCTATACCAAATAAAGACCAAGTTAGGAAGGAGGGGGAGCACAAATGCCAGATCATAGCATTGATATATTGAGAGAAACTAAAGCAAATCAATGAATTTCTCATGAAATATTGGAAATAAAATGTATGTGGCAATTTGAAGGAGCATATGTGCTCACATGATTGAAAAAAGTGATTCTATGCATACAAAACATTCAAATTTGTTATAGCATTCTATCAGATTTGAACAGATAACAATTATAATGCCACCTTGAACCAAAAGATATTAACAGTTTAACAATTCCAAAAGTATAAATTACCACTATAAGAAGATATAGAAACTCAGTACGTAGATTAAGGAATAAAAAGGGCTACTTAAATTTAGTGCCCATATTGCTCATGATCCCTTGGTTGTTTGGGTTCGTAATTTTAGAAAAGGGAGAACTTTTAATCAAATTCAATTATTATAAAGAAAAAGTACTAACACATTATGAATTAACACCACAATTTTGTGCAGAATAGATAACATGGAGTATTGTATAGAGGTGAAAGACTGTTGCTTACACCGACACGATGACGGTTCGACTCATCAGGAAGAAGGTAGAGATTAATTTTTGAACCGTCATTTGGGATAGATTGGGAATATATTTTCTGATCTGAAGAAACAGCATCGTCCACTTTAGTGATGCATATAAAACTTGCTTTGCACAGAGGACATGTTGAAGGTTTTCTTCTCGAAGTCTGATGAGATTTAATATCAGTAAGCAATGCAGTTTGAAAAATAGAAAATACTAAACACACTATATATCTTGCTGAAATATGCCTACTCTATCACATGAGCATTAACATTGTCAAATGCATGTTTTACCAAAAAAGTAATGTTCAGTTGATATGATAATGTAGTGTGACATTGCACTCAAAAAATTAGATCAAGAGATAAACAGCATATAGGAGCAGAAGAAAAACTATATATCCAAAAGAAATAAGAGAGTAGAGAACCACCATATGATCGGCCCAGTTCTGGATGCATGAGAAACAAAATCTGTGACCACATGGAAGTACTCCCCTGGTGGAACTGAAATCCGTCCAACATATAACACATGACAGATCACTTGATGCATGGAGCAATTCAACAGGATCAACTGGAGCTGAATCCATGAGGGCAGCTTCTTGAAGCTCTTCTGTAGTTTCAAGGGAAGGTGGTATGCTATGAACATGTGAATTCTCATCTTCATTATCTAAATTCACAGTCTCTTTAACAGCATCACAAGCATCAGTATTATCTTGACCAATCGGATTGCACCTTGTACCAGATGCATGCGCATTAGATGTAGATTGGTGCCTCTCAACGTCTGAAATGTCTAACAGAATTACACTGTTTCCATTCCGAGAATCCATTTTTAACTCCTTGTGTTGGTTCTCATTTGAAGTTGATAACCAATCTTTAATGCTTGTATGCTTTTTAACCAGCCTACGACCCTTGGACTTAAGTTCTGGGGAAGTAGAGTTTCTCTTATTCTGTCCACAAGAATATGCAGCCTGTGATGTGCTTGCTTCTTCGACCTGTTTAAGGAAAAGACCATAACACGGCAAAAGAATTTCAACATCACATGTAAAGGTTTAAGTACATTGATTTGATGAAATAATATCAACTTCTTTGTAAATAGGAGAACTGGAAAACTACTAAACATTTTTGGTGAAAGAGAAAGGGATGTATGAATATTGATAAAATAAGTTAAAAATTTTATAAGATCTGTATCTCTATTTGAATTAATGATGGATGTTAAATCCAAAATAACAGACTCGTGATTATTGAAATTCGATACCTCCAAAATTTTCAACCCTGATGGGTTTTCAAGGAAATATCTCCTGCTGCTGGGACAATCCTTCCGTGAATATCTTTCTATTGCCTTCCCAGATGATCTATTAGAACAGGGACTATCTTGCCTTTGCTGAGGAAAAATGTCCTGAAATACATCGAACAGAAAAGCCACTCAGATCAACGTAAAAATATCTCCTGCAGCAGAATAAGTAGTAGTTTCAAAAATATACACAACATTGCAAACATGAAAGAGGGTATAATACTATTGGTCAAGAGCACATTAGTTTAATTATAAACACAAATTTTTGCATAAATAAGTTGAATAAGATTGGTGGATGACAATAAGTCTAGCATATGTCACTTTGGCTCTTCATAGAGCTCACTTGGTTCATCATGAATTTTCAAGTAGTGCATAAGAACTACCCTAAATTTGTAGTGCATAAGAACTATGGTTACACAAGAAATTACCAACTTCCAAGTAGTTCACTAATATAGAAAGGGATATACAATGCTCGATACAAACAGTCCAAAATCAGCAACCTCACCAATAAGAATAGAATCGCCCAAACAGCAATACTTACATGTTCACATTCAGCACTATTCACAGGCTGCTTAGAGTTCCTCAATTCCTTAGGCTGAGCCTTTAACGTGTTAATTTCCTTATGCTGAGCCTTTAAAGTGTTAATTCCCAACAAGATGTCCAAAGCCAAAGGTCTCATTTCTTCACCACTGCCAAAAATAATTAACAGAAAAAATCACTGAATAACCATTAAACAGTAAAATGGATTGCTAGCTGTTCCATTAAAACAGATAGTAGTTGCTACCGTTAAATTTGAAAAAGCACATTGCTTAAGCATACTAAGCTATTTACATTTTCCAGAAGCAATTTCTAGATCATATAGCACATGACGCCATCAGACAAAATGAGAATGTTAATGTTAGCTAACATCAGCTTTTAATATCAAACAAATTACTTTAATGCTGAATACAGAAACATAAACAGTAAACTTTAGATCACAAATCTTTAGGATGAAAGGAACAAAGAATTACCGAAACTGACACACGCTTCGAATTATTTTTTATCCAAAGAAACAGAAATACAATTAAATGAGGTATAGAGTAATATATTAATATATCTCAACGGTGTTAAGTAAACTCAAATCATCCTTTGGGCAAAAGATTTGTCTATACCACATTGGAAATGATTCATTTAACCAAAATTATCTTTCTAATTCGCATTTTAAGGAGCTCTGAGAAACACTGCATGTCAGTGCCAACCGAAAACACTGAGATAAGACACACAGGATCTTTCACTAGCCATTAGTAATTTGAATTTCCCCTTTCATATGTCCAATGTGACTATAACTGAAAGAAGATTAAAAGCCTGCAGAAGTGATGGCAGCAGTTTGAGAATAGAATGAGGTAGTCACTATGATAATGAACATCGGTGGTCTTATGTACTAGTTGCTTTACAAATGAAGTTAAAACGAAAAAGATTTCTCAAATGAAAATAACCAATTTATTTATGACATCAAACAGATTTGTCAATCCAGCAGAACATGGTTGTTCAAAATTTTACAAAAGCAGAACAATATAACTTTGTTCCTCACTGTTCAAGCTGTTCCTACCATTGTTCAAACCATGGTGTTCTCCAGTAGATGAAATAACATAAGCATAATTAATAAAAACATGCACTCGAAATAGTCACATATGACGCAACATCATTATGGTTTCAGGAAACGAAAATGGATCTAAATCTAACTTCAATAGATCCATATACCTCTGGAACAAGTATGGTTCCTCAGGAACTCGCATGCCTCTCTTAACGCATTCCTCAACCCAACCATGATTAAGTATGGGTATCTTAAACTTCTTTGCAAGCTCATATTTTCTTCCTTCAAATCTCCAACACACCTAAGCAAGTAAACCAATCAAACTGCTGATGGAGATGAATAATATCGAATTTCAACAGAAGATATTCAACATGTGCATAAATTATACTGAATTAATTATTAACACAAGTACCAAAACATACACTTACCAAATGCGTGACAGATCGATTCATATTTCCGACGTAACTAGCGCCAGAGTGTGATATCAATCTGATTAGATTGAATCTCTCGGAACCGTGATATCCACTCACCGTTGCTATAACCTCTTCCATTCCTCTCACAGGGAAACGCACAGATTCTGCAGAAGATACAAGAAACAATAAAAAGAAGAAAACTCGGAGCCAAATCAATTTATCTTAGACGATATTATCGTTTATGAAATGACGAACTAAAACAGAAAGAGTGAATGAAACCCTAGCCGATTGAAAATCTGCAATTATCAGAGATTTGATGATCGAATTCACCTGGGTGATATTGCTGAAGCGAATCGTCTTCCATTATTGCTTTTTGCGCGTGAGGTTGGAAATGTACCGGGAAAGTGAAAATTTTGAACTTCGAAATTTTTTAATTTTGGAGGGTTTTATATATTCTTCAGTATATGCTTACTGGGTCGGCCCAAAACTAATGATTCAAATATTTTTATTGGGTCAGGCCCAAAACTAATGATTCGTATATTGCTTAAGGCCTGTTTGATTACAAGATTTGAGTCGGACAGCACCATAACAATTACCAATCATTTGCTTTGGTTTGATATTTTGCCTCTTATTATTAAGTTATCTTTTTAGGTTAACTTAAAAAAAAAAAAAAAAAAAACTTCATAAATTTATAATATTTCCTCAATTAGGGTGTCATAAAATGCACCTGAAAACATGCCTGTGATTGAAGGTGTCATAAATATCACATATTCATTAGAATTAACAAGCACTCCCACAATTAGGGTTTGAGAAGTGAACTATAATGTCTTCACCAATTACAGCAAAATGCAGAATAAGATACATTTGGAATTGTATTCTGTGGTTCTACAATAGGAATACACTTCACTTTCAACCACACAGAAATTGCAGTTGAAACAAGTACACCGTTTCTTCACTAAGCAAAATCTCAAAACAGCATATGCCTCAATACAACACATCTAAATTCAGTGTGAATGTCGCTTGTTCTACAATGTGCATTCCCAGATTGGGTCCTTGAATTTGATCTTCAATAATAAAATGCAGTCATGAGGCTTTACTGGCTCTTCGAGTAATTGAGATAGGATGAATAGAATAAATTAACCCTTACGTTGCAGAGACGCTCAACCTGAAGGGTTATCTTAGTTCATCTATGAACAGGATTTGCACCTCTTGGTGCTGATGGTGTTGAGTGATACAGTATATTATTAGCTGCAACCTGTCCTTGAGATACCACAGTACCTCTAGATGATGCATCATAGGCAACACCTTTTTCCCTTTGAACGTCTCCAGAGCCTCTTTGCATGTCGTAAACAGAGGCACTTTGCCCATCATATCCAGTCCTCTGCACCTCAAATCCAGGTCCCTTCTGGTTCTCAGGTCTCTGTGCTCTGTGAGCTTCATATCCGAGTCCCCTGGGGATATTAAGGGAGGACGGAGTAGGTCCTCTTGGAGCATCATTTCCAAGACCAGCAGGTCCTCTCTGGGCATCATAACCAGCTAGGGCTTGTACTCTTTGAGCTCCTACCCCAGCATGTCCTTTTGTGACATCATAACTAGCTCCCACATGCCCCTTGTGGGGATCAAAGCTCGTTCCCCTAAATCCAGGGTACGCAGGGCCTCTGGGTGCATCACGAGCAGTCCCCGAACTATATGGAGGGGGCTGCGCCAGTACATGAGGAGAATTACCTTCAGTACCAGAAGCACCGGCAGGTCCACCCCCAGTACCGCCTCCCAAATGAGGGCCTTGACCCTGCTGCCAAGATTAAAAAATAATTAGAAGCCTAGCCCAAAGGTCACATGGAAATATTCTAAGAATCTATGATCAAAGATTGAGCAGTAAACTCTTTATAATTAGAGGAATCACTCCTCCATAATTATGAGAACATTCCAGATATGAGGGACATCAAGAACAGAAACTTATGATCAAATGTTTGGGTTTTTTTTTAACTCTTTTTATCAGAATTTACAGATATTATAAACTGGTTAGAAGACATTCTGTGGTATATTCCAACTGGCAAACATGATAATAAAACCCAACTCATTAGTTGGGTATCGTAATCTCTGTTAGAATTATCAATCGCTCAGACAGCACCAACTTATATACCTGTCCAACACCATAGTTTTGAGTAGAAGCATAGCTCCCCATAGGAAGATTTTCACCATATCCTCCGTAACCACCATATGGTCCTCCTGCACTTACATAAATGATAATGCCATCAAAATCAAGGAACCGGTAACTTAAACATACTGGAGTAAGGAAATGAATGTTAAAAGATGTAAACCTGTTCGTGGATCAAAGTTTGTGGCATTACTTAACTCGGCTCTGAGCTTTTCTACCTCTCTCGACATTGCTATATAGTTCTTCTCCATTACTTGAAGAGATTCAAGGTGGTCATTGTATAATTTCTTCTCATAGTCATATGTACCCCTGTGCAGATCAAACCACTGAAAAATCAGACAATTTTTAATATTAATGACAAGTCGAAAGTGAAAAAAAGGAAATTCATAATAAACTCATAAAAATCCTTTGTTATATAGAGATCTGCTTACACCTATCTAGGACAAAAAAAACCACAATGGAGCAGACTTGCACGTCATACTACTGCAGCTAAATAAAACTCTCATCATAGCTTTTCTTTTTTATCTATTCTTTTACTATCATGCACACATTTTCCTTTTCAAATCCATTACACATTTTACAGGAATAACTACCTGCAATGATGATACTCCTGTCTCATGCTATCAAGTTCAGTCATCAGCAGGGGTATTTGCTGAGCCTCAGAGTGGGCCATCTGAAGGTCACGAGTCAACTGTTGCACCTTTGCAATTAATTCCTGCCTCTTAACAACCAAGGCTTGTCCTTCAGCTCGTGCTTTCTGCAACTCCATCTTGATAGATTCTGCAGCTTCAAGTTCAGATTCCATTTTTGAGATTCTATCTACAAGACCTCTCAACTGCTGCTCTTTCTCAGATTTTACCTCAGCAATGTGTGCATGTATTAGTTGCAACTCATGCTTAGAAGTAGCTAGATCTTGTCTGAGAGTGCCATGGGTAGCAGCAAGCCTCTGATTTTCTGTTGCAAGTTTCTCTATCTCAACGTGTTGTACAGAAAGCTTGTGGGCTATAACTTCGTGAGGAGGCAACATTTCAAATGGTTGGAAAGAACCATGAGGCGGATGAATTGCAGATGCATATGGATCAGGATGGACAACACCGGGACCGGGAAGAGGATGACGATGGTGGGGAGGAGGTACTCGACCTTTGCTTGACATAATTAGCTCCGATAATTTACCTTCAATATAATTAGATTATCACTTATATTGCATATGTGATAGACATTTCTTTTTTACGAGTCCCAGCAGGAGAGGACCTTATATATGGAATTTAATGGCTCTCACATTAATGTCTAACAATATAGCACTTTTTTTCTCCAATGTATGATACAAATTTAATGCCCAATCAGCTTAAAATTGGCATCGAACAGAAATCCTCTACGTCTAGTTCAACCTTGCAATTACATTTTGAGCAATAAACATGTCAATAACTCAATGCATTGCATCTCCCGATAGTTTATAAAATTCAAACAGAACTTTTTACTTCAAGCTTTATTTGTACATGGCAAAAGCTCCTGCGCCCCGGGATGTGAACACAACCCTCCCCCTCCGGGGTTTAAATTGCAAAAGGGCACGGAAATTGCAAAGGGACACGGTGTCCCCGGGGCACAAGTTGTACATAATCAAGCAATCGAAAAAAACACAAATAAACTTCAAACACCTCAAGCAATTTGTAGTTCCGAGCTCGCTGAGCCAATTAGTGTTGTGCAATATCAAAATTATGTACCGGCATATCACGATAGATCCGCATACACTGTTAATGTTCCTATTAGGCTATAATCAACATGATTTCTTCATGCCATGTGCATAAAATTTAACAGTTTTCCCGGAAAAAATTACACAATGACTTAATATTGGACGAGAAGGGGAAGAGAGGGGAAGAATGAGATTCTCTTATAGATAGAATGAAACAAAATAAATTAATCGTAATTTCATATCGAAAGACTTACTTGATGGTGAATACAATTGATTCCTCAATAAATCGCAGTTCCACCAATTATAATTTAGAATCGCCTAATCGGCGCCTGCCGTTGGAGGTGACGGCCGTCCGGTGGTTAGAGGTGGCGGATTCGGGGTGATATTGTGAGGTTTGGGGTTTTTACGAGATTGAAAATTTTTTCTGTAATAATAGTATGTATAGTGGAGGAAAAAAAATTTGCTTGATGTTTCAACTTTACTAATTGCTTGATCCGACTAAAATCTCGGGCCGGCCCAATTTATTAAAAACCCAAATTGAATATAATTGGGCCTCCTGAAATCTATCGGACTGGGTAACTGGAAACTTAATTTGCCTAATTCTATATTTGTGATGTTGAAAATAAGGAAAAGTGACGTAATTACTTATTAGAATAATTACTTTTTTAATTAATTATAGAATTATTTTATACTCCATATTTCTAGAAAATTCGAGGACCACCTAACTTTGGGAAATTATTTATCCACTTTTGTAGCTTACAGGAAAATGAAAAGCGGCCTACAATATAATTTAATTCCTATTGTCATAAATAGTTGCAACATAGTACTAGCCGAGGGTTTAGGGATTAATGTGATTTTCGAGGGTTTTTTTTGGTGGGTAGGTTGTAACCAAACAGTGCGTGCAGTGAATAGCTCATGATTTGATTTGATAAGAATTTGTTCATGTTAGTTCGATTAATCAAACGAATACGAATGAGATTCATTTTTAAGCTCGTTTATAAACGAAGCTTTAGTATTGCATAACTCATTTGTTAAAAACTTGTAAACAAAATCATTTAGCATTCGTGAATAAGCATGTTAAAGCTCATTTTATAATATAAATATAATATTCAAAATATTTATATTTGTTTCCAATTCCTTGATTATTAGTAGTTGGATGAATATTTTGCTATTTTAGGATTTTAATTTATTTGTTTATTAAGTTAATGAACAAAATTATACAAGTGTTCACAAATAAAACATTCCTGTCCAAATACTCATATACAAATGTATTCACAAACATGTTCATGAATATATTCGCAAATAAAATTGAGTTTTAATAAACGAGCTCAAACAATGTTTAAAATTATTAAACGAGCTTGAGCTTGTCTCTAGCTTAACAAACAATACTCAATATGTGGAAAGTTCAAGTAAACCCTACTTGTGAAATAGGTTGTGAGATAAATGAACTCATAATTAAAATTTAAAAATAGACAAATACTTGTGTGAATCAAATTTATATAAATTAGTTATGTAAACGTTAGTAGTTTATTTATGACATATAGTTTAATATTTATTATTAGAATTTAAAACACTTAAGAATACAACTATTTTTATAATTTTTAAATAATAGGGTTTACACTATTCACAGATAACCCAAACTCATTCATAGAAGTATAGCTATTTTAATAGATAAGAGTATAATTTGGGTATGCATGAGACCAAGTGGGAGTGAAAAATCCTACAATTAAGATTGCTCAATTACAATTTCCCATTTTGAAATTAATGAGTTGGATTGTAATCAATATTCTATATGGCATCATTTCAGTGACTTAAAAAGAACCCATTCTTTAAAAAAATGCCAATTATGCCGCAGTTTTTAACCTTTTATTTTTGCTGAAAATCAAGAAAACAGGACACAAGGGAAGTGAGTTACAGATGAAGCTGAGGAATATTAGCAAGTGAGTCAATCATCCTTTGATCTGCAAATGACAAATCAACAAGATCACCCTTCAAATACTTCTCATAAGCTGGCAAATCAAAATGGCCATGTCCACACATTGCCATCAGAATAACCTTCGACTCGCCCGTCTCCCTACACAGAGCAGCTTCTCGTATCGTGGCAGCTATCGCGTGAGTTGGTTCCGGTGCTGGTATCAATCCTTCCGATCTTGCAAATTTTATGGCTCCTGCATAACACCAAGATACTCATTATGAGTCATTCTAATTCTTCAACAAGTGATCAGATGGAGTATGGAACTCGATGATATAATCCCACATATTATAAAGATCCAATTAATCCTAAGCTCATTAGCTGTCATAAATAGCTTTTATCTCCATATTGCATCCTATCCAAAGTATCTTATGGTTATTTTGCTAGTTATGTGGTTGTTTTGTCTCAGCATGATTGATTTCTTACATCAAATTAAAACAAGATTAAAAGATCACCTGCAAAGCATTCAGTCTGACCAATTGAAATTGATTCCATGAATCCCAACTCATACACATGCGAAATCAATGGAGCCATGCCATGATACCTCAGACCACCTGTCACACAAATTAACAGTTAAACGGATGGGGAGACGAGGGAAGGAAAGAAAACGAGCACGTTGGCAACAGCTTACCAGCATGAATGGGATCCGGTATAAAGTCATGGCCAAGAGTATGCATCTTCATCAATGGAGTCATCCCTGCTGTGTCACCGTAGTCGTAAGCATACACGCCCTTAGTCAACGAGGGACACGCTGCTGGTTCGACAGCTCGAATGATGGGATTTATCTTCCCATTAAGTTTCTCGCGAATGTATGGAAAAGCAAGTCCTCCAAAATTGGATCCACCACCAGTACATCCAATGATCACATCTGGAGTCTTCTCTCCTATAGCCTCCATCTGTTTTATGCACTCCTCGCCTATAACCGTTTGGTGCAACAGCACGTGGTTGAGAACACTCCCCAGGCAGTATTTCGTGTCAGCATTCGCAGCTGCAACCTCCACAGCTTCCGAAATAGCAATCCCTAAACTTCCAGGGCTCGATGGATCTGTTTCACGCATCTTTCGACCGACTTCAGTGACACTAGAAGGCGAAGGGTGCACCGTAGCACCCCATGTTTGCATCATCAGCTTACGGTATGGTTTCTGATCGTAAGAAGCACGAACTTGCCACACCTACATCCATTAACACCAACCCATCAAACACTAACTAACCACTCCACTACATTGTCAAAACACACTCTTTAACCAACTTCACATCACTTAAAAAAACATGAGATAGAAAAGCTAATTACTTCACAGTTAAGACCAAACAAGCTACAAGCGAAAGCCAACGAGCTCCCCCATTGACCAGCACCAGTCTCCGTAACTACATTCTTCACGCCTTGCTGCGCGTTATACCAAGCCTGAGGCACAGCAGTGTTTGGCTTATGCGATCCAGCCGGGCTAACCCCTTCATACTTGTAATAGATTCTTGCAGGTGTATCAAGCAGCTTCTCCAACCTCTTAGCTCTGAAGACAACTAACAAGCATCAGATTTCATTCAAATTTCCCTATAGGTTATAAAAAATTCAATATGATAAAGCAAAACTAACCTGATCAAAGGGGTAGGCCGCCATAGCCTATAAACATCAATAACTTCTTCTGGGATATCAATAAACCTTTCACTACTCCCCTCTTGTTTAATTATCTCATCAGGGAACAATGGTGCTAGATCCTCCGGTTTCACCGGTTCGAAAGTCTTTGGATTTAAAGAGGGAGGTGGTGCTACTGGAAGATCCGAAATTATATTGTACCATTGTTTAGGAACTTCAAGAGAATTCAAAGAAGCATTGAGGGGTGCTATTTTTGATAATCTTGAGTTGGATGAAGTTCTCAGAAAGCAGGGCCTTCTCTTTGGGGCAAAGCAGCTAAGCCATTGCTCATCTCCTATTGAGCAACACCATGTATTAATTAATCACTAAGTCAGTAAATAGGCATGCAATTTCTATATCCACAGTTAGCATTCAAGATTCAACCTATAAACCACTAGATTGAACAAAGCCCACTAAGGTCCAACATATTTTCCATGAATACAACTCACAAACAGAACTCCATGAATCAAGAACATGACCAACATTAGAGAAATTGGGATCAATTACAGCAAGGATTAAAAGGGCTTACCTTTGAGTGATAGCCGTGGTTTGAGAGACGAGGAAAGAAAGCAAGATTCCGTCATTTCTGCGATAGTTTGAAGAAAAAGTGGTAAACAATATGGGTTCTAAAAAAAATCATTTCTTTGTTTTAAATTCAGCATTTAATGAACAGTGATGAAGGATTTTGACATTTTGTTGGCACTTCAACAGTTAGGTGAAGTATTCAATTGTATCTCGTTATGCAGAACTCAAATCCAGTTTTGACTTCTCGATTAAAAATGTAGTAGAAAATATTATCCCAACCCCCCCAACCCCTTTCAATGAACAGGAATCAAGACAAATAGATAAAATAATTAAGAGCATGACTTGGGTGACCTGTGGTCATCCATGACCCTCTCACATGAGGGAGTGGGTCCCACATGTCAGGGGTGGGTCCCCATCCCCTCATGTGAGAGGGTCATGGGTGAGGGGTCACCCAAGAATTACCCAATAATTAACTGCAAATTCACAGTAATTTAGAACAAAAACCATTAAATTAAGGTAGAGGGATTAGCAGAGAAATGGTGGAAACCTCACTTATTAGTTGCTTCAATCCAAGTCGAAGTAGTCATGTGAAAAGAAGGGTGTCATGAATCATGAGAGCAACAGTGTAAGGGTAAATTCGTCTTTTCGTTTCAACGGATATACAACAGATATGGGCCCCACGGCTGCTAACAAGTACCACCCGAGCGTTGCGCCCTGTCGGTGCGTTTCAATTAAGAGTTGGGTTGTTGTGCCTCAATAAAACACACACACTATAAATTTTAATTTATGGAAGTATTTTTTAAGAAAAAAGTGGAATGATATATGAATAATATTGTCAGAGTAAATTTTTTTTTTTAAATTAAAGATATAATTTTTATATTAAATAGTATGATATTTAATAGGTACAACATTTTAAGGCTGTCAGATTTGAGGATTATGCGTAGATGCACACAAGTTTTATTATTTAATTAATCGTGACACATGCAAAATTTCTTTTTTCACGATATTTATATGCGAGTATGTATGAGAAATCCGAATGGAATGAAAACTACGTACTCTCTCCCAGTTCGGAAATTGATTGCACTATTAATGTAGATACAAAGTTTAAAAAATATTGATTTTTTAGGGGTATTTTTAAATAATAAATAAATTATTATAAAGTATATTACGTGTGTTAGATGAGTGTGGTAAAATTGTGGAGTAATTAAGATGAATTTTTAGGGGTGAGGATTGATGTGATATTTTCTTTTTTGAAAAGATGTAATCTATTTTAGGTCGGCAATTTTGGGACGAAGGAAATATTCATAATAAAAAAAATTAAAAGAACTTTGGAATCACACTATTAATCACATATTGAAATTTTATTAATTCACATATCAAATCAATCAATGTGAATTAATTTCTCAATTTTAGTTGTCACTTGGTGGCAAAGAAGATATACACAAAATCAGAAGATAAAATCTAGAGCATTGTTATTAGATTTTTTTTCTTACAAAAAAGATTTATAATTTTTTCTCCCCAATTATCACTCATCCAATAACATGGATAAAATACCATAATGAAACTACAAATTCTTCTTAATCCATCTCTCACTCCCATTTGCAAACAATCCTCTCAGTGTTCTTAAAATTGAAATTAATCAACAAACTCACATCCATTCTCCTCACAACAAAGCTCTCCACCAAAACATAACAACCAAACTTTCTCCACACATTCTCACCCCCAACTTCCTTCCTACCAGAAACTCTCACTTCCCTTTCCCCATCAAACCACCCTCTTGTTTCTTGAATCCATCTCATCTTCTCAAACAAACAATTGCTCAAACCTACTCTCTCTCTCCTCCCACCATCTCCCTTAACCTCAAACCATACAAACCCATCATCACCCTTCCTACCATCCTTCTCCCCCTCCCTCCCTCCAATTAGACACAGCAACCTCTTCACCCTTGCATCCACCACCACCACTTTGTTCCGATCGTCCTCGTTTTCGACCGAATGTATCTGCTCCCACCACTGCTTTAAGCTCAATTCATACATCAAGCTCTTCCTCATTTGATCATCCACCCTCATGTTCCCCTCCCTCACAAACACAAAAGGGCAGTACCACTTCCCAATCACCACTGGAGTTGAGCGCCTCGACTCGAATGGGAGGTCTGGTTCGGGCAACTCCAACGGAGTTGCCCGACTCAGACCAGGGGTCTCGCGTAAATGAATCTTGAACGAAGGATACGTGTGCACTTCCCATCCGCCTCGTCTGAGGAAGCTAGGAGGATAGCCATCCCACTCCACTGATCTAGCACAAAAACCACCACCATGATAAGGTCTAATCTCAAGCATCTGATATCTATCTCTGTGATCAAATGGCCTCGTTCTCACGTCCGAATGATCGCGTGCAAAGCAGCACATTCCGACATCCCCCTCTCTCGAGCATGCGTACGCTTGCCTAATCGAACCAACACGCGAAACAACATCAACAAACATGTCCAAGAATCAAGAATAAGTTGATCATCAGAAACATGAAAGATCGATATATAGTACCCTTTTCGATTCCCTTTTGCTTTGATCACGTAGTAACGATTGGAGGAAAGGGGTTGATCAAGAACAGGTAAGAACCAAGTCTTTGTAACGGTTGGTTCTTCGTGTAAGGAAGAGTGAACCACTAGCAAGATCCTGTCTGAAGGGAACGGTAGTCTTTTAATCCTGTGATTTCTCCATATCCCACAACATATGGAGTCCATCACCTCTGATTCCTCATCCGAAACAACTAGATGCCCCGAATACGGGGCATCCTTCTCTGGGTGCTCCGAGAGAGCACCCGGGAAGTTGCGGTAGCGAGACCGCGGTCTTGTTACGTACATCCCTAACTCTGTTCTTACAGAGATAGGTACTCAACAAAAATCAAGAACATTTGATAATACAACATACTGAGTTAAAAATCAAGATAATGGAAATAGAGTGTACTAAAGCCATCAGCTTTTTGGCCCTCAAAAAAGAAAGATCACTATGCAATATCTTTTCCAAAAGAAAAGTTGTGAAGATTAAAGAATGATGAAGCATTCAAAGTGGGAGAAAAGAGGCCACTTTAATTGTTGTCTAAATTAAATGAGTAAATTTGTATGTTACAATAATTGAATTAAATCACTACATAAATTATACAGTAATGCTGAAAAATTTTTAGGCCCTGTAGAGAAAAATACATTAAATTAATAACATATTGTTGGGTTCGTCATAGCGATCCGGGTGAACGCAGCGGAATTTAAAAATTTTTCATAATTAATAAATCATATTTATTAAATACATGAAAAGGTTTCACCCCGGATGCTCTAAAACGATTATAGGATCCGGTGTTAAAATATATTGAAAGAAATCTACGTAAAGATAATTCTTACCCTCGTAGACTTTCTTCCAATTGATGCAAGGAGTGAGGGAATCGATTCCCGGATTGTGGCTAAAACTCCGGTCTTCTCAATAAGGGATCCAAGTGTATCCCCTCTAAAGTAATCCACCAATTGAATAAACAACACAAATTTTACACTTCGCTAGTAGTGTTAAACTTGTGAATTGGAACAACAAAATTGGATTCCAATAGTGTGAGCTTGCGAATTGAAGCCAAAACCTTTTTGAAAAATTGAAGAATCTAGTCGACACCAATTCTTTTTTTTTTTTATAAACTCACACACTTAGTTAAGAAGGTAATGCAACTTAAATAAGTAGTAGTATAATATAAAATTAGAATATAGGTGTTGACTATAGCAATAATGCATGCCATAGTGCATTACACTCCAAAAAAATAAATGCATGCTTTAGATAGGGGCCGACAATAGCAATAGCATGCTATAGACATCACTAACTCCACTAACTCCCCATTATCAATATTATCATAATTATTATAATTAAATAATCAAATTATTTAATTATAATAAATAGTTAATAATATAACTATTGTTCCAATTGATAAAAGTTGTTAATTCAAATTAAGGTGTGATCCTTTAGGTTCACTACTAACTCTAGTAGTAGGCTTACAACACTTGTAACTTATAAATAACAATTATTATATTAATTAATCCAATTAATTAATTCACTTGAAATTAACTAATTAATTTCAAGAACCTACTAATCACGGTAACATCTAGCAAGTAGCGTGATCTTCTAATGTTAGGTGAATAGCGAGTAAACCTGTAAATTAACGAGTGACATACACGTACAGTCTTTCTAACAATTAATCTCCCGATTGAGTCTAGAGTAGGAATATTAGTCGAAACTCTACTAACTCAATAACTGTGTTTCTATTTCATGTTACAATGATTCATTGTGAATCTTTATTCTCATTGTCTTGGCCAAGGTCTTTGAATCATTAACAATGAAATACACAGGAGATTCTCTTGTCCTAGACAAGTGTTAGATTCTATCTTAGCCACACATAAGTCTCCATGTACATCAATATAATACCCAACATATCCCCTTTAAGATTGCTAAACAATCAGAAGATAAGTCTAAGTATTATATGAAGTACACAAGACTACCATGGTGCTTCAAGTCTAAAGACTAATCGTGTACTATCGTAATTAGAAAATTCTAATTTCGACATATCCAATAAGAATTTTCTACGGATCATGTTCGATAAACTTATTCTCTAATAAGTATCTACATATATGAATTTGTGTCACAACACTAATATTGATGGAATACAATATTCTCGTCCAACGAGCATTCATCATATGTACGAGTCTTTACTGAATTATTCTTTGTCCCATTTAGAAAAATTCTTGACTCGGAACTATGTTTAAGACCAAAGCTCTATGTATAAATTCCATGATTACCATCATATGCGTAACCATACATTTTAGCTTAAATTGGTCTAGGGACTTTATCTAATAAGCATATATTATAATGCATAAAATAGATAAATTAAAACAGCCTTTAATAATAATATTTCCAATGAGATTGTTTATATTCAAAATATAAAGAGTACAAATATCCAATCTAATTGGTGCGCTGGGCATACTACTCTAACAATCTCCCACTTGCCCTAGCTCCAATTGCCCATATATTTAAGTCCCATCTTCTCAAGATGTTTCTCAAATACCTTTTGAGCCAAAGGCTTAGTCAGTGGGTCTGCTACATTTTCTGCTGAAGCGATTCGATCCATAACGACATCGCCTCTCCCCATGATTTCTCTAATCAAGTGGTATCTTCTCAAGATATGCTTGGATCTTTGATGAGATCTTGGTTCCTTTGCTTGCGCAATGGCTCCATTGTTATCACAGTATATCATTACTGGATCAACAATAGATGAAACTATACCCAACCCTTGGATAAAGTTCTTGATCCAAACAGCTTCCTTCGCTGCATCTGATGCAGCTATATATTCAGCTTCAGTGGTGGAGTCTGCAGTAGTTTCTTGTTTGGAACTCTTCCAACTTACTGCACCACCATTCAAAGTGAATATATAACCTGACATTGACTTAGAGTCATCCACATCAGACTGAAAACTAGAATCAGTATATCCTTCTAATTTCAGCTCTCCAGGGCCGTATATCAAAAAGATATCCTTAGTCCTTCTTAAGTACTTAAGGATCATCTTGACGACCTTCCAGTGTTCTTCACCTGGATTTGACTGATATCTGCTCGTGACACTTAGAGCATGCGCGACATCAGGCCTTGTACATAGCATTGCATACATTATGCTTCCAATTGCTGAAGCATAAGGCACGCGAGTCATTCTTTCTCTTTCTTCAGGCGTCTTAGGAGACATAGCCTTAGAAAGTGAAACCCCATGACTCATTGGCAAGAATCCTCGTTTGGATTCTTCCATACTAAATCTCTTTAGTATCTTATCTATGTACATGGATTGGGATAGACCGATCATTCTTCTAGATCTATCTCTATAGATCTTTATTCCTAGAATAAATGATGCTTCTCCCAAGTCCTTCATGGAGAATTGTTTAGACAACCAAGTTCTTGTTGATTGCAACATTCCTATATCGTTTCCGATAAGTAGGATGTCATCAACATAGAGCACAAGAAAAGTAACTGCACTCCCACTAACTTTCTTGTATACACATGGTTCATCCGGATTCTTTTGAAAATCAAACGATTTGATTGTTTCATCGAATCGAATGTTCCAACTCCTCGAAGCTTGTTTAAGCCCATAAATGGATCTTTGGAGCTTGCAAATCTTTTGCTCACTCCCACTAGATATAAAGCCCTCAGGTTGCTTCATATAGATCTCTTCCTTAACGTTACCATTAAGAAAAGCAGTCTTTACATCCATTTGCCATATCTCATAATCATAATATGCAGATATAGCTAATAAAATTCGAATGGATTTTAGCATTGCTACTGGTGAAAAGGTTTCCTCATAATCAATTCCTTGTTTTTGAGAATATCCTTTAGCAACCAGTCTTGCCTTATAGGTTGCTACCTCCCCATCAACTCCAAGCTTTCGCTTGTAAACCCATTTGCATCCAATAGGAACTGTTCCTTCTGGTGGGTTTACCAAAGTCCATACTTTGTTAGAGTACATGGAGTCCATCTCGGATTGCATTGCTTCTTGCCATTTCTTTGAGTCAATGTCTGACATTGCCTCTTTATAGCTTCTTGGATCATTATCCAAGAGGAGTCCCTCTTCTTTGTTTTCTAATAACAAAGTGTACCTACTAGGTAACTTAGGTATTCTTTCGGATCTCCTAAGAGGTTGTGTATCAGATGTCCCAGTTTCTACTGGTTGTTCACTCACTGCAATTGGAAGGTTTGTTGTTTCTTGAACTTCTTCAAGTTCTACGAGTTTGCCATTTCTATCAGATAGAAATTCTTCTTCAAGAAATGTAGCATTCCTTGAAACAAACACCTTTTGTTCTGAGATATCGTAGAAGTAATATCCAATTGATTCCTTTGGATATCCAACAAACTTACATATTTTGGATCTCATATCCAATTTATCTCCCATTTGTTGCTTCACGTAAGCATCACACCCCCATACCCGAAGGTATTTGTATGAGGGTGCTTTACCACACCACATCTCATAAGGTGTAGTAGGAACAGCCTTAGAAGGCACCCTATTTAATAGGTGAGCTGCCGTTTCTAAAGCATAGCCCCAAAAAGAAAGAGGTAATGATGTGAAACTCATCATAGATCGAACCATGTCCATCAAGGTTCGATTCCTGCGTTCCGAAACTCCATTGAGTTGGGGAGTGCCAGGAGGAGTCCACTGTGAGAGAATCCCATTCTCTTTTAGATATTCTAGAAACTCTGCACTTAAGTATTCACCCCCTCGATCTGATCGAAGTGTTTTTATACTTAAGCCAGTTTGTTTCTCTACTTCAGTTCTGAATTCTTTGAACTTTTCAAAAACTTCAGATTTGTACCTTAATAGGTACACATAACCATACCTAGAGAAGTCATCGGTAAAGGTTAAGAAGTAGCTGTAGTTCCCACGAGCATTAACATTTAATGGCCCACATACATCTGTATGAATTAATTCCAATAGATGTGTAGCTCGCTCCACTTGTCCAACAAATGGAGATTTGGTCATTTTTCCCTTGAGGCAGGATTCACATGTTGGTAGTTCTTGCTCGTCTTTTAGGTCAAGCAATTTTGCCAACTTGTTTATCCTTTTCTTAGAAATATGACCTAATCTTGCATGCCATAATGTGATAGAACTACGGTTATCTAATTTTCTTTTATTTTGTTGAAAATTAAGAATGAAATTTTGGGGAGTTAAGGTATATAAACCATTCATCAATATGCAAGTAGTGATTAAAGAAGAACATTTAGAAATGGAACAACTTCCATGTTCAAATTTAAAACAATAACCTTCTCTATCCAAAACAGGAATAGAGATAATGTTCTTAATAATCTCAGGAACATAAAGACAATTGTTCAATACCAAAACTAAATCATTATTCAAAGCTAGATTAATAGTTCCTATGGCTAATGCAGCAACCTTTGCTCCATTCCCCAGCCTTAGAACCATTTCTCTTGTTTCTAGCTTTCTACTTCTTTCCATCATCTGCAAATCATTGCAAATGTGTGAGGCACAACCGGTATCCAATACCCAAGAAGTATCATTAACTGATAAGTTAACTTCAACATAATAAATACCTGAACTCTTCAGGGTTGCAAGGTAATCCTTGCAGTTCCTCTTCCAGTGTCCAGTTTGATTGCAGTGGTGACACTTATCATTGGACTGAGAAGTTTTCTTTTTCTTGACACCTCCCTTTGCTTTCAGTTTGTTGGGATTGTTAGAACCCTTTCTATTTCCCTTCTTTTTCTTTGGCTTTGCAGCCTTAGATCCAGAAGTGGACCCAACAAACATGACTGATTTGTTCCTTTTCATCGTGGACTCAGTTGTCTTTAACATGTTAACAAGCTCAGTGAGATTTTTCGTCATGTTATGCATGTTATAATTGACAACAAATGTGTCAAATGAAGGGGGCAGAGACTGCAACAATAAGTCAGTGCAAAGCTCAGGTGGAACCTCAACTTTCAATGACGCGAGTCGTTCCGTTAGGGCTATCATCTTCAATCCATGTTCCTGGACTGAAGAGCCCTCAGTCATATGACTGCGGAAGAGCTCTTTAGATATCTCATATCTTTGTTGCCTGCTATTCTCACCAAACAAGTTCTCAAGTCGTTTAAGAATAGCATAAGCAGAGGTTTGATCCTCATTTTGTCTCTGTAGCTCATTTGACATGGATGCTAACATGTAGCACCGAGCTTTCAGATCGTCATCCTGATGACGTTTGAACTTCTCAAGTTCTTCAGTCGTAGCATTAGCACCAGGTGCGTCAGGGATTGGTTTGTCAAGAACATATTCACTTCTTTCAGATTTTAAGAGAATTTTGAAATTTCTCAGCCAATCATTAAAGTTTGGTCCAGTTAACTTGTTTTGCCCAATTAAAGCGGTTATAAGATTGTTTGCCATTTTAGTAGATGAAGTGAATCTACAAAATGATGAAGCAGAAAATGAGAAAACTATGAAAATTAATATTAATTTAATATAAGGTCTTCAATATTAAATGTCTCCCACTATTTTATTCGAATTTCATAACCCCAATGAAAATCGAAAAATCATAATTTTCTAGTAGGCTTGAGGTCCAATGAAAATCCCTCATGCCCCAATTTTATGAGCCCATGAAAAATTTTCTTTGGTAGTAAAACATTTTACAATTGTATCACTATACAACCCTCAATTAGTTTTACCTCACCTTTCACGCATACCTCAATTTTATGAGCCCATACGTTACTTAGTGTCAAACAATACCTATCAAACATTCATGCAATTAAAACATCAAAACACCCCACGACTCATGGCCGATGCAGTGATGCATTTAATTCATGAGCATCATTATGATAGATAAAGAACACAGCTTTCTTCCACAAACCCACCCCACGACTCATGGCCAGTGGTTAAGTGTAGTAGCATCATCATGTCTCTATCTTTTGATAGTAGGCATGGATTGATGGGTCATACTCATCATATCCATATTTGTTTGAAATAAAATTTTGTATAAGTTTCAAAAACTTAGGGATTATTT
The DNA here is from genome assembly GCA_023678885.1 of Pogostemon cablin. Lineage (NCBI taxonomy): Eukaryota > Viridiplantae > Streptophyta > Magnoliopsida > Lamiales > Lamiaceae > Pogostemon > Pogostemon cablin. Next base: position 3,010,044 of record CM042993.1, on the reverse strand, counting down.
TTATTTCCAAGACCTCATCATCTCATTTAGGTAAATTATTTAATGTTTATCATCAAATGAGTGCATTAAATAAATTCTAGCATGCATATATCCTATACATACATAAAGCGGTGGGATGATCATGGCCAACCTATGCGACCCGTTTGAGCCAAAATGGGTCTATGGTCAATCTAAGGGACAATGAGAACTTTTACATCATAATGTAAAACCCATACATTTATGGGCCTTGAGCATCTATTCTATTACATTTAATTACCCATCAACAATTGGGTCTTCATTCGGGCTTCCTTCAAGTCCTCCAATTTACAATGAATAAATTAAATCCTCATGGACTAATCTACTCTCATTGCATAAATTTAAAGAACTTACAAATGTAAATTAAAGAGGCTCGCAGTCCCCATAAAATCCAAATAAATTACAACCATCACATAAAGTCCAAGGCTCATGATCATCCCTAAATAAATAAATATGTATTTAACATATTAAATTTATTTATATCCATTCACAATTAATAATACCGTAACGAGATATAAGAATAACAATTATTCCTATTTCTCATTTTAAAATAATACTAGTTGAGAATTATGACTAACAATTAGTCAATATTATAAAACTAAATTTTAGAATTGACTTTAAGAATTTTGTTGGCCTTAATTAATTAAAAAACAATTTCTAAATTAATAAAACCAAATCAATTCAATGATAGCTAATTATTTCTACTTAGAAATATTTTTCTTAGAAACCCATTTCTAGAAATAGCCATCAAATATCATTGTTGATAATAAACATCTAATGCTTTTATCAAATTAAATATTAAATATTGATAACAAATTATCAATAATAATTATATTAAACAATGATATTTCAAGAAACAATTTCTCATTAAATACAACGTATTGCTTAAATTTCATTTCAAATGAATATTTTGAATAAGAAATATAAATAACTTTTATTTAATATTTCATATTCACACTTGAAACCAATATAGTCATAAACTAATATTTAGTCAATTTTATTAAAATTACCAAAAAAAAAATTTAACTGTATAAATAGTAGTTTAAGAACAATTCTTATCCTACTACAACAGTTGAAATTTTAAAGTAATTAATAACTGTCGAGAAACCTTTTTCTCATTGTTTCAAGTTTTCTTATTTAACCATTAAATAATACTAAAACAATTTTAGTACCAAATATATTTCAACACCGTGAACCTAGGCTCTGATACCACTGTTGGGTTCGTCATAGCGATCCGGGTGAACGCAGCGGAATTTAAAAATTTTTCATAATTAATAAATCATATTTATTAAATACATGAAAAGGTTTCACCCCGGATGCTCTAAAACGATTATAGGATCCGGTGTTAAAATATATTGAAAGAAATCTACGTAAAGATAATTCTTACCCTCGTAGACTTTCTTCCAATTGATGCAAGGAGTGAGGGAATCGATTCCCGGATTGTGGCTAAAACTCCGGTCTTCTCAATAAGGGATCCAAGTGTATCCCCTCTAAAGTAATCCACCAATTGAATAAACAACACAAATTTTACACTTCGCTAGTAGTGTTAAACTTGTGAATTGGAACAACAAAATTGGATTCCAATAGTGTGAGCTTGCGAATTGAAGGCAAAACCTTTTTGAAAAATTGAAGAATCTAGTCGACACCAATTCTTTTTTTTTTTTATAAACTCACACACTTAGTTAAGAAGGTAATGCAACTTAAATAAGTAGTAGTATAATATAAAATTAGAATATAGGTGTTGACTATAGCAATAATGCATGCCATAGTACATTACACTCCAAAAAAATAAATGCATGCTTTAGATAGGGGCCGACAATAGCAATAGCATGCTATAGACATCACTAACTCCACTAACTCCCCATTATCAATATTATCATAATTATTATAATTAAATAATCAAATTATTTAATTATAATAAATAGTTAATAATATAACTATTGTTCCAATTGATAAAAGTTGTTAATTCAAATTAAGGTGTGATCCTTTAGGTTCACTACTAACTCTAGTAGTAGGCTTACAACACTTGTAACTTATAAATAACAATTATTATATTAATTAATCCAATTAATTAATTCACTTGAAATTAACTAACTAATTTCAAGAACCTACTAATCACGGTAACATCTAGCAAGTAGCGTGATCTTCTAATGTTAGGTGAATAGCGAGTAAACCTGTAAATTAACGAGTGACATACACGTACAGTCTTTCTAACAATTAATCTCCCGATTGAGTCTAGAGTAGGAATATTAGTCGAAACTCTACTAACTCAATAACTGTGTTTCTATTTCATGTTACAATGATTCATTGTGAATCTTTATTCTCATTGCCTTGGCCAAGGTCTTTGAATCATTAACAATGAAATACACAGGAGATTCTCTTGTCCTAGACAAGTGTTAGATTCTATCTTAGCCACACATAAGTCTCCATGTACATCAATATAATACCCAACATATCCCCTTTAAGATTGCTAAACAATCAGAAGATAAGTCTAAGTATTATATGAAGTACACAAGACTACCATGGTGCTTCAAGTCTAAAGACTAATCGTGTACTATCGTAATTAGAAAATTCTAATTTCGACATATCCAATAAGAATTTTCTACGGATCATGTTCGATAAACTTATTCTCTAATAAGTATCTACATATATGAATTTGTGTCACAACACTAATATTGATGGAATACAATATTCTCGTCCAACGAGCATTCATCATATGTACGAGTCTTTACTGAATTATTCTTTGTCCCATTTAGAAAAATTCTTGACTCGGAACTATGTTTAAGACCAAAGCTCTATGTATAAATTCCATGATTACCATCATATGCGTAACCATACATTTTAGCTTAAATTGGTCTAGGGACTTTATCTAATAAGCATATATTATAATGCATAAAATAGATAAATTAAAACAGCCTTTAATAATAATATTTCCAATGAGATTGTTTATATTCAAAATATAAAGAGTACAAATATCCAATCTAATTGGTGCGCTGGGCATACTACTCTAACACATATGTCATATTATTAGAGTTTAAATCTTTCAACTGCATTTTTTTTATTCAATTAAAATCATGGAAATAATTCGAACAAGATAGAGATAGCAAAAGAAAAGGTGGACAAACTGAATTATTGTATATATATAAAATTCTTGTTCTGATCATCACATACTCTGCGGGAAGATAATTCTATTTCTATCTCTTTATATGCAGCAAATTATAGAACCATATTAAATAGTAAAAAGAAAACTTGCATTTCTGTTACCTACTAATAGTATTAAAAATATTTAAAAAAAGTTTTTTTTTATTATTATTTTTTTATTTTCAGCTCTTTGCATATGCTTCACTTTTTCACTGAATCCTTGACAGCATCAGCAGCTCCTTGTGCCTTAGCCATCATCTGTTGCCCAGTCTGCATATATATAAATATATATAAGTGTATATGTTTTTTTACTATGTTTTTTAATATATGTGTAGATTTTCAAATATGTAGACATTTTTTTTTTTTACTGCGTGTAATTATTTCTATTTTTGTTTGATATTCAAACCTCTTGCATAGAATCCTTGGCAGACTCTGCTTTGTCTTTAACAGTGTCCATCATCTGGCTAGTCTTTTCCTGCAAAAATATTACTACAACATTATTAAACACATCAAATAAGCAATAATAATTAAGTAAAAGCTAACAATTAGTGGCGTTAAAAAACTGATCAATATCAAACTTGATTAATTAAATCTTTTACCTGAACTTGGCCTTTGGTCTCACCGGCACGGAAATTATTCTTAGCACTATCCATTTTGTGGGTTAAATTATTAACACTTATTAGATTGTGATAATTAAGATGTTTCAAATAATTAGTGAAGATTTATAGAGTTTGGTGGATCGGATTGTCTGGCTTAATTGCGAATAAATGTGGTGTTAAAGTAATTAGGACCCTATCATTCAGGATCTAAATTCAGTTACTTAGTTTTTATGAACTAGTCAGGATAAAATTCCGATTATCATGTTTGGAAATTAGTTAGTTCGATTAATGATAGTGGTAACACTTAATTTCAGGAGTAAATAGATGTGACTTCTTTTCTAGGATATAATTTGGGTAAAATGTTCCTAAGTAGTATGGCAAGAGCTCCTGCGCCCCGGAGACACGGTGTTCCCATATGAACACAACTCTCTCCCTCCAATTCTATTTAAACCTATGTATTGCTAGAAGTTTAAATTGCAAATGAGCATGAAAATTATAAAGGCGCACGGAATGTGCTCCGTGCGCCTGGGTGCACAGGAGCCTCACTCAAGTAGTATATCATAGCTTAATGGGCCGTGGGCCCATTCGTTGCATAAATTATAAGCCTAATTACTCTTACGTGTACTCCCTCTGTTAACAACGTTTATTATATAAAATTAACACACATAATTAATACAATTAAAATATAACTCAATGATACAAGTACTAGTTATACATTAAATAATAATAATTATTAATCCATGTGAAAAAAAACAAATAACATTATTACGAGTTGTCCACAAGAAAAAAAATAAATACTCCCTCCGTCCAACATTAATCTATCCGTTTGCTTTTTGCACATAGATTAAGGAGTATTATTATTTTATGTGTAGTGGGTAGTTGTATTAGTGAGGTGTGTGGGTCTCATATTTTATTTGTATTAGTATGTGATGGATCTCATGTTTCTAAAAAGGAAAATTGATAGATTAAGAGTGAACGGTTCAAAATGATAAAATGAATAGATTGACAAATGGACGGAGGGAGTAACTCTTACAAGCGGTTGAAGGTATTAGTTTATTTGATGTGATTCATCATTTTAGTGGTGTGTTTCATCAAATATTTCAATACATTATATGATTGACGCATCATTACTATTTTAAAAATAAAAAATAGTAACGTGTCAATGATAATCTGAATTCGGTTCATTTGATCATACAAATTTAAATTTGAATTGATTATTAAATAAATGCGTCACAAATAGTATTTGTTATATATATATATGGTATTAAAGGCAACGGGTAGGAATGTGGAGTAATATTAATATCAGCATCGTGGTTTAAGATTTTTCATTTATTCTTGAGGCTAATCACATTTTCGAATTGATCATTAATTTACTTAAATTTAAATTGATTACTATAAGGTATGAAATTAAATGTGATATTAATATTTATTTGTGTGATTTATTATTTATTCCTACTTTTAGGAGTTATTAAATTATATATTCTCATGAATAATTCAATCAAAATGAAATGAACTGATACTAGTATGCAGACCTACATTTATTTAGCTATAAAACAAGCAAATTCATATTAAAATTATAAAAAAGAACAACTACATTTAGTCAAGTAAACATTTTTTCATTAATGCGATTTTTTCTTTATAAATTATATTTTGAAAACAAATTAATTTGAGAAGTTAACGTTGCAATGTATAACTATCACAAATGATTATTACCTTGTTGTAAATATAACCAACTATTTTAAAGATGTATTGTAAAAAATTAGATTTCAATAATTTGCATTAATAATTATGATTTTCCTCAAATAATTCTAGGCAAATTCTCTACGTCCACCCAAATTAAAAAGCTAATATATTAATAAATAAAAATATCACTAATAAATAAAAACTTATTCATTATGTTAGCGAATTTTTTATTATTTTTTTTATTTTATGAAAAATTGAATGTAAAAAAAATTATACTTATTAAATAAAAAATTAATACACATATAATTGAACGTGTACACTCAGGCTTACTGGACATCCACTCATTTTTATTTAATCGTATGATCACCAGCCTGCTATTTCCATCTTAAATTAATTATGTAAATATACTTGCCATTAAAAGTATATATAAATCTATCATTTAATCCAGCTAACCCTACATTTGAATAAACATAGTAACTACATTCTTGATCTTCGAGTGCTGAGTTGCCGTGTTGATCTCGTGATGAAATTATGTTCCTAATCAAGAAAATATTATGATGATAATTTATTAGCATGTTATTGTACTTCCTAAAATTCACCTAAATCATTATCAAAATAAATAAATAAAATCATCTTTTCACATGCAATGTACTGTATCCAGACAATACTTAAAAATAGAGAGGTGGTTGGATCAATGCAATTACGGAAACATATATATTCAAAATAAATTAGTTTAGTAATTAGTCCGTAATTAGTACACATCTCAAACCATCAGTTTAAAAAATGAGAATGAAAATAAAAATAAAAATGTGTAATGACATTAGCTAGAGCAATATTCACAGTATTGCATTCTAAACTATCATTAAATATTGAAATTAAATTTAAGTATTAAAGTATATTTTAAATCTTACATCTGTCAAACATTTCCATAGGGAATATGTTTCGACACTTCGTTATATAAAAAATACACACTCCATATCAACTTACTTTTTCTATATTATCATGTCATATCTTTCTTGAATTTAATTTTTCTTGTATAATTAATTATGGGCATAATTTGGTTTTATATTTACACGTCTAATATTAAATATACCGTTCTTATGATTCTATACACACTGTATAGTCTGTATTTATGGGCACATGTAATATGATCCTATTTGTAAATTCTACTTGTAACACTCCATTAATCAGAAAGGAAATAATTTTAATTAAAAAAAAAAGACAGGACACGTGGCAATGCGTCGTCAAAATGACATATAAGCGCTGACACTGCATGATTATCCATTGGCTAGGGTTCCTCGCGAACACGTAAATAATCTACGTGGTCAACACAAACTATTATAGGATAAAAATTAACCCGTTAAATGCGATGAGTCGTTCCTTAATCACAATTAACCACACGATCCTCAAATCTTGCTAATTTCGGATGAATAAACGATCAAAGATATTGCTCCTAATCGAGGTGTCTCCATGCACACCATAGAATATAGCAATCCAACATTTGGAACAGTATCTTGAATCAGTAATTTATCCAATCCGATAAAAGGGCGACAAAGTAATTAATTGTAATTAGTTGAAACTAATCTACAGCTGTTTTTATCCAAAAATGGATCTCACTAATATATCGGCACTAAAACAGCAACTGCAAGCTGTAATAACGCTTCCACTCTGTTATATTTAACCCACACAGCAGAAAAAACAATCCCATATTAGCTCTAATTCTACTCTCCCAAACACGTCCTTATTGCAACCACTAGCGATCATCAATCATGACCAGCCGTAGCGTCCGCCCAAAGGTTCTTCGTAATCTCCGCCGCCTCACCGACGCCCGCCACTCCGCCACCGTCACCGCCACCGCCACCGACGTCCTGCCGTTAAATCTCAACGGCACCACCGCCGAGCCACCGAAGACCGCCGTCACCCCCAACCCTAACCTCGAATTCGCCATCGATTTCGACGACACGAAGCTTCTGTTCAAATCGGTTAAAACTCCTAAATTGTGCAAATCTCTGATTACTCTTCTGGTGTCTTCGTTCGGCCCGGTGGCTGATTTCGGGTCGTGGGTGATGAAATCGGACCTCATGGCGAACCCTAGGTGCCAGGATGTGGTGTTGAAGTTTGTGGAGAAGACTTTCTACCAGCACTTTTGCGCGGGGAAGGATTTCGAGGAGGCGAGTAAGAAGATGGAGATGCTTTGGAAATCTGGACTAACTGCTATGTTGGATTATGGTTTGGAACACGCTAATGATAATCAACAATGTGATGATAACTTAGAGAAGTTCACTGATATCATCAATCGGATCAAGTTTAGCGACGATAGCCATGTAAAAGTCTCTCTCTTCTCCTTCTCTTCACTCTGTTTAATTCCCCTCTCTCTCAATCTCTCTCTCTCTCTCACCGACCTGTAATTCGATTTCAATGGCAGGTCAGCTTTGTTGTGGTGAAGACCACCGCCGTTTGCCCTCCTCGCATTCTCAGACGAGTCAGCGATCTATTGAGATGGCAATTCAAGGATAACGCCTTGGATCTTCCATGGAAGCTGCAAACATTTCCTGTTCTCTCGGATCTCAGCCCCTTTTATCACACACCGACTAAACCCGACCCGTTAACCCTCGAGGAGGAGAGGGATCTGGAGCGGGCATACCACCGGTTCTTCAGCATCTGTAAGAACAGCACGGAATCAGGTATCCCTCTGCTAATTGATGCAGAGGATACATCAATTCAACCCGCAATTGATTATTTTACCTACTCTGCGATTATAAAATACAGCAATTGTAATTCCGATCGACCTCTAATCTACAACACCATCCAAGCTTATCTCAAGGACGCTGGTGATCGATTATGGCGAGCCTACGACGCCGCCGTGGAATAACGCATCCCTTTCGGGATTAAGCTCGTGAGAGGAGCTTACATGAGCAGAGAGAACAAATTGGCTGCTTCGTTGGGGGTTGATTCCCCCATTCACGATTCTCTCCAGGATTGCCATACCTGTTACGATACTTGTGCTACTAATATGATCGATCGCATACCTAGCGGCACTACTTCTGTTGTTCTGGCCACCCACAATGCTGAATCAGCTCGGCTGGCGGCTACCAGAGTGGTGAATCAGGGGATCGACAGGTACGACCAGGGTGTACAGTTCGCGCAGCTGTACGGGATGTCGGATTCGTTGTCGTTCGGGTTACAAACCGGGGGTTTCAGAGTTAGCAAGTACTTGCCGTTTGGGCCAGTAGACCAGATCATGCCGTATCTGCTGAGGAGGGCTGAAGAGAACAAAGGTCTTTTGGGTGCTTCATCTCTCGATAGAACACTCATAAGGTAATTCGTGCACTGTTCGTTGGTTGGTTTGTTTTACCGTGAGATGGTCTCATGTGTGTGTGTTTGTTTGATGCAGGAAGGAACTGATTAGGAGGTTAATGTCGCCAGGATCTTGACAGGTTTGGGAAAACTAGGTTGAATGTTAGATTGTAGAAGTGAAGTTAGAGAAGGTTAAGAAGATGAAGATGATGGAAATTTGCAATCACAAAGTTTGTACATAAGTTTCGGAGAGGACAACAATTAGTTTGAATATTTCTGTGTTTAATTTAGGTTTGTTGTTGTCCTTCTCAACTTCCATTAATAAGTGAGCTTAGCTTGCTCTTAGTACTTGAAATTCTTCTGCTTATCAGAAGATTAGTTTTTTTTTTTCTTTTCTTTTCTTTTCTTTTCTGAGTTTGTATTTGAATCTTTATCAAGTAGTCTATAAAATTGTTCCTTTTGTTTTCTGTACTTGATTACATTTCACGAAGCGAGATAAATTAGCATCCAAAGAGGTCTTAATGGGTCTACTTGTGACTTTTCCTGGTGCATCCATGAGAATTCCAATTTCCAATAATCTTGGAAGGTATACTGACCGTTGATTCCACGTCAACAGTGACATCCATCACCATCACATTTAGTAGTGTTAATCAATTTTCTTGACCATGATGATTGATTAAATCATTAAATTAGTATTATCTTCATCTGGAATATTAATATACTCCATTAAATGGAATTTAACATGTCAAATCCAATGACAAATCTTATACTCCATTTTACCGAGTATTTTTTCTGTTTTGACATAGTATAATATGAGAAATACACCCATTAATAAAGTTAAAATATATGAATACACCTCTATTAATATAACAATTCACTATATATTAAATAATAATACTTTTTAATTCACGTATATAAAATAAAAAACTATCTTTAAATTGAGAAATGGATTATTTATAAATAATACTCCGTCTAAATTGGAGCATAGTGCCCTTAAATGAGAATATAACTGCACTATATTTTTTTATAAACAACAATATTTAATTACTTCATCCCATCAGTTTGTGAATGCCTATCAAATTTTTAAACATTTTAAGAAAACTGGTAAATGCAAACCATCACCATTGTAGATGAATAATCCATTTCCTCGGCTCAACTAAGATGCATTTTATTAGCCCACTCCTTGCTCAAAACCTCGTATTACAGACAACAATAAATAAGAAACATATGTTAAAGATTTAAAGAATAAAAAAAATACATGGATACTAAAAAATAACAGACCAGAGTACTCATTTCATCAATAGATGGTGGACGATGATTATACATCAGCAGATTGCATGTAGCATGAGAATAAAAATCATCTAAAAATGCTTAGGTTTTGTCCCCCATTACATACATAAATCGTGGGCCTGAAATATAACAATATTAAAAAAAGAAACAAAACAAAAGTATTAAATTCACTTATTAGGCAAGAACATCAGAAACATTAATAAATAAAAAAAGAATGAAAAATAATATGTCTATTGAACAAAAATCTAAAAGATATGGTGAAAGTAAATCGTGATACAGAATTGGTCTTAAGCAACCAAGATAATAGGAAGACAAATAAATTCGAAAAACATCTTGAATAGTAAGAATAGTGCACATTGCATGTTATGATATAAACATCTTAAATTTTAGTTATAATATTATAATCTAAAAAAACTCTAACCAAAACGAAGGAAAATGACAAAGAATAATACAACTTGAATAGTAAGGCATGTGTGCTGATTGAAGGGTAAGAGACTAACATATTCCTACAAAAATGAAAAAAAGAACAATTTGAACTATAGTTATTAGTAGAATAATACTCTTAATAAATGAGTAAAAATCACCGAGTAAACAAAGAAAAATCATACCTCTGTACAATAATTTGTGCTGTAAGTGAGATAAATATGATAGTTATCCTCTTCATTCAGATACCCATTAAAAAACTACTCCAACAATTATCCTTAATTCAGTGAAACCCATGCATAAAGGGATACAAATAATAATAGTAGTCAATTATGTGTGAGATAAAATAAGTAAATCAAAAGCTTTACTTATCTACTTGAGTAGGGTTGTCAATTTTACCCGCCGGGTCGGGTTACCCGCGGGTACCCGGGTGATCGGGTAAGGATAGGGTAGGCAAAATCGGGTAGAGGATCGGGTAATACCCGCACCCGAAAAAAAATCAGCGGGTGAGGGTAGGGTACGGGTTCACATGTTATACCCGCGTACCCGACCCGTTTACCCGTTTAGATATTTATATATATATATATATATATATATATATATATATATATATATATATATATATATATATATATATATAATTACTAATTTAATATTAATATTAATATAATTACTTTAAACATTATTACATCAATTTGTACACAATTATTTCTTGTTATCTAGTTTAATATTTAAAGAAATATACACATTACAAATTCACACTCAAAACCCTAGTAACATCACTTTGTCATCGACTGGCGACTGGCGATACCCGCTCCGGTCTGCATCGAAAGGCAAGGAAGAGAAATCACTGCTCGCGGCGGACAGATCTTGACGTCGGAGGCAGTGCGTTGCAGGTCGCGACTCCAGGCGGTGGCTGTTCCTCCCGATCCGGTGACAAAACCAGCAATGGCGGCGGTGACAAAACCAGCAACGGAGGTGACAAAATCAGCAACGGCGGCGGCGCATCCCTCTCGATCCTGTCTCGATCTCGACGGTGGCTGTTCGGCGATGGGTTTTGGCGGCGTACAGTGACAGATGGCTGACAACGGGGGAAGACGACTCTGACTGAAGCTCACCGAACGGACGGTGGCTATATAAGCCCAAGGTTCCTAATGATATAGTTGGGAATCAGACTCTGGTATGCTTTGATATTTGTTTCTAAGACTTTTCGGGCAAGAAAATTTAAGAGGTTTGTCTTGGTACATGTATTTATTGTTGGTGGTATCTGGTTGCAAGCAGGTGAAGCAGCTTCATGATTGGTTGGTAAATTGGAACAAACAATTTCTTGATTCTGGGAAAAAAGGAAAATGAAAGAAGCAGAATGATTCTGGTGCTAAGAAAGCTGTGCATTCCTTCTCCGGTCTGCAACTCTGCATCGAGAGGTTAAGGATGACAAACCTCAAACCACCACAATATCTAATGTTCTCTTCTGTTATTATTAATTTTATTATTATTATTATTATTATTATTATTTGATCGGTTGCACTTTATACAAATTAAAATGGTAAGTGGTTGATTGGTGTTGTTCTGCAATCTTTTTTATTATTGTGGGAGGGAGGCATTATTTGTCGTTGAAAGATCTTCAAGTGGAACCTTTTATCTTTAACAAGTAATTTAAGTTATTTATGTTGCATATATTTTTTTTTTTGCAGCAAAATAAGGAAAGATTCCTTTGTAATCACCTAACAAGCTTTAGTATTGAATCTTGATGGAGGTATGTTCTCAATCTGTTTGATTTGTCCTTTCTGAAACTTTATTATTATATATATGTAGAAAGTCATAAATGTTTGAGAACATTAGTCCAAATTGACAGCCTGTGTAATATTTGTCTTGTATTGTAACTGAAACATCTTGTTTATATTATAATAAGAAGCCTATGGCCGGTGAGTGAAGGATATGTATAGATGAGTAGTCCATCATTGATTAACATTTTTTTTATTTATATGTATAGATGAGTAGTCCATCTGATGTGCCTTCACAACAATCGGTGCATCAAGATTCTGAACATGCTGAAAATATGATGGATACAGACTCAAATCCTAATCTTCAACCATCTAATACCCCAGAAGTTGAACAAGAACAACCCATTATTGTTAGTGAAAAAGATTGTGGTACTCGAAAGAGGAAATTAGTATCTGACGTTTGGGATCATTTCAAAAAAGAAAAAATTGATGGAACTGACAATATGTTTTCTGGTACTAAATATGTCACTGCAAATCAGATATTTATGTATATTTGTGAGATAAGAGTTAGAATGAATGATTGGTTGGAATTTGGATGTGATGAGGTGAAGGCAATGACAAAAAAGATGATAGAAAAATATAACAAATATTGGGAAGACATTCATAAGGTTCTCTCAATTTCTATTATTTTAGATCCTAGATTCAAGTTTAGGATGATTGATTACTTTTTTGATCAATTTTATGGAGAAAAAGCTAAAGATGAGAAGGAAAAGCTTCGAAGTATTATGCATGAACTTGAAAAGGCATACAAGTCTTCTCCTCAAAACTCTCGTTCTAATGCTAGTACTAGTAGAACCAAATCGTCATCATCTCATACTTCAGAATCAGCTGTAGAATCAGAATCGGATGATCTTTTAGGTAGCATTCGCTCTTTTGAAGTGTATTTATCTGAGGTTATCACTGATACACAAGATAAATCAGAGTTTGAAAGCTATTTAGAGGAGAGATTATTGCCTATTCATCATGATTTTGATATACTTATTTGGTGGAAGACTCAAGGGATTAAGTATCCTACATTGCGTCGAATTGCAAGGGACATTTTTGCGATTCCTGTTTCTACTGTTGCTTCAGAGGCTGCTTTTAGCACGGGTGGTAGAATTGTGACCAAGCATCGAAGTAGACTTATTCCAGAAACATTGGAAGCATTGATGTGTTCTCAAGATTGGCTATGGGAAAAACACAACGGTATGATTTTTTCAATAAATTATTTTTCATGTTCTTTATTTTATTTTATGAATTAACATGGTTATAATTTATATTATTTATGTTTTAGAAACATCTGGACCAGTTAAAGGAGTCGCATGTTATTCAAGTGATGAAGATGAATGTGAAAATGAAAATGAAAATGTAAGGGATGTACTAATGTTATTATTAAAGGAGTTTTAATTTATTCAATTAATTATACACATATATATACTACATACTAATATTTATGTATGTATTTATAGGTTACATCAGCATCAGGTGTTATTTGAGCAACTTTTGCACCAAGGAGATCGTAGTTTTCGATACACTTTCAAGTGTTGGATTACGAGACTTCTTCTCATGTTATTATATTTACTATGTTAATTTCTTGTTGTTGCACTTGGATGGAATATTATTCTCTATTATGGACTTTATTTTTATTTTATGTTTAATTTTGATGTTTTGTGTTGATCACTTGATTGTAAGAGGAAAAATTGATATGGGAAGTTGCGGGTCGGGTAGGGTTTGCCCGATTTAGTTACTGCGGGTATCCGTATTTTACCCGTGTTATATATCCGTTTATTATTTTATTGCGGGTATCCGTATACCCGCGGGTAATCCATTTATCCGATGGACAAACCCGTATCCTACCCGCTGCTGACATTGAGGGTAATAGGGTAGGGTACGGATAGGGTAATTGGGTAGCGGGTAGTAGGTGGATTTGTTAAACCCGTACCCTACCCTACCCGTTTACATCCCTATACTTGAGGAAAATAACCCATTAAATAGATTATATTAGCTATTTATCCGTATGACTCCATCAAAGAGCAATTGTAAATTAAAACGCAATGAAATTCATATGATCTGTTTACCATAAAGACAATGTATGGTTCAACTACATTAATAAGCTTTTACATAGGATCGAATTTCTTCGCATTCTGAACTAAATCATATATTAAGTCAAACCTCAAGGATTTGCACCACCAAAGTGAGTTCTGAACTTGAAAACAAAGAAGGTGTTTAAATCTTTAATCCGGCCAGTCAATTTTTTCTTCGACTCTGCCTTCAAGAAACATCGAAACAAAAATAAAACTTAATATAGCAATCAAAGATTAAAAAAAATAAAATTAGATTCATCATCAAACAAACGCAATGACCCATATAATTATGCATAGGACCAACAATAGGGCTAGATAATTACTTTTATTGAGAAATTTTAAATGAAGATGGCATTAATGAATCCAAGAGGAAAAATTCACACACAAGCTTGAAGACACTCAATAGAGAATACATATATTACAACATATTCCTCGTGAGTTCCCTCAAAAAATCATATATTAAGTCAAACCTCAAGGATTTGCATCTACCAAAATGAGTTCTGAACTTGAAAACAAAGAAAGTGTTTAAATCTTTAACACCGTAGGTCAATTTATCCTTCAACTCTGCCTTCAAGAAACATTGAAACAAAAATAAAACTTAATATAGCAATCAAAGATTTAAAAAAAAAAGTAAAATTAGATTCATCAACAAACAAACACAATGACCTATATAATTATGCATAGGACCAACAATAGGGCTACACGATTACTTTTATTGAGAAATTTTAAATGAAGATGTCATTAATTAATCCAAGAGGAAAAATCCACACACAAGCTTGAAGACACTCAATAAAGAATATATACGTTACAACACATTCATCGTGAATTTCCTCAATAAAAAAATATTGAAATAGAAAATCAAAGACTACAACATATTTTCAATTTCAATTAATTCAGATGATCTAATGAAGTATACCTTAAAACGAATAAAGAATAAACATCATGAGAAGATTTTATTAATTCACCATTATATCCGATGGATATTCACCATAAGAATAATTTTTTTTTAAAATCCACAAAAGAGCTTCCCTACGTGATTTGTTTAATTAAAAATAAAATCAACAAATCGGAGATAGGAGAAGAGCGTACGCTGAACATTGGTGTGACATTCAGTTTGAGAAACATCAATGATAGAAAGCGGGAGCACAGAATTCCGTCACCGGAAAATATGTTCTTAACGCGGAATATGTCCCACAAAATAAAAGCACAATCGAACATGATAAACATCTAAAGTAATCTATACATCAACGCCATATTTAATGGCGACGCTGCAAAGATATCGAATTTGATGACCTTTTGCACAATGTAATTCAAGCTACCGTTGAGGCCTCCGTCAACGGAATCGAACGGCGGAGACAAAACAGAAATTACGAATTTGAAAATTTTTAAAAGACATAGATTGAAATCATACCTGACTCGTGAAGATAACCGTAGATAATGTAATTCAACTCGGCAGCGGTAATCGGAATCATTGCCATTACGGCGGCGTAACAGCAGAAACAATGATAAGATCTCTCAGTCAACAATAACGAAACTTCTCATAATCACAGACGTTGTGTACTTGAATATACTAAAAAAGAAACCCTAAGCTAAAACACTGTTAAAATGGGTGGCAGATTTGGAAGGTTGTTAAGATGAATTGAGTATAGCATAGGGTTTGGAATTAGGTTATTAAATTCCCTATATTTACAAAAAACTACTTAAATTTGGTTAAAATTTATATAAAGGCATCGAATTCTAAAATAAATTATAAATAAATAATCAATGGTCAAGATTAGAGTTTGTTTAGTTAATGGCCAATATTAAAAAATTAAATTTCATAAATGGAAAGGCTGGTTAAAATTAATCAAAGTTGGTCAAAATTAAGCAAATTCATTTTGCTTTTATATTAGTATATATTTGAGACCTTTTATTTTCCTCATAAATAAATAAATGAATTAAAATAGGTATTAAATCACATTTATTGTCACATCCACTTGCCAAATTACCGAACACACAGTTAGGGATGAGAGTTTTGCGAGTTTCCCGGGTATCCGTCCCGACCAAACCAAAATAGATAGTAAATCACATTTATTGTCACATCCACTTGCCAAATTACCGAACACACAGTTAGGGATGAGAGTTTCGCGGGTTTTCCCGGGTATCCGACCCGACCAAGCCATATTGGTACGGGTAAAAAATAAAAATTCTCATTAGAATTCGAGTAGGAATTCACTACCCTCGGATTTCCGCTACCCGGATAAATAATCAGATACGAGTAGCGGGTAACCGCATATACCCGTCCCATTTAATACTTATATGTATGAGATTTCGAACACTTAACCTCATATTAAAAAAAATATCCTTAACCGTTTAGACACAAATAATGCTTGTTACATTATTCAATATTTAAATAAATTTACAAATCATTAGTCTAACCTATCATTTTATTTTATTTTATTTGTATATTATTTGAAGTTTTAATTGAAGATCTTAAAACTCTTGTGGTGATTTTATATCATATTTTAATTATTGTTTAACGTTGAGACCAAGAATATTTAATGTTGTAGACACATTTATTTAAAAATGTTTGACACTTGAAATTTAATATTTTAGGTTTAAATTTTTTTTTGACGGGTTCGGGTACCCGCGGGTTGGAATAATCAGGTACGGGATGGATACGGGTATTGCAGGTAGTATTTTAAATAGTAATAGAATGAATACGAGTAGTAATATTTTTATCGGATATGGATTCGAGTAAAAAAATGTGGTACGGTTGCCATCCCTACATACAGTCGCACAATTCCAGAAATGGAGGAACGAAATTATACGGCTATTTTATTATATTAAACAAAAAATTGGCCTATTTAGTTGGTTGTCATTTGTCTTTTCCATTTTTATTTAATTTCTTAAAAATTAGGCCAAATTTTGGAATAGGAAAACAGCTAAATGCATCCTTATCCTTAGCTAAGTATTATCTTTTATGCACTAAAATTGTGAAATATCATATCATGTCTTTTCCGAACAAACTTTTCTACTTGTCTTTAAAAATGATGTCTGTTTAACAGCGATAAAGGAAAATGACCTTTTTTTTAATTTTTAATTTTTAAGTTGCCTAATTTTTTTCCTTACAAATTTCCTGAAAATTACTTATGTTTTTATATTCATTGTTGGAGGCATCAATATTTATACCACTCTTTTACTTGTAAATGAATATTTAATAAAAGAGAATAAGAATTATTAGAAATCATTATCTTATTTAATTTATTTTTTCCTTCAGTGTGAAAATGATGAGTGCATGTGAATAACCTAGTACGCTGTATGTAATAAGTCGGTTTTTTAGGTGGATTTATAATTCATAATACTCGATCATCATATTCAAGAACATAGCCCGCAGTATTTATTTTTTTTTAAAAAAAAATTACACAGAATATTTGATTATTGGAATTCGATAAGAAGTTCATACTTCAAAATATTCAGGCCTTGTTTGGATTTTTAGTTCAAAGATTGTGCAATATATAGTGACTCAAATGAGCAATAATGTTAGGTCATTATTCGGAGTGCCCCTTATCACAAGAGATTGCTTCAACTCTGCAACAAGTAGATTTCGATCTTTAGTCATCGTGCAAATTATCACCCTTATAGATTAGTTGAGATGTACACACGCCTTTAACTCTAAAAATTTCAATGGGAAATTTTTAGTTTTGTGGGTTGCGTATGAAAACTGAATTATGATAAAAAAAATTGTGTATATATTAATTCGTCACTTGTGTATATATTCATTCCCAATGGCGTCGTTTTCTAAATTTATGTATTTTAGTGATGAAGGAAGCTTAAAATACCTTAATTATTAGTCTGAATTATTGAAAATCATTCTTCCAACTTGATATGCTTATACATGGAGAATGGGTCACAGTCACACCACTGAGCTTTATATCACACAAGTGGTATATTTTTTAAAATATATGATATTAAAATTAAATAATTACTCCATTAGGAAAAATCTTAGATTTGTTCTCGTGATAGTTCCTAAATTTTGTAGTAATACAGATTGTAGATGATGTTAAAAATGTCATGTAAAAAAATTATGATCAAGTACCACATTAAGGTTGAAAATATAGAGTTTCCATGTTTGTAATGGGCTTAAGAATTGTTTATTCTAAGAAGATTGAAAAGAAAAGAATATTCTCAATAAAGTTATAGTATATTTTTATTTTTGCCACAATTACTTGAGCACTTTAATATTTTCTTAAATAGTTACAACTTATGTGAAAACATCTCACCAAAACTTTTATAAGACGAACAAAAAATAATACTCCCTCCGTCCAAGTGTGCAAAAAATTCTGGGATAGAGGGAGTATCATTATAATAAAAAAGTATGAGTAAGTTAACAAAAAGTAATAGTAATATAGTCTTAAATTAGATTTATTAACAATTTATAATATAAATAAAACTATCATTATAATAAAAAGTATGAGTAAATTAATGAAAAGTAATAGTAATATAGTCTTAAATTAGATTTATTAACAATTTATAATATAAATAAAGCGTTATAGTAACATTTTTTTCCTCACAAAAACTTTTATAAGATGAACAAAAATTAATATCATTATAATAAAAAGTAATATTTGAGTGAATTAATAAAAAGCAATAGTTATATAATCTTAAATTAGATTTATGAACAATATATAAATTATAAATAAAATGTAATAGTAACATTCTAAAAGAAAAATAATAATATCCTAATGAAAATATGTAAAAAGTCTTACTTGACACGATAGATGCCCTATTTAAAGGGGGGATATAAAATGAATACTTTAATTAATACACCTAACCAACAAGAGTACAATAAATGGTACACTCAAGAAATGCAACGATTTATAGAATGAAGATTAAATAAGATTGCAAAACAGAGCAATCTACTTCAACTAGTGTAGTTATCTAACAACGTGCAAAACATTCAAAACAGGGCATCCGGCAAGCCCAACTCTGATCAGCTATGGATGATGAAATGAAATGCAATGCTTCGACGATAATGCAGTCAAAATCATGAAAAACGATCAGACGAAGGCGAAAACGTGCTCACTAGCTTAATGTTTGGTAGCCCAATCCTTGCATTCCGTCTCTTCTAGTATCGTTTCTATTCATAAGAGACGGCATCCAAGGAAAAAGCTTTCCGAGTTCCTTGCTTATTGTATTTGGACTTGTTTGCCTCTCATTTATTCCAAATTTCGCTCTTTCTATAGCTTCCATGATATCTTCTCTCGACACACATTCAGCCCCTGTGAATTCAGTCAAATTTGTAGTCATGAAGACGATGCCATATTCATATACTTGTAGTAATTGATATGGATGAAACAAGTTTGAGTGAACTTTGTTGATCAAAAAGTGATAGAATAAAAGTAGATGAAATTTGTAACCTCTACGAGCAGCAAGCAAGGCAGACTCGTTTACAATGTTTGCTAGATCAGCCCCAACGAAGCCTTGGGTGACAGATGCGACCAGGTTGCAGATAAGGCACACGTCTTCTTCAAGAGGGACTCCTCTTAGATGTATAGCCAAAATCTTTTTCCTTCCCTCTTCGTCTGGTTCTCCCACGTACACTTTTCTTGAGAATCGGCCAGGTCGACACAGAGCTGGATCCAAGGCTTCTGGCCTATTTGTTGCAGCAATAACAACCACATTTATGTCGGACTCAAAGCCATCCATTTCCGTCAGCAACTAGAAAACATCAACAATCGTAAGGCTAGTTCATGCCAAAGAGAAAAAGAACCATAATTCATTTTGTTGGGGGGCAAAGTTGGATTTACGTGTTTGCATTTTATCCCAAAAAATGAGTCTTGCTTTTCCAAATAGAACATCTTTTTGATCAACTAAATGAAGGCACGTCATTTTAGAAGTCATCAATTCTCAATTATGCCCTCTAACTTAAACAATCACACTTAACTCCTTAGCACTATGTCATAAGGCCATTACTGAAATATCCCTTTAAAAGAATCTAACTTTTCAAAAAGTACTCCTTCGTCGGCAACAATATCCACTACAGTGATTACTCATTATACAACACACTACAGGTGCATCATATGTTGGACTAAAGATTTCGATATTGTACAGAATTCCTGTCGATGTGTCACATGTATAACTTCTGCAATCCACACTAGAAAATGAGGGAAAATAATTAAAAGACAGGGAGGAAATACTACCTACTCAGTTGAAAATTAAGAATACCTGGTTCAGTGTTTGATCTCTTTCGTCATTGAAACTTCTTCCACGCTTTCCGCCCACTGCATCAAGTTCATCAATGCAAATAATTGAAGGTGCATTCTTCTTTGCAACATTAAACAAATCTCTTATACGAGCAGCTCCTCTTCCAACAAATAACTCTACAAATTCACTAGCAGAAACAGAAAAAAATGGTACTCCTGCTTCTCCAGCTACAGCACGAGCCAGTAATGTCTTTCCTGTTCCAGGAGGACCAACGAGCAACACACCTCTGGGTAACTTGGCCCCCAGCTTACTGTAGTTTATTGCTCCTTGAAGGCAACACACTATCTATTAAGGGGAAAAAAGGAAGCATGAGGTCAGACACAAACACTTGTTCTTTTTCATGCTGTATAACAAGCAAACAGCATCCCAAATGTTTTTGTGACATGAGTTAGTCTCTTGTAAACCGGGTTTACGTCATAAACCCTTGTAAACCCTGTGGTCCCCCTTAATTTAAACACCCTAGCAATACATAAGGTATATAGGATTGGAAGGGGGGACCACAGGGTTTACACCGTGAACGGTGTAAACCCGTTTTA
Organism: Pogostemon cablin; assembly: GCA_023678885.1. Classification (NCBI taxonomy): domain Eukaryota; kingdom Viridiplantae; phylum Streptophyta; class Magnoliopsida; order Lamiales; family Lamiaceae; genus Pogostemon; species Pogostemon cablin. Next base: position 2,988,967 of record CM042993.1, on the reverse strand, counting down.
CACAAGTGTTTGTGTTGTCACATAACTTGGTTTGAAAATTAGATGACAATAAAAAGAAACACGGAATTACAAATCCACTCATTCCATTTCTGCTTATAAAGGAGATAGGATAAGCACCATTGACACTAAATATTGGGAAAGTAACAAGATCTTGCACGAAGCAACCCAACTTCAATAAATAAAAGGAAAGGAAGGAAGCCAAAGTCTTTTTCTGCATGAAAAGCAACAAACACGTATTTATTCTCTTTTTATGTGTTACATTGTCATGGGACATATTCATGACTTATTTCCTCTAGAATTAGTTGAGTACTAATTCTGAAGTGAGGATTACCTCCCATAATTCTCTAGCCCAGAAAGGGAGCTTATAGTCCCCTTTCTATCATAAAGACTATCTAAGCAAGACGAGTACAGGGAATGTATCAATATATCATAATTAAGCTGCCGTACTGGGTTTTTTTTATTTCTGCTGGAACTTACTCTCCTTCAAAACTCATTTCTTTATAATTTGCGTTATCAGAGGGAATAGCATAAGAAGATTATTAATCTTGACAAAGACAAAAATAAATTAAAATAAAGAACATAATATCTAGACAAAAAACTCCCCCACCCCGGGTCATGACTTGCATGGTAAACACAATGAATGAAACTTCAAAGTCCTTGGATCTTATTATATATGAAAGACAATCTTACCTCCATAAGCTCTACCTTTGCAGTATCAACTCCCTCTACATCTTCAAAGCAAACCAATTGACTGCTAGGTCTTCTTTTCTTGGCTGGACTATTGCCAGCAGAAAATTGGCGATACACAAGCCACATCAAAGGTGTCAAAGGTATCCACAAAGTAAGCACCGTGATAAACATACTCCTCAACATCGTCAACGCTGATTGAGGTGCCGAGCCATATGAAATTCCCCCTTCTCTCATCAAACTAAGAAGGTAACCTTCATCATGATCGATCTTTCTTGTTGAAAACTCCCAAGCAGGGGATGCACCCCGAGACTTTTTCAGTTTAACAAGCATATTTTTCCCCTCCACATTACTTCTGGAAACATCCCTCTCAGCATCATTCTCCTGCACACTCCCACTCTTATCCAATGACTTATCCAAGGCATTTTCGGATCCACTGTCGCTAGGAAGCTTTGTACTATAATATATGCAACGAGTACCTTCCTCAAATAAAACCTTCTTCACACTCCCATTTTGAATGCTAATTATCAGGTCCGAATACGGGACAACTTTCGGGGCAGGGGTTGCAGTTACCTTAAGCAATAAAAAGCAAAGTCCTAATACAACAGATACAGAGGTTGAAAAAGTCACTCTTCTAACATTCTTTCGAAGAAATGTACCAACCCCATCTACCATCGACTTAATTGAAGCCCTTTTCAATCTCAACAACAACAATCGAATCCTAGGGCGCAATCTCAAAGCAAACCTCCTTCGTTTTTCATTATTTCCTCCATTATCTAATGGAGCATCGATGTATACCTTCTCATTAACACCTAACTTAATCTTGCAGCTGCATAACAATCTAGGGCGATGCTTAAGCGGAAAATTACTCACCAAAAAAGGGCTCGAAACAGAGCTAAGAATATTACTATTTGAAATTGAATACGATAGGTTCCTATGTATCCCAAAAAGGGGGGTATTTCCAACACAGAGATTCAACTTTTTGGGGGAAAATAAGATTCCATTATTCCAAGCAAGTGGAAAAGAGGCCATCATTCTATGAACAATATAGACAAGTTTCCATGAACCCACAATATAATTTGCCTCAATTTGGTCAAATATGAGAAACCCACCGCCCGAAAGTGTTAAACTTACCCAAGAAAAGATGGAACACCTTCCATTATATCTTGATCTTGAGCTCGAAAAAATGGCTCCCTTGAGCGAGTTTGTTTGAACTTTGAAGGGGTTAGAGAAGAGATTGGCCTTGACAAGATTTTTATTTATCCCTGTGCTGTTATGAACTCGGTATTTTCCGTCAATTTTTGGATATTGCAAATATTTTTTTACATACTATTTTTGTACATTCTTTGTCTGTCTCATATAATGATTCACTTCTAAAAAAAAATAAAATATATTATATATCATTGTAATTTATTATCTCAAAATTACACATTAATTTCAAAAATATTATCCCTTCTTTTCATACATAATATATTTTATATTTTATTTATTACTTAAAAGTTAATAAAGTTAGTAAAAAATTAATTTTTTCTTAATATTTATAATACAATAAAAGGTAAATCATTTTCGGAGACCGAGAAAGTTCTTCATATTAAACTTTTTCACTTTTTTCCTTAATTGTTTATTTTATTATAATTTTCACCTTGAAAAACAGATAAAATTTCAAAATAAATAAACTTTTCATACATGGCATTTTAAAAAAATGTCATTTATACCTAACACACATTTTACTTTATCAATTGACAATTCTCTCAAAATTTTGTGAAGTTGATCAAACAAACTCATTGTCATCGAGATGGAACGAGTATTATTTCAAGAATTATGGAAAATTTTGATTTTGGGCCTCATACTATTAAAAAGATTATCTTTTCATTTAAAAGGTTCACAATATTAATGGGCTCCTACTGGAGCCCAACAATATAATTTAGCATTGAAATTTAAATTACAAGGCCCACATATTTATTTCTTAAGAGTTTTTAAAGTTCGAGAGAAAATTCAATTTTTGAGGCTTTAGGCTTTGAGCATGTTGGATTTGTAATTTATATTCTTTAAAAACAACTCTCTTCATTCCATTAAAGTTGGTATAATTTTTTGAGTGAGACTCCTGTGCACCCGGGCGCACGGAGCACATTCCGTGCGCCTTTACAATTTTCATGCCCCTTTACCATTTAAACCCCTAGCAATACACATGTTTAAATAGGATTGGAGGGGAGGGTTGTGTTCACATGGGGACACATAGCATCTTTCCGTGTCCCCGGGCGCACAGGAGCTTTTGCCTAATTTTTTTGGGCATGGAGATTAATGAATATAATAATTTAATGTAAAGTGAAATAAAGTGAAGTGAGAGAAATAATATTTAATGTGTAGTGGGTAGTTGTATTAGAGGTGATATGTAGGACTCATGAGAATAGATTCATTGTTTTTATGTGGGTCCCATGTATTAAAAAGGAAATGTGTCAACTTTAGTGGGACAAAACCAAAAAAAAAATGTGTCAACTTCTATGGGACGAAGGGAGTACTTTTTTCGATATAAAAATTTTATTAATTATTAAGATTTTTCATGAAAAGTTTCACACAAGTATTTTCCTTATACCTTTATATGATTTCGCATATTATTACCTTATATAACCAAAAATAAAATTCTCTCCATCTACTATGTATGTTTACCCCCGTTTTTCACATGAATTTAAAAACTATAAAATTAATGTGTAGTGACATAACATTTTAATTTTAGTATGTTTACCTTTTCCCCTTAGATTTTAATTTAAAGTAATAACACCTCATTGAAATTTTTGTTTTTAGGTGTGGAGCCCCATTTGTTTAAAAAAAAATAAAACTTTTAAGTGGACAAAATAAAATATATTTATCTTTCAAACGGATAAAAGAAGTAGTATTTATTATTTATGACAATGAACAATAACTTAATAAGAAGATTTAAAGTTGGAGCAAAACTTTTTAAAAAAGGGTTACTACACATGATTAAACATATGCCATCAAACGAATTTCATTAACGCGAAATTTTATGTTTATATAATTGATCTTTCAGATTTTATAAACTTTTGCATTCGTGCAGCTAAATGACAGCTAATTTTGATTATTTTTTATTTTGGCACTCAAGCCACTAATAATATGAACTATGAAAATATTTAAACCCCAAATATCCTACCAATGAAAGTTTTCTCAATAAAGTAGGAATCCTTTCAACTTTGATATGAAGATATTATTACAAAGAACCCCACAACGACAATCAAATCGTGTAGTATTATAGTTTAATGATTTATTAACGTTACCAAGAGAAGGATTTAGTGGGACACCATTTCATGGATGCCAGCACATGATGACCATTTGACACGAGAATGTTTGGATTTATTTTATTATGTTGTTTCTTATTTCCTATTTTATATTACTAAATGAATGAATGATAGGTAGAAAATAATTAAAATTTTAATTTTTTTAAATCTAAAACAAAGATTTAAAGTTTCTCTTTTTATTTTTTTTTATTTCCTTATGGGTTGGTATTCGAATAAGTGGCCAAATAAACTTTATTATCGTGAACAATTAGTCAATTATTGGAATATAATAAATGTATATGAATGTATGTGGGAGTCGTCCACCCTAATTGTACCCGCAAATACTGTGCATTTTTTGTGTTGATGTTAACATAAATTATTTAAATCATTAAATTGACAACTTATTTATCAATTTGATTTTTGTTTTACTACATAGATTAAGAATTACTTTTGCTATAGGCAATGTATAGCGTGGAATGTGGATAGTTATTAGTATTAGATAATAATACTGTTTCGTTCCAAGATTGATTTCAAATATTTTTCATTTGTTCATTTTATAATAATTTTAAAAAAGAAAATAACATTTCAAACTAAAATCTCAAAAATACATTTTAATTATATTGTCATTATTTTTTAACACACAAAACATATTTTATACATTATTTATTATTTAAAAATAATACATCACACTTAAAAAAGAAAAAAATGTTGATTTTTTTAATCAACGTAGAACAATAAATGCGAACTTACACCATGTACGTAAGAGAATTACTTTACAATTTGATCTATAAAAGTTAAATTAAAATAAAAAATGTAGTAATATTTTTAAAAATTTAAACTATTTATTTTACTTTGGTATGGATTGTTACTTATTAAAATTAAATGAAGGTAAAGTATTTTTTACACGCGATTTATATCTTTAACTCTAATGTTTAATATTTATTCAGAAATTAAAATATTTATTTAAAGGTATAAATATTTTTCAACCTTTAAATAAATCTTTATTAAAAATATAGTAACGCAATAATAAATTTGATAGTGCATTAATAATGGACCACACAAATAACGTAATTACCTAGTGTGGTGTCAAGCTTAATAACGCAATCATAAATCATAAATAATTGGATCATTTCTCCCTCACATGTTACGCGTGATTCAGAATTTATGCAAAATCAAAACATGCATGTTGTACTGAATTCAAACTAATTCAAATTAATAATCACCTCGAATATTTAATTTAGTAGGTAGTATATATAATAATAATTGTATCGCAATTAATTTTTATTTACAAATGACTCGTCAAAGTTTAAATATATATAGTATTATAATATTTTATCTGTATTTATTAACTTTTTATTGTCTAATTATCGAAATATATATTATTTTAAAATTATTTCGGATTGAATTAGAAAGATATTTTTTTGCAATAAAAAGGTTAGGCAGAGCACACTTATAGCTTGAAAAAATTGAAATATTTGGAGATTTGTAGACCACAAAAAGTGAGAGAAGAATTAAATTAAGGTGGATACTCATTAATAAACGAATCATGTTCCAATTAATACTTGCGTTACACGCAGGGGCAGATTAGTCATACCCGAAAATTAGCGGTAGAATTAAGCAGACGGTCACGCGGCACCCACGTGGCAATACTTATTCTACAGCTCTACCACCTTCTCGCGTTCAGCCCCCCTATTTAATGTGCCATCCCGCTTTCCTTGCTTCCACCCTTCCATCTACAATATATTAGCTCCTTCACATATCCGAATCGCGAATTCACCTATATATTATCCTTCCTGCATTCCTTCGATTATCGTCGAGAGATCAAAATCTAGGGTTTCCTTTTGGATTTTCGCCGATACTCGTTGTTGAGATCTGTAAGTGTTCGTCGATTTTTCAATGCTTGTATAATTGTTTGAATTTGTGCGGCTCGTTTTATTGTTTGTTATGTTGATGAGATTGTTGTTTAATCTGTTTTGTTAGGGTTTGGTTTGTGGAAGCTTGCGGAGAAAAGTTTTCTGGATCTTTTTTCTCAATTATTCGTGTAACTGTCTTCAATTCTTGTGTATATTTTTGTTTCTTTGTTTGTTTTTCCTTTTAATTTCGCTCTCCGTACATTGAATTTACTCTTCTGCGAATTTGTGAATTTCTTATATGATATTGCGATGATTTGTTATTTTTGTACATGAATGAATATGCTGAATCTTATCGGTTGTGTCGGCGTGATCACAGATTTTTTGGTTTGTTTATGTTAGAAATGATAATGATTTTATATTCAGATGTATATCGCTTTCGCATAAAAATATAAATTCGGATCCATTTTCATTAGTTTTCTATGATCATGTAGTAGCTTTCATGTTTTCAATAATTGATTCTTATAGGCTTTAGCCAATCGTCGTTCTATCATGGAGAAGTATTATTAGCTTTTATTGCGGTTGCTTTTTGTCAAAATCTCGTGTCAAATTACGCCTTTGCATTCTCCTGTGCTTCCAGACATGTTCCTTCTGTTCTGATCCTTGTTTGATTTATTCACCAGGGGGTACTGAATGATCTAATGGAGACAAAAGGTGGGAAGAAGAAGTCTAGCTGTAATAAATCCCAATTCTACGAAGCTCCCCTTGGATACAGCATTGAAGACGTTCGACCACACGGAGGAATCAAGAAATTCAGATCTGCTGCATACTCGAACGTGAGTTTAATACTTGTTTGCCATCCTAATTATCCCGATTGTGTTCTGAATACCTTTGCTATCATATGGATTCTAAAAAATGTACGAATTTTTCATGTGCAGTGCGTTCGAAAGCCATCCTGAGATTCGCCAAGCTCTCCCAAAGCAACCTTAAGTGGTTCACAAGAATAGTGTCTCAACCTTTACAGAAATTTCCTTTTCATCTTTCCTCATTCTTAATAATCTCGCTTCAAATCAGTACTTTATTTCTACTTACCCGAAATGGCCATGCCACCCTCTGCAATCGGATTCGAGGGCTATGAGAAGAGGCTCGAGATTTCATTTGCTGAGCCTGGAGTGTTTGCTGATCCCGGTGGATGTGGCCTACGATCTCTTTCCAAAGATCAGTTGGATGAGATCTTGGGCCCTGCTGAATGCACGATCGTCTCCTCTTTGAAGAACGATCAAGTCGATTCGTACGTCTTGTCCGAGTCCAGCCTCTTTGTGTATCCATACAAAATGATACTGAAAACTTGTGGTACTACCAAATTACTGCTTTCTATCTCACCCATCTTGAAGTTGGCTGATTCACTCGGACTCGCAGTGAGTTGCGTTAGATACACCCGTGGAAGCTTCATATTCCCAGGTGCTCAGCCTTTCCCCCATCGGAGCTTTGCTGAAGAAGTTGATGTGCTCGATGGCCATTTTACCGAACTTGGCCTGAGCAGCGAAGCCTATGTGATGGGAGATGCTGATGAACACGAGCAATGGCATGTCTACTCTGCCAGTGCCAAGCCAGCAAGTGACTTTTGGCCGATTTATACGCTTGAGATGTGCATGACCAATCTTGATCAGAAAAAGGCCTCTGTTTTTTTGAAGTCCCAATCCAGCTCAGCGAATGAGATGACCAAAGCTTCTTGCATCAGGAACATTCTTCCTGACTCTGAGATATGTGATTTTGATTTCGAACCCTGTGGATACTCGATGAACGCAATCGAAGGGGGTGCAGTGTCGACAATTCATGTGACCCCGGAAGATGGATTCAGCTATGCAAGTTTCGAAAGTGTTGGCTATGATTTCAAAACAATGGATTTGTGTGCACTGCTTGAGAGGGTGCTGGCATGCTTCAAGCCAGCTAGTTTTTCAGTGGCACTTCATGCTTCTGTTACTGGGAAGGAGCTGGATTCGGAGTTCCCGTTGGCAGTGAAGGGGTACGCATGCGGCGAACAGAGCTGTGAAGTTCTTCCAGATGGAGGAGCCCTGATCTACAGGAGCTTTACCAGCACAGGTGGGTGTGGATCCCCAAATTCAATTCTGCAGCAAGTATGTTGGAGTGAGACTGAGGATGAGGAAGTTGAGAAGAACTGATCTCTTTTAAGAATTGTTTTTTTGTGATCTCTTTTGGTATTATGTTGTGATGTAGTCTGTGGCTGGAGTACAATGATTACATCTTTTATGAATAAATTTCCAGTATGTTTTAATAATTTCTAGTCATGGCTGTTTTTAAATATAAATAAATTTTGTGGTGGTCACTTTAGTTTGTTGTTTCATGATGAGATTAGATAATGACATGCCTGATCTGTTTCATGTATACTGATCTGTTTTAGTATAATGTGGCAATAAAATTATACAGTTTTGACCATTTTAATGGTTTGCCTAAATCTAGTAAATTAATTTTATTTGTATGTGAATGGATAGCATTGATTCATTTACTAACAAGCACTTCATTGGTAGATAGTTACATATCAAACATGAATTCTCCATTGCAATTGATGACAATTATTAGTAGAGTTTGCTGCATATTTTATCCTTTAATTTCCCATATTAAATTATACTCTGTTTTTCTATGTTCATGTTCACACATTTCTGTTTTTATCTATTCTATGTAAAAAAAAAAAAAAAAAAAAATTATACTCTGTTTTTCTATGTAGTTCACACATTTCTCTTTCTGTCTATTCTATGTAAACAAAAAAAAAATTACATCAATTTTCAATCTTAAAAATATATCTTAATTATAAATTTACTAATTTCACCAAAAAAATCTTAAAAATATATTTTAATTATAAATTTATTAATTTTACCTAAAATCAATAAAATTAATTAAAAATCAATTTAATTTAATTTTTTTAAAAAGGAATCTATTTAATTTAATTGGTAATTAAATCGGTGAAACCCGTGAAACGATCAATAATCATTGTACTCTTAACACCCATTTAAAAAACTAACCAAATGTTACAAAAAATATGTCAAATACAACACCCGCTTAGAAATCTTATCCTGGAGAATCAATTATGTCCTGAATGAAGGAGTGTTCTTAACAGATCTAAACACTAAACAGAAATAAGGAAATCATTTGTTGTTATTGCAACCACAGATGTTATTATAAAGAAGGAAGAAAGGGGAGAGGAGATCGAAAACATTTGGCATGGGAGGAATCGGAAAGGAATATTCCGTCGACGGCGAGATCCTTTCCTATCGCTCCAAACCGAGCGCTTCCGACTACTTTTCTCCCCCCTTTTCTTTCCCCTCCGCCACCGTTAACCCGTTCTCAGGGTTAAGGTAAATATGTTGAGTGGAGATTTATAGCCAGGGTTAAAGCATGTAAAACAGATTCTTCACGGCCCATCTCATATTGGGCCTCGTAGAAGCCTGGCCCATTTTATAGTCTGCATATATTCATGTAGTAATAATTTTTTGGAATTAATAGAACTGCGTCACTTGAGCTGCATTTCTCCGCTATTTATCAAAATTTATCAGTAGATCGATGATCACTTTTTCAGCAAAAAGGCCTCCTTAAAAGCCTGCAGTCTCCATAGATTTACTTTTCTTGCAGCCAGCTCTCTGGGGCTTTTTGTCGAACACATTGAAGGCATACTAGAAGAGGGTTCAGTTAGGAGCAATTCTACTACTGGTATATCTTGAGCCTTAATATTTTAGAACGAAGCCACCCGGAAGTTCTATTAATAGCGAGAATAATCTTTATTTTGATGGAAAGATTGAATTCTGCTAGCAGTGAACGCCAGCTCGTTAGAGTTGTGTGCGGTATTGTAATTAAGGGATACTGGGATAAACTCTTGAAACCGAAGATTGGTTCAATTGTCTCATCAACTGTCATCAACCAGACACTTTTGAATCTTTCTCCACATGGGTTTTCTAGTTCATGGTCATTCTTCAAATGGGTCGAGACTATTCCGCAGTATAAGCTTTCCTTGCAATCTTCTTGGACCATGATTTGCATTCTTACAAAACAAAGACATTTTAGGAATGCTCAGACTTTGCTCGAGAAGATTGCTCGGAAAGATTTCTTGTCGTCTCCTATTGTTTTAAATGCTCTTGTGAATAGCTATGTTGATCATGATGTGAATTCACATGTTTTGAGTTGGTTGGTGATATTTTATGCTAATTCAAAGATGAATCCAGATGCAATCCAAGTGTTTGAACATATGCGAGTATGTGGATATCAGCCCCATTTGCATGCTTGCACTGTGCTTTTGAATTCGTTGGTGAAAGAGAGACTCACTGATACTGTGTGGAAAATTTACAAGAAAATGATTAAACTCGGGATTGTTCCTAATCTTCATGTTTATAATGTCTTAATCCATGCCTGTTGCAAGTCGGGAGATGTAGAGAAGGCTGAGGAATTCCTGTGTCAGATGGAGTCTGAAAACATCTTTCCTGATATTTTCACGTGTAATACATTGATTTCGTTGTATTGCAAAAAGGGTATGCATTATGAGGCATTATCCGTTCAAGATAGGATGGAAAGAGGAGGAGTATGTCCAGATATTGTGACATATAATTCACTTATATATAGTTACTGTAGAGAAGGCCGAATGAGAGAGGCTTTGAGGTTGTTTAAGGAAATTAAAGACGCTTCTCCCAACCATGTGACATATACTACCTTGATTGATGGGTATTGTAGAGTTGGTGATTTGGACGAAGCTTTGCAGTTGCTTGATATAATGGAGGCCAAGCAGTTGTATCCTGGGGTTGTCACCTATAATGCTCTTCTACGAAAACTGTGTGAATTGGGCCGAGTTCAGGATGCAAACAAACTCTTAAATGAAATGAGTGAGAAAAAAGTAGAGCCCGATGTTGTAACCTGCAACACTTTAATTAATGCTTATTGCAAGATAGGTGATATGAGGTCTGCTTTGAAATTCAAAAGCAAGATGTTGGAGGCTGGAATGAGGCCTGATCAGTACACATTCAAGGCTTTAATTCATGGATACTGCAGGGCACAGGAGGTAAACAGTGCTAAAGAAATGTTATTTGATATGGTTGGGGCTGGATTCTCTCCGAGCTATTGTGTATATGCTTGGTTTGTGGATTTCTACTGTAATCATAACAATGATGAAGCGATTGTGATGTTTCTTGATGAGTTAGAACAAGGGGTTCTCTTTGTTGACATCAGTTCATATCGTGCAATAATACGAAGACTCTGTAAGAAAGAAAGAATTGATTGTGCACAAAGGGTATACAAAATTATGCAAACTAAGGGGATATTAGGAGATGCTGTCATCTATACTAGTCTGGCTTATGCATATTTCCGGGCTGGTGAGGTTGTTGCTGCTTCGGGATTATTAGATGAAATGTACAGGAGGAGACTAATAGTAACTCTCAAAATCTTCCAAAGTATCAGTGCTTCATATGCAGACGACGGAAGCAACTTAGATATCTTTTGGAAGACTCTTACTGAGAAAGGTTTGATTTCTAAGCCTATGTACGCAAAAATTCAGCAAATGAAGTTATGAATCCAAAAATAGATGTTGCTGGCAACAACAATATTGACGGCTTAAGCTCCTCAAGTTAGGATGTGTTCACGGCTGCTCAAATGGTTTGTATGTTACCAGAGGTGAAGCATGAAAACCAACTCAGTGTATATACATCAGTGAGTACCCTTCCTTCCTGTTTTCTTCACTTTACTTTTCTTACAGGAAAGTATACCATCCATCAGTTTGCCTTTCCTTATCTTAAATACTATTTTGTTTGCAAATTCATCTTTTCTTATAGCTGTTTGAGATTTGAGAAGTTCCCCAGTTCTTGTAAGTTGATATCATGGTTTCATACAAAATGGTTGAGTTTGGATCTCTGTGTCAAAATTTATCACAAGACTTAAATACACCTCTTCAGTTTCTATAGAATAAGGATGATTGAATAACAATGTTTAAAGGGAAGAAGACTAAAGACAACAAAAATGGAAAGAATCCGTGACTTTGCGACTTCAAGACCCTTTGGGGTCACCTCCTGCAGATTGGAGGGATATGCTTGATTGCCATTAGACGACCTCATGATTCTTATTATGTGAGATGGAGCCTATGATCATTATTCTAGCGCAACAATGAAAATATACCAAACTAATCGTGTTTCTGTCCCAAAGTAAGTAGAAATTAGGGCAATTCATAGAGAAGAAGTCATACTCCATATCATTTATTTATTGACGATGAATTTGTGTTACAAATAGATATGCATGATATTGATGTTCTCTCTTTTGTTTAAAATTTTTACGTTATGTTATACAATATACTTGCTGTGTATGAATTTGTAAATGAAATACAAATGTGTAACATCATAAAAAATTAAATAATCTTATGGAGTACAAAGGAGCATTTAAAATATTGGATTGAATGAAATAGGACATGAGTGGAGCAATAGGTGGGTGACACACATCCAAAGCTCAGAAGCAGTCCTATGTTTTTGGATCAACAATCAAGAACTCCCCCCTTTATTAGGATCCATGCTTCCAAATGAGATGAATGTGCCTTATTAAATCTTATAAATTGCAGGTTTCAATCGTAATGCCAGTCGTAACAACATTTTCAAGTTTTGAAACACATTACACACTCTCCTTATCTCTTCAGTTTTTTTCCTAATCAAATTCATAAAATGAACAACTCCAACAACATGAGCTACCAAGCTGGACAGGCCAAGGGCCAAGCTCAGGTTATCCTCTCTCTCTCTCTCTATCCATGGTAGAGAACGTCGTTTATGTTTGTCGACCTCTGTAAAGGAATTATGTGTTCTATGCAGGAAAAGGGTAGCCAGATGATGGAGAAGGCTAGCAATGCTGCACAGTCTGCCAAAGAATCAATGCAAGAGGTAATCTTTCACTAAGATTTGCTACTTCATTATGTACACAGTTACTATATAGTATATCTATGCTGGTGTGTAAGAACTAAGAAGATTACGAGCACCTCACTTGCCACAACACAATTAATGTTGTAATTTTTCCTTGAGGAACAATCATACATTTTCTGTATTCTTGTATGCCATTTCTGTATTGTGAGACATGTTGAAGAAGAAATGTTCCTCTCTCTCTCTCTCTTTGCAATAGGCTGGACAGCAGATGCAAGCCAAGGCACAAGGTGCAGTTGATTCTGTGAAGAATGCAACTGGCATCAACAAATAATGATTTAGAGTTTTCAAACTATCACATCCCCCGCGCTTTGATCATCATTTTTTTTTTATAAACATTTGTTATTCTGTTAATTTTTGGCTTGTAATTCGAGTTTATATTACATGAGAGACTCCCTTGTGAGACGGGTATGAGACGGGTCGATCCATTACTAAAGTATACTTATTGTATAGATAAAGCATACTTATTTGTAGTTAAAGTATGTCAATAATAAATAGTATTATAACACGCTAAAATCATATATACGTTATTGCATAATCAAACATACTCTAGAAAATATACTTTAATAACTATTAAACATATACTTTATCTAAATAATAGAGATACTTTAACATGTCTCACAAACCGTCTCACAAACCATTTCACAAGAAAAATTTTCTTATTACATTTGCAAATATTTATATCTTGTTTGGGGATAAAAAATAATGTAATATGTTGTCAAGTAAAAACATGAAAATTTGAACACCCGCTGACATACATGAACTGTTGCCAATTAATTTTCATATTACATTTGCAAATATTTATATCTTGTTTGGGGATAAAAAATAATGTAATATGTTGTCAAGTAAAAACATGAAAATTTGAACACCCGCTGACATATATGAACTGTTGCCAATTTTACTATGCAATATTTCCTATGGTGTATGCATATAGAGATATTTATGTTTGCGTTCATAAATAGTTATTATTTTAATTATACTTATACCAGTAAATATAAATAAAATGGCCATTTGTGATTATCCTAAAGAATTGTATTTTCACGCAATTATTGCTCTTTATTTATTTATTTTTTGTGAAACCAAACATGGTCTTAAGTGAAGGGTCTGTTTTGGTAATTCATTCGTTACTGTTCGTCTGTTTCGACTTTCCACCTAAAACCCTAATTTGAATTTAGGAAAGTATCAAAATCTTCAAAACCCCTGAATCACTGATCTCTCCTCTCCTCTCTTCTCTCCTCTCCATCCACCTCGAAGACTGAAACAATCAAATCGCTGTTTCAAATTTGATAACATGAGAAATCAATGGCTCAGATTGCTTTTCCTCCGCCGCCAGATTCCATCCCAGCCTTGCATTTCTCAGGTAACCCATCTTCGCTCGTTCAGCTCCTCAATTCGTTATCCACGTGTACCTAGTCTGTCCCCAAATCCCTTTCTCTCACATCGCCGTTTTACGTCCACACCTGAGCACGCCGTTGAACCTCCTAAACCACCCTCCGATGAAGTTGTTATGGTTGCAGATATTTTTGCTGAATCTGATAGGACTAATGAAGACATTAAGCTGATTTTAGATGATAAGAGCGTTGTAATCACTCATGATTTGATATTGAGCGTCTTACGGAATCCCAATACTTCTCCTGAAATTGCTAAGCGTGTTTTTTATTGGGCTTTGGATAATGAGAGCGATATTTTGAGCTCTGAGTCTTATGATTTAATGCTTAGGATTTTAGGTGGTAATGGGTTTGTTAAAGAAACCTGGGATATTATTGGGATTATGAAAGAGAAAGGCTATTGTGTGTCAAAGGATACGTTTATTACAATTTCTGAGAGATTTCGAAAAGAAGGTTTAGATGAAGATGTTGAAAAGCTGAAGGACTTTGTTGGTTCAGGTTCTGCGAGTTGTACGAAAAATAATCTTGGCGAAGAAAATGTTGTGGCAGAGGAGTACTGTATGGTTAGTGATGTAATTAAAAGAGAAGTATGGAGTGATGATGTTGAGAAACAGTTGAAGGAATTGGATGTGGAGTTTTCAAGTGATCTGATCACTAAGGTGTTAGGGAACCTCAAAATGGATCCAAACAAAGCTTTGATTTTCTTTAGGTGGGTTAAGGAGAGTGGTGCATTTAAGCATGATCAACAATCATTTAATGCAATGGCTAAATTACTGGGTGAGGAGGGTCACAGTGAGAAGTTTTGGAGGGTGGTTGATGAAATGAAAAGTGAAGGACATGAGATGGAGACGGAGACCTACATTCACGTTTTGGAGCAATTTATTAAGAAGGAAATGATAAAGGATGCTGTGGATTTGTATGAATTTGGAATAAATAATGAGATTAGTTCTTCAGAGAATGACTGTTTAATCCTTTTGAAGAATATAGTGGTGAGCCAGGAACTAGATATGGAGTTGTTTTCTAAAGTCGTGGGGGTCTTCAAGGCCAATGGAAATACGATAACTGATGTTATTCTTGAAACCGTTATTGAGGGTTTGATTAGTGTTGGGAGGATGAACGAGTGCAATACAATATTGTTTGCATTGAAGGAGGCTGGTTGTGTACCTTCTGGTCCTTCACAACGCAAGATTGTCTTGGAGATTAGTAGCAAAGGAGAAACGTCACTGGCGCTGGAGTTTATGGATATAATGGTGCCTTCCATTGATTGCCTAACTTGGGAATCTTTTGTTAAAGGATTATGTGCCTATGGCAATCTGGATGAAGCATCTACTGGTCTCCGAGTTATGGTTGAGAAAGAAGGGCCTTCTTGTGCTACTCATTCTTTAGAAGTATTAGTTAGCACATACTGTCAGAAAAATGAACCCTTGGATGCTTACAAGATTGTATCGGAGATGGTCAATGGTAAAGGCGTAACTCCTTGGTATGGAACATACAAAAAATTAACAAAAGGGCTGTTATCCCTAAATCATTTCAAAGAAGCTATGGATGTTCTGAATATGATCAAGAAACAAGGTTGTCCTCCCTATTTCTATCCCTTTGTTGAGTATCTCTCGAGGACAGGTACCGCTGAAGATGCTATTGAATTCACACGAGCCATGACGGCAAAAAAATATCCAGCTACTAGTGTGTTTATCCAGTTATTTGAGGCGTATTTTACAGCTGGACGGCAATCTGAAGCACAGGACTTCCTTTTGAAATGCCCTGCACGCATTAAAAATCATTCTGATGTTTTGACTCTGTTTGCATCTAGAAAATCTCGTGAAACCAGGGGTGAAGATGTTGCTGTGTAGTACTTAGATGTCTTAGTTAAGTTCTGTTTACTGGAACCTTTTCCCATCTGCTCCATTTCCACCATTTTATTCCTTTTACAGAATGATGAGTTTTGATATTAATGACTCAAATATTCTTAATTCACCTGTTATCTGCAACATTTTAAATTTTATAAATTCGAGCGCGTGTTCAATACATGAGCTAGTTAGTATTCAACAGTCTTTAGAATCACATGCTATAATTTAAACCTATCCGAGTATATGAGATCATTCCATCTATGTATTTGCATCATTGCATGCCATTATCTTGGTATTTTAGTTTTAATTCTTAATTAGCAGGTAGATGCAGCATGATCATCTTCTCTGAAAGCTCAAATTGTAAAGAGAGACGAACCACCGGTTGCATTTAATAACCGCAATTGTAGACTTTAAGGCATAAATGTATACATACTTTCCCTCTTGTTTCCTCTGCAGATGGATGCAATGTGAGGTATAAATGAAGATAAGCGGAGAAAGCGACGGATCATCCGTATTGTGGCCATATCTCATATGGCCGTGATGGTCACAATTGCCCCCATTGTCTCCATGGACCAGCATCATAGGGTTCTCGAGTGTTTTTCGATTACTCCCAAGTGAATGAGACACTCCGATGAGCAAAACGCGATGATGGTGACACCACAACCTTTCTCCCCCCCCCCCCCCACACCATATGATCTGTAATCTCACAATCTTAAAAAAAAAAAAATTCTTTTTAAATCTTGAATGCAGAGGTCTCTGAATATCAGAGTTGGATTCTTGTGTTTGACACATTCTGTTAACTGTTTCTGCAGTTTAGCTGCTCAGAAACGATGTTGGAGCAAAAAAAAATGATGACATCTCTGTGTTGTCAAAATGACAAAATGCAATCAAGCTGTCATGATTAGTAGCTATTACCCCGGGAGGGCTCCCCCCCCATCTCTCCCTCCTCTTCTCCTCTCTCTCTCTTCATTCAAATATGAACCAATGATATGTTGGCCCAGTGGTTGAGGGGTCAACATTGAGGTGCCCCTGATTGAAAGGTCAGGGGTTCAAGCCCCCCGGAGCGCAATGGTGGAACAATTAATATTGAGGGCTACAAGCGGCAGTGTGGGAGGCTGAAACTCAGTGGGAACCTGCGGCTCGGTGGGAACCTGCGGCTGAGCTAGGGGAAGGGCCAGCATGGAGCAATCACCAGCATGGAGCAATCACTTGGGGATCGACTCCTTGTGCGCAGTAGTTAAAGATATTAGGAACCTGTGATCCATTGTGTGGTTACCGCGATTTACTTGGAGGCAGTTCTGAGGGGCCGGGACTGTTTCCTCGAGGACTAGTCGGGCGTAAGCCCGGAACCTCGGTATCAAAAAAAAAAAAAAAAAAAAAAAATGAATGCAAAAAGGGGGGACCAGAAGTTCGAGAAATATGGAGCACGCTTCTTGGACTGCCTGTGCACACCGACAAGTTGGTCTTCCTCATGACAATGTGGGTTGGGTGGGGGGTGGAGTTTCAAGAATTGCTTAGTGTGAATGCCCTCCTATGATTGGTGGATGGGTTTTTTAACTCATTATTCTGTCCAATTAAATTGAATTGAGAGGTTTAACAGTTTAAGGTTGCATTTGGAGGCTTTGATGATTGGACAGCATCATTTTATATCTGTGTGCGAGACAACATTATTTCATCAATTTGATTTTTATTTTTAACCCAAACTTATCTTCTCAGATTTTAAATTCTAGTAATGTTAATCATGTTTACACGTTTGATTTGACAAAGATGAGGTGGTAATTGTAGATTGCAACAATAAATCAAAAAATGGTGAATAAATATATCCATGAAAGTAGATCATGCTTACGTGTATTAAAAATCACAGAAAGAATTAAGAGGCAGTCTTGGTTAGACCAATTTTATACTCCCTCCATTACACGTATTAACGTTTTTGTTTTTTTAACGTAGATTAATAGATATAATATTTTAATTAATTATATTTTTTATTAAAATATTATTAATTTATTTGAAATGGTGAAATAATTTTATACCTTTTTAATTATTTATTATTTTTATTAAGATATTATTAATTTATTTTAAATATTAGTATCACTTTTTATAGTATCATAAAATTCATTACATACCATTTGAAAAGGGAATTGCTTAAAATGAATTGGTTTTCTCATTATTTAATGAGATTGTGGACCTTTATAAATTTGCTTCAAGCTGAGATAAACATAGATGGAGGGATTTTAATATTTAAAATAGAAGTGGTATAATTTTGAGTGGTTCATTAAAGATAAGTTAGGAGTAGGACCATTCTTTTTCATTTCTTTTAAGTATTCGAATTTCTCTAGATTACAATATCAAATCATGGTCACTAAACTAATAGAGAATTAAATAGCCAAGGTTAAAAAATAAATAAATAAAAAAACCACACACTAATTTAGTAACATTTTACAAAGATAATTATATATAGATTTAGATCATCTGTAAACTAAATTTAATTTTTCTGAAATCGTAAAATTTTGAGTGTACTAATATAAGATGATATTTCAAAATTTGATTTTTATATTAAAATAACACACATTCATAAAAAAGCACATAATTAAGTCGTGTGTTTGGTAGTGCTTATCACACTAATTGTGTTCATGAGAAAGATGTGCACTTCCGTATAACATAAAAATATAATTATCACAAATTATTGGATTTGTTGATATAGTTATGTGATTCTTTATGTTTTTGTTTAGTGTAAAATAGATCCTTCATATTTGTCTACATATGAAACTTTAGTCATTATCTTGATTGAAAGTTCATTATGTCATTTTATTTAATCAAATTTATTATTATTATATTATTATTCTTGTTAGTGTTTTAAAATGAAGTACTAATAATATTTTTTTAGCTTTAAAATTTTTATTGCAAAGATTATGGGATAGATAAAAAAATTATATTGACAATATTTTTAATAAAAAAAGTGATACATAACCTATGAAAAATAATAATCATTAGAGGAAAATGAATATCGATTAAATTTTTAATAAAAGTGATAATTAATAAAAAAAATACTCAGCTTGACACGAGATCTTACAAAATCGACTCACTTTTTAAAGAATTACTATATAATACTCTTTTTGTCTCAATGCAATGTGTGCATTTACTTTTTGTATAAAGATTAATGAATATAATAATATTTTAATGTACCGTTGACATAAATATATAATATTTTAATATATATTAAATAATTATATTAATATTGTAAGTGTGTTCCATTAAAAGGTATGAATTGATTTGTGTGGATTTCATTTATAAAAACATGCACTTCTATAAAAGAAAAGAACCAAAATAACACAATATACCTATTGTGTGGGATGGAGGAATTACTAAATAGCAAAAGAGAAACGCATGTGAGTGTGGCTTAAAAGTATAATCAGCCATTGATTAATTATCCAAAAGAGAAAATAGAAAAAATCCTAATAAAGTTGAAATGAATTATGTGCAATGTATACTTCAATGGAAAAGGAAATATCAATGTAATGCCAACAAATATTAGACCATATATCTTGGATTCACTAGTTTGGAACCAGTGGTCCCAAAGCATCATCCACTATGTTAATAATAATACTCCAATAATAATACATTATTATTAAAATAAATAAATTTATTTATTAATTTATCCTATTCTTAAAGATGGTGTACCCCACCATTAGGGCCCCCACCACCCCTGCTCTGGGGATTGGTGGAGGAGGTAAATAGTATAATGTGACTCAAGTGGCTTATAGAGAGTACTCATTGTTAAACTTGTGCTGCAATGGGCCAAATCCATGCCAAAGGTATGATTCGAACCCCACCACCCTGGGGTAACCAAGCTTAGTTGAAAAGTATTTACACCATCCCCTCTATCACTTGAGCTATGTCCTTTGAGGCAATTTATCCTATTCTTTTAACTATTGTTGGGATCTAACGGAGGAAGGAAGGTGACAATTATGCCCAGCTGTATTCAATTCATCAGCCCAAATCACTGGATATTTTTGTCATTTACACATTTAAAGCACCTTGTTCTTTTTTTCTTGTTTGGTCAATTCTTTCTTTTAAATTCAATCAATTTGGCTTCCATATTGTCTTGTTTTCCACCTTTTATGTTTCTCCTAGGTTTTCCTTTTTTATAATAATTATTATTAAATCACTTGTAATTAATGTAGTTTTTTTGTATAGGAAAGAAAATATTATTTTTCTTTAATTTTCGGGTAATTAATTTTTTTCTTTATTTCCCTTGAAACAGTTTACAATAGTTTCTTCAAACTCGTTTTTTTGGGTTTAAATGGGTTCACTTTGAGTTTTTATTGATAATAAATGAATAATGCTAAAAATCTTTGTCTTATTTCTTGTAAAATCCAAGGTCTTTTCTCATTCAATAAATGGCCCACAATTTGAAATATGATTTTCTAGTCATTCTAATGTTCTTTTATTTTATTTTATTTTTTAAAATGTTTGCTTTTTCATTTTGAATAAGGTAAATTAGATAAAAATAATTCTCAGGATGTAATTTATTTTACCTAGCTATGTATTTGGACCGTTAAGCTGTTGGAAAATTCATTTAATGATAAAATGGAGTTTTGAAGTGGGAAAAAATCTACCCTACCTCTACATTCAAATTCAGTTGATTTTTAACCGTTTTTAAGAAGAGAGTTAATTTTCATAATTCCTAAAAAAAATGTTCAATTTCCTAAAATGACTATATGATCTCATTTTATCTGTATAAGCAATTTACCTATATTTTAAGAAGTTATCTAGAAAAAATAATGTGAATATATATTGCTATTGCATGGTTTAATTTATTCACATGAATCAATTTAATTGTAAATTAAAATGTAATACTAAAATTATAACTATAATTACCCCGAATAAATTTCAATTGGAAAAAAAGAAATAAATTTCACACTAATTTCACACTCATAAAATTCTAAGGGGTCTAAATCTTGATCCTCCCTGTCTTGTTTACATTTAATTAAAATTTCAGTATCAAAGACAAAAATTAAAAAGAAATATGGGAACAAAAGAAAAAATAAAAAAGAAGAAGAAGGATTGTGTGAATTTGGTCCTCCTAATCAATTCCCCTGTCCCATTTTCTCAGTGAATCAGTAATCTTTTTTCAAAAAAGAAATAAAAAGCAGAAAAAAAAGAGATTAAAGAGAAAAAGAAGAAACACATGTGTCCGATGTAATCATACAACTTAAGTCACGCCCTCCCAAAGGATTGAATCTAAAAAAATATTCTTAACCCCCACCCCACCCTATCCCCCATCATGATATACTATAAATTATAATTAAAAAATAAATAAATATGATAAAAGATAGCTGAGGCGTGAAGCTTTGCACTTTTATTGTTCAAAAGTTTTTTTTTTTTTTATTACAATTGTGCTAATACTTCCTTACATTAATTTAACAACTGTCCTTTTATTTTTCTTTACATCAGTTTTTTGGGGCACCAAAAGTTCAAAAATTTTGCTTAAAGTAAGGAAGTCACACAAATCATGTTTTAATTTATATTTTATTTTTGTAAGCATGAAAATAATGATGAGGAAAGCCACACAAACATGATGTCCATGTAATGAAATTCTTGTTAATTGGATAATGCTAAATGGGAAGGTCACCAAAACCATTATCAATCTCCAAATCACTTTTATCGAGATCCTCAAATTCTTTTTCTTAATTTTTAAAATTAAATATTACATTTTGGGATTTTATTGAATGGCCAAACTCAGGGAATGTTGGATTCCCACTAGTCCTTTGCCATAATTATTATTTACACCATATCTATGTAAGTATCTATGTGTATATATATTAAAATATATTTCCAACGTAAATGGTAAAAATAATATTGTTGTTATGTAAAGGTCACAGAGATAATGACAAGATTATGTTGTACTTACTCCCATGTGTTCTTTTTTCAATGTAGTAATCTGCCTACCTATTGCCTATGTGCCCAATCAAGATACTTGGATTTATTTTGTCTGAGTTTATTTATGCATGCTCCAATTTTTAAATCTTGGAGACATAAAAAAAAAAATATATATATTTTTACAGTTTATAAGGCCCCAAGAAACTAAGTCACAAGTAAAGGTAATACTACTGTGTTCCTAATTATACAAAATATAGTTTAGTGTATTATATTTAATCTTAAATGAATTAAATTTACAATTCTAAGGACAGTACAAGATAAGTTATAAATCATATGAGTGAAATAGTGATATTACATTTTTATAATAAAAGCTAAAAATAAATGATAAACTTTAGGTAAAATAGTACTAATTTTGGATTAAATATACTAGATTATGATCCAACTTTGTGCACAAAGTTAATACCATATGAGACCCATTAAAGTGGTTTTGAAGTATGTGTGAATTTCCTTTGTTACTTTTGAGAAAATTACACAATGATTTAAATAGAATTGATCCCATAAAATGATGAGTAAGTTAAAGTTTAAAAATACCTAAAAAATTAGTATTCTTGACAAACACCTGACCCGTGACAGCATGCTACTCTTCCTTTATACTGTACAACACAAATCACTAAGCAACACTTTTCTTTTCTTGTAGTACTCATGAGAATGAATTCCCAGCAACATCTCTGTTTTCAGCTGCAGATTTTCACACACACACCCACTGAGTAGCTTCTTCATCACTACCAATAGATCATCTGCAGGAGTGTTCTCATTAGATAGCTTTTCATTTCATCAATGGAGATGGGGAGGAGAGGAGCCCCATTTTGGGCCTTCATCTTTTTGTGCTTTTGGAGCTCTGCAATTGCTCTGCTTTCCCCTAAAGGTGTAAACTTTGAAGGTACAATCATTTCTTTGTTTGTAATGCTTTCAAGGGTCTTCTCCTGCAAGTGAAAATGAGGTTATCTGTTGATGGGTTTTTTGTAAATAGTACAAGCTTTGATGGGCATAAAAGCTGGATTGAGGGATCCTCATGGGGTTCTTGATAATTGGATGGGGATGCTGTTGATCCTTGTAGTTGGACTATGGTCACTTGTTCTTCTCAGAGTCTTGTTATTGGGCTGTAAGTGTGCCCTTATTTGTTTCAATTTATTTAGGGGTTTTAGCAAGAATTATTATGTTAATTTTGGTTTATTACATGTGTTGTGCAGAGGGAGCCCTAGTCAGAATTTATCTGGAACTCTTTCTCCAAGTGTTGGGAATTTAACTAATCTTCAGATAATGTTAGTTTACAATGCCAATCAGAATAATCTTCATAATCATAGTTTTTTTCTGTAAGAAAAATAGTTTTTGATGGATGAGATGGCATTCTTGCAGATTGTTGCAGAATAACAACATAACAGGGCCAATCCCATCAGAACTTGGGAGGCTTTCAATGCTTCAAACACTTGATCTTTCCAATAACATGTTCAATGGCATCATTCCTTCTTCTTTAGGACTCTTGAAAAGCCTTAAATACATGTAAGAATTGAGGTTTTAATCTATGTGAAAAGCTTGAGTGGATGAATTGTTTCTTATCTTTAATACTGGTTTATTTTAATTCATCAGGAGGTTAAACAATAACAGCCTTTTTGGAGAGATTCCAATGTCATTAACCAACATGACTGAGCTTTCTCTACTGTAATATCCCTTTTTCACTTTTCTTGCATTTGAATTTAGATTCTCTTTTAAGGGTAAAATGTATGTTGATTTTGTTGTGTGTTTGATTCCAGTGACTTATCTTACAACAGTTTGAGTGGTCCTGTGCCTAGATTCCCTTCCAAGACATTCAAGTAAGATGGTGTTCGATTTCTTACGACGTGGGAGTGCTTTGTTGTTGTAACAATGAACTTAATTAGAGTGTTTTGTTTTCCTTACTATTATGGCAGTGTTATTGGGAACCCCTTAATATGTGAGACGGGTCATGAACCGCAGTGTACTAACAGCGTTACGTTGATGCCAATGTCCATGGCCTTGAACACTTCACAAAGTATGATAGATGAACCCCTCTGACATTCTTAACTCTCGAGTGTGTTGTTTCCCTTGTTTGTTTATCCTTATGTTGTCCTTCGTTCTTCCACTAGCTACAATTACTTCTACGAGATCAAGATACCGCAAGCTCACTCTTGCAATCGGAACAAGCCTTGGTTGTGTCTGTCTGCTTGCCGTTGCACTTGGTCTGTTTCTGTGGAGAAGACACAGACATAGGCAACAGAAGTTCTTCGATGTTAATGGTAAGAAGCAAACATTTGAGAAATTAGATTTGTATTAGCAGAGTTAAGAATGAGTTCATATGATGAAATGATGTACATTTAATTGTTAGATCGTCAACATGAGGAAGTCTCCCTTGGAAACTTGAGAAGGTTTCAATTAAGAGAACTGCAGCTTGCAACCAGCAATTTTAGCAGTAAGAACATCCTAGGAAAAGGCGGATTTGGGAACGTCTACAAGGGCTATCTCTCCGATGGCACAGCCGTGGCCGTGAAGAGACTCAAGGACGGTAGCACCTCCGGAGGTGAAAGACAATTCCAAACAGAAGTTGAGATGATCAGCTTAGCTGTTCATAGAAACCTACTGAGACTCTATGGGTTCTGTATGACTTCTACTGAGAAGCTCTTAGTTTATCCCTACATGTCGAATGGAAGCGTAGCTTCTCGTCTCAAAGGTAATCTTTCAATCCATCCACTACAAGTACCTTATTCTCACATAACAATGGACATGACTTGCTTGTTGCTTGAACAGCAAAACCAGTGTTGGACTGGAGCACACGAAAGCTAATAGCCTTAGGAGCAGCAAGGGGGCTGTTGTATCTCCACGAGCAATGTGATCCGAAGATAATCCACAGGGATGTGAAGGCAGCAAACATACTCCTCGATGAGTACTGCGAGGCAGTGGTGGGGGATTTCGGGTTAGCAAAGCTTTTGGATCATCAAGATTCGCACGTTACAACTGCTGTACGAGGCACAGTTGGCCATATAGCCCCTGAGTATCTGTCAACAGGCCAATCTTCGGAGAAAACAGACGTGTTCGGATTTGGGATCCTTCTTCTTGAACTCATCACAGGACAGAGAGCATTACAGTTTGGCAAATCATCTAATCAGAAAGGAGCTGTTCTAGATTGGGTGAGCACACATGAATCAAGCATATACATGCATGCATTTGATATTCTATCAAGATTCATTCAACATATATACTAAATGATGTCAAACAACATATGCTTTAGGTTAAGAAACTACACCAAGAGAAGAAGCTAGAGGAGCTTGTGGATAAAGACTTGAAGAATAACTACGACAGAATCGAGCTAGAGGAGACAGTCCAAGTAGCACTCTTGTGCACTCAATATCTCCCCGGTCTGAGACCGAAGATGTCTGAAGTGGTTCGGATGCTTGAAGGCGACGGACTTGCAGAGAGATGGGAAGCTTCTCAGAGAGTAGAATCACACAAGTTCAAGACACAAGAGCTCTCGTCGTCCGAACGGTATTCGGATCTCACCGATGATTCTTCATTGCTTGCACAAGCCATAGAACTCTCTGGTCCGAGGTGAAGAATACTTGCATTTGTCTATCATATCATCACACTTCTCAAAGGAGAAGTAAGTCCATACAGAGTTAAAAGAATATAGAGGAGATCCTTTTTTTTCTTCTTTTTTAATATTAATGTCTTAAATAGGATAGAAAATATCCAAAAAGAGGGCCTTCATCTTTGTGTACAAATTTTATTTTATTTTTTTTGTGTGTAGTATGTGTGAGAGATAAGAGAGGATAGGGGTAAATATAGTTTATTAATTTTGTTTTCAATTATAGTTAGTATGTTTTGAGTATTTCTTTGTCAAATTAATGAATTTTTGTCCTTTTGATTCTTTTAATTCTCTTCTTCAAAGGAAAAAATTATTTTTCAAGTGCAATTATAATAATGGCATCTTTACATTTTAGGTAGGATATCAAACACTTATTAATCTGTAATTTGAGTAATTAATTGTTTCCTACTGTCAATAAACTTACGATTAAACAACCAACGCATTTCACCAGCAATCTTAATTTAATTTCTTAATATAAATAAATAAAACAATTTATTTAGAGTAAAAAACTGTATCTTAATGTGATCTTATTGTCTTAGGTTTCTAAATCTATGAAAGTTAAAATCTTGTTTGACATTGACACTTTGACTGTAAAAGTCCCACACTTTTATTTATATAAAAAATAAATAAATAAGCCCTCCATTTTTGTAGAATATGGTCGACCACAATGTTGTAAAAACAGACTTGAATGAATTCAAGAAATCGCTATTTCATAGATATAATTAAAAATTTTTAATTATGTCATGAGTATTGGAAAGAGAATTTAGATTTTTAATTCTGGAATGGCTTATAATAAAAATAAAATAAAATAAAAATGTTTCCCACTATTTAACATATAAATAATTTTTTTCTAAAATAGAACATTAAACTTAATCTGTTATTCATAGCCCTAAATAGAAAGTTTAAAACTTTAGATACTATGAAAGCCCAGGCACGTTATACCCTTCTGTCTAGGGGTGGGCATATTTTTTCGGGTTTCGAGTACCCGAATCGATCCGAAAAAAATTACCTGAAAAACCCGATTTTTCGGGTAATTTTGGGTTTCGGGTAAACCCGGACCCGGTTATTAATTATCGGATCGGGTATCGGGTTTTGAAAATTACCCGAATTACCCGATCGGGTAACCCATTTTTTTTTCTTCGAAATTTCCATTATATATAACATACTATATACTAATACTAAGTAGGTTTCTATTATCCAATCTTCATTTCCAATCATCGATTCACACCGCGCATTCATTAAAGAGAAGTAGAGAATCCCTCAAATCTTTATTTCTCAAAAGTAGTGAAGAATCTCAATCTCCGTTTATTCATATATTATATGAAATAATAAAGAAATTAACATATTTTTAAAAAAGTTTTACTCCGCATATAACAATTTACTAAATTTATAATATAAGACATATTATTATTCTTATATTAAGTATAATATTAACATTAATTAATATTTTTAATAAATTTACTTTAAGGATGATAAATATTAAATGTGTTGAAAGTAACAATATATAATAAGTATGACAAAATGAAATACTAATTTTATCACATGAAAATATATGAAGAAATTAAAATAAAAAAAAAAGATAAAAAAAAACGGGTTACCCGATCGGGTATCCAGTTTTTCCGAGTACCCGAAATATCGGGTACCTACAATACCGGTTCGGGTTCAGATAATGCATTTTAAAACCCAAAATTTTGGATATTCGGACCCGAAACCTGAATTACCCGAAACTCGGTCCGATACCCACCCATGCTTCTGTCCCCAAATTTTCAATTGTTTCTTTACTAGCCCTAATCTAATACTCTTCTTACTGAAAAAAAAAACTAATCTACTCAATTCAACCCTCAATTTCACATGATTGATTAAAATTTTGGATTAGAAGCTGCTCGATTGATTCGCTTGATCACCTCATCGTTCTATACGACGTGTATTAATTAGAGAGTACTCGGAATCATAATGGAGTGCGTGGTTCAGGGAATTATAGAGACGAAGGTAACTTAGCTTTCCTTCAACGTGCTGCAAAAATTTCTTTATGTATGAAGTTGTAATTTGACGTAATATACAGCTCTTGATTTTTTAAACTTAATTTCTATGGATATGCTGTTGCTAAGTTCGTTGGTTTACTTGATTATGTTCGTGCTGATGAAGTTGAATCTTTTTGAAAATGTAGTTAAGTGCTCAAATATGATTGCCTTTTTTCCATTTTTCGTTGCTCATTTTCATTAACATTTTTCTGCAGCATTTTGAAGCTTTGGAGATTCTTCTCCAAGGGCTATGCGGCGTTCATCGAGAGAGCTTGAGGATTCACGAGTTGTGTTTGAAGAGTGTCCAAAACCTTGGTATGATCACTCCACATCTCATAGAATTCTCTAAGCTTGGTTAAACCTAACTGCTCGACTCTTCTTCGTTTGGCTTTTGCTGTAAAAGTTACTTTCTTGTACATCCAGATGTTCGAATTATAGGTCTGTACATCCGGATTGACCCGTTTAATTTGAATAAATTAATGATACGACATCTAAAATAGAGAATTTAATAAATCTTAGTGTAAATTTTAATTATGCAAGCATTTGTCTTTCTTTATTTCTTCACATTTTCAGCTGTATGATTTTCTATTCATGTTTTATTCAAGTTAATTGTATCCCTATGAAAAGATATTGTGGCTTTGTCTAAGTATTATTTTTTGTCTATAATGTGAAGTGAGATTTTTTATTCTTTCTTTCTCTTAGGATTAGTATCATCGGAAGTCCGGCTTCTATGTGATGTTGAGCAGACTGAGCCCACATGGTAAGAGTAGACACTACTCTGAGTCTGATGAACAAAATCATGTGGTTACATGAAGTAGTGGATTAACTACTTGTCAATATTGTTTGGTGATGCATCAATCAAAACCTGTGGCAAGAGGGGAGGGTCATCCGAGGCTTGATTTTTTTGTGATTGGCTGTTAGAAAGATATGAATGATATTTACCGTGTAGGACTGTTCGACACATTGGTGGTGCAATGAGGGGTGCAGGTGCTGAGCAAATCTCAGTGTTGGTGAGGACTATGGCAGAGAGCAAAGTAAGCAAAAACACTCTCCGCTTATTTTATGCTCTTGGATACAAATTAGACCATGAACTGCTGAGAGTGGGCTTCGCCTTCCATTTCCATAGAGGTGCTCAGATAACAGTGACAGTGTCTTCAGTTAATAAGATGCTGAAGCTACACGCAACTGATGAAGCAGTGCCGGTAACCCCAGGTATTCAATTGGTTGAAGTGACAGCCCCGGCATCATCTGAGAACTACACTGAAGTCGTCGCAGCTGTCTCATCTTTTTGTGAATATCTAGCACCGTGAGTCCATTCAATTTTTTTCTTCTTCTTCAACTCTCTTTGTTATACTTGTTATGCACCACATTTCTTCCGTCATGTTCTTCATTATTTTAATAATTAGGAATGAATCTTGCATCTATACTCTCTCACTTTTCAAATTCTGTAATATTTTTTGGAATTCGAGAGAAACTTGCTGTCTTGGTCCGAGCTTTTGTAATTGTGTGAACACATATCCATGCTACATCATATATATCTTACGCTTTCAGGGTAGTCAAAGTAAAAAGGTATAACCTACAGTGACTGTATCTCTATATTTCTTCGAGCTATGGTTACTCTAAGATGACTTTTTTGTAATTACCATGTATTGGGGAATTTGTGAATCACAGCTTGCTCTCTTGACCCATCACTCTATATAAATAGGAAATTGGAGGGCGTCCAATTTGAAAGCATGCAAAAAAATCGCTTTGTTTGTTTGTTTGTCATGGATTCATTAGATATATATATAAATTGTAGTTTGTCAAAGCACTTGTAAACTAGCTAGATTCAATTGAATTTCTTCCACCACGAAAGGATTAAGACGGATTCGTTCCATACTATCTTCTTAATGAATTTGGAACTTTAGGTCTTGTTTATCTTATTGCTTTTCTTTCATTCATACTACCCTTTTCATGGTCTGAACTTATTACTCTTCAGGTTACTCCATCTGTCAAAACCTGGCGTCTCAACCGGAATCGTTCCAACTGCAGCTGCAGCCGCCGCATCTTTGATGTCAGACGGCGGAGGAGCAGCGCTGTAGAGATGTGCACCAGACAAGTTGGGAGGTAAACCATGCATGTACGGACAGAGTAAATCATCATTTACTGTGTAAATCCGAAATTACTCCATTAATCCATCATAAGGGTAGGGCCCATGTTTTGTATTCTTTCTATGGTGTACCCACTATTAGGGGTCCCACCGTCCCTACCCTGAGGATTGGTGGGGGAGGTAAATCGCAGGATGTGCCTCAAGTGGCTTATAGGGAAGGCTCACTGTTAAACTTGTGCTTGCAAGGGGTCAAATTCATGCCAAAGGCAGGATTCGAACCCCCACCCTGTAGCAACCAAGCTCAACTGAAAAATCTTTCCACCCTCCCCTCTACCACAAGAGCTATGTCCTGAGGCATCTTTCTAAAAGTTATTGTGAGTGACATTCGATTTTGTTTAAACATATTATCTATAATAATATCATTGACACGTGGTTATAACAAAGAATTCCTCTCCAAGTGGATTTGTTTTCCCTTTAAATAAAAAATAATAATAGTAATAATAATACATTGGCTCTTTTCTTTAAAAATGGATAGCATTAAGTTCTCAAATGAAATCTACAAAATGTGTTTGGTGTCATAGGAATATATATCCGAATAAAGAAAACATTATTTATAACTCATAAAATAGATGAATAAAAGCATACCCATATCACAATAAAATAGTATTATAAATGCAATAGTTACTTTCCATTAATTCAGCTGTGATTGTAGTTGTGTGTATGTGTATCACATCAAACGCCATTTTTATCCACTTCCATTCGCCTTCACGCCTACATAAACTGCACATGTAAACACAGGATTATATTATCAGAGAGAGAGAGGGATTGTGCGTGTGTACTCTGTTTTAGTGAGAGATTGATGAGGTTGGAGAAGGAAGAAGCCCGTATATGGTACTCGTCGCCGGCGCCGTCTCCCGGCGTCGGATATGGGCGGTCGGATTCGTGGATTCCGTACATCTTTAGCGGTGTGGCCCTGCTGTTGTCGGTGGTGGTGGCGGCGCTGGTATTTGTGGCTTGCCTGAAATTGTTCGACGATTCATCGTCGGCATTAGAGAAGTCGGAAAAGCGTGAGCACGCTTTAGCACCGGAAATGGAGCCCCGAGTGGTGGTGATTATGGCAGGGCACACAAACCCGACCCATATCGCGAGACCCGTCGCCGCTGTTTCAACAACTACTCTGCGATTATAGTACACACAATTTAAATTTCACTTTTCATTTGATTTGATTGATTTGTTTCGTAAACTATTTCACCACACTTAGAATCTGGATCTCACCATTTTTATTTTATTTTGTAAATTAAAGAAAAATCTAGGAATAAAATATGACGTGGATTCTCTCTCTTCTTCCTTATTACTTCCTCCGTCCCAATTTCACACTTTCCATTTTGATTCGTCTCAAATTCAATTTCACACTTCCATAAAAGAAAAAAGCAACAAACTAATATCCCTCTAACATACTTTAATTTCAAATTTCTCATCACCTTTTTAACACACATAACATATTTTATCATTTATTTATTACCCAAAAATATCATACTACCCTCAAAAGTAAGTCAAAAAGTTAATTTTCTTAAACTTCGTATCTACAGTAAATGTGAACTTGAATTTGGGAGGGAGGGAGAGAGTATTTTTTTTTAGTTTTCACGAAGTATATGGAGTAGAAAATAATTTACTCTCCCATAGATATTTTTTTTCCACATTTTCTTTTTAAGAATATAGTTTCGCTCAAAAATATTAACATATTCAGATGAGGTCCACACATACTACCCATTCACATTAAAATATTATATCTTCAACATATTACATATTAAATTATTATACTCCTTCCGTCCCGCACTAAGGGTGCATTTTGTTTTTTTGCACGTAGATTAAGGAATATTATTATTTAATGTATAGTGGGTAGTTGTATGAGTGGGAGTGTGGATCCCATATTTTAATTATATTAGTGGGTGAGTGTGGGATCCATGTGTATAAAACACTTGATGCGGGACGGAGGGAATAATTCTTAATCTCCATGTAAAAAAATGATACAACTTTAGTGGGATGGAGGAAGTATATAATACTTATTATAAATTATGGAGTAGTATTTATCTAAGTGTCATTCATTCGATTATTATTTGATGAAAAGCCCTTACGGTACATGGGGCGCGCTAATAAGATCACATAAAAATGGGTTGAAAGGGGTTGAAGCTTTTGAAACGCAAAAGTTAATGTTGTGTATGCTAGTTATATGAGTACTCCTTTCGTCCCGTTTCAATGTTTACGTTTATTTTTTCACGTTGATGAAGAAGTATAATATTTTAATAGATAGTGAATTGAAAGTCATAATATTTAATGTAAAGTGAGTAGGTGTATTAGTGTTGAATGATATATTAATTGTTTTAGGTGGGTTCTATATTCCAAAAAAGAAAACATAAACATTGAAATGAGACGCGCAAAATAGAAACGTAAACATTGAAACGGAGGAAATTACATACAACATATTACTCTCTGTATAATTAATACCTAAATTGTAAATAATCATTCATTGTTCTCAGTTCTCACTGTGGCCATTAGTGCTCATTTATTAGTGATTTGATTCGGTGTAATACTTAGTAAATAAATATATATATTCAGATTTAATAACAATTTTAGTTAAAACTATACTTAATTGTTCACTAGCGTTATTTTAAAGAAGGCAAAGACTTCCGTAATTAAACATCACATGAAATGACTTTTGTGAAACAAATAAGAAATTTTATATTTTATATTAAAAATTGATATTTAATTGATGAGAAGTGATTATTTGTTGTGAACTATTGATCCATAAGAATACCGTTTCCACTCTCCTAATACATAAGAAGGACAAGGTGATAACAAGATCTACAACATCTATTAAAAAAAGAAAGAAAAAAGAAGAAAGATTTACCACATTAATGATAATATAAATAAATGGAAATAAATAAAAATATATTATATTTATATTTTATATCTCTATCAAATCTCCATCAACTATTTTATAAATAAGAAATAATAATATTTTAATTACAAAGTGATAATAAATTATAAAGGCGTAAATAGTATTAATGTTAGACCGTTTCATACAAAAGCCTCTCTTTAGTCTTTTAAAGAAATATAAGCCTGCACTAAAATATTCATGGTATATATATATTTTTTAATTAATATTCTCTCCACCATTGAGAATTTCTAAACAGGAAAATTCCAATATGTAAAAGCCCATCCATATACGTCTACTTGATTATGAATTTGTTACTCCGTTTCTTAACAAGTTGATTCCATGTCACGCATGATGATGACATATGTGCATATTATATAAATGTACAAAAATTGATCAGTGTAAGGATAAGACATGAATATATATATATATATATATATATATATATATATATATGGGAAAAGTATAGAGTTGATGAATGATTTGAGTTCGATTAAAAGAGTTTGTAAAGTAGTAAAATGAATTAGCTCAAGTTCTATAAAGTCAGAAGAAACTCGTTAATAACAAAATTAAATTTGCTCTAATACAGACAAATTTGAGACATGTTGATAAATCCAATAATGAATATGTTTCCGAGCTTTTGAATCGAAAGTGTACATACTATATGATTTTTTGAGTTTAAAATTCAAACTAGACTCCAATATATTTAGATAAACATAAAGAAATTGAATTAATATTCTATCAATTGGATACTCTAATAATTCATGAGAATTGTGATTTGATTAACTCCAAATGTGTTATGTTTGTTAGGATAATGACATTCTCCTAACTCTAGCTTTAAGTCTTTTCTAGATATAATTAACAAATTAGATCGTGCTAATCCTCCAACTAGATACCCATATTTGCAAATATTATAATAAAAATATATAAAGAGAGAGCCTATTGGTTTATATTAACAACAAATCCATTTAGATAGTAGTCATTAGTTTTAATTAGATATGTGGCGCCAAATATATATATATATATATATAGTTTAAAATATAGTTGAATAATTAATTCTTAATCATGACGGGTATATATTCTGTCTGTCCACGCTTAACCACTTAATTTTTAATATAAATAAGCAGTTTAAGAAAAATGTTTTTTATTTAATTTATTGAGGTATTATGATATTTTTAGATAATAAATAAAATACATATAAAATATAAATATGATATGAAGTAGGTATTAGGTGAAATTTTTTAAATTTAAATAATTTTTTGAGATTATTAGTGGGTGTGATATATATATTTTTTTTTTTAAATAAAATAAGCATGGACTGACAAAAACAAAAAAAAATATAAAAATAAATATGTGACAGAATGAGTAATACTCTCGGTCTAATATAAGGTTATTTTAAATTAAAGTTTATATTTTCTTTTTTATCATCAATAAAATCCACATTAAATAATTAATATTACCAAAACTTTTCACTGCATATTAACAAATAACAATATACTCTCTTAATTCATGTATAAAAATAAAATAAAATTTTATCTTGGGATGCTAGGAGTATCTGGAACCATTAATTTATTAGATCAGGTGACGTATCATTCCTTACATATGTTGTACTCCTATCTAAAGATACGTATGATAGAACCAACAAAATATAATTTAAATTGAAATCTTAGGACCATCTTCACAAGTGGGAAACATTAATGAATGATGAACATTATTTTTCTAACATTATTATCATACTTATGGTGGGGTACCACTGGAATTCTTCCTTTTATATTAATAATATGGTATATATTACGCCATTCAACAGAATGAAATTATCTTATGCGTTATATTTTACTAATAAAGATTGAATGCTCTCTTCTTCCTGTGTTCATGTGTTAAGAAACTTAAGATTTACATATTTGCTTTAAGCACTTAGACTAAGTATAATCTTTTGATGTATGACGGCTTTGATATATATTAACATTTAACATTAATTTAACACAAATAAAAATGAAACCTTAATGTAGGACTAATGGAAAATACATACAACTAATTTGAATTAAAAATAGGACTTGGTAAAATGTTACCAAACAAAAAAAAATTAAGAGTGTTGGTGCTCTCATACTGTTCTTCAATTATGTCATATGTAGTTTTATAATAAATGATATGGGTTAATTGTAAATTAATCCTCACTTTTGAGAAATTGCAAAAAAACTACCACCTTTAAGTATTGTTGTAAAATAAATTCAATTTTAATCCTCACTTTTGAGAAATTGCAAAAAAAAACCACTACCTTTAAGTATAGTTGCAAAATAAACCAAAAAAAAACTCTATTTTAGTCAAAAAGTTGAGTTTATTTTGCAACAATACTTAAATTTTTTTTTTTTTATAATTTCTCAAAAGTGATGATTAATTTGCAATATGAGTAAAGTTCGTGATTTTTTTTTTCAATTAACTCATGATATAATAAATATGTAGGCAACAAGTGAAGTGACTAGTGAGAGTGTGTAAAAATCATATGTAGTTTTATAATAAATAAATGATACTGTATAAAAGAAACTAGGCAGCAAGTGACTAGTGAGTGTAAAATTAAAGAGTGAGTATCTCGTGCGTTCGGAAATATGAATTTAAATCCGTGTCTCTTTACAATTTAAATTCGAAGAATAAGAATTATGTTCACATGGGGGCACCGGACACGGACCGTGTCCCTGTGTCCCAGAGGCGCAAGAGTTTTTGCCAAAAATTAAATTCAATTAGCTCAAAATTTTCAAATTTATAGATTGATATAGGATGGAAGGGTAAAATGGGAAATTAATACAAGTTCAATGAACACAGTTGGGGATGAATCGAAATCGTCGGAGAATTGGTCTGACGGACAGCAATTATATCCCTGCTTTACTGTTCACTTCTCACTCCTTCAGAGACAAAGAGAGAGAGAGAGAGAGGGGGGAGGGAGGGATGAGATCCAGAATGGGGCCATCGGCCGCCGCCGTCGGCGCTCCCTCTCCGGCAGAAAGTGGCGGCGGATTGGGTTCATCGCTGCCAAGCGTGGTGAGCGGGTTGGGTTTGATGGTAGCGCTGGTGGGTGCGGCGTTGATTCTTCTGGCTCGTTCTTATATGAAATCGCGTTCTAATGATTCCTCTGTTCTAAAGTCGGGAATTAGGAAGCACGATTTTTACCCAGAAATGGAACCCGCGGTAGTCGTCATTATGCCCGGGGAAATTAAACCGACCCACCTGGCTTATCCGGTGGACGCTGCTACCTTACGCCACCAACAACTAATTTGGTAACATGCGCCCATCATTGTTTTGCAGTTTAGTTCATTTATATTTAGAGCGAGTCTCTTGTGCGTCTGGAACACGGATTTAGATCTGTGCTCCTTTACAATTTAAACTTTCTAGCAATACATAAGTTTAAATAGAATAGGAAGGGGAATGGTTGTGTTCACATGGACACCCGGGGGCGCACGAGCTTTTACCTTATATTTATTTATGTTCAATTTTATCTTTTCTTCCTGAGTTTTTTTTGCTAAGGCTCTTTTGTTATAAGAATCAACATGCTATTCATTTTATATTTTATTCTTTTGAACAAATTTGTAATGTTATTCTTTTACTCTATCGCGTTAATGTTTACACTTTTTTTTTGGCAGTGAGTATTTTATTTTAATATTATGATCTCATATGTTGATTCATGTAGCAATATTAATTATTTTGTATATATATTCACCTATAAAAAAAATTTATAAACCTTTCTTTGAAACAAATTAAAATGACAAAATATAAAGAGTAAACGTTGCGAATAAGTGTAGATAAGCTCGATGGCAGAACATAATCACATTTTTAACTCATCAAATATTATATTCCATTAATTAGCATAAAAATAAATAAAATAATAAATAATTAATTAATTTTAAAACTAAATTGTTTAATCCGATAAATATTGTTATATTTTATTTATTATTTAGGAGCTTCATAATTATTGTTACATTTTTTCTTTTAAGGAGTATATAGCTATTCATTCCACATTTCCACTATTGATAAGGTTGCATTTTTTTGGTAGCAATTTCCAGTGGAAAAATAGCTTCTTGAAAATGAAAGTTGAATGTAAGATTCGTTAGTAAATAACTAGGCCCAGCCCATAGATAAGAAGCCCAATAACTCACAGAATCCTTTGTGGCTTAATAATATATCAACTTAAATCTGGAAATGCCATAATGCCTTTTAATATTGATCATCAAAAGTTCCAACTATATATCTAAATCTTTAAATTTAAGCACAAAATTATAAGCATTTTCTTATGTGTAATATTATAAAAATTAGAAATTAAGAAATTACAGCAGTGCGAGACCTACCTTGTAAGTTGTAACATTTTTATGTTCGATAATTCAAAAAAAAAAAAAACAAAACGCATAAATAAATTCAGTAATATCAGTTTTAGTCTTGTACGTTATGCATGTACTAAATTAAGTACATAATTAGCCTGATTAAATATTTTTACTTGGTTTCCTTAAGTTTTAGAAAATAACTTAAATTTCAATTAATTATAAAAAAAAAATGCCATCATATTACCAATCTTTGAATTACTAGAAAGGTTTTATAATAATGGTGTTACATGATATAGGAAGTACGTCATGCACACAAATAATTTGGTTTCAATAAGTCAAAACATAATCATTTTGGAAAAATAATACTAGTAATAATTAGCATTACTATTTATCCCTTTAATAATCGTATTCTATGGGACAAGCACTTTGATTTGAAATTTAGCTGACTAAGTCTAATTTAAATATATTTATAATTAGGACTATATTGTTTGTATTAATCAGACAAGAATAGTAAATCAATTGTTGCTATTACATTTATCAGTGGAATTTAAAATGTCACATCCTTCAATTACTTAATTTGAAAAGAATAAAGTCGAATTTATTAACTCAAATTTATTATATTTTTTAACAATTTATTTCATCGTACAATTTCCAATGAATTAAGCAGCCCATTTTCTAGGCTTACACAAAAATGCGTATTGAAATTACGTCTCTCCAATAGGAATTAAATTTTATTTTAAAGAATAATTATATACTTACAATAATTTTATAAGTTTTTACCTAACCATTATTTCATACAAATTACATTACCTAATATTTAATGAATAAACATCGACAAATAAACCTAACTTCTGAGCTTAGCAAAAACGTAAATTACAGAAGCGTGCAAATGAAGCAGGAAAATATTAAACAGTATATTGTTTTCCACATTTTATGGAAACTATTATAATTAACTGGAAGTAACTTATGATGTAGTTATTTTGTAATATAAATTATACTATTACATCTTAATCTTAATTAATAATAGTAGTAATTTTATACGGTCGAATATTCCCAATTAATCCGGGAATATTTCAGCATTAATATATAAAACATTTCATGAAATTATTGTCCTTT
The DNA here is from genome assembly GCA_023678885.1 of Pogostemon cablin. Classification (NCBI taxonomy): domain Eukaryota; kingdom Viridiplantae; phylum Streptophyta; class Magnoliopsida; order Lamiales; family Lamiaceae; genus Pogostemon; species Pogostemon cablin. The sequence goes on along the minus strand of CM042993.1, from coordinate 2,950,952 downwards.
CTCATCACTTTCCTTGGATAAAACCAAAAGAAACACTAATAGTGGGAATAGTTAACATTTGAATTTATTTATTTTTTATTTTCATAGCAGAGGGCTACGTGTGTAGACCATGGGATGTGGCGGATCGAGCACGCAAAGAATTAATTATCATCTTTAAAAAAAATAAAAAAAATATTACACAAAAAAGGTGACGGTGTGACTTGAGGCAGAGGTGGGATGGTAGTTACATTAAATTTCTTTAACAAAAAATAATAATTTTGATGATAATTATAATAAATGCATTGTTCATGGACACTTAATTGATGTATCATGTCATAACAAAATATGAGTGTGTGTCATATGAGAGATGTTACATAACTTGTTACATGCTTTATATTGAAATTTTTGATTTTGTAAATCAATTCTATCGTAAATTGTTTCAATGGAAATATTACGTTCTATTCGATAACGGTTATCTTTTCTGTATGTTCAATCCTTTTTTTTTTTAATTTGAATTAATTAGATGAATTTGCACGAAATGTTTAAACATTTGCATCAAAATTAAAACATGATAAAATTCTAAGATTAAAATATATGTATAATCCTTAAAATTAAATATGCTAATTTGATTTCACACCGTGAATAATGGGGGACACCAAATAATGATAATGCCACTGAAGATGTGTACACATACATATGGAAAATCTTGAATGAAGATTTAATAACATATGAAAGTATATGGAGTATTTATATTGCATTCCATTCAGTATGACTAAAGCTTGTGGGTCTCTTTGTACACCACTAAATTCTACATTTTTTAATAGTGTAACTTTTATATTAAATGTTATACCTTTTCACAAGAATTTATATTCTTGAACTTTTGAGAAAGAAGAACTTTATTTTTTTTCAAACATTTATATTATTTAGATTTTCGACAATTTTTTAATAAAAAAATTAAGACAAAATCTATTGTGAGACAGGTTATTTGTGCAACTGGTCGACCCATCACTAAAGTATGTCCAATATTTAGATAAAATATGTTTAATGGTTGTTGAAGTATATTTTCTAAAGTATGCTGGATTATGCATTAAAATATGATTTTAGTGTGTTAAAATATAACTTATTATTGACATATTTTAACTACAAATAAACATACTTTATCTATATAATAAACATACTTTAGTGATGGGTCGACCCGTCTCACGCCCGTCTCACAAATAATCCGTCTCACAAGAAAGTGTTTCAAAAATTAAACCTTATTAATTAATATAAATTATAACTTTAGAAATAAAATGTTATATATAACTCTTAATATAGGAGTATATGAGTTCCTCTCCAAGTATCTTCATTGTTGTTATTATTATTGAAGTCAAATTAGAATATATTTCATTGAAGATAAACTTTTATGATAACCATATTGATACTCAAAACTTAAATAAAACTTTTCTAGGAGTATATTTAAAATTATTATTATTATGGGTATAATAATATATGAGTGAGGCTTGCGTGCACCCGGGCGCACGGAACACATTTCGTGCGCCTTTAGAAATTTTGTATTATGTGTAAGGGTACATTAATTTGGTCTAAAGGGTATACACTTAATTACTAAAAGGTACACAATTTTGTTCTAAAGGGTATACACTTTTCATTAATATTTTTTTTTCTTTAGAAAATAAAGGGTACACATTTTTATACTAAAGGGTATACAATTTAACACAAAATTCTAAAGGCGCACGGAGTGTTGTTCGTGCGCCCAGATTTTTCTTTAGAAAATAAAGGGTACACATCTGTATACTAAAAGGTATACAATTTAGCATAAATTTCTAAAGGCGCACGGAAAGTGTTCCGTGCGCCCGGGTGCACAGGAGCTTTTGCCATAATATATTTGGGGGAATGAAAAAGTAAAGAAATCGTGTATCTAACCCTAAATAAGCGGTGAATTAATGCTCAATTATTTTATTATTTTTAAAATTTTGGAACATACTCTTCGCATATTCTTTTGTTGTACTTCACAGCACACAGTTTTCAGTACCAAGTACAAACTTTTACATGTGGTTAAGAATTTAGGGTGTCAATCCGTGCTAACGTTTCGAGACGATAGTGACAGATAAGTTAAGGTAAACTCGAACACGACACGATAAGAATTCGTTCCGACATGACACGAACACAAAAAATAATAAGTTGACACGATACGATAACAATACAATAAGAAAATTAAAAATAAAAAAATATTAATTAAAAGTATTAATTTTTTTAAGTAAATATATTTTATAATTATTAATAAGTATTTTTATTATATATTGACCTAATTTTATATTTATATTGGGTTATTAACAGGTTAATTAGTCATTGTTAATATTAATAGAGCTTAACGGGTTGACACGAACCCAACACGAACACGACACGAAATTTCGTGTTTTATTGGGTTGACACGATAACGACACGAACTCAATAAGGCCAAACACTAACTTGCAATTATCGTGTCGTGCTATCGTGTCGTGTTGGGAATTGCCACCCTACTAAGATCATGGGACTGGGGGTATAAATGTCACTACAATGTCAACTTAAGAGGAATAAACATTAATTATATATGATTCGATATATTTATGAAAATCAGTTACTCCCTCCGTCCCGGGTATTTTTACCCGTTTGTACGGGCACGGAGATTAAGACATTTTATTTTTTTAATATATAATGTAAGAGAAAGTAGGGATAAATTAGTAATTTAAAAAAGAAAAAGTGAATAAAGTTATTGGGAATGATGAATAAAGTGTAAAAAAGTAATTAAAGTTGTTGGGATTGTAAAAAGTAGGTAATAAAATATTATGTATTTTTGCCAAAAATGGAATGGGTAAAAATACGTGGGACACCCCAAAATGGAAAGTGGGTAAAAATACGTGGGACGGAGGGAGTACTATTTTTTTAAAAATCTGCAATTATGAAGTTTCAATTTGAAAATATTAATTCTGACTTTCCAATAAACGTTTACAAAATTAATTTACTAATATTAAAATATTTTATTAGCTAGCATCTTGTCCTTGATGATATTAATTTCATGATTCGACATTTTAATTTGAAGATAATAAAAATTAATTATATTTGATTTGCGTCAGATTAGGTCATGAGTTAATTAAGATTACATTTGTGGCGTCTCGAAGATGCAATTTTGTAAGTGGGTTAAAAAGTTGGTACAAAACAGACCATTAAGTTAGTGAAAATGGTAGTTGTTACTATTAATTAAGTAATTTGTGTCAAATTAGTCTAAATGTGGCTGCCAAAATTTTCCATCTATTAACTCTATTTAGTGGAAGACATTTAATGTTGGAGTATCATTTTTCTTGTCGTGGGGTCTTCAAGAAGTTGATATTATTTGACTCTAGTCTTCTTCTTAATGTCAATAAATAAATAATAAACAAACAAACAAATATATATATATATATATATATATATATATACACGAAAATAATAAATTTAGTTAATTTTGTATCCGACGAATGCAATTATTAAGACAGCCGTATTTGTTACGTGCGGTGAAGGAAAAAGTAGTTCTCCTTTCAAGTTTCAAGACATGGATATGTCATTTTAGATTTGTTAAATAATAATATAAATAAATAAAATTTAAATGTCAGAATAATATTTCTTCTGTTAAATGAGTAGTATCTTTGGTTACAATAATTATAACATATACTCTACATACATGGTGCTTAATTATTTAAGATTAAGATTAATTATTCATTATCGGATTAAAATTATCTTAATTATGACATTTATAATTTACCAATAAACATTTAATTTGTTTTTATTATAAGGTTATAGAAAATAATAATAATAACATCAAACATGTATTTTTTATTTATACAAAAAAATTATACACCCATTTATTTAAAGGGAATGATTATATAGTCATTTTATTAATTGACAAAAATAATAGAATTAATTTAGGACAATAAGAAAGACAAACTTTTTTGAAAATTGCATCGTGGGTCCTTCCCCAATATCCTTTTCAAACTCTTTATACCGAATTTGAGTGAGAAAAATGTGGAAATTTAGTATATGCTTTAATTACTTTCATTATAAAGTACTCCCTAGTAAGCAAATTAAATGTAATGCCTTGCAATTTAAGAAACATAATAATTCAAAAGACGTAGCCCACATATAATGGGTTGTGACTCATCTTTTTTACATTTAATGAAACCTTATCTTAAAACGAAATCCGACAGCTAGAAATGTCGAAAAGTTTAATGTTTTATTGAGTTTCATTTTTTTTAGAAAAATAATAAAATAAAATTATGTTATATATAGCTAGCTAGCATCACGTTTTGTGTGTGAAAAAAACTTAATATTTACTCTGTCAATTTGGTAACAACATGGTTGTCATTAGAGATGTTTTTTGAGGAATCTAGATAATGTGAAATCATTAAATTGAGTTTACTAAAATTTCATTTGTAATTGATTTCCATGTGGCAGTATATTAATGAGAGGGTCTATATATGGCGTATTCCACTCGAATAAAACTATTTAGATTTAAATTCATTGATAATTACATTTTTGATGGAATGAAAGAATGTACTCCATTTCATTTTTTATTTTGGGCATCCGCTCTAGGGGTCTCATTTTCTTTTTTATCCGCCCACACCCACTAATACAACTAAAAATAGGGCTCACACCTCCATTAATACAACTAACCACTATACATTAAATAACAATACTCCTTAATCTCTATGCCCAAAAATAAATGACACCTTTGAATCCGGACGGATGGAGTAATAAACTATAAAAATAATTAATATATCTTAAATTATACTCCCTCCGTCCCACAACAAGAGTCTCTTTTTTTCATTTTGGTCGTCCCACCCAAAGGGTCCTCTTTTCTTTTTTACACACATGAGACTCACTCATCCCCTCTAATACAATAAAAACATGGGGCCCATACTCCCACTAATACAACTACCCACTACACATTAAATAATAATGCTCCTTAATTCACGTGCCAAAAAGCAAAAACTACCCTTACCGTGGAATGGAGGGAGTAATTAATTAGTGACTTTATACCTTCATACATTCAAGTTAAATTATATAGTTTTATATAAATTAAAAAAAAAAAACTCTATAAAAATGTAATGAATTCTAAAAAATGAAAAATAAACCCTTTATATGCCATATATACTAAATTATATAGCTTTTGAATGTGTAAATATAGAAAATGATTAATAATTTTTAGTGCAAAAAAGGTAACCTTTGGTTGGCAACTCTCATGATTCACTAATTTAAATTTGTGCATTCACATTCAAAATTAAAAAAAAAAAAAAAAACCACAGTAACCAGCTGAAACATATTATAATTTAAATCTTTAATGTTTCTACATATATGACGTTAGAATCTATTAATTAATATTATAAAAAATTAAGTGAATGGCATTGTTTCTATATAGGGTCACTTACTATTAGCTACAAAAAAAAATGCATAATTGCTATTAACTACATGACTTAAAGCACTATTACTCATAACTACACAATTATGACTGTAGTACCATAAATACCCCTATATATTTGCACAATTGTTTTGCACAAATTGATTCTGCACAATTGTTTTGCACAATTTCGCCGGTCAACGGTGGTCAACGCCGGTCAACAACTGGTCATCGGTGGTCAACGGCCGGTCCCCTATATATTTGCACAATTGTTTTGCATAATTGTTTTGCACAATTTCGCCGGTCAACGGCCGGTCAACGCCGGGTCAATGGCCGGTCAACGGCCGATCCCCTATATATTTGCACAATTGTTTTGCACAATTTAATTTTGCATAATTGTTTTGCACAATTTCGCCGGTCAACGCCGGGCAACGGCCGGTCAACACTGGTCAACGGCCGGTCAACGCCGTTGACCGGCTGGTCAACGCAGGTCAACAACCGGTCAACTCCGGTGGGTGGGTGTGGGGTAGGGTTGTTGGTTTAAAAGTGTATTGAGTATAAGGTTATATTTGGTATTTTACTTTAATATTATGTAGTTGAGAGTAATTATTTAAATTCCATGTATCTAATAGTAATTTAGGTTAAAAATGTGTATTTAGGAGTAATAAACCCTTTCTATATATATATATAGTAATTATATTAGTGGGAGTAGATGGATCAAGTGGGGAGGCCCATGGGTCCATCTGCCTGCAGCTGGAAGGCCCATTATCTATAACTCCTATCTCTCTCTCTCTCTTATTATTATTTTTTTAACTGCAAAATGGATCTCTTTAATTTATTTTCTTTTCCATTTTTTAGTTTCAAAAAATTAAAATTTCAAAAAATAAAAATAAAAATAATAATGGTATTATAGTTAAACTAAATTTGGATGCATTAATTTTTTGAAAAGCCAAATTCAACCTTACCAAACCACGAAACCCACAATAAACTTATCTAATTGTATATACTTTTATTTTAAAATAAAAATATGGATAATTATACTGTGCACCCGGTACACTCTAAGATATGATGTCCTCTTTAAAAAATGTATGCAAATATAAACCAAAACATATATAATTATGAACAAAAATGTATACAATTTAATTGTTAGTTTTTTTAATGAAAAATTGAGTGTAAAAAGATATACAAATATTAAAAATATGTATACACGAATAAAAGGTTATACACATATGGATGTTAGTTTTTTTAATGAAAAACTTAGTGTGAAAAAAATATACAATTATTAAGAAACAAGTATACAAAATAAAATAAAAATTGTACACGTATATTATCAACTCTAAAAATATTACTCCAGATGTACATGACGATTTTAAGTGAACCATTCCTCAAGAAACTTTGTCTAATAATTATATAATATATTCTCTCCGTCCGCCTGAAAGGTGGACATTTTGTCATTTTGGGCGTCCGCATCAAAGATCCACATTTGCTTTTTTAAATACATGGGACCTATACACATCACTAATACAATAAATTTATGGGACTCATATACCCCATTAATACAACTACCAACTACACATTAAATAATAATACTCATTAATCCATGTGCAAAAAGCAAATGCCCACCTTTGAGACTGACGGAGGGAGTATTAAAATAATTTGAATTAATTTGAGGGTAAACAAAATCCGAAATTCATACAACCAAATAATAGTATATTAATGACATGCGTTTTCTGCTTAAATACGTGGCTTCATTCCATAATTAAGAAAACTTTTTTGAACAAAAAATGACGACATATGCCAGCTTTATTATTTTATTTAATTATAAAAAAAATAAGAATAAAACAACAGTGTATATTTTGTCACCTCTATAAATTAGCCCACCTCTCCCTTCTCAATGCTCATTACACGCAGCAACACACACAGTGTGAGTGAGAGAGACACTCACAGAGGAGAGAGAAAGCGAGTGAGGAAAAGAGACAGAGAGAAATGAGGCCGCCACCACCATCACCACCAATAAATCCTTCCTACACACAAACATTTTGGCATTGGAATTCTCCATTGCCGTACCTTTTCATCGGATTAGGGCTAATGATTTTGCTAATCGCCGCCGCCTTAATCCTCCTCGCTTGTTCCTTCCGGAAGCGCCAAAATCGTCACGGAGAACAGAAGGCGGCGCCGCCCTCCGCCGCCGCCTTCGTCGCCAATAGTACTCCCAAAATCGTCGTGATCATGGCCGGCGACGACAACCCCACGCATCTCGCCGTTCCCATCCCCAATTCCACCGCCGCTAAAATCTGTGTTTGCCAAACCTAATTGATCGGATGATCAATATGGAAAATTTTGTCCTTTAATTACTAACAAAATCAGGAAAATTTTGGGTGATAGATTACTTTATTTCTTTCTTGTGTAATAATTCATTAGTAATAGTTAAATTCTCTTCTTTTCTAATGTTCTATGCGAAATTAAATTTTCCAATTTAATATTTCACCAATTTACAGTATTGCCACCCCTTTTCTTTATATTCAAATAGGATAATATAGTATACATTTGGATAAACAAAAATACATATATATTATTTTGATTTAATTAAAATAATTTTGTATGATTAATCAGGGGCCTCTGTTTAATTCACAATCCAATCTTGAGATGGAATATGATTCTGAGATATCAATAGTATAAAGGGATATATATTTAGTAATATATCATCTTCCAATTAAAGTTTTTTTTTTTTTTTAAAAAAAAAGATCAAAATTAACTTCACCTCACAATTCTGCTTTTCTTCTGTAGAACCCTAAAAACGAATAAATGTCTTTGAGAAATGACATCCGAATTTGAAATAGTACAAGTAATATTTTAATGCATTTATATTATCACACAAGAATTTTTTTAAATAATAGTGAATGCTATTTATGTAGATAATTAAATACCATCTACTGTACTATGGATGTGACAGACAAGTAAGAAAATGGATAGAATAGTTTTTTTTTTTAAATGGTCTTCTCATCTTCTGTCAGCATAATAATTTAGAATTTTTTATTATGTAATTTTCAAAGTAATCCTTATAAAATTTTATACACTTTGTGTATGTTTTATTCTAATGTTCATATAATCTTAAAATATTATTTGTTGATTCACCTTTCATTCTCCATTTCTCATAATGAAGGAAAAAACATAAATGGTGGGAATAGGGAATTCTTGAAATTAATAATTTCCTCATTTTCTTTTGTATTAATATTCCATTATTATTTATTTAGTGTATAGGGCTACAAAGTTAAGTGGGATGCGGCCGCTGGAGCGCGCAAAGAATTAATTATGAGTTCAGAGAATTAATTTGGGGGGTTGGGTGGGGGGTGGGGGGGTCCGTCTTAAAATTATCAAATTGCAATAGTGGGAGACCGGAGACACAAACAAAAACCAATTTGTACGCCCAAAGAAAATTATAATTATTAATTTTACTAAATAAACGTTACAAGTGTAAGCTTAAATGGTGGGAACAATGCCTCCCCCAACTAGTTTTGTCTTCTAACTTCAAATTACTTTTAAAAAATAAAAAATAAAATTATATATATATATATATATTCAATGTAACGATATTAGATTAGTAAGTCAAATAATTCAAAAAGATAAAAAACATTTATTTTCTAGTGAAAACCCCATTTCAAATCAGACTACTAATCAAGGAAAGATCATAATTATTTGTTAATGAGACTTCATTTCAAGTCATAGCATCATTTGCACTTTAAATGGATCGATCTTACATTTATTGATCATTCCACAACTTTTAAACCTAATATCTTAGAAAAATTCACCTTAAAACACTTTAGCTTACTGTTAGGCCAATCCTTGCAAATTTGTAAATGATGTATTTTCTTACATGGAAGGAACAAATATAAATTCTTCCAACAATAATAATAATAATAAAATTATCATTTACTTTTTCACGTGAAAATAAATTCTTTAATCAATTTTTAAAGGTAATATAATATTTATAGATATTGAAAAAATTGTAAAGATAGTTATGTGTCATAATTATAAAGGAATTGTGAGATTATCGTAATTGCTCGCATTATATTGAGATGGAGGGAGTATATATAAAATGAAAATCATTTCATGATCTAAACTCTTTACATCTTTTTCTTTTCTCATCAGTTATAATCAATAAAATCTCTCCTAAGACGGTATTTATGTGAGATGAATTGTGAGATAGTAAATTCATATATTCAATATTTGATTTATTATTAGAATATGACTTTTAGGTTTGTAAAATATAATTTTGAAATAATTAAAGTATGATTAATTAAATCATATCTTACTATAACATCTATTTATCGTATCAAATTTATATTATTTTCATTCTCATAATGACCTCTCCCATAATAGAATGTCTCAAACCTTTCAATCAAATGAAGGCAGGAGAAAATATACAAAGTTAAGAAAATACGAAGGCAGGAGAAAATTAAGAAAATATACAAAGTTTCATAAACATCCATTAATTAAATAAAGAAAGTAATTAGAATATATTAGATAATGGGTTTTAGTTATTGAAAAGACTTGATATTCGAAACCTACTATAGGGTGTACGCCTAAACCTAATTAACTCATCCACAAGAATCACTTATTCTATTCTAATTAATTAGTTGAGCACAAATACAAATTCATCTACTCACAACCCATAATCATTTATCCTACCAAATTCTCCATCTTATCATTCTGCCAACTTAAACATTCAGTAATTCTGAAATAGAAATAACTATTAATAATAAATAAATAGAAATGATCAAGCTTGTGTGGAACATATATAATTTCAAACTAAATTAAAAAAAAAACCATATAAATTAACAGTGATTTATAATTAGAACTCTTGTGTTGTGATATTATTTATTTAGATACTAGTTAAATATTCCTAAACTTTTTTTAAATAGAAATGAGTTAAATTAAAATAATTATTGATTCTAAAAAAAATTTATATAAAATATTATTTTTTTGTAAAAGAAGTACTCCTACTATAAAAGATTAATTCTTGAGACAATCTCAAACATTTTTATTATTACTTTTTAATAAATATTACTCCCTCCCTCCCACACTTATGTTCAAATTTTTCTTTCACCACCAAAAAAAAAAAAAAATCACATTAACCAGTAACCTTAAACGTTATCTTAATTTCAAAAATATTATTCTCACCTAACACACATAACATACTTTATAATTTATTTATTACCTAAAAATACCACAATATCTCTAAAAATTAATAAAGTTGGTAAAAAAACTTTTCACAAGTTCCACATTTACAGTGTAGGCGAACATATATAATTACAGGGCGGGGAGTATATATTAATGGAAGCAAAAAATTCTGAAAGTCAAAATGTCATGAAAAGATGTTAATCATATATATATATATATATATGTGTGTGTGTGTGTGAGAGAATAGATGATTTCAATAGGGGATGATGGGGATCAGTCTTAAAAGCAATTAGGGATTAAAATGGGGAATGGTTTGATGAGAAGTTAGATAAGGTGGTTGGAAATGGTAAAGATACAATGTTTTGGGAAGATAGATGGTTAGATCGAGTCCCTCTTAGGTCTCAATATCCACGTCTATATGCTTTAAGTCTTACAAAAGGTCAAAAAGTGTCTAACATGGGGAGTTGGGCTGAAAATGGGTAGGAATGGCAGTGGCAATTGAGACGAGAGTTTAGGTCTAGGGAGTCTGAATTTTTTAACATGTTGCTCACTGATATTAACAGGATTACCATTCAAAAAGAAATTGAGGGCAACTGGAGTTGGAAATACGAAGGAGAAGATGAATACTCCGTCAATGCGGCTTACAATCTGTTGCAGGAGAGAAAGTTAGGAGGAGAAGTTAGCAATAAAGAAACATCTCAACTTCTTTGGAAATCTCAGGCGATTCTCAAAGCAAAAGTGCACTCGTGGCGGATACTAAACAATGCTCTTCCAACTTTAAAGAATTTAAAGAGAAGAAATTGTCTACAGGGGAATCAAACGACCTTATGCGCTCTGTGTCAAAAGGTAGAAGAATCGACGGAACATGTTATAATAAATTGTCCGAAAAGTTCAGCAATATGGTCAAAAATTTTGTCATGGTGGAACATTTCTACTGCTTTACCAGCCATCATTCATGACCATTTCTTGTCATTTTGCAACCTCATTACATGTAAAAAAGGGAGAAGCATTATGTCAAGTGTATGGATTTGTTGTGCGTGGCTGATATGGAGCTCGAGAAACTCCATCATTTTTCAAAATGACTCATGGAAACAAGAGAGGATCATGGAGGAAATAAAGAGTAGAGTTTGGAGTTGGATCATCCATATCAAAGGAGTATGTTAAAAGATATACTCCCTCCGTCCCATAGAAGTTGACACACTTTTCTTTTTGGTTTGTCCTACTAAAGTTGACACATTTTCTTTTTAATACATAGGACCTACACAAAAACAATTAATCTATTCTCATGGGCCCCACATATCACATCTAATACAACTACACACTATACATTGAATATTATTTCTCTCACTTTACTTTACATTAAATTATTATACTCCTTAATCTCCTTGCCCAAAAAAAATTATACCAACTTCTCCGGAACGGAGGGAGTAGATTTCAGGAATTGGTCGATTAAACCAAATTTATGCATTGAATTGTGATTATGAATCTAGGTTGAGAGTTGGTTAAAATTTTATCATAGAAACTCAAGAAATTGTAGCATTATTTTTGTTATCTTTATGTGGTTTTTGTAAACTGGTGCAATTCTTGTACCTTCTAATAAAATTTTTACTTATAAAAAAAATGATTTCAATAATAAAATGTAATAATAAAACAATAATATTCTTCAGTTGTAGAAAAAAAGGTGGTGCATTAAATTAGATGGTAATGGGGGAAGAAAGTGAAAGAATATAATGATTATTGGGTTAAATATTCCTAGGTTCGTAGTGGTCGCCGCGTCGAGCAGCTACAAAAAGATGATCATTTCTTTATACTCCCTCCGTCACAAATTCAAGTTCACGTTTACTGTAGATACGGAGTTTAAGAAAAATCACTTTTTGACTTACTTTTGAAGGTAGTATGGTATTTTTGGGTAATAAATAAATGATAAAGTATGTTATGTGTGTTTAAAAGGTGATGACAAATTTGAAATTAAAGTATGTTAGAGGGATATTAGTTTATTGCTTTTTCCTTTTATGGAAGTGTGAAGTTGAATTTGGGACGGACCAAAACGGAAAGTGTGAAGTTGAAGTTGGGACGGAGGGAGTATATATTTATTTATTTAAAAAAGAAAAACTATTTAATAGATGTTGAAAAAAAAAAACGAAAAAAAGAGGTGATGTTGCGTGTGTGACTGTAGATGAGCAGTGGCACACACCAAACAGGATAAATCTATCGCATATTTGAGACTTATTTTTTGGGATAGTTGTTAGACGGGTCGACTCACTACTAAAGTATGTTTATTATACAGTTAAAGTATGCTTATTTATAATTAAAGTATGTAAATAATGAATTATATTATAACAGCCTAAAAAATTATACTTTAGAAAATATACTTTAACAATCATTAAGCATATTTTATCTATATAATAGATATACTTTAACACGTCTCACACAGTGGCGGATCCAGAAAACCGCGGTGGGGTGGGCTAAGTTTATTGAAGAAAATAAAAAATATTAATAATAATTAAAAAATAATATATATATATATAAATAAAATTTAAGAAGATATATTTATTTTTTAGCTTCATTTCGGTGGGCTTAAAATATTTTTGGGTTGGGCTAAACTTAAAAATACAAAGAAGAAAGAAGATATATTTATTTTTTAGCTTTATTTGGGTGGGCTGAAAATATTTTTGGGGTGGGCTAAACTTAAAAATACAAATTATTTATAAATTATTTACATATGATATAATGGGCTTTTGGGGGACAGCCCTAGGCTTGAGCCCGGGGCTGCCCCCACATAGATCCGCCAGTGGTCTCACAAACCGTTTCAGATATGTAACGTCTCACAAGAGAATTTGTCTTTTATTTAATATGTGAGAGGTAGGCAACGATCCATAAAAGTGTGTTAATTAATTAATTAATTTAATAGAAGAATGGTGAGAGCATAGAGAAAGAGAAGAGAGAAAGTATGGAAAATAGGATGGATTAGAGAGAATATATGATTTTTAAATTTTAGTTGTGAATTTTAAAATCCAAAACTTAATTTTAAAACACAAAATACACATAGTTTAAATATAAAAGATTAAACGCTAACAATGTCTTAGAAGAAATTGTCTGAGTTTTAACCATCATGTCAATTTCAATGCGACTCTGAAACTTAAAAAAAATAATGATGATAATTTAATAAAAGGAATAATTCTTTAATCCACTGTTAATAAGAAAAGAATATTTTCACGCATTATATTACTATGATACTATCTACTTTCACAAGTATTGGTTTAAAAATTTTGATTTTTTAGGTATACGATGTAAGATAGGAGTAATGTAATGGTACTTTGGTTTATATAATGAAAGAATGTGAATGAAGTTGTTATGCTTTTGCAAATAAAGTTAACAAAAATTAGCTACATTTTGTAATAGTGTGGTACTGGTACCGTGAGGATATTAAAACTCTTACAAGGACACGGCTATTTGCACTCTGATTTTATTAAATAAACATCAATTACTAGATAAACTTCATTAAAATTAAAAAAATATATACATAAATCACTAAATGTCCCCCATTTTAGACTATTTTGCCCTTAATTAAACATAAACACATTAAACATTATTGAGGACAACTCTTTCTCCCTTACAATCGTATGATTGCGATAGCTTAAGAATGAGTTTACCAGCCAGTTCGTCTGCGTGGGCCAGGGCCTGACACTCGATTTATCATCGTCGAAGTAGTCGTGGTCTAGAACCTAACTAGAATTATAAAAACAAAAGTTACTTCAGATCTATCGTTATTGTTTTGGAAATCCTCTGCGATCCATATGTTTCTCTTGGATTGGTTTTACGGAGTTTGGGCATCACTCGGATTGTGGCAAAAAGAGAGAAAGATTTTGTTCCTCGATCTAGAAAAAACTGCGCTTCTTCATATGCTCAAGGATGAGGGTTTTTTTTTTTTAGTTTTTGAAGATTCATTTGCCAAATTTTTTATGATTTTCGATTTCATTAAGTAGGTTGAATTAAATTTCTGGTTTATATATGCAGAGATTAGTCAGCCGACCCAATATCCAACCTCGAAAAAATTGCAATCCATTTTCTCTGGCTTAGGCTTAGGTCATCCTTTGATAAACTCATTCTACCCGATCTTATCGGGAAAGATATAAAAATTTGGATAAGAAATTTTAATTTATAATTTATATAGGGTATTTAAGTCTTAATAAATATAAATATTTTAATATATAAATTTATGAGGTTTATTTAGTAGAACCGGGTGCAAATAGACACCTCTTCTTAAAAATGTGCAAAAATAATGGGATAGACGAAATTTAAAGTGTAAAGAAAGCCAAAGAGTTGCGTGAAAACCGTATTAATACGGAAGGGCTTTTAAGAAATGAATGTGAGACTGCTTTTCAAGAAATGAATATGTAAGAATAATATTTTAATAAAAAATACTTTAATTGATGAAAAATGATAATAATATAGTGAATTCTTTAATAACTAATTTATAGTATAAATAAATAATAATAATAATTTTAAAGAAAAATGATATATTTTTAATAAAAAAATAAAAACTAATTAAAAAAAGTGTAAAATGATCTCACGACTTTTTGCTAAAATGGGCTTTCAAGAGATTTTTTTTTTATTTTTATAAATAATTTATAATATAAATAAAAAGTGATAATTTTTTTTTAAAAAAAAGTTGGTAATATTTTTAATAGAAAAATTATTAATTAATTAATTAAACATGTAAAATGATCTTTATCATAACAATGTTTGGTAGGAGTACTATTCTTGGTGGACAAAGAGGGGTGTTATTATCTTACAAGAAAGTAGGGGTGGGTATCGGACCGGGTTTCGGGTAATTTGGATTTCGGGTTTTAAAATGTATTATTCGAACCCGAACCGGTATTGTAGGTACTCGATATTTTGGGTACCCGAAAAACTGGGTACCCGATCGGATAACCCGATTTTTTTTAATCTTTTTTTTAATTTTAATTTCTTTCTATATTTTCATGTGATAAAATTAGTATTTCATTTTGTCATACTTATTATATATTGTTACTCTCAACACATTTAATATTTATTATCCTTAAAGTAAATTTATTAAAAATATTAATTAATGTTAATATTATACTTAATATAAGAATAATAATATTGTGTCAAAATATTTATTAAAATGTAATTTAATGAAATTTAAATATATTTTTAAGATGTATTATATTATAAATTTAGGAAATTGTTGTATACGGAGTAAAACTTTTTAAAAAATATGTTAATTTCTTTATTATTTTATACTCCCTCCGTCCCAAATTCAAGTTCACATTTACTGTAGATACGGAGTTTAAGAAAAGTCACTTTTTGACTTACTTTTGAGGGTAGTATAGTATTTTTGGATAATAAATAAATGATAAAGTATGTTATGTGTGTTAAAAAGGAGATGGCAAATTTGAAATTAAAGTATGTTAGAGGGATATTAGTTTGTTGCTTTTTCCTTTTATGGAAGTGTGAAGTTGAATTTGGAACGGACCAAAACGGAAAGTGTGAAGTTGAAGTTGGGACGGAGGGAGTATAATATATGAATAAATGGAGATTGAGATTCTTCACTGCGTGTGAGAAATAAAGATTTGAGGGATTCTCTACTTCTCTTTAATGAATGTGCGGGGTGAGAAATAAAAATTTGAGGGATTCTCTACTTCTCTTTAATGAATGTGCGGTGTGAATCGATGATTGGAAATGAAGATTGGGTAATAGAAACCTACTTAGTATTAGTATATAGTATGTTATATATAATGGAAATTTTGAAAAAAAAAACCGAGTTACCCGATCCGGTAATTCGGGTAATTTTCAAAACCCGATACCCGATCCGATAATTAATAACTGGGTCTGGGTTTACCCGAAACCTGAAATTACCCGAAAAAATCAGGTTTTTCGGGTAATTTTTTTCGGATCTGTTCGGGTACCCGAAACCCGAAAAAATATGCCCACCCCTACAAGAAAGTAGAAACGTTAAAGCCGTGTGAGAATAATAGGAAAGATGATGAAAATCTTTATAAACATCATCGATCAAAAAAATAAAATGGTTCAATATGTCCATATCATAGAAATTCAGCAGCTTTGTTCGATTTCAGATGAAGTAAAACTGGAAACCATTGCATTCATTAATTGATAGGCAAAACAAATATGGAAAAAGACACAGATGTGTAGCTGAAGAGGAAATGTTTAGGAATACAAGTCGAAACAAGCTTCTCGGAGTTCTTGTTTTCAACTGCATAAGAATACTTAACTCACTATATGAGAATCAAATGAAACAGTACTGATGGTCATACTTTATTCAGACAAATGTGGAGAGACAGTTGTTAGTTACCAATTTTCTTAGCAAGCTTAAACCACTCAGTATGGAAGGATCCAGCCATGTCAACCCTTTCGTACGAGTGAGCACCGAAGTAGTCTCTCTGAGCTTGGACGAGATTAGCAGACACTCTCTCCCTTCTGTAAGTGTCGAAATAGGCCAGACTAGCAGACATCCCGGGGGTGCTGATGCCCGAGTTGATTGCAAGGCATACAACCCTTCTCCAGGCGGATTGCCTGTCGATGATTTCCTTGGCGAACTCAGGGTCCACTAGGAGGTTAGCAAGCTCAGCATTACGGTCATATGCCTGCTTGATGCGATCTAAGAAGATAGCACGAATAATGCATCCGCCCTTCCAAATCCTAGCGAGTTCCCCCAACCTCAGCTCCCACCCCTTCTCGATGCTCTTTGCACGGATCAGATTCATGCCCTGAGCATAACTGCATATTTTGGACGCGTACAGTGCTTGCCTCACATCATCAATCAATTTTTTCTTATCAACCTCCTGGTCAGATAAAATGTCGCCAGATTTGAAGACCTTAGCAGCTTCAGTTCTTTCCTCCTTCAACCCACTCAGGAATCTTGAATCTAGGGAAGCTTCAATCGTGGGGGCGGCAACTGACAGTTCGGCGGCTTGCTGAACAGTCCATTTACCGGTACCCTTCATACCGGTTTTGTCCAACACCTTGTCTACCAAATAACCATCTGCCTTGTCATCTTTAATTCCGAATATATCAGCAGTGATTTCAATCAAGAAGCTCTGCAGCTCCCCCTTGTTCCATTCTGAGAAGGCGGCTTTGAGCTCCTCGTTTGAGAGCTTTCCAACTGATTTGAGCACGTCATACGCCTCAGCAATCAGTTGCATGTCACCATATTCGATTCCATTATGAACCATCTTGACAAAGTTCCCAGACCCTCCTTTTCCAATATAGGTCACACAAGGACCGCTATCTACTTGGGCCGCCACTTTAAGAACGATGTCTTCTATGTATTTATAGGCTTCGATTGACCCACCGGGCATCAGAGAAGGTCCATTCCGAGCACCCTCTTCACCACCAGAAACTCCCATGCCAAGGTACAGAAGACCTAATTCAGCTGCAGCTTTCTCCCTTCTCTCTGTATTCTCATACCACTCGTTTCCACCATCAATAATGCAATCACCTTTCTCCATGTAAGCAGAGAGAGTTTTGATGGTCTGGTCGACAGGAGCCCCGGCCTTGACAAGCATGATGATCACACGGGGTTTCTGGATTGAGTTAACAAATGATTCGGGGTCATGGAAGCCAAACACTGGAAGGTTTCCCTCTGCTTTTGCTCTTTCAATCGTCTCATCAACTTTAGATGTAGTCCGATTGTAAACAGAAATTGGAAAGCCTTTCTCAGCAATGTTGAGGGCCAGATTTTGTCCCATAACAGCAAGGCCAGCAAGGCCAATTCTGGTTAGTTGTGGAGATTGCTCAGCCATCCTTACTACTGAAACATCACATTTATCATTCATTAATCACTGCAAAGAACTAATAAATAAAAAGATGATTCTTACAAAGAGATCAGATAACAACAATTCACTGGAAACTCAAGAATCGATCCGCTATATAAACAAGAAGAAGCATCTTGACTTGTTTCTCAAGATCTACAATTAAAAGCCTTAGATCAAAGGAAACCCCACAAAATCTATTCTTTTGTACGATCATTCGTCTTCCCAGTTGATTATCATGACCACACAGCTAGGATCTATGTGTTTGAGGATCTCAACCATTCAGTTTTTTTATGATCATACACAAGTGAAGTGAGATCTCATACTTACTAAACAACTATATCAACTAATGATAGATAAAAGCTACAAAAAACAACATGAAAATTGATTTATTTAAATCTTATACTCATAAAACAGTTTATTCAACAGAGCACCCATCAAATAACAGATCAAACGAAAATGAATTCATCAAACCTAACCACACTCTCACAAGGAATTACAAAGTTCTTCAAACAAATTCAGCAGGAATACACCATCCACGAATCGGAATCAAACTAAATTAAGACATACAGATGAAAGATATCGATCCAACCCAAATGAACCGATCCAAAAAAGAAGCGAAACCCATGAATTAATTCCTCAAATAACACAAAATGAAGACAGGAAGAAGCCAAACCTTGATCCAACAAAATCGAATTGCAGAGAGAAACGCAAAGATCTGTCAAGAAGCAGAAACAATTAATCACGAATTAAATAAACAATTCACAGGAAGAAGAAAACAAGTAAAGGGATTATAAATAAAAAGATCTAAAAACGAATTCAGTACAAAAATCTTGAATTTCTTCTACTACTCTTATGCGGGTCAAAATTGGGCAACTAGTTTTCCCACTGATATTTGTTCTTCGTTGTGGAAGGTTGTTGGCTGGCTGCGGTTGGTGAAAGACACCTTTTTTCTTTTTTCAGAAAATCTTTTTATTTTAGAGCGGCCAATTAAATCCGTGGATTTGTACACGTCAGCTCACGGCCGAGATCTAAATTCTTTATTTAATTAGTTTTAAAAATATACTACATACTGTAATAAATAAAAAAAGAATATTGGAGTAATTATTTTTATGATTGCACTGAAATTAATTTGTTAATCCATCATCCAGTGGAAGAGATAAATAGACTAATCAAGATTAAGAAGTGCTTATAATTAGACTCCAATAATTTAAAGATAAATAGACTAATCAAGATTAAGAAGTGCTTATAATTTGACTCTAATAATTAAAAAAAAAAAACTTGTACCGAGTAGCTCAATTGTATATATATTTTTATTTAAAGCTCTTAATAAATATGGAGTGTATCCCAATTTTCTTAGGTTAATCCCTACATGATGGATCATGCATGCCTACAAGTGTGAAGATATTAAATCCACATTTAGAAGTTAGATGTAACTAAATAGTTTTTAATTCGAATTGGTTATGCATTAATAAATTTTAATCATGCATTTGTATGAAACTGTACATATGTTGGGATGGAGTTCAAGTAATTATATTCCTATAAAAAAAATTATCAAAATTACTTTTATATAATAGTGTTAGAGTGATTGATTAAGTATTAAACGATTATCCTCTATAAAAGCTTAACCTTTTAGATGAGGTGGTCGTTTAACATGGTATCAGAACCCATGGTTGACAGAGGTCCAGGGTTCGAACCTCATCGCCACCCATTTATGAACATCATCGCCACCCATTTATGAGAAAAATTGCACATGCAAGGCTTGAGGCAAAAATTCCCCCCTTTACATGTGAAGGGGCATGTTAGAGTGATTGATTAAATATTAAACGATTATCCTCTCTAACAGCTTAAGCTTTTATATGAGGTGGTCATTTAACATGGTATCAGAGTCCATGGTTGACAGAGGTAGTAATTTATTTTGTTAATTAAATCACTTGATAATTAATGATAAATCGGTAATCATATCTAAGAATATATAAAATGAGGGGAAGAAAAGGCAAGTAAGAGAGATAGAAACATGGAATTGATTAAAAAAAAGTGATTAAAAAAAGAGAGAATAGGTAGAACCAGGATACCAATTCAATTGGTATACATTTGGTCTCCACTCTTCTTAATTAATTCATACTCCTTTATTAATGTTGTTTTTATTTATTTTTTAAAATTTATTCTATTTAAATGACTATTATACCATAAACCCTAAACCCTAGGGATAAATTATTATACCTTAAACCACAAGTGTAACATTATAATTATACCATAAATCCTAAACTTTAGAGATAAATTATACCTTAAACCACAAAGGTAAAATTAATTCCTGCTCCTTTATTAATGTTGTTTTTATTTAATTTTTAAATTTATTCTATTTAAATGACTATTATACCATATACCCTAAACCCTAGGGATAAATTATTATACCCTAAACCACAAGGGTAAAATTATAATTATACCATAAACCCTAAACCCTAGAGATAAATTATATCTTAAACCAAAATTACAATTATATCCTTAAAATTAAATAAATAAAAAAAAATGAAAAAAAATTGTAACATTAACCGTTTAAAAAAAAAAGAAACACATACCGAAGGTGAAAGAAGGAAGTTGCACATTTTGAAATTAGTAAGACAATTGTATTCTAGCCTTTGCAAAAAAAATTGAAAGAAAGCGTTGATGGAATTGCATTGTGTGAATCATTTTATTTTATTTATTTATTTTTCTGTTTTTTTGCTCACACAGAGTTGAATTTTCTAGATTAAATTCATAAACCGCGTTATATTTCTTGCGTTTTGAATGCCGTTTTTCACCAAACATTTTGACTATTTCCCATATTTTGGCAGAATAAATAAAAAATTATAGTAATATAATTAAATAATTGAGGAGATATGTATATGTGCAATTGATTTTATACAGACATTTTTAGTTGTAAAAGATAATACATTCGAAAATTTTACATTAAAAGTAACGATATTTAAACTCTAAAAATTTATACTATTAAATGAACATTCACTGAAATCATAGTTATTATATTTTAAATGTTAATACTCCTAAATTCAATAAATAAAAATAAAAATAAAATTTTATGTTAAGAATAGAGAAACAAAATACCCCTCCGTCTCATCTAATGGTTATATATTTCCATTTTGGGCGTCTCATCTTAATGGTTACATTTCCCTTTTTAGCATATGAGACACACATAAATTAATTGCTTCTCTCTCCATGGACCCACACATCTCACTAATATACTTACCCATTTTATATTAAATTATTATTTCTCTCACTTCAATATATATTAAAATATTATATTTATTAATCTTCGTGCAAAAAAACAAATATAACTCTAAGACGGACAGTATACTGTTTGCCTTGTATAGAACTTAGCCATGACGAATCAACACAAAAGGAATTTGAATAATTTCTGCATACTGCATGTCACATGACTCAAGAGCATACAGGTTTAAAGTCAACCAAAAATAAATTTAGTTAAGTCTTGACCATGTACAAAGTCCACACATACTAATTAACCCGCAATTAAAGGAGTATTATTGATCCAATAAACCCGATCACCTATTCAATTTATTCAATTTTTATGTTTAACTTCTATACTTGTCGGTGTAATTATAATCAATGTTCAATTATTGTTATATGTGCACTAATTGAATATTAATTAAAGTATAGTATTTTAAATATAATAATACTGTAGAATATGAGATGAAAATTAATTAAGGTATAGTATTTTAAATATAATAACATTGTAGAATATGAGATTCGGATTGGGCCAAAGACTCGTCTCCCATATAAAATTTAGTGTTCCTAATTGATTGCCAACTGATCAAGATTAATTGGATTGCTCTCACAACTACGTTATCAGTAAAATATGTGTACGAGGATGTTTTAATTAAGTGTTTGGATTTCAAAATCTAGTAATTAAGATCTCTCAAATGATGAATTTTAAATTCATGAAATGATCATCCCAAAATGAAATTATAACATTAATGGATTTGTTGTAAAGGCAAGTAGACACAATATATATTGTCCTGTACCTGCATGAATGAATAGACATCCACTCAATCTTAACTCATAGTGCAAATTTAATTGTCATCCCATTAATTAATTAATCCATATAATTAGCTCTATCAAAGATCATAATCAAGCAGATCAACCAGCTGGTGATCCATGTCATCATCATTGATTGTCCGAAACAGACACAGATAATCGATATGATCCATTGACAACATCGTACAGCACAAAAATGATGTTCAATATTTAATTTTCATCTGTGATGAGGTTGTTGAGGTGCATTTCAGCCAGCATCTGTCTCAGCTCAGATGCTTCCTGCCTGAGGGCAGCATTCTCCTGGACGAGCTGGTCGTGGTGGTCCGACACCTGCCCGAGCTTCTCCACCAGCTGGTGGTTCTCGTTGCGTAGCCAGACCACCTGCGACCAAAGCTCGTCCAGGTGCTTCTGCTTCCTCATGCGCGATCTCCGGGCCGACTCCCTGTTGGAGATCATCCGGCGCTGCTTCCGCTCGTTGATGACGCTCAGCTGCTGCTCCTCAGCCTCATCGGACGTGGAGTTGCTGCTGAAACAGGGGCTGAGATCAGGCAGCAGCTGGTAGGGGAACCTGGCTGACAGTTGGTGGTAGTTAACATTAACAGGGGAAGGAGGGAACTGAGTTGGGAAGAGATAATGGAGCTCACTCACCTCACTTGGTTGCATTGTGAATAGAATGGAATGGATAATTAAGTACAACATGAGTGGCCAATGGTAGTCTTATACTTCATTTATAGAATGTGGGGTGGACCCCATCCAGGGTATTACACTACAGTGGACTACCTCAAATCTTGAGAGACTGTGACACCAAACCTCTGTATGTATCTACTTATGTGGAGTATTACATGACATACAACCATCATCTATATATCTATATATGTGTGTATATATCTAGTGTGTTCATCTAATGCTATCATGTTAATCAATCTTGTTGGACCACAATCTTAGCAACACAAACATACATGTTGTAGTAGTGTATATATATGGATAAAATTGCTTACATGGAGTGGGGGGGAAATGGGTAATCTTTAGATATATACAACATTAATTAATTTCAAGATTTTGATGAGAAGTGAGAACCCCTTATGAATTACATTGCAGATTTTATATCCAAACTGCACTTTTTTCATGCCACTAGAATATAATGGTATTAATTTATTTGCTCTTTTAAAAAAATTAATCTTGCACCTGCATTATGTTAATTAATTTATAATTGCAAGTACATGCAAATGTGAGTTACCAACTTGTATAATATATACTCTGCCTTTTTAAAGGAAAAAATAAAATAAAAAATCTATTATCCATATAAACTAGGAGGATATGAAGATGTTGGATTTTAACCACAAAACTTGAAAATAAAAGTAGTATGATTGGTGGTGGGAGGAATGTATGGATGTATTTTGTGAATGAAATGTTCCACTGAGAAAAGGCATTAGAATTGAAATGGAGGGTAAATTGGGTCATATTGTTGAGTGGTCTCATTAGTCAATCATCTCATTAGACCTAATTTGACCCCTCTTTCTTTTCTTGTCCCTGTTTTTATCTTTCTTCTCTTTGGTTGTGGGGTGGGGGTGGGGTTGGGGGTGGGGGTAGGGTGGGGTGAAGATGATTTATGTGGTTGAATACATACATCATCCCACCTTTTGTTCTACTTGTATTTATTAACCTTCTTGAAGTGCCACTTTCCTCTTTTCTATTTTTCCACTTAATTAAATTTACTATCAACATGAGGCTCTGTTTTGTTATATACTCTATTTAGTATTTCTTCCTAATTAATTAGGTTGTTTATTGTTTTGAGATTAAATTAAATGGATGGAATAGTTAATAGGAGATTCCGTTTTGATTCTTCTATATGAGATAAATTAATTAGTGTTTAATGAATCAAAATTAAATGAAGTACGAAATTACACCCTAGAAACTAAGGGGGTGTTTGGTTAAAATGTAGGTATGAGAATGTGTATTACTTTAATAGTAGATAGGAATGACTTTGATTCATCCTATTTTGACTATTTTGATTGATTCCAATAAACGTGGGAATCAAATCACTATTTTCATACCCATTCTTATTACCAAACAACTTTATTCATTTCATTCCAATTCTCTTCCTCTCATACCCTCCAACCAAACATCCCCTAAAACTATTTAGGGTTTAGGACTTATGAGTTTAAATTCTCAAGCAATGCCCTCTAATAAATTATCATGAAAAAAGGCTACACATTTTACATAATTATTTATAAGACGATCACACAATTTAGGTGAAATTAATCTAATGAGATTATTGATTTTGATTTTTTTACTTTTTTTTCTACATATTTAATATCCATATAAATAAAAGTTATTATCAAAATAAGTGGTTTTCGATCATAGGTACTTTCATGATAATTGTAATTGAAGTTTTTTATTAGAATTAATATAAAAATTTTGGTAATAATTTTTTTTTAATGAAGGAGTGGTAAATTTTAAAATATTAAAATTTCGTTTTCTTTTAATTGTTCTTCCCCTGTCTGACAGTTTGCCGTTAATGTTTATTTTTAATTAATTTTCAGATTCCATGGTTTTAATCATTTGAAAAAAGAACATCTCCAATTTCTTCTGGTTATTTCTACACAAATCTTTTTGTAAAAATCTGAAGATATTGTACACAAAAATAAATAAAATTGGAGATTCGTTTCAAATAAATCTAACAATTAAATAATTATAAAATTAGAGATTTGTAGAGGTAAGATTTTCTTTTCTTCCTCTAATCTTGATTCATAAATAATATACTAATAGAGAGAGGAATAGATAAAGGTGGGTTTAAACAGTACTATTTTTGATGTGAAAGAAATGATTAAATACATATTACCCTCTGTCAGCATATCTTATCTTTTTTTTCAATAAAATTATGCTTGTAGCCAATGCATGATGATAAATTGTCACCACAAAAAAATTGGGGATAATGTGTAATGTATAAATAATAAAATTTGAGCAATAGGGATTTTATTTTTAACATATGGAATAAATTAATTAATATATTTAAATTTTTAATTAAACATAATATAATACTATTAATTATACTTGATGGATTGTAAAGAAGATATGACATGTAAAATGTTTTGTCATTTACAACTTTTATGTCAATTCGAGGATGTGGAATATTGGTTTGGAGGAATAATCTAAGCATTCAAGATTTTAATGGGCATTTTCTTGTATAATCTCATCTATTGTCTCTTTAATTAGATGATTGATAAATAAAATAAAACAATTTAAGCTTTTAGGATATAATTTCATCATTATCTCATGTGAATGACACATTTAATAATGTGGCATAAGAAACACTACATCAAAATGATACAAAAAATACAAACCAATTTTTAAAGTTTGTGCATTAACTTGGAATTCTCATTTTTATTTTATATCATTCATCTAGAAATATAACATTTGAACCTCCAAATTACATTCGCTCGAGGTTTGTGTCATAAACTTTCTTAAATTTCAATTTGATATAATCTTAACAACGTGGTCTCAAATATTAACTTTAAGAGAGATGTTAAAGACTTGTGAATACATACAAAGTCATCTCACATTAAATTTTTGAAACCCTAAAGATGGATTCGAAAAACTATTCAAGATCATTTCAAATTATGATTAAAAGTTGAGATAAAATTAAAATTTGAAAGAAACATATGATCATGATCTCATACATAGAAATTGGAATAACTCAATTATGACTTAAAAAGACGGTGTTGAATATGTGTTAAATAATCTACTCATCTAAAAGCTTAACCTTATAAATAAGATAGTCGTTTAATACTTAATCAAATCACTCTAGCACGACCCCTCACATGCAGCCGAGGTTAATTTTAATCAAATCACTTTAAAACGTCCCCTCACATGCAACTGAGGTTAACTTTTATCTCAAGCCTTGCATATGAAATTTTCTTATAAATGGTTAGCAGTAATGTTCGAACCCTAGACCTTTGTTAGACCATAGCTTTGATACCATATTAAATGATCACCTTATTTAAAAGTTTAAACTTATAGAGAGGAGAGTCGTTTAATACTTAATCAAATCACTCTAGCAATATGAAATGATGCTTAGTCTGAATCAGATCTCTCCCCGTATTGTACCGAAGCTAGTACAAAAGAGATCCCTTTCCTGGTTACCCTAATCCAAAAAAGACCAGGTCAAGATAATAGAGAGTGTGGTTTAAACTTTGATTAAATTCCTGATAATTTAGTGTTTGGGGGGGGGGGGGGGGGGGGGGGATAAAATAGGAAGGAAGGGAAGGGAATCCAATGATAAAAGACAACATCCTAAATCTACGGTCAGGGGTACTCCTGGACAGAATCAGTATCCGACAAATAAAATTGCCCCTTTTATAGCATTCTCTCAGATGTGATGAAATGAGAGCTACACTCCAATAGTGCGACGCCCACGTTATCTGGTGTGGTCTTCCCTGCCCGCCCAACAACCGCACGCGTGCACTTCCGGGTCACCCTACCCACATGTGTCCGCCACACGCTCCCTTCCTTTCTTTTCTTCTTAAATTACCCATTTCTCCCCAACATTTCTCCAAATTACTAAACTAATTCTCATTATTAAATATATCCGTTTAATGTTTTAAGAGTGAGGCTCATGTGCCCCATAGACACCTTCCCCTTTGCAGTTTAAACCCCTAGCACACAAGTTTTTACCATGTTTTAATTTTTTATTTTACTTTTTTGAAACAACATAATTTGTAGTCCATTTGGCTTGATACAAAAGTTAGCTATACACGTAAGCTACATTTTCATGAAATTATTTTTATCATTAACGTTTTTATCTTATAGTGTATAAAACTTTTTTTTTTCCTTTTTCATTCGGGAAGTGGACACTGAGGAGTATTGGACCCATGAGCAACTTAAAAAATGACATTGCATTGAATTTTCCAATCCAAATTAAGATAATAATTGTTATGGATATTATATCCCGTGCCTAACGGGCCGGAAGCCTAACAAGCTAAGATACCACGAGCTGGAGGCCCAACCCTAAAGAGGCCTAAGATATGAATAAATGGTAAATCACGGAATGATGGCAGCCAAAAAAGACGACCCTGGCCCGAAAGACACACTTCGGAGAAGAATCAGGAAGAAGCCCAAGAGACAAGCCCATCATCAAGGGGCCGGGAAGCCCAAGAAGATAAGACCAAGAAAGGGTCAAAGAGCAGGAAGCCTACTAAGATGATAGAGGACCGAGACCCCTCGGCAGAACATCCCGACTCCGAAGCCGAGGGAAACATCCAGGAGCTCGGATGAATCACATAGCCTCGGAAACCGACTGATCCGATGACGGAAAAGATTATCAGAACTGCTGGGCAAAGTACAGACATGACTGTGAGAATGGCTAGTGGCGGCAAGCTAAAAGACAAGGATAACGGTAAGAAGGGATATCTTGAGCAGCACTCTCACACTAAAGGAAAACATACAACAGGTACGTCTCTCGTGATCCACCAATAGGAAGCAAGCAAAGGACCAAGAAAGACCTGCTGCGCTCTGCAAGACATCTAGTGGCTCTCTGCATAGGCTGCCAAAAGTTGTCGATGTACCAGAACCCTCCATTTATGGCTGCTTGTCTTCGTCCAGGTGGTACTACAGGATTGGACAATCGTTAGGGTTTTGTTGGTAGTATAAATAGCTTCTCTCACAAGAGAGAAGCAGGTTACTCATGCTCACTTGAGATATTACACTTGTAATTGAAAGGTTTATGAGTGTTGTTCTGGCGGAGAGTAATAAAAATTGGCTAAGGACTTTGGTTGGACTTCCCACTTCTCTCACATATTCACTTGTTCATTGTGTTTGATTGTGATCGTTCTTGGCTTAGTTACACTATAATCTCTTATCCCTTAATTATAAATTAACTAGCTAAGAATACACATCAACAATAATAGAGATATGAAGAGAATGAGGTGGTGAAAGTTTGATTGGAGCAATATGTAAATGTGGATGATGGGTGGTCAATTTTGTGCTACTCAAATTTGTTACCACATGCCATTGATGCACCCCACTCATGAACCTATTACAAAACCTATCTCTTTCATTCAGGTGGAGGGGGGGGGGGGGGGGGGGGAGGGGTGGGTGCACCCAAATGATTTCCATAATACAATCATGTATCTATCCCTATCAGGTTTTTGTCTCAACTCATAGGACTTAGGGGTAACATTAATTCATTTTAGCTTCTTAAAGTAAAACTAATATATCGTATAAAGATTCAAATAGATATTATTAATTATTATAAGCTTTGTGGTGTAATATTGGTTAAAGAAAAAAAAATGTATACGTTCACAACCAAGTTCAGTTTTATTTTCACTTTTATATATATATAGTTGTACTTTAAATTTTTATTTTGAAAAAAATCAAGCTGTACTTAAATCGACACGCATTGGGGGTGTAATAGTAGCAGCATAGTTAAAGTTAATTAATCATCAATACTTTTTAACAACAACAATATTAATGACTTACATTAAAAGTGAAAAAAAGAAAAAAAATGATGTTAAGAAGAAATTAAGTAGTGGCCCATTTGCTATAAATAACTAAACACCTTTTTCTATCCACACCACATTGATAGTGGATCATCAAGAACTTGTACCAAGTACGTAAGCACATTATTATTATTATTTTCTAAATGCTACTAATAATTCATGATGCATAACCCCACCAATCACACAATCCTCATAATACCACTAATTTGGAAAATTAATGTATGCTAATTTGTATTATATATTCTACCACAAAATGGGCCTATAAAGATTGTCATATATTTATATTTTTATAATATAATAATACTTAATGGGTGAAAAAGTGGGAACAAATTTAGAAGATGATTCAACAAGGCGTTCGCACATCATAATCTTATCCTTTCCTAACCAATCCCTTTTTATCTTAATTAATTACATTTTTTAATCAAAGTAATTTCATTATATATAATCTCAATAATGTTTATGCATTGTGTTTTACTTTTTAGTACGTAGATCTATAATTTTTTCATATTATTGTAGACTATACTATAGCATTGTTTTATAAATGTGAAAACATTGAGACACATGATTTAAATTAAGATAAATTGGGGTACTTTTTCTTTTAAATTACATGGTCTATGATTATGGATTTGGATTTGAACGAATAGAGTTGATATGCACCCTTTCGTGTGGACATCAATGTTACAATTGAAATGGCTTGTCTTTAATTTTTTTTTTCCTTGTTTTTTTATTCTCGCCTAACATTATAATGATCATTGTTTCTATACATTTTCTTGACATGATAAGAATCGAATCATTTTACAATTAATGAGAATAATGAAAAATATCTTTCAAAATTGATCTTCACTCGATGGTACGATAAATTTCACAAAAAACATATTATTAAAATTAAGAAAAAGTCTATTGTGGGAAGGTGTTAACGTGAAATGTATTAAAATATGTTCATTGGTAGTTAAAATATATTTTTCTTAAATGTAATAAATAATATATTAAAGTATAATTTTAGGTGTTATAATATAATGATTCAAGGGAAAATTTTACATCTGATCCCATAAGAATTCCTTCAATTCAATTATAGTCCCGTAGGAATATACTGGTCTCATAGCTAGCGGTTTTGGTCCCATAAGAATATTATAATCGAAAATTTTCATCTCAAATTAACTTATATTACTATAAACTACCAGATTTATATTATAAATTGTGTTTCAAAATAAACATAGCCCGTTTTGGTCTCATTAATGGTTCAGAATATTTCGTCAACTATTAACAATTTAGATGAAAAATTCCTATGGGACTAAATCTGCCAGTTTTGGGACCTTTTTGACATTGAGCAATTCTTACGGGACTAAATATGAAATTATCCCAATGATTCACTATAAACATACTTTAATTAATAATAAACCTACTTTATTTATACAATAAACATACTTTAATATTAAATATACACATCAATGTGCATTAACATTAAATATTAAAGAAATACTGCAAAGGATAGTAAAATATATAAGGGCACATATGTAATATATTAAATTAAGAAATACTTCCTCCGTCCCGGAATTTTTTACACACTTCCTTTGTAAATTACAAAGTAAG
This sequence comes from Pogostemon cablin, assembly GCA_023678885.1. NCBI lineage: Eukaryota > Viridiplantae > Streptophyta > Magnoliopsida > Lamiales > Lamiaceae > Pogostemon > Pogostemon cablin. Next base: position 2,920,449 of record CM042993.1, on the reverse strand, counting down.
TGTGTAAAAAATTTTGGGACGGAGTAAGCATTATATTTTGCTACATATGTAATCTGTGATAGGAAAAGAAAAGATTTGAATTTTGATAATAATATTATTTTATGAAAAAGTCACAAGACAAAGTGAATTATACTTATTTTATCCAAAAAAAAAAAAACCCCATCCATTCACACATCCGAATGTATAAATCATAAGTATGTTGAAACATTTAGTAGGACCGAAATGATGATAGAACTGAATTAAGATGAACAGTAATTGCACTGAAAATTTAATTTAATTTAATTTAATTTAATGAGCTGACAATAAAATTCTTGAATAGAGACATGTTATAAACTTATAAACTCTTAACTGTAAGTAAACGTCAAAAATAAAATAGAAATAGTTCATCCTAATCTTAAAATGTATCGAACATTAGGATGTGTATAAACATTTGGTAGTAGATTATAAGTATATTTAGATTAAAAATATGTAGCCAATAAATCATATACATTCGTAACAATTTATAAGCTATACAACATACATAACAAAATTTAATCAACATGCATGTCACTTAATTCACCAATATGAACATCATCTAATTTTTTTTAAAAAATTATTATTTAAAAGAGGAAGGTCAACATTGGAGCCTATTTCAGAAATTCATATAAACACAACATAAATTTTAATTAGATATAATTACAGTGGTAAATTTTTTTATTAGCTTCAATCTTCATGCTTATTGGAGAGATGTGAAGATAGATTCTCATATTCAATACCACAATGATTAAGGCAATAATCTTGAGGCCCCATGTCTTAAAATATCTTATTGGTTCTACAATGGCTGGTTGAAAAGAGGTAATGCCATAATAATAATTATGCCTTTTTAGAGGGGTTAAAGTGCTTTCTCTGATTAGCCACTAAAACCTTAACCTAATAAAGTTATTATTAAAATGAACAGCAGGTAAGTTAAATCTTTTTTTAATGACTAACCTTTATTTCATTAAAAAGACCTCAGAAGTTAGAAAGGACACTTTAATCTCACCACTAATCCATTAGACCATTCACAATTTCACTATTGTTCTTCTTAAAAATAGTAATTTAATTTCAATTACAATTATATTATAATAATTCATTCATATAAATAAATAACAAAAATAAAAAAATTAATAAATTGGTTTTAATTACCGCCCATTTTCATTGCTAAAAAGAATGTTTAAGTGAATTGATTACCGCCCATTTTCATATAAATAAGTTCTAGGCTTGTGAGTTTCTCATCCACTTTCACGAATTAATAACTGCGAGGTGATAAAATTTATTTTCGTGAGATATTATGTACTTAAGCTAATCTGAATCATAGGTCATAATTCTACTATCAGTAATGAATGGAAAAGAGTTTTATTTCTTACATTGTTGAGTTGCAAGGATATGAGGTTATTTTGGTGACTTCTGGTGTTTTGGGTCTCATAGTAAATTTCTTTCATTTTCTAAATCTTTTTTTATTATTTAAGACACTTTTCAAGATAGTTGTGAATTTCTTTAAATGATCTCTCTTTTATGTTATGCTATAATTTTTGTCTCGATTTTTTTTTTCACAGACTTAAATTTCCATCCTCATAAAATAAACTATTATTTAATCAGTAGTTTCTATTACACACTTTAATTTTAAAATTGTCATTTCTTATTCATATATAACATTGATATATAAAAGACTAAATTATTTAAAAATGTAAAAATAATTATTTATATTTATATTAATAATAATGTAAATATAAATTTTAGAAATTAAAAAAATTATTTTAAAAAAAATATCTTCCGTTGAAAGAATTATTGATTTTTTTAATTTTTTTTTTATTTTATGTACTATATATAAGAATAGAAAAATATTCGCCCAATTTCTTTTCACTCTTAGTAATTATATGTATTTTATTCCTGTTATAAGTGTGTATTGAATTATTGTTTTTGAAATTATAAATGAATTTTAAAAAAATGTAAAGGAAATAAATGTTATTATTAACATTTTTTCTTTTAATTAAATCAAATTTAAAAGACTCTTTTTATCTCCCAATGTGCCTAATGATAAGATAAGCTAGATACAAATGTTATTGTAATTTTTTTCCTTTAATTAAATTAAATTTGAAAATAGTATTCTCATGATCTCATGATAATGATAGAAATCTACAAATTGATATATTTAATTAAAACGAAATCAAATGATTTTAATATGTTAATTAATAAACTGATGGCAAAGACCTGTGTGTGAGATCGTTTCACATAAGCCCTTACGTGAGACGGTCAGAAAGTGATAATTTTTATAAAGAAAAGTAATAATAAATTAATAAAAAGTTGCAGTGCTACTTCATGAACAATTTATAATATAAATAAAAAGTGATAATATTTTATAGCGAAAGTAAAAGTGATAGTCATTTTAAAAAGTGAAAAGTGGCCTCGGTCTAACCTACCCTGAACTGATTAGATTGTAATTTTGAATTAATTATCCACTCATTTCACAACCATCCGGCTAATTTAATTAATTATTGTTATTTTTATTTTTATTTAATAAAATATAGCGATTTCAAGAAGTGTTAATAGAATGAGTAGCACAAAATAATTTGCCTTATAAAATAAAACTGAGTGCATAGTGCATATGATATCAACTCTAAATATATTGTACTTTTAAATTTTAGGGTTTCATCCGTATAGTAATAATTTTACCTTTAATGTTTAATATTTTTCTTGTGTTAAATCAATGCACCGGTGCATAGGATATCAATGAAGAGTTGGTTTCAGTGTCTCCGAATGCAAGTTGTATAAGTGTATAACATTTTATTTTATAAGATGGAGTAATACTTAAATTAATAACGATATAATTTTTTCATTAAAAAGATCGGCTGTAATATGAATAGTTTAAATGCTTGATTAAAAGTTTTTAAATATTTTTTTCTCAGAAAATTAAGAATGTTGATTTTTTATACTAAATAATACTGTAATATTTAATACTAAAATATACAACGTTCGAAAAATGTAAAAATTGAAAGTAAGGTGTTTCGAGAACATGCAAATTTAACCCTCAAATATATTATACTACTAAATCTAAAGGCGACTTTCCCTTCGAATTAACACAAGAAAAATACTCCACACTAAAGTCAAAATAGATTATAAAATATAAGGAAGAAATTATAATTAATTTTATGTTTTAACGAAAAATATAAAATGTTTGTGGTGTCAGACTTTATCTGATTCAAGCCACTAGGGATGGCGCTTCTTCTGATTCAAAGGAAAACCGCCAATACAAATGTCACCTCTACTCATTTTATTAACGCCGCTTGAAATCACTATACTTTATTAAATTAAAATGAAAACAACAATAATTAATTAAATTAGCCCAACCATCCCATACACTCCTATTTCATGTTATAAAGAAGATTAATTTATAAATATTCTATTCCATTAATACATTTTATCATATTATATAATTTAAAAAATATAGTATAATTTTTATAATAAAATTATATTAATATTCTTGCCTGTGCATCGCACGGGAGTATTACTAGTAATTATATAAAAAAAAACTCATTTTTAAATCGATAACAACTTATTATTTAAAAAATAACAACGGTCTGATACTTCTTGACATCTTGTAAGGATGATAATGTTATTTTGAAATCATTCCATGAAATCTTCTAATTATTCCCCCCCCCCCCCCCCCCCCCCCCCTTATTTTCTTTAAAATATTGTGACATTCAAGGCACAAAATTATGAAAATTACACTTGTATGATAACTATTGCAATGGAGTCAAAAATAAAATTCATTTAATTTTATTATTTTACCACCCTAAAAGATGAACCTGGTATATCATCTGAAATCCAGTTAATCCTCTCTCCACATAAAATCATAGTCAACTGTGCTAAAATTGTCAATTTGATCATAAATTAGAAAAATGAGTGGAATTTTTATTAATTTGATGAAAGATACAAGTATTCATGGAAAATACAAACATATAGTATTAACATGCATAGATAACATAAATATAATTTTCAGAGCACAAGGAAAAAGGTCATCTAATTTAGCATCATGATGAAAACAGAGATAAGAGCAAGACTGGGTGTGAGGTTCTAACATACCCCAAATTAGACATCCATATTTTAACCAGAACTCAGCCATTAGAATTGGAGAACCCACGGTTCCAACTGGAACCAGCCAAAATTGACCAAAACCGAATATATTTTAATTTGATTTCAGTTTCTCATTTCGTGGAATCGAACCGGTGATTCCTTTTTTTTTTCTTTTTTTTTTTAAATATTTTACACAGTTTCAGTTTGAGGTTGAAAAAAAAAAAACAAAAAAAATAAGGAACCGGCGGTTCCAAAACCGAACCGAACTGGTTTATTTCCGGTTCCTAATTTCACAACAATTCCTCTATTTTATTTTTTTTTTATATATTTTTTTTTTTTACGGTATGAGGTTGAAAAATAACTAATAATAATAATAATAATAATAATAATAAGGGAACCGGAAAGTGACAGTTCCAAAACCGGACAGAAACCGTCCTAGTACCGGTTCAATTCCGGGTTCCTAATTTCTTGAAACCGGAACGGGGAGTTCCGAACTGGGTGCATGTCTACTCCAAAACTTTAATTAAATGAACACACTCCAAAGTCCAAACAGATTTAAAACAAAAAAAAACATGTCAAATTTAGAGCACTTAATTTAAGTTTTTGTAGACAATACCAAACTGCAGCACATAGAGAAGAGAAGCACTTGATTAAATGCAACAATATTCATCTTCTAATAACATATACTTAGTCAAATACATATTGAGGAGAGTATTCAACTACAGCATGAACGCACTGTAGGATATCACAGCTGAAGGCAAGAGAGAGAAACTACTCTCATGCTGAAATATGATGTCTTTGACAAATGTTCATATCAAAGACAGATTTTTAAATCATAGAAAATGCCATAAACCTAGAAACAATTAATGATTTCAGTAGGTATTAACATCATATGTCAGAAAAATCATTGCAAAATATGTTCTCAAAACTAATAGTTTGATCCAAGGGAACAATCTGGGTTTTATTAGATCATCCCAAAGGCATAAGATAGGGAGTAAAACATTTGTCTTCATTAAAGAATACGAATCCAGTAACATGTAAGAGCGGAGAGCCTACATCCCGGACTATATATCCAAACTGCCTAACCACCATAAGACAAATAACTCCAGAAATAATCCACTGTGTCTTCAAATCACTAATCACATTCGTAACCATTCAAGTGTTCAAAACCAATACAATCACAAGAACACCAGAAGCACCAAGACCCTGCAATGTCGAGCTTCTAACTAGTCTCTATAATGATTCTGTAAGGGATTATTGCACTCCACTAACGCCTTATATTACAAGATAGATTTAGAATCACTCCTGGATCAAAATACTCTGGACATGATATGCACATGAAATTTTGCAACTTTGGCCATTTGGATATACAATAAATTCTACTAATAAAAGAAACAGCAGAGTTATGTTCTATCTCATAACCAGACTCTAATGATTTAAAACACCCTTTCAAGGAAGAAGCTCAAAATTGTAACTGACCTCGAAATCATCCACAGCAATAGCAATACCTCCTCTACCAACTCCCCTGCTCTTCCTCTTCTCGTAATTGGCATCATCCGTTGGCAACTCGTACCTACAAACCGGGCAAGAGTTCCTAATACCAAGCCATGGAAAAATGCAATCCCCATGGTATAGATGGGAACAAGGCATCTTCGTCGCATTCTCCCCAATCCTAAACTCATCCTTGCAAACTGCACATACAAGTACACCATTATTCTCAGCAACTTCCTCCTTTGTCAAGACCACCAAGGGAAGATTCTCCACCACAGATTTTGCAGCTGGGGGGCTACCCCTTGAAGGATTCTCATTCTCTACCAACTGCCCGAAAAGGGTATCGTATTCCATGGGCAAAATGTAGTCTTCAGGAAGATTCGTGTAAGGTACTTCACTCCCATTGATATCAAGCTCTTCTGGATTCTCAAACTCCATAGCCCTCTCTAGATTATGAGCCAACAGAACTTCCCATCCTATGTTTCGCTCTTCCTCTGCTCCTTCATACCCTAAACTCGAATTCTCACCATCTGAGGATGAAATATCGGATGTAACAGATATCTGCTCAATTCGATTGATCACAGTGTTTAAATTTTCCCTCTCATCGTATTGGATTCTTTCACTAACCTCCTCCCATTCAAACTCCTCTCTATCATTCTCAGTTGTGACTAAAACATTACGGCTAAAACCAAAACTATCATAATTATCATCATCGTTACCAACAAACCCTGTACTTACCTCGAATTCTTCAGAATCGGACTCGGAATCCATATCCACCACCCGAAGACCTAAGTTTGAAATGAGACCTGGTCCAAATCCGAATTCAGAAACCGAATCCTCGGGCCGAGCCGAACCTAGCTCCCAAGTTAGGTCTTCCGTCACGTGCGGAAGACGCGATTCGAACAGATCCGTCACGAAATTCATTTGCTCATCATCCTCCCCACCTCCGAAGAAAAAGCAATTGGGCTCCTCGTACTCGCAACCTAAATTCTCGGTTTCGGGGTTCAAATCGAAGCCGAAATCGAAAGACGCTGCGTAATCATCAAAGAAAGACGGATTTGTAGAATTATTAGGAGGAGAGAATGGTGAATCAATATCAAAAACCATGGGATGATTTAAAAAGTCTTCGTCCTCTTGCACGGATTCCTCATGTTGGGACCGCATGGTGGGCTGAATGAGTCCCCCCGATGTCGAGGGCTGACGGTGGCGGTGGAGATTGGATACGTCCGCCATTGAAGCAATTTGATAGCAGATAAGTGAAGCGGTGTCTTTCTCGCTGATTTCGTTATGCGATTTAATCTGCTCTGTCGTTTGCTGTGGAAACTAAATGGGCGTTCTTTTTTTCTTTTTTTTTTATTATTATTATGAGCCTCTTTTTCTCATTTCTTACTAAAATAAAATAAATTTATTTTATTACTTATTTTTTATTGATATGTTAGCATTTGAATGAATAAGTGCTGTAATATTAGTATTTAAAGCGTTAATATTGTATATTGATTTTTATTCGATTTTGTATGGAGTATGTTTTTTTTTTTAATAAATGTACAATTTTTTTTATATTCAATATTTTTATTAAAGAAACTAATAAAAAAATCATGCATAAAGTATAAGTTTTACTAAAATTTTCCCTACCCAATTCTTATATAATCATGCATAAAGTTAAATACTGGTGTTTTTATGTTACTTATATTTTGAGTTAAATGCTTAAACGGAAGGATTTTATTATCATTCGTTTAAAAATATAAATAATAAAAATTTATCACAGAAACTAAATCCTCTACCTAACTTGTCTTCTTTCTTTTATTGGTTATTATTACTTGCAAGAATCAAATTGCTTAGCTTGCAAATGTTACATAACATGCTGATTCAATAAGGGCAATATTTTTTCATTTAAAAATATTTCAATGTAGCTTACAAAATTGCCAAGAAGATGCACTCACATTTGTAATTGTATGACATGAAAGCCCTTGTTGCAAAAACAAATTCACCACTACATAACAAAAAACAGTTACCAATATGTGGCTCAACATGTTGGGGTCTTCCTGATTTAAGATTCACTCCGTCGTTGCTGAAACCAGAGTGCAGTAAATGCCGGAATCACCCATAAAACTCTCACAAAGACGTATTTGAACTTGAACTGCCTTGCATCTACATTTATAGAAGTGTTTGTCGTCTTAATATCCGTTGCTAATGGGTCTGAATCTGAATTTCTCATCTGAAATGAAAACAAAATGACAGTAAACAGCATTATGAGAATTTCTGATGTTTTAGTGATTCTGATGTTTTAGCAAGTTCACACAACCAAAACGAACTCAAAAGGTTCTAAGAATAATGGGAATTGGAGAAAAAAAGTTCTAAAGCTTGGAGGAGTTAAACATTTATCAAAGCCCAAATGTAAAACAAGTAATAAATCACTTTTAGTACTATTTAATCATTGTCATTGTCACATTTAAAATATGCCTTCTGAAAAATTGAGCCACTCAGCATGCAAGATTATCATTGAAGCAGTAAAAAAATATCATGAGACCAACCTCAGAACCGGCGGCTTTAGACTCCATTATTTCCTCGTTACTGTCTTTTCCAGGAGTTCCACTCTTGATATCATTCTCAGAGACCAAGACTTCTCTTACTTTTGCATCATGGCTTCCAATCACAGGTACTGAAGGGTCCTTCATTTTCTGAAAATACTTCAGGGCTGTGTTCTTCTCCTTCGACAATGATGTTATCTTGGAGAAGAAAAAAAATAGTGTAAAATCAGAAGTTTCTGAACACAAAAATAAAACTACTATATCTTGGAAAAATGCCATAGAAACTCTTTACTATAGCGTTATCACTAAAAACTTTTCCCCCTAATTATGTGAGTCCTCAAATCATCTTATTTCTTGAATCATAATCAGTAATGCAGAATTCAACCCAAATGTCTAGGCTTTAGAATTCTATTTTCCACACAACTTGCAACTTGACACCAAAGGAAAAAAAATGAATCCTGGTTCAGTCAACTTTTCTACAAACACAAGACGTCAACGAATTTAATATACAATCATTTTGGATTATGGAAGTAAATATCAATCAACCAAAATATGTAAAGAATGTGGGTAGCTAACCTTCTTATGAAGGCGTTCTCTTTCAAGAGCCAACTCCAATACTAAATCTTTAATCAGTTTAGTGCACAGCTTAATACCTTTCACTGATTCATTCTTTGCTTCATCAGTCTGATGCAAAGATGTTTCTAAGTATTCCATTTTATGCCTTAAAAAATGTATTTCTTCAGTGAGTTCCTCATTGGACTCGGACAATATGATGAAACCTCAAATTGAGGAATTCTAGCAACCCGAGAATGAACTCAGATTTCCCTAGCAATCAGCAACGGCTGTAATATTATTTCTCAAAAAAACAATCTGATCTCCCTTTACAACCCCAAAAGAACATTATATAAAACTATACCTAAACCCACTGTAAAGAAAATAACAATTAAGGAAATAAAAATCAGAAACATAAATAAAGAAAAGATCAAATCAAATCAAATAATATCTTCCAAATATCCAGTATCTTTTCCCTCTTCTGCAGCCCCATCTCTTACTCGTTTGCGCCTCATGTACACCTTATCTATTTTAGGAATAGTCTCATCATCACCCCCGTCCGCCAGATTAACCTTGTCCTCAAGGTTGAGAGAAGGGAAACGAAGACGAAGGTCCTCTACATTCTCCCAAGTAGCATCTTCTACATTGAATCCTTCCCATTGTACCAAAGCTTCTCGAACTGACATGGTACCCCTCAATATGGTTCGATAATCAAGCACCTGCTGCGGACTGCACACCGGAACACCTTCCAAGGTATAGGGCGGTAGTGTCGGCTGGATGCTATCCACCGGCCCCACTCTCCGTCGCAATAGAGACACATGAAAGACTGGATGGATCCTTGACTCATCAGGAAGCTTTAAGCGATAAGCCACAGGCCCTAACTTTGCCTCAACCTGAAAGGGTCCATAAAATTTGCTAGCTAGCTTCTGATTGAACCTCTTGAATACAGAATGTTGGCGATACGGCTGCAACTTCAAATAGACCCATTCACCCACTTCAAAATCCTCAGGTCTCCTTTTAGCATCAGCGTATTGCTTCATGCGATTCTGGGCTGACTCCAAATTGAACCTTAGTTCCCGTAAAAGAGCATCACGCTCTCTTAATTGAACATCCACTTCATGCACTGCTGTCGCCCCAGGTTCATGGGGAGGAATGTATGTGGGTGGGCGACCATACACCACCTCAAAAGGAGTCATATCAATTGAACGTTGATATGTTGTGTTGTACCAATATTCTGCCCATGGTAGATGTTTTTCCCACTCCTTAGGTTTCAAAAAAGAATAACACCTTAAGTATTGCTCGAGGCACCTATTAACGACCTCTGTTTGTCCATCAGTTTGAGGGTGGTAAGAGGAGCTCATCCGAAGTTGAGTCCCTTGTAGCTTGAAAAGTTCTCGCCAAAATGTACTCAGAAAAATTCTATCTCGATCTGACACAATGGTCGTCGGTACACCATGCAGCCGAATGATGTTTCTTACAAAAACATCAGCAATTTCCTTAGCAGTATAAGGGTGGCTAATCGCAATGAAATGTGCATACTTAGACATGCGATCTACTACCACCATTATTGCATCCTTTCCTCTTGATCGTGGAAGCCCAGTAATAAAGTCCATGGAAATGTCACTCCATACCTGTGTTGGAATTGGAAGCGGAGACAATAGTCCAGCTGGACGTCGACTATCGGCCTTGTTTCGTTGGCAAACATCGCAAGCACGAACAAATTCTGCAACTTGCTGCTTAAGGCCGTCCCATTGGAACAATTGTAATAGGCGTTTAGTAGTACGCAAAACTCCAGAATGTCCCCCAAAGGCTGACTCATGGAACTCCCTCACAAGCTGTTCACGGATAGGTCCCTTCGGTACCCAAACTAACCCATTTCGAAGCAAACAGTCATTTCGGAAGCTAAAATCAGTGCTGACCTTTCTTCCATCCATTAATCCTTGTAGAATGGGCCCGAATTCTTCGTCTTTTATCGTTGCTTTAGCAATCTGCTCCCAAATTCCAGCAGTCGCAGCAGTAACAGCCATGACTGTTAAAGCATGCACGTCGCTGCGTTGGGATAATACCTCTGCTGCAGACGCCAATTCACGATCTTCCACGCGACGTGATAGTGCATCAGCTGCACAATTCTCCTTACCAGGTCTATAGACAACCTCATAATCGAATCCCACAAGTTTGGCTATCCATTTTTGCTGTTCCGGAGTAGTTATACGCTGCTCCAATAAGAAACGCAGACTTCTTTGATCTGTGATGATCTTGAACCGCCTTCCTACCAAGTATGGTCTCCAACTTCGAATGGCCTCCAAAATGGCTAACATTTCCTTTTCATATATAGACCAAGATTGCTTAGAAGCTGCTATTCCTTTGCTAAGAAATGCAATTGGTCTACCTTGCTGTGATAAAACAGCCCCGATGCCATGCCCTGAAGCATCTGTTTCGATAGTAAATTCCTCTTTGAAATTAGGAAGTGCGAGAACAGGTGTGGAACTCATTGCCTCTTTTAATTTTTCAAATGCCACGTATGCCTCCTCGGACCACTGAAATTTATTCTTCTTTGTAAGATTATGAAGTGGCCGGGCAATCTCCCCAAATTTTGGACAGAATTTCCGATAATAACTTGCTAGCCCCAGAAATCCCCTCAATGCAGTCACTGTAACAGGTATTGGCCAACGAACGATAGCTTCAATCTTACGCTCATCAACTCGCACCCCTTCGAAAGATATGAAGTGACCCAAATATTCTACTTCTTTAACTCCAAAGAAACACTTGGAAGGCTTTATCACAAATTCATTATCACGTAGTATGGTAAGTACAACACGCAAATGATGAATATGGGCATCCCATGAATCACTATACACCAAAATATCATCAAAGAAGACGAGGACAAACCTTCTTAAGTGGGGTCGAAAGATGTGATTCATGATTGCTTGGAAGGTTGCAGGCGCATTGCTAAGACCAAAGGGCATGACCACATACTCATAATGTCCACTATGAGTGCGGAAGGCAGTCTTGTGTATGTCATCAGGATGCATTCGAATTTGGTGGTACCCCGCCCTCAAGTCCAATTTGGAAAAGAACACAGCCCCATGCAACTCATCTAGCATATCTTCCACAGTCGGAATTGGGTAGCGATCTTTTATGGTGGTCGCATTTAAAGCTCGATAATCAGTGCAGAATCTCCATGTCTCATCCTTCTTTGAGACTAAAAGAACTGGTGAAGAAAATGGACTCGTGCTATGCCGAATCTGTCCAACCTTCAACATTTCTTCCACTTGTCGTTCAATTTCATCCTTTTGAAAATGAGCATATCTGTAAGGTGCAACATTTACCGGTTTTGACTCATCAACTAGTCGTATCCGGTGATCAAATTCACGTTGTGGGGGCAAAGTGGTGGGTGACTCGGTTACTATCACAAATTCAGCCAACAGAAGGTCAATCTCCCGCTTTGCGTGTCCTTCCAATGGATAGGTTGATGGGCTAGCTCCCGGGGATGAAATCAAATTAAACTCTCCTCCATAATATCGGCTTCGTCTAAGCCGATTGTACTCACGTATTTCCATTTCATCTGGCGACATATATCCGATCCCTTTCAACACTATAAACTGTTCATCAACCCAAAAATTCAAAGAATTGTCTTTAAAATCCACACAAAGTGGGCTGACGGATTCTAGCCATGGAGTTCCAAGAATAACATCCCACTGCACTCCCGGTAAGGCATGTAAAGTGGCACGAAATTGGATACCTTGGATAGAGACTAGAACATCATCATATCGTCCGCTGCACCTTGATTCTTGTCCAGTTCCAAGTACCACACCAAGCTGTCTCACATTTGATGTGGGCTGCAATTGTAGAACCTGTGCAAGCTTTGGGGACATAAAATTTCGGGTTGCCCCACTATCGATCATGATGGTTACCGGAAGGTGATTAATGTTCCCACGGAACCGAAGCACCTCCACATTGCCATTAGCATCCGCCAGATTTAATGAAGAATCAACATTGTACCCACTCAATTCATTGAGTACTATCTTGTCTTCTTCATCTTTCTCCCCTATCTCCTCATCATACACAGGAGCAGAATCTTCCTCCTCCATTTTCTCTTCCATAATTATGCTCATAAATTTCCCATTAGGGCACACATGGTTCCATGAGTATTTTTCGTTGCATGTAAAACATAATCCTGCTTGGCGCCTGCGATTTATCTCATCACTAGAAAGCTGCACCCGATTTTTGTTCCCTGGATTTGAACTAGAACCAGTAGTATAAGGCTTGGAAGCTGACACAATTGGGCTTGATTTCATTTGATTACCTGGGCCCACTGAACTTGTAATGTTATTTTTATTGAATGGGGTGAACACTCCTTTGCTTGCGGAAGAGTTGAAACGCATGGATTTAAGCTGCTCATCCTTCCGAGTGGCTAATTCAATTGCTTCGCGGAGAGTACGTGGTCTCCACATCTTGATCTCCCCAGCTAGATCAGATTTTAGGCCTGCCATGAAAGTGCCAAGTAGTGCATTTTGTGGCCAATCCGGCACTCGATTTGCGAGTCTTTCAAACTCTCGCAAATAATCTCAAAAAGCTCCCGTTTGTCTCAGTCTACTCAAAGCCTCATTCTCATCCTCATACTGGTGATTTCCAAAACGTGACAAAAGCCCTTCTCTAAACTCACTCCAAGTAACAGAATCGTTACTATGGTTCTGCTCGAACCAACGCCACCATTGGCGAGCTTCTCCCTCCAAATAATATGAGGCAATCGGAACACAATCTTTGCTGCGAACCTCTTTTAACTCAAAATATTGTTGCGCTTTGTCCACCCAATTTGTTGGGTCATCTCCAGTAAACTTTGGGAAGTCCATCTTGATTCCACGTAGTTTATGATCACGTGGTCGTTCAGATTTACGGCTGAATACAGATTCCTGTGATTCAGAATCTGAATCTGAACCTCCGTCATCCTCCTCTTCTCCATCAGATGCAGATCCATCGCGATGAAATGGGTTAGGATGCATTGCAAAAGGGTTTTCATGATGGCCTTGATGTTTGGCTTTGTTTCCACCTCCTCCGTACCTATTCTTGCTCCCACGCGATGACTCGCCTCTTTTCTTGTGTTGAAAACGACCGTGCCTCTGGCCCTTTGGAGACTTTCCTCGATCGCTGCGGTGATTCTCCCTTCTTTGTTCGCCGTCGGAGCCCTCGCTAGAGTGGTTCCCGCGCTGCACAGATAATTCGTGCACCGCTTCACTTAGCGCTGCCATGGACTTCTCCAACTTCTCGAACCTTTGTTTGTTTGAAACCATATTGCGGAAACGTGAGATCAACCTGGCTCTGAGGCCAATTGATGAAACCTCAAATTGAGGAATTCTAGCAACCCGAGAATGAACTCAGATTTCCCTAGCAATCAGCAACGGCTGTAATATTATTTCTCAAAAAAACAATCTGATCTCCCTTTACAACCCCAAAAGAACATTATATAAAACTATACCTAAACCCACTGTAAAGAAAATAACAATTAAGGAAATAAAAATCAGAAACATAAATAAAGAAAAGATCAAATCAAATCAAATAATATCTTCCAAATATCCAGTATCTTTTCCCTCTTCTGCAGCCCCATCTCTTACTCGTTTGCGCCTCATGTACACCTTATCTATTTTAGGAATAGTCTCATCACAATATGATACACTTCTCTTCAGCAGTCTCAGTCTGATTTTCAGCCCTTAAAACCTTTGCTTTTAGATCTTGTATTAAGTTCTCCATATCCTTGATTGTGCAGTCTAACAAGCTATGCTTCTCTTGGCTAGCTTCAGCAGATGCCACAGCATGTAGTCGCTTAATTTCAGATTCCTTCAATTGCTTCCCCAATTGTTCCACCTTGTTACTTGTGTCAGCTATGCTACTCTTCAAGCGGCTCAAATCTGTATTAAGCTCCATGTTAGAATCTCTAAGAAATTTACACAGCTTCAGCAACCTCAGCTCTGTTTTCAGCTGCAGAAGATTTTTTCTTTAATTCATTGTCTTGATAAGAAGAATCCTTCACACGGTTAAGTTGAGACTCTAATTCCCTCAGTTTATGCTCTAGTGAATTGACCCTTTCAACAAGTTCAGTATTCGCACTCTCAGAGCACTGCAAAGCACATTCTTTTTCTTTCAACTGCTCCGCAAAATATTGAAGTTTGGACCTCAATTCTCCTTCTTTCTGTATCGATCCATTTATACTAAACTGTGCCGCCTGGATTTGCCCAAATAGTTCTTTTGAAATCCCCAAGAATATTTCTGAACTGTTTTCTGCCTCGAACAGTTTCTCCCACATATATTCAGCTTCTTGTTCCATGCAAAAGACTTCCTGTTGTAGCCTTAGTTTTAACTCTTCTTCAATTTCTCTCGACTCAATTAGCCTCTTCTCAAGATCAATTTCCCCGCCCAAAGACTTCTCCAGCATTCTCAAAATTCTCCTCTGCTGTTTTTCTGTCTGCATTTTGATCTCCATTCTCAAATCTGAAAGGCCGCCATTTCCCAAACCACCAGAGCCACTACCATCTTTTCCTGTGAATGTCTAATATTATTATAAGGTCATAAAAACACATTCCTCAAGCTGATAATTTAGTTTATGAATTAATATACTTTAGGATACAGTAGTAAAAATATACACAATATGCTAAAAATTTGGGGCAGAAATCACAGAGTTGCTCTGTATAATATACCTAATATTGCAGGACATTTAGAAGAACATTAAATCTTTCGGAAAATGGATAGAAAAGAATGAATGAGAGAAAGAGAGATTTTTTTGTCAATACTTATAACCACTATCGTAAAAAAAAATTCACGAGCAGAAGATACTAAATACAGAAACTGATTTGTGAATATAACGCATTTGCCTTACCAGAAGAATCTAACAAGATCCTCCAAACATTTGCAGATTGCATTTTTATATCTGCAACCCGTTCAAACAACTTCTTCAGAAATTCCTCACAATCTTGCAACCTGTCCTCCACATCCTTAAATATATCACTTCGCTTCTTGACAGAAGATAAAACTACCTGGAAATTGAAAATCTCGATCTGATTAAAAGACAGAAAATTTTCCAGCTCTCTGACTTCAGAGTCCAAAATACCATTTAGATGATCAAATTCTAGTGCTTTCACAACAGAACCTTCCAGCATGTGCCCCTCTTCTGAAACAAAAACCTCTAAATCATTTTCCCTCCAAGCCACATGCATAAGCAGTATTTCCAAGTTAACCAATTTTTCTGAGGAACATGCTATATCTAGTTCAAGTCTAGCTAAAATGTCTCCACTGGATGAGACAACTTCAAGTGATTCTGCCTCCACTTCAACAGGACTGACATTTTCAATGGAAGCAAATCTATATTGAATACTGTCGGGATTCATTTCAAGACTTCTGGTAGGTTCACTTCAGTTCCTGAAATAAAGAGGATTCATATTTCAATCAAATAATATCAAGTGAGGCTCCCACTGAAAAACATTCAAAACTATCAAATTGAAATAGTTCTACAAATCAAAACCAATAAAAAGAAGTAACTAAACGCAAATTAAGAGTGAACAGCATGACACTCATTCACTGAACTTGGACGGATACGGTTCAGTTGTAATACTTTACCAAACTTTGAATTAGTTAGCATTAGTCTTCTCACTGAATAAGAAGCTGAAATACAAACAGAAACCTTTGATCATTGATGAGGTATGTGTTCTCTAATTATTATCAAGTGAAAGATCAAAAAGGAGAAAGTAAAAGAACCACATAACAAGCTTACTAGTGCTCTAAACTTTTCATTTGAGGATGAATATGCTTACAGTTGATACATTTGGAAAAAATGAGCAAAAACTATATGCACACCAGAGGCAATCAACCCAATCCCCACATTATCACGATCTTCTTTTTCAATAATTATCTTCATACTTTTCCAAACCTATATTCAACCAAAATATTCCACGGGGCTCTTTGTTGCTCTCTCTGTCACTGAGATTGAATTTGTCACTAATCAAGAGACTACAATAAGCACAACAGAATCATAAAATACCAATTTGCACAATTTAGCATCTTCCAAACATTAAAATAGGAACGAAATCATCATGTCATTTGAAGGTAATTAAATAACTGCACCAACAAGATTCTAATCCTACCAATATAAAAGAACACTTATGGCGCCAACAGATATTGGAAAACAGGGTCCTAAACCCACAAGGTCTTTATTATCTCTACTTTGACATTGTTCATAGATCGTCAAAGTAGTTCTAGATTAATTGCTGCTTACTACTTAGTTGCCCATTGCCGGGAATTCACAAAAGGACGATCAAAGCAAACCGATTCATGCATCACTTTAAGCAAATCGAATCGATTCAACGAAATCTCCTTGCTGTCAATCTAGACCTGACATTTTTATTTACAATGTTGTTAACTTGCCATCATAAGAATCTTCTCTTTCATTGACATCAATTTCCTCGTTATTTCTCAATTTAACAGAGAACTGCAACTCAACCAACTTTTGCATCAATGCTTTCACACACGCAAATGGTCGATTAATCACACCGAAAACGGCTAAAATAACATATCGGATCCGAAAATGAGTAGAGAAATGGCGGCAGTAAAATCCTCCTTCCGGATGCGATCGAGAAACGGTGAGTCTGACTCGGTGAGGTAGTGAGGTCGTAGGGTGTTGCCATGCACGCGATATCACGTGATCACTTGATCTCTGTCGTCACACGATTAGTGGGCCTCAGCCCATACTGGAAAAAAATCCATGTCCACTTGCATTGATTTTGGGCTCAGCTTTAAGCACCGTACTTGTGAGCCCACTGTAAATCATTGAAGGATTATTAACATTTGGACTTTGTTTAATCGTGAGTAATATGAGAAACAAAATGATTTATTACTATTAGATATATTAATTTTATAATATTATTAAGAATAAAAATTTGAATATTTAACTTCAAGTAATTTATGGTTTTTTTCTTCATTTATTCATTAGACTTTTTTCGTACTATGTAAATAATAATGGCATAATTAATTAGGTATTCATGATATCTTCTTTCTAAAAATATAATCCTTAAGGTAAGTCTAATTTATACTCCACAAAATTTTCTACACATGCAGTTTTATTTCGTTTATTACCGTTCGATAAATACGTATTTCATTTATGTACACAAATACCAAATAAAATGATTAAATAAAAATTTAAAAATTTGAAAAGAAGAAATTATAAAAAGGAAACAACGGCATTGGGTGAAATGTTCTCACACGACGTGGCGGCCTGCGTTAAAATGGCCACTAATTTTGCAGTAAGTCCAAATTATTCAGGATCAATGAATAATTAAATAATAAATAAATAAATATAATAATATCAAATTAAAAGATGCGTGATGATTCTGAGTTATAATCAGCCAGTTATTTAAATTATTTTAATTTAACTTAGGTATATGCCTGAATGGAGTATCCTGTATCCAGATGGCGTCATAGCGTCCACATGCTTAATTATCAAATAAAATCTTCCAATAAAATCATTTTACGTATTTTTTAAATTTATAATTTTTTTAAAAATTATTATCACTTTTTATTTATATAACCTTTATTTATAAAATAATTTACAGTATCGTTATCATTCTTACATTAATTAGGTATTAACTTTTTTTCAATAAATAGTATCATTTCTTGTGCATCAGGAAAAAAAAATTATAAGACTATAATTAAGTGTTAAGAACGGCACATGTTTGAGCTTATAGGGCGGGTATCACTACTTTAAGATGAGATTCAAAAAAATTATGAGGTAAATATTATTAATGTAATATGAATAAATTTAGTTTTTATGGTAGGAAATGTAAAAAAGCAATAATAATTTAATGTTTGGTAGACAATACTAATGTTATGTGTAAGATATAATCTCCCTTTATATTCTAATTATTTAATTTGTAGAATTTCAATTTATTACTCCCTCCGTCCGCTTCTAAGGTATCCATTTTACTATTTTTGGTGTCCGCTTCAAAAGTATCAATTTTTCCTATTTAGTAAAAATGTACACACCCACCACTTCCCTCTAATACAACTATTCACTTTACATATAATAATAATACTCTTTAATTCGCGTGAAAAAAATTAATACCTTAGAACCGCTTAGAATCGCGGAGGGAGTATTATTTTCTAACAAATAAAACATGTGCATTGTTTTAAATGATTTATAATTTAAATTTTCAAAATTTTCCATATTATGAAAAAACATTTGATCAAAATATATATTCGATCAAAATTTTTTAATCTATCAATTTTTATTCCATATTACTTTAAATTAATGTATCTATATTGTCTTTTTTCTATGTGAACATTGTGCCAAGTTAGTTGTTTAGTGAGTTTAAACTTTAAATTGAAGAATTTTGCAAGTAAAATATTCGATCAACATATTGTACGGTAGTGAGTAAAGAATTAATTAATGGTTTCGATTTGATCATTAATTATTGGTGTGGGGTTATTTGACATGAATGACCATAGCACAAAACGATTAAACGGCAGTCGTTATATTAAGTGCATAATAATGTGCATTCCATTAATATAAATAAATAAATTCTTAACTGCTAATTATGATTCCTAACTTCATCGATTTTGATGTGTCATTTTAGTGTGTTATTTTCAATCAACAAGTTGAATGAATAATGTTTGCAAGAGAATAAAATTATAAATGAAAATAAAGTATAAATCATAAAAGTAATAATTTTATTATTATTTATACTTCGTAATCTTAATACATCTAGTTCACAATTGTTTTATGCTGACTTGGAGTGTCTCTCATTTTCCCTTGATGACATGGCAGGATGAGAGATTTTAAAGCACTTTCCAATATCTTTTTATTTTTTATTATTTTTATTTTCATATGTTATATTTTTTTGTCATGCTTGCTGCTTTCCTTCTTAATTTTTAATTTAGAAACATTTATTAAATCTATTTTTAGTCCTTATTTTCATTATTTTTTTATTACTTTTTATTATTTTTATTTTCATACATTATTTTTTTTTGTCTTGCTTGCTGCTTTCTTTTTTAATTTTTTAATTTAGAGACATTTATTAAATCTATTTTTAGTCTTTATTTTCATTAATTTTTTTATTAATAAAATTTTAAATGCTGCAATCATTATATGTTAATTTCAATCTATGAGCATATTTTGATTGAAATTTTTGCATTAAACACAAAAATGAATCTTTGCATTAATCGTAATAGATGCCTTCTATGGCATCCTTGGTGACGGTGTAATTTTTGTATTAATCTTAATATTTGATTTTTTTAAGCATTATTTATTTTTTTATGTGTAATTTCAGTTTTTATTTATTTAATTATGAATTTAAATACTCAACCATCATTCTATACTAATAGCAATTAATTAGAAGTTAATTTTGATATGGTAATTATGACTTATAATTTCTTTTAATAATAGCAATCAATTAATTAGTCATTTAATGTTGTGTCTATATAAACACATTATCAAATTTACATTCATATTCATCTTAATCATTTTAACATTTTTTAGCTAATTTATTTTGTTCATAATTCCATTTCTCTTTACATCTTATTCTAATTCATCTTCTTATTTTCCTATTTATTCGAGGATTTATATGTAATGTATATTTGGGGTTTATTTATTTATTTCTCCAAATATTTTCATATATTTTTAAATATTTTAAATACGATGTACATTTATCTTTTTTTTTTAAATCTATATGTTGTTATGTTAATGCAATTTTTCGTAATTACGAATCATCATATCTAATTCTATTTTATTAATTCCTCTTTCAAATTGCGATTCTCACTCACACTACTATTTTTTAAATTTCATATTTTAATATTTATTTTCATGTATCCTCCATTTTTATAATTCATTGAATAATTATATTTTTTTTAATAGGTTGTGCTAAATGAGTTACTGATTTGCATCAAAGTATTCCGATCTTGCAAGATAAAGGTTAATTACATAATGATGTTTCTCACAAATACCTTTACCTTGAAATTGAATATGATATCACATTTCTAACTATAAAGTTGAACTCCTCTCTATTTAGGGGTATTGTATAGAATGTAATTTAAAGTTTAGTGATTATAGGTAAAAAGATTTTGATGTGTACAATACTTATATAATATTTACTTGATTAGCATTATATTATTTTTTATGATTTTTTTAAAGACTTTATTCATAATCTATGTTAGATATTATTATTAATATTCTTATGTAAGAAATTGTTATAATATTAAGAGTATATTAAATCGGTTCCAAATATCAATATTAATATTATGCAATCTTTTCGTTTAATACAATTATGGTATGTTAGAAGTTTTGTTTTCAATGTGATGAGATATTAAATTTAATTATTATTATTATTTATTATTATAATAGTTTAAATTAAACTGTTATATATATATATATTTATTTATTTATTTATAAATTGTATATATCAATCTGTAATGTGTAAATTATTTTTTAAAAGTATAATTTAATTGGATGCATTTAAATATTGGATTAATAATAATGCAATTATTCATAATTGATATCACTTTTATTGACAAATTATAAATTTAAAATTTGAAACCATTTATATTAAATTTGATTATGTATTAAATTTTATTAAACTTCAAACTTTACTATGATTAGATGTTGACCCATGATTTATAATTTATATGAAAATATACGAGATATATTTTTAAATTAAGATACTTTATTGATATATAATTAAAAAATTATATAAAAAAGTATTAATTGAATTATTTTAAATTTATATTACTTAAGATTTTAACCATAGACCCATATTAAAAGTTATTGTGATAAACAATAATTTAAATTTATTTATTATTTGGCTCTATAAAGGTTTTTGATTCCATCAAAATTAGGAATTTGATAAATTAATTTATAATTTTCTTAATTAATTTTTTATCGGTCTTTCTCAATTAATTATTAACTATTAATATATACTATGTTTGATTGATTATTTCACTCAATTATCAATTTATTGGCAAAATAAATGAAAATTTTATTATATATTTATTGAGTATATTATACTGTGATTGAAATAAAAATTATTTATAATAAACTCATTCAAAATAATAATACAAAAAATCCTATCTATATATTCGTAAATTATTATTTTTCATTTCTTCTTAATGTCATACATTTATGTATTTCATTAATGATATATACGCAATTTTAGTTTGTTTTCTAATATTAGATGAATAAATGTAATTATTAATCAAATATCTATTCGAATATCTAACCTATATATATTATAATATGAATTATTCATAAATTAATCTTATGCATCTTAAAAGAAATAATTTATTATATACATTTTACTATAACAAAAAAATTATTATTTAAAATTTTAAGATATTTTTGGTTTTTTTTTTACTTACTTCATATGTGTCTCCATCATGTAATATAGAAGTGTTTGAACCACTTTCTATAATTCAATTTTTTCCCCTTTCATTTATTAAAAGTATTTTTATAACGTATCCATGTTGTAGATTTTGGGATTTCATTTTCTCCCTTTCCTTTATTTTTTATAATTTCCTTATGGTCTTTTTTTTTCCAATTTTCTATAATTAAAATTTTCTTTAAAAAAAAAAATATTTATTATTGAATTTAAATACTAATCAATGTACATGCTAATTTAAATTCATAAAAGTTTAAATATTACTAACCTATCTTTATTTACTCACTTTCAGTATCTTTTTTATTTTAAGTACCTATTAATAAATACTCCTATTAAATAAATCAATTTATATGTTAATTTTTATCCATTAGAAATTAATTTTAATCAGATTTATAGAATCATAATCTCCTCTATTAATTTATCCAAACAATATTATATATATATATATATATATATATATATATTGCATTCCCATCATAAACAACATTATTTATTTTATTTTTTATTTATTTATTTTATTTTATTTCTTTCTTCTTTTTTTTTTTTAATTTTTAAGGGTGTTGTGGTATACTTGAAAGCATGACATGAAATTTTATTAATTTTAATTATGATTTATTTATTTTATTTTTTTAAATTTACTTATTCAAGAAGATTTTTCTTTATTATGGTCAATCAATTCAATTAAAAAATAACTAATTTCAAGAGGGTTGATTTTCATTTAAATTTAATGCTATTTTATTGTAATTTAGTAGTATTGATATTTCATATTTGTGTGTATAATATATCGGAATCAAATATGATGTAAATCGCATTTTCATGTTTCATTTCTCATATTTTATCTCCCTCTTTATAGATCACCATTACAATTTTATACATGTTTTTATTTTATTTTTGAATATTTATGTAGTGATATAGTTCTACTGTACACTTTTTAAAATAATAATTTTATATACTTCATCCGATAATCTTCACATTTTTATATAGTTTTTATATTTAATTTAGTAAATATATATCACAGCTGAAGATAGTTTTTTATATGAAGAAAATTCTTATATTTTTTAAAAATTTTCCTGAATCAATGAAGATATTTTCATAAATTATCATTTGAATTTAATATTGATTCATTTATTGTAATTTAGTAGCATTAAATTTTTGTGTGTATATATATATGTTAGAATCAAAAGTGAGGTCAAATTATAATTACATGTTTCATTTCTTCTCTCTCTCCTTATAGAACACTGTTACAATTTTTTTTTTACATTTATATAATGAATATAATTCTAGTATACATCTTTTTAGAGAATTATTTTATATATGCTTCATTTGATTATATATAAATATATTATACTTAATTTAATAAAATATGTATGTTTGTTTTAAATAATGTTTCATATATGAAAGTAAAAGCACAAATAAACAAGAGAAAACGGAGAAGAACGTACCACAAAAAAAAAATAAAAGTCAAACCCAAAATGTTAGTCGTTTAACTCATATTTTTGGTTCTAAAATGATCTTTATATTATAATTATGTGTATTTTTTATTTTTTAGTTAATAGTTATTAATGTCCTTCTATTCTTATTTTTTATTATTTTTAAATTATATATATATATATATATCATTTTTATGTTTTTATGCACATTTATCTTTTTATCTTAAATATATGATTTTTTTTTACAAATGATCTATTATTGTCTTTTATATATTAATATTTATTATGTATAATTGCATTAAAGTTAATTACATGTAAAATTAGTTTAATATTTTTAATTCAATTGTATATATATATTGAGTAAAATTATATTTATTTTTACATTTGTATTTATTTATATATCTATCAACACGTTTTTGTCTAAAAAAATTGTTCCAATTGAGTTGGATTTTCTTACTAAAAAAATATTGTGTTTGTAAGTAATTATTGTCATTTTTTTTAAAAATTGATTTTAGAGTTTTAAAAGGAAATTTCACCCCTAAAATATTAAAACTATTAAAACTTTAAAGTTAAAAAAAGGTGATTACAAATCGATAAAATTTTAAAATTAGAAATTATGGAAGCAATTTATTTTATTTTAATATAAAATAGTTAACCTTACATTATTAGACCATCTACCAAATAAAGAATAGTTAATATTTTTAATAAAATATAATATATAATCAACAAAAATAATAATTATTTAATTAAACTATTTTTATATTAAATTTGTGTTATCTTATTTAGCATATGATTTGTTTATAGTAAATTGATTTTAATTTTAGAGTTTTCGCACTGTGAACCTAAATTTGTTATGGGTTACTATGTGCATGTCAACTTTCTTTATAATCATCTGTTGTATTATGTATTTATGGGTCATGTTGTTATTTGTTCAATATATATTATTCTATACTTTTTGCTTTAATTCTACACTGATGTTTTTTTTTTTACTTACATACATAACAATAATTTTTATCTAGAATTGATGACATATTTTTTCCATGAAGCTTTATTAGCTATTGTGATATTTTGGGCTTTGAATTTTAGCATGTGGCCTTAATTAATTTATAATAATAATTAACATCCCGTATAATTGATTAGATATTTGCTCATTTAATAGGTTGTTAAAATCATGAATTTAAATTAACATTATCATCTCTTTTATCTCTCATTAAAATAAATTCTTATGAGTTTATAATTTTTTAATCTCTCACAATTTGTAATTATTTTACTTTTAGAATTCAATGATTTTTTTTGTCACTTAAATAAGAAACACAATTTCAAATTTCAAATTTGAAGTCATTATATATGGAGTAGTCCTTTTACCAATAACCAACCTTCTAATTATGTTCACATGACACTATAATCATTACGTATTTTTTCAATAATATGACTGATTTTACGATTGAGATTTCTCATTGAAACTTGCACAAATCAGCATCGAAAACACTTTGTAAAATTTTGTGCTTTTATCCTAAATAGGAGTAATATAAATTTAATTTTAATTTAATTTTTTAACAATGTTATTATTTTTATTACTTAAATATCAATTCCATTTTAAATACCAATTTATTATGATTTAGAGTGGAATTTTTCAATATCGAATTGAGAGTTTACTTATTTCATTATGGCCAAGCTAAATGCAGCTGTTGACGATTGTAGATAACAAAAAAGTATCGTACAATATAAAGCTTATAAAAATAATTAATTAAATGTAATATAATTTATAAAAATTAATAAATAAATTAAATTTTAAATATAAATTTTCATAAAATAAATTAGGATGCAAATTTAATATTAAATATTAATTTAGTCATCCCGTGCATCGCACGGGCTCAATACTAGTTATATATAAATCATATAATTAATAAAATAGCTAGAGTAATTTTAAGAAGTTTTTAACAATTTACTTTTACATATTTGCATAATTGAATCGTATTTTACATGCCTAATGAAAATAATGCTAAACTTTTTCTGAAATAATTAATTTAATTTAAAAACATTATTAATCTCTGCATGTAAATAGCTCTAAACTTTATTTGATCTTTCTTTGTAAAACTTCAAATTGCAATAAATTTTGACTTAAACTTGTGTTCACATGTTGATCGATCGTATTAAAAAGTCGTGTAATGGTGATATTGTATAATGAAAAATATAGGAATAAATATATTGTCTTTGTGGTGTTGTTAAATAAATAAAGAAATGTTTTCTTCTAATCTGAAATCTCATATTTTTCAAAATTATGTGGCGAGTCGGAGTCGTATTTTGAAGTAGTTTAAGTTTTAACCATAATATATAATAATTTATTAATCTAAAAATGAAATCGACCAAGTCTTCTAAATTTTTTTGATCAAAATTAAACTAAATTTTAATTGGCATATCTTCATAGACTATTGAATAAATCCTCCCTTAAAAAAATTAATTACTATCACGTAGTAAAATGAGAATGTAAATTTTTTACAACATAATCGAATTTGAGCAAAGAAAACATTTCTATTCAAATGCCCTATTCAATATATTTTTTATGAATTTAAGCAAAAAACTAATAAAAATACGCTATTCAATTTACATTTTACTATTATTTTGGTTTATCTAATTTTAGGTATTTATAGAATCCCACAAGGAATACCAATATCTTGGCGATCCTACACAATAATATGTGATCAATTGAAATACTTCATAGTATAGTATTGTAAATTAAGAGTTGATTTATCGTGTTTTTGGGTGCACGTGTAGTATAAGAATATCACATTTTATTTTAAGAATATACATTTCAATTAATAAGAATATAGTTTTTTCATTAAAAAAGTTAGACCCAAATATGATTATTAACATAAATATTTAATTAAAATGATAATTAATATAAATGTTTGATTAAAAAGGTTTAAAAAATTTCTCAAAATATTAAGACATACTAAAAAATATAATTTGTAAGGAGTATAATTTTCGTAAAATGTGGAGCATGGAACTATGGAAGCACTATTTTAGTCATAAATTAAAGAATAAAAATTCGAGTTGCGTTAGTAATTTGTCACAACTTTATCGGAATGTAGAAAAATGAAAAAAAAAAAAAATTCAATGCATTCTTTCTTCAAGACTTAATCACCAAAAATAAAATAAAATAAAATTCTCAATCCAATTTTATTCCATAATTCGTCAAAATACAAAATTACTACTACTATTTAATTCCAAATAATTATCATTTGTAACTCAAACAAAATTTATCGAGACTCATTAACCTGTCTGCTTCGTCTTCTTCATTCATCTATTTGTTTGATTTATTTATAAATAGTAATAATCGAAAAATCTATCCATCCGTACACTCTTCACCCTGTGAAAAGGAACTGCTCTGGCCTCTCAGCTTTTGGAGGGTTCCTTTCGCTCTCTCACCACCCGCTTGAGAGGAGCCCCCAAATGGCCACCCACTGAAAAACGACCGCTGTGGCCGTCGTTTCTTTCTTTGGAATAATTGCTCTTATATCATACCCCTCGAAGAAAAAAATCGAGCTTGATTTTTTTTTCTTTTCTTCTTATAATCGCCAATACAGAAGCGATTATTTGTGTAACACTGTAGCTTCATTATTTTATGTATTCATACGTGTAAAACGTTGCGTGTGAAATTCTCTCTCTTCCTCTTTATATAGTTTGTCATTGTACGTGTATTTCTGTTTCCAGCTGCCTTTGTGTCGTATAGAGTTTATTTTAGTTGTGAGCTTTGTTTTTGTGTGATTGGATTTTGAATTTTCTGATTTGTTTGATATTTCTCTGTATTGGGTTTATTCTTTAGGGTTCCATTTTGTTTTCTGGTTCTCTTGAATTTTGGTGTATTCGACAGGAATCTAAAGAATTTAAGGACTATCTCTTAGTGGGGTGTCTTGATTTTGCTCGATTATCAAGTTTTGAGAGGCTGATTGTCATCAAAGTCATAATTGAATTAATATTTGAAAAATCTATCTTAGGTAGTGGAGTTGTTCTTTATAACTGAATTAGTACTTAGATCTTTTTCTAATTAATCCATTCTCTTAAGTGTGTTCTAGTTTAAAAGCTTTAGATTTTCTGTGAAGATCTTTTGGCTTGAGGACGTTACATCCCCTTTTGATCTCTGTTGGATAGTTGGACAAAAAACTTGAAAATGACAATTGAAACTGTAGTTCCTATCAAAGGAAAGAAGTCAAGAAAGAGCAGCAAACCAGCAGTTGTTGATGAGAAATCCCCATTGTTGCCCACCAAGCATGGTGAAGAGAGTTTTGATGAGTTCAATGGAGCTTCTTTCAGTGGAGCAGTGTTTAATCTATCCACGACAGTCATTGGTGCTGGAATCATGGCTCTGCCAGCAACCATGAAAGTTTTGGGACTTGTCCTGGGGATTATCTCTATCATTTTTATGGCATTCTTGACAGAATCCTCAATTGAATTTCTGCTCAGGTTTAGCCGCACTGCGAAGTCTGTTTCTTATGGGGGTCTTATGGGGGATGCATTTGGAAAGTTTGGCAGGATGGCAATTCAACTCTGTGTATTGATCAACAACATTGGTGTGCTCATAGTATACATGATTATCATAGGTATAAGATGAACGTCATGATTAAATGGAGTTGTGTGTGTTGTTTGTATCTTGTTCAAGTTATTATCATTTTGTTCAGTTTTGAGTAATTGTCAGTCTTACAAAGGTTTCATTGGTTGAAGGTGATGTGCTTTCTGGAACAACACCTGATGGAATTCACCACGCTGGTGTTCTCGAAGGTTGGTTTGGAGCGCAGTGGTGGAATGGACGATTTTTTGTACTCCTTATCACCACAGTTGCCATTTTTGCACCACTGGCCAGCTTAAAGAGAATTGGTGAGTCATTTCCTATTAGGCTTATCGATCGATAAATTTGTATTCTGCAATCTTCAGTTATATAGCAGCCCTGGGACTTGATGTCAATTTATAAGATTGGTTACACTGTTCTTTACATCAATTTTATTTGTCGGCAGAGGTGAAATTAATGTGTGGACTTACTGATTTTATTTATTTTTTCACAAAATGCTAATCAACATAGAATGAACTCATTTTCCCATTTATTTGCAAGATAGATTCGCATGTATTCCTGTATGTAAGAACAAAATTGGTGAAATTCTAGCATTCTTTAATTGCACATTGTATATTTATAGATTATGCAAGTAGATTGTGGTCTTTTTCCTAAATGCTATGGTTAAATCCTTCTTTAATTCATGTTCGCAGATTCATTGAGATACACATCTGCTTTATCAGTTGGACTTGCTGTTGTATTCCTTGTTATTACTGTGGGGATTACACTCTTCAAGATACTAAATGGAACTGTTCTGATGCCTAGATTGTTTCCTGAAGTTACCGATTTGGCATCGTTCCTCAATCTTTTCACTGTAGTTCCTGTTCTGGTCACTGCATTCATCTGCCACTACAATGGTAAGCAATGACTGTTTGATGATTGACCTGCTCTATAATGCCTCTTCAATGGAGAGATTCTTAGGCCATTGTATGATGAGTGATTACAGGACCCATTAACATCATAACACATGGAATTTCCATTGAAATCATTTCTGTAGCTTTTTTTTTGCTGTCTTATATATGATTACATTTTGGTTTTCTCTAACATCTTGAATAAGAAAGTCAGCGATAACTGTTTTGATGTCTTAATTTTTCTGTTATTGAAGAAAGAATTGGTAATCTTCCCTTAAGACATACACAAACATTGTAAGAGACTTATAGCAGCATCCAACCTTCAATATACTCAATTATGTATTGCGAGAACTATGAATTTTAAGTCCTCAGGAATTTCTGTTCTATGAACTGCTATCAAAATTCTAACAACATGCATACTTGTTTTGCAGTACACTCAATAGACAACGAGCTTGAGGACAATACAAAGATAACAGCAGTCGTTAGAACTTCCCTTGCTCTCTGCTCAATCGTGTATGTGATGACTAGCCTCTTTGGATTCCTCTTATTTGGTGATGAAACTCTTGATGACGTACTGGCCAACTTCTCCACCGATCTTGGAATCCCATTCGGATCCTTGCTTAATGATGCTGTTCGTGTTAGCTATGCGGCCCATTTGATGCTTGTCTTCCCTATTGTATTTTATCCACTGCGATTAAATTTAGATGGCCTCTTATTTCCATCAGCCAGGCCGTTGGCTACAGATAATTTGAGGTTTGCTTCACTCAGCATTGGGCTCATCGCTGTTGTCTTTCTGGGCGCTAATTTCATTCCGAGCATTTGGGATGCTTTCCAGTTCACTGGAGCAACTGCAGCTGTTTGCATAGGTTTCATCTTTCCTGCTGCTATTACTCTCAGGTGAGTCCATCATTCGGCCCAATTGATTATTACACATTATATATAATATCTTTACGCACTTATGGATGAACTATCAAGATCGAAAAGTATGTTGCGACAATACTAACCCAGTAACTCTGAATCCTAGAAGGTTTGAAAACATTCCACTAGGAATTTAGGACTTAAACTATGCTCTCTCTCTTTTTTAAGGAGGATTAGTTAAAAACTAGAAATCATATACGACCCTTTTAGTCATTAACACAGATGAGCCTACAATGTGAAACAGACGAAAAAGAAAAATGAGTCTATTTTAGTGGAACGGAGGGAGTAATACTTGGAAGAAAAAGTTGGCATATCACTCTGCTCTATTATTATTTCTCCATAAACCTATCCACCAAATGTTCTATGTTGATGCAGGGACCGGTATGGCATAGCCACGAAGAGGGACAAGATCTTGTCTATTTTCATGGTCGTTCTTGCTGTTTTCTCGAACGTGGTGGCAATATACAGTGATGCCTATTCATTGTTCAAGAACGGGTCTTCTCATCGTGAATGAATCTCAGCATTGCCACCGTTATGAAACGTGGGAGGTAACTCGAACGAGTTTTTATCGAAGCATAGATAATGAAAGGCATAGAAGTAGGATGAGTCGACCTGATGGAATTCATCATCATTCTGCTCAACTTTGATGTTGAGTTGCTTTTCTTGAAATGTACAAAGCTGTTGGTGTAACCCACCATTCTGTTACTGTGTGTAATATTTTTTGTGCTTCTGAATTAATAGTGTGTGGAGAATATATATAAATATAATTATATAAATAAATAAATAAATGTGTGATGTAACTGATGTTGCCTGTATTCTGGTGTATCTTTGAACCTTCGTTCAGCTTATATTTTTTCACATAGGGTATGCTCAATTTTTATGCTTTATTTGATGTGTTTTTAAAAATTGTGATAAATAATGGTATATATTTATAACGTGAGCTATTCTATTTAATTTTTTTAAAAAAAAAACTAATTATAAAGCGATATTTTGAAGAAAAAAAAATTGCTCAAGATATTAATTTAATTGAAATTTTTAACTTTGGGCGTAAACATAATAGATTTAGAATTAATTTAATGAATCAAAAAATATAATTAAATTGAAATATTAATTTTGGTTTTTTGATAAATCCAAAAATATACCATTGGGAAAAATTCACTAAAAAGTTACAAAAGTTTTTCACTTTCTCTTTCTAATAATGAAAATTCAAAATGGAAATGTGTGTTACATAAACATTTGCATAATTACAGCAAAAGATTTTATTATTTCCCCATCCTATATTAATATTTTTTTTGAGATACCCTCTTGTGAGACGGATATGAGACGAGTCGACCCATTACTAAAGCTTGTTTATTTGATATATAAAGTATACTTATTTGTAGTTAAAATATGTCAATAATAAATCGTATCATAACACGCTAAAATCATACTTTAATGCATAATTCAACATACTTTAGAAAACATACTTTAACAACCATTAAACATACTTTATTTAAATAATTGACATACTTTAACATGTCCCACAAAACTTTCACATAAGTAGCGTCTCACAAGGGACTTTGTCTTCTTTTTCTTTTCCAGTTGATTTCATACTTGTATTTACAAAATAAAAAAATAAAAAATTATCAGTCTCATAATTACTTTAACCTTTAAAATTAAATAATATGAATTTCTTTCGTGAAAAAACAAGTGGACACGTAAAATTAAAGAAGGGAGTATTTTAATGATTTAATTTAATCTTTACAAATGAAATGTACAGAATAATTCGACTAATTACCACCGTCATTAATTTTTTAAATAAATATAAATATATATAAAAAATAAAAGTACGAAATAAATTGAATAAACACTTCTTGAAATTTACAGCTGGAGCGCGGTTGTTCCCTCTGCAAAGTTGCTTGTACCGCCACCAATTCGCCTCCCTTCCCATTACACATCGGAAAACACATACCAACACCATGACCACCACCATGGGACCTCCGCCTTCCAAAGGCCCCACCACCACCACCACTGCGGCGGCCGAGCCGTCAACATTGGAATCACCTAAAACTACCGTGATGGGCCCCCCTCTTCTTAGCAACCTCAACCCTTCCGAACCTGAAGTTGTCGTTGAGTCATCCGAGAGCCACCAACAGGAACTCCAATCGAACCCTCCCGGTGCTGATAATTCGAGAAATTCCGCCGAAGTTTCCAATTCCTTCGGCAATTTAGACAATGGTTCCTCTTCTGCCGATATAGAAAAAAAACAGGAGAAAAATCGGAGTAGTAACACGGCAGTTCCTTATTCGATTCCGCCGTGGAGTGGGCCTCCGGGCCATGAGTTCTTCCTCGAAGTACTTAAAGATGGCGCCATTGTTAATCGATACGATGTGTTAGTAGTTCTTCCCTTTAGACTTCATCTTATTCCTTTTGTTTTGCATTATATCAGTTGGTAAACATGACACGGCGAAATTCTTAGAGATACAATTACTGGTGTTTATTTGTTGACGTCGGGTGGAAAAAGTTTTTATTTATAAGTGAGGAACACAATCACATTAGCTTGTATTTAGTTGATTATATAGTTGCTTAGAATTGTTAATCTCTTCGGAAAATTTAAATTTTCTTGATGGTTTTATTTGCATTTCATTGTGTTTGGTATCTTATTCCAGGAAAGAGAAGGGCGCTTACATGTTTGGTCGTGTGGATCTTTGTGATTTTATGCTCGAGCATCCTACTATTTCTCGGTTTCATGCTGGTACAGTTTCTGAGCTTGCTTTTTGGTGTGTGGTTTCACTTCTTTGTGTTAGTTATTGTTTCATTTGTATTGTGAATGCCACCTAATATCCACTATTTTAAACTTTCTTATGATTCCTTCTGTGAATTAAGTATGATATTCGAGTTTCTTTCTTTGTTAGTAGTTTTATTCATAAGTCCTTTTCTTATGATTCCTTTCTGTGAATTTGGAGTATTTTTTTGATTTAGTCGAGCTTTTATTAATTACTTCAACGAACAGTATTGATCTCGAGACAATAATGAAGGGAAGTGCTTGTTGATACTGTCACTTTTGGTAACTTGGTTATTTACTGTTGGGGAAGTCCATGCTTATCACCTAATCGTATGTTGATTGTTTTCCTATGTAGTTTGTATTTAGGTATAATCTTCAAGTTGATTGGTTTGGGGTGATATATTTGCAAAAAAATTAAAAATTTCATGTGTTCTACATATTTATGCTTTACATTTCTAATATATTTGATGGAGTTACTGAAGAAACCTATAAATGTGTCTAATTATTTTATTTTGAATTGTTTTCATAACATCAGTTCTTCAGTTTAAGAGCAATGAAGGTGCATATCTCTATGATCTTGGGAGTACTCATGGGACATCTATAAATAAGAAACAGGTACAATTTCGCATGATTGGCTCTCTCACATGGATTGGTAGTTCCTACGCAAGATTCTCTCATTAGGTGCATATATTGATATGTTTCCTTTGAAACTTGTGTCTGCTCCCAGCTTATTGACCTTGCTGAACATGTCATCAGCATTTATCCCAAGTCTAGTAATATTCTGTTCCTCTGGGTCTAGATATTTATCATAAGACTTTTGTGCGTGCAAAACTGTTACTTTCATCTTGGAATCAGATTAACATGTCATCCTTTTAGTGAATTACTGATTTTACTTAATTTTTTTAAACCTAGGTGTCACTTTGGGTTAGGTTGAAGTTTTTGGTGTCTTCATGTACATGTGCTATAATTCAATATCATAGCCTTTGTCCACTTAAATAGGAAAATATTACTATTCTAATAAATATATTGGCTGACACATCAGGTAAAGAAAAGGACTTATGTGGATTTGCACGTGGGTGATATCATCCGGTTTGGCCTGTAAGTGTTCTTAATCTCATGTACTCCTTTTTTTGTTTTTCAGTGCTTCTTGTCTTCTTAAATTTAATATCATTGAGCTCTTGTGATCAAGAGGAAAACTGTTTTGTTAATTTGATGTGCAGAGAGTAAGTTTTATTTAACTAAATTTGGATTTGTTTTTCTTATTTTGATCTGCCTTTTTTTTTTTTTCATATTATAAACTTGGGTGTGTTTTTTCATTCTTTTTCTGTTTGGTCTTTGCGCAGCTCATCTAGGCTGTACATATTTCAAGGGCCATCTGATTTGATGCCACCGGTAAGTATTATGAAGAAATGCTCCTCATTGGCATAATCATTGTTTTTTTTTAATATATATTTTTACAGTAGTGCAGATTAAAAATGGGATTCTTGTGTAAGTTATTATCTGTTCTTGTGGTCAATCAGTCACATATGTTTTTGAGTTTTTATTTTTGTGCGATTTTTTTTTTCGTAGGAAGTTGACTTGAAGAATTTAAGAAAAGCAAAGGGCCAACTAGAGATGCAGGACATGGAAGCATCTCTTCTGCGAGCAAAACTAGAAGCATCTCGAGCTGATGGAATTTCTTGGGGAATGCGTGAAGATGCTGTTGAGGAAAATGATGTGAGTACCACAATTTGTTTATGTCGGATAGATCATTTCTGGTTCGGTACTGCATAATTGTTCTTTGAGATGGGAGTGGCTACCTACTGGAGCTTCAACCAACCACCATTGATCAATTAGTGTATAATTGAATTCTTGTGTATTGGCCTGCTTCTGGTTCAAGCTTAACCCTTTAGTTTTAGTTGATGAAGATTAAAAGGTGAAAATCAAAGAATCTGATAAAGAAGTTCCTGAATCTTATGTTTTTTCCATGCAGTAGGTTAAGTACTCTTAACTCATTGTCCATAATAAGCATTGAAGATTATAGAAAGATAGCAGTAAATTTTTATAGATGCTGAATACCAGTCTGGGATTATGGTTAGGAAGTAATGAAGTGTTGAGTGTAAGAGAGGTTGGAGTTCTCTATGAAGTGTTTTACTAGTAGATTCTTGTTCTTGTCCTTGAAGACAGGCTCTTGTTCCTTTTGTTTCTGTTAAATATTTGTTGATTTTCTAACTGAGCTCTCAACATACATCTCTGAAAATGGTTTATAGGGGTTTATGACCAATCTTTTGCTCTGACAAAGATTTTCTTAAAATATAGGATGGCATTGATGAAATTACTTGGCAAACTTACAAGGGGCAGCTTACAGACAAGCAGGAAAAGACCCGGGATAAAGTTGTTAAGAGACTTGAAAAGGTTAGTTATCGTTTGACTAGCTTCTTTGGTTAAATATATCCTATCGTGTCTTGCACGTGTAAGGGTCTACTAACTAAAAATGTGCATCTGCACTCCGTTTTGATCTGTGAATTGAAAATCATGTCGTATCGAGTTCTAGCATTCATATTTTGCTTTCAATGATGTATAGATCGTTGGGGGTTCACATGTTATAGGTTTTGTTGCACCGAGTAACACATCATATCTAATTAGAATAAATATGATGAATTCTTTGCTATTAACTAAATGGTTACCATATTCCTTTATTTTTCTAAAGCTCTTCCCTCTTTATTGTCAAGTTTTTAAGGTCTTTATCTGGAAACAATTTTTTGTTGAGAAAATATATGTTCGTTATATGTTTTCTCTTCATCATAGATTGCTCACATGAAGAAAGAGATCGATGCAATTCGGGCAAAGGATATTGCTCAAGGTGGCTTGACACAAGGGCAGCAAACTCAGATCGCTCGAAATGAGCAAAGGATATCACAGGTATGTGATAAAGTGTTTATTTGACAGTGAAGACTAAATTTCTTTGCTCCTGCTCTTCGACATTGCTCTTTGAATATTTAGTCAACCTGGCACCTGTTTCTCTTGGTGAGGAGTTGAGCTTGAAAGTTTGTCCAGTCAAGTAGATTTGACTATTGAAATTTATTTAGTATACATTTTCATGTGCTTTGTGCATTTCTATGAACAAGCCATACCTGTAAGACCACCAGGGCAGAAACATACAGATCCTAACAGTCTACTCGAAGGGACTTTTAGACCACCTACTTTTTGAGGGTGTTATATCCTTACATAGATTTATTGTTGGAGAACAGGCATCTTTCCTTGCCTATTTTTTTGGTATCTTTTGTTGGGTCCTTGCAAAAATCACCTAGAGGAAAGTTCCCATCAACTATATGCTACATATATCCTTCTGGCATTTTTTTTTCTAATGGAACTCACTGAAGAGTGGTGTGGATAAGTCGGTGGAGTTTTCTAAGTGAGTACTGTGAGTTAGTGTTAGACACGAGCCACATACAAAAAATTATGCATAATTACACATTTAATCATCCAACCCTTGCAAATGATACGTTTTGGGACAAAGACTATTCAAGTTGTGGTTCTTTTGTTCTACTGTTCTGCGAAACTGAACTGAGTCTTTTATTTGATCATCTCTTAACAGTATAATGCTGCAGATTCTGCTTTATGTATTTGAAACATTTAAAGACTTGCTAGACTTGAAAATTGAAAAAGATCTTTTACTCAGATGTATGATAAACCATTGTTTTCCTTTTTTTTTTTTTTTTTTTGATCGGACAAAGTTAGTTGTTAGTATAGTTAGTAGTTAGTTCACCAAGCACCCATAGACCCTTCTTTCTCCAAGCCTCCTTATTACTCCTCACCTATTCGTTCCCAAAGGGAAGCGAACCTGGGTCACTCACAGCCCAGTGGCCAAGTGGGCTAGCCCACTAGGTTTTTTTTATTGTTTCTTCTATTTGCATCAAATAATAAAAATGTTTTTCTGAGTAGATCCATCCACTCTCTGAGCAGAATTAGGACTTTCACCCTTTCTAAATCTAATCACTCAAATCTTTCTCAGCTGATGGAAGAACTTGAGAATTTAGAAGAGACTTTGAATGACAGCATTCGGGAAAGTATAGGTGCAAGAACTGGGAAGCTGTCTTACGGTAAGAAGAGAGGGACCATGGAAGATGATGAAGATCCTTATTTTAGGTATTACATTAAAATTATTTCTATTGTTTAGAGGAGAAACTTTTAACTACTAAATTTGCAGTTCTTGGAATATCAAGAGTGTTTCAGTTTTTTGTGGATGAACATTGTGTAATTGTCTTTCTTGTTAGCTGATACATGGATAGTGTACGTTAGATGGGACAAGATTTTGGTGGGTGTGGTGCACTACGTACGCTTATTATGGTTTTTAATCTGCAGTGATGATGATGACTTCTACGATCGAACTCAGAAATCATCGAAAAACATTAGTGGAAACCAAGCAGTGGAAACAGCTGATTCTCTTCTGGATAAGAAGGATGCTCTAACTAAACAGATTGGAGACAGAGAAAAGTTACTGCAGGACGAGGACAACAAGCCGGCAGAGATAAATGTGGTTGCTGAATCTGGAGATGCACTTGATGCATACATGTCTACAGTGTCATCTCAACTAGGTAAGCTGATCATCTTATTTTGTTGTTTGGTTCTATTCATGTCTCTTTTCCTAATAAGACATTCGAGTGTGTTCGCCTGGCTGTGTGCTCTGATTCTCTGAATGGGAATTTGTGTTTAAAAATTACTCTTTTTGATCAATCTACAAAAGCCCCCTGCTATGTTATGAAATTACAGATACTACCCCTTTGGAGTATGATGAACATCTCCTTGAGGTTTGCGTCCATCTTAAACTGCCCCCAATAGTTAATGCGCATTATGAATTTGTTATCATTACCTACTGTATTTGTATCAGTAAACTGCTTCTCTTACTAATCTGGAATTTGAGCGAGCTTGTTCAAAAGAAAATTTTAATTTCTAAGAGGTATTTTATGGGTCGTACTCTAAGCATGAGTCATGGTTCTTTTACAACTTTTTCTTTTTTGTGGTTTTTTCTTTACAATCCCCCCTGCCTCTAATGCTCTCATGTTTGTGTGGTTTCAGTTTCATTATCATCTTCGCTGCAATCCAACAATCCCCTTACTTTTTCCCTGGTTCTGTTTCATGAATTAGTTAAAAGAGGTATTTGATAGATGATATACAAAAAACAAGCTTTTGACCACATCTTTTGTGCTTCTTGTTCGGTGACAGTTTCAGACAACAAAGAAAAGCTTTTGAAACAGTTGTCTACTCTTCAGTCAGAGTTGGATAAGATTCTTTACTTGCTGAAAATAGCTGATCCCACCGGAGAAGCAGCTAAAAGAAGATCATCTGAACAGCTTAAGCCCATATCCATCGTGAAGAAAAAGCCTGCCTCTGATGCAGGCAAGAGCCCCTCCACAGAAAAGAGCCAAAAGACAGTCACGCCATTAGAGAAGAGCAAAAAATCTGAATCAGAAGGCTTGTCAGATAAATCTACACCAGAAACAGCCAAAATTGAGGCAGAATCAGATTCTGACATGAAGGAAGAAGCAAAATCCTTAAATGATGAGAGTGTAGCTTCGGTGTATACTGTTGCTAAGCCTCAATGGCTCGGTGCTGTAGAGGAAAGGAAAAAAGAAGAAATCAAACATTTGCCAGAAGATATGCACGAGACCGATCAGTTTGTCGACTACAAAGATAGGGCAACCATCTTGAACAAAGAAGATTCTTCAGTGGGGAACCTGGGATTAGAAGACGCAGCCCCTGGTCTCATTATAAGGAAGCGAAAGCAAGTTGAAAAGCTGAATGTTAGCGATGCTGAAGATTCTGAAAAGACTAGTGTTACTGGTTTTAAGGCAGAAGATGCTGTGGCTTTGCTACTGAAACATTCAAAGGTATACCATGCAGAAAATGAGGATGAAAGGCCCATCAGTGTCGAGAATCAAGGAAAGAAGGCGAAAAGGGCTCTAGGCCCTGAGAAACCATCATTTCTCGACGAACCAGATAGTACTTGGGTGCCTCCGGAAGGTAATTGGGTTTTGACCTCACTAACAATGTATTATGTGTTCAGTCTGATTTTTGACTTGTGCTCATTATTTGTTCCATGGTCCTAGGTCAATCCGGTGATGGCCGTACATCTCTCAATGATCGTTTTGGCTACTAACACGTAATACATTGCTGCGGTGGGTTTTGGTTACGGTGGAGCTAGAGTTCGCTTGTCGCCGATTAATAGGGCTCGACTAACAGCCTTTATGGTAGCTATCTTTAAAATGAGACTTAAGATATTGGATGCTGCTGTACATAGGAAGCATTTGGCTGATTTGATTTGTAGGCTATACAAGGTGATGTACTGAAGCACAAATTCGTGAAGCTTAGTTGAAATTTTAGCGCTAAAATCAGATATTCATTTGCTTTTGGAAAGCAGAATGTAACACAAAATAGAAAGTAAATGTTGATTTTATATACTACCTTAGTTTCTTGTATTTGTGCACGTCTATGTTAACATGTAAATTAAAAGAAGTCATTTTTTTTAGATGTATAATACTATACTATAGTACTGGAATTTTGGTTAATTTAATAAGAAAATAAATAAAGTTGCTTATTTTGAACGAGTTAAAATGTTAAATCTTCATATTTAAAAAAAATGTTAATTATTTAAAAGTTAATTAAGTATATTTTTAAATATTCTAAACTTTAATACTAAACATTAGCATAAACCACTAAAGTTTATAACTAATTCGTTTACATAAACCTGAAATTTTTGTGTTCGCCATTTTGGAATTAATAAAATGTTAAAAATGGTATCTCATAATATTGTGGTGTTACTAGGGTGTCAAATATTGGGTGTAGTATTATAGTTTCAGATGTCTATATAAATAATGAGAAGAAATAAATTCAACCAAAAAAAAAGTGGCATCTTTATTCAGTTAATCATAAATAAAAGTTGCACTTGGATGGAAAAACAGAATCATATTAACCTATAGTTAGACTGGAGGATTCAGTCCAGTAAAGAGTTTAATTTTGTCACATGAAACAGTCACACAAACCCACCCATGGTTCTACAAAGGGGAAGTGGAATTCATTAATGATGACAAATGAAGTTTAAAAACTGAGCAATTTACATGTCACAGAATTAGAGGTGAAATGGAAATGCAAGATAACGACGGAAGTGGTGTCGAGAAATCCATTTAATAATCAGGTGAAACCAATAAATATGACGTGATTTATAAAATGACAGCTACTTTCCTGCAGAATGTGATATTTGAAATACTAAGACGAGCACGACACGACTGAGAAGAATCTGATTCATCGAAGAATCTGATTCATCCACTCTGTCCCAAATGCAGCACCAAACCTGATAAGCTTAAGGAACGCCCGTCCATTTCAGAGCTGGATGATTCCCATAAACCCTTGTAAGAATCAGCTATTGAGACAAGATGATCCAATGCAACTAAGATTGATCCCTGTAACATGGATTTGGTACAGCAAAAATCAAATTCTAACAATGTATCCTACTAAATAATCAGAATCTTCTGCAGAAGAGGAAGAGGGAGTATCTTCAAGACGAAATAAGCTCATGACGAACAAATGAAAATGGGCTTTATTAATAGTGAGGAGATATTGAAGTACATCATCTGCTGCTTGAAACAAGTTTGTAAAATGAGAGACTAAAAGCCACTACCTGTTAAAGCTACTTAACTAATCTAAAAAAAGATGAGAACCTGAAAAATAACTACGCTATTTGACTAACCTCCTCTCCATCCTCAGACCTTAGCTCCCACAGGCTTGAAACAGTCGATGTTGCACAAAACAGCTGATCTCATCATATCTCCGAAGCTGTCATAATACAAGTCTCACGGTCAAGGAATTATTTTTTGTGAATTTTGTAAGCTATCGTCTTGAAATTTTGAAAAATATTGGATAAAAACCATCTATATTCACACACACTTATAGTGGTGTATGTCTGTATACGAAAGTTAATTTAGACATCTATATTGAGGCCAACCGATCTATGCTGTTCCTCGCTTTTTCTGGCTGCTCTGGAATATTATTGTTCTTCTCCACATACTCCATACTCTTCCTTGATTTTTCTCTTCTGTCAGTGCTAGCTCTGGACTTCTCTTTCCGATCTGTGCTTACTCTAGGATGTTCTCTATGATCTGTGCTTGATCTAGACTTTTCTCTATGATCTATACTATGTCTGGGTCGGCTGTCTATGCTGTTTTGATCATTTTCCATTTGATCTGCAGATCCATTCCTTCGATGTCCTGATTTTTCGACGGCTAATATGAACTTCTTCAAATGCGTAATATATTCTGGGTAGAGTTCCAGGTCACAATGATTGCCACCTTTAACCCATAATGGCTCATACTTCTCTTTGCAAAGCTCCCAGAGCTGCTTGCCATGAGACCAGTCTACTACATCATCTTCTGTGCCCTGTTAAATGTCAGATATTTAAAAAAAGAAAAAAGAAAAAAAGTAGATAAGATACTCTCAAAACAGGATAAAAGAAAGAGAGAGAACCACCTCCTAGGAATGACTAGGAACAACGTAGCTAAAAAACATCACACAGGTAAAACTCTCAACCAACTCAATCTCCAAAGCAAAAGATTATTGCATTTCTTTTTTTTTGCATGAAGAGTAGGGAAACCCCAAGATTTGCATAACTATGTAGCATGGTAATAGGGTTGTAAAATTGGATAAAAGAACCAACTACATTCTTAGAAGTAATGTAAAATTTAGAATATCAAGATCAATATATTGAGTGTTATATCAGCAAAGCTGTAGGTTCCAATAATACAATCAACAAGGGATGAAGCCTATCAGTTCAACTAGTTGAACAGAGAAAGATATGCTGCATGAAAATTATAGTGTAAAGGCAAAAATCACTGTAAAAAGCAAGACATTTAGGTGAGAATAACCCTATGGATGAAAAGGGATAAACATCAAAACTAGCAAAATTTTGTACACCTTGATTTTTCAGTGTCAATACATCTTTCACTTACAATAGACTTCAAATATATGTATAACCATGTGATATTATTGCATAAGAAGCATTATAGCTACATAGCAAATGAAATGTCAAACAGCTAAATTAGGCCAGATTGATAATAAAATTTATGCATCACGATCAAGTATTTCTGAATATATGGTGAAGAGGTAAACTTACATGAATAACTAACACTGGGCATTGGACCAATGGAATTTTGTCAATATTCTGAAATCACACAAATATCATCAAGTTATTGAACGAATGATGATGCCATAACAAATGCAAAGTAAGAGAGCATCATAATTCACTTATCTAAATCATAATTACCTTATAAATATCAAACCAATATGTTCGCTTAACAGGATACATAACTCTAAGTCCAGAAAGGATAGGGCTGTGAAGAACCACAGCCCTTAATCTAGACAAACGAGATGCCAAATCCAGAGTGGGCCCGCTCCCAACAGACTGTCCATACAGTATTACATCTTCCTCTTTCACTCCATAAGTCTGCTGAAGGCATTCGTACGCAGCTTCAATGTCCGCATAAGTATTCTGCTCAGTTGGCTAAGGAAAGAATAACAAACACAAAATAAGTGATTTTATCATTAAAATGTTCCCAAAAACTGCTGAGCTCTTCCGGTGTACATACCTTGCCAGTGGATTGTCCATATCCTGAATAATCATACCTGATGAAAAGGAAAATAAAATTCAGTAAAAACTCAGTCTTTATCTGCATCACTTATGAGTTATGAAATCCATGGATCTTAGGCAGTCTAGCTCATCAGAGCCAGATCAGGAAGAGAGGAATGGACTATGATATTATCACGGATGCAGATGGAGAGAAAACATCCATCCTTACAATGGAGCTTTAACAAAACCCACCTATGAAATCCACCAAAAATGGAATAACACCTCTCCACTAGGGAAACCAAAAGACTTGTTAAAGGAGACCAAAAAAACTCGACAAAGGAAAGTTTTTAAAAAAAAAAAAAAAACAGCATTAAAAAACTACATAAGAGGAAAAAGCAAAAAAGATGAAAAAACCCTTCTCCCATGGAAGGTACATTTGGGAAGTAGGAGGCGCTTAATGCTTGAAGAAGAAAAAGGAGGTGATGATTTTTACTGAAAGAGAGGCACCACAAGAAAGCCTGCAACAGAATTATGTACATGCCAATAAGCAAACTGCCATCATCCCTCCATTAAATTCAGTGATCCTAATCAGGCCTTCACTTCAAGGAGCAAATGCCTATTTTGAGTCCAATGCTAAATTCACTTCATTTTTGTTTCCTAATCTGCAGTAGGATTTCCACATCACACTCATCAAATAAAAAAGAATCAACCTTTAATTTTGCCCATTTAATAATCTCAAGCACTGTTTCCTTCACAAGAATAGCATCCCACCAAATCAAAACTATTCCATTCATAAGTCAAATTTTATCCATACTAACTCATCAAAATGTAAATGGAACAAGCACAGTAAAAAGTAAATAAAACTAATTGCATAATAATTATCAAAATACCCCAACAAGTTGACTCGGAGGTGGATGCTGAGTTCACTGAAGAGATCATACATCTGCCCTAGATCAGCTGCGTTGCCGTGCGAGTACAAAATCGTCAGCTTTGCCGTCGGATTCTTCACATACAAAGCCACGATCTCAGTCCCTCTCTTCGTCTTCACTTTCA
Source organism: Pogostemon cablin (assembly GCA_023678885.1). Classification (NCBI taxonomy): domain Eukaryota; kingdom Viridiplantae; phylum Streptophyta; class Magnoliopsida; order Lamiales; family Lamiaceae; genus Pogostemon; species Pogostemon cablin. The sequence goes on along the minus strand of CM042993.1, from coordinate 2,877,157 downwards.
AAACGTCAACGTTTTCATTCTCCGCCACCTCCGTCATCTTCAGCTTCTCCGTCGACCCCTCCACCGTCACCCCATACGACGCCGGATTCGGCGGAAAAAACGCAAACTTCGCCGCCATCGACGACGTCACCGCCCCCATCTCACACCAATAAAAAAACCCAACAATCCCCCCCCGAAAATGAAACCTCCCCTTTCAAATTTTCGTTACAAGATTGTCGCAGATATACCTCTTCAAAATCCCATTTTTGCGTTACAAATGGATAAGTTATCAACACACAACAAAATATCTGGATTCAATAATTGATCTCGACAACAAACAGGCCGATAGATACAGGATAGCTGTATGTATGTGTGTGATTTTGAAGGAGGGGGGTGGGGGATAGAAGGGAGGGATTTCCGCCGTTAAGGTAGATGGCGGCACGTGTGACTGGAGGGTGTACGGTAATTCCCTGCACTCTAAGTCTTACCTCCGACATGAATCGTGCTTATTCCAAATGCGGTTTTAATAGGAAATGCGATTTTAGTAGCCAAATGGAGAAAGGTGGTTACACGTGGCAGTTGGGGGGAGGGAGTGGTCAGGTGGGTGTACAGAGTTTTGGTACTGCGAAGGTGACAGGTGTAGCGGCCTAATTGGGACCTTTTTGTTACGCATTTTGGCCTACACAAAAATAGGATATGGAATTTGGAAAATGTGGTTAAGATTAGGATTGTGGGGTGGGGTGGGGTTTTGGGGGGGGGGGGGGGTGGGGGGGCTGGGCATCAATGAATTTTGCAATTGTTGTATTAATATGAATGGACAATTGGTGCTATTTTCTTGACCTGTTTTAATGATAACTTTTTGAGAGAACCCCAAAATCTATGTTGCAAGTTGTAATGTCGTGGACATTTGTGACATGAAAGGTACAGTTTGAGTGTCGTATGTCCTATTTTTCAATTAAATAGATTACGTGATATTTTCTTGAGGAAAAGATGGGGTAGAATAAAATGTTCTTTCATAGTTGCCATTATTAGGCGGCCTGTAATTATTTTAAATTCATGCATTCACAAACTTATATGTTAATTAATAAAAACGTACTATATACTTTTTAAAATATTTATACACTTTATAAATAAATTTTCTATTAATTTTTTTAATAAAAAACTTAATACTCCCTCTATAATATTTTAATGAATACTTCCTCCGTCCCCAAAGTATTTCACATTTTCCTTTTTCATCCGTCTCTCAAAGTATTTTACACTTTACTTTTACTAAATTTGGTAAAAATACATTACAATAATACACACTTTTTACACACATCCCAATATAATACTTATTTTTTCTCATCTCCCAACAACTTTACATACATTTTTCATAACTTTACACACCTTTTTCATTAAATCAACTTAAATATATATTCTCTTTCTTACTTTATACATAAAAATACAAATTTTTCTTAAACTCCGCGCACACCAATACGTGAAATACTATTGGGACGGGGAGAGTAATATATAGAAAGAGTAATACTATTTAATGTAAAATGAATAGGTGTATTAATATTGGATGTGGATCCCATGATAATATATTAATAGGGAGCAGCTAATTACACTCCAAATTTTACTAATTGCACCCCAATTAATAAATGTACCCCAAAATAATATAATAGAGTATATAATGATTACTAAATACACCCCATTTATTACTTTTCTACCCTTTAAACACCATCTATAATTCATACTAAGAAAACATTCTCACGGTCACCACGTCAAGAAGTTAATTGTGCAGATAATATCAGGTCTAGATTTCATAAGTGGTTAGTGGTCATGGGATTGCTCTATTGTAGATTTGCAAGAAAATTCAATACTATGTGGTCTGATTCAATTAAAAGCATTGGTCTGATGTAATTTAAACTTCAAAAGTCAAAGTGAGCAATTGGATGCACGCATAATTTGGGAATCTCCGTCTGATTTCGAGCCCAAATAAATTGAGCACTTCATTGTGGCTTCTGCAGTTTATCCCATGTGCCCTAATTTTTCAGAACTAGGGAAATCGATAGTGACCCGAATTCCGATGGGTTGGATGAGCAACTGCGCCAACCCGCAGTCTACACATACGAAGCCCCGTGGGATATCTATGGCATGAACTGGAGAAACCATACCGACAAAAGCTACCGTCTCACCGTCAACATCCTCCACGAACAGTTTCACAACAGGATCAAAATCGTCTAGCTCGACCGGCTAGATCCGACCCAATCTGGATCTCTCGTTCAACCACCCCTACCGCCAACGAAGCTTGCTTTTGTGTCGGATAAAGAGTGCCATCACTTACGAACATAATCATTCTTATTCAGCCGGATAAAGAGTGCCACCACTTACGAACAGAATCATTCTTGTTCAGGTATAGAAATCGAACAAAATGAATTTGTGTATATCAGTGTAATAAGGGTAGATATGCCTTATTAAATAAGGATATTTTAGTCTGGTAAATTTATAGGGTATGATTAGTAAAGTCGGGGTACGAATAGCTGCACCCATATTAATATATTTTAGGTGTATCCCATGAGCTGATGAGAGTATAAAAAAAAATGATGCATTTACCTTTATTAAGAAATAAAATGAATATCCTTTTATACCAGAACTAAAATTTATCAACTATTTTCGTAAAAAATAAAAATAAAAATTATCAACTATTTATTTATGGAATAATAATACCCCTATTTTCATTGTATAACATTGCAAAATTAAATATGAGTCCAGAAAAAAAATCAATTTTATCAATTTAGTACCATATCATACCAAAATGTGTCGATGTTATCCTGGATTCTGGAATGTGAAATATATATATATATATATATATATATATATATATATATATATATATATAAAGAAAAAGACAGTAAATTGAATGAGCACTTGTTTGAAATTTGGTATTCTGATTGTGGCATTCAGAAAATTTCGACCACCGAAAGGTATGTTGTCTCAGATTCTGAGGATTACAATTATCTGCTGTAAGCAATTAAAATTCACGGTCCAATCAAATGGCGACACGTGGATTTTATTGATTAAATATCAATTTTAATTTATTATATTTTATTTTGGGGATTTAATAAATTAATTCCTAAAATAGATTAATAAATAATTGATAATTAATTTAATACCCAACAAATTAAGTAGGGTTTAAATTAAGTAAAGCTTGACCCCTAAGTTAAGTAAAGCATGGAAGGTTCCAGAATTAGGTCAAATTAAGCAATGACCAATCAAGCTGTGATATATTTGGAACGACCCAAGCCCGCAGAACCAGGCCAAATCTGTCATGGACCAATCAGATTGCAAGTTATTTATGGGGCATGCTCATTCCTTCACCTATATAAGGAGTCCTCCTTCATTCACTACAGACACACTCAAATACTTGAAGACATAAACGCTCTGAAGAGATCAAGAACACGAGCAGTGCTCCCTTGAGATCTTCAAGCATCTTCAAGTCAAGAACGTCAAACGATTCGGGATTAAGGTGCGGAGCCCCCCAAATCAAGCGTTCTTCATAAACTGAGTTCTTCGGTGTTCTTCGCGCCAAGAACAGCATACGACCCGGGATTAAGGTGCTAAGCCCCCCAGATCGAGTGTTCTTTGGATCAAGTATGTTTAATCCAAATAAAGGCTCGACGCCTCTGGATTAACGTTATAAAATCCTAAATCCGAGTTCGGACAAGCTTCAACTGAAGATCCGACTCAATACACAAGTCAACAAGTCAAAGTCAAAGTCCAAATTGGTTCGAGAGAAGAATCAGAGGATTGATAGAGATTGTTTCCTAAATTTTCAAGTTTAATCCTTTGGATTATTATTGTAATTCTTTTGTGTTTATTTCATTATAAATACAAAAATTTATTGTTACAAATTTTGGCACGCCCAGTGGGACAGTCTCTACCTCTCATCTCTTCTCTCTACAAGTTCGAAGATACAAAGTATGACTCCTCTTAGGATCGCGATAAAAAGGTCATCTACCTCAAAGCCTTTAGAGCTACAAGCTGTGAAGATGCAAGTTATGACTCCGCTAAAGATTACGATACGAAGGACTACTGCATCAAAGCCGCAAACTGAAAAGGTTGAAGTCGTTACAAGAAGTATGTCTGAAGGCTCCTCAAAGGCAAATCGTATGGTGGGGATTACTCTCAATAAGCCATTGCACAACGACAAAGATGGTGAAGATGATTCTATCTGCTCAACTCCACGCCAAGCTCACCACCTGCCTCAACTGAAGCTATGACCATTGAGGATCAACTCGCAAGTATGATGAGAGACATTGAAGGACTCAACAAGCACATGGAAGCTCAAGACGCAAAGATCTCTGTACTTATGAAGAAAATGGATAATGCGGAGACAAGCCATGCAAATAAGAAACAAGTTGAGGATGAGCACGAGAAAGAAGACTCAGCGAAATACCATCCTCTTGAAAAGAAGCTAGTTGAAGAAGAAATACAAATTTCAACTGACAAAATGCTTCATGTGAACCAACTGAAGAACATCGTTTTAGAGACGATAAAAGACAAGTTTGAAGGAAGCTCAAAATCTTCTTCAAGATACGCCAAGCCATATACAAAGAGGATTGACAACTTGAGGATGCCAACTGACTACCAACCTCCCAAGTTTCAACAATTTGACGGCAAAGGCAATCCGAGACAACATGTGGCGCACTTCGTCGAGACATGCAATGATGCTGGGACCAACGGAGATCACATGGTGAGACAATTCGTCCGATCTTTAAGAGGAAATACCTTTGATTGGTACATCTACTTGGAAAGCCAACTCCATTGACAGTTGGGGGCAAATGGAAAAAGTATTCCTCAACCGCTTCTATAGCACACGAAGAACTATTAGCATGATGGAGCTAACGAATACTCGTCAAAGGGATGAAGAATATGTCATCGACTACATCAATAGATGGAGGAGTCTAAGCCTCAGTTGCAAAGAAAGGCTATCAAAAACTTCAGCTATAGAAATGTGCATTCAAGGGATGCAATGAAATCTTAGCTACATACTCCAAGGAATTCGACCTAAAACTTTTGAAGAGTTGGCTTCAAGAGATCATGACATGGAGTTAAGCCTGACATCAAATGACATCAAATGGCCCTCTATTCAAGATTCTTACAAGTTTGAATACATGTCCTTCGATGAGCCCTTGGAAGAGGAACCACAAACAAAGGCTGCAGTTTCTATAAAGTTTAATAGAAATGAAGTTGAAGCAAGAAAAAATAGTGCATCCCAAGATTGGGGGCAATAAATTGTTGATAAATCAAGACAATGCTCCCTGACACGAGCAAAAACTGTCTACATCACGCTCCTTGACACGAGCTAAAATTGTCTGCATTACGCTCCTTGATATGAGCTAAAACTATCTAAAATCCCCCATACACAATGCTCCTTGATACGAGCTAAAACTGTCTGCATTATGCTCCTTGATACGAGCTTAAACTGTCTAAATCAAATTAAATCTCCTTGAGAAGAGACGAAACTCTCTACACATTATGCTCCTTGATATGAGCTAAAACTATCTATATATGACGCTCCTTGATACGAGCTTAAAGCTCCTTGACACGAGCTAAAACTGTCTGCATTACGCTCCTTGATACGAGCTTAAACTATCTAAAATCTCCCAAGTCAAAGCTCTCTGACACGAGCGAAAACTGTCTACATCATGCTCCTTGATATGAGCTAAAACTATCCACACAACGCTCCTTGATACGAGCTTAAACTATCTAAAATCTTTCAAGTCAAATCTCTTTGACATGAGCTAAAACTGTCTGCATTACGCTCTTTGATACGAGTTTAAACCATCTAAAATCTTTCAAGTCAAATCTCCTTGACATGAGCTAAAACTGTCTGCATTACGCTCCTTGATACGAGCTTAAACTATCTAAAATCTTTCAAGTCAAATCTCCCTGACACGAGCGAAAACTGTCTACATCACGCTCCTTGACACGAGCTAAAACTATCTACAAGTCACGCTCCTTGATACGAGCTTAAACTATCTAAAAAGCCTCAAGTCATGCTCCTTGATACGAGCCTAAACTATCTAACACAAATCAAATTCAACGCTCCTTGATATGAGCTAAAACTATCCACACAACGCTCCTTGATATGAGCTAAAAAAAACTATCTACATGTTACGCTCCTCGACACGAGCTAAAAATGTCTACACAATACTCCTTGATACGAGTTTAAACTATCTAAAATCCTCAAGTTATGCTCCTTGATATGAGTATAAACTATCTACACATTAAATCAAATCTCCTTGGGAAGAGAATAAACTCTCTACACACAATACTCCTCGACACAAGTGAAAAATATCCACACAAGGCTCCTTGATACGAGTATAAACTGTCTACAAGTTCAAATTCAAAATTCATTGACACGAGTATAAACTGTCAACAAATTCAAGTCCAACGCTCCTTGACGCACGAGCCTAAACTGCATGTTACTCCTGGTCCGCATGAGTATAAACTGTGTACGACGAACTCCTGGTCCACATGAGTATAAATTGTGCACGACACCCACCAAAGGTAATTATATGTGGTTAAACTATTAATTCCCCCACTCAGATATTTTAAGTGGTTAAAGCATTAAATATCCTACTTTGTCTAAAGTGGTTAAAGAATAGTCACTCCTGGCCCGCATGAGTTTAAACTGTGTACGGCACCCCCCCCATTCAAAACCAAATCGTGTCCCTTTGAACTACGTTATGACTTGATTCTCTTCAAAGAGGTACGTAGGCAGCTTAGCATTTTGTTAAGTTCAGTCATGTTTCGGTTTGTTCACATCAAGTTTGTGAAGCAAAGCAATAAGTTGAAGTATGTAAAATAGTGAGTAAGTATCAGACATAGTGATGCAAATAAGGAGTTAATGATGGATAACAAGAAGAAGAATAAGAGATAAGGGATAAAAAGCACTTTATTGATAATATCATTAAGTGATCAAAACAAAATGGAGGTATTAAGGTGAGTTGGTTTCAAAAGAAATTAATGAAAAATATCCATAGTGGATAGCTCCTCTCGAGCGTCTGTCAAAGCTTGCGTAACGCTCTTCAATTCGTCAGCGATGGAATCTTCTAAGATCGGTGTTTTCTTCAGTACACTAATATTCCTTGCAGCAGTTTGAGCTCCAAGCTTTGCGCTTTGAATAGATTGGCGGAGACGTTCAGCTGTTTGTGACATGGTTTCCTTCTCCTTCAGCAGAGTCTCGATCTTCGTTTCAATCTGCTTCAATTTAGTTTCAGATTCTTGCAGTTGCTTGGTCTCTGTAGCCTCTTGGTCTTTGTATTCATGGGCGCGCTTCTTTGCATCAATTAGACGCTTTTCAATGTCTTTCTTGGTTATTCCATCAGCAAGTTTTATCTTCATGGTGTCATACGCATCGGCTTTAGAGAGTAGGAAATTGAATGATTGTTCTAGAGCGGATCCGTCAATTCCTTGAGCGCTTTTGAAGGTGTCCACCATCTTAAGCCCTTCATTCCTCACAGAAGATAATGCGTTGACAGGGGTTCTTCTTAGTTTTTCTTGAAAGCGTTTCCACACTGCCAAGTTAACTAGTTTCCTAGCGTCCATAATCTCTTTATCAAAGACAAATTCTGTAATGTCTGGAGCTTGGGCCACAGAAATTAATGGGGGAGATTCATTCATGATAGGAGAAATGTGATCCGAAAGGTCATCATCAATTAAGATTTCGGGGGCTGCAACAGAGGTTGATCCTTCTTCGTTCGAGTCATCATAATCAGAACCAAATACATCATGCATGTACTACAAAAAAAAAAGGAGTAAAAGAGATGAAAAGAAAATATGTGCAAGAATGGATGTATATGAATTATGATTAGAAGGGATTAAAACCTTAGCCTTAGTTGTCGGGGTAAGCATCGGAGATTTGGTTTTTTTGATCCGCTTCGGGTTGTGGTCGGTTGTGCTCTCATTTGAATGTGAGAGACCGTTCTTTCTCTTTTCGGCTCCATTAGACCTCCCTACAATCACCTTTCGAAGGGGCGGAGCCTCTAGTGATACAGCTTCCTCATCAGCTTTGGCATTATCTGAATTATTAACGATGTCAACTTCTTCTTCCACATCCTGGTTTGGGATAGCCTCAGCTAGGTTCAACACGTTGTCTAAGAAGTAAGTGCCATGAATCTGAGATAACCACTGTTTGTATTCTGATGAGCAGGAATTTTTAAATTCTGAAGATGCACATGGAAAAGTTGCTGTAGATTGAGAGTTACGTAAGGTGCATTGCCTCCAATACTGAAGCCCTCGCTCCAAGGTGGTTTCTCGAATGTCTGTTTTCATTCTCCCCGGAGTATCTTGATAAAAGCCGAATTGGCGGCTAAATCGATGTGGGCTGTAGGGTTCAATAAGAAAGCCTCCATTCTGTCGCAAGGTAAGATAATTAGTGCGAATAGCAATGAAGTAGGCCCAATCACGCCAAGGTGCCTTGTCATGGTCAATATACCACATGGGGTCTGTTTTCGGGAGAACATTACAAAACAAGGAAGCTTTGTTTCCATTTTGAATTTGTTTGCGAGCACCAATTGAACTAAAGAATTTTGCTCCATTTTCGCCTGAGTAGGTCACCATTGAAGGTGCTTTCAAATCATGAGGGTTTGGGTAATGAGTTTGAAAATAATGAGCCAACCAAGTGTAAACGAAGTGCACGGGAAATGTTGACTTCATTTCAGAGGGTCTAAGTTCATTAGAGATTCCATTCAAACCTCGGTATATGCTTGTCAGAACAGGAACAGCAAGGCAAACTGATTTTCCCGCAGCTATCAAACTTGCTACCTTGAAGGTACCAGGACGTATCATATCTACTTCATCGTTAGGAAGTACGAAAGAGCAAAGCCAACAAGCTAAATGGGCAGCTAGATACGTTTCCTCTTGTTCTTTGGCATCAACATGAAGCATTTTAAAAGGGGCCATCTCTATGGAAGTCCATTTCTTGCAGTCGTCGATAATACCCTTGGGGTTATGCGTACTCTTGAGGCGTGCTTTTCTCTTACTTTCTGCACGTGGAGGGGGCTGTTTATGCTTCGTAGTTCTACGAGACCAAAAGCTCACCCATCGAGAAAGTGAAACAAAGTCGGTACCATCACGGCTACGGATTCTATGATAAGCATGAAGTAAGTGCTGACAACTGGGTGGGATACGTAAGCCAGTGGCGTCACGCTCATTCAAAAGTTCTGGCTTGTCAGGCACAACTTCTTCATATAGGTGACCAGCTAGCGGCAATCCTACCCAGTTATACAAATCCCATAGAGAAATCGACATTTCTCCAAAGGAAGTAAGTAGGGTGTTAGTGGTAGGGCACCACGCCTCGCAAAAAGCTTTGATGATCTCTCGATTACAGTCATATGTAAATAGAGATGCGAAAATAGGTTCATAAAGCATTGTTTTCTCAAGAATAGAGCGATATCTACTTAAGATAGCCTCGGTCCATTCCCAATACCCTTGGATGTAATGAAATTCCCCTAGAAAATTCATTGGGTCGCCCCATGCCGCATTACCTCTGATTATTTGGTGTCCTAGTGTTGGTAAAGGGCCAGTTTGTAGCTTCTCCTTGGTATGATTAGCCGATCTCAAAGTTACGACTCCTATTTCGTCCAGCTCCATGTTTCTGGTCCAAGTCGTTAAATTGAAGACATTATCTTCTTGAGCTAATTTCTCTATAGGTTGGCCCATGAGAGGTCTTTCGATGGGAAGACGGGTTACTATGTCTGATAGTGGACGCTGGGTATCAAGGATTAGCAATTGACGTTCCTTGGAATCTGTTGTATGACTCTTAAATTTAACCATTCTGAAGTTGAGATTGGCTGCGAAAAAAAAAAGCAAAAGTAATGTTAGAGAACAGGAGTATGGCTTGAAAATAATAGTTTAAGAATTTTGATAATTAAAAGAATTTGAAATAAATTCATGGGATCAATTAATTGTTGAATTCAAAGTTGTAAGTTAAATCCATGATGAAGAGAAATTTAAAATATCAAAGTGACCAACTAAATTAATTCATGTTTAAAGTATGAATTGAAGTTAGTTGGAAATTGAAAGCCCAATATCATGATTATTGAATTTAATGTGGGCCCAATTTATATAGAAGCCCAAATCAAGAAATAGTTTCTCATGGGCTCATGTTATTAGTAGTCAAAAGTTGTGTTCATGTGGGAAGGGCCCAAATTCACAAAGGAAGGTCAAAATTAATGTTGAAAGTCAAAATTGGGTGTTAGCATTCCAGGCGTGAATCTGTCAAAGAAGGCTTCTCCTTTCTCTACCGATCGGGACTCTCGGTGACGCCTGCAGCAACCGGTGACTGCCGAAACCCGCCGTCGTGTGCTCGTCGCTGTCGCCGTAAGCGAGCAGCAGCGCCGGCTGTTGCTGCCGTATCAGCCACGACGCGCTGCCGCACAAGCACGCGTTGCCAAATAGCAGCCGCCGTCCGTGCGCGTCGCTGCCGCCGAAAGGAAAGACGACAGATGCTCGCCCAGCACGCACTGCCACAACCCGTCGCCGAGCAACAGCTCGCGCGTTCCGCCGCACCAGATCCGCTGCTCACCAGTCGAAGCCGAGAACTACCGCGCGCCGCTCGTCCACACCACCAGCACGCACTGCCACAACCCGTCGCCGAGCAACAGCTCGCGCGTTCCGCCGCACCAGATCCGCTGCTCACCAGTCGAAGCCGAGAACTACCGCGCGCCGCTCGTCCACACCACCAGCAGACGCCGCCGCCCCACGCCAACGTGCACGAACCACGCAAGGTTGCCGCCCCATGCCAACTTCGCGACGAACCACGCAAGGACGCCGCCGCCGGTCCCCCGTGTCACCGCGTCATCGCATGCAGCCGTCGCCCGTCGTGACTGATCGTCGACGCACTGTCGGCCTCTTAAAAAACGCAGCAGCCGCGTGCTGCCCAGCCATAATCATGCGAAGCCACCACCGTCTCATCTCACGGTACCGAGGCACGCGAACCGGCTGTCATCGCCAAGCAGCCATCACTGTTGTTCCGAGGTTCTTACCCAGATCGGGCGTACATCCTCAACCGCGCTAAGTACCCACGGATCGACCCTATCGTGCCGCTTCCCGGTCGAATTGTCAACACCGATGGCCGAGCATCACTCACCGCCCCTCTCGTAAGCATAAGCACCAACAACAAGCGACCTCGAACCCTTTCGAAACCACGAGCTCACAGTTCAATCACCATGTCGGGACAATCGTATCGGGAGGCAACCGAGGAGCAGTTCTTAATTCCATAAGGAACAACCGAGGGGCGAGGACAAGGCTCACCGTCGATTTCTCAGAAGAGAAAGAGGGGCGAGGACAAGGCTCACCGTCGATTTCTCAGAAGAGAAAGAGGGGCGAGGACAAGGCTCACCGTCGATTTCTCAGAAGAGAAAGAGGGGCGAGGACAAGGCTCACCGTCGATTTCTCGGAAGAGAAAGAGGGGCGAGGACAAGCATGTTATTAAGTTCTTGGTCGAAGACAGGAACAACAAGCAAACAAGACGAATAAACAGTTCAAAAAAAAAAAAGCAAATTAAGGAATTGAAAGCTTACACTTGTAAATTGAATTCCTTGGATGATGTGTTTTGATTGAGTATTTTGTCTTGACAGCCTCTTGGATCAATGCTGAAGAAGAGAAAAAAATTTAGAAACACTTCATGTTACACTTTGGAAAGAAAGAGGAAAATTCAAATAAGAGAAGGAAGAACCAAGAATTGAAGTGATTATCTTGTTTGTTGAATAGCTTTGATAAAAAATTGAGTTCATGAAGTACCCTTATATAGTAGTGGATTTATGAATAATTATGGAAATTACTTGTGGACTCATGGATAATTATGGAAATTATTCATGGATAATTATGGAAATTACTAGTGGACTCATGGATAATTATGGAGATTATTGTGAGGTGCTCAAGCTCTACAAAATTGTAGGAGATTCTTTACTACAAATAACTTTGATAATTTTGGGTAAGGGTCATGAAATCTTGGTGAACAAGAAACAAATCTTTTGCGATTCCTTCACAACAAGACATTCTGTCCGTGAATAAATCGCAAGGGGGCATTTGTAAGCAATTAAAATTCACGGTCCAATCAAATGGCGACACGTGGATTTTATTGATTAAATATCAATTTTAATTTATTATATTTTATTTTGGGGATTTAATAAATTAATTCCTAAAATAGATTAATAAATAATTGATAATTAATTTAATACCCAACAAATTAAGTAGGGTTTAAATTAAGTAAAGCTTGACCCCTAAGTTAAGTAAAGCATGGAAGGTTCCAGAATTAGGTCAAATTAAGCAATGACCAATCAAGCTGTGATATATTTGGAACGACCCAAGCCCGCAGAACCAGGCCAAATCTGTCATGGACCAATCAGATTGCAAGTTATTTATGGGGCATGCTCATTCCTTCACCTATATAAGGAGTCCTCCTTCATTCACTACAGACACACTCAAATACTTGAAGACATAAACGCTCTGAAGAGATCAAGAACACGAGCAGTGCTCCCTTGAGATCTTCAAGCATCTTCAAGTCAAGAACGTCAAACGATTCGGGATTAAGGTGCGGAGCCCCCCAAATCAAGCGTTCTTCATAAACTGAGTTCTTCGGTGTTCTTCGCGCCAAGAACAGCATACGACCCGGGATTAAGGTGCTAAGCCCCCCAGATCGAGTGTTCTTTGGATCAAGTATGTTTAATCCAAATAAAGGCTCGACGCCTCTGGATTAACGTTATAAAATCCTAAATCCGAGTTCGGACAAGCTTCAACTGAAGATCCGACTCAATACACAAGTCAACAAGTCAAAGTCAAAGTCCAAATTGGTTCGAGAGAAGAATCAGAGGATTGATAGAGATTGTTTCCTAAATTTTCAAGTTTAATCCTTTGGATTATTATTGTAATTCTTTTGTGTTTATTTCATTATAAATACAAAAATTTATTGTTACATCTGCCTGTTGATTTTGCGCTCTTTTTGGCTGAAATGATTTCGTTTTTATTATGCTCGATCTTGTGAAAAAAAATGCAAGTGAAGTTGATCTTGTTATTTGTGTTCGCCCATTGGTTGTTAAGAGCGTCCATTGCTAGTTTCATGAGCATATTTTATCTAATTGATTTTTTCTTTGATACAACTGAGATTTCTGATGAGTTTATAGTTTTGTTTGTTTGGTTCCATTAGTATTTGGTTATTGGTTGCTTTCTTTTTCCACTCTCAGATTCTTAGATATTAAGGATGGGGCCTTATTTAGAATTTCCCTCTGTTTAATGCCATGTATGTTTAGTAGGTTTCTGGAGCAAGATTTGACATTGAGTTGGTGAGAATTTTCAGTTTTCACTACAATGGGATTCTCTTGAATCTCCCATTAGTTATTAAGGATGGAGCCTTATTTAGAATTTCCCTCTGTTTATGTTCAGTAGGTTTCTGGAGCAAGATTTGACATTGAGTTGGTGAGAATTTTCAGTTTTCACTAAAATGGGGGATTCTCTTGAATCTCAATCTCAGGAGGTGGTTTTGGGGGCTGTAGTCTATTGGTCGAATGGGATCAAGAAATGCTAGTCCTTCTAGGTAGAAAGTGTGTAAAACCCCACTAAGGGGTTAAGTAAAACCACCCTATCTGATATACAGATGGAAGATAGCATATGATGCTTGCTACTGGATGATTTGTTAAACGAAATTTGTGTTGGTTCTGGATAATTAGGCTCTGTTTTGTTTGTAAGATATGGAATTCAATTTTGCTAGACAATAGCCGTTTTAAGCTTCACTGACAACAGCCCTCCCAAGGGCCATGTTTTCTATCATTTTGGGAAAAAACTGCTGACTCCTCGATGCTCTGTGTTCAGCTTGTCTTCAAGTAGTGGTTTAGGATCCCAATTGCATTCCTGCCACTGTGGGTTGGTTGGTTCTTGCATGATGGTAATTTGCAATGCATTGATGCAAACTTGGAGGACTTTTGCCAACTATACATTTAAACAGCAAAGACTAGTTATTATGTTAGTTGAACTTTTGAAGTATCGCTACTAGTTATTTATATGGTAACAAGTTGTAACCATAGAAGCATATGACTCTAAGCTCGACGTATGGTTGCTTCAAAACACTATGCCCTGGAGTTACATTGCTCCTTGAAGATGGCCTTATGTGTCTCAACTTGTATTTAGAAACTCCCTCACCACTTGGCTTAATGATTTATTGCCTGGATACAGGGCAATAACATGCACCTGCTAGTGGATAAGAAGGCTTGGTCTTGGATAGGCGGATGCAGCCACGTTTGTTTCTACGAGCCAAGATTCGATGCTGTGATCTGTTGCAAACTCTACTTTCTGGTTCAAGATCACATTTCACAACTGCAAACAACTGATTTAAATGATGAATGGTAAGCTGTTAAATCCTATGGCTCTGCAGTACATCTTTTTGCTAGGTACTACTTCCTTTTGTCCGCTCCAAAAAGCCTCATTTTTTCATTTTGGGCACCCGTCCCAAGGGTCTCATTTCCCTTTTTACACATATAGGACCCACATACTCCCTCTAATACAATTAAAATTTGGGGCTCACACACTCACTAATACAACTACCCACCACACATTAAATAATAATACTTCTTAATCCATGTCCAAAAAGCAAATGGGTCTCTTTGGACCGGACGGAGGGAGTATTATGTTACTTAAGTATGCAAATTCTCTACATTAAATCTCATACTCATTTTTATTGCTACTACTGCCTTTTCCACTCATACACTGTCATCATCTGCAGTTGTCACATTGGAATAAAGGGGTTTTTGGGGAGCTTCAGAATAGGATAAATCCACAAAATTAAACATTTATTTTACAAAAAATAAAAAATAAAATTATTAGGAGTACATGTACGTTATATTAAAGTGGTTTCCCACTTGGGTAATTTCTTGATGGGTTCTTACTTTTTGATGGGTTCTTACTTTACTTCCACCGTCTAAGTCACAATTTTTGATAAAGGTGGAATCTCTCTATTTCTCAAAAGATCTGCATCCGTACACATGGAGGTTATGTTTGTAACTTTGTGATTATTCCAAAATTAATTATGTTAATTTGGGATTTACAAATCATTAAGTCTAATGATCAGGATTAACTGATAATTTTTTGAAAATCACGAAAATATATTTGAAGACATAGCATTGGTATTCGGAGCATTACATTGTATCCACGTGTCTTCTTCCCCTCTTTTGGAGAGCTTCACATGGAAGATTGGAAGCATATGCTTGTAATGAAGAAAATGAAAATAATAATCTTCTCTAAAAAAAGAACTAACTAATTCCATCTTATAGAGTTATAAATCAAATAGTAAGGGTAACCTAATCAAATTATAGGATTAAGCTGTGCGTAACAAAAAATCTATTTGTAAGAAACACTAAAAATTATTGGGCAATTAAGATGGTCATACGTGAGACGGGTCAATTATTTAAGTATATTGATTATTAAAGTTTGTTTGTGTCGAATCATATTATAACATTTTAAAATCATAATGTAATAAATTATTTGTTATATTTAGAAAACATATTTTAATTGTCAATAAACATACTTTATTTATATAACTATCATACTCACGATACGTAGAGAGTTTTGTCAAAATTATTAGGTGAAAGCACACTAATCTCAAGATGAAACCACACTAGTCTTCATGTCTCAATAATCAACTTACAACAAAACCACCTCATTTTTTATTTACTCTTAGGAAACAACAAAGTGAGTAATTCTATGCAATAAAATCAACCTGCCCACGTTCTTGTTGCTCTTGTTTACTTTCGTAAAATCACTAAATATAATTTAAAATGTAAAATTATAATATAAATAATTATCCAAACAAGTTGTTTTTTGACCAATTTTATTAACTTTTGGAGGGTAATATAGTATTTTTATATAATAAATAAAGTAAAATATATTATGTGTATTATGTGAGAGTGATAAATTTGTATTAAGATGTATTATTAAGGTTGAGATCGATATGATATTCCTTTTTGGATAGCAAAGTTTAATGTGAAATCGACGAAAACGTAAAGTTTGTAATTTAATTTGAGACGGGGAAGTATTTGAGTTGCAAGTTCAACTGGGGAACAGTACATGCACACAAGTGTTACTCTTCAAATATATGTTCATAGTCAAACATTATCATGTGTGGTTTAGGAGGTGGCAAGTGGCAATGTTTTTCCCAAAATTCAAATATTAGAGTTAAAGCTGCAGCCATTGACAGACCAAAAGGAGCTTAGTTGACCTAACTGTGACCAAAAGCTGTGTAAAAATAATTAGGGAAAATAGATTTTTTCGTCTGTTAACTTTGTCCAATTTTGAATTTAGTCCATAAGTTTTTCACTTTTTGAAAATCGTCCATTATATTTGTAAAATTTTGAAAATCGTCCATTATATTTGAAAATTTTGAAAATCGTCCATCATGTTTACCAAGTTCAACAAAATCGTCCGTTTCAACAGGTTATTAACAGGTTATTCTAAAAGATAAAAATAAAAAAATATGTAATATATATATATATATATATATATATATATATACTATTTTTCAAAAAAATAGACCTACTAAGAATTTATATTATACTCCCTCCCTCCGTCCGGAAGAGGGCATTTTGCTTTTGTGCACGTTGATTAAGAAGTATTGTTATTTAATATGTAGTGGGTAATTATATTAGTGGGAGTATGGATCCCATATTTTAATTGTATTAGTGGGTGTGTGTGGATCCCATCTGTTTAAAAAATGAAGTGACCCTTTTTGAAACGGACGATCAAAATAGAAAAAAAGACTCTCTTTCGAGCGGATGGAAGAAGTATCAATATTTAGTTAAATTTGCTCCACTT
This sequence comes from Pogostemon cablin, assembly GCA_023678885.1. Classification (NCBI taxonomy): domain Eukaryota; kingdom Viridiplantae; phylum Streptophyta; class Magnoliopsida; order Lamiales; family Lamiaceae; genus Pogostemon; species Pogostemon cablin. Next base: position 2,860,327 of record CM042993.1, on the reverse strand, counting down.
TAGTATTGAGATTAATATTATTTGTTTGGTATACGGAAGTGAAAAATGAAAAGTGAGATAAAATTAGTTAAATAAAAATATGATATAAATTAATTGGAGTGAAAATATTCAAATGACCTGCCATAGCAGGTCAAAGGACCAAAATGTTGAATTTTATGAAGTTAATGGACTAATTTCAAAATTGTTATAAAATTAACGGACTAATTTCAAAATTGAAAAAGTTAATGGACTAATTTCAAAATGGGTGAAAGTTAATGGACGAAAAAATCTATTTTCCCAAATAATTAATTACAACCACAATCTTGCATAACAATATTAAACCACTAGTTTAAATACCAGTACTTGGGACAAGATTCCTGTTTAACCTTTAAAAATTAACTTCATAATTAAGACATGATCAGTAGATCATATATAGGTATCCAAAGATATGATTATAATGTGTAGCTGAATATTATTCAAGATAATGATGGAATTGAACGAATCTCTGACTCTCAATTTTACTCTTAACATATTATTCTTTTTAGTCTGTTTTCAAAGGATGTTGTCTACCTCATGTTTTTTTCCTCATGGCTTTCAGTATTAAAAGAAGGTAACAGCTCATACTTGAAGAATAAATACTCTTCTATGTAGATTAAATATTGTGACCTCGAATTCCATGCATGACTTTCCATTTAAAAATTTATTGAGATATGATCAAACTATGTAGAGAAGACCCTTTTAACAATCAAGATTAATATAATTAGATCATTCTTATTTAAGAAAATTTAGTATATGATCTAAATTAAGATGGGAAATTTTATTGTACAAAATGATGGTTTTGTTTTAGTACCACCCTTAGATCAAACGCCTCGTGATCAACATCAACAGTATTAATAGCCAATCAAATTACATACATTATTCAAACATGCTATGGTTTCTTCACTAAAAATCAAGATTATATATTTAAATTAATTGTGTCATTATTATATGGTTTGAGTTTCCCTAAGTTCTGTTTGTAGCCAGACCCTTCAATTTAATATTTTGAAAGGACTAGCCACTTGTCGGAAAACCTAACTTTTGACTCTGGTTTGAGCTCTATAAAACCCCACATTACATTTTCCAGCCCTCTCTGGTCAATTCAAGAGATTTAAAAAAAAAATCAGAAATGGGATCTGGATATTCTTCAAGATCATGTCTAACAAGTGTAGTGATACTCTTGCTTGCTCTGCAGTATTCTACTGCAATGTGTTATCAAGGTACATTCTTGAACAACACATTAATTACATTCAAGATTCAGTTTGTTGGATAATTTAATGTTGTTCACACAACTCTGTTTTTCTTACAGGATATATTGGAGTAGACAAAAAGGATCAATTAAGTGTGAGCATCTGTCTGTGTTTATCAAGTTTTCTTTGATTTTATAACTTAGTTAGGTGATGATTTCATTATGTTTAATTAAAACAGGAGATCAAGTATCTTTGGGGAAGAAAAATGCTGCAAGATTGGATGAAAGGTAAATCAAGTGACATTCAAGGTATTATATTAACTTATTGTTGCAATTATATCATATATGTATTTATTATTTGATCTTGATTTAGTTAACTCATCAACTAAATTATTTTCATTATTTTCTTCAACAGAAAGAAGTAAACCACAAATGGACATCCACACTCAGGTAAATTTCATCGCATGAATGACAACTAAATGAGTAATAAACGAACGTCTCTTGTCGACGTAGGAAATAAATCCCACCCCCCTCTTACATATATAGCAAGTCGGAAATGTACTAAACATAAACTTTGGTTCTGTCACTCTACTTCATTATTTATTTTATGAATTTTCTTCTACTTATAATAATATCATCATTCTTTTTTTTTTTTAATTATTTTTTATATTTATGCATATAAAGAAGAAGGATGAAGGATCAAAGGAATTTATGGAGGCAGCTGATGAGATGGCAACCTTAATGCGTAGGGACTACAGGGGGGAGGGCAGGCCACGTAGGAAGCCACCAATCAACAATGGTGAACCCAAACACTAATTATGTCATATATTAATTAATATAGATATTTTGGCTTCACAATTTTGTTACACTAGTGAAGTCATTTGAATATATAATACTACTACTAGCTAGATAAAAAAATCCACCTCGTTTGTGCTTATTTTGTTTTGTTGTTAGAATATCATAATAGTGTTTAGAAATATAGGATTTTTAGTTTCTTTAATCATCGACTATGTAGAAACTTGTTAGTATTGTACATTATACAATACAATTTTCGCTTTTTTTTTTCTCTAGAATGAAAATTTTTATTTGGTTATATATCCGATTTTTGTTTAAGCAAACAAGGTTAACTCGAATATGCTTGAAGCAATACAATAGATAGATGTATTTCATCAGGTATAACATGTGCGTTCAAACTCGAGAAACGAGGTCTTGAATATTTTTGGGAATGCAGAGAGTGGAGCCATTGAAGCAAAGGGTGGCTATGTTCCTATAGAGAGGCTCAGTGAGATGGTAGCCATCAAAGAAGTAGTGCTTCTCAGGATGCTGACACGTCATCGCCCATAGCTCTGGGATGCACCCAGATGTTCCATTGAACCACGTGGCACAACATGGGTTGGTTGAGTCACTCAAACCTACACACACCAAAAAAAAAAAAAAAAATTAAGATTTGAGGTTTTAAATCGATAATTTGTTTTAGTGATGGTTTACCGTAATTAGATGGATTGATGATAGCATCATAGCCAAGGGGGTAAGCATGGCCAAGAATAAAAGATGAAGAAGCAAGAGAAGATGTCAAATTAACAAGCATGGGTTGAAGAAGGTTGTTGAAGATGATAGCAAGTTGATTAATGTCATCAACACATATTCCAGTGTGTTGGAATCTCCTCCTACTCGATGGAATGCAACCAAGTGGTCCGATCTCGAACACGATCACTTTTCTTGCTCCCAATTCGTACAACCTCTGCATTCATACAAAATACTTATATTAATTAAACTAGCTTCTACTGAAAAAAAATTATGTCCACATATATAATAATAATAGCCCAGGAATTAATTGAAAAAATAATATTAATTCCATACCTCCAATTGATGGGAAAGATTACTCATAAGAAGGTCTGCAAAAGATTGAGGAGTGTAACGTTTGCTGGAATCGTAATGCTTTGTGTCCAAATAGTTGTTAATGTAATCATTGTTACCAACGGATACCAAATACAAGGATTCAGACAGGTGATCGGATAGCCACACCGAGTTCTCATAGTACTTCCCAAGTTCCTCTTTCTTTGTTCGAGAAAACAAATCTATTTGCTCTCCCAAATTCAGGCATTTTCCCTGTCACAATTAATTTTTTTTACATTCATTGTCACTTTAAAATTATTAATTACTGTACAAGCCTATTAAATGATGAAGCATTACAAAACAACTCAATTTATTATATTTAGCACTGAGAATTTTCGTTTTAATTCTTTTTTCGTCCAACAATAATAGGGTATTTTGCTTTCTATCCAAAAAAAAAAAAACCATTTTTTTCAGTTTAGTCTCATAATTACCAACATTGCTCAAATATGCATGACCGCAAAATTACTAAAACCCCCCATATTGAGCAGGTGTGATGCATGGGCATGATTCCAACAAAAAATTGATTTTACAGATAAAATAGGATATTTTTTTTAGTTACGAGACTAAATTAAAAAAAAAAAGTATTTTTTTGGGAAGAAAGCAAAATATTCAATTTTTGTGGGACGAAAAATGAATTCAACTCTAAAAACTATTATGATGTGGATTGTGGAGCTCCATAAAGAAGCCATGTTAGGGTGTTTATAGATGTAAACATGTGTGTGTATAGTATGTACCAGGTCACGTCCTGTCTCAGGAAGAATCCCACAAGATCCAGAAGCATAATTTAAACCTGATTTCATCTCATCCCTCTGCACAATCCTTCTGATTAAGCTTATGTATGGCTTTGGATATGGCAATCCAAGAAACTCAGCTGCTAGCATCATCAATAAAAATTAGGGTTAGTAAATAGCAGGTACAAAATGTTTTTAAGTATAACTAAACGATACATTCCTTTTAAAAAATTACTCATAAATACAAAATTTTATTTTGTTTTACCCATAATACCCATATCCATCTGAACATCAATGTGCATTGTTAAGAGAGAATAAAAAAAGATCGATTAAGTAATTGTACTAATATACATCGGTGTGCATCCTTGTGAGAGAAATAAATTCGTGACAGAGAAACAAAGAATAAATTATTAAAATTGCCATTGAAGAGTACACGCTAATGTACACCAGTGTGCAATCTGGCCAGAAGAAAGAACAAGCTATTAAATTTCCCCAAAATAAGAAACCCATTAAACTTTCACTTTACTGTACGTTAGAGTATAATTTGGAGAGAGAAATAGAAGATATTAAATCGCAATTGAAGAGTGAACGTTGATGTGTGCAATCTGGGCAGAGGAAAGAACACGCCAATAAATTCTTCCAAAATAAAAAAACTCATTAAACTTTTACTTTACTATACATTAGCGTGTAATTCTGAGTGAGAAATAGAAGATAGGGGTAGTTACTGAAATCTCTTCTTAAAGCGCGATTGAATAGTATACGGGGTAATGCTGGAAAATAAATTAAGCCTTATGTATCTATCAGTAATTATATTTGATTAATGTATTTATTAATAATTAGGCTATACAAACGCGTATCTATCAGTAATAATCCCTAAAAATTATTTAAATTTGATTCTTTAAAAAAAAATAATAATAATGTAGTCTATATACCTATGAAATCAGCAACAGTTCTTCCATTGGTGAATCTGCCGGTTGGGCCTTTGTTGAAATTGACACCATATGGAGGGAAATTAGCCCTAGCTAGGGTTGGCAGCAGGTTGTTATTGCCACTGTCGAACAATGAGTCGCCAAACACGTAGAGTGCCGGCGCAAGAGGAGGAGAAGAAGGAGAAGGAGAAGCTCGCAATGACCAACAAATGTGGAGCATCATCATCAACATTGGCAACATCATTATTACTTTCTTCATTTTTGTTGTGAAGAGAAGCACAAATGGCATGCAAATTTTTTAAAAACTTTTTGTTGGTGGGATATGGGTTTTACATGTGAAAACAAACCTTATATGTGAGTGAGTTTGATGCAAATCGGATTCACACGTGAATCATATTTTTTACAAAATTATTCTTTAGTATATAAAAATTTAATCTACATGCACATTTGGCCCTCACGTCATAGCTCAAGTAAGAATGCTCGTCTCACAAGAATTCGACTGGTCAAAGATACGTAATTGACATAAATTTATTTCGCACATGCAGTGAAACAATAAATCGCTTGTGTCGTGTTATAGAGTTTAACTCACTCATTTTTCTTCAATTAGAAATTATAGCTACATAAATTTTACTATTCTATAAGATTTTCAAGGTGCTATTTAAGCCTTCAAAGTAAAAAAATACAAATAAAATATGTGACGTAGACTTCTTTATTACAACTCTAAATATAAATCAGTGTCGGTGTATAAAATTCGATGATGAATTTCTCAAGGAGTTGAGATATGATGAATTAAAATAGTAATAAATATAAATTGAATTGAATATAATTTAATATATGTAGATGCAACTGAAATCCCAGATCTAAGGAAGAAAAAGAGATGGGCTAAGGCATGATATATTAGTTTAGGTAGAAATTATTTCCTTTAATAGTAAGATTGTGGTATGACTTCACACCACTTGTGCAGTTATATGCATGCACACAGCTTGTCAAAGGCTTTTATAACGTAACTAACATAATCTTTATGGAAAATTTTTGTATAAAATTATATTGTAATTATACTTCATCCCACAATATTCATCATGTTTTTTAAGAAATTCAAAAAAATAAAATAAAAATAAGAATACAATACTATAATAAAGTTTGTAATTGCGGAGACATCTTAATTAATGTGTATAATTGTAAGATTATTGTGTTTGAAAGTTATTTATTTATTTATTTTCACGAAACCAATTTGGAATAGAAGGAAAAGAAAATATTGAATATCTTTATGAATTAATGGAGAGAGAGCGTTGTTTCAAAAATAGTTTATTTTATTTTATTTTATTAATAAGTCATTTGATAAATACTATTATGATCAGTTTTTAAGGTGCAATTCGGTCAAATTTTAACCATGATCCATAATACTTATATGAATTTGAGTCCAACGAATCATTAATTCTCTCATTTTCTCTCTCTAACTCCCCTCTCTCTATCTAATCCCCGCTCCCGCTCCCTCTCCATCTAATCCTCTCTCTCTCATTCCTTTTCTCTAATCCATTCTGTATTTCAAATCTGCATTTACTTTCTGATCCTCCATTGTTCCACCGCTCGATCCGCTGCTCCGCGGTGTCTCATCTCTCTGCCTCCATGACTTCATTCTCCTACCATTCTCGTTTTCTTATTTCTCTCTCCACTGCAATACCAACTCTGTAGATATATTCTTTCAAAATTTTTCGCACATATGTTTCAGAGTTGTTCAATCATCAATGAGTTTGTTCGAGATCTTCTAAAAATCAGATGATTTGAAGATGTGCGTGAAAAAATCCACTTCGCCGCCGCTGATTCTCTCTTTGCTGTCGTTCCCAATTGACTTTGAATCGATTTTTTTTAAATTGTGTTTTATATCCTCTTCCTTATCTCATGTATTATGATGTTTAAATTCTGAATTAGCAGAATTTATTATTGTTGTTCTTGTTAGTTACATACCCGGAGAATTATACCAAAAAGAAAGAAGAAATTAAGTCCTAAACTTTTCCATTTTAATCTTTTGTGTATATGTTTAGTCAAATAAATGTATTACACTTTGTTATAAAGTGTATTATTAATTTTAAATATGAAAATTGTATTAAACTCCTATGATTTTTATACTCATATATATTAATAAATGTATTATTTTAATTCCTAAATGTATAATTTTAGATATAAAAACTGTATTAGATTTTATTAAATTTTATGTAAATTTTAATAATCGAATGTATTGGTCATAATTCAATATTGTATATATTTTTCTTAATAAATGTATCACTTCTTTTAAAAAGTTTAAGATATTGATATTCAATATCCAATTTTTACATCTTAATATAAAAAGTTATACATTTATTAAGAAATACATACACATTAGTTGATTAAAAAATATCTAACGAAATGTATATTTAAAAAACAAACAAAATAATACAAATTTTACATCCAAAATTATAACACATTTATTAACAACAACATATACAATATTGCAATAAAACTAATACAGTTAGTCGATATATCATATATTTTATATATACAAATTAATATTACATTACATTACATTAATTAACAACAACATATACGTTATTGCAATAAAACTAATACAATTAGTCGATATACTATTTTTTATATATACAATTAATATTACATTTATTCACAATAACATATATATTGTATCAATCAAACTAATACAATATCAATCATATATAAAAAATAAAACAAACTGGACACCAATAGATTAATTACATCAATTTATTTCAATTCACAAACACTACCCATCTTTCTGGCAATCTCAATCCACAAACACGATGTTATCAATCTCAATCCGAAAAACACGATGTTATCAATCTCAATCTGAAAAAAGAAAAAAATCAATTACAAATAGTAGATCTGGGTTTGGTGATGGTAGATCTTCTACTTGAAAGCAAAAGACGACAGAGACGGAGTAGAGTGGAGAGATTCAGCAGGAACAACAAAATGGATGAGCACACTGGAGGCGAAAGACGATGAAGACGGAGGCTGAGTGGAGAGATCCATCAGAAGAGCACATCGGAGGTGAAGGACAATGGAGATGGAGACGGAGCAAAGAGAGTCAGTGGAAGGAGGCGGCAGAAGAGCGAAGAGAGTCAGTGGAAGGAGGCGGCAGAAGGCGGTGGAATGCGGACACAGATTGAGAGAGTGAAAGGTGTGTGAGTGTGGCGTGGAGCGTGAGATCTCGTGAGAGAATTACGCTGAGATCTCGTGAGAGAATTACGCTGAAAGAATAAGGAAGAAGGAGAAACAGAAAAAGGAAAATAAATAATTTTTACTGACCCATTTCCATATATACATGATTCGTTTTCCAAATACGTATCGGTTTTTAAGGTGCACCAATAGTATAGTAGTACTACTCAAGTCCTTTTAACTATTGTTGCAAATTAAGTACTCCATGTTTTTATAACTATAAATAAATTGTAGCAGTTTTAATTAATCTTTATGGAGTAATAATTTAAATCCTCAATTTTAATCACAATTGAGACTAGCTAGTTAATGAACGATTAAAAGTACTACAATTAAAAAAAATTATAATAATAATTAAAATTAATAAGATAAAAATAAATAACTATTTTTAGGACATACAATAAGGGACTAAATTAATTTATAAATTTCAACACTTGCAGCTACTTGCCACCACGTGTCATCATACTCACTCCCACTCTTCTAGATTTATTTATATGTCTAATTAATTTTAACAAGTATTTATGACGTAAGTTTTTTTTTTTTTAGTTAGAATGAAAAATTACTACTAAAATACCAGGAATTTTAATCTTTAATATTTTTATATTTTCTTTCAAGTTTCAATTAGAGATATTAATTGTGCTTCACGAGTTCCAGCCCACTGTTTTACCCAAATGATATGGAAAGCCCAATATGTAGTCTATTAAGATACAGTATTTTGGGTTTGGATTTTGATAAGGCCCAACAGATCATCGGAATTCAGGATCCTACAACTTGGCCCATTAGTAATCATAATGACAAAATCTATTGTAAAAGAGTTAAATTCATTTTTTGCCCTATAACTAAGCAAAACTTCGATTTTTGCCCTAAAAAGGATAAGTGGTTCAATTTTACCATATAACTAACGAATCATTTCAATTTTTGCCAAATTTTCGCCGGAAAATACAAAATTTTGCCGGAATCCGCCACGTCATGCTTCAATTTGGGGGTTTCCGGCTGGTCAATCCGAAGTGTCAATTTTGACTTTTTTTTTAGCCTAGAGTTAAATCATTTTTTGCCCTATAATTAAGCAAAACTTCGATTTTTGCCCTAAAAAAGATAATGGGAAAATGTCATATTTGGTCCCATAAGAATCCTTCAATTCAATTTTAGTCCCGTAGCAATTCACTGGTCCCATAGCTAGCGATTTTGGTCCCATAAGAATTTTATAACCATAATTTTTCAAAAATTTTCATCCTAAATTAACTTATATATTATTATAAACTATCAGATTTATATTATTTTCTTTCTTTCAACACAGACATAGTCCATTACGATAATTCACCTCTATTTTATTTCTCAATAAACATTGTATTAATTTTCTTTGGGGATTATTTTTTTCAAATTATGAAATCAAATCTACAAGTTGTCATTTTGGTCTTGCTAACGGTTTAGAATATTTTGTTAATTATTAACAGATTTTGATGAAAATTTCTTTGGGATTAAATCTGCCAGTTTTGGGACTTTTTTGGCATTGAGCAATTCTTACGGGATCAAAAGTGAAATTTTTCCAAAATTCAATTTTGCCCTATAACTAACAAATTATTTCAATTTTTGCCCAATTTTCACCCTAAAAAGATAAGGGTAAAAAAAAATTATTATTATTATTAATTTAATTTTGAACCCATAAATGTAAACACCGAATTTCTCTAATTTTCGAAAAAAATTCTTTAGTTATGTTTTTTTAACAACGGGTATTTGTTTTTTAAAAAACTAATGTATTCGGTGTTCTTACTTTCCCATAAATAAATATATAAATACTCTTGACGTTAATAAATTATACTAATTTTTACCATTTTTTAACAATTTTTTATTTACTTTTAATGTTTATTTTTACAAATTTAAAGCTTGACATGGTGGTCAGAACATTATTTAGTTTCAATTTTATTAAGAGTATTTCCGTTATTTACTTAAAATTTGTGGACAGAAAAGATGCTTTTTAATACACTTGAGTTTAAAAAAAAAGATTTCCCCCTTTAATATACATGTACTCTTTGCTTTGAAACACAATGCACATAATAAGAGAAATTAAAAAACATAAAAAATTGGGCAAAAATTGAAATGATTTGTTAGTTATAGGGCAAAAATTGAATTACTTAACTTTTTTAGGGCAAAAATCAAAGTTTTACTTAGTTACAGGGCAAAAAATTATTTAACTTTAGGCTAAAAAAAAGTCAAAATTGTCACGTCAGATTGACCAGCCGGAAACCCCCAAATTGAAGCATGACGTGGCGAATTCCGGCGAAATTTGCATTTTCTGGTGAAAATTGGGCAAAAATTGAAATAATTCGTTAGTTATAGGGCAAAATTGAACCACTTATTTTTTTAGGGCAAAAATCGAAATTTTGTTTAATTGCAGGACAAAAAATGAATTTAACTCATTGTAAAACGTTGTTTATATAAGTCGTGTTAAAATATAATTATTATAAGAATCCATGCACATGGAGGGTAAGCAGGCAAAGGGCCACTCGAATGTACTTGAATTGCAATACAATAAATAGATGTATTTCATCAGGTATAGCATGTTGTTCAAACTCGAGAGACTAGGTGTTGAATATTGTTGGGAATGCAGAGGGAGGAGCCATTGAAGCAAAGGGTGGCTATGTTCCTATAGAGAGGCTCAGTGAGATGGTAACCATCAAAGAAGTAGTGCTTCTCAGGATGCTGACACGTCATCGCCCATAATTGTGGGATGCACCCAGATGTCCCATTGAACCACGTGGCACAACATGGGTTGGTTGAATCACTCAAACCTACATACATACACCAAAATGCCAAAAAACAAACATGAAACTTCATTTGATTTGATTGGATTGATGTCCTAACCAATTCGTACTTTAAAATTTTATTTTTTGTGTCATTAAATTCTAACACAGTTTTAATAATATTATAAGGATATATTTGAGGTTGTAAATGGATAGAAAAAACTACTCCTAGTATTTGTTTTAGTAATGGTTTACCGTAATTAGATGGATTGATGATGGCATCATAACCAAGGGGATAAGCATGACCAAGAATAAAAGACGAAGAAGCAAGAGAAGATGTCAAATTAAGAAGCATTGATTGAAGAAGGTTGTTGAAGATGATGGCATGTTGATTAATATCATCAACACATATTCCAGTGTGTTGGAATCTCCTCCTACTCGATGGAATGCAACCAAGTGGTCCGATCTCGAACACGATCACTTTTCTTGCTCCCAATTCGTACAACCTCTGCATTCATTCATTCAAATTTACTCATGTTACTTGTATATATTAAACAATGTGAGAAATAAAATCTAACACTCATGCATGATTAGCATTATTTTTTTAGTCTTTTATATTTCGAAGATCGTAATTTTTGTTGGAATCTCATACGGGCTCATGTTGCAATTCATGAAAAAAAATTACAATTTCTTGCTACATTTGTTTAAATTGAAGCAATTTTTAAAAACTAAAAATCTTTTTGACCATAACTAACTAAGCTTTGTTTAATCCTTATGATTTTTTTTCCCACAATATCGATCATGATCTCAACATTAATATTGTTAGCGGATGTACATCAGTACACATATATAACAATACTTCAATGTTATTATATGAATATGAAGGATAAGTATGGAGTATTAAAATAATCCTGTACGTACTATAGTGAAACACTAGCTAATTAATAATTTAATAGCGTAGAAATTAATTGAAAAAGTAGTAGTACCTTTAATTGATGGGAAAGATTACTCATAAGAAGGTCTGCAAAGGATCGAGGAGTGTAACGTTTGCTGGAATCATAATGTTTTGTGTCCAAATAGTTGTTGATGTAATCATTGCTACCAACGGATACCAAATACAAGGATTCAGACATGTGATCGGATAGCGACTGCGAGTTCTCAAAGAACCTCCCAAGTTCCTCTTTCTTTGTTCGAGAAAACAAATCTATTTGCTCTCCCAAATTCAGGCATTTTCCCTGTCAAAATTAATTTATATATTTTCCCTTCATTTTTACTTTGAAACATTGAAGAAGCATTACAACTCAATTTATAGTGGTAATTGCCTTTTGTACTCAACTTAATTTTCACTATTAGTCTGTTACTGAGTTTAACGTAGGACGGAAAAAAATGGAAAATGTGAAATTTAGATGTATATACGTACCAAGTCACGTCCTGACTCGGGAAGAATCCCGCAAGATCCAGAAGCATAATTTAAACCCGATGTCATCTCATATCTCTGCACAATCCTTCTGATTAAGCTCAAGTATGGCTTTGGATATGGCAATCCAAGAAACTCAGCTGCTAACATCAATAAACATTATTCTAATTTGATTCTTTTCAAATAAATAAATGATAATGTAGTCTATATACCTATGAAATCAGCAACAGTTCTTCCATTGGTGAATCTTCCAGTTGGGCCTTTTTTGAAATTGACACCATATGGTGGAAAGTTAGCCCTAGCTAGGGTTGGCAGCAGATTGTTGTTCCCATTGTCGAACAACGAGTCGCCAAACACGTAGAGTGCCGGCGCAAGAGGATCAGGAGCTCGAAACGAGAAACAAATGTGGAGCATCATCATCAACATTGCCAACACCAATATCACTTTCTTCATTTTTCTTGTGAAGAGAAGCATAAATGGCATGCAAAATTTTTAATCACTTTTTGTTTGTGGGATATATATGGGTTTTACATGTGAAAACAAACCATATATATATATATATATATACAAGTTGTTTATACACATTGCCAAAGATACGTAATTGACATAAATTTATTTTGCAGATGCAATCAAACAATAATAGAGTTTAACTCATTCTCCAAACAGAAACTATATATACCTTTACTAAAACATTTTCCACAAACACTTATGTGTTCATAATATTTACATGAACTCTAGTAATTTATGTTCTATACTACCCTAAGGTTTCATATTTATTTTTAGTATTTAAAATATTTAAGGATATAATTTTTATTTTTAAATGAAAAAGATTTACAAGAAATAATTTCACAGCAATTAGTCAATTACGGTACTAAATATAGTAATTATGGTGTATAAAATGCGATGATGAATTTCTCAAGGAGTGAGATATGATGAATTTAAATTACAAAAAAATGTAATTGGATATTATTGTTTAATATAGATGCAACTGAAGTTCCAGATCTATGGAAGAAAAAAAGATGGGCAAAGGCATTACTTCACACCACTTGTGCATTTATGTACACAGCTTGTCAATGGCTTTAATAACATAACTAACACCTACTTTATGGACAAAATTATAAAATCATATCTATAATAAATTAAAGAATTTAATATATTTTTAAATAATAAAGAATAATATTGAATAAAAGTGTACTTCCTCAATCATTCGTCCGATAATTGTATTAATTATATAACAAAAATTTAAATCAATACGTTAAATCAAGTTCCCATCTTAATTGTTGGGCCTTATAAGGACAAAATGAGACCACATGTTGGGCTCTTAATAATACTGGGCCCAATCAATACCAGCTTAGGGACCTAAAAGAAGTACATAGCGAGTTTTGTGGCCACATCCGTTTTATTGGCCCATTAATAAAATCAATCGATTAATCTCATTTTTCATTTTATCAATTTAAATATCTTTCTAATTGTTCGATCAATTTTATTGGAAAATATCTTAAATTGAGAAATTAATCCATCTTAGATTATTTGTATTTTTTTATTCTATATTTTAATTTTATTTAGTAACTTGACACGACCTTGTAAAGTTTTGATATAGTAAAATAATACTATTTAATTATTTATTTATTAGTGATAGTTGGAATTTAATATTAACACTAGTATAATGAGAGCAAGTTTTGTTGGAACTTTATTTCTCAGCTAATTAATTTTGTGAAACTAATAAAGGGCAATTTTTTTTTTAATATATAGTGATATTCAACTTCAAACTTAATTTTGGTGAAATTGATCAAAATTCAACTTTAAATTACCTCTATAATAATTGATTAATCACACCATGACTCATCATGATATATTTATGTGCCTTCTTATTTAAGGTATTCACATGTTAATGCGTAGAAAATGAACACATAATAATTGATAACGATACGAATCTTATGCTTCATTAATTAATGAAATAATTACTATAGGTACACACTTTGTACCCCTAATTACTACTAGATACATTGATTTAAAATAATTATTATTTAATACAAAATATTAAAGTAAAATACCAAATATACCCCTAAACTCATATACCTTTAAAACACTAACCCCAACCTCCACCCACCACCGGACCACCGCTGCCGCCGCCGGCGGCGGAGCTCCGGCGGCCGGTCGCCGGAAAATCTGTTCGTCAGAAGAAAAAAAAAAAAACTGGTCGCCGGAAAACTGCCGCGACGCCGTCGCCGGAAAAACTGTTCGTCCAAAAAAAAAAAATTGGTCGCCGGAAAAACTGCCGCCGCCGGAAAAGCTGCCGGACCGCCACCGCCGGACCACCACATTTTTTTGCTGCACACACTTTTTTTTTCCTGCACACACTTTTTTTGCTGCACATGAACTTTTGCTGCACACAATATTTATGTGCAACACATTAATAGGGGTAATATTGGAATATCACTATATATTTTTGTACCTAGTAGTAATACTTTTGTATGTTTGTATCTCATAGTAATTTATGGTTTTTTTGTGTACCTAATAGTAATCCTCCCTTAATTAATTAATTATTCCACGGTATATTTATAGAGATAATATAGATTTATATATATATATATATACGTGCATTCCATTAATGATCGGCATAAAATAAATCACATTCTGTTTGACTTTACACAACTATTATTTGTGAGATCTTATGTATCATTCTATAATTGCATTAAATAATTAATCAATTAATGATTGAGCTAATAATTACAAATGATCGATCATAAGAATTTAATTTAATCTTTCAATAAGAAAACTAGACAAAAAATTAAGGTAGAAAACCAAAATCCGATGGAGCTGTCATTAAACCCACTATTGATGTTCATACTTTTATTATGTATAAGAAGGATATGCTAATTTATTTATACAACACATTCACATTGTATAAATAAGTAGCACATATTGTGGATTTTCAAGAACACTCATAAAAAGAATGATCATACATCTTGTAATAACTATATCTTAGCTAAGCATTTAAGTCACAAGTTGTTGAATGTTAGTTGGAGTGCAAACATTCGAGTCCTTGAAGCAAAGGTTCGCAACGGCTTTATACACCTTTTCCGTTGAATGAAAGCCGTCGAAGAAGAAGTGCTCTTCCGGTTGCCTACACGATAGCACCCCTATACCCGGGATGCAGGACGACGTCCCATTGAACCATGTCACGCAACACGGGTTGCTCGAGTCGCTCAACCCTAATTTCAAATAAATAATCAACCAACCATAAGTCTGTCACATTAAGTAATATTTTTATTAAATAGTTAATACTTATATTGATTCATATGTAGAGTCAATATCAGTATTAAATTAGGAAGTTCCTAATTTAGAAAGTCACCGTATTTAGATGGATTCATGATTGCCTCGTACGTAAGGGCGTAAGTACGACCAAGCACGAAAGCCGATCCGCGAAGAGTGGATGTGAGGTTTCGAAGGGTGGAAGCAAGTTGTTTGTTGAATATCTTTACAAACTCATTAATCCCTTCAACACAAGCTCCAAAGTGATCATATTTTTTAGTCATGGAGGGCATGCAACCAACTGGTCCAATTTCGAACATCACTACCTTTCTTGCTCCCAATTTGTATAATCTCTGCCCTCATTTAGGTCAAGAAATTAAAACCCATGTAGAAAAATTAATAAAGGATCATTAATGTACAAATTATAAAAGTAGTATTACATATATATACCTTGAATTGATGGTAGAGTTTCTCAATTAGAAGGTTGGAAAAATATTTAGGAGTGTAGATTCTGGAGATGGAAGCACCATGAACAATTTTGTCATAATTGTTGATGTAATCATTGCTGGCAGTTGCAATAACAAAGAGGGATTTTGATAAGTAGGCTGATAACTCATCTTCACACTTATTGTAGTGTTTTGGCAGCTCTTTTTTCACTGTTTTTTCAAACAAACTCACTTGCTCTTCCAAATTTAAGCATTTTCCCTGTCACACAATTAATCATAAAATTGGTTCATAATTAACCCTAATCCACACCACACAAAAGTAATTAAACACAGCTCCTTAACTAATATTCCAACCATCCTAAATAACTCTTCACACTTTCCTTATTTATTTGTCATACACCCACGAAACCCACAACAAATCTTATGTGCCACACGTTAAATAATTGACACGTAAGAGAGGAAATAAATCCAACTATTGTCCCTAGGGTTTAAGCTTTAAGGTATAGTTTCTCTCTCCTACGTGTCGTCCATCTAACGATGTGGAACAGGAGATGATGTACGTACCAAAATGGCACAAAGAATCCGAGCCTCACAAAACCCTTCACAATAAATAAATAAATAAGAAAACATTGTGTTATCTAACAATCTCAAAAGTTATTTTAATTTCAAATATCACTCATTTTTCACATACATATCATTACTTTTATTACCTAAAAATACTACAAAGAGAGCATATAATTACCTAAATATACATAACATGGAACGGGAAGCATTCGCCGAAACGAAGAGAGCATATAATTAAAGGGCATGATAGATTAAAATAAATAAAAATATACCAAATTCATTCCAGTGTCAGGAAGAAGACCACATGCAGCAGATGCATAATTAAGGCCACTGAGGTGCTCTTCCTCCACCTCCCCATCATCTAAATCATTGTATGTTGCTGGATATGCCAATCCCATATGCTCAGCTGTAATTAATTAACCTTAATTAATTAATTAATTCAAACTAAAATTAAGCTGTAATAAAATGAATAAATCAGACAACCTATGAAATCTGGTACGGTTCTTCCATTGGTGAACCTTCCGGTGGGGCCCTCTTTGAAATTCATGCCGTACGGTTGGTAATTAGCCTTGGAAAGAGTGATTAGCTCATTATTATTACCACTGTCCACTAATGAATCTCCGAAAACGTACACTGCCTTTGTCTTTTCCTTTTCGCAACAAATTACATTGCACTGATTCATCACCATTGATATCATCAAAATTCCCATCACTTTCTTCATCATCTTTTTGATCCACAGATCATAGGGAAAATTAATCTAATTATCTAAACACTAAAAACACCATAGGGGTTTTGCATGTCTTATATATGCACCTAGTGTACCAAAAATATTCGCATGAACTACTAGAAAAGACCCTTTTAATTTATTTTTTATTAGATAAATTATAGTTTGATTATGATCTTAAATCTTAATTATGTGTTGACAGGTTCTTGTAATTACTACAGATCCTCGATTGATTCCACCGGCTACAATGTTTACGCTCAATCTGCCACCTAATATTAATTAGAATTACCATACTAACTTCTTCTTTTTTAATTAAAAAAAAATAGTTGAATTTGTTAATATTTTGAAATTATTACAAAAAAATAAAAATAAAAAATTAATCTGATCAGTTGTGTATAACACACTGCGTGAACCGAAAACAATTGTAAATGTCATGAACGAGAGAATCGGTCAAGATCATGAATTTTGTCCCTCATCAATAGTTTCTAATTGTATAATCATCAAATTATTTATTTTGGGCTTGTTTTTCAATATTTTAGTTTACAATTATATAAAGGCCTTTTTCATTATTTGATACATTGATTGATTAATTAGTTGTAAATAGACTAAGACGTCCCGTTTATGGGTCTGGATCTTTTGTGTTACTTTGATGTGACATTTCTTGTACCACCCTATTGGATAATTGACACTTAGAAAATAAGAGGGTAATTCAATGCTTAAACCCTTGAGGCAAGGGATTCGATTTCTCCATCCCGCCACGTATCATTCGCTAAGCTGATTTAACAAGAGATGTCACACCAAAATGTTATTCTCGTGCCTCCCGTTTATACCAATTTTAGCCTTACAGTAATTTTTTTGTGAATTTAATTGTCTTTGATTTTCTTTCTTTTTTATGTTTATTTTAGATTTGTATTTTTTTTTAATTTTATTATATTTGTTTCAGCCATTTTCCAGTGCAATTTCACTCCTTTAATATTTTAAAAAACAATTGAAATTGATATTAAAATGATAAAAAAATGGAATATTAAATATTATTGAACTAAACTGATATAATTAAAAAAAATAACTAAAATTAAAAAAATCATTGGAGTAAATTAGGATTTTTCAGAAGTAATAGAATTGAAATTGATATCAACTGATTAAAATGTGGAGTACTTATTTTGAATTCTATCTTTAGATTAACATTATTATATTTCAATGGGTAAACAATATGAACAAATGTTACATTAATCCAATGACTTCAAATATGCCTTATTAATGCATACTCCATATGAAAAAATATACAAACATATAGTATATCTCAGTAAAATGGAGAGACTAATACATATACATATGTATAATCCATCAAAGTGTAGAAAGGAGGTTTTGAATATTGTTGGGAACGCAAATAGAAGAACCATTGAAGCAAAGGGTGGCTATAATTTTATGTAGAGTTTGAGTAGGATGAAAGGCATCAAAGAAGTAGTGCTTTTCTGGATCATTGCAAGTTAGTCCCCCTAGCAAAGGGATGCACCCTGATGTTCCATTTAGCCATGCTACACAACATGGCTTACTTGTCTCTCTCAACCCTAAATTATTTACACCATGGAAATTATTAGTTTATTAAGAAAAAAAACCACAAATTGATAGTTAATATTGAAAAAAATTGATGAAAATGAATAATTAGGGAATTAATAGGTAATTAATGAAGGGTTAATTGGGAGAAAAATTTACCATATTTAGATGGATTGATGATTGCATCATAGGCAAGGTCATATATTTGACCAAGAATAAAAGATGAGGCATGGAGAGATGATGTCAAATCTTGAAGCATATTTTTAAGCTTATGATTGAAGAGAATTGCAAGTTGATTAATCTCCTCAACACATGGTCCATTGTGTTGGATATTCCTTGTATTGGTGGGCAAACATAACCATACTAATTTTAATTAGAATAAGGAAAATAAAAAGTCATGAGTTGTAGTAAATACCTGCAATTGTTGGGAAAGATTAAGAATGAGAAGATCAGTGAAAGATTGAGGGGTGTAAGAATTAGTTGTATCGTGGAGATAGACATTGAAGTCATTGTTGCCTGTAGCAATGATGTTGATAGATGATCATTTGATTCCTCCTCAGAAAGCCCTAATTCTTGTTTCACTGTTTTCTCAAATAAATCTATCTGCTCTTCCATACTCAGGCATTTTCCCTAACACAGATATTATAGCTAGTTACTATTAAATATACTAATTTTTTGTAATAAATTAAAAAGAAGAAATGTAAGAAAGTGATAAGAAAGTAATATATTTTCAACTCAAAACTAACTGCAGATATATATGGTATGGAGTATAATGGAAGATGGGATTGATTTTTATGTGACTTCAATATTTATAATTAAATTATACTAATATTGGGTTTGTGTGAACTGGATCTTAATTGTTGGCCACTCGTATCGAATTACAGGTTGTAACCCTGCTTTCATATTTGCCACGCCGGAGGGAGTTTTTTTTTTTTTTTATCACTTTTAAATAGAAAAAAATAAAAATTAAAAAAGAAAAAAAAACGATTAATTCCGTTGTCTAATGTGCGGTCATTTGAAAGTTGAGGGATCAAAACTGCAAAATATAGAGAGTACATTTGGGGGGACAGTAAGTGAAAGATATTATTACTCATGTAAAATGCTTGTCCTTTTTTTAATGCATGGAACCATTAATTTGGAAGAGCCCATAAATCACCATCGATCTACCAACAGGCCCACTTTCCATTCAACCACCTCAGAATGCTTCTTCATATATACTTACTTGATCTGATGGTGTTAGACCTCTCCAAGAGGTTATTTATAATTTAAAGAGTATTTTCTATAATATATAGATAAGCATATTTTCAATCCTCTCTAACACCCTCTTCATATTAATTTAGTTTGTTCTCTTTCCAATGCATATTGGCTATTCCGTGTTCCCATGTGAACACAATCCTCCCCCTCCAATTTTATTTATACCTATGTATTATTAGGGGTTTAAATTGCAAAGGGGCATGAAAATTGTAAAGACGCACGAAATATGCTCCGTGCGCCCGGGTGCACAGGAGCCTCACTCATTTATTACAGTATTTATTCTTTCTTTTAGCTTTTGTATTTCCACCTAATTTATTTTATTAAATATATGAAGTAATAAATATTTTGATGTAAATTTTAAGAAAAAAGTGTGTTGGAACTAATGAAATACACAACACATTTAATTTTAAAGAGTTGTTATGACTCTAAATTTGAAGAGCCAAAATGGTTATGTAAAACTTTTTATTAATTTGAAGAAGTTGTTGGAGGTATTTTTTATTGGTTGACTCTTTAAATAGTAATAAATAATATCTCAATAGGCTTTAGGAGATGCTCTTAAATTTTAATTAATCGGGCCATGATAATAAAAATTTACCAAGTTTTATCCTACACAAATGATTATAATATGAAACGATTTCATGATGAAGTTTTATTGTAGAGTTGAATAAGGAAGAACTACTACTCATTTTAAAAAATTGATTCTGTTGTATGGTGAGTTTTCGAGAAATAATAATTTATTTATAGTGTAAAAGTGTGACATTTCTTGATTCGATTACACGCTCTAATATATACTATATAGTTGATATTGAATAGTCAATTACACACACAGATTTTGAGGCGCTCCCACTTAATCGTGAGAAGTAATGCATATTAAAAAATTATCGTTTCCTTCATTAGCACGGATTATTATATAATCCACTGTAATTACAGCTCATTATTAATCATGTCATCATGTCTATAACAAAAATTTAGATACTCTTAGTTTTATAGTTGTAAGAACTAAAGAAAGTGAAATTTTCAGATGAACGTTCATTGCTGATGATATTCACACCTTAAAACACTGAAAATATTCACAACTGTAATTTCATTCCCACTGATAATATATTCACAACTCAAACGAAGCTTAACTTCTTATTTATCTAATTTTTTAATATAATTCCTGCCAGTTAGGTTAAGGCATAAATTCAGACACTTTTTTTTTTTTACTGTTCTTCTAATAAAGAGGCTACATATTCCTAATCCATAGTCATTAGTCACTGTTCCTTAAGTTGCATCAAAATTTATAAATGGGTTATTTTATAGTAACCCTACCAAAATTTTCTAATCACTGTAAATCAGCAAGTAGAATGAGATCGATCGAACCTCCTCGAACGATCTCATTCTCAGTAGAAACAAACAAGTTATAGAGACCTGTTAGCCGGCTGACAGACTTCGCCTTCTCAAGTTGATTTTGCACACCGTGGTCTTGATCGGGTGTGTATATATCATTCGTACGACGAACACCTGCACAGCATAGAGAAGCACGACTGGAAAGATCAAATCAATCAACTTGTCACCTTTCCCCACCTTCAAGCTCTTCCTGATCGTCTATTTGTGACTCCTCTTTGTTGCTCATTTCTATCCCGCCCTCGTTGCTTTCGCTGCCTTGTTGGAAAAGAAGGGCTGTATCAGGTGGACTCGAGTCGTCTTCATAGACATCATCCTCTTCGCTGTCCTTATCCCTTGGTGGAGAGGTAGCAACACTGTCCATCCAGGATGGACATTGGGGCATAGATGTTAGCACATGGTGCAATGTGGAACGAGTCGAAGGGCTCGAGGCATTTAGTGATACTTTGCTGGCGTGGCTACCCCGCAAGCATGAGCACTCGGGAACGGGGAAGGACAGAAACGAGAGAGGCTTCAACCTTTTAAGCTCGTCTTTTAGTCCATCAACTAGGTTTGTTCTAAGATGCCTACGTACCGATGTGATCCAAGTGTGGTTTGCTTGGTATAGGTGGTCATGGATATCCTCTAAAAGCCTAGAAATCTCTTTCCTGTATATTTATGAAAACGAGAGAGAATCAAAACCGTCGAACCACAACACTTGTTCTACCAAAATATCACCATAAAACTCGAGACAAAACTGAACAAGAAGCCACTCAGAAGAGAAATATAAACATGCAGAGCAGCAAACTAAGACCTAGCTATAACATAGCGAATATGCACCTGTCAATCCGAAATGTTTTTGAATCGGCCGACTGATAGAGTCTGTGTCCCATGACCAAGCTAGCAAAATTTGGGTACCCTCTACCATCACAATCGAATCCAGGTATGAATGCATCAGCTTCAACACATATAGTGTAATCGATTGCCTCCCAAAGTAATTTATGAGCATTGGTCCTCAACTCCATAACTGTACTCTCTGGTTCGTTATCACTCTCAGCTACCCAACCCCACCAACCTTCTATATTGTAAGGATATTTTGCTCGTGCTGGGGGAGGTGGCAGAGGACGAGGACCAGCAGTCTTCCATGATTCTGGTTTCTTTTCCTCTCTAACTGGAGGAGATTTCTTTGAAGGTTTGTCCACAAGATTAGCTTCACGGCCGTACATTTTGTTCAACTCCCATGGCATGCTTAAGGACGTGCGATCTACGACATTCTCAAACATAGCATGAAGTGGAATCAGTTTCTTCTGCCCACCAAACACCTCCCCACCAGAAACATAAATGATTGTGTCACTTGAGTACCCGTATGTCCGAAGAAGGATACCAATCTGTAGAGAAATGATAATTACTAACATTTGGCGATTAAAAATAATGAATCAGAACAAAAACATTTCTCCATTTTATGATTGAACAAAAAGATGAATAACAATGAGACAGTGCCATACTTCCTCTGGCATAAGTGGACATAAACCCCGAAGACGTCGCTCAGCTGAATCCACGGTTAGGTTCCCCTTGACGAGTCCACGTTTCAGCATCCATGCTCGCTTATGTTGGATGAGTTCAGTATGGACATCCTAGAAGAGATTGAATGACACAACACTAAGTAGGTGCAGGTAAAACTTTTAGTAATAATGCAGTATTACTTAGCTAGTCAACCAGACATCCTTATACCAAAAGGCACCTGAAAGAGTTCAGCACAACCATGATAAGCTAATGCGTCTCTAGTCATCCCAGGATCATAGGCGATAAACGGCCGACCAGAAGCTCTAAGTCTATATAGGACCTTTGTGGCAAGTTCTTGGACCTCCTCTCTAAATCTTAGCGCGTGAAAAGCAACCCTACATCTTAGCCTTTGAAATTCTTCTAGATGTGGAGGAAGAGAAGCCTGGATCATAAGAATATCAGTGAGAACGACATAAGCATTCTCACGAGTACACTATGAATAAAGATAACTATTAACCACCACTAGAAAATTATCAACCCAAAAAGGAAATAACATAATTTCTACTAAAGATAAAACTTATGTAATGCAATGAAGTCCTCTTAAAAGATTGCATCAATTTCTATCTGGTAGCTAACAAAACTAATATCTTAAACTATTAGAGAATAATTAACTTTGGGATATACAATAATCTAAATATCTAATCTTCAACGGTCTTATGTGGACTATTTATTGACTCTATCAGCGATCCAGTGACATTACTCAATATATAGATTTGTCAAGTATAAACCTACAGAATATGATACCTGCAAGCATCCTCCATCGGGAATGACGAGCTCAACAACTGAGTGCCTACTCAGCACTGGCAAAACATGATGAAGATAAAAATATGGAGTAGCTGAGTTCGGCATTTTGAAAGAAGGGATGTTTTTTTTCCTCCTAGCTCCTTTGAGATCCTTTGGAAGTGTTTTCACAATTCTGATATCATCCGCTAAAGCAGCCATAAATTGATCCTCACTATAGAGGTAGGCAAAACTCTTGAACTCTGTGCTGCATCATATAACAGACATTACAGAGATTTAAAAAATAAATTTAGATAGCATTCAAAAAAATATGGTAGAAGCTTGTATTCAAGCAACATATGGAATCAACCTGATCCCTTTGCTACTTGTTGTTGATTGGATCTCAGGAATGACTAGTGTAGCATTCAGAAGCCGAGCAACCACAACGACATCACAAATCTGCAAATGAATAAAACCTTTCAATAAGTTTACTCAGTAAATGAATAAGTATGTGAAATCACTGTGGGCAGTGAATAGAGGTGCCAAGACTCACCGAATTCCTGATTTCGTGGAAACCCCCTCGTATTCTCACGAAAATAAATCCATTGGTCTGCAAAGGAGGAGCTGCAAGGTATCCAAACATAGTTAAACAGCAAGCAACATCAAGAAAACAAAACTAACATATTATACTGATTTCTATTTCTAATATATAACACTCCATATAAAATAGGAAATCAACAGTTACTTCACATTTTCAAATGTAACCAAGTTCATAACATACTGCACTCAAATGTCGACTAGACAATAAACATCCCTTTAAAAGACTAATTTTTTGTAGAACTTTCAGAGAAACAGAAGCATTCCATTAGTTCTTTTGCATAATGTAGCCCAACTTAGTTAAAGCAAATAGAAGCAGATCTAACCTACATAGTTTCCCCTTGGATTTGCATAGGGATGCATAGATTCAAGATGCTTCACAGGGGCCCAAAGTCTTCTGTACAATGCATTCTGCACAATGGAGATTCATGAAATTCAAATTCATGAACAATTAGCAGAGTAGCATTAAAATTAAAACAAAACAAGAATAGTTAATGGATTCAGAAAAGGAAATCCAGACAGCCAAACAAGAAACACGGACAAAACATCGGCAAAACAAACATTATGATTCGGAATCACAAAGAAAAAAAGAAAGTATACATTGGAAATCCAAAAATAAACTTAAAGCAACCAAAAAGAACAATTATTTAAACTAAACCCCTAAATATTGACCCCACTAAACACCCCCATTACACAATTATTACACAGAATTAAGCTGCATCTAGCATCCCTCCCTAAAAGTAACTATGATCTTTCATAATTCACAACACAAAAAACTTTCGAAAATCTGATCAAAAGCTAAGTCGAACTCAAAATTCCAGATTTAAAACATATCAAATGGGAACAGAACAGAACAGAACAGAACAAATCAGAGCATAAGAAAACAAAAGGATTAGATCTTTATGACATTACAGCGGTGGGAAGATCGGCATTCTCAAAAACAGGCCTCCAAGAAAAGATAGTGATGGAAGATTTGTACTCAGAAACAGAAAACCCATCAGTGTATCTGGCGAGAAGAAAGTGGGTGAAGAGAGAGAATGTCGAAAGGACAAGACCGAACAAGCCAACCCACTTGAGCTTGGACTTGAAAAGCAGGGCTTTCCCTTCTCCGCCGCCGACAGCGCCGCCAACCTTGATGGGAGAGACCCACTTCATGCCGGATTGTCCACGGTGAAGCAGACGCAGAGAGGGTGAACTGAGGAGGAAGAAAATTACAGTCAAAGGCGGAGAGTCCACGGGCGATGGCGACCGCAGCGAAGACGAGTCGTCCTTGAGTGGTGTGTTGGATTGGAGAAACAGAGAAATCCCTCAGACACAGGTTTGTTTGTCGTTTATAAGTAATACACAATTTCCTAGACCCAGCCCATTCTCAATAGCGGCGCGTGATGACTTTATATCAGAGCAACAATTAATAAGAGTTTAATACTCCCTCCGTCTACCTGAAAGAGTGTCTTTTATTTTTGTCCATGTTGATTAACGAGTATTATTATTTAATGTGCTGTGGTAGTTGTATTAGTGGGAGTGTGGATCTCATATTTTAGTTGTATTAGTGAGTGTGTTTGGGTTCCATGTGTGTAAAAAAAGAAATGATCCTCTTTAAAGTGGACGACCAAAATAGAAAAAATATCCTCTATCAAGTGGATGGAGGAAGTAATAAAGATTCTAATTCATACTCATATAGTAAGATTTAGTACTTTAAATTTTATTATTAGTAATGTTCATATAAATAAATAAATTATAATAAAGTAAATGAAACTTTCTTGTAATATGAGTATAGATATATGATAACTTTCCATTATTAAATTATATTTATTATAATTAAGTATATTTATTAGTAATTAAAGTATGTTTATAGTTAATCAATTTATAACACTTAAAATATATTTTAATATATTATTTATCATATTTTAACTATTAATAAATAATTTTACTTATATAACTATCATACTTCGTCCTTTCATAATATAAATATTTGATTTTTGCATGTGAATTAAAAAGTACTTTATACTCCCTCCGTCCTATCAATAGAGTTACATTTTACTAATTAAGATGTTCCGCTACAAGAGTTACATTTCTTTTTTTAGTAGATGGGACCACAAAAATTAATCACTTTATCTTCATGGGGCCCACACACAACACTAATATAACTACCCACTATACATTAAATTATTATATCTCCCAACCCACCACGAATTAAAATACTATATTTCTTAATCTCCGCGGTGACTGTAACTCTATTTATAGGACGGAGAGGATATAATAAAGTGTGTAGTTGTATTAATGTTAATTGGTAGGCTATATATGACATTAATTTTATTGAAAAAGAGAATTTGATACCCTTAAAGTTGACAACTAAAATTGTGAAATTAATACCCTGTCAACAAACATAGAAAGTATTGTTTGTCCCACAAAACCCTTCACACTCCAAAAAAGGTAACATTATTTTATCCAATAACTCCAAAGTTATTTTAATTTTAAATTTATCATTCATTTTTCACACATACTATATCATTACTTTATAAAATTTTTTATTACTTAAAAATACTACAATATCCTTTACTGATCAAAGAGTTAAAACTTTTTTTTAAAAAACGTGAAACAGTAATAATGAAGCGTTCTATGAGGAGAATGAGTACTTTTTATATTTCGTCGGGTCCTCATAAAGCTAAGCTCAGCTCGATTATACCCATACATCGAACCAAAATAAAATTATCGACTTTAATTCAATATTTTTTTCCATCTTTGTTAACAACAATACAAAAAAAACCCGAGAGAAACAAATCTAAACACTAATATTCTCATTAAATCGGGTGGCGCGTGGGCCTGAAGGGAGGGGAGTTCCGACGCAAGAGGCGAGAAGTCACGTGACTTTCAGTAGCGAGTCACGTGGTGTTTAGTAGTGGTGGGCCCCACTCATCCATTGGTTCCATTTGTAAATAGTCAACAATATAAGGATTGGAGAGAAAGAATCTGTAGTTTGAGGGGGAGATGGATAATTACGTGACCTGAAAAAGGTTGTCCGATAAAAATTGCCATAATAATTGTATGAGCTATTTGTGTGGGCCCATAAACCCATAGATTTTAAAATTTTAAATTGACAGTTTAATGGTCACACTATTTTCAAATTTGTGGTCGAAATTTTAATCATAATTTTTTTGAAAATAAAAATATGTAATCAATTTTAGAATGATTTTAAAGTGAACTCAAGATTCCTTAAATAACTCGATCAACCATTGATGATTGATGTGTTATGTAGATCGCCAAGCTCTTAAGAAAAAAAGTCCATTAGTTAAAATGTAAAATTTTAACCAATTCGATTTAGACGTCCATGAATTGAGTATCTAACATTAAAAAAAAAACTTTGTAATAAAGATTAATACATATTCTCTCCGTCCTGAGTATTTTTACCCATTTGTACGTGCACATAAATTAAGAAGTATTATTATTTTAATATATAATCTAAGAAAAATAAGGATAAATTGTTAATATTGAGAGAAAATTACATAAAGTTATTGGGAATAATGAATAAAGTGTAAAAAAATAAATAAAGTTATTGAGATTGATGAATAAAGTGTAAAAAATAGATAAAATGTGTAGTATATTTTTTCCAATAATGAAATGAGTAAAAATACGTGGGACACTCTAAAATAAAAAGTGAGTAAAAATACATGAGACAGAGAGAGTATTAAAGATATTGACAAAAGTTATAAAAATTCTTTTAAAAGAAAATAAGAGTATTTAGGGATGGTTATTATGTGCGACTGGAGCGGATAATAACATATCGTATTTTGGACGGAAAGTCGGGTCCACTCAATCCAATAGGATGATATTGTCCGTTTTGAGTTACTCACTGTTTGCACGATTTTATTTTTTGGGCTCACATTCAAAAGGATCATGCTAGGAAGAGTCATTCCCACACACTTATAAAATCCATCAATACCCAACTTCTAATCAATGTGGGACTTTAACTAACAACCAACCAACTGCAAGACGAGCTAGGCAAATTGTTAGGAATTATTAACCTAATTTACTAACAATGTACACATCTCAACAAGTTTAGTACTAGAATTTAAGTTGGTGGTGTAATAGTATTACAACCATCTCAAAATGGGCATTAAAACAACAATAAATAGAATAAAAGACATGCATATAGGCTGTTTCTTTTTGTAGCATCATAAGCATTAACTGATAACATTGGAATATAAACTCTATCTTTTCTTTTTGAGGGAATAAATATTTTAGACGGCTACAAAATACCATCGGTGAATATACCTTTCAACACCATTTGATCATTTGCCATAAAAATTAGAATTTTACATTAAAGGCTAATTTCCCAAATAATGAACAAGTCAATCATTTTCTTTTTATAGTTTCTCTTTCTCTTCGTATGAAAATTTATTTGGGGGGTGCCTTTTCTTTAAATCGATTATTTCTTTTAAAAGCTACTTTTCCACAAATAGTTGCTCCTTTTTTCTCCTTCCTCCCTAAGGACTCTTTTATCTTTTGAAAATTATGTATAATAATAGTATATATTTATATTGTATTTTTTATATGATAGAGTTTAAATTTATGTTAAATTATAAAAAGGTGAGAAGTGGTGATGATATGTAAATAAAAAAAAATTAATTTAATGTGATATATGAAGAGGAAAGAAAAGGTATTAAGTGGTTTTATTATTTTTTTCCTTATTGAAAAAAAATAAAAATAATAGTATATATTTATATTGTATTTTTTATATGATAGAGTTTAAATTTATGTTAAATTATAAAAAGGTGAGAAGTGGTGATGATATGTAAATAAAAAAAATTAATTTAATGTGATATATGAAGAGGAAAGAAAAGGTATTAAGTGGTTTTATTATTTTTTTCCTTATTGAAAAAAATATAAAAATATTATAACGTAACGATGCCTTGGAGGGCATCCTAAATTGACATCATTGACTTAATTTACTAGTTGACTCATTAGTTAATCCTTTTTTTTTTTAATCAAGACGAAGAAATATATTATACAAAAGATTCAAGATCTTAAATATAAAACAAATATTTTATTATTTATATAAACTTAAGCTAGAATTGTGCATTTTAAGTCTCAATTGAAAAAAAAAAAAAGAGCATAAATAACATGAATATAAAGCTCAAAGAAAACCCTATAGCTTAAAAAAAAAAAATTTACTTCAAACTCAAAATTATACTATTTTACATGGAATATGTACTAATTTTCCGAACATTGACCAAGTCAATGTTTCCCATATTTTGTATATTAGCATGCGTGGACCTATGAATGATAAACATGTTCTTATTATTGTTTTTTCTCCCATTCTAGAAAAGGATTTTTATTTTATTTATTTATTTATTTATTTTTAAAAGAGTGCAATAGTGCAATGTATGAAAAGTTAAAGCTACTTGATTTTTTACCCATAAATTTTTATGCAAATTATAGGTAGAAATTAATCATCGAGTCAAGACTAAAAGATCACAAATTAGACAAAGTGTTACATATATTTGCTTTTATCATCTGTATATATTACGACTTATTCCTTCATGTAATCATATGTTTGTTCATGTATTATAATTATTCGCATATAATATTCCAAATTTTTTTTATGGGGGTGGAATTATCATTTATCCTAAAAGTTAAAATATTAAGTATTTCATTAATGTTCCATTTAAAATTTAATGGTTGCTAATTACAAAAAATCAACCCTTTCTATAAAATGATGAAAAAATAAAGCTAAAACTAAAAGGCATGTTATATGTTTGTCTATATGTGAAAATTTAACTTCTCATCATTTCTTGATATTTGTATTTAATTGACTTAAAATAACATTAATTAAAAATGGAACCTATAAATCCTAGATATTAATTGTTGAAAAAATATCTCTTCAAATTCACGTTTTGAAATCTATTGACGATAACAAAGCAAGGACAAATAAGTCATTGCAGTGCAGTAGTGCAATGCACCATCAACTTGCATTTTAGATTAATTATGTTCAAATATGTATTAAATCATGCTTTATTTGAGTTCAAAAAAAAATAAAAATCATGCTTTATTTACTCACCAAGGCTAAAATAGACATTAACTATATTAGAGTAATATTAGTTTATTTGACTAATTACAAGTGGAATTAGCTGTCCAGCTAACAGGATGAAAGGAAAAAATTATTTGGAGCATTTAACTACCCATTTCGTTACTTAATTCAATATATATTCCTTCTTTGTATTGAAGCGTATTGGTATGCATTATTGAACTAAAAAAACTATAGGGGTGTATTTGTAATACAACGTTATTTATTTATTTATTTTATATAAGAAGAAATAATCAACCTAATCAAACTTATCAAAGTTGAAATATCATTTAACTATCAACTAAGATTCTAAATAATTTTTTACCACTAATAGAAAAACCATTTAGAGTTTTAATTGATAATTTTTTTAGTTCTGAATTGAAAAAAAAAATCATTTTCAAATATCTAATATTAGGACTAATTTAGTGGAGAAGTTTTTTTTTTTTTCATATCAATTTATACATCTACAAAAACAAGAAAGAATCTCGTATAAATAGTAAATATCATTTTTCTCTTTTTTTATTATTATTTTACTGTAAAAACTCATTTAAGAATCCACATATAATTATGGATTGTTTTATTTTTGCCTTTTCTTTTAAATTGATTTATACCTGATTTTTTAAATTTTATAACATTTTAATTTGAAACTTGTGTTTTTAACACATGATACACCACATTAATCGTTTTTTCATAGGTTTTTAAATAACATTCATATTGTCTACATGATTGTAAAGTTATAAAAATAAATTTTTTGAAGTGTTCTTAAATTTTCAAATAAACTATTTACTAGTATTAGTATGGAGTACTTTTTAAATATAAAATGGGGCACGTCTTGTATAAGACCGTCTCACGTGAGACAATTTTTCACTTTTCAAAATAGTTATCACTTTCGTTATAATATGTTATCTTTTTTATTTATATTATAAATTGTTTATGAAAGAACATTATCATTTTTCATTAATTTATCATCAATTTCCTTTATAAAAGTTATCACTTTCTGACAGTCTCACGTAAGGTACTACGTGAGACGGTCTCACACAAGTTTTTGCCTATAAAATAGATGTATAAGAGGTGTCATGAAATATATACTCTATATATAAAAAAAATCAATTTCAATTCATCGTTTTTTTATTATTTTATTTTATGTAACACTCTATAAAACATAATTTTAATTTGTATCGATTTGTCTTACAATCTATTTTATTTATAACTGTTTCATAAGAGAGTGTCTCATGTAAGTATATATAGAACCACATTTGTGTGAAAGTGTTTCATAAGAGAATGTACCATATAAATATACTATATAGAATTACATTTGTAGTATATATAGAGCTACATTTGTGTGAAAGTGTTTCATAATAGAATGTCCCGTATAGGAGTAAATATATACCTCCTCAATCTCATTCAAAGAGTTCATTTTTTCCATGTTGGACGTCTGACCCAAAGAGCCATCTTTCCTTTTTTACACACGTGGGACCCACACACACCCACTAATACAATTAAAATATGAACCCACACTTCAACTAATACAACTACCCACTACATATTAAATAATAATATTCCTTAATCCACGTGCAAAAAGCAAAATTACCCTTTGTGTGAGACGGAGGGAGTATAGAATTACATTTGTATGGAATTGTCTCACATGAGATTATTTTTATATTACTCCTATTACTTTTATTTTAAATTGTTAATGAAATAATTACCGCACTAATATCAATTTTTACTCTCTCGTTTATTACTAAAGTATCTATTTTGTCATTTTAGGCTGTCAATTTCAATTTTTAAAGTAGTCCAATTTTTTTTAAGATGACTCATTATTTTCTATTAATACAACAACTCAATTTAGATTAAATAAGAATGCTTCTTAATTCACATACATTAAAAAAAACTAATAAATTTACAGTTGATGTATTTACTTAAAAATCAATTAAAATATTATGGTTTCTTATTCGTCCCATAATATATATATATATGCAATTTATTTTAAATGAGTAAATAACAAGTAATGGCGGACATGCTTAAGCACGTATAGAAACCAAAACATACGGCAAAATTGTCTTCTAATGCCAATCATCCTCCTACCTTAACATATTTTGTACCAACTGAAAAGATTAATAATAATAAATTAACATTAATTCTTTCTACCAAAACCCTACATGCCTTATAAATTATTTGTACCAACTGAAAAGATTAATAATAATAAATTAACATTAATTCTTTCTACCAAAACCCTACATGCCTTATAAATTATCTGCTTTCCATCCCAACAAAAGTGAAAGCGTTTCATCAAATTAAAACTACTCCATGAATACGATGTTCAAATTGCATACCTGCCACTTGATCAGGTCATACTCTGCTCATCAAGACTCTTCCTGCTCTCCTTCTCTGAAATGGGTAAATTCTCTTACCATTGAACTGTCTGTTGGAAATTCTCCTCTTTTTTTCTGATTCTTGTTTGGGGGTTTTATTGTTTTTGTAACTTTGTGGGAAGTTAATTGGAATCTGGATACCCTTTTGATGAATACGTTAATGGATGTACTTAAAAAGTTTGATCTTGAACTTTTTTTTTTTTGAATACTTGTTCAACTTATTTTTGTGATTTTGTGCAACTGGAGGAAGCCCTAGCAATATTAATTCCCTTTATGCTGTATTTCTTTAGAAGATAAGTACTTTTCTTTATGGCTTTAAATTCTCCTCGTATGGAATTTTTGTGATTTGTCCACTGTTTCATCTTTTTATATCCAGTCCGTGAGTTCATAATGATGATGGTTTCCAAAAAGATGATGTCTTGAGCGAGACACTGTTGGCTAACTCTTGTGAAACGCAAAAAAATAGTTCTAGTGGAGAAGAAAAGGAAGAGAAAATAGAAAATGAAGTGGGATCAAAGAAACTTGTCGTCTTGAGAACAAATAAGTTTTTTTTTTTCCTCGGGTATCCGATTCGTACACTGACTAATCCGGGGGACCCCTCATTTCAAGCCAAGGCAATGCAGATAGGGAGATGCATCTTTCGGTTTGCTTATAGGCGTTTTCCATTTCATGAAATGATTTGATGTTCATCATTAGCCCAATAAATAATCAGTGACCGGAATAAATTGCAATATAAAAAAGATGTTTATTGATGAATTGTAGATAGTTTGGGTTGTTTTTTCAGAGACTTTAACTTAGTTCTGATGTTCTAGCATAACACAGCCACGTGAGTGTAAAAAAAAGGAAAAAAAAAAAAAAAGAAGATGTAGATACTTTCTTTAAGTTAATTTTGAACGTGGGATCAATAAAACATTGAGGTGAAATATTTGTACATAACTATTTATGTTGATGAATTCCTGTTATGCTGAATGCTTGGATATTTAGTGCAGCATTTAGTATTTATGCGGAAGGAGTTGTGTTGTAAATTGTAATGCTAAAAACCTATTTTCCATGTCTAACTTTAATAATCAAATGTGGTTGTGATCCTCTTAATCGTGGTTGTTGCTATATTTGAACTAATGCTTTTTCTGTACAATTACAGTGATCAAAATACCTGTACTGCAAGATGTTCCTGTTTTGTTGTTCTAGCAAAGGACCAAAGGATGGGTAATAGAACCAATCTGATTATCATTGGCATCTCTGTTGGGGTGGCAGTGGGCATACTCATAGCCTCTCTTGTATTTTTTGGCATTTGTTGGTACAAGAGACGTGCTCATCTTCAACGATCTGTAAATGATCGTTCTGCTTCTACTCTTCCAATGCGTACTAATGGCTTAGATACTAGCGCTAGTTTAAGTGATTCTTTTTCGAGTTCTGTGAATATGAACGGATCTGCCCATCCTGCTCCAAAGCCTCAACATTCGTGGTGGAATAATCATAACAAAGACCACATAGTTTCTGTCTCTGGGATTCCAAGATACCCTTACAAGTATGCAACCCAGTTATTGTAAATTTCATATGTTAACATTTGCCTGAAATATTGCACTCTTATGCTGCATGAAGTATTTCATTATTCCTGTACCTTTTGATTTTCGTTTTAGCATTCTGATCCTTCTTTTTGTGTGTGTGGGTCTGGGGTAGAGTTTGGGGTCGAATGTTCAAGTGGATTGCCAGTTTTTTTTTGCTCTATAGTCTGTTCTGTTACTGAAATCAAATCTCTCTAACTCAGTCGTGCTATTTCATCGGGTGGAATTTGGTGCATATGTTAAGAACACTATGGAAAATGATTTACTTCTGTGTGCGTGTCCAGAGACATTCAGAAGGGGACACAGAACTTCACTACTATTCTAGGACAAGGCTCATTTGGCCCGGTCTATAAAGCTACCATGCCTGCTGGTGAAGTGGTGGCTGTGAAAGTTCTTGCGTCAAATTCGAAACAAGGGGAAAAAGAATTTCAAACAGAGGTAAATGCCAAAGTCCTTAACTGCTCACTATAGAAATGAGCACCTTGGTAAAATACATTACTATCCTCACAAGTAGTAACTTGTTGGTTCATAATTGATGCATATATCACTTTATCATATGGTTGTCTTAAGCTGATCCTTAAACTGTAAATATCACTTGGTAAAAGAATCAGAAAACATGTGGGAGCAGTTCTAGTTTTAGAAGATTCATTTCTTGGAAACCATCATACAATTGAATTTGTATTTACTTGGATTGGATTAAATTATATCTGTGAGTGAATGTGTGTGCTCAGTTCAGCTTCTTGATCTTATTGTGTTTTTCAGGTTTCTTTACTGGGAAGGTTGCATCACAGAAATTTGGTTAATCTGGTTGGATATTGTGTTGATAAAGGGCAACGCATGTTAGTTTACGAGTATATGAGCAACGGAAGCTTGGAAAATCTTCTATATAGTAAGTGTGTAAGTTAAATGTTCCATCTGCTTGCAACAATGATTAACATAATGTATATTGAATAGCAACAATTTGTTCAAGCTTCAGGACAAGAATTTCATTCTTCATAGCCATAAGTCACTGTTTCATAATCACTACCATATTTTCAGTGTAAACACTCTCCATCCCCCCCCCCCCCCCCCCCCCCCTCCAAAAAAAAAAAAAATGAAGACAAGAATAATAGAATATGCAAGTTTGCAATAAATAATTTCCCAAGTTCACTTATTCAATACTCCACATAAAGGTTAATTTGGACAGTGCATGGTGGCAGTAAAGGACTACTGCCAATTGCTTAATATAATGATCATTAGGGTTAAAGTGATGCAGCAAAGCCTATAACTGACTCCTTTCTAAAATTTTCTTTCCAAAAATGGTTTGATGTAGTTTTTTTATATCTGGTGTGAGTGAAAGAGGGAGGTGCAAACACATCGTCTGCTTCATGTGATTATTTTTTCCTGACATTTGTTGGTTTTAGAAGATCATTATATTGTTGCCCATTATAATCTTGAGCTCAAACAACACAATTTTAACAATAAATTATGTGCAAAGGACACCATCTTTGTTTGTGGATACTTGTACTTCTCAATTGTTCTATGTGCATATGTAGAAATTTTCCTACCTTCTCAAATGCTCTTGCTGTCTCAATTTTGTGTTGCAAGTGATAATTATAAGCTTTTATATGTTCTTTAGATGATGAGGAACGAATTTTGAGTTGGGAAGATCGACTTCAAGTAGCATTAGACATTGCACATGGCATTGAATATCTTCATGATGGGGTAGGTTACGTAGGATATTAGTAATAACTAATACAACTAGCTTAATGTTTGTTGAACTTTCAATAGACTTTTCTCTTGGATTCCTGAACAGGCAGTACCTCCCGTTATACATCGAGATTTAAAGTCAGCTAACATATTGCTGGATCGGTCCATGAGAGCAAAGGTAAACATGCATACATTCCATACAAATATTCATCAATAAACCTTAGTTTCTTTGGCTTGATGCTTGAATGTGTTAAGGTGATAGTTATTACTTGGGTGATCTATGATAAAATCCATATATTTATCTAAATTCTTTTACCAGGTTGCTGATTTTGGGCTGTCAAAGGAAGAGGTTTTTGATGGCCACAAATCAGGCCTTAAAGGAACATACGGTTATATAGATCCGGTGTATATATCCACAAGCAATTTTACGACAAAAAGCGATGTATACAGCTTTGGTATTATACTCTTCGAGCTCATCACTGCCATCCACCCGCACCAGAACTTAATGGAATATGTCAATCTTGTAAGATTTACAACACTCCTTACCAAGAAATTTGCTAATGAACACTACTTTTGCATGATTCTGACTATCCTCTAATCGATCTACTCAAGGCGGGCATGAGCCCAGATGGTGTGGATGAAATAATCGACATAAAGATTGTTGGGAAATGCAACCTTGAAGAAGTGAGAGGTTTAGCTAAAATTGCTCATAGGTGTTTGCATAAAATGCCTAGAAAGCGGCCTACAATCGGAGAGGTTTCACAGGCTATTATAAAGATCAAGCAGAGGCGACTAGTTAAAGAAGACACCATGTCGTTTGTCCGAGAAGATTTTTCAAGAACTGTGAGCCGGATAGAAAGCCAGCAACAGGAACTGAGAAGAATGGCCAGCATCGACGAAACATGACAAGAACAAGTTCGATTCTTTTCCCATCGCCTGTTTGATAGATGATAAACGGATGGCAATGCTTATAAAGTGTCTTTTTTCAAATTC
This sequence comes from Pogostemon cablin, assembly GCA_023678885.1. Classification (NCBI taxonomy): domain Eukaryota; kingdom Viridiplantae; phylum Streptophyta; class Magnoliopsida; order Lamiales; family Lamiaceae; genus Pogostemon; species Pogostemon cablin. The sequence goes on along the minus strand of CM042993.1, from coordinate 2,823,465 downwards.
CAAAAGAGTTTTAGGCATGCTGAATTGTAATGTGGATGGTGGTGGTTTTCAAGTACATAATAGATTTCTTTTTCCTCTCCCAATACAGGATCTTTTACTTAAAGTCAAGAGGGAAATCATATTCTCATTTGCCTAAGGAAACAGGATTCAATTCTGTACAAACTCTAAAACCAAAATTGTGAATGAATCATGGGGTGTATGCAGTGGATCCACCCTTGAAGGGCAAAATATATAATGGGGTTTGCTTGGTTATATACTGTCAGCAAGGCATTCTTGTGGGTTGGCATAAAAGTAATCTTCTTCCTTTGGTCTGTCGGGGATCACGACACGATCTCTGGGGCTCCCCATTTGGTTCGCATGCGTTTCCTTGATGCTGTTAGAGAACTCGTCCCAGCTCAACGAACCCTCGATGTACTGATCGATCAAACCAACCAAAACTCTCCTATCAAGCAGAATAGTCTTCTTGAAACCCAAGTACCTACAAACTTCTTCTGTCAGATTCAGCCTAGTGCAAATGGAAAGGAAATCCATATATATATAAGTACAAATATCACACCTGCGGTGCCCTTCAACAACTTTAGCCATATTCCCATCATATGTTGGAATAAACACATCACTCTCCAACGAGACGAGATAGTCCAAAGCAGCCATCTGCGACGAGTGATTCTTGAAAAACGATAAATCTGAGGGCGCTAGCAACGTCTCCTTCTTCACCTATTTCACAAAACACAAGCACTGATCAGAGGTACTTCTCTGAATAATAACACAATTTACAATTCCTTCACTAACCAGGTTCGGAAATGCATCGGCCAAACTTCTCAATCTCTTTTTTCCTCCATAGATGTCTCCAGCTGCTATGTATATTTGAATATTGGGATCAATGCCGAGTGCTCTCAGAACCAGAGCCATTTCTTCGGGGGTCAAAGGACATTGGCCTTCTTTCCTTTTGAGCTCAGGGTCTATGATTTTCTCCTTCCACCACGGGTTAGCATATCTAGTTATATCCGGTTTAAAACACTCATCAATAGAGTAGATTTCAGATTTGTTTTCTATTTTTTGGAGTTAAATGAAGACAAGTTACCTCATTGTTGTCAGTTCATTCACCTCTTCCTCGTTGCAGCCTTGGGTACATCCAGAAAAGGACAACATATCCATTTCATATCTAAGATGGAGGACCAGGAAGGGTCCTTTCTGTCTGAGCAAATTCACCACTTTTCTACCCAACTCCTCTATTTGAGGGGTAAATTTCAGTGCTCTAAAGTTTACTTTACAGCGCAGCTTCTGAATCTCCAACGGTAACCCATTGTTGGCGAGCCGAGCATCAGTTTTATTCAAATGTACAACCTTATGCCGTTTAAGAAGAGGAAGAATCTGTCATTAAAGCATCATCACCATGTAAGAACATATATATGACTTTTAACACCGTCTCCTCACCCCCCACAAGCATAAAATAGAAGGGGGGAAAAGAGAGAGAGGACTTCACTCTTGTTATTCTACAAACAAACCTGCTGATGGTAGTAAGAAATATTAGACCAACTAACAGGTGGTAACTCATAGAACATTCCAAGTTCGACTCTTCGTTTAAGTCTTGGTGGAAGTTCCTTGAGTATCCGAACCTCATCCCTCAAAGATGAGATAAAATGATCAACATTGAATATATCCTGGAAATCACTGCAGCATAGAGAGAGATCAGAAAAAGTATAATGAGCGCATCTTGAAAATTTGTCTGAATGATGGTTTTCACTGACCTTGAATCCGCCCAAAATGAAGTTTTATCTAATTCAGGGACAATAAGTGTGATGTTAAGATACCTTGCAATAGCAACCATATCACAAATCTGCAAAGCAGAATATTTAAGCAACTCAGTACTGCAATATAAACAAAATAAAAAATGATGTGAAGTTCATTTAAAACAATGAAGACGAAACTACTCACTGCTGCTCGCATCTGGTTGAGTCCTCCATTGCAAGAAACAATAAGATAACCATTATTGATGTATACTCCTGAAACAGAGGGATAACATTTAAGTTCGATCCCAAACATAGAGTAAATTGACCTTCAGCATCAAAATATTAATATATTAAATAATAAATATAAGCCATATTTGAAAAGAAAAAGGAAAAAAATAACTCAGCAAGCATATCAATCCGGGTAAAGATGAGTAATCCCCCAGAATAGAACATATATTGAGTAAGCACCCATGGAGGAATAACAAGAAAATCTGACATAATTATTAGGTAGGTATTTCATAAATCACTCACAGATAACAACAAGGCATTTGAACCAACAGAAGCAAAACTAACAGTAGAAAGATTAACAATAATCAGATAAGGATAAAAAAAATCAGCAAATCTGGTCATCAATGAACTATAGATTAGAGAAGAGGGACTCACTCTTTGGTGGAAGGTGTCTTTTTGGTTGAATATAAGTAAAGTTAGTTTCAGAATGTGTATTGGGTGAAAGGGAACAAGAAGGCCAACTCTTTAACAGCCTTGGTCCCCAAACTTCTCCAATTGCTACCAATTGAATAATACATGTCCATAACAATAATGTAGTGATTGCCCTCAAAGTCCATAGCTTCATTCTACTCTGAGAGACCCTCAAAAACATGATCTCCTTAACTTCTTTTTCACCCAAAAAACTCATTTCCACATCCCAATTGCCCTCATTTTGATTTCTGCTGTCATCTCCATCCTCAACTTTACACATCTTGACACCACCAAAACAGCATTCTAAATCAGTGGAACATCAAGAATCTTCAATACCGAAATGCTGAAAAAACAAAGGGCAGATGAGTATGACAGAGAGTGTTAAGTGAAGATACTAATTGTCAAGAGAAAATGTAGATTATATATATAGTTTTAACAGAGAAAATAAAAAAAAATACTTGGACAGATCTTTAAAGACTATTTTCGCGCAAAACAAGGCGAATCTAAGTTGTTAAACTGATATTTAATCAATCGCCTCGAAAAATCAAATTTCTAATTAAAGCCACAACTTATTAATCCTGACAACAATGACTTAATCTCATTAAAATTAACCAACAATGAACAATGCGAAACTTCCACCTAATTCACACAGATGCACGCACAAAGGCGTGAACACGAAGCGGCGGCCGAAATCTTGAATTGTGAAAGAAACGAAGGAAAGTCAGAAATTGGAAGACCCTTTTCAAGATTCTGTACTCCGGCGAGAATCCCGGCAAGATTCCGGCGAACGCTGAACTGGTAAAGAGCGGTTGATGAAGATAGAGATGGGTTTAAATAATGCGAAAAAGTAAATGAAAAAAAAAACTGAAAGTGGCAGTAGTTACGGTCGGTGTATTGTTGAGTAATTAATTGAATAATAATATTTTAAAATCGAATAATATTTTCTAGTATTTCGTAAATTTAAACAGGATCGAATAATAATTAATACTCTATTTTATCAATTTTGAATAAATTAAATTTGGTAAATATGATGAATTTAATTTGAATTTTTATTCCACTTCAACCGTTTGAAATGAATTATCGGATGAATTAGGGTTTCCTAATGGAAATGCGTATTTAAATCAGATTTGGTATTTAAATGCGTATTTAATCGTGATTGTTGACTGACTTAATAAATGACCTGAATTTTTATTTCCTTTTTCTAATTTCTAATAAAATAAATGCGTGATATAAAATGCAAAAATCGAATTTCTATAAGATAATAATATTTTAAAAAATTAAGCAAATATTTTACTATTTCATAAATTTGAGGATAATTTTGGGGTGCACCTGGTGCACCCCAATTTCATAGAGTAAAGTATGTAGTGGGGTAGTTTTTTGTTTTTAAAAAAATTAATTATTTTATCATTTTTAATGATTAAGATTGAATTCTATATTAATCTAACCGTTTAAATTGTTCAGATACACCGATACCTTAGTTTCACTCTAAATTTGACCTGTGATTTGGTGTATGATTTTTGTATGATAAATAAATACCAGAATATGTGGACCCACATTATAAACATTGCATACGTGGATGCGTATGAAAAACAATATTTATGCACGCCTTTTTTTTTAATTTTTTAATAGATTTTGTATTAATTACTCTAATAGATTTTGTATTAATTACTCTTATTTTGATTATGATATGTGATAATTATCATAATTATATTATAATAATTATATTAGGCCAAAAAAGGTAGTAGGGAATAGTGGTAGCAGTTGGAAGGTATATTTAGGATGTAGACTGATTGAACTCTCACGAGAACATATTAGGTGGAATTTATTGGGTTTAGAATGTTATTTATAGGTTACATTTAAAATTAGTATGTAATAAATATATGCAAGTATTTTATTATTATTAATTCATATAAGACGTTAGAACACATATGAATTGAAAATTATGATATTTACAATGAAAAATTCAAGTCAAAATTAAACTCTTAGTAAGATAAAAGAGTCAAATTGAATAACGTTATACTCCAATTAATTTATGGGTTATTTTTTGGTACATTTTGGGATTTATAAAGTAAAACTTAGACTATAATGAGTATTTTCTCTGTCCCGATCAAACTGCATCGTTTGACTGCATAAAGCTCTCACAAAAATTATAGTAAACGCATCTCTTTGGACGGGACGGAGGGAGTAGTTATTAAATATATTTGATTTTTTTTATTATTAAAGGATAAGAATTAAATAGTAATGATCTAAATTTATGGTTTAAATTATGAGTCAAACTGCGATGCACCAGGTTCATCGGTACACCTAGACAATTTCAACCGTTAGATTTATTTTTAATCTAATCTCAATCATTAATTAAATTAATATAATTAAATTTATTTTTTAAAAACCACCCACTATCCCTATTTTACCCTATTAATATGGGGTGCACCCCAAATAACCCTTAATTATTAAGAGCACCGATAATCCCAACATACCGCTGTTTGACTCTACTTATACAGTTATACCAATCTAATAAATTATTGACATCTAAACTAAAACAGGGAAACTTGATGAGAGTATTATTGCATTAAATTATAAATAAGGAATTTTATCAATACAGGGCCTGAAAAATGAGTAATCTATCAATTCGGGACTTGAATTATGTATATTATCGATTTGGGGCGTGAATTATGTAAAACTATCAATTTAGGGCCTGAACTTAGGCTCTAAATTGATAAAATAGGTGATAATATTTGACAAATTTAGGCCTTGGATTGATAGTTTTATATATTTCAGGCATTGAATTGATAGAAAAATAATTTAAGCCCCTAATTGATAGTTTATCCATAATCCGGGCCTTAAATTGATTAGTAATATATTATTTTCAGAAATTAATTAATTTAGAACGAGCATCGTTCATTTTTGTTTGCCACGTGGTATCTATATATAGGTTATTATATTTAATTTATTGTAATATATTAAATATAGCATTTAATTCCTGTTCATTCCATACTGGGTAGAAAATTGCTTAATAAACTTTTGATAAAGTTCCACTGCTATACACTAGCATTTATACCCTAAAATTCAATCTTGTCCCATATCGTTTTATTAGGGTTTGGGATATTTTTTAACCCTCGTGTTAAGTCGAGTCCGTTAACGAATATCTTCGCGAGCTTTCGAGCTCGTCAACAAATATGTTCGCGAACTTTCGAATGATAAATTATTTTGAACTCGATTTGACTCAGTAAGGTTAACGAACAAACTCACTCGAACAAATACTTTATTGAATGAATGATAAATTATTTTGAACTCGATTTGACTCAGTAAGGTTAACGAACAAACTCACTCGAACAAATACTTTATTGAATGAAACTCGAATAATTTACAAACAATTTCATTCGCTTAAATTCCTTAGTCATGGTTTATTTATTACTTATTAGTATTAGATGAAGGATTCGGTCATAATTAATTAATTAGTTAAATTTGGTGTGATGTTCCCAACTCCACTAGTTTGACAACTTCACTTCAGCATTATTTCATGTAATGTAATTAATATAATAACAAAATAATAATTAAACGCTAGAAAGTAAATTAAATTAAAGGCATGCAATAACTATTAAGTCTACTTATAGTCTTATTGTTTCTTCTAATTAAGAATTATAACAAATAATTATAAAACAATTCGTGTACACTAAACACATAATATCTGCGATTATATTCATTATTTAGTGATATTTATTCCACAACAGTTATAAAAAGTAATATAAAAATAAATTGAAATAGAAGTCACGTGTGCTGTATGTCTGTATTAGCTGGATCATATAATTATTATTGATTCTATCCCCTAATTTGTCCTCTATGTTTCAACAATTAGTACATAAATAAACCATATCAACAACAAATAGGCACTATATAATTCCCTAATCTAGATAAACTAATTCATTGAGAATCTTCATTTCTAATCATATAATTTAAGTACATGTATATATAATGAAAATAAAATATAAAGAGAAAAGACTATTGTTATTAACTTATTAAATTAAATAAATTCTAAGGCAAGATTAATTTTATAGGGATAAAACAATAAAATTAACTATAAGGCTGAAAATAGTTTTGTCCCGAAAATTAATACTAAATCATAGGACAAAATAACATAAATCCGGATGGTTGGTTAGTTATATATATATATATATATATATATATATATATATATATATATATATATATATATATATATATATATATATATATATATATATATATTATACTCGAGATTTAATTTTTAATTTTAGAATTTAGAATATTTGAGGGTATAATTATCTACAAATTATTAAACAGAAAAGATTTACCATTGTATCATAAAAATTGAATTGATACCGTAGAACTCCATAAGATGATAAGAACAATTACATATAAAAATATGTGGCAAACTAATACAATAATTATCAATTAATTAATTATTAAGGAATTTAAATAAATTAATTCCTAAAATAAATGAGTAAATTATTGATAATTGGGCCAGATCCAGTCAAATAAGCCCAAGTTAAATGGACCTGACTTAAGTCAACAAGCCCAACAAATCAAATCCATTCCAGCAGGCTTAATTAAATTAAATAGGCTAAAATCCAACCCGACATACTTAATTAAAGGAGAAAAACCCAACATATCTTTTCAAGGGCCTTCAGTCCTCATTCCAATCAAACTAAAAACATCTGAAGACATAGACGCTTCTGAAGTGATCAAAAATTTGAGCAGTGCTCCCTTGAGATCTTCAAGCATCTTTAAGCCAAGAACGGTCTGCTATCCGAGATCAAGTTTCTAAGCCCCTCCAATCCGGCATTCTTCCAGCCAACCGCATCCGACCAGAGATCAAGGTGTCAAGCCCCTCCGATCCGGCGTGGCGTTCTTCCAGTCAACCGCCTCCGATCAGAGATGCCAGCCTCCGATCAGAGATGCCAACCGCCTCCGATCAGAGATAAAGGTGTCAAGCCCCTCCGATCCGGCGTTCTTCCAGCCAATCGCCTCTAATTAGAGATCAAGGTGCTAAGTCTCCGATTAGAGATCAAGGTGCTAAGCTTCTCCGATCCGGCGTTCTTCATATCAAACTCATCCAGCAGTCTGCGTGAAGTCAACGTTCTACCAAATTGAGCAGCGTACTTCACAACAAATCTTAAGTCAATATTCGATCCGAACAAATCTTAAGTCAACGTTCGATCCGAACAAAGGCTCGACGCCTCCGGATAAAAGTTATAAAGCCCCAAATCAGAGCTCGGACAAGCTTCATACGAAGATCCGGCTCCGAAAGTTAAAAAGGTCAAGAAAGTCAACTTAAGAGATGAATCAGATGATAAATAGAAATTGTTTACTCAAATTCTCAAGTTCAATCCATCTTGGATTATTTTTGTAATTCCTTTTGTGTTTATTATTTTAATAAATACAAATTTTGTTGTTACACACCTATGCTCACAAGATAATGTTATTCTAAAAGGTGTATAAAATGTTACACCAACAAGATAAATATATGCACTTATATTCAATTGTGCATATGTGACTATAAGATTGCCAATAATCTCAATCGTTATTCATTTTATGGGACGAAGGAAGATTTGAAATTTTCTCTAGCCCTTCGAAGGTCTAACCAGTCCTTTTTTATTATTTTGCCTTGATCTTCATACTTCTCTCGGCGATCATCAATAGTTTTTAAAATTAGAATAAATTTATAATGCACTTTTTTGTCAAATTAGGTGGAGAAGCAGGAGGTTTTTATATGTACATTCCTTCTTTTTTTTCTGAAAGAAATCGAATGTAAGTTTTGAAAAGGAAATGTGAAATCATGAGAACAGTACTGTACTATTATTTGTAGTGTTGTAAATCTACTAATTATTTACTAAACTAAATAAGATGTGACAACTCGTGAATTCATCACCTACACAACCAAATATAAATACTTCCCCATATGAGGTGACAAAATTTAATAATATCAATGGGCGTCTTCATATGTTGAGTGAGATAAATGACTCTGAAAGTAATATAATGCTTATGTAAGATCTCATTTAATTTAGAAAAACTGAATTTGACTAATTTGATGACTTAAATAAATAAAGGGATCAGTTTGACCGTACATGTAACATATTTGATCGTTCCTCTCTTTCAATACACTTTTCCCTTTTAAAAACATATTGAATGTGTTTTTAATGGAAAGGAGCAAAATGTAAGGATTTTCAAAATTGGAGGGGTATAATGAAATATATATATTTATGCATACTTGTGAATTGTGAATGGAATTTGTACAATTTTAGAAGTTTTGATGCTGACAAAAACCCGTGAATATTTGAACTTTTTTGTCATTTTTTTTGTCAAATTGTATGTATTAATATACATCTCCACTCTCTAATTTACCAAAAATAAATTAAATAAATAAATTATTATTTAATTATGAAAGGAAGGAAATGTCATCATTAATCTTTTTCTTTTACGCTACTCTTCATTTAAGATAATTAATGGCTAATTCTGCACGTTAGTATTCTTGGTATATATAATGTTTCACTATATAATACTAGTACTATCTTTTTAAACCTAATAATTTTTGGGCACTTTTTGTGAGACTTTTCACATAAACTCTTATATGAAACATGTAAAAAATTATAAAATCATTATCACTCCCACCATAAAATATGAAACAGATAAAAAATGATAAAATCATTATCACTTCCACCATAAAATGTTATAACTTTTGCAATAAAATGCTATTATTTTTTATTTATATTTCACTATACCATTATCACTTTTCATTGATTGAATATTATTTTTCGTTAATAATGTTATCATTTTTTATCCGTTTCACGTAAAAACTTATAATTATATTTTTTATTGATTGAGTATTACTTTTCATTAATAATTTAGTATTTTTTAACCGTCTTGATTTACCTAAAACGATTTCACACAACTCTCTGCCATTTCCAAATTAAACTTGCTAACTAGTAGCAACTTATTACATTTTTTCTTACCGGAGCACCGAGCACGTAGTTTCATCATAAATTATTTCTGGAAATCTGTAATCATGCTTAAATTCCATAAACTAATCAAGAATTTTATATATATTTATTTAGGATTTATTAATCTCAGATACACACTTTTATTAAGTTGACCCATTTAAGACCAAATTTTATTATGTTGACTCATATGAAGCATTTTTAATTTTTGGGTAAATTAGAAAAACTCTCCTCGAGGTTTGTCCAAATTACCAAATAAAATTTCGTGGTTTGAAAAATTACCAATTACTTCCTTTTAATTTTTTTTTTAAAAATAGTGAAATTTAAAAATACAATGTTAAATATATGGGTCTTGATGTCTTTTTCATCCTTCTATATTTTAAGAAAAAGTGTATCTTTATTAATGTTCAAATAAAAAACAAGTTAAAAGGGATAATTGCTAATTTTTTAAACCATAAAATTTATTCGGTAGTTTAGACAAAACTCGAGGTTTTTTTTTTTTTTTTACCCTTTATTTTTCAACTACCCCACCCCACCTTCAACGCGACCATACTCAATGCGCAATGCAAAAATAAATAAATAATATCCCACCAACACACAATATCTTTTAAATTTTATTTATTTCACAAAAATGTAAAATTATCAATAAAAATTACATTTTTTTTTAAATCTATATGAAAAAAAATGTTAGACATTTCTTCGGAACAAGGGAGTAAAAATATTAAAAGATAAAATATTGATTTATGGAATTGTTGAATTAAGTTGTGAAAGGAAATTAATTAAATATATTAACCATTGCCAATCATTCATTTATAGAGCTCTCTTCATATTTCTTTTTCAAATACATTGCATAATATTTTTCACGTGAAAGAATTTCAGATTTTTTTAAAAAAATTTATTTTTAATTTTCGTTATTACTTACTCCGTTATTCCCCAATATCAAATTTTAAACTGTCACTTTCACTACAACATATATCATACACTTTCTAAATGAATAGTGGAACTTATCATTCTTTTAAGATATAAGAATAATCAATCTCCTTATTATTTAAGGCAAAAATTTGTCCCTTTAAAATTTTGTATTAAATTGTATACTCTTTAGTATAAGGATGTGTACTTTTTATTTTTGAAATAAAATAAAAAATATTAATGAAAAGTGTATACCATTTAGAATAAAATAGTGTACCCTTATTAATTAAAGTGTATACCTTTAAAACAAAATAATGTATCTTTACCCAAAATACTAAATTCTAAGGGCGCAGCAAGCCTCACCCATTATTTAATTAACTAAAGATTTAATACTCGAATTTGAAATCTGAGTGTCTGACAAACCTAAGATATAAGTAAACAAATTTATATAACAACTAAAATACTTAGTATTTATCATGTCATTACTTAAATAAGATAAATAATCAAGTATGTTTTAAGTTCACATTTGAATAATTGATCCAGCTAAATATCATATTTCTTCTATAGTTTTTAAGATATTAAGATTATTGAATAATTTTGTAAGTTAAATACAAATAAAGAGAGTATTTAGTATTTTTTGAGTTTGTTGGTAGTTTTGACAACTCAGGAGGGGGTTGTTGGTAATTTAACGAAATTAGGTGAGATGTAACTTAATTTTCCATGGGAAAATATTCAACATCTATTTGGTGCAGAATTGGATGCATACTCAGCTTTCCAAATGCCAAATAAAATGCCATAGAAAGTGTTATATATTCTTCCACTAGCCAATTTTTTCAACAGAAAATGACTTTGAAATATATAAAACGAGTTGAAGGAGTAAAATGAAAGAGATTGGACACTAAAATGAAAATTACCTACTGCATTATTTTAGAGTGTTATTAGCGTGTACCTGGATACCAGAACACCTATATGATTTAAATAGTTAGATTTTATAATATTCAATATCAACTTTTAAATTTATTAATTACTAATTTACTATTATACCCTACATTAAACCTATAAACTTCAGGAGTGGTGCACCTCAGAATTGCCCGATATTAAATTATCAAGTTAATTTTTTTACTGAAAATGCCTTGACTTGACTTAGTAGTGTGGTTCTAAAGGCTTTCTTTATATGAAATTAAATTGTCAAGTTAACTTTTTTACTAAAAATGCCTTGACTTGACTTACTAGTGTGGTTCTAAAGACTTTCTTTATATGAAGGAATGTAATTTTCAGTGTCAAAAAAATCAATGAAATGAGATCATCGACTAAGTATGAGGTGGATTGGACTCCTAAATGAAAAGTGAATTTAATAAAGCTAATCAAACACCTTCAACTCTAGAATGTATAATCAACTTTTCACCCTAGGGGGAATTGAAGAGGTAAATAACTGCTGGGTAAGAATATTAAAATCTTGTGTTTTCCCGACATACAATAAATTCCACATACAGTGAAATTAATAACCACAGTTGGCAATTCTGGACCACACAAGGTAGGATGCATATAAATTATGTACCTAGACGTATAAGAAAGAAAAATGACATCAGTAATTATTTCGATTTGATTGATTTTTGTACACAAAGAATACAATAACGTAGAACAACTCGTGTGTGATTGGATGACATACATTTGGATTATACTCCCTCCGTCCCTCCAAAGTATTTCACACTTTCATTTTTCATCTGTCCCTCAAAGTATTTCACACTTTACTTTTACTAAATTTGGTAAAAATACATTACAATAATATACACTTTTTACACGCATCCCAATATAATACTTATTTTTTCACATCTTCCAACAACTTTACATACCTTTTTCATAACTTTACACACCCTTTTTATTAAATCAACTAAAATATATATTCTCTTTCTTACTTTATACATAAAAATACAAAATTTTCTTAAACTCCACCCACACCAATACGTGAAATACTTATTGGAACGGAGGGAGTACATTTCAATTAAACAAAACTGGAGATGGATTAGGTTTTTCCCGAATTAATACAAGCATTCACAAATTCCTGACACGTACTGTACTCTGATCCTAAGACATCAGACAATGCGCCGATGATGTCGAAGGACTCCTGCAGGTCACTAGATGATGTCATCTCATCCAGCCACGTCAGCAACTCCTTGGAGAAGCTCACCATATCCTTCACATTCAACAGCTTCTCTCTCATCACCAACTCCCAACCTTCCAACTTCTTGCTTTCTTCGTCCCCTTCCGACGAGCTGACCGCCAACTCACCGCCTGCGGGTTTTTTAACCTTGAAGTAATGCTGAAGCTGCTCGATCAAACCGGTGTAAACAAGCATGGGTTGGATTGTTGAGAACAGCTCCTCCGTGGAGGAGCTGCTTCCTGTGCTGCGTTGCATGGACCGCCCGTGACGTTGCATGTATGCATGGTAGACTCCACGCTGTAAGAAGGCCCGACGGTGCTGCAACCAAGACTCGTAGGATTCTGAGAGGAGTGAACTAACCATCATAAATTGGACGGTTTCCTCCGTTCCACTTGAAGGCTGTGCCCCAGGTGAAGTTGAATTTTTCGACTCTTGTGTAGGGGAGGACAGATAAGAGGCGATAGAATTGGAAAGATTGCTCCGTTGGGATGCGTCCTGATCTAGGAGGTGGCGCGCCATCTGTATCATGAAAGGTAGATATTTGGAGTTGCTTTCTTTACCGCCACCTCTACTATCCGCACTAAATGATGCACCAGTGGCAAATCGAGCTAGCATCTGCCAAACAAAAATTCAATTATATAACGATACTCCGGTTCACATACGAACAAACATAAGGCAGATGAATAGAGGATGCAACATACCAAGACAATGTCATATGTCAATAACCGTAGCCGGCTTCCATCAGCGCGGCCCAGAGCATTAAGATGGTCCCAGTACTGGTCGACATAACGTCTGTATTGTCCCATTGGAACAGAGGGTCCCCTGAGGGGGAATAAGTTGTTACACAAAGTCTCGTTGTTTCTAAGAGCAGCCCCATCCCATTCCTTCTTTGGATTCTTTAGTGCAGCATCAGCTCGTTTAGCTTCTTGATGACACTGGAAATGTATGATGTTGAAATGGCTAACAGTTGTGTAAACACAATCTCCACGAGCACTTCCCGAACTTCCAACACCCAAGTTCACGCGCTTGCTATAGGTGTAGACACCCAACATATCAGTAGGTCTCAACTTGTAGCCTTCTCGGCAAACCATACAAGCTAGCCCATCTTCCTCATCCTCAAAATCTTCAAAACCTTCAAGCACAGGCTGGGATACAATGATTCGTTCACCACCATCTGATGTCATTTCTTGACGCATCCCAAGTCCCTTTAATCACAAAGTAATAGGTCAGATTTTGTTTGAACTGTTAGAGAAATATTCACAATAATCGATGACTGAACAGTTTCAAGAGAGAGATGAAAATAAGAACCTGAAGCAACTCTTCTCTTTTCTTCAGGGCTCGACGCCTCATCTCATCTCGTGTTGCGTGTCGTAGTTGCCGAACTTTTTCTGCCAAGAACCCATTTTCTGTTCCTTCCTTATCAGTTAGGGTGTCTAACAAGTTTTCAGCTTTTGGCCCTACCTCATTTTCACCTGGAACACTCTCTAAAGCATGGAGCAATGGCAAAATTCCTTCCTCATCGATACATTTTTGAGTGGCCAAGTGACCCATTGACAATCCCCTCAGCATAGAGAGTACAAGGGGAACTGAAGGCAATTTCAATCCTGATGCCCATTCAGCAGTTGATTTGTAGCCAAGCTGGGCAGTACATGAGAAACAATCCTTCAAGTGTCTTACAGCAACTCTAGTAATTCCTTTCTCCAATATTATATCTTTTAACCTCTCCCCGCAAGAGCTTGTTTTCAGAGATTCAGAGACCCTCACAAAATTCTCCAGCGCAAATTTCTGTTTGGCTGCCAGTTGTGCAATCTTATCATCCTTTGGATTGTCTTCATATTGCTTTTGCAACTGGTCGAATTCACTCCAGTTCTGCAAGTAAGGGTCGAAGTGCTGGATGAGAACTTCCATGGCCACAGGTTCTCCATAAGTCAAGTATGGCAAAATTCTTGCAACCATCTCTGTATTCCTTTGTTGTTTACTTGACTTCTTAAGTCCTGAAGGTTGAGACAATCGTTCAAGGAACATAAGAACAATTTTCTTAGCCTGCTCACTGCTACCAGCATCTTCATTAGAGACTGTAAGTGCTCCGGGTGTGACACTGATGTTGTCGTTCTCGTTTGCTTCCAAAGTAAGACTCTCCACAATTAATAGGATGCCCTCAGCTGGTTCCATAGCATCTACAGAGAAGGCACGTCTAGCTGTTTCCAGAAGTAAACCTAAGGCTCCCAAGCTTAATAACGTTCTTCTGTTTTCCCTTGTTTTGCAACAAAGCATTAACAAATTTAGCACAGCAACCAACTGCTCCTGGTTTGATTTCAGATCCTCGCGTAGACGCTGTTCAATAAAGTCACAATTAGAAATTTATCAGAAACAGAGCTACAAATTAGTAGTAGCAACAGAAGGAGATGACAATAAAATCATGCAAGCATCCATCTCTGGGTTTAACAGTATCATTGCCTCTATTTTTTCAATTAATCACACCTCTTTCTGAGCAGGATAAAACTACCCCTTGACCACAACTAAATTAAAAGAGGTCCTGAGTTAACTCCACATTGAAAATCTAGCTCACCTGAACCATGCTCAAGAGAATTTCTAGACCCCCACATTCACATACAGCACCGGTTATTGCAAACTCAATCTCAGGATCTTGAGATTCTTCTCTATCTTCGTCTACCTCTTTTATCATGGGTTCCGTAGCTTCACCATCCAAACCCTAGAATTTGCAGGACAAATTATTATTATTATAAAAGTAACTGCAAGGTGAAAATAAAACAAAGGCTTATCAATATGTGAGTATCACAGCACAGTAGAGAGTTTTCATTTATGAATAACCAAACAAAAGAACTATGAGGCGAACTGCTGATGAAATACCAATAAAGATTGTAAAAGCAACCTGAAGACGATAAGTCACAATCATTGGAGGACAATCTCTGGTGGATGAGGCAGAATTAACAGACAAAAATGCTGGAGTTGAAGTTTGACTATTTGATTTCTTCCAAACTTGCTCATAAACTTGAGAAACACTCAAATCAAGAGAGATGATATTCCCGGCGACCAACAATTCCATGCCATAATCATCCTCTAAAAGACCCAGGAGGTCCAACTGGTGGCAAATCTTATTTTTCACATCACGCATTAGAGGACCAACCTCAGCACTTGAATAAGGATTTTTGGTCATTGATCCCCTGATAAATTCCTCCTGTGTATGTGCCTTGTTCAAAATTAAAAGATATGTAGGCTCTGGTTTCATTGGGCAAATCAAATTGCAGAGCTGCTCCAAGATAAACTGCGAAATGGATAGTTATGGTAAGATTTTTGCTTAGGGCCAATATTACTATGAGAAATGCTTAATATAAGATTTCTGGGGTAATACAATACCATAAGTGGTATCATTCAGAAAATAAAAATAAAAAAATCTAGTCACTATGATTTCTATTCATCAATCATGTTTATTCACTACAAATGCTCAATAATAGGACACATTATATCTAAGAACTAAAGTGGGATTAACTGAACAGAAAACATAACACTTTTCTAAGAGTCGCTAAGCATTTTTCGAGAATACATAAATATAGAGGCAGCTAAATAATTTAACCACATACCATAGAAGAACGCCCTTTCCTATCCTCTCCATGAGTCTGCAAGCCACCAATACAGGCCTGAATGAACTGCCTTTTGTTTTCATTGCTCTCAAGCAGAAGACTGTCAAGAAGATCTTTCAGTAATTTGTTACAATCACTTATTAGTTTAGTCTTTTGTACAACTAAACCCCTGATTACAATTAGGGCCTCAAGAACATCAGATAGCAACTGCTCTCGCATGAATCTGCCAGGAAAACATGAAAATTTGTTACCCCCAAAAATCTGAAAAAAAAATTAAGGGGAGAAAAATTTCTACTACAAACCTTGATCTTATATTTGGGACCTCCAAGAATTTTCCAAGAAGCTCTATGAGCCTATGGAGAATAAAGCCTTGTGATATATCAATATGGAGGCTTCTTTCCAAGGATTCAACATTGTTCACTTCTCTTGTAATCAGTTTACATATTGTAGTCAAACATCCCTGAACAGTCAAAAACACACGAGCTTCCTCTGACTCAATCATTCTAAAGAGCAACTCAAAATATTCCGCTGCATTTTCACCAGCAGGAAGAGTAGCTGGTAACAAAGACATTAGCAAATTCAGCAACTGAAATCGTCTAGAAGAGCTTTTACCACAAAGCACATTCACTAACATGCACATCTCAGTTCTTATAGATTGTGAACAGGCACTCAGTATCAGTTCAGTAACCCACGAGCCAAGCTCAAATAGTTTTATCTCACTCTGAGCTGTTTTACAAGCACGTCGCTTCCATCGCAAGCCGTATTTCATGGCTAAATAGTCATATCTCTGGGGCCGAGATTTGTGGCCAACTCTGACAGCCTGGGAAACTTTATATTGTCGCCTGACAAAATCAAGATATGATGCTCCCCTTTCCCATTCAGAATAGCTTAGTAACTGGATATCTTGAGTTCTTGAAGAACCATCCCAATTTTTCTCTAATGACTCCGACCTGTTTGCATTCAAAACTCCACTAGAGCCAGGGTCATATGAGTTGTTCTCATCTTTCAGATGTGGAGCTGGAGCTGGAGCTGGCTTTCCATTCACTGGCTCCTTATCCACCGCATCAGGTTTTGGTGGAGTACATGCATGAGATATGATCTTCAGACAAGGTAGTATAACATGCTCAGATATAGCAGGATGTTTGGCTCCCAGTTTGATAGATTTGAATAGCAACTGAAAGACAATCCTTAATCTTGACTCCCAGAATTCATCTGCTAAGGAACAGACATCTGAAAGTAACATTAGCTCTTCACGTGTTGCCAGAGCTATGTCAATGGAGCGATGATGTTCAAGACAGTATACAACTTTCTTCAGAAGCAAGCTATTCAATTCAGCCACTGCATTGACATCAGCCTCTGAGAAGGCACACAGTGCTGCCCTGGCTTGTACACGGGCTGTTTTGGGGCCCTGATGGATATTATTCTCAAATAACTCCCGCAGAATGCCAGAAGCAACAAGTTGCTTTTTAGAACTTACATGTTTTGATAGCACTAGCAGTATCTCGAGACACTGGGCCACAAATGTACTAGCACAGCCATAACAACTGTTTGGAGACCTCAACACAACAAACCTAGAGGCTGCAGCAAGATTATCAGAATGCTTCTGATGCAAATAGTTCATTAACACTCGTCTGAGACCTTGGAGAGTCTGAACACTTTTACTCACAGAATCAAATGCTGCTTTGCATTTCTCCCCATAAAGTACACCAAGAAGGGCAATTTTACGGTTGATCTTGCAGGAAGGCCCAGGTAAAGACACCATCATTTGCTGAACAGAATCTTTCTGCTGAGAATCCATTTCATTCTCACCTATGCTTGACACAATCTTTAGTAAAGGTTTCTTGAAACCTAAAAGCTGTTGATACCGCCGATGAGCATTTTCTGATTCGGATTCTATTGCAGCAAGCCCCCTTTTCAAATCTTCATCATTTTCCATGCTGTCAAAAGTAAAACTTGGCTTGGCCATAAAGTTGAATTCAAACCGACCATATTTACTGTACCCACACTCATTGCACAAAAAGGAATCAAGATTTTCATAATTAATATTACGGCACTGCCTGCATTGATAAGCATTCTCATGACAGTTTCCACAAATTCCATGTTTGTCAGTCACGGGTCGACTACAACGTGGACACTGCAGAGGCTCAAGGGATAACGCCTGGAGATTTTCATAGAAGGAATCCAACTCAATCATAAAGTTACAGGCTGTAATAGGGATTGGGAAATCCACCTTCAGTTCTGTCTGATTGAAAGCAAGATGACATATCTTTGCCCGCTTCCACAAGGACCAGTTGTTTTTCAGCTCTGACAAATCAGCCACTGGCCTGTTATTATAATAAAGATTCAGCACTTTCACTGATTTGGACTTTCGAGCATCATGGACATTCATGGTCACACTCTGAATGGTGTAGCTACCTGTGCATTTCACAATGATACGATTATCTGTGAACTTTGTTTCTGACTTCAGACTTTCCAGCTTCACCCAGCTGTACGGGACCTCTGGCGAGCTGCAAGCTACACAAGGCTCACTCTCAAGATAATAGCCATCAAACTCGACCAATCCACTCAGTGTATTGTAGATGCGTGAATTGGGATGGTTCGCTAGAAGTTCATTTTGTGAATGAAGGGTCTCAAAAATGCATCTAATTACATCAGAGGTCAAGCCTTTGTCTATGATCTCATTGTGCTGTAGTTTTAAGCTGCTATCAGATGATTTTCCAAGCAAGCCGGTGAGAAGTTCAGTGTATTCAATGACATTCTGACCATATAATGGCAAATGGTTCACCTTCTGCAATAGAGCTGTTAGCATGGTCTCCCTAAACATTTGCTTGCCATGGTGCCAGGCACCTAGCAGAACACACTTAGCTTCCCCACGCACAGTCCTAAAATTCCACTCCAACAAAAATGTGTCAATGAATTGCTTCAGGCAATCATCACCACGATCCGTAAAGACATTCAACGCCTGTTCCATATCCATGTAAGACTTCTCAATTGGAGACTCACTTCCTTCTTCGCCTTTTTTCTTTTTCTTAGATTCAAGAGATTGAGTTCCAAACTTAGTTGAACTCGTACCTCCTTCTCCACCTTCAGCCTTCTGTGAAGAGTGATTAGTGTCCTTTCCAGTATAAAATGCCAAATTCAGAAGTTTCAGTGCTTGAATGACACATTCTTCACCAAAGGAGAAAACTCCATTCATGAGAAATGGTAAGACATCACCATGTCTCAAGCAATACTTCTGCCAGTTTCTAGGTCTTGCAGCAGATACCTCAGCAATTGTCGTAAGAGACTTAACAATTTTGACACTTCTTTCATATGAGATGGAGCTTTGAAATCCACCAGATTTGTTAATGTGTTTATAGAGCTTCTTCATTTCAGTAGAAAACTGCCATGTATCACGGACACTGTAATAGTGTGTCTTACTGCCACAAAGATGCAGAAACAGCCGCCTGGCATACCTCCTCACAAAGGATGTATTTGGATTGTTGATATAGCTGCAAAGAACATCCTGGTACCCATCAAGCTTCAAATCCTTACAGGTTAAAATCTTGTATGTCTTCTCTTTCTCCCCACCCTTGTCATGCTTTTCAGGCCGAATCAAACAGTAAACCAACCGGAAAGTGTTCTCCAATAATAGACGATGGTAGTCAGCAAAAACATCTGAACGGTGTGACTTGACATATGAATCTGAAAAAAATGGGGAAAAATTACCAGCTGGAAGTTCTCTTCGGACAGTTAATAGCGCACCACAGCCAGATCCTGGGTTTAATCCTTGAGTTTCAGCACATACAGAGGGTGCCTTAAAGACATGAACAAGCTGCTGCAGTATATCCATGAGATAATTAACAAAAGCCTGTTGTCTTAGAAAGCCACAGGCCTTGTGCAAACAAGAACTAGAGTCACTCTTCTCCAGGCCATCAGATGCAGAAGAAACGGAAGGTAGGATCTGGATTGTTGCTTTTTCCTGAGCATCGGTAGACCCGCCAGATTTTGATACAGCGACATCAGCACCTGGTTGGTTCCAGTTACGTAGCATAAGGGTGAAGAACATGAAAATAAGAATCATAACTTCCCCAAAAGATGAACGGATTCGTGCTGCGGAGGGCTTGCTAATTTTCATCTCATCTACAAACCACTTAATCAGCTTCTCCAAATTTAAGCTCTCAGCCTCCGAGCTGTCAACAAAAGGACCACCAATAGCTGATGACAATCTGTAGAATAGCTGCATCAATGGTATAGCCTGAACTCCAGAGGTGGTCTCAGTCCATCCTTTTAATTGTTCGAGAAGCTCAGAAAGAAGTAATGAATTGACAGCCCTTTTAGATGCAGATATTGTAACAGGGTCAATGTTTGAAGGTGAAAACTCCCCGGAATCATTAGGCTCCAATTCATGGATTGATGGGGCTGAATTCGGCATGCTGACATCAGCAGCACCTGGCAACAAAGTTGTCTCACTAATATCGTCAGTGGAAAGGTGAATTTCATTCCCTTCTCCACTAAAAGTCTCTACTTCAATTGGGATTGCTGTCATCCGATGATCTCTAGAATGTGGTGGAGGAAGACTCTCTGCATCAAGAACCTCATAACATGCTTCACATAGATCAAAATCAGGACAAACTGTACAGTGCCACCTCCGTCTCAGTATAGGAACAGTTGAGCAGCCATCACAACAGTATTGCACAGAAGAAGTAATGGAATCTTCTTCTACCATAATAGGATTATTTCCACTAGTTACACTAGCAGAATCAGTTCGGAGTGCAACAGACGTTGCACTCTCTGTTACATCATCAGCACCTATCATTGTCTGCTTTGGAAAGGGAACCTGGAGCAATCTAGAAGATATAGCCAGGCTGAAAAGAAAATAGCAAAAGTAAGTGCAAGGGCAAGAAACAAAAAGTAAGTTTTGTAAACTCTACTAAAACATACCTGCTGGCAGTTTGGACGGCCTCATTACTCGAGAAAATAAGCTGTTTCAGTAAAGCAACTGCAGGGCCTACAGATTGCGTCCCAGCATCTTTTTCATGCATTGTAAGGCACTCTGCATAACAATAGATAAGCTCCACAGATGATATGACTATATTGTTCATAGTTTGTGTGTCCGGCTGCTCTATATCCAAAATTCCCCAAAGTAGTTGCATAAGCCCATCAACTACCTCAGAACCTACATCAGATTGACAACACAAAAAAATTCCTAAGTAGAAATGTCACTCGTAACGATAAAATTGAACTAAAATTACTGCCATCCACAAAAAGCATTACGGTGATAACACATGAACTTAGATGGCTAATAGGCTTACTGGAGCCATTATAATCAACTTATTAATCCAAGGTTAAAGTATTAATCCTTAACAGTAAAAAATGAAAATTAATCAGATAGGAATTAAATTGCTTAATGAGAAAAGATGCAAAAATCAAAGCTAATCCAGCACCAACACTAATCAGAAAAACTTTTTAGCAAGTATAAGAAACACCACCATTGCTCTCAAGGAAGCTAGCCAAGTTCGAGCGCCGATGCAATGCAATCTTAGAAACTGCACGCATCTGCGCTGTAAACTCCTCAATTATCCAGCCTGAAGTCAGCTCCCCCATCCCCAGCTTTGATGAGAGCGTGACTGTAGATTTCACTACTGCACTAAGATGCATGTTGTCCTTCACCTGAAATATACTTTCAAAAGTGAGCAAGAGAAGTCATATAACAGTAAAACCCCAAATGATCAAGCATGAAATTAAGAGCAGCCATTTGAAATCACAATTACCAAATGAAAGTAGATAACAGTAATTACCTGGTAATAGATATCCTTTCTAGGGAAAACAGCCTGTAGAACACGGCTGGCAGCAGCCTGTAGCAAAGGCTCCCGATCACTCTCAAATATTGTTTCCAGTACTTGCTTACATTTAAGGTTGCTCCACTCCCCTTTAAAATCTTCAGTTTTTGAAGATTCCTGGGGTTTACGTAATAAATAGATCCAGGACAAGAGTTTCAGGCCATCAGCAACTACCTGCTCTTGTACTGTAGCAGATTGTGCTGCCTGAGACTTTCTCGTAGACCCTGTGGACCATGAACTACAACCAAGTACTCTTGCTTCCATATCTAGAATAGCATCCATCTTCTCTTTCCAACCAAATTCGTCCTTTGCACGGCCATACACTTCTAAGGTATCTATTCTGGGTAAAGCAGACCCTCCAAAGGTACGGCCAATAGAAATTGTGAACTCTTCATCGGCCAGAAGTGACTCCGCCACAGTGAATGGTACATCATACCAAGACCGCATACCTTCATCTAATTTTATCACTCTCTGGAAAATGGTAATTTCAGAGGGGATGTGACTTGCTGATGTGTTACCAACATGCAAGCGGAAGCCAACAATAACGATGTCAGGATTTGAGTTGGTAACTGTTATCTGGAAAGAAAAAAAAACCAAAATATATCATTGATGGTGTAAATGCATGGAAATAACTCAAAATATTAAGCAAGAAAGTAGAATAACAGATGCAAAAGATGAATGAGCTCCATGACGGAGTACAAAAGATGAAAATATGTATTTCCATTCCCACTTTCTGGTTTTTGGAAAAATATGAGAATTGAACCATAAGAGATGAAAATATGTATTTCCACATTATTATGGTGCTTTAATCAGCTCATATAAATTTGTAAGGTAACCAAACAGAAAATAAATTCATATTGTATTAAAAATGAATGAAGAAACCAAATCCTCTGCTTTATTTCTTTACATGAAATATTTCCTTGGTGTTCCTCAGGTAACACTATATTACACGGCATACATAGTCATTAGTATTGAATAGACGAAAAATACAGGCAAATTATCAACATAAAATAAAGTCTTCACAGATGAAAGTTGAAAAAATGATAAGATTTAAATAGAGAAGATAAAGAATTTCATTTTCAAATCATACGAAAACAATACCTTGAATCCAGTAGGATTAGGCCCCTCAAGAAACCCATCTTCAGAAGCCAAAGTTTGTTTAGCACCCTCGGAATCATTATTTCTAATGGCTTCACCAGTAAATTTCACATCTTGTGTAATGCAGACAGTTTTCTCAAAGAAATCAAGTGGAAATTCTGGTTTTACACCCCCATAAGCCTTATTTTTCAAAATACCAGAACCCAATTTTTTAACCTTATCTGCCATTAAATTAACACCGTTCTCCACACCAGCTGGAATGTGTGAGTAAATCTGGAGACTTCCATCTTCATGCAAAACAAGACAGTGGGTTTTGTCTTTTGACAAAGGCCTATAAGCTGTAACCCCAACCAGATGTGAAGTTGAACCCCCAGTGTGCCTCAAATTCTGTGCAAACACATCGTGCTGT
Organism: Pogostemon cablin; assembly: GCA_023678885.1. Lineage (NCBI taxonomy): Eukaryota > Viridiplantae > Streptophyta > Magnoliopsida > Lamiales > Lamiaceae > Pogostemon > Pogostemon cablin. Next base: position 2,800,061 of record CM042993.1, on the reverse strand, counting down.
CCTAAGGAGATGGCAAGAATCCCGTTTGATTTTAGATTAGAATAGCAAACAAGTAGTCCACTTCCACCCAACAACTCCTTCCAACGATGCAAACCAGCTGGCCTGTGGTTACCGTCAGTGTCATTTTCATACACAGCAGACACCTCCACCACAGCTGTTGCATCTGGATTAAGACGACCAATTATGGTACTCCCATCTTGATAGGACAGGAAGAGCAACTTGTGAGATGATGAAAAATATAAGGATGATCCTTTGGCAGGTTTGTTTCTGCCCTCAACATGAATAATTTCCTTCAAGGGCCTGCATCCCACATTCACCTTCACTGACAACTCCAACCTGTACAAGCTTCCAGAATCTGACAGGACAATGAGAAGCATTCTACTGTGGGAAGCCATTAAAAGAGTTGCATCCACAATTGTATCATCAGACAATGTGACATAGTGCAAAGGACTAATATTGTCTTGAGACAGATCATATATCTTGACAAATTTGTTCGTGGCCACCATTAGCTGGACCTGAGAACCTGGAACCCATTCCACGCGCCTGATGTACGCACCTTGTAATGCAAGCTCAATGGCTAATCGATCAATGACCTCACCCCGATGATTAACAGTAAGAACCTGGCAGTCTTCATAGCCTGCTACAACCAGATAATTCTCAACAAGAGAATTGAAAATAAGATGTACAATCTCAAAGCGTACTACATTCTTAGAAAGAGGCTTCACATTAGCCTTATCTGCAGTCACGGGAGCTATAGTTGCTTGCCCGATCAACTGCCCCACATCAAATATGGCCACTTTATCACCTTCTCCAACTGCCAGACGACCTCGCCCACTAACACTGAGCAATGATTTGACAAGAGATCCACTTGTCAAATGGGATTTGAGTTCCTTAGCATTAGAATAATCTGCTTTTATCTTCAAATCTAATGATCCACTTTTATATGCCTTCTTCAATTGTAAAAGATCATTACTGTAGTGGAGCACTTTGTCCTCAGCCAATGTTACTTTCCCATCTTTCATCGTATTGGAGTCTCTGCTATTAGTAATATAAGGCAACAATAATGAGCAGACCCGTAAAATACGACCCTCAACATCAAGCTCATCGAGCAGCAGCGACATCTTCTCTTGGACCTCCGTCGGAAGAGATAACCTGCAAGAGCAATCCAGATCTAAGGATAAATCCTCATCTACATCCGAATCACTGTCGGGAATCTGATCACTATTCTCTGGAAGTGACAGAAAAGACTGAAAGTTGCCACCACTGCGTGCAGGGGCAGTGTTGCTTCCAGTATACTTACGAGGTTTCAAGCACTGACAACTACTGCCACGAACACCTCCTGCCCCACAGTCGCAGAAAAACCGACTGGATCGAGAGTACACCACACGATGACCACGATGGCAAACTTTAGCACAAACAGAGCAGCAGCCTTTAGAGACAGTTAGATCACATGTATAGCAGAAGTACCAATGCTGCTCCATAAAATTGCTACCACTAGACGTAAAGGTACAAACTTTAGCTGCAAGAGCCCTCTCACTGTTGCTATCCTCATCCTCATCCTTATCTATGCTACCCAACTCACCATCTGACGTTCCATCGTCTTCATCATCATCAACAGAAGTTGCATCACAATCAACAGAAGCTGAACCTCGATTGGTAGATGGAATTAAATCATCAGCATTTTTTCTTGAACCAAGAATTCTAGAAGACAATGCCCCTAAGCTAGAACTACAAGTAGACAAGGTCTTCCCATAAGACTTCTCCACAGTGCAACGGAGAGACCCACAATCACTTAAAATTGTTGTAAGGAATCCAAGAAGATACTTCAGCCCTTGAAGCAACCGCTGATCCTCAGCCAGCTTCTCCATCAAGATGATGGTTCTCTGCAGCAATGAGCTAATCAACAGTTCCCCTTTAGAGAGTTGAACAATGAAATTGAAAAAACCTTTTGATGTAGCAATATCAAATAGAGAAAATGCGTCATCAAGGGAAAGAAGCATGGCTTGATGAACATGACTCTGCAATTCTGGCAACTGATGTTCGGAATTGGACATCAAGAGACACGTTAGGAAGTTCATGGTTGAGTCTCTTAATGAGGCTGAGGTTCCTGCGGAACTGGCGCCATTTGGTGATTCTGATGAAGATCCCAACAACCTCATCTCCAGCCACTTTGATAATGAAACAAGATCCATAATAACAAACTTCATCTCCAACTTCTCTTTGACTTCAGGATAATCACCAGATAAAAGGACTGTAAAAAAGTTGAGAACCTTCACATTTACAGATTCAGAAAGGCAGTAATCAAGTGCATCAATCAGAACCAATATATCACCCGGTTGGAAATCACAGAAGTTCTTGATCATTTCAGGAATATCCTCCAGAGTGAGAAAAAATTTTAAAATATAACTTTTTAGAGGATCACCCTTCAGGCTTTCAACCATATCAACCATCTTCACAACTACATATTCATGGATACTCCTATCAACATCTTTCGCTACATTGATACTCCGCAGAAATTCTCCCATGCGCTTCAAAATGAGTAAAAGGCTATAATCAGGTCCATCAGAGTCCATTTTCAAGGTATGACAAACATGCTCACATTCACCCTTAAGACTTCCAAACACCTTGTCACTCTTCATTGACAAAACTGATTCTAGAATATCACCAATTACCACTTTATCCTCCCAACTGATCCCTCTAGATACAATTATCTCAAGCAGTCCACCTAGACTAACAACAATTCCTTTCATGTTGAGAATGCAGGATGATAAAACTTCACCATCAGGTTGAAGATGAAGAGGAAATCCATGCAACACAAATTCCCAAAAAACTTTTGAGCGAACTCCCAGAGCAAACTTTTCAACAATTTTACTTAACCTCAATGGGAGCTCATAAATAGAGCCCAAAAGGGACGGTTTTATCCCCATTTTCTCAGATAACTCATCAGGGATAGTGTTATCCAAATCAGCAAATTCAAGAAGCAACAGAGGAAAAATTTTGTCAGCAGAGTGGTGCCCCTTTTTCAATATTGAAGCCAAAGCCCTCTGATAAATCCATATGTATCTTTTTAACAAAGTTGACAATAGTTTGATGAGCACTGCAACTTGATCAGCAGTAAAGAAGTTGCAAACAAGAGTTTTTGTCAGCCCAAGAAACTCAGTATCCCTAGCAGTGAAATCTGTGTGGGAGTTATACACTGTTGGGAGTAAATTTCCAATATTGTACTCCTGGATGCCAATACAAAGCAAGGAGAGTACAAAAGAAAGTGAAGATCCACACCTAAAAAAGTCCCAACTTAGTTCACAAATATCCTCACGCATAAGAGATTCATGCAATTGCTGAATCCAACTCCATAAAACATCTGGAATGCTAGAAAACTCATTCCCATATGAAGGAGTTAAAATAGAATGGCTAATATGAAGGAAATTATTCATATCTAAGGCATTGGGAACTTTGAGGCCACTCGAAATGCTCTTCAAATGTTCTGAAGATCCCTCAACCGGAACATCCCAGCAAAGCACAAAAAGATACCGCTCAAGAATAAGGTCATCTATGTTGGCTGCTCTTTTGCCATTCCAAAATCTCAGAATCTGTGAGAGAGTGGCGCTTATGTCCTCCCAATTCAAATGTAAGCAATCAACTGCAAGAAAATCTCTACAAAGTGAAGCTGGAAGTGAAGAAATATCGATCAACTGATTAAGCAAAATTGTGTTTGTTGGTGTTCCACTCGAAGTTATTATGTCCTCCAGCGCAATGGCTGGCCAAGATGACAAATAGCTGGCACAATCAGGCATGCATGACTTGGATGCTGCCTTCAGTTTTGATCTGAAGTCCACAAGTAGCAATGACGGACAAGAACGAGGGTGATAAATCATATGACGCAGTACCAAAACCAATCTTGAAATAACCAAAGTCCAGCACGACAATTGCACAGTGTCGGGAACTGCTGAGTGAATTCCAATTGTTTTAATCGAGGAAAGTATTTCATTAGCTCGTTCAGCCTTTTCCTCTTCAGATGACAAATGAAAGGCTATCAATAAAATCTCAATGTGGAACAGAGAAGGAAGAGCTTCAACAGTCTCCTTCAGACTAGGGCTCACGGTACATATTGTTTCCACCTTTTGATGGATAAATGTTACAAACATTTGGTAGATTTTACTTCTTAATCTGGAACCAGTCGAACCCACTCGGCAAATTAGTATTTGGGCAAGCAAAGCAAGCATCTGATCATTGTAACGGTAAGCACCATTCTCAACAATCAGTATTTTATCAACAACTGACTCTTCAAGAGATTCAGAGAGAGCTCTGAGCATTACAAGCTTCTGCAATAGCTCAAAGCAAAATAAATGTACATGTCCAAACTTCTTATCTTCATGAAGAATTGAGTTATTATCACAAGTCCTGTCATCAGAATAATAGCTCTGATTATTAAGTATTGAGAGCAAACTATCAATATGAATGTCATTAAGCTTTTTCCTTGCATCTTGATACATTGGAGGATGCCACTGTGGAGAGAAAACACAGGTTCTCAAAACTCAGCAATTCAATTGTCGCTTGAAATGGCATATTGCCAAGGCTTGATATAGAATTAGCAGTAGCACTAGACTGCTCGCATGCATCTGCAGCTCCAACAGAGCGACCTCCCTCAGAAAAAAGATCACCAAATAGGGCTTCATCTTCATGACAAACAACGCTTTCCACATCAGAAGTGACAGATGTTTTTGTCCCACTTGAATACGACCTTTCCAGTACCGGCTTCAATTTAATACCCTCGGAATGAAGAAAGGTAACAAGATGCATCACGTTGCCTAGCCACTGAACTGATGAAGGAAATAACATTCCAAATAACTCCTCCACAGTAAGCTTTTTCAACAAAAATACTTTCCCATTACAGACATCGCATGAAGGAGAATCAACATCTGACGGATCTGTAAGCCCCTCACTCAGGTCATCCAATTCAAAAGAATTATTTGCCTGATCTTTAATATTTGAAATCAGCTTCAGAGCAAAAGTGACCACCCGGGGGAAGTATGCCAAGGGGATTTTACTACTGGGGTTATATTTATTGAACCTCCAAACATCAGAACCCAAACTGTGCAAAATAGAAGCTACTACACATGCTTGGATATTCTGAAAAACAAAATTATTGCAGAATGTTGCTTGCATTACTTGGAGAAACTCTTCGAGGATATGAGTGGCAAGACCTTCATAACTACTCTCGACGACACTGTTGCTATTGGCAAACTCAACACCACTTCTGAGCAAGCTAGGAAGTGCATCAATGAAGGAAGCAGCAGAGTCCAATAACAGTTTGTCAGAATAAAAGAATGAATGAGTCTTTGCAACACTTGCCAGCAACTTCAAAATTCTTAAACAAGTAGACAACTTTCTCCGTAAATTGAGATTGGATTGTCTCTCATCTGATGACAACGGATGTTCTAAAATTTCTCTGCAGAGAGAGATAAGGCGGTGGTTGCATCTCAAATGTATAATAGCCCAATGCTTAGAGATAGTGCTCAACTTATTGGCATTGGAGGAAAAAGATTGTCCAACTGGATTTATAATATCAACTTGTACTCGTTGAGAAATCAACGGTATCAACAGGTGATCATCTGCTTCATTTTCCTGACAGCACATGGACCCTTCATAGAATAAACAATAAGTTTTTAAGTGACATAAGTGATACACTGAAACAGGATTATTGCAGACAGGTACAGAGAAATACCTTGAACCATGCACTTAATATTGTCATGCCACAGAAGAGCATCTTTATCTGCAACAGTAGGCAACAAATCCACGGGAACACTCACCGGACATGACCCAGAGAGTTCCAACTCCTTATGCACTCCATCAATTAGCAATAGCTCTAATAGTTGTAACATAGTGCTCTGCGAGAGGGACATGAATTACATAAAGTAACAACAATATCACACTAGTTGCTCTAACCTGAGAAAAAAATACCAACATATATGCTAAAACAAGATAATCATAAATCCGAAACCTGAATACTTGAATCATCACTTTTCCCAATCCATTTCTCCAAGTAACACAACGCAAATTCAATTGACTGCTGGACTACAGCCACAGCCACTGGCTCCAGTTGCTCAACTGCCACAGACAAATTACAACTCAACATCAGTCGTTCGATCAACACAAACTCAAAAATACACTCATCGCAGAAATTACAATACCAGATAACGATCGGATCCCTTTAGCAACAGCAATCGAGACACATGCCAAGGCATGAATCCTAGTTTGGTCCCAGACCTCCAACCCTAACTTGCTGCCAGCTTCAGCGTCATCTCCGCCATCAGAAGATTCCACCGGTCTGACGGATTGCCTTAGGATAGAGTAGAGACTCTGAAACCCTAACCTGAGCATAGACGCCGATGCATCGGAGCGGAGCTTGTCAGGCCAATCCTCGGACGACAGAGCCGCGACGAGAGCGGCGATCTCCTCCACCATGACACTCCGGTGAGCGTAGAAGTGCGCGATCAGCAAAAGTTCATTAGGCTATTGATCGGAGAGCAGAGAGAAGCTCTCGCGATTGAAATTCTAGAGTGAGGAGAATTCTCGGAAACTAGTGTGAAGCGAAAGGGTGAGAAAGTGTGGAGAAATTTAGCGAGGAAAGGGTTTAGCGAGCAAAACCATTTATTAATTTAATTAGGCAAAAATGAAAGAGAAATGCGTTGGCTTAATTACCAAGCTATTTTATTTGAATTCTTTCCTTCTAGGCTAAGGCTCGCAATTGGCAATTGCCACCGTGGCATCCAATTTTTTTATTATTTATTTAAAATAGTATAATAATTAATAACACCGCCGACTGTGGATTTTCCTTTTCAACAAAAGAAATGATTTTTCGAGATTATTTATTTATTTACTCATTAATGATAATGATTCATCATACTCGTTAATTCGCTGGCTCCACATCAGTATTATAATCTTAACCTTTTTTTTTTCTTTTTTTGAAAAAATCAGTATTATAATCCTAACCTAGAAAATAACAAATGAGTGAGTATAATATTGATTTATATGTTGATTATGGCAGTGGTATATTTATCGATTATGAAATTTAAATTCTAATGACATTTGAGAAGTAAGATAAGGACAAAATGTGAGCTTAGGGCTTGGACTAATAGATAGGCCCATCACAAAGAGGAGTGACAGTTAGGCCTAACAATAAGGCCCAAAGGGCCTAAAATTTAACTTAAAACGAAAGTTTAAAATAATTATATTATTATTATTAATTAATTAATTAATATTATTATTATTATTATTATTATAAAAGAAAAAACTTCATCTTCAATCAACCTTCATTACTAGTTTTTTTTTGAATTTGAATTAGTGACTTTCAAATACTACATAACACTTCCAAAAATTCGTTACTGACGGATTTTCTGCATCATCTCATATGCATGTAAGAAAGAGAGGGAACTATACCTAAAATTGAAAGCTTAAATTCTATAATTAATTGTTGAATTTCTTTCATCTTTTACGTGTCAAAAGATGATGTATTAAAATATTACAGAAGATACGGAGTAATTTTTATGCTACATATTTATTACGAATCGTTTGATTGATATATGAAGCGTAGCTAGGATATAATTAATACACTCAAAAAGAAAATATCAACCTTAAAAAAAACACCTTGAATGTCCTGTTACATTTTAATGTTACATTTCCTATTATACGCGTTAGATGAGTGATACGTATGCGGAGAGTAAAATCTCAATTTTTTCCCTTAGGGTTGATTGTTAGGGTATAGATTAGTCTATCCTACATGTCAATCATCCAACGGTTTGTAACAGGAGATGTAACACCAAAATATAATAGGAAATCTGAACCGAAAAAAAAAAGAAGAGATCAAATCTTCCTCACATAACTATCACTCATCCAATACATATAAAAATAAAACGAAATTTAACATCAAAATATAATTAGTGTTGTTGCACTTAACACCAATACTACAGTATTATACTAATTCCACAAGGCTATTACATCTTAAGTTCAAAACGACTCAAAGCTTACAAAAAAAGTAACTAATTTATTGCAACTATATATAAATACCTATAATTATATAATGATAATGATACAATTAAGGTGGCTATAATGTATGCTATATGTTTGCAATCTCAAGGAGAGCTTGTTCTCGATACCTTAGCAGGAGGCACCCCTGGAAAGCCAGGAGTCGGCTGGAACGGAAACGGCGGGAGAGGAATCGGGAGGATCGGCGGCGGAGGTGGCGGTGGAGATGGAACCAGTCCAGGAATCGGCGGGAAGTTGAAGGGAGGGGTGGGTAAAATGGGAGGAAACAAAGACGGCGGAGGAGTCGGAAAGATGGGCGGAATGAGGGACGGCGGAGGCTGAAAAGGATTGGGGGGAAGTATAGAAGGCGGCGGCAGGAGAGGGTTAGGGGGGAGAAATGGAGGAACAAATGGTAGCTGATCAGTTACCTCCTTGGATTCATCGAACACTCGTGTTTTTTTATTACAATTTTGAGGGTGTTTGGACCAGAAAAAGCCAGCTGAGAAAACGCGTGTTGTGTGTGGTGCTGATTTGAGACGCAGCGAAGAAGAAGGCGGTGAGGAAACGGCGTCGCATGAGGGGTGGTTAGTGGTGAGTAATCTGACGGAGCAGCCTTTGATGTTCTTGGCATGTTTGGTTACAGGGAAAGGGAGGACAACGTTGAACTCTCCTTGGCTGTTTGTCTTCACTTCCTGTCGGAAAAACTCTCTCGAACTCGTCTTCTTGCATTGAATCTCCACAGATGCACCTGTTCAACGAAATCAAATTAGACAAACACTACTTGTGTTCCTATTATATCCTATGTATTGTTAGGGTTTAAATTAAAAGGGACTTATAACTCATCAAATTAATCAGAGAATAGTTGAGTATTGATGAAGATGGTATATATATGTACCTGAAATGAAGTAGTTGGTTTGGAAGCTGCATGTGTGACAGTAGACAGTGCCAACTACAATAGCAGAAGGAAGTTTGTTATTATGCTTAGCTTGTGTATTAATTGTAATGAGAGGTGTAAGAAGAAGAATGAGGAGTGTCCAAAAGGAAGCCATTGTTTGGAATTGAGATGTGGGAGAAGAATTAAAGGGGGGTTTTTATATGAGTGTTTGTTTGGATGTGTTATAATCCTATTGTGTAATAGGTAGAGTTGAAGAAAAAGAGGAGATAGGTGTAATAGAGGGAATGTGTTGACGGAGGGGTGGGGTGGGGTGGGGGAGTTCACGAGATGTCATGAGTATGTGGCGGAGTTCCAACTCTGGTTTTTCATGACTAAATTGGAAGGGAGTGTTGTTTGCATGCTGCCCATCATTTTCTTGCCTACCACGTCACCCTTGCCAATTATACTGTGAACATACATACCTTCGTAATTTGGAATTAATTCAAGTGTAATGTTGCAACCATGCATGAGTCGTAATGTGATGTTACATCCATTATTATAAATCATTGGATGAATAATATCATGTGGTTTGATAAAATTTATATTCTTATAAGAAAATATTATTTAATGGAGAATAATTAAGAGAGTAATAGAACATATAACAGGACATCTCATTCCCATCCTAAATAATTGCATTTTATATTGTCCCTTCTAAAATTTAATATTAATTCTTAGAATATAGATGTTTTTTTATCCGATTAATTCATTTAATATTCTTTTGATTCGAATATTCTACTCCACAATGTTAATTAATTCTTTTGATTAGGATCTTCTATTCTTTTGAAAGGTAAATGATATGGTTAATCATTTGTAATCCTTTTTAATTCAATTGATAAGGAAGATATAGATAGAGAGGACCGATATTGATATGTTGGATAAGGATGGTTTTGTCTAATACTTTTCTATTCGTTCACGGGTTTATACCAATAATTAATGCCATGTATGTCGCATATTCCAAATCACGTGATTATGTTTTTCTGTGATTAAATCAAATAATTACCTCTATTTATTTACATTCACGGAACAATAATAATAAAATTTAAAGAAACCAATCGGTATGACTCATTAAAACTTTATTGATTAGCTTATTATATACTTGTGCGATTGTATAATGACGTAAGGCAACTTTATATTTTTATAATTAGTTAATACTATTTTTTTTATTAAAGATACCATTACATTTTATTTAAAGTAAACTATAAATATAAATGGTTGATGATATAGTTCACATTAGTGATATTAATTAATTGAATTGAATAGTATATTACAAGTATTACGAAATTTATTGTGTAAGATGGTTTCACAATAATTTTTTGCCTATATTATTTGAACATTATGTATACGACACATTGCATATTATATGGGCCATGTATGAGAGAAATGAATAGGGATGTTAAAAATGGCCCGGTCCGTCCGGACCCGCCCTGGTCCGTGAATTTGGGGCAGACCCGACCTGACCCATATTAAGAATGGAGCGGGTCTGGGTAGTAGTGATGCCCCGTTTTGGCCTGTTTAGACCCATTTAATATTTATATTATATAACATATTATGTGTATAACATGTATATTTTATTTATATTTTTTATTATATTCATTATTTATAAGATATATTTGCTTAATTGATTAATTAAATAGAAAATATATGATATTTCTATTTATATAATTACTAATTAAATGAAATAATATATATTACACATTATTTATAATAGATATAAATATTTAAAATAAAATAAAAAATCAAAATGGGTCAAAAATGGGACGGACCCGCCGCCCCGTACAGGTCACGGGGCGGCCCGGACCCGCGATAAAATAATAAGTCCGGGTCCGGGTACTCAACTACCCGGCCCGCCCCGTCCATTGACATCCCTAGAAATGAATGTTTAACTGTTCTAAAGTTTATGTTATCTTATACTCTCTCATATTTTACCATTTTCATTTTTATTTGTTTTACATTCAACTCCACCATAAAAGAAAAAAAAATTCATATCAATTATAAGCCTAAAAGTATATGTTAATTATAAATTTATCACCTCACTTAATACACAAAACAAATTTTATAATTTAACTTAACTGTAAAGATTAAGTTGGTACTCATGTCTCTTTCATATTTGTAAGAATTATTTGTGGCAACATGCATAAGTTATTTCACGATTTAATATGGCAGGTTGAAGTTCTTAGGAAAATATATTAAAAGATTTTTAAAAAATAATAATATTTTATAGCGAAAGTAATAATATTTTATATGGGAAGTGATAACTATTTTAAAAAGTATAAAATGGTCGGTCTCATACAAGACCTACCCTTTATTATAAAATTTATTTAATTATTATAATTTTCAATTTTAATAATTCTTTGTCAAATTTGAATTCTTTAAAATTAAAAAAAGGATTAAATTTAAATAGAAAATAATTAAAATTAAAATTTGCAATACTTATAATACTAAATCTAAATGTGATAATTTCTCCAAACAATATTTATTTAAATTGTAGAACTGTGATTTTGGTGAATGCCTTTCCATTTACGTCTATTTTTATCCTGACGAAGATTTCTATAGAACCATTTATTTAAGTCAAAAGTTTGACATTATCAATCATGAATATATAATCACTATATTAATTATTGCGGTCTATGTTAAAATCAACGAACCAAAAATAAGGGTGAATGACTGTGCAATTTGATTCTTTATAGCCTTGGTCATCATATCAATTGATTTTAATTCCCAAAATTATTCGTTTTAATTAATAATATAACAAATCACACTAAATACCATACCTAATATTTTAATTAATTTATAAAGTGAAATTTTTGTACTTATGCATACCAATTATACGCTACGCGGGGTCATACAATGATGTCAATGGCTATTTTAATATGAACTAAACTTCAAATTTCTTTTATTCGTACTTTAATTTATATAAAATTAAATTCATTCAATTCTATTTACACGTATTTATTTTAACTTGATGCTTTTAAAAGTTCCAATTGTAATATTAAAAATTAGGGTTATTATGTGCGGCATGAAACACCTAGAGTTTATAGTGTTGGAAATAAAACTTTTAGATCCAAAACACCTTAATCCCTAACATGATTCAACAAGATCCATAAAATAATTAAATAGAGGAATACATGGATCCATTGATCTTCTTATGCGGAATTAAACGGAAGATTAGCAACAGGTTTAAGGCATTCCTCAACTAAGCCTCTGGATTCCCTCAGGACCTTCGTAATCTCTTCAGATAGGGAAAGAGAGAACTATGTGCAGCTTAGTGTCGAGGACCATAACCTAGGGTATCTATATATATTACTCATATCAGGCCACCCATAATCACCTGATACGTAATATTGGGTATCCACTCATTGGCCCATATCAAATAAATATAGTCCATGGGCTTTTACTTTAACTTAATCACTTAATTAAGCCCAACATATTATTCAAATAGCTAATATAATTGAATATTAATATATTGTCCACAATTAAATTATATAGAAAATATAAATTTCCTAACAATCTCCCACTTGGGCTATATATTACTTTCCGAAGACAATTATATTAAGAATCCTTAAGTGCACAACTTTATGCTATTCATTCAGGCTACCTTCAACAATCTTGTCCATCTCATATACTAACAATGGAATTACATCGGCATTCACCACATTACTACTCGTGGTTAAACCCCGACAATCACCATATTAATATACTTAATGACATAGATCAAATATGGTGAGTAACATGGAAATTACATGTAAAAATATGATTAATAACATGTCTATTTCCAACTGGTCCAACTTTAATGAGATCAATCCACAATGCAAATATCACAAAATGAAAATTAACTTAAGTGAATTCAGAATAAGACCAAAAGGTCATCAACTTTATTCTATAGAATTCCGAATGTTTCAAATCTGAAGTTCAATACATAGAACATAAACTCCCACTAAACTAAGGTAACATCAGAAATAACACCCATTTGAGCAGTATGCTCATGAAACACCTTCGAGGTTAATGTCTTAGTTAGTGGATCTGCTAGCATGCTATCTGTTCCTATGTGTTCAACAGTAATTTCTTTATTCTGAACTCTCTCCTTAACAACAAGGTACTTAATTTTAATGAATTTTGATTTAGTAGCACTTCTATTGTTATTGGAGTATAGCATAGCTGAACTATTGTCACAATACATCTTCAACGGTCTTTCAATACTGTCAACCACACGCAGCCCAATGATAAATTTCCTCAACCATAATGCATGATTAGATGTTTCATAACAAGCAATGAACTCTGCAGCCATGGTGGAAGAAGCTACAAGAGTCTGTTTAGCAGACTTCCAAGAAATAACTCCTCCAACCAACGTAAATACATAACCCAATGTGGAACGCTTGCTATCTTGACATCCAGCATAATCGGAGTCAGAGTATTCAACGATCTCCAAATTCTCCAACCTCCGATAAGTGAGCATATAATTCATTGTTCTCTTTAAGTAACGCATTACGTGTTTGGCCATTTTCCAGTGTTGCTCTCCTGGATTGCTTAAATACCTCCCCAAAACTCCCACTATAAATACTATATCGGGACGAGTGCAAACTTGAGCGTACATAAGACTTTCTATTGCCGACGCATAAGGAATCTTTTGCATCTCATTTTTCTCATGATCATTGCTGGGGCATTGCTTAAGACTAAACTTTTCTCCCTTAGCCACAGAGGTGTCTAGTGGTTTGCTTCCTTTCATGCCGAATCTTCCTAAAACCATATCGATATAGCTCTTTTGCAATAATCCAAGGATACCTCGAGAACAATCTCTAAGTATTTGGATTCCTAATACAAAAGAGACGTCACTAAGATCTTTCATTTCGAATTTCTTCACAAGAAATCTCTTAGTTTCGTGCAATAAGCCTATATCATTACTTGCATGAAGAATATCATCGACATATAAAACCAAGAAGACATATTTACTCCCACTGAACTTGCAGTATACACAATCATCAACAACATTTACCTCAAAACCAAAAGAGGTGATAATTTGATAAAATTTGTGATATCATTGACGGGATGCTTGCTTGAGACTATATATGGATTTCTTTAATTTACACACTATAGACTTTGCATCTCCGAAGATAAAGTTTTCAGGTTGTGCCATATAAATGGTTTTCTCAATGTCTCCATTGAGAAAAGCAGTCTTTACATCCATCTGATGTAGCTCCAAATCAAAATGAGCTACAAGTGCCATGATAGATCTGAAAGAGTCTTTCGAAGAAACTGGAAAGAAAGTCTATTTGTAGTCAACGCCTTCCTTTTGAGTGAAGCCTTTAGCGACTAGACGAGCCTTATATTTTTCGATATTGCCTTTTGAATCCCTTTTAGTTTTAAATATCCATTTACAACCAATGGATTTCACATCTTCAGGCAATTCGACAAGATCTCAAACGTCATTGTCACTCATAGACTTCATCTCATCTTTCATGGCGTCAATCCTCGGATCTTGTCGAATTGCCTGAAGATGTGAAACCCATCTCATCTTTAGTTTTGGTCAAGCCATTGAGAGTTAGAACTGCGCATGGCTTGACCAAAAGTGACGGGGTCATCCTCGGTCAAACCAACGCCATCCTCATGTTCTTGTAGAAATATTATATAATCATCTGAAATAACATTTCTCCCCTCTCTAGTGGATCTCCTTAATGGCACTTCTTGAGGTGGTTGAGTTTGTTCATCAGCTAATGGATGAAGGATTTCAATGTTGTCTTGATTTGGAATAATATTTTCCATATGAGTCTCTGGAGTTGTTTCTTGAGCAATGATTAGTAAAGTAACCAAATCATCGTCAACTCCAGAATTTTCCTCAAAGACAATCTTCCTCATAGTCTCTTCCCTCCCAAACTCAATATCTTCAAGAAATTTAATATTTTCCGTCTCGAAAAAGGTTCTCGATATAGGATGATAAAACTTAAACCCCCGTGAATGCTCAGAGTAACCAACAAAATAGCAGCTTACCATTCTTGATTCCAGTTTTCCTTCATGTGGTTTATAAGGCCGCGCTTCAGCTGGACAACCCCAAATATGTAAGTGCCTAATGCTAGGCTTCTTGCCTATCCAAAGTTCATAAGGGGTTTTCGAAACTGCTTTACTTGGTACTCTATTGAGAATGTATACTGCTGTTTTCAAGGCTTCTCCCCAAAGAGACTCTGGCAAGGATGAATGACTTATCATGCTCCTTACCATATCCTTAAGAGTCCGATTTCGACATTCAGCAACACCATTCATGCAAGGAGAACCTAGCATAGTGTATTGCGGAACAATTCCACATTCTTTGAGAAAAAGTGCGAAGAGTCCAGGACGTTGTTCTCCTGATCCATCAAACCGACCGTAGTATTCACCTCCACGATCAGATTTGACAGTCTTAATTTTCTTACCAAGTTGAAGTTCAACTTCAGCTTTGAAAGATTTGAAAACATCCAATGATTGAGATTTCTCATGAATCAGATATAGGTAGCCAAAACGAGAGTAGTCGTCTATGAACGTGATGAAGTAACGTTGCCCATTCCATGATGCCGTAGGGAATGGACCATATATATCATTGTGAATAAGTTCTAAGACTTCTTTAGCTCTTTCGGCTCCTAATTTCCTCATATTAGTTTGTTTTCCTTTTATACATTCAACGCAGACTTGAAAATCTACAAGATTTAAGGGACTAAGGATTCCATCAGACACAAGCCTTTGAATTCTTTGTTTAGAAATATGGCCTAAGCGCTTGTGCCACAAAATGACAGAATCATCCGAAAATTTTCTCTTTCTACCTCTTGAATATGTTTGCAGAATAACATTATTGGAATTTTTAAGATCAAGCATGTAAAGATTATCAATTAAATGGCCATCACCAATAAAATTGGAATTTTGAAAGAGACATACTTTATTATTTCCAAAAGACTAGTAAAAACTCAGTTTATCCAAAGTAGAAATAGAAACCAAATTCCGTCTAAAAGACGGCACAACAAATGTCTCAAACAAGTCTAAATAACAGCCACTCTTTAAATGCAATTTAAAGGTTCCAATAACTTCTACTGCAACTTTATTGCCATCGCCCACAAAGATGAATCTTTTAGCATCATTTGGCAGCCGGCAACTTAGGCAACCTTGCAAAGACATACTTATGTGAGTAGTAGCACCAGAATCTACACACCAAGTATCTTTAGGTACACAGAATAAATTAACCTCAGAGCAAACCAAAGTAAGAGGCATACCCTTCTTAGCACGCCATGCAGCATACTTGGAGCAATTTTTCTTAAAATGATCCCGCTTCTTGCAGAAGTGGCATCTATCATCCTTAGGTTCAACCTTTTGCTTCTTCTGCTCAGAAGCAGCAATCACAGTACCCTTTTGCTCTGAAGCAGCAACCACAGCACCATTAGGTCGATTTCTTTTCTTGCCTTGAGCATTTACAGCCAAGTGAGCACTTTCAGCTCTATCTCTCTGCACTCTCTCTTCCTCTTGCACACAGTAAGATATAAGCTTATTAAGGGACCATTTGTCCTTTTGAGATTTATAACTCACTTTGAATTGCCCAAAGTGTGCTGAAAGTGAGATGAGAACCAAGTGCACAAGCAAATAATCAGAAATGTCTAACTTGAGTGCCTTAAGCTTTGATGTGAGATTAGACATCTCCATGATGTATTCCCTTATGTTTCCTTTGCCTTTGTACCTCATGGAGACAAGTTTAGCCAAAAGACTACTTGCCTCCGCCTTTTTATTTTTGGCAAAGTACTGCTCAACAGCCTCAAGGAACGATTTAGCATTTTTGCTCTTAGCAATAGAACCCCTAAACGCCTCCGGAATGGAGCGCTTCATGATCATCATGTGCATTCGGTTTGACCGATCCCACTTCTCAATTTTAGCCTCATTTGGATTTTCAGTAGTAGCAGTGAGTCGATCAGACGAAGAGCCAGATCCAAATCCATACATCCATGAACAATCTCAAGGGTTTCTTTCCAAGTCTTGAAGTTTGTCCTATTAAGCAGTGGGATATTATTGATTTGTTGAGAGAAGTTAGGAGCTGTAGCAACAGAAACTAAATAGAGAACAAATTAAGTATACTCACAAAACATTCATGTCATAAAGCAAATTATGAACGAATAATTAAAACAAATTGGGGACCCATCTCAAGACACCAAGTGTAACATTAACCTCATCTATGGACAAAAATTAACTACAGTGGTAATCTTGGTGCAACAATCAAGTATTGACAATAAGTTCTGTCAAACAAGAGTCTATCTATGGACCGACTAATGTTCACATGAACAATCCAAATAATTATCACATACTTATTATCACATGTGTGTTATTATTCTGTCAATCTGTGCCTACCTATGGGCCGAACACAGAACACATAAATAATTCCACACCCATCTATGTAATATCAATAAAGTCTTTCTCCACATACAGAGATTGATCTGGCAAAATGGTGCTTCAATTGACTAAATTAAAAAATTACTAGACTAATTAAATAAAAATTTATAATATTAAATTTAATTAAACGACATTGAACTGTCTCCTCAATTTTAATAAATTCATTATGGGTTCTGAATGATTTTCATTTTTCTTCATTATACATACATTCTGTATGACATATATTACATAAATAACTTTATGACGAAAGTATCAAAATTTACAATGAATTCGCGAGTCACAATAATTCAAAATGTACACGTTTTTCTTACTGAAAAATAAGTCAATAGGCAAAAATAAATTTAAATTATTTAAACTGTCACAATTTTCTTAAAAGAAAATAATCAGCGTCTTAAGCACTGACCCCTTTTAAAAAATTAAAATACAGTTTCTGGATATCCTAATAAATATATAAAAATTTTGCTAACTAGAAACACAGGCCAACGTTGCCATGTAATATGCAAATGACATTGTCAAGAAAACTTAAACACTTCTTGTCAATAAAAGAAATGTACTACAGTAGCAAATAATCACAAGACAGATTAATTAAAATTAAATGCCAAAATTAATTTGACTTGCAAGAATCCAATTTAAGAATTGGCACAATCAATTTGACTTGAAATTCCATTTTATGAAAATTGAGACTCGGCAAGAATTAAAAATAATAATTAATTCTCATAACATAATATCCCATTTGAGTTTGGAACTAAAACAGAATATACGATCAATCAATTAACGCACCAAAGCATGTATATTTTTCTATTTTAACAATCACAGAATTCGAGAACATGCGATCATCAATAAAATATTATCCAAAAACTGCCATTTAAATTAATAACCAATCCAAATATATAAGCATTAAAGCGCCACTTTACAAGACATTCAGTTTCTCAATTTATTGATTAAATCATATGCAATTTGATTAAATCAATAGTTGTTGTCTCATATAAGTAATTCATATCCCTCAAGTTACACAACTGGGAAAAATAAATTCATGTGGCGCAACCGAAATAATTAAACAGCAATTATCGAATCATGTAATTGCCAAAATATTGATCAGATTACAAAAAAATTATTTTACTTCACGATTCAAATAATAAATGTTTGAATCCAAAATCAATATTACAAATATCAGATAATTAAAATTAGGGTGGCTCTGATACCACTTGTTGGAAATAAAACTTCTAGATCCAAAACACCTTAATCCCTAACATGATTCAACAAGATCCATAAAATAATTAAATAGAGGAATACCTGGATCCATTGATCTTCTTATGCAGAATTAAACGGAAGATCAGCAATAGGTTTAAGGCCTTCCTCAACTAAGCCTCTGGATTCCCTCAGGACCTTCGTAATCTCTTCAGATGGGGAAAGAGAGAACTGTGTGCAGCTTAGTGTTGGGGACCATAACCTAGGGTATCTATATATATTACTCATATCAGGCCACCCATAATCACCTGATACGTAATATTGGGTATCCACTCATTGACCCATATCAAATAAGTATAGTCCATGGACTTTTACTTTAACTTAATCACTTAATTAAGCCCAACATATTATTTAAATAGCTAATATAATTGAATATTAATATATTGCTCACAATTAAATTATATAGGAAATATAAATTTCCTAACATATAGTTTTATTTTTTAAAATATAATTATTTTTTATTTTTATTTTTTAAATTTTTGATTATTTTATTTTGATTCAATGATAATTACTAATTAATTTTTTTATTTAATTATCTCTCCGTCCACTAATAAAGTATTCATTTTTTTTTAACAAAAAAATCCACACATAACCTATTATTTATCATTAATATAACTACTCATTTTATATAAAATAATAATATTTCTTATAATAAACCAATGAAGTGGACGAAGGGTAGCTTATAGTATTAATTAGAATTATATTATAAATTAAAATTTATTTTTATAATTAAATTATGTTTAATAAATAATTGTTGTCTCACCCTCTTAAATCAGTATTTTCCAACAAAAATTCTGTAAGAATGATTAGTGAATCAATCACAGACCATAGAGAAGCGTGGAGCATTAACTCCGCGCTTTCCAAGATCCCAATGGCCATTCTTTTCTCAACAAACCAAAAGATAAAATCCAAATTCAAAAATAAATTAAGTAAATAAATTAAATTTCGGAGATATACACATTATCGATACAATCTCCGAAACCTTTGACCTCGGATTACTCCCACCTCCTCCCCCTCCAGAATCATCCATCGTCTAGAGATAGGTACTCCAATTCTTGTGTTTCTTATTCTGTCAATCATCAATTTTCCTCGTTATACCAAATATCTTTTGATGTATGTTTCTTTACTGTCGATTGCAGGGTATGGTAGAGTTTAACAGTCGTGTAATTCGTAATGGGTTTTCTCTTTTTTACGAAACTCTTGATCATTTTCGTGGGGTTTTGAAAATTTTTATGTGATTGTTGATGTTATTTGAAATTGTTGGGTTTTATCTTTTTCTTGATTTAGAAAGTAGTGTAAAGATTGAACCTTTGTATTACTTGCTATGTAGTATTTACTTTCTGAATTTCCTGTTATGTCTTTTCATCTGTTTTTTTGTGGATGGTTCAATGTGGGCCTCACTGCAGCTGAAAAATCTGCTGTGAATTCGTGGAGCTATGCAATGTTTTGTAAATAACGAATCAATTTATAATTCATAGATTGGCCAATTGCTTCTTTAGCTTCAATATGAGATCATGCTGAATAATGTTTTGTATGGCAGGTATATATACACATTATATCTGTTGTTAAGGCCTTCCACTTTAAGACAAAGGCACTTGAGTTGAGCTCCGTGGGGGGAGGGTTCTGGTTCGCGAAGCTAGATCAACTTCGGCGAGCTTGGTGTCCTCCTCGTTGTAATGTGGTGTTGAGAGTTGATCTTTTAGCGTTTTAGTGATCAAGAAGTGGTTTTCTTAAGACATTAGGAGGGATAATTGGGTTTTAAGAAGTGAAGTAGGCAGACTTTTCTGAAGATATTAAGAAGGGAAGGGGGGTTTCTGGGATTGAAGTGGATTATCAGTAGTGACAATGGGTTCTTCTTGTTGCTGTTTGAGGGATGACTTTGAAGATATTGCGAATCCTAACAGCACATTTTATAGGAACTGTGAATTCCTTCGTTGCTTCGTACAGAATTTCCTGCACATGGTATGCTGTTATACGTTGCTCGTTTACTTTACGACTAGTGAATGAATCTCTATGCACTTTATAACGATTTCGGTTTCACTGAGTTCTCACCAGTATTCATGTGCATTATGGTTGGGAGGGATTATGCTTACATAATGTTATTTGATCTTGGTTGTTTCTGACAAACAGAATTAATTTTATATCATGGATTGTAAATCGGTGATACATGTATACATTGAAATACGAAACTGATTCTAGTAAACATTGCATTTTGCAGTATACATCTTTGTTTAATGGACGCGAAGAAAATGCCTTGTCCACTCAGGAATCGTCATCTTTGAACCCGATGACATCCCTTGATAACTCTCTGGCAGACGTGTATCGATCTCCTCCAAGACCTCTACCTTATGATGTGGATCCTAGATATCACCGCTTGCAGCAACGTGATGGATCGGCCCCCATAAGGGAGAAAGGCAGTCGTTCGCATGAGGAAATTGAACCATTGAGAACAAGTGAAGTTGATGAGCAATCGGGACTTTTAAGTAACAAAAACAAATGGTCTGAGTTTGCGCGTGAAGAAGAATCTAAAGAATACAATTCGAAATCACCAATAAACCTCTCTACAGCTGACAAAGGAGCAGGATTTGCTCATATTTATACTTCTTCAGAAGACGAGGACGTCTGCCCCACGTGTCTTGATGGTGAGTAATACTTACCTAGCTTTCACTTAGCAATTGTCACGATATTTATGTTCATGATGAAAACTCAACATGGCTTCATCAATTTTGGGATGGAAATTTCATTGCAATATGTGTTGGTGATGATTTGATGAGCTGTTATGTGTCTGCTTCTGTATATATAGATATTTAGATTAATGATCCTCAAAACACCATTTTCTTGCACAGATTACACCCCAGAAAACCCGAGGATAATCACAAAGTGTTCTCACCACTTCCATCTTGGTTGTATATACGAGTGGATGGAACGAAGTGACACTTGCCCGGTTTGTGGAAAGGTATGGCCTGATCCTTCCCTTTAACTGTCGTAAAAGATATAGTTTTGATTGGAGCTGACATTGCTCGATTGGCTTTCTAGGTGATGGAATTTGAAGAGACGACATGATAGAAGTTCTTGTGGTGGATGAAACCACCCTGCAACTTGAGACAAAAGCCAATAGAGTTGAGCAAATGTAAAGACATTGTACATACAGCTTGCTAAAAAAGTGTTTCATTTGCATATGTTAATATAAATCAGCATAACACACATTGGCTTATATATATAATACATCATTTTCTTCATGATTCTCTCTCTTTTATAAGTATTCAATTCACAACCCTTAATCTACTTATTCCATCACACTGAGGCAATACAAGAAAACAAGGAACGGAAAGTTCATGGCTTTAACTATTTTTTGAAATTTATGTCTTCTTCTTCTGCGATGCCATGCGCTGCTTTACGCGTTTGAAGTGCTGCAACAGCAATGAGCTATCAGGTAAACTTTCCTTGACCACAGGTTCTTGTTTGAAATTGAGGGTCCATTGATGCAACCTCGGGAAGGTGTTCGGTTCTAGAACACGAACCCCGTTAAGCTCTTCCATGCCTTCAAAGGCGTAAGCAAGCCACCCGAAAGTCAGGTCCACCAAACTAAGTGTGTTCCCTCCGAAGAACTTCTTGTCTCCGAGAGCCTCATCTTGAATGATCGCAAGTGTTTCCACCGCCTGTCTTGCTGTCTTTTCTTTATCCTCCTCCGTAGAATGGAAGAAAGCAGAGAAGACAATAAGACCCTGAAATTTATGCACTCTTAATCAATTATCAGTTCAAGAAACAGGAGCAGGAAAGTAAATATAGACCACCTTTTGTTGTCCGAAATCAATCCAGAAACGAGCCATGGCTCTGTCGTAAGGATCTTTGGGGAGTAAGGGAGTCTGATCCGGCCATGTTTCTTCGATGTACTCGAGGATCACGGACGATTCCACAACCGGCTTTCCGCCATGAACGAGCACGGGTACCTTTTTGTGAACCGGATTGTACTCCAAAAGGGATGGACTTTTGTTAGAGAGATCTTCTTCTATGTACTCATAATTGATACCTTTCAGTTTCAGGGTCCATATCACTCTGTCCACAAACGGGCTTGCCCAAAACCCATGTAGCTTTACTTGGTCTGAATGAAGTTGATGGAGGTAACTAGAGCATGCACTCTGTAGTCAACTGTTGCTGATATTAGATTTGATGTCTGTATGTATTTGTGGCTTTTATTTCCACCCTTTCCATCTTCTGAGAAGGTGGGCCTATTCCTTAAACTTCTCGATGCCTGATTGTGACTTGGATGGTGTTATGGTCAATGTTTAGCAATGAAAGGATTGAATCAAGATTTGATGAATAACTGGTGTAAAAAATTGGCTGGCCCGAGGTCTTGTGATATTTTGGTGTATCGTTTTTTATGTCATTTTGTTGAATGAGTGACACGAGATAGTTAATGCATAAACAGAGTATATCAATTGAAACTAAGGATTAAAGGTTTTAAACTTAAATTCGACAGTTAGGCTGATAACCATGTATTCAATAACAGGGGTAAAAACTCAAAACTTATTATTTAAAAAATAGTCGAATCTCAATACAATGTCGTACATAATTAACATCACTCAAACACAGAACAACAAATGCTTGATACAATCATCCATTAAACAAGTGTCGAGGAAGAAAGAAACGAGGTGATCATGAAAGACACCGGTCGCCGTTCCTCAGAAGATTCAGGTACAATTTAGTCCTTTGCATCTGTCTGAAAAACTCTTAAAAAGCTCTCCGGTGGTTGGCCTCCACTAAGCTGGTACTTGCCATTTATCTGTCATGAATGCATCTTCTAGTTAGTTATCATCTGTTGTGTGCATCATAGTATGTTTTTACATGTCTTTAACTCACCGTATAATGTGGGACTCCATTAATTTGTCCAGAGTATCGCCTAAGACCCTCATTAACCTTACAAAGAAAGTAACGAATGCGATTAATTGATTCAAACACAAGTATTCAAACGCAGAGTTTCTGGTTCGAATTTGTACCTCTTTCAGCCCATTGTTAGGATCTTCAAGAAACTCTGCTGCTCCTTCTACTCCCACCTTTTTGGCAGCTTCTGCAAGAAATGTCCTACAGACAGAGCATGTTAAGTTCATAATAGCAGTTGAAACCAAAAAGAAGTCTAATCATACATTCAGCTTACCTGTCACCAAGATACTTTCCCTGTGTGAAGTAACCTAAGAAAAGCTCTTCAACAAGATTATGCTGCTTGTCGGAACCCTGCGTCCCAGCAAAATATATCAACCTATGACTGTCCAGAGTATTACCGCTGCACATACAAGAAATCAGTCGTTTTCAACGAAGAAACACTAACGTGTTTAAATTCAAAGCTTTTAAGAAAGAGTCATAATCAATATGGTTAAACTCATGTAAGGCCAGAAGGGTCATAATCAAGCCCAAGACCCTTAAAAATCTGCAAAATCAAAAGGGATACCCTTACCTTGTTCTGTTAAAGACAAATGACATCAGTAATTAAAAAAAGGAAAAAGAAAAAACCTCTGCCATTCGAGATTCCATTTGTATGAATTGAGACCCAAACCGGTTCAGATAATAGTCCTTCTTCGGGACGCCTACCTTTGGTGCATTTGGGTTGAGCATATAGGGATGCCATTGGATCTGTGATTCAAAAACTCAAATCAAGTGGCAAGAAACCAAGCATCCCAACATAAGTTCAGACAAAAGAAGGCTATTCTTGGACCTCAAAATTGTATCGATCATTAGATGAAGCCATTGCTTTCTCCAGATTCCTTTTTCCCACAAAGCACCATGGGCAAACAGTGTCGGCGCAGATATCAATCTTAATAAGTTTCTTTGCACTGCTGTTGCTACTCATTGTAGATGTGAATATTGACCTGAATTAATTAGGAAGATGAAATTAAGATTCTTCATTAACCTCAGATTATTATGATATTTAGTATGCATTATGTCTACTAGTATGCCTGCAATTGATTTGATCATAAAGACTTAATTTCTCGAGGTAACAGTGACAATAGTTCTCTCTGAATATCATCTGTCTCTTGATCTATTTCGTGTTTTAGACAACGAGTGGATAATCACAAAACCCAAATTCAACAGATTGAGTACTTTCGTCGAACACGTTACATGCTAAAAGCGATCACAATCATACAAACATTTAATCAAGATTCCGCTATTTAAGAGCGATTCAAAGAAAGGCAAACCTGGAATTGCGGAAATTCTTGACACCGATGAAACACAGAGAAGATCTAGCGAACGACCCAATTGCTGTCCGATTCTTGATGAATTCGTATTTCCCTTTTTGAGATTTTGACTTATAATGAGAAGGAACTACGTGTGAATCAAAAAATATAATTCGTTATTATATTTACTGAAAGAAGTTTCTATAACGACCAACCAGCAACCGCTACTACAGGGGCAATTTAGTCAAATAATAGAGCGCTGCTCTTCTTTGACTCTACTTGTTCATATTTGACTGCAAATCACATTTAATTCTTGATTTTTGATCAAGTATAATTATTAAATTAGGATAATGGGCTTCATTTTACATGCCTGTTGCGAATTAAGCTTCATTTTTTATCACATTTAATTCTTGATTTAGCCTACTTTTTATTTATTTCAAAGTAAAAGTAATTTTTTACACTAATTTGATCCAATTTAAGTGCATATTATGTCTTCATTATTTTTCCAGATGTAAGGACTACTTTGTTACAACTTGCAAGTTTTTATTTAATATTTATTTATTTTTTATTTATTAAAAAATCCATATAAATGCTAATTTTATCAACGTCTGTGTAAAAAAAAATCAGTGGAGCGGGCAGCTTGGGCAGGAATCTGGAGATACGGGCAGCATCGCTGCCCCTCTTCCCCCAACTTCCCCGGAACTCCATTAATCGATGATCCAGCTTAATTATTCCTCAGGTAAAAGTAGATTTCAGTATAATTTCCTCTCGTACTTGACTACATAAGCGAGGATTTCTGATCATCCTCGGATTTGCTCCGACTGCGATAGATTATTGATAATTGATTAGTCAAAATGGAAATCGATGAGATTTTGGGGGAACCAAAAAGGGCAAAGGTTCCGACGAAGAGTGTGATATACGTCTGGGGTTACAATCACTCGGGTCAAACGGGGCGGAGGTGTGAAGATGGGAATTTGCGGATTCCGCGGCAGCTGCCGACGGACCTCTTCGGCTGTCCAGCTGCCGGTGGTAACTCACGGTGGCTCGACATTGCTTGCGGCCGCGAACACACCGCCAGCGTCGCTTCGGACGGCTCGCTCTTTACATGGGGTAATGTTACATTAACAGTTTCATTTGCAGTTTAAGTTGCGTGATATCCTCTCTCCTAGTGAATAAAGATTATGTATTAAAGTATTAATGTTCTGTAAGAGTTTAAGTAATGTAATGGAAGTCGAGGAGCTAAAAGTGCTGGAATATGGGATGGTGGGGGAAGAAGAAAGGTAAATGGGGCTCTAGTTGTACATCCAATTCCGTTGTCTTGCACAGTTTTCCTTGTCTGAAAGGGGAAAATTATGTGCTTAATTGCAGGATCATACTGATTAGTGAACGAATGTGATATAAGTGATACTGTTATGGTATATAGCATAAACAGTATTGATCATTGCTACTATATGACGAATTGCTCACCTAGCATTCTCCCTAAGATGATGGGCTTCATTTTACATGCCTGTTGCGAATGATTATGAATGCCCTTTTTCGATGTGACTTTTCTGTATCTTATTGCAGTTCCAGTGGAATTTAAAATGTTTTCCACCTCTCTCAACAGGGGCCAATGAATATGGGCAACTTGGAGATGGTACTGAAAAGGGCAGGAAATATCCAAAGAAAGTGAAGCATTTGCAGTCTGAATTTGTGATCTCTGTGTCCTGTGGGGCACATTGTACAGCAGCAATTGCAGAACCGCGTGAAAATGATGAATCTTTGTCAAAGAGGAGATTGTGGGTCTGGGGACAGAATCAGGTGCATATGGTGCTTTTGGGATTAGATGTCAATTTTATTTCTCTATGAAAATCTATGAGGACATGTTTACACTTGGTACCTTTTTCTGGGTGGTAATTGGATAGAGTACACACTCAAATTGATTGCAATTTATTCTTTGCTTTAACATCATCAAAAGAGGATCTTCTTCATTTTCTATAGGTTCTTTTGTATGGTCTTAATAATTGTTTTATTTTCTTCTTAGTTCATTTATTGCTTATTTCAGTCACATCACAAGTCCTATAGTAGTATAGTGGAAAAAAAGATGTTCTTTGGTTAGAATACACTTTCAGCTTTCCATCTCTTAGTTTGTTATCATATCAACATGTGCGTATTCTGGTCTTTTGATGTTTATTACTTTCTATTTTCTCTATTGCCACTGGGGTTATTTGGATGAGATTCCACCCAAATAGTTCATATTATTGGTATCGATTATGTGGATATAAATGCATTAAGTGGTTCTTTTTGATTATTCAACGCAATAAGAAAGTAGATTAGCATAAAATAAAAGTTCTTCAAGGTTGCCTTATGCAATCTAGAGTATAAGAAAAGTTATGTTGTCGGATTGCTTTCCATGGGAAAATCATTTTACATGTTTCATTTCTTTTATGTGTATTTATGTTGGGACTTTGATAGCAATTTCTTTTTCCTTTTCTTTTGCCTTCACACAGGGTTCCAATACTCCACGTTTATACTGGGGGGCCTTTGATCCGAACACGGTATTGATCTCGCTTTGAAGTAACTAAGAATTTTCATTTTGACTTCAAAAACATGTTAATTTCAAATAATCTCCTTTTACATTACATATTGCTTTAATAAAAAAGGTACTATTATAAGGCTGTTCTCCATGTATAATGTATCGTAACCCACTTACTCACACACTTCCAAGTTATTTTCCAAATGGAGCGGTTTAGCTTTGTTTTCCTTATATAAGAACCATATTAGTTTTTCTAATTCTAGTTGCTATTGTACTCAAGGATTCCACTTGTTAAATTAATTAATTCCTACGTGCTATTTCTGCCCAATAAATTACTTGTTCCAGGTTGTTCGCCAAGTTTCTTGTGGGGCTGTTCATGTGGTTGCGCTGTCAGAAGATGGCCTTCTGCAAACATGGGGTAATGTTGACCTCAATTTATTACCGAATGTTATTATGCTTAGTACTTTGTTTGATCTATGCACCTTGTTTGTCTTGTGTGTTTGCGTTAGAACAATTTAGCTCATTGTTTTACCATGCATCAACCTTGTTATTTTAGTTGCTCTGTCTTGGCCTCGATGAAACTGTTGCGATTCCAAATACTGAACATGCTTGTTGTGCATTGTATTAATTAGAATTTTGTCACTATCTGGTAAATCAGGCTATAATGAGTATGGCCAGCTTGGCAGAGGTATTACATGTGAAGGCCTTCAGGGGGCTCGAGTAATCAAGGGGTATGCTAGGTTCCTTGATGAGGCCCCTGAGCTTGTGAAGATTATCCAGGTATCATGTGGAGAGTACCATACTGCAGCAATATCGGAGAATGGTGAGGTGTAAGTGCTCTAGAGGACCTTTTATGATCATGAACTAAATCTGCATGGGACAGTTTCTTGGACATTTTGGAGAGAATTTATCACCGTATGAATTCATATATTTTGCCAATTTTTGACTTCTTAGATATCATAATGAAGTGCGATCAGCTAGATCCCCCTTTAGTAGTATTGGCACATTGGTATTATAGAGATGATAGATCTATCTTTCATTCATTTCGCTTAAATTAACTTGTGACAAAGGCGTGGTTTCATTTCATCTATTTTTTCAAACTTTTTTCATTTTCTTCTGTCATTATTTAGTTCCCGTCAAGTACTCATCCATTTCATGATTACATATCTACAATGCAGCTATACTTGGGGACTTGGGAGCATGGGGCAACTTGGGCATTGTTCACTTCAATCCGGTGATAAAGAGCTGTTGCCTAGGCGTGTAGTTGCTATCGATGGCATTATGATCAAGGATATTGCTTGTGGTGGTGTACATACATGTGCTTTGACTGAGAAAGGAGCTTTGTATGCATGGGGTGGAGGCCAAGTTGGACAGTTAGGCATCGGACCTCTAAATGGGTTCTTCTCTTGCAAAACTAATGGCTCTGAACAGATGCTCCGTAACATACCTGTTTTATTGATTCCCTCCGGTGTGCAACTCGTCTGCTGTGGCCATTCTCACACACTTATTTGTACTAAAGAAGGGAGAATATACGGATGGGGTTACAATAGCTATGGTCAGGCTTCTAATGAGAAGTCTACATATGCATGGTACCCTTCTCCCGTTGATTGGTATGGTGTGCATATACAGCCCAATCCATTTCAATCTGACGCCAACTCGATTACAAAGAAACAATACTAATGGAAGCTTCATTCATGTAGGTGTGTCGGGGAAGTTAGGAAGTTAGCTGCTGGTGGTGGCCATTCAGCTGTTTTAACGGATGCATTTTCATTGAAGGAGTTGTGTGAGTTTACACTTGCCAACAATATAAACTTATCAAATGCATCTGAGATTGAGGATGTTGCCACTAGAACTGGATCAGATGCTTTAGCCCGTCTCTGCGAAAAATTGAGGTATGGTGGAATTGAATTATCTGTCCATGCTTAACTTTTGTCGCGAAAGACTCAACTTAATTCTCTCTACTTATGAAGGGAGCATATGCTCAACGGTGGAGATTGCAATTATGATGGTATCCAATTTTCTGCTTGAAACGAATACACTCGGCCACCCTCCCACCTGTTGTTTCATTATCTTCGACTTGCTCGCCCTTCCTCCTGTTGTTTCATTATCTTCGACATGCTGCATTGTTTCGTCTCAAGAATTGTACAGGCATTGTTTGGGCCGGGACCTCTATTTCCAGATATGGCTGTCTGTGTGTTGTATGTTAGAAGAAAACTGTAATTTAATCAATTGATACTGACATTGTCTGTAAATGTTGTACAACTTAGTACCACCAATTGATATTCTTGGTGGAATAATCATATATGATCCAAATGTTCCACCACCAACCAGACTGTTATCAGTTGTGTTATTTGATTTCTCTTAGGCAAAATTCTAGGACATAAATATGTGAAATTAGAAATGGAGCATTATGATGCATGCATCCATACAAGGTGATAATCAAACACCCTTATCAGTTATCATAACTCACTTCTTTCGAATGGATTAGTGTGGCCGGAATGTGACTGGGCTTTTGACGTGGCTGAGGAGCCACGGAGGTATGAGTGTGTTGGGACCGGACGAGTGGCTTTGGTTGCTCTCGTCTTCATCTCCGGTGCCATCATTTTGGGCGAAGGCGCTCTCGCTTTCGTCTCTGCTGCCATGCTGGGAACCAGCCCCCTCACTTGAAATGTGCCAATATAAAATATTAGTCAATAATTATAATTAAAATAAATAATCATACAGGAAATGCAAACAAGTGTAATTGTGTTGCTATAAACGAGAACAAAACGGTAATCATCAACATACATGCCCATGAGTATACAAACAGCTTTACAATGAGGAAAAAATGTATATCTAGAGAAAAGAAATTAAGATCATTTTTCATGTTTGCAAGTAGCAGTAGATGTTTACTGAAATTAATATTACCTCCTCCATCATTCCCAACAGTAGGGACGGTGGTACAAATTTAAATCACGTAGCTGGCATTAAATATTTCTGCCATTTTTCTGTGCAGCCGTGTTTGTTGACCATGAAATAAATTTCAGACACGACCCGGCCCGATTCAGGCAATTTTTATTGAACTATGACTATGTTGAATCCAAATATGCACATGCTAAATTGGTGTGCATAATTTTTTTTTGTGTTCGTTTAACAATTACAAATAAAAATATTTATCAAATAGACGAGAACAGTACTTGCGCTGAAACCGTTTTACTTGAAGATTGTATTTACATTACGTTAAATACTCCCTCTTCCATCCGTCCTCAATGTATACATTTACTTTTTGCACGTGAATTAAAGAGTATTATTATTCAATGTGTAGTAGATAGTTGTATTAGTGAGGTGTGTGAGACCCATATATTAAATGTATTAGTGATGTGTGTGGTCTCATATGTTTAAAAAGAAAAATGTATACATTTGGTGCGGATGATCAAAATAGCAAAATGTATATCTTTCCGACGGATGGAGGGGGTAGTTTTTAATTTTTATAAAAAATATACTTATTACTTTTTACTAAAATCGTTATTAGTATTTTTTTATTCATATTACGAATGGTTATATGATCACTATCACCAAGTACTCCATTTTTTATTATTTTTTTATCGGTGTCACGAAAACTTTTCCAGTTGCATCTCGTGCAAATATTATTTACCCTTATATACATATATTATTGAGTTGATCAAATATTGCTAGATAAATTGATGTAAATTGATGTAAATATTATTTGAAGGGAGAAAATATTACCCAATAGTTAGGGTAGTGTGAGGAAGAGTTAAGGCATTAGCCAAACCCTCAAGTTCCTGCCTTTTCTTCTCCTTTTCCTTTAGCTGCTCTCACAATATTCCACAACACATAATATTTATTTAATTATCAGAAAATTAAGATTAATGATAAATACTCCAAAAACATCTCAATTATTATTACAATTCACCTGCTTTTTTAATGAACTGTTCTGATCCTGCAGTGATCTCTCCTGTAAAAAAACAAAGGTGTGAAGGTTCCTTGATTATTTCCATCATTTCCAATTTGAAATTAACTCTTTATACAAATAATTAATTAAAATAATCCCGAAAATAAAAGATCACACCTCACAAATACGTACAGTCGTGATCAAACTGTGATCTAGAAAAATACTTTCTATATTAGGATATAAGGAGCGTTTTATCACGTTCTTTAATTTTTATTTTTGACTAGGGATTTTAAATGTACAAGGTATTGTGTTCATCCAACTCTAAACACGTTTTCATTTATTTATTTATTTATATTTTTAAATATAGTATTTAATCCTACCCCCAAAAACCCTTATAATTTTTTTTTTAGTCTCCACTGGTTTACTCCTAAGAAAGAAAATTAGAAATTAAAAATAAAGTAACTGCTTTAATTTTAGTCTTAATATCATCTTGTATCAAAAATTTTTTTTTTAATTAAAATGTTATATCCTAGAAATTACAACATTTAAGCCTTAAAACATTTGGCATCAACATGAAGAAAGCATCAACAAACAGGTAAAAATTATGAGATGTAACATGAGAAGGGTGGAAGAGGTAATTCAAATTAAGTTTGATTCAAATTATCTCTTTTTATTAACCAAAATATTATTAGAAATTATTTTAATCTCCAAAAAATATATATACGAATTAACGGAGAATGCATGAGAAATGATGGAGTTACCTTTTTCTGAAGGTTAGAAAGAGATTCGTGCATGAGTTGGTTCTGCTCATTAAAAAATAATAATAAATAAATAAAGTAACTGGTTAGAAATGTACATCTACCGTTGTGCTAATTAATTAATTACCATTAAAATTAGTTAAACAAAGGTTAAAAAATAAAGTAAGAGCACACATTATGCTCTACTAATCACATTAATAAAATTTTGGCTTCTTTCAAAAATAAAAATAAAGTAGTAATTAATTTGTTAAAAAATTAAAATAAATTACCCTCTTAGTTCGAATTCGCTTGAGAGAATTGTCCAGTTGTTGCTCCAAACTCTGAAGCTCTCTCAAGCTCAGGGGATCCAAATCTTCTCCAGCATAGTTCCTACAACACCATTTTAATTAGTTAATTAATATAACCTTCATTTAAGATATATAAAATATATACTCCCTCCGTCCCAAAATTGATTGCACACTTTCCACATTTATCCGTCCCAAAATAGATTGCACCTTTCCAAAAAAGGAAATATCACATCAATCCCCACCCCCAAAAGTTCATCTTAATTACAACTTTACCACACTCATCTAACACACATAACATACTTTATAATTTATTTATTACCTAAAAATACCACAATACCCCTAAAAAGTCAACATTTCTTAAACTCCGTATCTACAGTAAAGGTGCAATCGATTTTGGGACGGAGGGAGTAGTATAAATTGTTATATAACTACTACTATCTTAATTTCTATAGAGTAAATTACTAAATGAATTAATCCTTCCTTTACATCTAACATTAAATAATCAATCCATTAATTAATGAGTACTATGTAGCAAATATTACAATTAATTAGCTTCAAATTACTATACTAAAATTGCAGAAAATTTCAAATTCATTATTAACAAACCAAACTCTTTATATGAATTATAACATCACACACACACACACATATATATATATATATATATATATATATTTATTTATTAAACTTATAATTAAAACTCCATGTACTTCATAAGTACCTCGTATGTTTTTGCAGAAGTTCCAAACGAGCCACAAGTTTTGGATGGTCAAGGAGCAAATTATCCTACATCATAACAACATTCAAAACAAAATGTGTCCCAATTATAACTAGTCCATATTTTTTCTTTCTCAATCAGATTTGGGTATTTTATTTTTACACACTGTTCAAGTCGAAATATGCATCTAACATGGAGTATAAATAAATTTGTAGTTAGTACCTTGGGTTGATCATCACTGGTGCCAGCTTTTTTATGAGAGAAGATGTGTTGTTCGTATCTAGCTAGAACTCTCTCCATGCTATAGAATTATATATCATCAACAATAATCGATCAGAGTATATATATATATTTGTATTTAATTATATAAGTTAGATTCAGGAACAAATTAAGAGAGTATATATGTAGTTATACATTAATCAAATAGTATGTACAAAGCTGGGTGATGTCTAGTGATGATCATTAAATAATTACTCAAAAATATTTTAAATTTATTAACTACATTAGTAATATATACTTAGATATGTTAATAGAAGCTCCCAATTACTGTTGTTTGGGAAAGCAACATGCAGTTATTGCTATAACCCTTCTTGTACAGCAGTAGTAACTATATATATATATCATGATTAATATTAAAATAGGGAGTAATAAAATGAAAATAAAAAAATGAAGAAAGCCATGTACGAGGAGGAGTGAACTAATGTTATAATTCCGACAGGGTTCCCTTTGGTCACCCAACTCACAAACCAACAAACTTTAAACAAATGCCATTTGCAAGAATATTATTTTCCCACTTATAAACAACTTATTGCCTTTAAACTATACGGAGTATTTGTGAAAGATACTGTTTTATCTCACTAAATTAACATAATTAGTTGCATCCATTAATTCCTGCCTCCCAAATTCTTACAAGAAGCTGCTATAAGGTGAAGTAAACAAATCCAAAGATCAACAACTCATCAGAATTAATCAATCTGTCACACATATATATATATTGAACACAAGAGAGAGAGAGAGAGAGAGAGAATTAAGCAAAGGTTGTACACACACATGATGGTGTAATGAGAAATCTATGAAATGGGGTTGTTAGAAAGACTTATGAAATTAAAATAGTTTGGGATAGAAAAGATGTTTGATAAACCTTGAATGGGTAGAAGAGTAGTGAAAGAGCTTCCCTTTGGTAGAGAAAACAATCAAAGCCAGTTCAGCATCACAGAGTACAGAGATCTCATTAGCTTTCTTCCATAGACCTGATCTTCTCTTGGAGAAGGTCACCTGTCTGCTAATCTTGTTCTCGATCGGTTTCAGCTCAACCCTACCTCTCCCCATATCCAACTGCACACAGATCTTTAATTTTTTTAATATTCTTGATTTTTTTTATTTACACACACACACACACAATAGAGTGGTTGAAAGAAACCCTAGCTAAGAAGTTGGTGGTGGTGGTGTGGGTGATTCTCACATGAAGATTAATGTGTATGGGAGAAGGAGGCAAGGAGGAGATCCAGATATATAGATTTATATATGTATAAATGTGTGATGCTTTCTACCATGGTCAAGTTGAAAAGCAACTCATGCGAATCTCTTCTTTCTCTTTCTGTTTCTATGTTTGTCTTTGAGTTGAGTACGTGTGTTCGTATCATAGGATGATTGACTGAGGTGGGGTGGGGTGGGGTGGGGTGGGGGTTGTGTGAGGTGAAAACAACAAGAGGAATTGGGTTGGGGTGGGGTGGGGTGGGGTGGGGTGGGATGGGATGGGGGTGGGTAATAGTATTAATTTGGGGTGTGTGTTGTCAAGTGGAGAATGGCATAGTCTTTAATGTGTTGTTCTCAACCAAAGGTTGCTACAACTCCTACAATACTCTCTAATCTCTACTCTTATACTTTTATATACTCTCTTACGTCCGCACAATAGGTATATATTTATTTTTTCATATAAATTAAAGAATATTATTATTTAATGTATAGTTAATAGTTATATTAGTGAGGTGTGTGAGATCTATATATTAAATGTATTTGTGATGTGTGTGGGTCTTATGTATTTAAAAAGGGAAATATATACTTTTGATAGGCGCCCAAAATAGCAAAATGTATACATTTCCGGAGTATTTTGTTATTTTGGTCATCTATCATAAATATAAATTCCACTCCTCGTGAATATTAGTACATTTTATTAAATATCATGTCTCACTTACATTTTTTTTGGGGTAAAATGAGAGTCATAAGATCCATACAAAATAAATAATATACTTCCTCCGTCCCGGTTATAGGTCCCCATTTATTTTTTGTACTTGAATTAAGGAGTATTATTATTTTATTTGTAGTGGTCCAGTGGATAGTTGTATTAATAGTGAATCGTGGGTCATATGTGGAGCTCTTTAACTAAAAGTGGAAAATTGAGACATTTGAATGAGACGTCCAATATAGTAAAATGAGGACCTTTCTGCAGGACGGAGGGAGTACTATATTTTTATGAGATCACATACAACACTAATACACATACCTACTACACATTAAAATATTATACTATCCCTCATGAATTCAGTACACATTAGAATATAACATTATGTAATAAAATCGATAGTTATGTGACAAAATCGATACAAATATTTTTTTGGGACAAAATTTAAAGTTTAAAAAGTTATGGGACAAAAAAACTTTGGGTTAATTCCTAAAAAAATCACCATCTTATTGGGAGTTTTCAAATTTATCACGACATTTTATTTTTGTCAATTCAATACACGATCTATTTAATATTTTCAATTCTTTTACGAACTTTTATTTTTGTCAATTTAATATGCGATCTATTTATTATTTTCAATTCTATCACAACTTTTATTTTTTGCTATTTGATACACCACTTATTTTATTTTTCAATTCAATTAAATTTATTATTATTATTTATTATTATTATAAAAGTAGAACTATGTACTTATTAATTAATGGAATTAATACTCCATTCAAATTTTTTATTTTTATTTTTAAATTTAAATTGGTTACTAAATTAATTTCCTTTGCTATAAAATTCTTATTTTCAATAAATAATTTCATTTATGTTATATTTTTAGAGTTGTTGATTTACTATATAATAGTAATGATAAGTTCGAACAGAAGAACTAATAATAATAATAATAATAATAGAATTTTATTCGTTATGTTTAAAAATAATTTTACATAAAGGTCGACCATCACATGTTAATTTACTATAATAATAGAAAAAAGATCTTATGAAATAAATGATCGGCTTGTGTGTTTTAATTAATTTTTAAGTAACTTTTATTAATAATAATAATAATAATATAATAATAATGAATTTAATTGAATGAAAAATATAAAATAAGTGGGGTACGAAATTGCATTGAATTGAAAAAATAAAAGGCCGTGATAAATTTTATTTCAATTTTGCCCAATTTTTGCTGAAACTCTAGATTTTCGCCAGAACCCCAAATTCTCACGTGCGTTGCACGCGATAAATTTTGGTTAAAATTGAGGATTCCGGCGAAAATTGGGCAAAATTGAAATAAACTCGTAGTTATTGGACAAAATCGATACAAATATCTTTTTTGGTACAAAATCTAAAATTTTAAATAGTTATGGGAAAAAAAACTTTTAACTTAAACTAACTCCAGGTGCAAACTTTGCCTTCAGTTAATTCATAGAACGACGCACATGTGTAATTCAAGAAAAAAAAATTCCAACAAAAATTAAACTAAATTGATGTAATTTTAAGAGGTGTGGGACAACACTGAATTTTTTAAACAATTTTTTATTGTCTAGAATAAAATAAAACATTGTTGCACTGGTTGGATTTTTAATTTTGCATGAACTCGATGTATTTTGAAATTTGATTTTCAATTTCTAAACATAATAAATCTAAAAATCAAATTTTGATTATATGCCCAAAATTATCTTTAAGGTTAGTTGATCCTAGTTTTTATTGGTGTTCTCTAATGCGTCAGCTTCAATTAATTACTACAGTATATAGTTGCAAATTAACCTTCATCATCTTTTTTCAGCGCTTCTACTTGTAAAATATTGTTTCATTAACTAATTACTACATATGTTATATTCGATTCATGCAATGCTTTAAAAAATGACGTTTACATATTTAACCAATAATAATTTTTAGGAGGTGGCCCTAATGATGATACACCAATTAACTAATTACTATATTAAAATTAAATCATCACAGTTACAAGTGGAACAAAATATGGAGTATATTCTAACTTGGTTGAGAGGATAGTATTAATAACTGTTGAATCGGTATTCTTATGAAAAACAACGTTTCAATACAAAACAGAAATGATGTTCTTACACCAGTCGTGTTTGAATATGAATCAGAATTATAGCGGAAGAAAATTGAAACGATTGTTTAAAAATGTCGGGATGACTTCGTCACTCCCTCGGAATCATTCATTAGCAGATCACAGTATTACAGACTCCATCTTAATACTTTCACCCTAAAGACGTTCCGGCTTTACGGACTTTTTCCTACTTAGACATCCTATCTAAGCAGAACATATTTCTATGAAATAAACACTCTCGTATATTTTACAAAATAATGAAACACAGCTGATAAGAGAGCTAATCTCCTTCTCCAACAAAAGATTACTTAAACAGATGTGGCAACATCTTTCAACATTTAACACAGGGATTGATTTCTTCCATTTACATTATTGCAAGATATCTTGGTTACCATATTAAGAATGGTAATGAAACTTGATTTCCTCCATTTCCTCACAATTCCCACAAAATTGACTTTCCTTGTAATTGAAAATTAACTCCTCCTCAAAATTGATATCCTGCATAAATCAATTAATCAATTAAATATGTTCTAATCATGCCACAATTAAATATTCTACAATAACATTATAATGAAATATTATATTCAATTGATAAAAAATAATAATAGTACTGTGAATTATTTTATAAATAATTTAAAATATAAATAAAAAATAATAACATTTTAAAAGAAAAATATAACATCTCTAATAAAAAGTAATAATTAATTACGAAAGTTAGCCTAAAATAGTCCAGCCTCACACAATTTTGCTCCTATATATATCTCATGTATACTATTTCTTTTCTTATGTATATTTGGGTCCGTCGCCATCCAATTAATATAAATTACTAGAGTTATTAATTAATTGACGTTTTACAAAATTGTATTGTTTCAATTAGAAAATTAGGGTTAAGAAGTTTTGTAATGTTTTTCGTGAATGAAACATTATTCTTTTTATAATGCAGTATCTATTTTTAAATAACAATTTACTCGTCTAATGATATTCATTATATATGACTGCATACAAAATATGATATTTTGGAAAACCTAGCTAAAAATTAACGTGGTGTCATGCACGTGACCGTCGTATATATATTCTTCTAGCGATTGTGGCATTCATTCTTCGAATAGGTTGGGTATTTTCTTTAATTATTATATCGAATTTATTATAAAATATATATAATTTGAATTTAAAATAGTAGTAAAATATAAGAGTGTATATTGGGTGCATCTGGTGCACCCATATGTGTATTGACTTTTTATTCTATTTTGTATACATGTTATTCTATTTTGTATACGTGTTTTGTATTAATTGTATACTTTTTTCACACTAAATTTTTTATTAAAAAAACTAACATCTATATGTGTATAACTTTTTATTCAATAGTGTATACATATTTTTTAATAATTGTACATTTTTTTACACTCAATTTTTCATTTAAAAAACTAACAATTAAATTATATACATTTTTTCTCATAATTGTATATGTTTTGTTTATATTTGTATATGGGTGCACCCTATCTTAATGTGCACACTATAATTAGCCATAATATAAATTCATTTATATAAATATGCAAACAATTCTGTAAAATCAATTTCACATAAAGAATTTGCTCATCTCCCAAAGCTATTGTCCTATAGAGCTTCCACCTTCCCTACGCTGAATCTAAGGCTACTATCGCTCCGTGGGCTGCTCATCTACACTGGATCTATTCTTGTTCAAGAAGGGTAGACCTTGGTCCTCTTATTCAAAAGGAATGGAGAGACATATTCAAATTAACCGGGCTTTTTTCACTCCTCAATCATTATAGTACTCTGTTGGTATTTTGTCAAATTAAAAAAAGAGATTTTTGTCCCACATTGGATGGGAGATCAAAAGGGGGAGGATTCTTATGCTATTTAAGGAGGTCCCTAGATTTGATGTTAATTGCACCAATCAAGTACACTTTAATCTTTGTGTTTGATTCTAGTTAAATTCCTTTCTTGGATTATCGGTTGTGAGAATGGGGAGAAAGGTGTGAATTAGTCAAAGATTTGTAAGAGTGTAGGCATTGGGCTCGGGAGAGAGAAATTCTGTGTGATTGTAAAAAATTTTCACATAGTGGTATTTTCTCGGCCCATGGTTTTTCTCCAATTTTGGGGTTTTCCACGTAAATTCTTGTGTTGTGCTTTTTATGTTCTTCTTTATTTGTCCCTTAGGAATGAATGTGGATCTGTTTATCCCAACAAGTGGTATCAGAACCAGGTTCGGGCGCTTATAAAGTTCTTAGTATGCTCTATGGTTGCAGTATAGTCTGACCTTCCACATCAGAAAAGACTTTATGAGAGGAAGAGGGTTATTCATTAGGCTAAGGGTAGCATGAAAGAAGTGGAAAAAGCTAGTGGCACAAGGGGTCAGAAGATCAACCAAATGCAGTGACATCTCATTTCTTGTGGTGAAATGCGCCGAACTGTGGCGTGGCAAGGGGTAGGATTTATAGGTCAGCAGTTTTTGGCGGAGTTCTTGGACCTGCAGCAATGTGAATTGCTGGAACTCCCGGTGGTGGAGTTGGCTTAACAGCGGCATTGGATTTTCCATGGAGTCGGCTCAAGGAGGTTTGAAAGGAACAGGGTTTTCCGGCAATGATGGTGGAGTGGGGAAGCGGCGATTCAACGAGAAAGATGGCGATGTGGTACTTGGTATCGGGGGTGCTAGATCGGTAAAGAGTAGCGAGCCGACAAGTGGGAAAGCATCTTGAATTTCGGATGATTGAAATCGGCTTCAAGTGATGACACTTTCAGTAGGAAAAGGGTTCGGACAAACCTTGTGTAGCTTGGTAGTAAAAGGCAGCAACGTCATGTCTGTACAGATATTTTTGCTCAAGGTGTAGCAATGGTGCGGTAGTTGCTCAAGGTGAAACAATGACACGGTAATTGCTTACGGTGGAGCAATTGTGTCATTTTTGGTCAAGGAGGAGCTGGTGCGGCAACAGCTCTGAATATTGAGTTAATATTATTGGGGATCCTTATGACATGTTTAGTTGTCATGGAAAAGGGTGTAATAATATTAGCTGGTCCACAAGTTTGCACACGGATATTGACTTGACAGGTGATGTAGGGTATGTGGTGGATGTATATCGATGGCTGATGGACTTTAAGGGATAGCCAAGAGCTGGAAGTAGCACCATAAATATCAGCAGGTGTTTTCGATATGTGTCGCAGGAAATTCTTAGAATGGTTGATTCTAAGTGGTCTACTCATATGGTGGAGTAGGATTCTCGGGATTGAGAATGATTATCGGTGAAGACAATGAATCTTCTTTTATTTTGACAAGGTGGAGATTGTTGAGATTTTGTCAAATTAAAAGAAGAGGTTTTTGTCCCACATCGGATGGAAGATCAAAAGGGGGAGGATTTTTATGCTATTTAAGGAGGTCCCTAGTTTTGATGTTAAGTGCACCAATCAAGTACACTTTAATCTTTGTGTTTAATTCTAGTTAAATTTCTTTCTTGGATTCTCGGTTGTGAGAATGTGGAGAAAGGTGTGAATTAGTCAAAGATTTGTAAGAGTGTAGGGATTGCGGTCGGGAGAGAGAAATTCTTTGTGATTGTAAAAATTTTTCACATAGTGGTATTTTCTCGGCCCGTGATTTTTCTCCGGTTTTGGAGTTTTTCACGTAAATTCTTGTGTTGTACTTTTTATGTTCTTCTTTATTTGTCCTTTAAGAATGAATGTGGATCTGCTTATCCCAACATTATCATTCTTTAATTAGTTACACATTAGAATAATACTCTTTTAAAAAGACTAATTAAATTAGAATAGGTATTGCTGAGGCCGTCTCACGTACGTGGGACCATTTTATATTTTTTTAATTAGTTATCATTTTCGTTATAAAATATTAGCACTTTTGTTATAATTATAAGTCAAAAACTTGTGTGTCCCAGTGATAGGGTTTTTCTGCGCACTATAATTTAATCCTCAAGTATAAGGATATCAATTGTAGCAGCAAGCACCCAAGTTAAATTATCGATCCCACTGAGACAACTAATTATTTATTTTACTCTTAATTACTAATTAATCAGAATTGAGTAACCAATTTCCAATGTTTGTAGTGAATTAATTATCTAAATTACTAAAAATATAAATAACTAAATTAATTAAAAGGCAATAAAAATAAAAGCAAGTTTCTAATCAAGAGATGACAAACAGTTCTAAGGTATCAGGTAGAGACCAATTAATTTGGATTATTAAACTTACGATTGTTCATTCATGCAGTTTCACTGAAAATACACCACATATCCCTGTTATCCCACCGAATATGATTCGATTCAAAGCTAACAGTCTAATCTGGTTTAAATCCTAAGGTGCGTAAATATTACCAAGCCTTATTCCTAGATACTAATCAAAGCAAGCAACAATACCTCCGGATGGTAAGTCCGACTAACAAGATATTTTCTGGAATTACTACAAGGTTCTATTCACTTCCTACTTGATTGTCTAATTGCATTGTTCCACTAAACTAATCAAGTATTTGATTAACCAGTTCATGAAATTAAAGTGCTTATAGCGGAGCTACTCTAATCCCTAACAGATAGACAATACCAATCATGAACGCACACAAGCTAACACAATAATCCAAGCATTATAGCGGATGTCATGAATATATTATGAAGACGTTACAAAGCAGAAAAACATGTCTTAATAAAATAAGTAAAATCAAAAGCTCAACTGCATAAAATCCCAATATTTGGTCTAAATTCCCAAATCAATTAAATCAATCCATCAAACCCTAGAACTGTATATAAAATTAGCCCATGATGTCACAAGCAACACTCATGGCTAAGCAATTCATACCAAAAATCAAAGTAAAAGGAAGGAAAAGATAGGAATTATGAAACCCTAGTGTAGACGTAGTCTTTCGTTCCTTCTCCGTCTCTCCAATTGCTTGATTCTCCCTCAATTAGCACTTGGAACCCTCTTGGAAGTGGATGGATGGTGAAATCAGGTTGTAATCTGATATGGGTGTAAAAGGAGTGTGGATTGATGATGGTTTATGGCTGGGCTCTCTCCGATTCACGTCTCGATCTCCCTAATTGTTTCTAAGATGGATGCAGGGCTGTTTTTGTGACGAAAACTGCTTCAGAATCGCGACTTGAGGGTATATATACGCTGCTGCATCGAACAGGTCTCGTCTGGGCCCGATTTTGGGCCGCTCGGCACCTTGCTCGGGCCGAGCTCATGGCCGCGCGGCCCCTAAACCAGCCGAGCAGCATATGGTTGGAATGGGGCCGTCATGTGGGCTCTGAAGGACCCCAGCTCGGCAGCTTTTGGCCATGTTGAAGGGCCGCTCGCCGCGAGCTACCCGCCGAGCTGCAGAAACTGCACTGCGCGATCTCACCGTTTTGAGCATAACTTATACATACGGACTCCAAATTGAGTGATTTTTGTGCTCACGTGTTCCTCTCTTCCTTGGATTTCTATCCATATAAATAACTCTCAGAAAATCTAACATTTGAATATGTAAAAAGTCATGCAAAGTGGCTCCTCGGTACAGCATGCGCGATGTTAGCACTTTGATCATAACTTTCTCGTTTGAAATCCAATTGAGGTGTTCTTTATGCCAAAATGACCCTCTCTTCTGTGGCTTTCAAACTATATTTCACATGATCAATTTGGACTTCTATAAGAATACAGAAATTTGTACAACATGGACTGTATTTTTCAGCATTCCTTCTCACTTTCACTCCTCATTCCAACTTTGAACTTTTGATCATGTTTTACCCTTCAAAACTCAACAAAACACCTTAGTAGTATCTTAATTATGCAAGATATGAAAACCATGTCATTTTATACAAAATCATGGCCACATTCTATCAAAAATGGTGTAATGTGAGACCTAAAATACGTGAAATTTCACTCTCAACAAACCCCCAAACTTACCTGTTGCTCGTCCCGAGACAACGACATATAAAACCAATAGAGTAATTGAGAGGAAATTTCATAACTTCACATCCAAGAAAATATAACAATTCAAAAATCATACTTCAAATACTAAGACAACCATCCATCTAAGAACATACAATTCAAATCAATTACTTCACTTTTTCGGAATGCTCATCCTCCATTGTCACGGGTAGTATTTACGCTCATCGCTCAAGTGTGAGATATACACTTCAGGGTAAGGTGTTTACACTCAAAGTCAATTCAAACACACGCGTAACCATAAGCTTGACAATCATCTCAACTCTCGACTAAAGGGATAATTTCAACAATAGGATCACAAAGGTCTTGCATTAGGTTGTAATGTTGGCTCTTTGGTAAAGGTAGGGAGTATATGGATAAGGTGACTCAATCACTAGTAGAGAATCAAAGAAAACTTATAGCTTTTCAACAAACAGCTTTACTTTCTTCTTTCTTCTTCATCGCTCTTCAATGCTTCTTGCAATTTGATTCATCCTTCACTTTTGAACACCACATCCTTACTTGAAATTTTTTTTTTCTTCTTCCCTCTTTTTTTTTTTTTTTTTCAAATAAGGGTACCAGTTTCAGGCACTACCCTTTTCATGGGGTACCAGTTTCGGGCACTACCCCTTTATGCAACAATTTAACCACTCTCTTCAACAAATTTCATCACTTCCAACTTATTCTCCTTTTATGTTTCTTCACAAGACACCAAATTGACTCCTTCAACTCTCTACTAGGTAGGAATTTTTTAAAGGCTAGCAAAAGGGATCAATTGGCTAATCATGTAGGATTCCAACAAATAAGGCTTTTAGGCTCAAAAGGGTTGACTACGGATATTTCATTAGGTAGAAAAATAATATGGCTAGTGACTAATAAAAAAACAAAGATGTCCTAAGATCATTTCCTATTGTCTAGTCAAACACGTAGCTTCAAGCAAGATACAAAGCCAAGTTCTAGAATACGCGTGTATGAACGACACTTACAAGAATAAACTAAATCATACAACTAGTCATGATTTCAAAAGGCTCAAAATCTCACATGGCTATAGGAATGAACGAGCAAACCTAATCAAGCTACATAGCTAATCATCCTTGCACATAATCAAATTTCAAGTATCTCAATATCCAAGCACAATCTCAAACTGCTTCTCAAACACAATCACACATTTAATCAAGTGCCATGAAAAATCAGAAAATCATCCTAGAGAACCATAAATCGACTACACCGACACTAGGATTAACACAAAACAAATAATAAACACCACAAAACACGAAACCTGAAAAATCGCAAAAAATCGAACCCTCAATATTCTCAAATAAATCAAAAATATTAAGAATCCGCAAAAAATCGACTCTCCAAGCAACAACACAATGTAAAAATTCTATTTCGACACTGC
The DNA here is from genome assembly GCA_023678885.1 of Pogostemon cablin. Classification (NCBI taxonomy): domain Eukaryota; kingdom Viridiplantae; phylum Streptophyta; class Magnoliopsida; order Lamiales; family Lamiaceae; genus Pogostemon; species Pogostemon cablin. The sequence goes on along the minus strand of CM042993.1, from coordinate 2,755,501 downwards.
AAGACAAGGTATGTACGTTACCTTCCCCAAACTTAGATTAAACGAAGTGAGAAACTAAGTTTGCAAAGAAGTATATACCGCAGTCAAGCAACACCTAATAAAACTCCTACACCAACACAGACATATAAAAGCAATAAAACGGAAGGGACAGCCCCCAACAAGCGCTCATGTTTAACGTCGGAGAGTCACGACGGGATACCTCTTTTCAACTACTGGATCGGAGGATAGTCTTCTCTCATCAACTTCAAGAAAATCCAAAGTAAAACAATTAAATCCCAAAGAAAATATTCTAATTAACTAAGTAATAAAAGAAAATAAATAATTAAAACTGTCCCCGGCACAACGGCGCCAAAAACTTGATAGGGTTTTTCTGCGCACTATAATTTAATCCTCAAGTATAAGGATATCAATTGTAGCAGCAAGCACCCAAGTTAAATTATCGATCCCACTGAGACAACTAATTATTTATTTTACTCTTAATTACTAATTAATCAGAATTGAGTAACCAATTTCCAATGTTTGTAGTGAATTAATTATCTAAATTACTAAAAATATAAATAACTAAATTAATTAAAAGGCAATAAAAATAAAAGCAAGTTTCTAATCAAGAGATGACAAACAGTTCTAAGGTATCAGGTAGAGACCAATTAATTTGGGTTATTAAACTTACGATTGTTCATTCATGCAGTTTCACTGAAAATACACCACATATTCCTGTTATCCCACCGAATATGATTCGATTCAAAGCTAACAGTCTAATATGGTTTAAATCCTAAGGTGCGTAAATATTACCAAGCCTTATTCCTAGATACTAATCAAAGCAAGCAACAATACCTCCGGATGGTAAGCCCGACTAACAAGATATTTTCTGGAATTACTACAAGGTTCTATTCACTTCCTACTTGATTGTCTAATTGCATTGTTCCACTAAACTAATCAAGTATTTGATTAACCAGTTCATGAAATTAAAGTGCTTATAGCGGAGCTACTCTAATCCCTAACAGATAGACAATACCAATCATGAACGCACACAAGCTAACACAATAATCCAAGCATTATAGCGGATGTCATGAATATATTATGAAGACGTTACAAAGCAGAAAAACATGTCTTAATAAAATAAGTAAAATCAAAAGCTCAACTGCATAAAATCCCAATATTTGGTCTAAATTCCCAAATCAATTAAATCAATCCATCAAACCCTAGAACTGTATATAAAATTAGCCCATGAGGTCACAAGCAACACTCATGGCTAAGCAATTCATACCAAAAATCAAAGTAAAAGGAAGGAAAAGATAGGAATTATGAAACCCTAGTGTAGACGTAGTCTTTCGTTCCTTCTCCGTCTCTCCAATTGCTTGATTCTCCCTCAATTAGCACTTGGAACCCTCTTGGAAGTGGATGGATGGTGAAATCAGGTTGTAATCTGATATGGGTGTAAAAGGAGTGTGGATTGATGATGGTTTATGGCTGGGCTCTCTCCGATTCACGTCTCGATCTCCCTAATTGTTTCTAAGATGGATGCAGGGCTGTTTTTGTGACGAAAACTGCTTCAGAATCGCGACTTGAGGGTATATATACGCTGCTGCATCGAACAGGTCTCGTCTGGGCCCGATTTTGGGCCGCTCGGCACCTTGCTCGGGCCGAGCTCATGGCCGCGCGGCCCCTAAACCAGCCGAGCAGCATATGGTTGGAATGGGGCCGTCATGTGGGCTCTGAGGGACCCCAGCTCGGCAGCTTTTGGCCACGTTGAAGGGCCGCTCGCCGCTCGCTACCCGCCGAGCTGTAGAAACTGCACTGCGCGATCTCACCGTTTTGAGCATAACTTATACATACGGACTCCAAATTGAGTGATTTTTGTGCTCACGTATTTCTCTCTTCCTTGGATTTCTATCCATATAAATAACTCTCAGAAACTCCAACATTTGAATATGTAAAAAGTCATGCAAAGTGGCTCCTCGGTACAGCATGCGCGATGTTAGCACTTTGATCATAACTTTCTCGTTTGAAATCCAATTGAGGTGTTCTTTATGCCAAAATGACCCTCTCTTCTGTGGCTTTCAAACTATATTTCACATGATCAATTTGGACTTCTATAAGAATACAGAAATTTGTGCAACATGGACTGTATTTTTCAGCATTCCTTCTCACTTTCACTCCTCATTCCAACTTTAAACTTTTGATCATGTTTTACCCTTCAAAACTCAACAAAACACCTTAGTAGCATCTTAATTATGCAAGATATGAAAACCATGTCATTTTATACAAAATCATGGCCACATTCTATCAAAAACGGTGTAATTTGAGACCTAAAATACGTGAAATTCCACTCTCAACACCCAGGGGCACACCGTGCCCCCATGGGAATACAAGAATTTAATAGTACTAGTTATTCTTGTGTTCCCGGAGATACAGGAGACCACCTCTAATTATAAAATGTCATCACTTTTTATTTATACTATAAATTGTTCATGAAATAGTATTATTACTTTTTATTAACTGAGTATCACTTTTTATCATAAATATTATCACTTTTTACCCGTTTCACATAAGTTTTTACGTAAGACGATCCCACGTAAATTTTTGTCATTAAATTAACACATTTGAACTGAATTTCCAAAAAATGAATATATTTGGTTGAACGGGTGATTATGCATTTGTGAGATATAAATAGGGTGGTGGTCCATTGCTTTAGTTTGTATGTGACCCTAAAAGTAAATAAAGAAATAAATAACTTAGATAAATGCGAATGAATACGGTAATAAATTAATTCGTACAACTTGAGGTGCTAAACCTAGCTAATATTCTTTTGCTATTTGTGTTCCAGTGGTCCAATAATTAATCGTAAAATTAACTCTTTCTTTAAAGATTTAATTAATTATTCAAAGTTAGGAATTATAACGATGGATTGGGGACCATGCAATGCATGTAGAATTGCAACTACCCATGTAACATTTTTAATTTAATTACTACTCTTTAATTAATATATAAAGTATATGCTACATGGAAACCAATCAAAACCGAATGGCTTATATTTCCTTAACTAAAGCTGGGGACCATATTGAGATTTATTGGGAAATTAAATTCATTTTTTTATTTACAATATTATTCTAACAAAATTCCCAATGTATGAGGTTTCGAATTTAGGGCTTATTCATGGGAACACTTTCCGTGAATTGCGTATGCCAATGTTGTTAACGGATTAAACGCATGCTTACTATTTCTTTTTTATAAAAAAAATTGGATTATTGGCTGGAAAAGCTACCAAAAGAGTAAATCATATACACTGTGGATCATTTGCGGATTGAGCTATTGACAAGACGGATTTAAATAAATTTAGTTAGGTGTTACATATTCGTCAATATGGCCTAACCCAATTTAAAGTTATACATATTCTCATCTCTAAACATAATGAAGAGATTGTAATTAAGTAGTCTTTTTGACAGCTTAACTAGTTAATAGAATGACAGCTTGCACTAATAATCAATGTTCGAATTCTAAATTTACTTCTTCAGAGGTTGTCGGGTTGGAGTGTTGGACACTTAGGATAGGCTATTCCCATTTTTTAACTAATAAGGTTGTAATTAAGTATTAGAGATAGGATAAAACATAATGATTTATGGGGTGGGGGATTCCAGTTTTTTTACTAGTTAGATTATTATAATTAAGTATTAGAGATAAATCACACCAAAACAGTGATGAGAACTTAATTAGTGACACAAATACAAGATACATACTACTAATTAACAACGACAATACACCTGTTGTATTTTAAATAAGAGACAATTAGATGAGAATAACGGTCTTCTTTTTTTTATTTAGAGTAATCTAATTATTTATTATACATAATGATCGATTTAAAATAAAAAATAAGAAATTGACGGATATTTAGGAGAACATTTTGGAAACCAGTGGTATATTAATTATTGTAATATTTAATTTATGGCAAAGTCTCTTGTGAGGCGGGTTATTTGTGAGGCGGGTCGATCCATCACTAAAGTATGCTTATTATATAGATAAAGTATGTTAAATGATTATTAAAGTACTCCCTCCGTCCCATTTTCATCTTCATATTTACTGTATACACGCAAATTAAGAAAAAACACTTTTTGAGTAACTTTTGGGGGTAGTTTGGTATTTTTGGGTAATAAATAAATGATAAAGTATGTTATGTGTGTTAAAAAGGTGATGGCAATTTTGAAATTAAAGTATATGAGAGGGATATTAGTTATGTACCTTTTCCTTTTATGGAAATATGAAGTTGAAATTGGGACGGACCAAAACGGAAAGTGTGAAGTTGAAGTTGGGACGGAGGGAGTATGTTTTTTAAGGTATACTGAATTATGCATTAAAGTATGATTTTAATGTATTATAATATGATTTATTATTAATATACTTAATTAACCACAATTAAGCATACTTTAATTATACAATAAGCATATTTTAGTGATTGATTGACCCGTCTCATAAATAATCCGTCTCACAAGTGAGTCTCTTTTAATTTATAATAAGTGTGATCGACATTTACAGATAAATCCATAAATGAGAAATAGAGTCAAATCATGAATTTTAATGGAATTTTATTTCTGAGAATCAATCAATAAACTACTTTTTATTTGATCATATTGTCTCCTGTGGTGTCCACTTTTAATTGGTCGAGAGATCTTCAATAAATATTGCTATAAAATAGAAACACAATGAATCTTTAAAATTTGACTGGTATATCCCCAACGTGTCCTTCGGCCATTCGACGATTCATTATTTGTTTAACTAATTAACTAAAATTTGCCAAGCATGCATCATACCAATTTTCAAAATATCAGATTTTTTTTTTGAATTTTTAAAAAGATAATAAAAAGATTCTTAAGAAATTGTGCATTCAATTTTAATTCTTATCCGTTTAATTATTTGAATACAAATCATTTTAAGAAATCGAAGTACGAAAGATTTTAGACCCAAAAAAAAAAAAAGTTTTAACATATAAATTAAGAAATAAATTTAAATCTTGAAACATTTAAAATGTATAAGTGCTTTACAGTTTAAACCCTTTAATGTCACTTAAGACAATACTTATATGTTTATCTGCCTGCCCACGTGTTTTAATCTAGGTCCATTAAGAAACGTAAAACCTTCAGATGTTGGGCTGGGTTAAATGGGCCCAAAACGCTCTAAAAAGATAAAAGCTACAGGCCCAGAAAAAAACTCTATGCCACTTTTTTTTTTTAATAAATAATAACAACAATAGTAATATACATAACGACAATAATATAATAATAATAAAATTTGGTGAGATGCGAGGATTTTTTTGCCCATATTGCGACTTTTAAAATTAACTAGGACCGTATTAATTAATAAGGAGTAAAATTTATTTAGTCGTTTTTTATTATTAATAACTTTTAAGTATTGAATAAAAATGTATTAGTAAAAAATTAAATAAATATTTTTTTAAGAAAATGGACCACAAATTGAAAATAAAACAGTATACTAATTAATTCAATGAAAAGTATTACTTTTATTTTCGAAAATATATAGTAATACCTTTTAGTAAATTTATTAATTATACGCACTAAAACATAAACGGCGAATACCTACACATAAACTTTAAATTTTACTCGTAATGTTTTGCATTGAATTATAGTAATATTAATCATAGAAACGTATCATTTAATGAAACTCACGCAAAATTAACTTGATTCATCAAAGTCCTAGGTTTGAGTGAGCATATTTCATGCAAATCATTCATATTCAAAATTATAAAGATAATTATAATAGTAAATATTCTAAATCCTAAAGTAAATATTGAACCCTAATAGAACATAAATAAGTAGGTTCACATAAACTAATTATGTGAAGTGTTTGCCAAACTTTTTATAAATAACAATCCAAAAAATCTTCAAACACTTCATATATAACTACATATAAACCCCCTAAATCTTTAAACACAATTAACATTAGATGATCAATATCCTTAAAAATAAATAAATAAATAAATAAAGATAAGAAGTAGACACAATTATAAGTACATTAATTATGGAATAGGGTTAACAAATTATAGTTTCCAGAACAAGAGGTAATGTAAGGTGGTGGTTTAAGCATACATGAGTTTATTTAGGGAAGTTCCAAATGTTAAAACCTAATGAAACCCACCCTCATTCAGAGATTATATGTTATTAATATTATATATGCTTCATAATTAATTAAGTAGGGAATAAAATTCAGAGCATCCAACCAGGCACCAATCCATTCACATTTTGGACATCTGTTGCTGCTGTCATCTGAGTAGAGCTTGAAGCTGGGTCATTAAACCTACATTAAGTTCCAAATTTCATTATTTCTTTTTAAATTTAATTAAATGCATGATTATATATATATGGATAATATCTGTTTAGCAATATATAGTCAGTATAAGAAACCAATTTTATGATTTTCTTATTTTCCTTATCTTAATTAAAACATGAAACCCAGTAATTAATATCAAAAAACATGCAAAAAAATTTTTTCACAGATTAATTATTGGAAGTGAAATTTAGTGTTATTAAAAAAATAAAAAAGAAAGTGAAAATGAGTGTGATTAGTTACCCAATCTGCAGAGTAGAGTTGCAATCAAGTGGCTGAAAGAAGCCCTGAGATTGAGGGTGGTGCTGATGATGCCCATATGAAGTGTTTTGCTCCCCACCCCCACCACCCAACCCTACCCCCACCCCCACCCCCATCCAGGTATTCTGAAGTTGATTAGCAGCATATATCTCTTCCAGCTAACCACAAAAATCAAGACACAGAATTATATGTATAAACATTTGGTAATAAAAAGAGATTTGAAAACTTTTTGCTTACTAACCTTTCTTTCTAAAGCCTTATTAGCATCAAGCATCATTTTCTCCTTTAATCAAAATAAACATGTTATTTACATTAATAAAGAGAGATTAAAATGGATACACAATGGATACCTTTGACTGAAGATCAGACAGCTGATCAAGCATAACTTGTGTCTGCACATAATTAAAAAATGAAATTAATAAAAAAGTCACGAAAGAGAATCATAATCACACTGTAAGTCGTTCATTTTAGTTGCAAAATTCACGAGCAAAGTGAGTACATAGACGTGACAGTACGCACGCAGTTGAAATGAAAGACGAGATAAGAAATTACAATGCACATACGAAACTCTAGTTCACAAGTAAAAAGAAAAAGGAAAAAGGGGGAGATTGTCGAATATGATTAGCTGCAAACATGAAGATGAGACAATGCAAATTAAGACACACATGTAATAGAATTGTGTAATGTGTAGTTAGCAAATGCTTGCAACACTACTCCTCATTTCTCTAAGATTAGCGCATGAATGATCACTGATTAATTTCTTGGACAAAATAGGTAGAGACAAGAAAGAAAAAACCAACTCATCTCACCTATGTTTGCTACTTTGTTAAGGTTGTTTAATTAGTTTTGCAGCTTACCCTAGTAGACCTAATGTGCTTCAATGATGTCTCCAATTGGTGTTCAATTTGCTCGAGGTCATTGATGTTTAGATCTCCCAAATCATCACCAAGGAGTTGCCTGAAACAGTATACAAACATATGCTCACTACAGTTTAACATCAATTTATGTAATCCATAGGATAATTTTAGGATTAATTAAGGAAGCTTAAATACCTTTGGTATCGTTGTAAAGACTCATATTTGGACTTCAGCTTTAGATATTCCCTGTAGCAGCTTTGCTATTATACACAAAAACTTGCCATGTTTTAGTTCTTCCAACATACCAAGAAATTTAATCAAGAATTGATAATTGTGATCATATATATAAAATTATCATCATATTTTTATTAGAGTGAGGCTCCTATGCACCCAGGTGCACGGAGTGCACCTTTGCAATTTAAACCCCTAGCAATACATATGTTTAAATAGAATATAGAGGGGGAGGGTTGTGTTCACGTGGGGATCCCTCCGTGTCCCCGGGAGCGCATGAGCTTTTGCCTTTTTATTATATTTATCATTCTTGATTTCTGCAAGAAAGTTGACAAATCATAGTACGTACCTCAATGTCTTTCCCAGGATGATTGACTTCTAATGAACCATAACTGCACTTTTGATACCTTTCAAGTGTCTTAAGCATGCTGACAAAAGGTAAAAAAAAGAATATAATTATATTTTCTTAAAAATAATTATAATTAATTTGTGGTAAGTGCTAGTAGCAAGCTGCCCTTTTAATCTTAGCTGTTTTATAACAAAATGCAACTAGTGACATTTTAAGATCTTAATTACTAGTTTAAATCATCAGTATTTCTGAACTTTTTTAATAGAAATTTTCCAAAAATTATATATATATATATATATATATATATATATATATATATATATATATATATATATATATATATATATATATATATATATATATATATATATATATATATACACTCATATGTGTTCAGGGGGTCAGAGAAAATAATTCATGAAGAATTAAATTCTAATTTTTAAAATATTAAAATGAGATATGAGACAGATCTCAAAATTAGTCGAAGGGGCTTATTTATAATAAAGATCTTGGACAAAGATTGAGTTTTTATATGGTTTTCATCATATATAAAAAGAAATCAACCAGAAAATTAAAATTAATTAGTAAAATTTATTCGATGCAATCATTTAAAAAAAAAGGAAAATACGAAAATGTGTAGTCTCAAGCCTTTAATGTTGAAATTAAAATAATTTCTGAACAATTTATGGCAATTTAAAAGACCTCTTTCCAAGAACCCTAGAAATAAATTTCTGATTTTTTTAATTTTTTTAAAACTATTATTAAATTGCTGGATGGAAAAAAAAATCAGAAGAAAACCTCAGAAAGCAATGAAGATAGATCAGGCTTAAAACCAGTTAAAAGAGAAAATACAAAGTGTCAGACTGAAAAATAATTCGTTAATTTCACAGATTTCAGAAATACGGCCTCACAATAATTATATCTGCTCATACTCTTATTGTTGTCAATTGAGAAGAGATTATAACAGGATTCAGATAGAATAATATTAATAATTCAAAGCCCTATTTTTGACACAAAAAATATGTCCTAAAACTCCTCCAATTCTCAGATTTCTTGCAACAAACAAACAAATAGTAAATAAATAAATAAATAAAAAGATTAAAAAGATCACTCTATCACCTTCACCCAAAACCCAAAACACAAGACATGAACAAACTTCCCCCAAAAGCAAAGAGTTTTTTCAAGAAATCAGACAGGGGGGAGGGGGGGGGGGGGGGGGGGGGGGGTTACTTGGAGGAGCTGCAGAATTCATAGAGTTTGCCACGGTTGGAGAAGATGATGAGTGCCACCTCAGCATCACAGAGAACAGAGAGCTCATAAGCTTTCTTGAGGAGGCCATTTCTTCTCTTGGCGAAGGTCACCTGCCTATTTATCTTGTTCTCTATTCTCTTCAATTCCACCCTCCCCCTACCCATGATTCCCCCCCCCCCCCCCTTATATATAGTATATATATAATTGTGTGTGAGTATGTGAATTTGAAAGTTTTTTCTTACAACTGGGAACCTTCCCTTTCCTCACCCCCAGACCTTTCTTTAACCAAAACGGTAACAATCTTGAAACCCTAAAAAGAAAAACAGAAAAGGGACTATTCCATTTATAGAACACTAGAACATGAGTTTAACTGTGTGAGAGTTTTGGTGTGTGGGTTTCTCCTTCTTTCACCTCTTTGGATTCTCTCTCTCTCTCTTTCCCTCTCTTCATCAAGATTTAAGATGTAGCATGTGAAGCTGCAGATGAGAGATGAAAGATGTAGTAATCTTTAATTTCATTTTTTTAGGGTTGATGTTCTTTTCATGAAATTGTGAAATTATGGGAAGGGCAAACCATACATGTATTTAACCACTGTCACAAAAGCGTGTTCTTTTGGCGCGTGACGCACACGCCCGGGCCCCACCTCTCCGTTCCAGTGAGCGCGCGTGGCGTTAGACGATCGTAATGTCCACCAGAAGAAATCAGAGTGCCGTCAACAACCTTAAGGATCCATGCCACGTGTTGCCTCCTCACTGGCTCTTCGAATCTTCTTTTCTTTTTTTTCCCTTAGATATTCTTTTAGAAATATTCGCTTTTCTCATGTTTTGGAGAAGTAATTTTGTTCAACTGGATACAGGAAATTAAAATGTTTTTTTTTTAATAAATAAAAAGTGGAGGAGATAATGATTTGCTGCTAACGAATCGATGGGATATGATTTTTTAAATTAAAATAAAAAACGATAAAAGATAAAAGATAAAAATCAAATGATCACACTCTTTCATACTACACAAGTACAACCCTAGTGATTTTAATTAAGTTTGTCTGCCATTCAACGCAAAAGAAATTAATACACAATTATGAATATTTAATTAATTGCGTTTAAGATTAACTATTTAGCTATCAGTCTTTCATTGAAGTCATTGGACAACTAAAAATTGATTATACATATAATTTGTCACAAAGAATTTATATACTCCCTCCGTCCCGGGTATTTTTACCCGTTTGTACGGGCACGGAGATTAAGACGTTTTATTTTTTTAATATATACTCCCTCCGTCCCCCAAAGTATTTCACACTTTCCTTTTTCATCCGTCCCTCAAAGTATTTCACACTTTACTTTTACTAAATTTGGTAAAAAATACATTATACTAATACTCACTTTTTACACATATCCCAATATAATACTTACTTTTTCACATCTCCCAAAAACTTTACACACTTTTTTCACATCTCTCAATAACTTTACACACATTTTTCATTAAATCAACTAAAATATATATTCTCTTTCTTACTTTATACATAAAAATACAAAATTTTCTTAAACTCCGCGCACACCAATACGCGAAATACTTCCCGGGACGGAGGGAGTAATGTAATAGAAAGTATGGATAAATTAGTAATTTAAAAAGAAAAAGTGAATAAAGTTATTGGGAATGATGAATAAAGTGTAAAAAAGTAATTAAAGTTGTTGGGATTGTAAAAAGTAGGTAATAAAATATTATGTATTTTTGTCAAAAATGAAATGGGTAAAAATACGTGGGACACCTCAAAATGGAAAGTGGATAAAAATACGTGGGACGGAGGGAGTATCATTTTCTTACATCATCTCTGTTAGATAGCATGCTTTACATGTATCTGAAACGAACTAATATATCCTTCATACACATTTAACAATTGTGACACAAAAAATATTACATCATTTTAGCACTTGAATCTGAATCGAAATTTTGTTGTCATCTTGTCGACAATAGTTCATCAAGGAATCGTCTATGTCTGATTAAATTAAACTGTCTTGCCACGTTTAACTCATATTGTTTCTTATTAAAAAATGAACTATGATATTAAGTTTTTAATTTCATTTAATTGGGCCATAATATTTCTCTTAGCTCGGCTCGTTTGGATTGTAATTTCATTAATTATGCAAAAAGGCAATGATGGATTAATGTAAAACATGAATAAAGTATACTCCCTCCATCCCATCCTTATAGTTATGCTTCCTTTGTACTACCTCCAGCCACTTACAAGGTATCCATTTCACTATTCCTGGCATCCACTTCAAAGGTATCAATTTTCTCTATTTATTAAAGAAAGTACACAATATGACCCACCACTTCTCTCTAATACAACTACTCACTTTACCTATAATAATAATACTCATTAATCTACGTGCAAAAAGCAAATAAAGACCTTAGAATTGTCCACGTGCAAACATCAAACGATTACCTTGTAAGTGGCCGGAGAGAGTAATTTACAAAGGAAGCGTAACTATAAGGATGAGACGGAAGAGTATATAAGAGTATATAGTTTTCTCTATTTTGTTATTACATATTATATTATGATTATATCATACACCTATTACATAATTTTATATTACAATGACATTTATCAAAACATTATTATATACCCTTTTGTTCCAAGTTAAATTTTACATTTTTTATTTTTGTTCATCTTATATTAAATTTCATTATCAATAAAAGGAAACATCACATCAATCTCTAACCCTAATACATCTAAATTATAAATTTACTTATCAATAATAAAAATTAAAAATTGGGATGGAGGGAGTATATACAATATAAATATGTCTTACTGAAATAAATTTGTTTGAGAATATAATATATATAATACCAAAAGAATGGCAAATTAGATTGGCACAGAAGTACATATTTGAAACTATAAATTTCCTTGTCATTTTTGTGTATTGATCTTAGAAGTATATGATTGATTTGCAAGGGAAATAAGAAAATTTAAATAATGTCTTAAAATTTATATTATTCTTTAAAAAAAAAAGTTTCCCACTCTAGCTCCTACATAATTCATTCAACAGAAATACTTTCACTAAAATACAATAGAAAATCCTAACTACACTTCACCACTATTGTATTTAATTTAATAAAAACATTCTCAATGTGTTTTTAAATTTTAATGTTCGTTCGATGTTTAGAAACATACATTTATGGAAGTGACTTTTAAAATTAAACTTATTTAGCATAATATAATTAATTACTCCATCTCTTTCGTTATAATACATCTTTAAAATTATGTAGTAATAAGAAACTAATTGTCCAGAAAACTGTCTGATTAAACAGTTTCTCGATATACGATAAACAATACAGATATTTATTTTAGGAAACTCGATCAGTACTACAATTATTGAAATTATTGAATACATATATTTGATGTAGTATTTAAATTACTGTACATTTGTACTCCGTATATAATCAAAGCTTACAAAATAATTCAGGCAAGCAGTCGTCATCAATCAGAGCATATAAGTTATGTATTTTATCAGTTAAATTATTACATTCCCATCTACTAAACTTATTTTGTCGTATTATGTTATTTATGGTTTATTTTGTCCATATGATTTAATATTCATCGGGTCTAGTTTTAATTTTAAAAGTATAATCGTAATGAAACTAGGGATGACAGTTTCGCGGATTTTCCCGAATATTCGACCCGACCAAACCCTATTGGTACAGGTTCGGGTACCTATAATCGGGTTTGGGAAAAAATAAAAATTCTCATTAGGGTTCGGGTAGGGTTTGGATTCACCCCCCTTCGGATACCTGCCACTCAAACCCGGATAAATAATCGGATACGGGTAGCGGGTAACCGCATATACCGTCCCATTTAATACTTGTATGTATGTGTTTTATAGAGGGTTCGAACACTTAACCTCATATTAAAAAAATACCCCTTCACCGTTTAGACACAAGTAATGCTTGTTACATGATTCAATTTTTAAATAAATTTACAATTCATTAGTCTAACCTATCATTTTATTTTATTTTATTTGTATGTTATTTGAAGTTTGAATTAAAAATCTTAAAACTCGTATGGTGATTTTATGTCATGTTTTAATTATTGTTTAACGTTAAGACTAAGAATGTTTAATGTTGTAGACACATTTATTTAAAAATATTTGAGATTTGAAATTTAATATTTTAGGTTAAAAAAAATAAATAAGTTTGACGGGTTCGGGTACCCGCGGGTAGGAACAATCGGGTACAGGACGAATACGAATATTGCAAGTAGTATTTTAAACGGTAATTGGACGGATACGAATAATAATATTTTTATCGGATATGGATTCGGGTACCCAAAAAATGTGGTTACCCTACCCGTTGCCATCCCTAAATGAAACTGGTGGTAACCAAAAAATATAATTGAAATGTGTTCCATGAATTCTTCCTATTTTTATTAATTAATGCATTGATCCTCTATTATCTACTCCATTTCAATTTGATTTTTACGTATCATGTGTTTATATGTATAATTAATCAAGAATAATTAATAGGGAATTTAATTTTATCTTAAAACGTAATTGGTTTTTACACGTTCAGTGTGGATAATTATCTGGAGTATTTATGGACCACAACGATAATCTGTCTAGTAATTAAGACTGTCTTAACTCATAACCCACGATGTAACAATGTACTTCTAAACTCTAAAAGCTAGAACAATTAATAATCCTGTCGAAATTTGTAGTTTGATGGAGAATTTAATTCCTATTTACATTACTGATTATCTAAATTAAAAGCAAAAAAGTTTGTCTCTCTCTTCTACACTACACTATTTTTATTTAATGAAATTGTAAAAAAATCATGAAATGAAATTAATAATACTTTTTTTTCTATTTAATGAAATCGTAAGAAATCATGAAATGAAATTAATAATTCTGAACCTTAAAAAATTACTAATAATAAAGGAATTCACACAGCACTCGGATTTAATTTCTTTGTAAGCCCATTAGTTGAAAGTATGAGGTCGATTGATTAGAAGTGAAAGGGAAAATGCGTTATAATAACTCATGAAATTAATATATAATAATTATTAATGAATTATGACATTTTTTAGTTTTACTAAACTACTTAATAACTTTAATGAATTAAACATTATATTAGTATTGCTGCAAGCCTGCAATTACAAACGCATGCAATATTGCATATATATTGCTAATAAGGTATGTGCATAAATACATAAAAAAATCATTTGTGTTGATTAAAAAAAATGGTATATATATATATATATATATATATATATATATATATATATATATATATATATATATATATATATATATAATGTTGACTAGAAATACCGATTAATAGATGAACTCGAACGGACCAATCAAACAAGAAGTAATGGGGAATAACATAAAGTAGAATTTTAATATGGATCAAATCAGATAATATCTCAAACTTGTAAATTGTAATAACACCAAATTAGAATCTTTAATTAATTGAATCGAAAATAATGAGTATATAACCGACCTTGAATTTCAACAATCAAACCAACATCCCAAATGTGATGTCATTTACATCGCACGTTTACTTTTTCTCGTCCACACGCTTTTAATATACTCCCACCATTTTCTCTCTAAACTTTTTTTATTTAATTCAAAATCAAAACATTAATATTAATTCTGAGGTATTAAAAAATCTTCCAATGCATATTGGGTTGCTGCGTACGTACAATTAGGTCAAAGAGAGAAGATTTTGAGAACAAACTAGATTAGGTCGTACTAAAAAGAAATGAAAACAACCTTCATTTTGTCTCTCTCACATAACCTTAGTATAGATATAAGTGTTGAAATTTTAATGAATGTGTAACTAACTGTACAATATTCATTACATATTAATTAAATGGGCCCAATTAAAAAAAAATCAGAGCTGGGACCTTTTTTCAATTAAAAATTACTCTACTTACTATTTTTCAATTAATTAATATATATATACTATATTATATATACTCCCTGGTTTACGTTTTTCATTTGGGTTGTCTCACGTTAAGGCTTACATTTTCTTTTTGCCAAGTTGGGTCCACACAAAATAATTAATTATTTCATGTAGGGTCCACACACAATACTAATACAACTACCCACTTTTACATTAAATATTATTTCTCTCATCTCATTACACATTAAAAATATTATATCTCTCAATCTCTGTCCAAAAAAAAAAACGTCAACATTAACATGAGACGGAGAGAGCATATATTACTAGCTTCTTTATTTTAAAGAAAAATTAAAGAATTAAAAAAATATACTACTCCCTCCGTTCCGGGTATTTTTACCCATTTGTACGGACACGGAGATTAAGACTTTTTTTTAATATATAATGTAAGAAAAAGTAGGGATAAATTAATAATTTAGAAAGAAAAAATAAATAAAGTTGTTGGGAATGATGAATAAAGTGTAAAAAAATAAGTAAAGTTTTTGGGATTGATGAATAAAGTGTAAAAAGTAGTAATAAAATATTATGTATTTTTTTCATTAATGGAATGAGTAAAAATATATGGGACAGTCCAAAATGAAAAGTGAGTAAAAATAGTGGGACGGAATAGTATAATATTTACATTAATTGTATTCGTAGATAGAACATTGTGCCTAGTCTTGCAACACGTGCACCAAACACTTCGATTTAGTTTTATAATAATTGAATCTATTAATAATTTCGTGAATTTCACAACATTTATCCAATGTGGCCCGTTGGACAACCCTCTACTTCTCAGTTCTCACCCTCCTTCTTATTAACCCTTCCTCGTACATTTAACTATATACGCAGTTTAAGAAAATTTATTTTTTACTAATTTTATTAATTTTTAATTAATAAATAAAGTAAAAATATATTATTTTTTGTTAAGTGAGAGTGATATTTTTAAAATTAAAATTATGTAGGACAAATAAAAACTAAAAATATAAAAATGAGAATAAAACGAAGAGAATATTTCATTTTAAAGTTGGTTTGGATCAAATTAATTCATTTACTTGAAATGTAGTTTATAGATATAGTTTATGAATATACAACTAAGTTTCATTTCTAATGATATTACACACTCTATTTCAAAGAATCCTTCCCACATAGTTCATTCTATAACACTCTTTAAAAAACAAAAAAACTTTTTTATTCATAATTTTAAAAGTTACTTAAATTTCAAATTTACCATCTAATACACATACCTATACTTTATACATTTTTTTATTATCTAAAAATACTACAATATCTTTTAAAATTAACAAATTAAGTTGATAAAAAAAATATTATTTTTTTCTTTAATAACGTGAACTAAACCCACCCTTTAAACGATCAATTCGAAAAATACTTCACCTAAATTCTTGCATGCAATAAATTGTATGCAAAAAGTTGAGCATAACCAGAAAAACAACGTTAGAAAGAACATGAAAAAAAATGACAATTCAATAAAAGAAACATAGGACTTTTCAATGAGTTAAAAATACTCTCCCCGTTTCTCATGTTTATTTTTTACATGTAAATTATAGGGATTATTCTTGATAGGTACGCGTTTTTATATCTTAATTATTAATAAATGCATTGATTTAATATAATTACTGATAGATACATAAGTCTTAATTTATTTTCCAGCATTACTTTGTGCACTCTTTAATCGCGTTTTAAGGAGAGATTTCAGGAATTACCATATATTCTATTTCTCATCCCAAATTGCACGCTAATATATAGTAAAGTAAAAGAACGTATATCATACCCTCTTATGATATTTACCCTCCAGATGCATGCCAATATATATTATCGTCTTCATTCTTATAATTTTCGCTCTGGAATCACACCAATGTGTATCAACGTATTTAGTGTTAAAGGATTTTTTCTTTTTGATTTTTTTGACAAGTTTTCTTTTTGTGATTTAATGAATATTAAATATACTGTTCGGTACATTACATTATATTCATTTTTGTTGATTAATTAATCAAAATTAAGAATGAATAACTACATTGTGCACACGTGTATACTAATTAAGATATTTTCATTATTTCTCTCCAAAAATTATTCATCGCAGACGAATGTACAATAATGTATATTCAAATAAAGAGTATTTTTGTTTCTCTCTTTGAAAATTATTTTTCTCACATGAATGCACAGTGATGTATATTCATATCAATACTTAATCACATTATTTTTATTCTCTTCGAACAATGCACACTGATGTTCAATAAGTGTGGGTATTATGGGTAAAACAAAATAAAATGCTATATTTATAAGTAATTTTTTAAAGCAAATATATGATTTACTAATATCTAAATATATTTTGTACTTAGTATTTATTGACCCTAAAATATATAATATTTTAATATTTATAATTTAATGAATATAATATTTTAATATTTAGTGAGTTAATGTATATAATTTTTTTATATGTAGTAATTAATTGTATTATTATTGTGTGTGGATCCAAAATAAATATATTAATTATTTTATGTAAATCCTGCTTTAAAAAATAATATCTTTTGAAATAAACAAAAATGAGAAAATATAAACATTTGATGTGCAGAAAGGAGAATAGGATTTCCAATCTTCTTTTTCTCTTGCATTAGTTGTGTGATAATGATGTCTCATCCATGTAGCATGATGATGTGATGTGGTTTGATGAGATATACCTTGTAAGTGGACAATGATGAAATGACAAGTGAAGAAATTAGTGGGTTTCCCAATAAAAAATAAGGGCCCGTTTGCCTTTTTCTTCATCTCATAACTCCAGCCTTTCCATTTAATTTACCAATTTTAATTAAAGATAATTATCATACATTGGGTTTTCATATTATTAATTGGACCAAAGTTATGTATTGACCTTTTTATTATTCGATTCCGCACTATCACTGGATATAATTATCTACACTTTCATTATACGTACTACATGCATGATTTGGATTACAATTAATATGAAAGGGTAATTTTTATCCCCATAATATATAGCCAGTGTTCCATAAAATTAGTTCAGTGAGATAATAAAAATTAATTTCAAATGAATTAACAAAGAAAAAAAAACTCAAAGAGGATAATGTACGTAATAAATCATACAGTTAAATGATAAGTTATATTATTATATCACATCTTTCATATATATGCATACAACCAGGGGCGTATTCTCGTTGATGGGGGGCTCTAGCCGCACCCACCTTGAAAATCTCTCTTAGTATATATACATATTATTTTAGTTAATAATGATTAATTAATCTTTTTAATAATAATTTTAATTCCTCAAACTTTCTTCTAATTATTCGTGCAAAATTAATCAAACCTTAAACATTAATAAAGAAACATCTACCACTTTTTATCACAACTTCTATAATTTCTCAAATTGAATCAATGAAAATTATTGTCTACACTTCTTTTTTTAGTTATAGACATTCAAAATTGTATGAAAATATCTCTAAAAATATATTTATAGCAAGTAATACTTTTATATTGAACAATTTTGTACTCTCACCCTCTCACAATTATCATCACACTTTATAATTTTATTCGTCTCATAATAACTTGCATTACTAAAAAAATAATATCACACTTTAAAATACATTTTAATTTTAAAAAAATAACACTTTCACCGAATACATGTTCCATATTTTACACTTTACTATTTAAAAAGACTACGTTATTCTTACAAAATCAATAAAGCTAGTAAAAAAATTTCTGTATCAACAACGTCGAAAAAAATTAGTTTTATTCTTAAATAATCAATAAAGCTAGTAAAAAAAATTCTCATACCTTCTATATCAATAGTATCGATGATAGTAAAAAAAAATTTAGCCCCCCAAAAAATTAGTCTAGCTCCGCACCTGCATACAAAGGAATTATACTTTGTGCATTGAAATATGGTGCAAGTAAAGAAATTTTGTGTTGTTATTTCACCTTGTTTGAGAATCTATATCAATTCAGAATATTATTATTAAGAAGAAAAATATACCCCCTTTTATTTAAATAAATAATAATTAATTAATATTAAAAGATTTCATGTTGTTTTTTATTAAATAATAATTCATAATCTCCAAAGCAGTATAATAATTAGAAAATGATGAATTAAATGCACAAAAGGAGGTAGAAGAAATTGAAGAATATATGCTCCATTACCATCAAACACTCGACCCAAATTATTTTCAGACTATAAAGTGGCGTTCATAAATATAGTAAGGAAGTTTGTTTGGATTTTATAAAAATAAAAAAGAATAAAAATTTACTGGAATAGAGGTCATTATGCTTATTTATTTTATTTAATAACTATTCGTTGTATCTGGAAATGTAGTTGGAGATTAGACTGGAGCATCTCTAACACCATGGAATAATGAATTAAATCCTTGTTACAATTTCTTTATACATATGCATTATTATTTTTTTGTTTGAAGCTAATCCTGGAATTTGAAATTACTTGAACAAAAAATATTTATACTCACGTACTGTTTATATATATACTATACATAGCTATTTAAATAAATATAAGTTATATCAAGTACAAGTATAAAGAAATTAAAAAATATATATATTTATTGAGTATTAGTTTTATTAAAAAGAAAATAAAAGAAAAATTAGATTTATGACGATAGAGTAGTTCAAAAATCGGATGAAGATCATAAAGAGAGTTAAATTGATGGAGAGAAGGTTAAGTGTAGCTATCTGTTATTCTGTTATGCAATTATCATCAGATTCCCCAATCTTTAATTAAATATTTATGTTTATATTTATATTTATACTTATATTTTGTATCAATCTAAAGCGAGTATGAATTGCGAGGATTTAGTGAGTGTAGATATTTCAAAACTACTACTATTATTTTTAAGATTGGCCTCTTGTTGCTAGGCATGCAAGATATTTAAGAGTATGACATTTTATTTTAAATGTTATAAATTTTAATTTATAGGAATATTATTTATTCAATGAAAGATTACTGATTAAAATATAAATAATATTAATGTTTGAGTAATTTTTTCTTTTTAAAAAAATGAATGGTATAAATTTCTATATTACATGGTATAACAATTAATAATAAAGGGAATAATTTTCTGAGACCTCATATTTATATATAATGATTCGCTATCTAGAGTGCTACATAAAATTATTTATTCTAGTTAGATAATATGGAAGACTGGTAATGATACAATTTTAATAGGTAGGAGACCATCAATTGACAAACTTATATAAATACTGCTCTTAATAACATTTACATATTCAGAATAAAAAATTAGCTTGTATGAAGAAATGAAAGTTAAAAATTACTGTTTATATAAAATATTAAATAAAATTTAACTTAATGGCCCATTAGCTCAGTTGGTTAGAGCGTCGTGCTAATAACGCGAAGGTCGCAGGTTCGAGACCTGCATGGGCCATTTTTCAATTTTTTCTTTTTTTATTATACTCCCTCCGTCCCGGGTATTTTTACCCGTTTGTACGGGCACGGAGATTAAGACGTTTTATTTTTTTAATATATAATATAAGAGAAAGTAGGGATAAATTAGTAATTTGAAAAGAAAAAGTGAATAAAGTTGTTGGGAATGATGAATAAAGTGTAAAAAAATAATTAAAGTTGTTGGGATTGTAAAAAGTATGTAATAAAATATTATGTATTTTTTCCAAAAATGGAATGGGTAAAAATACGTGGGACACCCCCAAAATGGAAAGTGGGCCATTTTTCAATTTTTTCTTTTTTTATTATACTCCCTCCGTCCCGGGTATTTTTACCCGTTTGTACGGGCACGGAGATTAAGACGTTTTATTTTTTTAATATATAATATAAGAGAAAGTAGGGATAAATTAGTAATTTGAAAAGAAAAAGTGAATAAAGTTGTTGGGAATGATGAATAAAGTGT
This sequence comes from Pogostemon cablin, assembly GCA_023678885.1. Lineage (NCBI taxonomy): Eukaryota > Viridiplantae > Streptophyta > Magnoliopsida > Lamiales > Lamiaceae > Pogostemon > Pogostemon cablin. The sequence goes on along the minus strand of CM042993.1, from coordinate 2,734,379 downwards.
AAAAAAATAATTAAAGTTGTTGGGATTGTAAAAAGTATGTAATAAAATATTATGTACTTTTTCCAAAAATGGAATGGGTAAAAATACGTGGGACACCCCCAAAATGGAAAGTGGGTAAAAATACGTGGGACGGAGGGAGTAATTTTTTTTCATTCTTTATTATAACACGATTAATTATGGGCCTTTTTTCAAATTTATTCACTCCTTTTATTAAAGAACCCGCGACCTGAGTGGCCCATTTTTTAAAATTTTATTTTAGTTCTATTATTTTATTTATGTATTATTATTTCCATTCCCTTATTAATCATATTTTCTTATTATTATTTTCACTCTCTTATTAATCATTTTTTCTTATTACATTTACTCCCTTATTAATCTTTTTTTTTTTTAATTTTCTTTATTTACTTCCTAGTAAGGGCACTTTTTTTAATCGTACTTTATTATTTTTACTTCTATTAATATTTTTTATTACTCTCTTTTAAGTTTATGAAATATTTTTTTTTTGCTCCAACTTTTTTTTCTTTAATTACTTTTTACAAATAATTTTTCCTCCCTTTTTAAGTTCATGATAAATGGCACAGCAATCAATTTTCATATTCTCATTTAAAAGGAAATATTCTTATAAATGCAACTTTTGTTTGGGAAGTGTTAATATTTTTTATTAATATACAACATAGCATCCTAATTAATCATCCTATTGCTAAAAAATACAAGAACAAATAAAAAATACTGTATAATTTTAAATACATATAGACACTAGCTGGTTCTTTCATTCTCTTGGTGATCAGAAAATGTAATTACCACCACTAAACATAAAATCAATGGCATCAGGATACCAATTTGCAATATGATTCTGAATTCCACTGCAACCATTTTGATCATCAAAGCTCCATAATCCACCCCACAAGTAATTATGATCAATTGGGATGGAATCTTCATTATGAATATTCATTAAGCTCTGAGAAGGATTCTCCTTCTTTACTTCTTCTTCCATCTTCAATTTCATTTTTTCTCGGTCATCGAGACGCGATTCGAGCTCATTCTTCTGCTCCTTTCCTTGTTTCTTACCAAGAGTACTAAGTTTGTGTTGATGATCCTGCTTCCTCTTCTTGAAATGTGTTCTCCAGTAGTTCTTGATCTCATTGTCTGTTCTTCCTGGCAAGTATCTTGCTATAGTTGACCATCTGTAACAACATATCATTTGAGTTAATAAAGTAAGCTACATGTGTAGGTGATGGTAGAAATTTTGAGAAATAAGGTAAAGTTACATGAGGCCAACAAATTAATGATGAAATGTAAGACAAAGGGGGATACATCTTTTATAAGACAATTATGTGTGTGTGTGTATAAATAAACATACTTGTTTCCCCAAAGGGCATGAAGTTCAATGATAATTCCTTCCTCTTGTGGTGTTATGTGGCCTTTTTTCAAGCCAGGCCTCAAGTAATTCACCCATCTCAACCTGCAGCTCTTCCCACTCCTATTCAAACCTAAACACCAAAACTAATTAGATAATAAATAACTATTCAAGAATGTAATAAAAACTAAATCCCAAAATGACCTATATAAACAAGAATTGAAGTTCAGTAAACACAATTAATACTCCATATATACCACCCTTTATAAAACAACACCATCTATCTGATTATATATACAATATTCTAGAAGTATATATATATATATATATATATATATATGTACCTGCAGTGCACTTGGAGACATAGCTCCATCTACCCTCACCAAATTGGGTGACATATCCAACAAGAAGCCTATCTTCTTCTGCAGTCCATGGCCCTTTTCTCCATCCATGCTTTGAATCCATCTTTGATCTATTTTTCACTACACTGTCTCCTACTCTTATGACACACAACCTTAACACAATAATCTTCCCATATATATAACCTTAAATTAATTGTCACTTTCATGACCTCATCTCATCAAATGTATATTTTAACTGATTCTCCCTCAAAGGATCTGCCAAGTGTAGAGCAGCAGTTGATTCTTTTGACCCTTGGGGGTTTCCAACACTACTGCCTCCTTTGTACGATGAAGGATATATATGTGACATATGTTCTAGAATGGAGTATTTAATTTCACTACTTTATAATTAACTTATAATTATACTGTCCCTTTAATTAATCGCACCATTAGGGGTTCCACTGCTTTACGAAAATTGGTGGAGACGGTAAATCAAATGTGATGCTCGAGTTGCTTATAGTGAAGAATTTATTATTCGAGTGTTTATAATGGGGAACTTATTTGTACAAGTTCCTTAATTTATCATGTCCAAACTAAAAATCGAACCCCCACCCTATAATTATCGACTATGACGGATCATATGTAGGGGTGGGTATCGGATCGGGATTCGGATATTTTGGGTTATCGGTTCGGGTACCCAAAAATTCAAGTTGAGAATTTCATTATCTGAAACCGATCCGAAATTTCTTAGATCCGAAAATTCGAGTACCCAAAAACACCTCTTTTCTTTTTTAATTTTTTTAAGTATTCTTATAATAAATTAATTTGGTGTGATTTAAATAATTTTTTTAATATTTAATCTTTGAGGCAATATTTTATTTGATCTCTTTTATCATTTTTTTTTCGTTTTTAAGTAATTATAAAAGAATATAATAAATTCATATCACATCATAATAATATTAATTTTTATACTAATGTTAGGATTTAGATAGTATATTTTAATTATGTTGTGAGATTTAAATTTATATATTTTATATGTTATTTTTATCTAATTAATAAAAATATTTATACATTAAAGTATAAAATTAATTATATAAGGAGAATTCAAATTTAAATTTGATAAGATAAGCATGTAATAATACAAAATTATGTTTTTATTATGTAAAAATAATTGATAGTTTAAAAAATAAATAAATTTAATTAAGTAATGTTTAAAGTACAATATATATTTTATGATTAAAAAATTAAGAATGCATCAAAATTTTAATATTTCATGAATCAAATTATTTTTGTATAATTAATATAAGAGTAAATAAAAGAAAAACTTTGGTACCCGATCGGATAATTCGGGTACATTTTCAATACTCGAAATTCGAATCGAAGTTATAGCTTCGGTTTCGGGTAAACTCAAAATTCGAAAAAAAAAAAAAAAAATATATATATATATATATATATATATATATTTTGAGCCGCAAACTTAGTGGGTTGTTGGTGTTCTTGTCTAGGAAAATGGCTTACGATCCAGTAACAATGACACAAATGTTGATCTACGTAATCTTTGGATTAAAATATGTAGGATATTTTATTTTGGTGGGAAGTATGTTGTAATATATTTTATATTTTAATAATTTGAGAAGGTTCTTGATGCTAAAATAAGTAATGGGGTGATTAAAATATGCGAAGAGGACGAGGACAATGACTCAGCTGGTGGACGCGTGGACTCAGTGTCGCGTATGTACGGGTGGTGATCATGTGTATCATTAACAATAATAGGAATTAATTAAATATGTGAAGATATCTTTTTGTCTGGAGAGGAAGATATGTATGTCAAAAAGTAGAAAGATCCTCCAACTGTTTCAAGAGATGCTTGCTTGATCATGGATTAGGTATAGGTAAAAATTTGTGTGCATCTAGACACATGGGAGAACACTCCGTGCGCTCTCCGTGCGCCTTTAAAATCGGGCGCACGCAAGCCTCACTCTTAGGTATTTCATTCCTATTAAATTATGAAAGCTAAGTAATAAAAATAAAGGAAAGTATTATAAGGAACGTAACCAAATTAAAATTATATTTACAATTATAGCATCTTATTGAATATCGCAGTCGTCTACACGTCGTAGAAGATGAGGGTGCTCAAATTTCCTAATTTGGAACCGATAAAAACACAATAGAAACGAGGAAGAACCTAAAGAGAATTCACACTATTAATCAACCAAGGGAACACTTTCAAGCATTCTCTATTTCGTAAAACGGAGTCAAGTCTCCACAGGAAATAAAATGTCAACTTTCCTGGACCAACGGAGAGAGAGAGGACAAGTTATTCGGGCCATATGACATAGCACAACACACCCATTTATATGCAGACTATAAAATGGGCCAGTCTTCCACGAGGCCCAAGATGAGATGGGCTTTAAAGAATATTTCTCTTCCTCTTTAAATACTTAACTCTCGCTGTAAATTCTACTCCACACATTTACCCTAACATTTGTGTTGGTTTACTGCGGCGGCGAAGGGTAAGAAAAGGGAGAGAAAAGTAGTCGGAAGCGTTCGGTTGGGAGCGGTAGGAAAGGATCTCGCCGTCGACGACGGCATATCCCTTTCCTATTCCTCCCATACCAAAGGTTTTCGACCTGTTCTCCCCTTTCTTTCTTCTTTATCAGATCTGTGTCTTCAATAACAACAAATGATTTCGTTATTCTGATTTGTGTTTAGATCTTCAGATCTGCTCGAAATCATGATAATTTTTTAAAAATTGATTTAATAATTGTTCGGGGTACCACTTTCTGATTATTATTTTTTTCTGTATTAATTTCATTTTATCTTAATATCGGACTTTAAATCGCTCTTCCTGTGAATTGGGAAACCGGTGAACCTGAAACGACCAAAATGAACAATAACTGGATATTTTTTGGTTAAATTTCGATTTGTGAATCTCTATTTGCATTGCAATTAGTTATTTCTAATGATTCAGATCTGGAAATTCAATTTAGATGATTTATTTGACTTTTGCTTTCGGATTTTTCCTCCGTATTCCATTTTCTTAAGTGACCAACGAATATGTTATGATTGTCATATTGAATCCAAATTTGGTTTTAGTGACCAGAATTATTAGGTAACCATGGTTAATTTGCATAGAATTTTAAAGACAACTGTATTCCAAAGTCCAAAATTTAACATTAAATTTTTAAAAATAATTATACTCTAAAAATTAACATTACAATTTAAGAGGAAAGATTAAATTTTAGGGGTTAAATAGTTCACAAGTGATAGTAGTAAAAAAATAGTACGGAGTATTACAAGGAAAAATATAATTAAATCCTAAAGATAAAAACGAAACTTTCACCTCCCTTGCAATAAGATTTCACCATTGGTCGACAAAATAGCTCGTTTACTAAACCTAGTAAATGTAATAATCTTGTAAAATGACAACAAATCATCCAGAAATGTCAATTTCATTATATCATTAACAAACACCACATTTGCACCATGCTATTGGATGTATCCAATACTTCCAAGAGCTACTCACCATTTAGTCCTACCTGCCACCACTTTAAACAAGAAACAAATAATCTCTTCTTAAATTATACATCACTATCCAACTTTATTTTTTTCTTTCTAACCCTTCATTTCCAAATTCCTACATTCATAATTCTTGATTATGAGTTCTTCATCTTCATCCACAAAGCTTGATGTAACCTTGTCTTTGAGCTTACCACCAACAAATGATGGCTTAAGCCCACAAGAAAGGGGTATCAAACTCATCCAGCTCCTGCTAAATTGCGCCACCCATGCATCCTCCGGTAACCTCCACCATGCCGACACCTGTCTCCGACAGATTACGGACCTGGCCTCCGTCTCCGGTGACTCCATGCAGCGGCTGGCGGCCAGGTTCGCCTCGGCTTTGGCGGCCCGGGTGGTCCGTCGGTGGCCGGGCCTTTACAAGGCCATAAACAATGGTGGGCCGGCTGGTTTTGATATTGATCGGGCTTGGTCCGTTTTCTTTCGGGCTTTCCCTTATTTGGGCTTTGCTTATGCTGTTATAAACCGGACCTTGGTTCAAGCCATGTTGGGTGAGCGTGTGATCCATGTCATAGATTTGGGCTCTGGCGACTTGAAGCTGTGGGTTCCTTTCATGCGGGCCGTAGCAGATGGGCCTGATGGGCCTCCATATTTGAAGATCACTTGCATTAGCAAGAAAGTGGAGGCCCAGAAGAAATTGGAGTGTAGGCTAGTAAAAGAGGCAGAGAGTTTGAACATGGAATTTGAGTTCAATTGTGTGAATGTTAGGCTTAGGGAGTTGACTTTGGACATGCTAAAAGTCAAACCAGGTGAAGCATTAGCTATGACGTCAGTTTTGACCCTACACGTGTTATTAGCCGAGGATGATCGTGTGGATGTCAATTTCGGGCTGAGTAAAAACAACGTATGCAAACAAATGAAAGAGTTTCTAGAGATGGTGAAGGTAATCGGGCCTAAAGTGATGCTACTCGTCGAGCAAGAGTCGAATCACAACTCGACACGTTTAGTGGATCGATTTGTTGAAGCATTGCATTTCTACAGTGCCTTGTTCGACTCGATAGATGCTACATCTGGTGAAATCTCGTCCTCGGGTCGCACGGCATTGGAAGAAATGTTTGGGAAAGAAATTGAGAATATTGTGGCGGGAGAAGGGTTGGAGAGAGTAGAGAGGCATGAAAGGTACGCCAAGTGGGCTGTTCGGCTTTCAAGAGGTGGGCTTAGGCCCGTTCGTTTATGGATTGACACAATGGAGGAGGCCCAAAAGTTTATGGAGGCTTATGAGCCCGCTGGGTTTAAAATCAGAAGTGAGAAGGGAAGTTTGATGGTTTGCTGGAATGATAGGCCCATTTATGCAGTTTCTGCTTGGGCAATGGGATTGTTTTAGCACACACACTCTATACAATACTCATTTTAATTAAAATTTTTAATTATGTATATGTATCTATATGTTTACGTGTGACAGTGACAGGCATCTCAGATACATGATTTGTGACGTGTGAGATATTAAAGAAGCAGAATATAATATTATTTCAATTTTTTAATGTAATTTTTCTATTTGTATTTGGAAATGTATTATTTGGTTGGTGTGAAATTTATAATTAATGTGTTTCACATTCATGAAAAACATTAACTTTAATTTTTTTTATAAATAACTAAAAATCAAATTATGAAATTATTAGCTAGGTGATTTTTCTCTATTTAGTATAGTAAATAAGAGCCTATAACATTAATTGATTAATTATAGGGATGTTATTGTATAAATATGACCACCACTGATTGTAAAATATTGTTTATAGTATATTTTTTTTATATAAAAAATCCATATGTATTGAAATTTAAAAGATGTATAATTGATACCAATTACATGTGACTTTTAAATTTATTGACTAACACACTCAATATCAATATTGACGGATTTTATTTCTTTAAATCAACCTTTTTGTTTTTAAAATGTGAACATCAATAAACTGTCACGTTGGATAGAGTAAATTTTACTCTTACTTTTTTTAGAGTTCTAGGCGAAATCTCAATGACCAGAAAGTTTATAATTAAAAATAATAAAAAAAATAATAATATTACTAATATTGAATGATCAAGGTACCAGCACTATTCTCTGTGTTTTCTTAACAGAAGTCAAGGCAGAAACTTTCTTACTACCTCCTCCAGCTTTAAAGATTGTAAAATTATTAATATCTCATAAATAGTTGGGTTAACTATTTTCCTAAGTTCCTAATTATACACGTATTTAATTATAAAAAAAGATTAAGAGGGAACATAACTGTTGGAACATGACTCGCGTGGTGGACGTGGTATGTTCTTGTTTTTATTATGATTAATAATTAATTAAGCACAATTAATCACATAAAAAAAATAAAAAAATCTCCTATTCCTTTTTGATGCTTGGACTTCTTTCTCTGTAGATTTAACGGTTTCATAATCTAAAAAATTTCAAACTTAAAAAGGCTTGAATGCATTGTTACAATAGCACTCTTACAATTACCTCTTTTTTTTTGACATTCACTCTTACAATTACTTTAGCTTTGTAATACTCTTTAGTCTTTACTTTCTTACCTAGCTAATGAAGGAAATCATAATAGTATTTTGTCTTGTCCTTTTTTTTTTTTAATAAAAAAATTAATTTATTAAGTATTTTATTATTATAATAGAAAAACAAGTTAAAACAACCCTAAATACGCATCAAACAATAAACCATATCTTCTGTTTTCGGCCAACGCGAGAAAATCTTTAAATAAAAAATCTGCTCCTTAAACTCAGCAAAATCTTACGCTGTAATTCCGTTTCTTCGCACAGTAAGTAGGGTTTTTCAACTTTTTTCTATTATGTATATCTTGTGATTTGATGTTTAATATTTTTCATCATTTCAAGCTCTCGCTTTGGTTCTCTCTACGCTGGAATAACCGCCTCTGTCGACTCATACCGCCGCTATTACACTGCAATCAGTTTCTTGCTGAGAGAATGACCGGTTCTGGTGAAATGGTTGGAGAAGAAGAGAAGCAGCAGATGGGCGCTCCAGAAGAGGAAGCGGCGCCGTTTGATCTTAATGATTTCACCATAATCAAAGAAGGGGAGGCTGAGATTTTGATGCACAATAAAAATAGAGTCTTTTTTAACAAAGCCCAGGTATGCTTTTTTTTTCATAGTTGATTGAAATATGCTTGAATGCTCTATTAAGGTAGTGAATTGATGAATGTTTTTGATTGCATAAAAAACCCAGTTTTGGTTGATGTTTTAATTTTTCTGATGAGGGTTCTGTCTTTGTTCTAGTGGTGGTTTTACTTTAGTTGGCTTAGGAGGAGTTTGAACTGTGAGATTTGATGACAGGTTAATAACAGAGACATGTCAATTGCTGTAATGAGGACGTTTATCTCGAAACGCAAACAAGAGCATAAAGAGATGCTATCTAGGAAAATGAAAAAGGGACATAAGGTTGAAGGGGAAACTGTTGTTGAACTTGAAGCTCAAACAGAGTCTGCCATGGAAGATGGGAGATCTATTGAGGAATGCAAAGATTCTGATGAACCCTGTAGCATTTTGGAAGATCCTGCTGCCAACCAAGAGGAGAAAGTTAGAAGAGATCTAAAGCCACCCCGAGTGTTGGAGGTCACCTCATTTTATCCTTTTTGCTAATCCTGTTGGAAATATATCTGCTTTTGATATTCATACTTGCTATACTTATGTTTCACAGGCATTGTCAGCTTCTGGACTTAGAGCTTTAAGATACGCCCGCGAAGTAGATGGAATTGGGCAAGTTGTGGCCCTTGACAATGATAAAGGTAACTGCTTGTTTTTCAAATGATGGAATAGAATTCTTGCTGGAGTGTTATGTTGTTCCTAGCGTCTTTTATGTTTGCATCTTTGAGTACAAATCATTCGATTTTGCTTTATTGGTCATTTGATTGGGTCCAATGGTGAATATCCTGACATTGTGTTCTTCTGCAGAGTCGGTTGAATCTTGCAGGAGAAACATTAAATTTAATGGTTTGGAAGCGTGTTCGAATGTGGAGTCACACTTAGCAGACGCGAGAGTGTACATGCTTACTCACCCAAAGGAATTTGATGTGGTCTGTATTCTAAAATATTATGTGGAATCTGATTCTTTATTCATTAATATAAGTGCATTGAGCTTAAAAAAGGGAACCCATTCAACACAAAAAAAAGATATTAGCAGAGTTCCATTTTCACACAAAGGGTACTACACATTGGTTGTCTTCCATTATGATATGGATCAATTGTCTGCATGGAGTAGATACAATAAATATTACTTTGTGTAACAACATGTGTGGCTGGGTTGGTCCGGACTCCGGACATTACGAAATACTTTTTTGTTTACAAACATTAGCTGAGTTTCAGTCACTAGGACAAAATGAATTGAGCTTATAATATATTTTTAAATGTCCATATCTTATGAATCTTCTCTGTTTACATTTGATTGTTTGTCTAACTTGGCCCTTGTTTCTCGTATATGTTTTATATACCGTATGCAATTCAGCCTCTGGGATTTTACTCTTGCACTCAAACCCTTATATTTATTTTGATTAATCTGTCTGTTTGAATTGTTATTGCAGGTTGATCTTGATCCGTATGGTTCACCATCTGTTTTCCTCGACTCTGCTGTTCAATCAGTTGTTGACGGTGGTATATTGATGTGTACGGCAACCGATATGGCAGTGCTCTGTGGTGGCAATGGCGAGGTCTGCTATTCCAAGTAAGATCTATTTTTAAGAAGTCAGCAAGCTTGCCTGATATTTTCAGCTCAAAAAGTAATTTTGACTCCATACTTGACCAGATATGGCTCTTACCCATTGAAAGGAAAATATTGTCATGAGATGGCATTGAGAATCCTCCTTGCGTGTATTGAGGTAACTTCAATTCAATCAGTTTTTATGCAGTTGCATTGAATGACTGAATATTTATGGTAAAAAGTTAATGATCCTGCTATTTTTTTGTTGTTAGTTTATTTTAAAATTTCTTTCACAATTATACGGTTTATTTGGATTAATTTAATCTATGAATAAATAGATACATTAATAGGTACAACAAGATATAGTGAACTAGTTATTTTACTTGTTATTTTATGCTATCAAAATTTCGATCCTTCACATTTATGATGTTGATGGTTCTTTTACAAATACTTTTTAAGCAAGGTTAAATTAATTAAGAACTTTGTCAGTGTTAATGTAGTAATTTACTGTTTTTTATTGTGAACCACTGAAATGCTATATTTTAAATATTTAGTTTATTATTTGACAAATACTCTTCTATCAAGGGTAAATCAATTTGTCAGTTATTGATTGTATTTTATTCTAAACTATTGAATTTCTAAATTCCAAATAATTAGTTACTTTTTGATCTGACCAAATCATTAGTTAGATAATCATTCGAAATGTAGAAATTAGTTATTTTATGTTTCCACTCCTTCTGATGGGGTTAAAATGTAGAGCCATGCAAACCGCTACAAGCGATACATTGTTCCAGTGCTATCCGTTCAAATGGACTTTTACGTTAGAGTTTTTGTTCGCATCTATACGTGAGTGGTGCTTCCCTGATTTACTTTTTTACCAACATCAAGTTGACTGACTAGAACGATTAGTTTATATACATTTTTATAAAATTGGCTGCAGTTCTGCAAGTGCGATGAAGAACACTGCTTTAAAGTTATCATATGTTTACCAGTGTATTGGTTGTGACTCTTTTCATCTTCAGCCACTTGGAAGGACGGTCACTAAGGTATAGATCAAATTTTTATTTTTTTTGGCATAATAGGCTGAAAAATTAAATTAATCGTATTCCTTTACATGTAGAATACCCGTGTAAAAAATCTTCCTGGGTTTGGGCCTATTGTTGCCCAAGAGTGCAGTGACTGTGGGAAGAAATACAATATGGGCGGACCCATATGGTCTGCTCCGATTCATGATATGGAATGGGTGACCTCCATCTTAGCAGATGTAACGTCTATGAAAGACCGGTATCCTGCTTTTGATCGGATCTCTGCTGTGTTAACTACGATTTCGGAGGTATCCAAACTTAGCTTTTATATATCTTGGTGTGGGAATAATGTGGTTCTTGGTGTGGGAATGTGCAATGTTTTGTGTTCGGGTGATGAATTTAGAGTACAATTTTACATCCATTTTGCAGGAGTTGCCGGATGTTCCATTGTTTTTGAGTTTGCACAATCTCTGTGCAACATTGAAATGCACTTCTCCTTCGGCTATTATGTTTCGTTCGGCTGTAATTAATGCAGGATATCGTATATCAGGGAGCCATGTAAACCCATTGGGTTTGAAAACAGATGCTCCTATGGATGTTATATGGGATATAATGCGCTGTTGGGTAAGTACTATATTAATTTGCTAATTTTCTATTGTATTGTATTGAATATTCAGACTTTAGGATGTCTTTTGTAAAAGAAAGGCTCACCCTACTGATCTAAGGGTAAGTACTATATTAATTTGCTAATTTTCTATTTATTGTATTGAATACTCTGACTTTAGGATGTCCTTTTAGGATGTCCTTTGTAAAAGGAAGGATCACCCTACTAATCTAATCTAAGATTAGTGTGAAAGTAAAGGAAGGATCACCCTACTAATCTAATCTAAGATTAGTGTGAAAGTAGATATGAAAGGGAGTATGTAGCTATTACTCTTACTTGAGATTTTAATTATATTTCTCTTTGAATTGGCATTATATTATTGGATTTTACATATATATATATATATATATATAAGATCTTAAGTAGGTTGCTTTCATATGACTGACCTAATGAATGAGTGGCTCTTTAATCTTTTAGAAAGTGATGTTCTACAATATTTTAGAATTTTCTATCCTTGTAACGAAAAGCTGCACCAATACTTTTCTAGAATCAGCAACAGTAATCTATATTCTTCTAGAAATGTGCAATAATTTTCAGTAGGTACAGATAATTTTATTATTTTCTCATGATTAGGTAAAAAATCATCCCGTGAAAGCTCAGCCGTCCGATCAGGCTGGAAGTGTGATTCTTGCGAAGGAGCCTGTCCTGCAGGTAATAACTCTCTAAAAGCTACTCCCTCCGTCCCATCTTTATTGCTACTTTTGACTGCAAAAAACTCTCACAGAAGCTACAGTAAAAGTAGCAATAAAGATGGGACGGAGGGAGTAGTATTTTTCATTGATAAATTGATTCACCATGTCCTTGAAAGAAATATTTGAATATATCCAATATTTGATCGTTTCATTCCTGCTAAAGTTCGTTCAGTTACATTCACAATACTTCCAGATGTAGGCATGCTTAGACACTTGTAGATATCCCTATACAGACTTATTGTGAAAGAAAGACAATAGTATCTATCAGTAGCACAAACTAAAAGGGAAGTGAAAAAATGGAGTATTAAAATTTGACATGTTTATTTGGTAATTTGTGTTTTGATCACGAGTGATGGATAGATGATCAATCTGTCCGACCGTACATAGTTAATAAATATTGCCTTGTGTTTGAGCAGGCTAATTTTGCACGAGCAGTTGCTTCCCTCAGCAAAGCACAGGCGAAAAAAGTAGCTAGATTTCTCCCTAATCCCGAGAGGCATTGGGGACCTAAGCTCAGAGCAGGTCGTCAGATTACAAGCAAACACGTATCCCTTCTTGGTGAGGAAGCAGTTAACGGTATACTTAACAACGAAGAAGGTGATCAGCCTCCCAGCAAACGTAAGAAGACAGAAGATACCGCTACCAATACATGATGACATAGCCCCCCAGCTTTCTGGGAGTCTTTTGATTTTGCCATAACGACAGTTTCCTCCCCTGCTGCAGAGAGAAGAAGCATTTTACATTGAGTCAATGCATATAATCGATCGAGAAAATTTTGGGACGGGGCTGTAGATGATCTTTCCTTCTGGTGGCAATCTCTGTGAAGGCAGTGTCAGTTTTGTTTAAAATTTTCAAATTTCCTTTTCATTGTTCTAATATATCTGAGTGCCCAATTAGACATTTTTACTAGATTTTTCTTGGTTTAACATTTGATTAATTTAGAAGATGAGAAAGATGGTGTTACTGTGTAAGTTTGTTGTAAGTGTAAAATTTGAAATTTTGCCTCCCTTTTAGCTCTGATTAATTTAGATCCTCAATTATTGTGAATTTTATAGTATGAAAATTCTTATCTCAAGATTAGTTTCAAAACATCTCTATATCTGATTTTAGAGCCATTCTTATTTTGTCAATTATTGAGTGTAATGAAATGCTTTTATTTTCATACTTAAAAAAAAAATGCTTTTTTTTTTTTAATTGAATTTGGTCATTGTACACAACTTGAATTCATGTTATAGAAATGGAGCTCATTTGTTAAATTTTACCTTCTAATCAAGAGTAATTACTTCGTTGATAAATAAAAAAATAACAATAATCTTGAATTTGGGTAATATCATCAGAAAAAAATCCACTTTAATCTTATATATGTTTCAAGCTTAACAACCAAGTCGTTGTAGTATAGTGGTAAGTATTCCCGCCTGTCACGCGGGTGACCCGGGTTCGATCCCCGGCAACGGCGTTTTTTACTCTTTTACCCCTCCTGCGTTTGATTTTACTGTTTTGCCCATCCTATCTGTTGCTTCATAAATCACACACAATCAACAACATTTATTTTCTTCCACAAACACTAATGTATTGATGGGAATGTCTTCTACCATGTATATATATTTCATCCTAAACAACAACATTTTAATTTATTGTTTCAGGATCTGTGCTCATCAAATGAACACCAAAATCTGAAAATTTACCAACACCAATTTGGACAGCCTAATCTATAACACAAAACCTCAAAACAGTTAAAAAAACCTAAACACAAACATGTAGGGAGTATCTGTTATTTGAAGGCAGCATTATTCAGGTAGCCTTAGCAGGAGGATTGAGCTCATCCCAAGCTTGAATCCATGTCTCCATTGCATCTGCAAGCTTGACGAAATACGGGTCGATTTTCCCCAGCTTATCCTTCACCTGTTTGGCAAGCTCAATGTAACACTTCTGGACAGTGGTTGAGTCTTTGGACAGCGTCGCGTTTTGGAAGAAAGGGATGATCTCTTCTTGCCAGAATATGCCATTGTACTCCTTCCTTAGATTCACAAAAGGGTTACTAGCTTTGCTGTGCCATATGTATGGCAGCCCTGTCTTCACTCCCAATCCCAAATGATCACAAATCACCTGTTTTGTTTAGTTTAAACAAGAATGTAGTTTAGTCTTCAACATTTTCCATATTAGATGAGTGAGACGTAAGACAGATAAAGAGCGAATGTACTTTTTTTTATAGAGTCGTATTCAGGAGATGTAACACCAACGTGTAATTGACAAGTTAATACCTACCTTTACACACCAACCAGCCCACATATCATCGTATCGCCCGATGGGCTGACCGTCTCCCATGAGGCCGAAGTACATGGCCGGGCCAATGAGATCGCGGTCAAATCCTAGATTCATTCCACACATGGGAAACAGGGTACCCTTAGGTATTGTCAACACTGCATCCACATACCTAACAAAGAAAAACAGATCAATCAAGTCAATTAATGTTAGAATTAATCAGAAGTCATGTGTTTGATCATTTTACTTGGTGTTTCTTTCCAGAGGCTTGACAAGCTGCGTTGGAGCATCGTAATCAGGGATGTTCAACCAGAGGCCATGTGAGACGGCGGTGGGCACGCCTTCTCTGAGACTGAAAGGGTACCCTCGAACAAAATCCGAACCCTCCCTATAGGGATCATACAATGTGTTGAAGAAAAGAGGGGTGGATGGACATAACAGGTTCTTGATGTGCTGTTCGAGAGCATTGATCTGTTTCCCAGAAGGGTCCTTGGCAACCTAGGAATTAAATGATTAAATCCATCCGATCCACGAAACAATCAATTACACGAAACACTGAAAATTACTTACAAAACAATCATCATCGATGGTGTAGATGTACTTCTTCTTGGAGACCATGTAGCCAAAGCATCGACAGGCGGAATCCTTGAAGGAAATGCAGGAGGCCTTGGGTCCTAGGAGCTTGTTTATATCGTTGCGATTGTAGAGATCGTAATCGAAACCTTCGGGCACCTTGATGGTCTTGGCAGGGTCGCCATCTTGGACTATGATGAGGTGGTAAGGCTGGAAGAAGGGCCTCCACATTTCCAAGAAATCCAGGTTTCGGATTGTGGGTATTACGATGTCTAGCTCATCTTTCAGAGGGGGAGCTGAGGCTGCCATGGAGGAAGGGGGGGAGGAGAGGGGGTTATTGGGTGAGGGTAGTGCAGATTGGAAGAGTGAGTGAGAGAAGTGACATGTTTGTGTGTTTGAAGAAGTATAACGTTATTATAAGTGAAAATGGGCGGGAGGTGTTGGAGAGGCGGATGTGGCGGGGGAGTGGAGTTTTGTATGGTTGGGGAGTGCTTTGAAATCATGTGTTGATCCGAGTTTAATGTTTTTTTATTCTATTTATAGTTGCCCCTTTTTTTGGCAGAGGATATTTTTATTTTTATTATTATTATTATATTTTTCCTGTATTTTGTTTGCTAATATTTTTTTTTAGACATTTATTTATTCTTTTTTTCTATATATATATATAATACTTGTTTCATAAACTTTTTTTCCTGTAGATGTAAATAAGTAATGTTAAAAGGAAAATAATATTTAATTTTAGGCAACATTTATAGGTTACGAAATAGGAAAAGTCTTGTGTGACATCATCTCACGTAAGGGCTTATGTGATACGGTCAGGAAGTGATAACTTTTATATTAAAAAGTAATACTAAATTAATGAAAAGTAATAATATTATTTTATGAACAATTTATAGTATAAATGAAAAGTGATAACATTTTATAACAAAAAGTAATAACTATTTTTAAAAGTGTAAAATGATCTCACGTGAAAAGGTGTCACACAAGACTTACCCTTTAACGCTATTTGTAACAATGAGTTGTATATCTCTTAGTTTTTTTTTTCATATATTTCTTTTATTTTTGTTTTACGAGCTATTACATCATCTTTTACAGCTCACGCGGATATATTTCAAATAAAAATCATATCATAGTAATTGTTTTTGTAGGAGTTTCATTTATAAAAAAAAATGTAGCTATATATTGAGAAAGGTGAGAAGTGAGATTGAAAAATTCATTTATTTATTTAATCTAATTTAAATGTTTATAATAATAATAATGTTCTAAGGTCTAATGATACTTATTAAGAGTGCACCAAATCAATTGCACTAGTGAGACTCGTTAATTGCATTTCTCAAGTAAAATGTAATACTATTATTAATTTTATCTAATCATTTTGAATATAATAGTTATATGATTTTAATTATAATGTATTGCCTTATAATTCATATTTAATAAAATAAATAATTTTATTTATTTATTTGATTTAAGACAAAATATAAATATTAAGATTCTCTTTGTATGATGGGGAGTTTCTCTACATATATTTGGATTATGTGTTTTGTCTTTTAATTGCAAACGCATTTCACTATATAACAATCCAATCAAGTATGTATGTGGATATGATGTACCTATTTATTATAATATCTAATTAAATTCAAAGAGGGTGCTGGTTCATGAATTTGGAAACTAAAATTTGAGGAAATATTCAAAATATTCAAGAGAAAACATCCAAAGTTTAGTATTAAATTATCTAAAATTAATCAAAAAAATAAAAAAGAATAAAAAAATGAGGGTGCTATATCATATAGAATATAGTTATAATATATTTTTTATTTATCTATGCTAATTAAAACAACCTCACAATTTTAATTTAGAGAGTAAAAATTAGGGTGCATTAGATAGTTACTTCACTAAATTTATTTTTAATCATTTTATTATTTTCAGTGGTAAAGCTTAAATAATAAAAATTTAATTTATTGGTTTAGCTTATTTAAAGTACTATTTACAAAAAAAATCATCTACAACATTTTTTTACCGAAGGCTTTGAATGGGTTTAAAGCCAAATAGTAAACTTATGGGTCAATTATAGATGTTGTGGGCCCGTGATCGCACATCCTCAACGAACCCTAAAACCATATCTGTAAAAGCCTATGTAACTAATGAGTCTACTTTCAAAAAGATGAAACAATTAATTTTTTATTAATAAATTTTAAAAAAAATCAATAAATCAAAATATCAAATAATTAAAAATAAATAAACTGCGAGAGGGGGGTTGGAATGGACCCGCCCAATATTTTCTTCTATCCTCTGATCTCAAATCAACGGCTCCCGCCCAAATTTTAAGCAAGGTTTGCAGAGATCTGTTAATGGCGAAATACAGATTACTATCAAATTATTGGAGGGAGAGAAGAACAACGGCGGTTCACCAAAGCAAATAAAATTTTATGTAGGCGTTCTCCGTCTCAACTACAGTTTACGGAAGCATAATCGGTAAAGAATTTCCATTGATTATACCCTAGTGTCCAAATATTCAGTGAATTTAATTTCATTTAATTTATTTAGCCATTATCTATTCCGTTGATCTGCGTTGTTCGCATCATGACTGCATAAGAACAGTAGAAAGCCCATTCCCAAGCTTTGATTGGTGAAATTTCATAAGTGTAAAACTAGTTGCTGTTTATGTATCTGCCTAACACTTATCCTTTGACTAAAATGCTGTGTATTTCGTCCTTAATTTTCCTGAATATCAATATTATCTGTTAATTACGTTGTTTGAATTTGCTTAAGAATAATGTCAATGTGCACGCAAGTTAGTCTCTGATTGCCGATTGGTAAGGTTTCATTTGGGCAAAAATAATTAGCTGCTCTTTGTTTATGTACACAGATCGAGTTATTGTACCCTGGCAAAACGGGTTTCAATCCTCTATTGCATGTGTTAGCTGAAAATTTTTTGTACATCCAGAAAAAAGCTACTCCACTATATATGATCTGCTAAGTTAATTTTCCCCCTCTGTACATTGTGGGATGGTTAGTGAGCGGAAACCCTAATGCGTAGACCGTTGGGTGCCTCAACTCTTGGAAATTTCATTAGTTCGTCTCCCCCTACTTCTTTCCACTTGTATCTTGTCACAAAATAATGAAGAAATGTAGAAATCTCAGCCAGTCCGAGTTCCTTCCCAGGGCATTGTCTAGTTCCACCTCCGAAAATCAAGAAATGGTGTTGATTTTCTAGGCCTCTCTCCTGCAATTTGTAAAATTATTGTGAGTTAACTGTAACTATGAGTCATCGTCTATAAGTATTACTACAGAATACTAATTTAGGAGATTACGAACCAGCCATCTCCATGGGTTGAAGGTTAATGGATCAGGATAAAGTCGTGGATCATAATTGACCTCCCTTGTGTACACGTATATCCTCCATCCTTTGGGAATGACATATCCTGAAAAAATGAAATGAGCATATGGATTAGCGATTATAATAACTTCAAGACCATTGTTCTCTTTTAAGGTTATGACGACCTTGTGCATCAAGCAATTAGGTTGTTAATTGTTGGCTTAATGATTATATGATATTTGGATTGCATTTATTGTTTTTTGTCCTTGAACTTGACAAGGGAATAATCTTAAGTTTCTGATTGGAAGGATGAGCAGTGATAAAATTGAGCTCTCTCCTCTCTTATCCAAAACATAGACAAAAACAATTCCCTTGGACAAGATGGGTCATCAATGGAATGTCTTGGGTTGTAATGGTAGGTTTTCCATGTGGATCAAGATAGGGGGTAGGGTCCATTTAGAAAGGCGATCACCAAGTCTATGATTGCTTTTTATTGCAACTGTTGCTTTTGCGTTATGATCTTATTATTGAGGTGGTGGCTAATAATTTGGTACTATTCATTGACGTAGTAAATTCTGTTTTCCTGCTGTTGCTAAAGCATAAAGGGTGCAAAAAGGAACATATGGTTAATCAAAAGAGATCGTGCACACCATTTATTTCCATATCCTTGGTTGTTTTCCTTAAAACTCCGTTCACTATTGTAGCTAGTCTTGATGTCTCATATATGACCTGCAATAAGAATATCGGCCGACATCCATGAGCTTAAAATTTTAATGCAGTAACTAATTTTCAATAGCATTTTAGCAGCACTTACTGCACGTGTGAACCGCATGGATTTGTAGTCATTGTAATCAATCGGATCCTCTGGCCCTTTACTTTTTCGAATTGCCATATGTTCTTTCTGAAAATGTAAACGTAATATGCGATTTTCAGTAATGAAACTAACTATATAACTGACACAACACATGCTTATTTAATTACTGAAACTCCCACTTACCCTCAGTTCTTCAAGAACTTTTGGATGATCGTGAAGATACTTTACAGCCATCATGGAAGTAGTGGATATAGTTTCATATCCAGAATACAGGATAGTGATGATCAAGTCAATCATTTCCTCATCACTTAGCTTATATCTATTATCTTTTCCGGCTAGAGAACCAAGCATGTCCAGTTGATTATCTCCAGAGGCCCTTCTTTCTTCTATTAATGTTCTCAACAAGCTTGTAATATTTTGTCTTGCCTGTCATGAATTTGAGGTGTAAGTGTTACCTGAGTTTTTCGAGTTCATATAGACTTGCATAAAACTAGAAAGAATATTACCTGAAATCCGCGATGATAATTTGTGCCGGGAAGGTTGATAGGAAGTGAAAGAGTTCCAAGGACTAATTTAAAGAATTCAGGCATGAATGATTGAGATATTGAGCTAGCCTCAGTGCTTGCTATTTGTCTGAATGATGATAGGAACGCCATCTGAACAAATAACAGAACATAATAGTTAGAATATATACCACACTGCATGATTCCTTAAATAGATCTGGAGTTTTTAGAACAAACCTCTTTAGTCTTCTCTTGTATATCAACAATTTTGTTATCCCAATCACTGAGATGGGATCTCATAAAATCATCTATTTTAGGCAAGAGTTGTTCTTTGATCATTGTAGGGCTGATAAGAGCAAGCAAAGCCCCTCTCATATGCTTGTGAGCAGAACCATGAACAGCTGCAATGTTGCATTTCCCCAAGATGTCTAACATTGACTGGGGATAGCCAGGTACAAGCCCTTTTGCTTCATTCACAAGGATATATCTGTTTAGCTCTGGATCCATCGAAACTATAGTAGGACAACCCAATATGTGGGATTTAAAAAAACTTCCAAACCTGTTACATAGCAACGAAAGAAAAATTAGTACTATATAAAATTACTTGTCAAATACAGGAATAGTTAGCCAATCATCTTCGGTGTTAATTTGAATTATAGAATTTTATAAGTGTCTTGGTCAGCAGATTAGCATGTTCCTCAGATTTCTGTTAGTGGGTCATCATGCACACAAACATGCAAGTACCCTCATAAGGTTTGGAATACATATGGCTAGTTACTAGTACATTTAGAATTTATCCGAAATTCGATTTGGACAGAAAAGATGAGATTCTGAATCTTTCAAGAAGAGTTAGTGACAGATACCTTGATCTCTGGGTTTTCATGAAGCCTGGACCAAGTTTTAGGAACTCTGTAGTCTCTCCAAAGACTGGCCATCCCATGGTACCAGGGGGCAATCCTTTCTTCCTATACTTAACCTCATTCCATCTCAGTAAAGCAATACTCAAAAGGCAGAGGCCCCAAAACACCCCAAGAATCACAACCAAGCTGGCCATTGATTCTCCCTAAAAGCTCCAACTGTGAGAGAGATGGAGGGAGGGGGGGAGGGAGGGAGATGTGGAAAGGGAGAGCTGTGAAAGATATGAGAGTTGCTCTGGTTTGTATTGGCTGAAAGTGAGCTCGTGCGGGTGTTTATATAGACCTGATGAAATCAATAAGAACAGAGAGAGAAATCGCGAGGCAGAGAGAGATAGGGATAATACGCCAAAATCATGCACACTAGACTGTAGGACCTAGTTTTAAAACCTGAGGGAGTATTAAAGCTGTAAAAAAGTTTTTACTGCAAAATCTTGGCTACTTAATATATTGGCATATGAAAACTAATTTCACCACTTGTTGGCTTACCATATATATATAATTAATTGAATTTGGATGAAATAATTACTCACTTCATTTATTGGCTCGTTACCATATATATACATATAATTAATTGAATTTGGATGAAATAATTACTCACTTTATATGGTCCTTAGTTATTCTTAACAATGTTGGTAGCTATCATTCTTTAATTATTTGGTTATTTATTAGTTTTCCATTTAAAAGTCTTGGAGAGAAATTTGCCTTTGATTGATGTTAGAATTATAAGCCTTGGAGAAGCACATGGACGCCACCCCATTAGAAGAAAAGCACGGGGACTAAGTGGTTCACATGTCTGTCTAGTAGATCTGTGCATGAAATTACAAAAGTCACTTGAAGACATGTTCTTAGATTATGAATTCGAGAGAGAGAGAGAGATATTGATCTCCATGCCATTACAAAAGTCGCTAGAGACATGTTCTTGGTTATTGAAACAGAAGAGTATGTCTTGGTTCCACCCTAACTCTAAGCCTATACCCTTTAAACAGATCGACGCTTAGATCTGTTGGTTATAGTTCCTAGTAATTTTCTCACGTGAAGTTTGACTTTTGGACTCTTTCTCACTTTAACTTTTCCCATCTTTGTAATCCAATAATTCCCCATGTTCTAATCATCCTCACATCTTAAATTTCAGTAACTTTTTGGAGCCTTGTGCACAGGGGAGAAGACTAAAAAAAATACAGAGCATTTTTTTTTCTTTTTTCTGGGCTAGTTAATGGTCCTCCACTAAGCATGATTAGCTATTGGATTCTTGCGGGATAATAGGATAAAGGCTTAAATTTGTGCTAATCACATCAACCTATCTGAAATGACTCTAGATTTGCTTTTCTTCATTCACACATGTATGTATACTAAAGGACATTCTAATTTCACTTCTACCCCATGTGGGAAAACTGCACAGAGCCGGTGCAGTCAAGCCAAGCCCTCTAATTTTTTATACTCCTCAATATACAGGGAAATTCCTTGATAATTGGTATTACTGCTAGATACTATTTTATTACTTATTTATGTTTGTTTGACTGCTTTGACTAATAACTCCCTCTCATCCTCAATGTAAAAAATGGTTTATTAAGCTGTGGTTCTGAATGCTTAGTAATGTGTGGTAGATATAGCATTCAATGGCTAGTAGTATCTAAAACCAGAGAGGGGATACACCTTTGATTTGAACACTTAAACTGAATTTCATTTTAATAGAATTATGTACAGTATGGAATATGGATAGATATGTCATATGTATGGTTGTTAAAACATATGATGGATAATGAACCATATAAACCATACAAATGGTTATGCCGTACACAAATGCGTACATGCTTGACAAGTCTCATCAGTAGGTGAGATTATTTGCAAAGGATTTGTAATATATACTCCTCAGGCAGGGTTTGTCTATTTTTTTATATATTTTTTTTCACTTATCTCTTCTCCTCTCATTTTGTTTATTGACTTTGAGATGATGATGATGCTCTTGTCATAATGTGCACAAAAGGTAGGTTGGAAAATGACTTGAAGAGAAGTGTGGATCCTTGGGGAGATCCTTGGAAAGGGATTGGACACAACTGACACTGTACACCTTTTACATTTTAAAGAAAATTGGTAATCATCTCCTTCTTAAAGGTAAATAGTAAATACTCCCCATATTTAAAATTTGGAATTCCATATCTGCAATTGGGATTTAATATCATATTTATTTATTATTACAAAAATGGAGTATATGCTAACCGTGTCATTAAAATTGATATAGATTTCCTTCCTACTCTATTTATAATTGATGGAGCGTAAATTTATTCATGCTTATAGGAAGAATTAAAAAAAGTTACCAGAAGAATTAATTGTTTCATGTGTGACAGGGCAATTTTCTGTGGAATATGATCAAAATTAGATAATAAAATTGAAAATGTGAATCTTAAAATAACTTAAAGTTAGATTCAGGGATAATTACAAAATTAGATACTCCATAATTTTTTTTCATAATTGATATGCGTAAACAGGAAATAGTATTGTGATGTTTTACCCACCTCTGTCTTCTGCCCCGACCCGAATTTGGTCCTGCACTATATATTTAGTTGGATGTTCTATTATTGATGGTATATCCACAATTCTATGATTGAAATTTACTAGGGCTGTCCCTGTCATTTATTTGTTACTTCAACTACATAATTTCGTAAATAGTTTAACCTAGTATTGATTACTTACATTCCTATATCCTTGTGTGATTTTTATGGTTGGTATTTGTTTTACAAGAAAATTATGTGGAACCCATTTTTTGTACAACTTATTTTTTTTAATTATGAATTGAAAAAGATAATTATGTTTTAGGAATTTATGTAAAATATTTCATAAATCACTTGTATAAAAAAACAGTTACTATAATGATAAAATTTATGTACAAATGAAGGTATATTTGTACAATTTTATTACTATAATGAATCATATTCATGTGATGTAATTGAAAGTTTCGACAGGTCATGCTCATAGTGTCAAGATAATTAAATTTGTGATAGTAATATATATTATATAATTTAGACAATTCATACAAATGTTAGAGGCAATTACTGATAGGGGGCAACTAAAGCACTCGAATTCTAAGTCATTTTTATAGCAAATTAATAATTTGTAGGATATGATTAAAAATTAACAGGGAAAAGATATTGCCGACAAGACTACAAATAAGGGAGAAAAAAAATCCATAATTTATTTTTTTTCGACAAATAATTAGCAAATAGACGTGGGGTATAAGGTTAAGATGGAGGACGTATGAAAGAGATGGGGATGTACGAATGATATACTGCTGAAGGTTGCACACATACCATATTAGCAAATTATTATATGAATAATTCTATTTATGAAACAATTTTTTTTATTAGACTATTTTGCTTTTAGAATTTAATATTTACTTTTAGAGTAATATTAATTTTAAAAAATATAATTGTAGTTAGTCAAAAAATAAAATAATAGAGACTATGAAGGTTTTATATAAGAGTTGATATCTTGTAAATCGAATTTACATCATAAATCTTGTAAATTCTGTGATTCTCTTAATTTAAACACCCTATCAATACAAACTTGATTTACAAAAGCGTATGTGTTTATATAAAACTGGTTGCGTAGAATACTCCGTCGACTAGAGTATAATAATGGAGAGAGAGAAAGGGTGGGTAGAGAGGAGAGAGAAAGGGTGAGTGATAGAGAGAGGAATGTCCACCCACACGCACACATGCAGAGCTGAACTGGAGACGCTTTTGCTTCATTAAATGAGTGATATACAATCAAAACTCCAGAGGTGCACGAGGGCCTCCATTTTGTTCTTTTCTACTTTTTGCTAAAGTTGGTACCTCTCCCCCATTATTTCCTTTCGAATTATTGCTCTCCATCTATATTTCTTTTCTCTTGAATTATAACTAGAATAATGACTTTTATATTCATTTTTAATCAACTATTCTAGATATATCCTAAATTATATATGACGCACTACCCAGTTCAAACTCTCCACTTGTGCCTTAGTATTTATTTATTTTTATTTTATCATGTACTATAAAATACTCTTTCTTTATTTATATATATTTTTAAATTCAATTCTAGTGTTAATTTGAGTTGGACGTAACGACATGCATATTAAAGAAAGTCTTGATATTATATGAATGATACTCTTTCAGTGTAGATATATTTAAATAAATTGTGTTTGACTCATTTGATCAAGTCTCATATTGTTATACCATCTTATAAATTCAACTACAGTTGGTCGTTCAAATATTTATTAAGACTGAGGGAGTAACTAATTTGATTTACTCAATAACATTATTTGGTATTTTTTTTTATCTTTCTAAATGATTGTCTTTTTGTTTCATGAAAATTTTCACACAATAAAATTAATCGAACTAAGAATCTATTAATACACTAAATATTATCTACATCCAAAACACATAATATATTATTAAAAGATCTATACTACAAAATATATGCATCAATTGAATGATGTTTTAAAAACAACATGAAATAGTGTCCGTGATTAATTCGTCGGAATTTGATTATCACAGATGTGAGATTTCGATCTATTTAAATTGAAATTTCAGGGCTTATTAAAACATTTGAAAGGTGTCAGCAATTTAGGGAGCTCAAAGCTAATCAATGACAAAGCTTTATTAAGTTGTTAATTGTTAAATAGGAGTTAATGTAGATTTATGACATACATAAATCGTGGAGAGAAGAGGTTGGTGTTTCGTTTTAATTGGTGGGTGCATGTAATTAATGCGATTCATCATCTTGATTGGTTTGAATTTTCCACTTGAAGCTTCCTGATCTTATTGGTCATGGCATTAAGATTATGGGCTATCCCAATCTTGAGATGATTGCCAATGATGTGAATGTATACTCCTAATCTATCCTCTACTTTGCTGCTTCAATTTAATGTTATCCATTCCTTGAAAACTACTCCCTGCATGCCCATCTTTTATGGTGTTCTGTGTCATTTTTTTAATATTTTTTGAGTCATTTTTTTTAGATGGATGACATATAGAAAAGATAAAGAAATTGTATCCTAAAAAAACTTAAATTCTAAGGACATTGATTGAATTTTTTTGTTTCTCTTACCTATCAATTATATAACTAGTGATATAAAAAGTAATACATAGAAATGATTCAAGAAATAATTTGTTCTTTTTATGTGATCGGGTTTGCATCATTCATTCTTTATAGATGGAGGGTGACTATCACACGCAACGCAATATATCATTGTCATACTTATTAAATTTAAGATAAAGATGTCTCTTGTCACCCTTCACAAAATATGTTCTGAATTTCTTTATTTATATATATAATTTGAATGTATATGAGAATTGGCCTATCATATAATACACTACGTACCCACTTAATGCAGTAAATAATGCTGTGTATTAAAGTATTGGCGTAAGTTGATAAGTGGAAGCTTTAAATAAATTGAACTGATACATGCATAATTAATGTTCAAGGTAATGAAATCAACTGATCATAGTCAAGTTTGGGCGCTACATAAAAAAAAAAATAAAAAAATTATATATATATATATATATATAATGTGTGTGACAAGTTACAAGTCCACCTACAGGAAGTACGAAGCTGTCTCGTGTCAAATTTTAAAGAAAAAATTCTTATCATATAATTTTAAATTCCAAGTAATTATTAATACATGCTAGCTGGTAATCATGTTTATACTTTAATCATGGACAAGTGGTCTGTTTATTTTGCTCTGCTTTCCCTAATCCTGCTCTACAAAATGTAATCTAAATTTACGTTTTTCATGTTTTTATTGCAAATTATTCCAAAAAATTCATCATTTCTTTTCAAAATTAGAAGTGCTTGATTCAGGCGTAGAAAACCCTTTTAATGAGGTTGAAAAAAATAGTATTTCATTTGTTTTTAAAAAATATATATTTATTTTTCGTATAAGTTTGTTGTATAGAATCATTCACATAAAATAAAATAATAATAATAATAATAATAATAATAATAATAATAATAATAATAAATTCTCAACCTAATAATTTCAGAATACACAAATTATCTCAATCCAATAATTACGCTATAGTTTAAAAATTTCAGTTTCACTTAAAACATACAACACGTTTAATCATTTATTTATTACATACAATTGATCGTTCACACTTAAACTGGGTTTTTTTTTCTCCTTATAATTTGATTTTTTTAACAAATAAATTGTAATTAAAGCATGTTATTATAAATAACAAATATATATATAAAAGTTGATGAAAAATCTAAAATTAAAATTTATTATAAACTTATTTGATTTTATTTTATTTTCTTTAATGAGGTCTGAATATGAATTATAAATGGATGAAAATAGAAAATAAATTAAAGCATGTTATTATAAAAAACAAATATATATATAAAAGTTGATGAAAAATCTAAAATTAAAATTTATTATAAAGTTATTTGATTTTATTTTATTTTCTTTAATGAGGTCTGAATATGAATTATAAATGGATGAAAATAGAAAATATGAAGTTGAATTGGAAACGGAAAAAAAAGAAAATTTTCTTTAAGGTCATGTTTGTGGTTTATTTATTTATTTATTTTTAAAGTAAGAATAAGAAATACTTCCTCTATCCAAGCACTTCACTGGTATTATAGGTACTTAATTTTTTAAAAAAAATTGTTTATTGATTTTTTAAAAGTATTGTGGTATTTTAATTTAATATATTGATTAGTAGTATAAAGTATGTTATATATGTTAGGTGAAAGTAATATTTTTGAAATTAAGATGAGAAGTTATTAATTTGATGTGATTTTTTTTTTGATGAAGAAAAGTGCGAGACGAGTGAAAATGAAATTACGAAGATAAGTGTGAAACAAATGGTCGTATGATAATAAATCTTGCAATTGTTATTGGTATTTAGGTAGGTTAGATTTGTTAGAATAGGAATTGATAAGTGTGAAAGAAATGGTTGTATGATAATAAATCTTGCCATTGTTATTGGTATTTAGGTAGTTTAGATTTGTTAGAATAGGAATTGATGTGGGTGAGATGGTAAAATATAGTAATATACTATTTAAGAGATGGTAAAATTGCATAATTTAAAATGGAACAAAAATACCTGAACAAATATAGCCTAAACTTATTGGAATATTTTAAGTAATTTAATGAAAAAAATTTATAAAATTATTGAGATAGGTATAAAAAATGAATATTATTTTGAGATTTGTGAAAAAAATTACTAATATTATTGAAATGTACTTTCTCCATTTGCTTTCAAGGATTTCATTTTACCATTTATGGCGTCCGTATCCAAGGATCTTATTTCCATTTATGTACAATGAGGGATCCACTAATAATACTCCTACTAATCCTAATGTATTTGCAAATTACCTATTTGCCCCTCCTCATATTAATAAGGTGGAGGGGTAAAAAGGTAAAACTTACACATTACCTACCCACTGCACATTAAATAATAATACTTCTCAATCTCCGTGCCCAAAAGCAAATGATAACCTTGAAAGCGGACGGAGGGAGTATTTTTTACTACTTTTATAAAGAGAAACGAGTGAAATATTTTGTGGGACGAACGAAAAAAAAAAAGAAGTTAAATACTCCCTCCGTCCCAAATTTATTTTCACGCTTACTTTAGACACGAAGTTTAAAAAAAATTACTTTTTGACTTAATTTGAGGGTAATATAGTATATTTGGGTAATAAATAAATAATAAAGTATTTAGGTGAGTTAAAAATGTGATGACAAATTTGAAATTAAAGTATTTGGGAGAGATATTAGTTAGTTTTTTCTCTTTTTATGGAAGTGTGAAGTTAAATTTGAGACGGACCAAAACAAAAGGTGTGAAGTTGAAATTGGGATGAACGGAATATTTCGGATGAAATATTATTACTGTTTTTCAATTTAAACCGAAGCAACGAACCCCGGTTTTAAAAAAATAGGTTGTATACTGGTGTAACTTGGGTAATAACAGAGAATCACATGGGGTGAGTGAGTGAGCGAGTATAGTGGCTTTTCGATTTACCCATCGGAAGAAAGATAAGAGTAATTGCGTACGTGTGTAAGTGATAGGGACAGTAGTAGAAAGATGGGCCTCTGATGTTTGACTGCACGTGTGGGAGATGCATCCACGTGCACTCGTTTTTATTCACTGATAAACCAATATTGATTGCCCTTTGTCTCTTTCCTCCACCATTATTACTTTTCCCTGTGCTCTCTGATATTTGTTCCCATCGATGGTTGACCGTATTTGGACTTTTCTCTTATCAGTTGGGTTTTAGGCCTATTCTCCTTCATCGCATTTTGGCACAATTTCTCTGTGATTTCAATTCATGAACAGGGGTTGTGATTCTTGTTTTGGGAATTTGGACAATCGGAATGAATTAGGTGTTTGGTTTAATCAAGAATTCATTTTTATGATGATGTGAGAAATTATGAAGTAGTGGTTATAAATGTGCCACTGGTCCGATCTGACTTGCCATGGACCAAATGTGCACCCACCTAAATGCTACTGCATCCCTCTTTAGCCCCTCTTTTTTTGGTAGGATTTATGCTTCCAAAGTCCCATTTTTTATGGTTCATTTTGTGGAATATAGACGTATCAGATGATTTATGAGATTTATTTTTATCTTTGTTTATGAAACGAGTCGTGGTTTTAATTTGAAAAGTTATTGCATGGGTGTTTTACCGAGTGACATACTCCTGCTATGTTTACGAAAATTAAGAAAAATTATTTTTTAATTCTACATAAATATATAAAGTTATTAGAATATAAATATGTGAAGTTATTAGAATATTAGTAAAAAGTGAGTATTTTAGATAATTTAATGTTAAAGATGTTTAAAGTTGTTGGAATGTGTGTAAAAATTAAGTATTGTTGAGATGTACTCCTTCTGGCCCACCCAAAGGTATCTTTTTTTTTTATTTTGGACGTCCCAAAGAGTTCCATTTTCTTTTTTTACACACGTGGGATCACATACACACCCACTAATACAATTAAAAAATGGGGCTCATACTCCCACTAATACAACTACCCACTACACATTAAATAATAATATTTTTAATCCATATGCAAAAAGCAAATACTACCCTTTAAGTGGGACGAAGGTAGTAATATATTTTTTCATTATAAAAAGCATGCATATGTATCGGACAGATAAAAAAGAAATTATAAAATAACCAGCAGGAAGAATAGAGTATTACTCTCTCGATTTCAATAATACTTGCACGTCCGTCTCAAAAATACTTGCGCACCCTAAAAATGAAAACAATACGCAGTATCAATAAACTTGCAATACTATAATATTATAAAAATGTCATTTTCTTTTTACACACAATCTAATCAAAGTTAATTATAATATACACTTTATTACATTTAATTATTCATATTATATTCTTTCTTACATCATTAAAAAAAATATTACATTTTTTAAACTCCATCCCACCAAATCTGCATGTATTCCTGGGTTTATTCCACAAGAGAACTCACACTTTCCTCGTATTAAAATATTAAGTAAATTAAGGACAAATTATATAGATGTAATTAAAAAAATATGGATGATTTGGGTATTGATATTAAGTTTGAGATAAATATGAGCATTATATATTGTATCATGAATGGTTGTGGACAGGAAAATCACAAATAGTTACAATTATTTTAATAATGGCGCAAATAATATTAGAAAGTGGGTATGCAAATACTACTAATTTATATATAATCCATAGTCCATATAATAATAGAGTCCCAACGCATAATTCAGTAATCTGTCTTTTATCTGATTTCATATAGTGATTTAAATAATAAATTAAATAAAAGGAGAGAGCGAAAAAATTGGTTTAATTAAATAGCTTAGTGTCATTTTCATAGTCATAGGTGGTCCCGTTGGAACTGTAGGTAGTCCCTCTCCTTGGCCTGAGTGCATTAATTAATTCAAAATTTACTGGGGGTCGACGATAAATTCTCCATTCTGAAAATTCTTAATACTTTTTTTTTCATATTAATAAAAAAAAATCTTATTTTTAAAAATATTTTGATATTTTGTGAGAGTCAAAATACTCCATTTATATTATATTCATTTTCAGTAAAATTGCTATCGACAATTGTTTCACCATTCATGACTAATAAAATTAAAAAAACTATATACTATAAAATAATACTAATAGTACTTAATACACATATAAAAAATAAATGAGGATGTTTACACTAATTTGAAAGAGTTTTTTTTATAAGTAGTATATAGTTAAATATGTTACTCTTTAAATTTCATTGAAAATTTATCAAATGTTTTTATTTTTCTCTTTTAATAAAAAAATCTCATATATCATCTACAACTCATTACTAATACAATTATCCACTATATATAAAATAAATAATACTCTTTAATTTACGCTTAAAAAATAAACGGTGATCTTTCGATGAAATGAAGAACAAGAGTAATTGTTATTTTTATAATAAGTATTAAATAAAATGTAAGAAGTGTTATTTGCCTGTTGGAACCTAAGAAATACTCCCTCTGTACCAATTTACTTTTTGCAAGTGGATTAAGAATATTATTTTATGTGTAGTGGGTAATTGTATTAGTGGGAGTGTGAGTTTTATGTTTTAATTATATTAGTAATATGTATGAGTCTCATATATCTAAAAGGAGAAAATACATATTCTCTCCGTCCCACCTAAAGAGTCTTTTTTTATTATTTTGGATGTCCCACCCAGGTCTTCTTTTATTTTTTACACACATGAAACCCACACACACCCTCTAATACAATTAAAATATGGGGCTTATACTCTCACTAATACAACTACCCACTACATATTAAATAATAATACTCCTTAATCTACGTGTCAAAAAGTAAAAACTACCCTTAGTGTGGGACAGAGAGAGTACGTTAAAAATGAACGGCTCAATATAATAAAATTGATACATTAAGAATTGACGGATGAAATAATCAACACCCGACAAGTTGTAGCGTTCCTCGGCTTTTAACCGCCATTCTTCCTCATTTTTTTTTGATAAGTAAAATATTATTCATTATGGGTACAAGAGATACCCTAAAGAGTATAAATTTACAACAATTAATACCCTAATACCATCCTTGGGTTAACTAGCCAATTACAAAATGAAAACTTAGAGCACCGAATCTTATTAACATAAAACCAACTTCAAAGTCTAAACTTAATATCCTCAACAATCTTCTCAACACTAAACTACACGCCATTAAATATCAAATCATTCCTACCTTTCCACAATCTCCAAATCAAACATAACCTATTTCACTTTATATTTACTTCTCCACTGCTAGGTCAGTGCCTTACTTGTGACTTGTGAGTTGTGACATCCACTTGATTAATTGTTTTCCACTTTACTACTACTTCAGTTTTCTACAGCATCATTATTTTTTCAAAATTATTAAAGTAAATTTTAAAATTATTAAATAAAGTTTTGTTTCCGTGAAGAACAAACAAATTAGAAAATTATGAAATTTTTTATGGAATGGATGAAGAGAATATTATTATTTCGTGTGGGAAATAATTATATTGATAATAATGGTAGACTATATAGTTGAATTCTTTTTTCAAAAAGTATAAAAGAAACCTTTTAAATCGAAAACTTAAAATAACAAAATGATACTCCATTTGTCTCATCCTAATGGTTACATATTTTCATTTTGGGCGTTCCATCCTAATGGTTACATTTCCTTTTTAGCATATAGGATCTACACAAATTAATTAATTCTCTCTCCATGGCCCCACACATTCCACTAATACACCTACACATTTTACATTAAATTATTATTTCTCTAAACTCAATACACATTAAAATATTATATTCATTAATCCCCGTGCAAAAAGCAAACATAACCATAAGGACGGGACGGAGTGAGTACTTTTAGGGCGGATAGTGAAAGTGTATTTTTTATCTAGTGTTTTATTTTTAATATGTTTAAAATTAAATGATTAAAGTGTGGTAATATTATTTTATACTTCATATACGGCTAAAATTTTTGTGTTCAATGCGCCTAAATACCCTTTAGTATTAATTTATACTCCTTCCATCCCATTTTAGATAGCACACTTTTTATTTTGGGTTGTCCAAAAAAAAATTTGCACATTCCTAAAAAATAAAAAGTCAAACACAATCACCCTTTCTCATACACTCTATTTACAAAAAAATCATCCTTACCTAACACACCTAATATACTTTATCATTTATTTATTACCAAAAAATATCATAATACCCCTAAAAGTTATCACTTTTCTTAATCTCCGTGCCGGAGGAGGCATGCCAAACTTTTGTGGGACGGAGGGATTATATCTTTTAGTATTAAAGGATGCGTAACTTTATTTTCTGAAAAAAAATTAATAAAAGTTGTACTCTTACCCAATTTGTGCACTTGGAGACAAAGAGACCAACTATATGACTTACTTCCTTTGTCCCGATCAAATAGCATCATATGTTTTTTGTACGTAGATTAAGGGGTATTATTATTTTATGTGAAGTGGATATGTGTATTAAAGAGATGTGATGGGTAGTGGTGGGCAATTGATGACCCTTTCTACAAAAAGAAGAAAATAGTGCAATTTAAACGAGACGCTCAATATAATAAAATGGTGTTATTTGGGTGGGACGGAGGAAGTATTTTTTATTTAAAATTAAATGGATTAGTTCAAATGTAGTTTTAAGGATGTGTAAACTGTAACGCCTGTATATGATATAAACTCAATATAATAGTTGCAAAGTTCACTCGGTATGAAAAAAAAATCTAATAAAAATATTTTTACTAAAAAAACTGTTTTTTACCAACGGAATATTCTGTTGGTAAAAACCTTAATTCCATTATTAAATTGGTTTACCAACGGATTAGCAATAGAATTCGTTGGTAAAATTCTGTTGGTAAAGTGGTGGTTGGTAAATTTTTAACAATGAAAATTAATTTCGTTGGTAAATAATTTCGTTGGTAATCTGTTGCTAATAATTCCGTTGATAATTTATATAATGATTTCCTTGGTAATCCGTTGGTAATTACTAACGGATTTAATTTTGTTGCTAAAATAGAGAATAAATCCGTTGGCATTCCGTTACTAAAACAAAAATGTCATTTTTGTTGTTAATCCATTGGTAAATTTAGTCGCTAAAAAATATTTTTTTTAGTGTTTACCACGATCTAATATTATTTGATCAAGTAATAAATGTAATCATTATACATGATAATTATGATTGGAAAAATGTGTCTAAAATACCAAACTTAAGTCACTTTATTATCTAAGAAGCCAAACCACATGGGACAGATTGGCTTCGGACGGCTAACATCTACAGAACTATTAGAAAATAGAACAAAAAAAAAATGGATTTTTTAAAAGTGGAATATTTATTCACTATACATAAATTTATAAGATAAATAAAATTATGCATCATAAATACACTTCATAATTACCAAAAACATAAAATTATTTCGTGCGTGAGAGCAATACTTCTAAAGTTTTTAATTCCTAAAAACTTCAAAAGTGAAAGAAACAATCCTCTCTTGTACTCTATAATTTATTGACTAAAAACTTATTCTTTCTTTTTAACGCACTTAACATATTTTTATTATTTATTTATTAAAAAAAAAGTTATAACACCTTTAAAAATTATACTTTCTTAGTTTCTGCTATATCCATTCAACACTGAAAATTTTTCTGAGACTGAGAGAAAGTATCTCTCTTATCAATAAAATTTTACCTTATCAAAAAAAGAAAGTATCTCTCTGTCATGTTGCAATGTATGCATTTTGTCATTTTAATATGTTTCAATACTAAGTGTGAATTTCTTTTTTGGATAGATGAGATCCACACAAATCAATTCATATATATTTATAGGCTCACATACAATATTAATACAAGTACTCATTTTAATATGTTTCAATACTAAGTGTGCATTTCTTTTTTGGATAGATGAGATCCACACAAATCAATTCATATATATTTATAGGCTCACATACAATATTAATACAATTACTCATTCCATAATAAAATATAATAATATATCTTAATTAACTACACATTACAATATTATATCCTTTAAATATGATGTTGTAAATTTTCGTTTTAATGCAAACAGGGTTTTGTGATGTTATTTACAATAATTTGGCAACGTTCAAACAAAGTGATGACATGATTTGTAGCTCATCAAAATGGGAAATTGTCATTATCTAGTTTGCACGTGAACATGGATCTATCCGTCTTCTCCTTAATTATGAATTCATCAAAACAATCTGGACCTTCTATTTTATTTTTCTTTTTTTTTAATAGAGAAATTAATATACATAAATAGTTGGGGGGGGAGTTGAGATTGGAATTTTCGTTATAAATTATGGGGTTTTTATGTGGATGATATCTCTATCTTAATCCATTATCTTGATAAATGTGACAGAAAATTGACATTGAATGCAAATATATCCCCTCTGTATAATGTCCCTCTTACCTTTTTGACTACGCATTTAATGAACATTGTAATAAATGGGAATATATCAAAACTCTTTGAAGTAACTATTTATAGCAACTCCAACATCTTTTTTTTTTTAATTTTTGAGAGAATTTTCAAGAAATTTGTTAATTTAAAGAATTATATTTTTAAAAGTCTTTCAACAGATTCTTTATATTTGAATTTTATTCTCTCTATTCTCAATATTAATTAATTATACATATTTTTCTATATATATATATATATATATATTTATTATTAATGCAATATAAAATTTATTTAAACTCTTCATTCCATATTATTTAATTGACAAAAGCAATGAAAAAAATGAATCATTAATGCATTTAATTTTAAAGAACTTGATTTGGTTATCTAAATTTGAAGAATGAAACTTGTTATGTAAAATTAAAAGTTAAAATAGATAACTTGTTGGAGTGATGTTTTAGTTGAGTTTATTTAAAATATACATAATTTTCTAGTTTAGAGAATATCTTGAAAATGCTCTTGGAGTATCCTCAAGAGATTATGTATAATTTGAAGAGGATTTTAGATAATATAAAAAATTTTAAAATTTAGAGTGATGTATTTTTATTCACCTCCAACAATTTCTTCATATTTTTTCTCTTCCCAATACTTATTTATTACATTTATTTTTCCCCATATTTTTAGAGTATAAAATCAAAGTGAAAGAACCATTATGCATTATAAATATTAAATAATAAACAATCAATTGAAAATATCAAGAAATTAAAGTGTTGGAAGTAGTGAAAATTTCAATCATTAAATTTTAAAAATTTCATTTGGCTCTTCAAATTTAAAGAGGCAAAATCATTACGTAAAAAAAATTGTTGTTTTAAAGAGGCTATTGGAGATATATTTATGTGTATGGCTCTTTAAATTTTACATTATTTATTATTTAGATAACCTTTTGGAGTTGCTCTTGGTAAGATAGTGATTACACTTAATTTTGGCCATTAAAATAATTTATTTGATCCTAGAATAGCTTAATGTGTAGCAGAAAGGAGGAAATAGCCTCTAATTAAGCTAAATGGTAATTTTCATCCTTTAAATGAACTAAATGGTAATTGCAAGAGTGGTGCAAAAGTCTTTTTTTTTTAATTAAGCTGACAGTGGTGATGGTTTATTTTCAATATTTCAGCCTTTAATTAAGCTATGTATTAATTATAGCCGAAATTATTGATTTCTCTGAGCTGACAAGGACTGTTGTGAAATTATGTAAGAATATAGTAATTTCTTTATCATAAAAGAACTTCCTAAATCTAATAAGTTCGAACATTTTGCCACTCTGTTATAAACTTTTACACGCTATTAACTATAATTGGATTAAGAAATAAAAGAGAGAGAAATGAGCGAGAGTATAGTGTTTCGAAACAACTAGGAGTAATTTTTTTTGGCATTTTCCTTATTTTTCATAAATTTCAGATGTAAATTATATGATGGCAATAATTAAGTTTATTTAATTTTTTTCAAAATAGGAGGAAATGGAATAAGACGAAATCAATTAAAACATGATTAGTGACATTTAATCAATCCGTGATTTTTGACATATTATGTTTTCTAAGCACGTGTAATTATGTGATTGCTAATAATGCAGACAATTTAAGTTGATGGGACATTTAAAATTGATTAATTAAATTCCATAAATTTAGAGAGAGATATTTGGAAATAGGATTTGTTCAAATCTTTTGACAAGTTTAGAGGGTCACAAATGTAATATGCTTCAATTAATCAATTATGCGATAAAGGAGGGGGTGCACTAAAAAAAAAGTGATTTTGATATAAGATTCTAGTTAATAATTATACATAAAGGAAAAAAGATTATAATAAAATTTGAGTAGTGTTTGTAAATTTTTAAAAAGATTAGTTGTAACTTTTAAGCAGATATTGTGTGTGAATTTTATATAGATACCAAAAAAATAAATTAAAAAAATAATTATTATTATAATAATAAAAAAGGGGTATAATATTGTAAAGTGAAGCAATAAACAGTGTTGGTGATGTTGCTGGAAAATGCAGTAACAAGAGGGTCAAGTTGGAAGTGGCTAATTCAATTTATACATTTCCCTAAAAAGATTGGATTATACATTCATCTGTACCTCTATCTTATGTTGGAACTTTGGCTATGCAGCTTTTAATGCACCCTATCTTATTTTAATGAAAAAAAAAAAACTGTGTAAGACATTATCTAAAAAAATGAGTTTTATGAAATAAATAATTATAATTAGATTTTGATAGAAGAAATAATAAATTATTTCTTTCATGTGTAAGACATTATCTAAAAAAATGAGTTTTATGAAATAAATAATTATAATTAGATTTTGATAGAAGAAATAATAAATTATTTCTTTCATGGATTTATTACTAATAGGTACACATGTTTTTATAGCTTAATTATTAGGAGATACAAAATCAAATTGAAGTACTAAGAGATACATTCTGATATTTTATTTTTCCAAACTTTCCATGTTTAATCCATTATTGACTTTATAAAAAATGCGCAAAATTCTGAATCGGTGAACACCAATGTTCAATTCGGTGTACACCAATGTTCAAAATATTAATGAACACCAACTTAACATAGACGTATAATTCGGTGAACACCAATGTTCAATTCCCCATGCACATGGCAACCGACCATCTACAGCCGGACGCCCAAATCTTGATTGCCCCTCTACCCGTAATCACCATCTCCACTCACCCACCCTCCCGACTAACTTAACACAGATGTACAAATCGGTGAACACCAATGTTCAATTCCTCCGGCCACGGTGGACGCCGTAGATCCTCCGACTGAGCTGCCACCCGACATTGGTGGTTTTGTTTTAGGTCTCCACATTCCCCCATTCGACGTAGCGTTCTCCTGCCCTGAAATAACAGTTTGGCTGCGGCGGGATCTTAATAAACAGATCAGTGGAGGCGGGATCTAAAATTACAGATCGGTAGACATGCACAAAAAAATCGGAACCGGCGGTTCGAACCGGAAAATCGCCGGTTTTAACCGGAATCGGAACCGCCGGTTCCGGAACCGGCCAAGGAAGGTTCGGTTTCGGTTCCTCATATTTGGGAAAAAAACCGGCGGTTCCGGTTCGAACCGCCGGTTTTTCAATTTTTTTTTATTTTTAAGCTTAAAATCCAAAAAAAAAAAACCAGAACCGGCAGTTCCGAATCGGAACCGAAATCGTCGGTTCCGGAAATGAAACCTTCGTACCCCGGTTCGATTCCGGTTCCCCCTATCTTGGAACCGGAACCGCCGGTTCGGAACTGGAATCGGCGGTTCCGAACCGGGGTGCATGTCTACAGTTCGGCAGTTGGGGTGATTGAAAAGACGGCTGAAACCCCTGGACAGGAAAGCGGCGTCGGCAGCTGCAGTATTCGCGGACTCCAGTGAAGCCATATCTGCCGGAGAGAGCTACTCAGTGGCGAACGGGCGAAGATATCGGTGGTGGAGGGCTTGTCCTCGATGGTATCCGGGTGATCGAATTTGGGATTGGCGGCGTATTTGGCTAAGCTGGTAAGGAAATTCATTGTGGAGGTGGTGGAGAGGAAAGAGAGGATTTTGGTTGAGATTGATGGAGAAGGATTTTCGTTTGGTTCAGAAAGGAGAAAATGAGAATTGTAGATGCGAAAATATCTGGGTAGTAGATAGATATATGGGAATATATTAAAATTTCATTTTTAAAATGTTGTTAACACTAGTGTTAAGTAAGAGTAATATGAGAACAGACTTAAAGTTTGTATGCGTGAGTAATTCTAAAAACTCAATGTACTACGTAGTAAATAGGTAGATATTTTGTATCTAATAGTTACTGACCCTTATTTCATTAATAATTCATATAATGACAAATACTACAAAAATAAATAAATAAAAATTAATAACATAATACTAAAATAAACCGAAAATGCATATATAGTATCTTGGATGATTAATAATTAATTAGGCCATAGGATCCGCCTAGTGTATTCCACTCCTATAATGTGGTATATGATTAATGAGATTTAACAGGACAAGATTGAATAGGTTGGAAATTAAATTCAAACTAATGTATCATCATGTTTTTTTTGAGAGATTGTGTGTGTGTATATAGTTTGGATAATTAATCCGTAAATGAGATCATAAGCGGATCCATAATCTTGATATCCCCTAATTAAAGAAGTTTTATTAGTTGGGCTGTAAGAACATGATGATGATGACGATAACTAACAGATTGACTTATTATTGAAAATTATTAATGGGACGTAAAGTAGTTGCCCCATAATGTGTCTATTCACAGAGGAGTTTTTCTTCTCATTTTTCATCATTACCATATTTTTTTTTCTAATATTATTACATCGATCTCCTACTTTATTAATTAACGTATTAATTATTTTTGGTGATTTTTAGTTATGTGTTAATGTGCTGAATTTGATCAGTTTTTTTAATATCTACTCCCTCCGTTTCTAAAAAGTTTGCACACCTCTTTTCGGCACGGAGATTAAGAAAGTGATAACTTTTAGGGGTATAATGGTATTTTTATGTAATATATAAATGATAAAGTATGGTAGGTAGAGATGGTTTTTTTGTAATTAAAGTGTATGGGAAATGGTGATTGTTTTTTACTTTTTACTTTTTTTGGGATGTGCAAACTTTTGTGGGACAGCCCAAAATGGAATGTGTGCCAACTTTTTAGAGACGGAGTGAGTAAGTATTAACGAAGACATTTTTGAAACAGAATTAAACAGGGTATAAGATCATGAGTTCTAAATTGTGAAACGTTAAGCATTGCTAATTTGTATTGTATTTTCTAAACTATTGATTAAGTTTAATGCTCCTTCCCTTCTTTATCAATCATTAGGGGCTTCCACTTTTCACAGCTCACAATGCAGAATTAATCATAATGTAATTTATGTAATAATGCAGAAAATGTCCCCATTTAGAATGATGTATTTTCTAGTTTTGAATTTGGTTTAACTTGATGTAATCTTTTGGATTCAAGAACCTTGTATTTCTAGTGGATGCATTCTTTTTTTTGCTTAGTCAATAAGAAAGGCAAAAATGGTATGGGATCGTCTCACGGATAAGTCTGATAAAAAATGATATTTAATTAATTAAGAGTTTTAAAACTGAAATAAAATTGAAATAAAATCAATATAAAAATGAAAAGTGTTATATCCTAGACTTTATAGATTGAGGCAAGGGGAGAGAAAATTGGTGTCTCAAATGGGATATTGGGATAGTAGGGGGTGGAAGTGGAATATAATTTGGAGGAGAGAATTGAGGGAGTGGGAGGAAGAGTTGGCTAACGATCTTCTTGATGTTTTAAACAGGTACCCTTTAACTTACCAGACAAATGACGGCTGGAGATGAGAGGCTAGTAAGACGGGCGTCTATCAAGTGAATAAAGTCAATCAGCTAATCCAAAGGAGAGATGATGGAGGGTCCGTACAGATGATGAGATTGTACAAGATGTGGAAAAATTCAGCCCCACTAAAATGCGTCATCCATGCATGGAGGGTGATGAGGAGTAGAATTCCGACCGCTGCAGAGCTAACAAAAGAGGGAGCTTACCGGTAAATACAGCTACAAATTGCAACTTATGTAGCAATACATTGGAGGAGGTTGTTCATGTGTTCTTTGAATGCAATAAAACGCAAGAGGTGTGGAATGAATGCTTCAAATGGTTGGATCTTCAAGCTCCGATGTCAAATAAACCCAAGGTAAACTTCCGACATTTTGGTAATCTTATGCTCGGTTCGGATCTCCTGTTACATTTGGTGTTACATCTCCTGTTACAAACCGTTGGATGATTGACACGTAGGATAGACTAATCTATACCCTAACAATCAATCCTAAGGGGAATGGTTGAGATTTTCCCCTCATCACACGTGTCACTCATCTAACACATGTAACAAGAGATGTAACACCAAAATATAATAGGATATCCGACGCCCCTTATGCTGAGTAAGAATGATAAAAAGATGCTGGTGGAAATTTGGATTTGTTTAATGTGATTGGTATGAAAAAAGAGAAATGAGATAGTCTTTAAAAATGGGAAATGGAACTCAAAAGAGATTATGGTTGAATTGTTAGCACAAATGTTGAGTTGAGAGTCCTTCATAAAATGAGAACTTAATTAGGAGTGATGCATGCTATGAGAAGTGGAGTTGAAACCCTTTTACGTGTCTATCACAATAATTATTTGTTATCGATATGATGGTGTAGTTTAATTGGTTAGAGGTGTGGCATCTTGTTCCTTATTCCAGATTGGGGTTGGCTTGTAGAATAGTGCAGGGTTCATTAAGAATGTTTGCTTAGACTTTTTCTTGTATTTTTGGGTATTTCTTATACCCAACAGTTTTTTCAATATAATTTTTTTTCCTGATAAAAAAATATATATAAAAATGAAAAGTGTGCAAAAATTATTGAGATAAAGAGTATTTTTTTAGACGACAACTCATACGCATTTACGTTATCGATTAGGATGAGAATTCCTACTAGACATGTTTATCATTGAAAATGTGTGACACTGTCGTGACTTACTTATTCATTTTTCCAATATAACTAGTGAATTTTAATTGGTTTTTATGAGTGATTGCTATCATAA
The DNA here is from genome assembly GCA_023678885.1 of Pogostemon cablin. NCBI lineage: Eukaryota > Viridiplantae > Streptophyta > Magnoliopsida > Lamiales > Lamiaceae > Pogostemon > Pogostemon cablin. The sequence continues at coordinate 2,692,653 of CM042993.1, read as the reverse complement.
GAAGTAATATTTCTTATACGCTCGCTAGGATTGATAGTGATGTGTAATAATTAATGAGAAACATTAATGGTGCGAAGATAATTTGATCAACATATGTATAATTTTAAGATTTTTTTTAGTGTATAACTTAAAAAAAAATTGAATACTTCCTCCTAATTTGATCAACATATGTATAATTTTAAGAGTCTTTCTAGTGTAACTTCAAAATTTACCTCCGTGACACACCACCATTTATGTTTATTGTTTCACGTTATTTTAAGAAAATTTATTATTTTATCAACTTTATTGACTTTTGAGGATATTTTAACTTTGAAAATAAAATAATTTTTTAAGTTGTTGATTAAATTTTTTTTTTTAATTTTTGAAGGATTTTGTGGAGCAAATAAATAAAAAAAATGAAGGAGTCTGTTGAACACAGAAAATATATAAACTCTAAGTGATAGGTATATCATTTATATACCACAAAATCACTCATAACTTCAACAATATATGGAGTATACTAATACTATATAACTTCAACTAGGAATGAATTTTTAATCTATACCAATCCAAAGAAAACGTAAATGAGTTTCCCATTGTAGATTTCTAAATCCATTTTCAATTATTTCTCCAATCCAAATGCAATCATAAATTTCATTTTCATGAAATTACAACCAAGATGATGAAATTGTAAAAGCAAAATCAAGAATAAAAATGATGAAAAGGTTGAAGATTGAGATTGGCAGATGAATGTCCAAAAGGGTGTGCTCCTCCAATCAACATATTGCAGAAGAATCTTAGCTTTAGGTTGGCTCCACTTCACAAAATCAAAACTATAACAATTCATGAAAAAGAAAGAAAACCCTAAAGAGAGAGAGGGAGAATACACCCCACCCCATGTGTAAAGAAGGTCCCCCCATTAGAGGGTTTGTTTGATGCATCTTTTTCATTTGGTTTGTCTTTAACATTGTTTCTTCCAAATTCACCCATTTGGTACACACACTTTATCTCCTCTCACCAATCCTTTATATAATATTTGATGCTCCCACATATGTCAAAAAAGAAGGCTCCAACGCCATGTGATCCGGTGAATGCTTGCCCACAATCAGCATCAAATTTAGCCCCCTCCCCCATGGGGTTCCCCCCGTCACGTTCAAAATGACCACTCGAAGAAATTTCCCTGCACGAACCTAAACTGCATGTTACCCCCTTGTGCCCCTATGCCCTTATTGGCTTCTACCCATCCACATTCCCCCCAACCCTACATTTTCATCTATCATTTTCCATTCCAATAAGAATTAAATAAATATTATTCAAAGTACATTATTAATATATTATGATTTTCCCTCATCCTTGCATGCATGAGTGTAAATACATATTTATTGATGAAATTAGATTGTTTAAATGGAGTAATCAATAATGGAGATGGTTTTTATTTTTATATTATGGAATTAATTCAATTAATTGCAGTGTGTTTAAATTAAGAAGCAAATTTATAAGCACATTGTAATTAATTTGTCTTATCTCTCAGACTACAACTGACGCTCTTTTATGGCGTCCGATAAAGTAGGGGACCTAAATAGGAAAATGATGTACTAATTTTATTTTAAGATTATATATTATATATAAGTATGTGTGTGTTTGAGTGTGTGTTTTGCTATGCTACAATTTAGAGCTTTTGTTGGTTAGAACAAGCCAGCTATTCTCACTTCATGTTGTTGTTTTTACATTTTGATGACAGAAAGGCCATTTTGTGATCTTGTGTGGTTTTTAGAACATGTCTCCCCCCTCCCCAAATAATAAATAAATTAAGTAAAAAAAAGAAAAAAGCGGCTATTTATTTTGTAATCACATCAAATTAAATGCAGAATTTATTTTGTAATCCCTCTCTTCCTCGTAGTTTTGTATAAATAAATATGTTGACCTGTGGATTAAGAAAAATTATTTCAGGATCTATAATGTAAGAGTAAGTATAGTAATTTGATGATTCAAAATAAAAAGTTATTAAAATTGTTGATAGATAAAGTAATGTATTAAGAATATTAAGAATATTAATACTGTGTTGTTATTATTCACAACTTGCAAATAATAGGACGAATAAAAATGAAAAATCTGTCAAAAACATAAGTGAATGGAGGGATGATTAGAGTATCAATTCAAGATCATCTTCATAGTTCGAACCTTTCTTAAAAAAAAATATGTTTAATTAAAAAAAAACACACACACAAACTTTATTTATATTACAAATTAATTTTTATTTTTGAGAAATTGTAAAAGAGAAACCACCTTTAAATATGATTAAAAAACGTATACAGTATTTAATGTATGATAGTTTTTTTTTAAAGTGAAGACTAAAAATACATTTTGTAATAATGTTTAAAGGTTAAATTCTTTTAATTTTATTTTCAAATTTTCGATGAAGATTAATTCATAATAAAAGTAAAATTCATGATTTTTATCACTACTCGGAATTTTTTTTTTCAAAACTCATTAAAACATGTCAGAATCTTCTGACAACACCCCGGCCGACTTCACAATTTTGATTTCAGCCAATCCCTATTACCTTTCAGATAAGGATTTCTTTTTTCTTTCAAAAATTTTTAAAAAAAATTGTGAAGTTTTAAATGATAACAATTTTAATTTGTGAATAATTGGAGAGAGATATTTTTATGGTAGTTAATTATCAAATAGAAAAGTTTGAAGCTTTACCAGAGATGGAAAGTATGGAATTCAACAAAGAGTGGTACGTATGCAACACTAGTCACTAATTAATCACTCTTTAGTACTGTATTAAATTGCTTATTTTATTATTAGCAGAATCTTAGGGAAAATCATAAGAGTGAGACACTGAGTTTATTTGTTTTCTTGCAATTAATTACATATTTTATTCTACAAGGACCAATAACATGACCCCCATTAACTTCGGCATCGATTAATTTTTTTTTTAAATATTAATTTTTGGATATGGGCAGTTTAATTTTTAATTATGAGGGATGTTAAATTATCCTCTACCTAGAGGTGCATTACGAAATTGGAATTTCTTTTTAATGAAAAAACATAATTAGTTTTAATAATTAGATTTTTTTTCAGGATTGTTTCTATTTTTAATTTTTATAATAATGCATATAAAAAGAAAGGTCATAAATGTTGGACATTGCACCATGTTATTTTTGAAATAGATATAAAAGTAGTTCATGACTCTATTTTAAGTAATAATTTTGAGTGGGTGTTTCGAGATCATCTCAGGTTACAAAAGAATACTAGAGAAAAAAAATAATTTCTATTTATTTTGTTCGTCACTTTCAATTTTGTGGCACAACTTTTTTAAATCTTCATTATTTTTTTGATCTTCATATCTAATGTTAAGGTGAAAAACTTAGGAGGGATTATTATTTAATTTAAAACATAAATCATTCCATATTTTTTTACGTTATTCGAAAAGATCATAAAATATTTTTTCGTCTTAAATCTTTCAGTTTTACTTTGAATTCGTTAAAAACAATATTTTTTTTACCAATTTCGTATTATAACTTTGTAAAAAAAGCACTATTTACTTTCATCCCTTGAAATTAGAGAAGTTGAATATTTTTATGTAAAAATGATTATTTTTATGAGAATTTAAAGTTATGCGACAATTTTGAAAAAATTAAAATTTTTAAAGTTAGTTTAAATAAAATAAATTTATTAGAGACGATTTTGATTTTAAACTGATTATTATTAATAGATTTCTTTTTAACATGTTTTAGGATTGATAGCATGTGTTAGATGCCACAAAATCCACCTAATCACATGCTTCCCACCCACATATGAACGAAATATTTAAATAAATTAAATTTTCACCAAATCACTTTATTTGGAAATGTTATTGTAAATTAATTAAAAGCCTTGGATTTATTGAAAATCTCTTGATTCTTTAGTCTTAAGTAGCACGATGCTGATTTTCAATTGTTAAATCTTAATTGGTCTATTACTATCACTTGGTTTCATCTCAAACATATCAAATTATTGCAAATTATTGTGCTGCTATTATTGTTTCTTAATAGTTGCCTCAATCTTAAAAATTATCATTTTTAATTTCTGAAGGGAAAAAATAACTTCAAATTAATAATATGGCTCCGTAGAAATTATTATTTAATATTTATAATTTTTTATGTACAAAAATTTGTATTACTATTGATGTGTAGACAAATATTGAAAGTATAAAGAATTACAAAGAAAATCATGTCATCCACTCTTCATGTTATATTTAATCAAAATCAACAATTCTATATAATTTATCTCAATATAATTCTAACACACATTCTCTTCACACTAAAAAAAATAGCAGAAGTTTAATCTCAATATCTCATCTCCAAGTATAACTATCACAAATGGATATTTTAAACTTTTCCATTGAAGTTTAATTTTCGAATTTTGGCGAACATTCTCCATTATTACCCATTCAATTTCAATTATTTATTTTGTTATATTTATAATTAGATGTGCAACTAATGTACAAGTTTTTATAAATTAAGTACAGTATTACATCAAAAAAATTTAAACCATAATGAGACCATGTTACAAAGCATATACTCAAGAAAAAAAAAAGAAGAAAAAAAGATTGAAATAAAATAAACACAAGCCATTAACTACACATATTTTTATTCAAATCCAAATCTTCAATATCATAACAGCATGATAATCATCATTAGGAATTATTTTTTTAAGATATGTTGCACACAATAATTATACTTGGTGCAAGTATTTATACATGTACATGACCGTATTTATTTAATATTATTATTTTTTCAAGAGGATAACATTTGGTGTATTTTGTATTATCCATTAGAATTTTCTATATATGAAATAACCCAAAAATAAATGTTGAGCATAAAAAAAGTTACATCACATCTAGATTAAATTATTAATAAATCATTATTGGGCTGTGACAGTAAGTTGGGCCTGTGTAAGTATGGCCCACTAATTAAGTTTGGTAAGTGCATCATTAGTTAGTTGTCTTGGGGACCAGGATTAACTGTAGCATATAGAAAAGCAAGATCTTCTTACTATTTTTATTTATTTTATTTTGGGAATGTTATTATTTATAAAATATAACTTCACATGTAACCCAAATTTTTTTTTGTATTTTAAATATACTTTTTACGAATCACAATCTGTACTTTGTAGCCCACTCTTCATTACATAACAGCGGGACGTCCACATCGAAATAAATCCATTATTAATTAAATTTTGTGGCCCAATTTTAAATATTTCCACTATAAAAATTGATATGATTAATTAATGTGCAAGTCCATTGTAATTTCATATTCATGCATTTTTATAATAATTAGAAGTCAACTGGTGAGTGGGGTTCATTATTTGCCCCAAAATTTAATATGAAAAACAGAAAAGTTGGATTGAGAATTTTTTTTTTAAAAAGCAACATAAAATATACAATTTCTTGAAAAAATAAATAAATTTTAAGGGTAGTTGATAAGATGTATTGTGGGGGAGAATGTGAATGAAAAGATGATACTGATTTACAATCATCATGCTTGTTATGAAGCAAAGAAAATAAAAAATCTTCAATTTAATAATTTCTCCATTCTTTTTTAGACTATGAGTATATATATTTTCAGCATAAATACAATAATAATATCTTTTTGAAAGAAAAAAAATGCCTCTGTCCTCTCATTTACATTTTCACGTTAAAGAATAATATTTAATGATAGTGTGTGAATTTTGGATGTTATTTGCTCTTTTGCTCCTATTTTTTAAATTAAAGTGACATACTATATAATTTTGAGTATTTTTTGAAATTTTGATATGAAATGTGTGGTCCAATTTTATAAAAAAGAAAATGAATATTTTGTAATAAGAAGGATTAAAATGTCAAAATGAATATACAATGATTGACCTTCATGGGCTTTAGGCCCCAAATAAGTGTGTACAATATCTGGCCCAATAACAAATTGCAGTCCATCTAATAAATAGAGGACTTTCTTATTTTCTCAATTTGCTTGTTGGTATATTCAGTTCATTGGGTTTTGAACTTTGATGTGTTTTTTCAAAGATTTTTTTATTATTTATAAAATAGTTCATTTTGAAGTTCAAATGTTTATATTATAATTCAAATTTTAATCCGCCATATTATGAAACTATGTTTAGTCATATATTATACAAAATATTTGAAATTTGATATAGTTCATGTGTTATATAATATATTGTGTTCATTATAAAATGGTTTTTTCTTTCATTTCAAACGATTAAATGTGTGTGCGAGTGTATATAAAGATTTATGTGTATATTATATCTAAATGACGCATTATCCCATGAACAATATCACTTATCCTATTTTTTTTTTTAATTTTCAAAATTTCATATGGTTGACAGCTCAAAGTTGTCACAGCATATAACGCATTCCCCTCTCCTATGTCTTTCGCTTTTTTGTTTTTTATTTATTTAATATCTCATAATTTTAATAAATAATTGAAGAACTTAAAATATAAACAAAAATAAAATAAAAATCTTACATTTAAATATTGAAGAAATAGAAAATTTCTTCAATTAGATTTATATATGTATGATTTTAATCATGGTCTACTTGGAACCACCCTGCAAAAGCATATATATTACACAAATATAATCATATAAAATTATAAATAAACCAAAAATATATATATATAAATAAAAAAAGAAAAAAATCTATGAACTTACAACACATGAATGAACGTCATTGCTTCCACACAAGAGCTCCCCGTTCAACAAATCCGTGGCTTCAAATGTCCCCCCTCCCTCACTCCTCTACACAAAATTAATCACCACAAATCATTTCCCAAAATAAAATAAATTTAATAATTAATATACTCCATTTTTATTGAAAAAAAAGAGGGAGTGAAATTGATCACATTGCACTAAACTAACCTTGTAGAAGTCAGCGGCCACAAAATTAGCCCATCTATTGGCTGCAGCGCCGTGACACGTGCTCAGCATGTCGGCGAGCCCACCGGAGTTCTGCACGCATGCCAGTGGCTTGAGCGGAACTGATCTGAAATAGTTCACCAGAACCAAGGATTTGGTTGTGTCGTTTAGGGGGGAAGATTCCCCCCTGTTGCTACACTTGCCTTCTTCCATTCCATCATCTCCATCTGATCAACAATCACCAAATCACTTACTTAGTTGTACGGTTAGTCTCCTGTGAACCGGGTTTACAGTGTAAACATGTGGTCCCCTTTTAATTTAAACCCATAGCAATACATGGGGTATATAGAATTGGAAGGGGCCACAGGATTTAGAGTAAAAAAAAATCCGGGTTCACATACTAAGTTATGTAAACCGGATTTTTAGAGTGTTTGTGTAGTAGCACATGATGAGCTAATATGAAGATGCAGATAATTCATCACAAGATGATCAGAAGTTAAGTACATTGGTTTTCAACCATGTAATTCCACTGGTAAGCAATGCCCTCACTGGCTTCCTTGGATCGGACGGAAGTGAAGACGAGGAGCCTTTGGTTCTTGGAAACCATGTCGGAAACCAGGGGCCAGTCCTGTCCGTTTTTAGGCATGTTGGACAGGGGAAACCAGAAGTTCATTAGCCCTGCATCTGTGAAAACCTTGGTCAAGCCATTTGGTGTTTTGACGTAGTCTTCCAGAATCACTGTCACGATTTCTGATGGATTCTTGGACAAGAATGCTTCAATTTCCCTCAATGTGTCTATTGCACGTTCCTATTATCATCACATGCATTCAACAAATTAATAGCAGTATATTATTTCGTTATACTATCTAGCTACAATGTATGGTGTCTTAGCTTACGAATTTAGTGTAGTCGTAGCATTCGCCTCCGAAGGAATGGCACAACCATATGTCTCCTTCGAAGTCGTATGTGTCGAGCATCAAAGCACGAACGCCGTTCTGACAAATTATATATCACGAAAGTTTTGTGATGAAAATGAATAAATAATTTGTGATGGAATGGAATTAATTAAAGAGAAGTAGGAATAGGACATATACATTGAGCTGTTGAGTGATGCTGTCTTCTTGATTTGTGACAGTGAGTCTTGGTTTGCCATCTTCTATTGCAAAAGCGTTATGGGTTGTTAAAAATGCGTATTTGTTCAACGGTAATGAATTATTCTGCAATCACAAATAGTTCATTTTGGATATATCATCTCCAAATTTGTTACACATATAGTATGCAGGGACGGACGCACTACAGGGCCAGGGAGGCACTGGCCCCCTGAGATTTTGAAAAAAATCAGGGGTATAATAGTAATTTCATAATAAAAATAAAAATAAAATAAAATAAAATAAATTAATATATGTAATTCCATATACAGATCGTGTAATAATACCCTCATTTCTTTTTCGCTATACAAAATTGATTTCATCTCTTCTGAGTTTTGACCTAGCGGCTAGCGCGTCTCAACTCTCAAGCCACCGGCGGTCGGTGGCGCGGCTTGTGCAGTTGCTCTTGTGGATGTGGTGGCACTTGACAGACTTCTGGTGGATGTGGTGGCAGACTGGCAGTGGGCACATAATATATTTCTCTCAAACTTTCTCCTCCTCTCTCTTCCTAAGGTATTTATTTTTCTCAGACTTGTGCAGTTGCTGTTTGTTGTTGGTGTTGATATTTTGAGGTGAAATTTAAATTTGTGGCTGAGGTTAGAAAATGGGTGAGTAATTGGAAATACGGGAGTTGTAGTCTTGCAATCTGCAGACTTTAGATAATAGAGGTGGAATTATTTTGAGATTTTATATTTTAATGGATAGATAGAAATGGGGATGAGAGAGATTGAGAAATGAGAATCGATATAAATTAGAATATTTTATCCATATAGTTTTATATTTGAGAAATATAATGTAATTCCATAATTTTTTATAGATAGTAGGTTCCAGTAATGGCAAATCTTGATTGAATTATTATTATTTTTTAGCCCTTTTACATTTGTAATTTTAATATATATTAATAGAAGAGTTTATATCAAGCAATTTAATTTAATGAAAGAGCTTTTTCGGCAATGAAAATCATCAAGAGTTCACTTCGCAATCGAATGAGTGAAGAGCTACTGAATGATTGTTTGATAACATATATAGAAAAAGATGTATTTCAAAATATTAGCAATGACGCAATTATGCTACGGTTTCAAAATATGAAGAATAGAAGAGAGATGTTATGATTGTGCTAAGTTTTTTGTTTGTTAATTATGTTAGATCGTACTTAAACAATTTATTTTGAATATCATTTAGTTATGAAGAATGTATTTATTTTATCAAATTTACTATAATTTGTAACACTTTATATTTGATTTTTGTATAATATTTTCTTTATTAATTGGGCCCCTGAGTCGAATTCCTGGGTCCGTCACTGATAGTATGTATAGAAATGATGAAATTATTACGCAAGTTATATCGATACATAGGAGATAATAATGTAAGAAAAATATAAAAACTACGCTCTAAACAAGAGTATATATATAAATTATAGGATAATGATTACTTTCTTTTATTAAAAACTACCACTCCCAAAACATTTCCCGGCTGTTTCAGCTCATGAGAAAAGTGTGATGTGTGAAACTATTTAATTAAAATTTTAGAATTTAGAATATATTATTAATTTTATTAAAATAAAAAGGGACCATCGTCATTAAAATGTGGAGACCCCCCTAGTTAGCCCCAAAGAAAGAAATAAAGAAGAAAACGATATTAGCTACGTTACGATTGACTAAACAACCACACAATCAAAGCAATGTTAGTAGGTTGAAGCATCGGAAAACAGTCAAAAGATCATACGGTTTAGATTAATCCACGTGGAGCATCAAAATCTCATTCACCCAATAGCAAAATAATTTTGAAAACATGTAGAGAGAGAAAGAGGGAGAGAGAGGAGGTACCACGAGGGAGAACTGATTGGTGGCGGTTGATCTCACGCATCGGGAGCCATCGAAACCTGCTTCGCAGGATAAGCAATACAGGCCCGGCCCGCAATCTGAATTCGTCGAACATCCATCCTTCACCTACACACACCAAATTCACACAACTGTGTGTGAGAGAGAGAAAGAGTTGTTATTGATTGTTGATGTTAATTACCTTGCAGGCTCCATTAGAGCAAGCTGAGACCAGATTTACCAGAAAAAAAGCAGTGCTTAATGGAAGAACGACGGCTCTCCAAGTTACAGCCATGGCAGAATTTCTATCCAAAACAAAATCGCATTTCACACCTTTTATATATATGTATCACAGAAATAATTTATACATATGAATTCGTGGGATTTAATTTAATGGTAATAAATTATATTGACTGATTAACCAATGGAATGATCGTGTCTTATTATATGCGACGTAGTAGTACAACAACTAAAGACGTGATTTCGTATTCAAAATGAGAGAGAAAGTAATAAAAAGCGTGACGGTGTTTATGTTTTCGTCGAAATTGTCTAACCAATATGTTTGAAAAAGCGTGTTTTGCGATTAAACATCTCCAACTTCTCGTATAACAACTTGGAAAAAAAAAATGGATATTCCCAATTTTAACTTCTAACCACATTAATTATAGGGCGGTTTTGAATTTAATAAGGGAAAGGTTTTAATCCATATATGGATATACGATCATTTTGATTTTTGAGTATGAAGGAATGTCGGAAGTTGAATTCTACAACTTATAATATTTAAATTTTCTATAAAAAATGATTTATTTATAAAATAAATGTGAGTGACAATATATCTTTTTTCTAATAAGAAAATGCAAAAGTTGCTTAAAATAAAATGGACCCCAACTAGACTTTGACTCAATATTTGTGTAAATGAGATTTTCTATTAATCCATCGAAAATACGACATGAAATATCAGATGAAATAGTGAATCCCATTTCCGATATTACCTTGGAAAATTTCATATTCTTTTCTATCCAAGAACTAACATTTAATTTATTTTTAAAATGTGTACATCTATATATTTAATCAATAATTAATAAATAAGTATCTCATTATTATAAGTAACATTTTGTTAGCTCATTAATAAATTAATTTTGCACCAATAATCTCTAATTGAGAATTCGACGCCATGAACTGAAAAGCATGACTTTTTCTTATCTTGGTTACAAAATTACTAAACACTGATAATGTTTAGATAATTGAAATATGCAGAAAATTAATCAATACACATTTGTAAAATTCATTAATTATTTGCTAATTAATCACTTATTTCTTTAATTCAATTCAAAGTTGGATAACCTCCTCTTTGTATCATCATAATTATCCCAATGCACTCTCTCCAGCCCTATTCCTTCGCTGCAATCAAATAAATAAATATTTAAAATTTCTTATTAAATTTTCAAATCAATAAATATTACATTAGAAAAATATAGATATGTACAATTGAACGTGTTCATTACTAATCTAGAACTTAGTATGATGTGAAACGGTGTTTATAAGGAAGTGATGCTATTTACTAAAATATGATACTTAATTTAAATTGGTTAAATATAACTTTAATGTAGTTAAAATATGAATGATTATTAAAATATATAAGTGATTGATTACAATATGATTTTAAAATAATTATAGCATGATATATGATTATTAAATATAATTTTAAAGAAATTAAAGTATGATAATTATGTGAGAAAGACTAATTAACACTAATTAAACATAGATAAATTTGACATTTCATTATCAACATACATATATACTGTATTAATTATTCATACTATCCTGATATTATTATTTTTTGTATTATTAGTTAAAATTTAGTGAATTTTCTTTTTTAAATTATTTATCTTAGATTAAGCATAATTTAATCTAATTAAATGTAATTATTTAAGCACTTACATCACATTTATGAACGTCGTCACGGCCACATAACAACTGCCCATTTAATTCGTCCACTGCTTGAAATGCTCCTCCTCCCTCGCTCCTCTAACACCAAATTATATTAATTAATATACACATAATATTACATTTAAATTAATTATGTAAAAATTACAATAATTATGAAAATCTATGATTAACCTTATAAAAATCAAGTGCCAAAAAATTTGGCCATCTTTCTCCTGCAGCATGGTAACATGTTTGGATCAAAGAAGGAAGGTCTTCAGAATTATGAATGCAAGAAATCCCTTTTCTTGGAAGAGATCCAAAATGATTTATGAGAATTAATGATTTATTCTTGTCATTAAGAGCTGAAGATTCCTTCCTATTCACACAACTTTTTGGTAACAATCCATCGTCCCCATCTGATCATAATTCAATTTATTATTAATCATCATAAAATAAAATTAAAAGAATATAATTAAGCCTTCATAATTAATAATTAACTAAAATCTTACACTGGTTTTCAACCATGTAGTTCCATTGGTAGGCTATCCCTTCACTTCTATCCTTGGATTGGTCGGAAGTGAAGACGAGAAGCCTGTGGTTCGCGGCAACCATGTCGCGAACCCGCGGCCAATTTTGGCCGCCTCGGGGCATTTTCGTCATTGGGAACATGTATTTCGTCAGTCCTGCAGCTTTGAACACTTTGCTCAATCCTTGCGGTGTCTGAACATAGTCTTGCAGCATTATTGTTACTATTTCTGACGGATTTGCCCTCATGAAATTTTCGATCTCTTTCAATGTTTCAACCGCCGGTTCCTACGTACAAAAATATTTTTATTTGTTTACTGATTTTAAATAGTGAAATAACTAAATAAACATTAAATTAAATAATAAATCATTAAATAATATCCGTTCCGTCTCATAAAAGTTTTCACATTTTTGGGACGGGGAGTATGATCACTTACAAATGCGGTGATTTCGCTGCATGTGCCTCCTATGGAGTGACAAAGCCATATGTCTCCTTCAAAATCGTATGTGTCAAGCATCAAAGCGCGAACACCATTCTATTGATCGTATTAATTAAAATTAGGATTAAATTTAGGAGTTATAATTAATTAAAATGAATTAAGGTGTTGGAAATTACATTTAGTTGTTGAGTGATTGTGTCTTCTTGATTTGCAAGAGTGACTCTTGGAATTCCAGTGTGGGATGGCTCCCCTTCTATTGCGTAGGCATTGTGTGTTGTTAAAAATGCGTACTTATTCAATGGTAGAGAGTTGTTCTATTATTATCCAACAATGATGAGTTAAAATAATCACTAGTCTTATGAAATTTTAAATTAATTAAAAAGAATAGATATGCACGGATCCTAAATATTATAATAATACTCCCAATGAAATATTAAATTAAGACTTAATTACCACAATTTGGAATATTTTAGTAGCTTTTGATCGAACACATCTTGAGCCAATAAACCCATTTTCACAAGAAAAACAATACATTCCGGCTCCACAATCATTGTCGCTAGTGCAATTCTTCATCACCTGAAATAAAATGTAAATATATACTATATATATAGTCTGCTTTAATTAATTGATCATATAGTATATAATTAAAAAAAGGAGGAAACAAGTTTAAAGATTGTATATGGAGATTGGAGAAGTTGATTGTAGTACCTTGCAGTTTCCATTGGAGCAAGACTCGGCGGCAGTGGTTAACATCACCGCCACTATAACGGCGGCTGCCGCTGCCACCACCGTCGTAAACATGGTCAAACTTTCCCTTTTTTTTTTTTTTCTTTCTTATTTTTGTGTGTTGAGGAATTATGAAGCTCTTTTTGTTCCTTTTGTTGCAACAAAAGTTAGAATTTGTCAAATGGATTTGTTTCCTTGTAACAATGATGGCAATTTTAAATAAATCGAACGCTATGAATGGAAATATATGTTGTTTTATGAAAGTGAAAAGCAATGATTGCAAAGCCTCTTAATTTTAAGTGGGTCAAAAAAATTGCACTTCCTCATAGAGTGTGTAAAATTACTTATTCAATTATTAGATTTAAAAAATGAATGGGATTTTCGCAATTTGCATTTGTACAAATATTTTAGCAATATAAATTAATGAAGCAAGTATTTTAGTTGATATAGATTGTCTAACCAAATCATATTTGAGATTGAGTAATAGAAATGAAAAAGATGTTGATTTTTTTTCTTTTGCTTGCTATGGGGTAATGAAAGTTTATATGCTTCTATTATTCAAATTAATTTATTCATTAGTCAATTTCCTATAATCAACCTCATTCACACTATCGTTATCCTTAATAATGATATCATACACATTCCGTAATTTGAATTAAACAACTTATTAATTTAGGAAAAAACTTGTGTGCACCCTCTGTGCGATTTTAGAATTTTGTGTTAATTTGTATACCCTTTAGTATAAAGATGTGTACCCTTTATTTTCAGAAGAAAAATAAAAAATATTAATAAAAAGTGTATGCCCTTTACAACAAAATTATATATCCTTATTAATTAAAGTGTATACTCTTTAGAACAAAATAATGTACCTTTACCTATAATTCTAAATTCTAAAGGCGCACGCAAGCCTCACTCATTAATTTATTAGATTGATCATAATATTATTTATTTTAATAAAAAATATTGTAACTATTTTATTTGTATGACAACTATGTTGAATTTTTGTAAGAAAAAATACTCCTCCGTCCAGTTTTAAGGTATCCATTTGCTTTTTGCACATGGATTAAGGAGTATTATTATTATATGTAAAGTGGGTAGTTGTAGTAGGGGAAGTGGTGGGCACAACCTTTTTTTTGTTTGAAGGATGTACTTTTTTACTAAATATGAGAAATAGATATTTTTGAAGCGGACGACAAAAATAGTAAAATGGATACCTTAGAAGCAGACGGAGAGAGTACAATGTAAAAAAAATAAAATAAAATAATAATAATAAAAAATCACACAAGCGAAATTAATAAATTCAAAACATATATATATATTTTTTAAAAAAGACTCAATTATCGACTAATAAAAACGAAACAATAATCGTATGAAACTAGTGGAGTACATCACAAATGGAATCCATGCATGATTCTTCAGTGAACTTGATATAGTATATTATAAAATGTTATTTAGAGTTTAAGTAATCAGTTGTGATCGGTGAAGAAGCGGTTGAGGGCGGGCATGATTTCCGGCGGCCGCGTGCGGGGGAACTTACGGAGGCGGTGCTCCGCGTACTTTTTTCCTTCTTCCTGGTTTTCAAGTACTGGTGTTTTCCTATGATCCTTGTTTATTCTGCAAATTTAGTCATAATTTTTACTCTCTAATTAAAACATAGTGCATATAACTAACATTATATGGGTCTGAGAATAAACATGGAGTAAAAATTAGTATTTATTTTAATTTAAGGAAAGAATTAAAAAGAAAATAAAAAAGACTAGTATTATTGTATTACCTGACATCAGGATTGAGGATAACATTTCTTGAAAGCTGAAATAGACACATTCCAGTGACAAAACTCATGGCAGCCACGAGAGGGTAAACCTGTATTTTTTTATTTATTTAATCAACAATATTTTTTTATTAAAAAATGATAGTTAGCACTCATAAATCACAATCGAATAAAATCAAATATTAAAATATAAAATCATGCATGTCATAAAAATTGCATGAATAAATGTACTAATATCCATGTGTCTTTAGTAACTCGTTGTTGAACTCATGAATTGTGTTATTAATTTTAATTGGTCCAATATATTAGTAATTAAGCTTCATTTTTTCTAACCAAAAAATAAAAATAAAAATTCATCAGTAATTTTAATTTATTTTAGTTTTTTAAAATGTATAGCTTCATAAAGTACAAGAAAAAGTAATCGTACCTCTGGCTTCATCCAACGACCCATCTTTATGTAAATTTATGTCGAAAATGAGAAAATTACTCCTTCAAAAACAGTATGAAAACTTTATGTAATAATGCATACTGTATGAGGGCATCCGTATTTATAATGTTACAATTTTGAGTTGGCATGATTTAGGACATACGTATGATGCTTATTATTTTATTTGACAAATTGATTGCAATGAAATTTCAGATTTGGAAATTACTTAGAAAACATATTCACAAAGCTTGGTTTTCAGTGTGCGCAGATAATTTTATTTTGACTTCAACACTAAACAAGGTGCCTTCGCCTCTGGTTTTCTTTTCTTAATAAATAAATAAGTATATATATTAGGTTAGATTATGGAGTATGTTTTATCTTCAACTCCGTGGCAAGAAACTCAGATTGAATTAGAAAAGTCTTGTGGAAATTCTTGTCTAAACAAACCCTTGACCATTGAGTTCAATGGTCTAGATACTATTAAATAAAGGTGAAGTATTTTTGTATATTAAATCCAATTAATGATTCACCATTCTAATTACTTATTACTATGAATCCATCAATTTATTACTTTTTATTTTTTTTGGAAAATTGCAGTGGATAAATTTAAATTGTAGTATAATTTTGCGGAAGATAAAGATAGCTTGAATATTAATCTATTATTATGGTTATACTATATATAATATATATATGCACTCAAGTTGACCGTCTCAACTCTTCAATAACAAACTGTGGGCTAATTTTCATAAATGGTCCATCTAGCACATTCCATAAATCTCTATTTAGGGCCCAATATAATATGAATAGATGGGCTTTAAGGGCCAATCCAATTAAAATGAGGCCCAACACTCAATGTCAAAAATGGTTGGGTGTAGATGGGAGGTCATTATTAAAAGGTACAACTGCATCCACATCACATGTCCAGTTTGCTTAACTCTAACTCATGCTCCTCACCCAAACACGTGGACTGTGTGTTTCAGTATTTCCACCTTTTCTTTCCTTGAATCAAAATTCTTTCTCCATGTTTCTAACAACATTACTTTAAAAGAAACTAACAATCATCACATTTTTACTACGTTTTAACTCAAGTTTTTTTTTTCTGATTTTTTTTATATCTTAAATAATATGAAAACAATACTCTAATCTAAATTAGACAGAAGCATAACTAGACATCATGCCCAAAACATACGAATACTCGTCATTAAGGATTTAACTAGTTTTTATTTAGTGTTTATTTTTCTTTCAAATTCTGTAAATCAGTGATTATATTTGTCTCTCAAAATTCGAATGCTAATTTGGAAAATTTAATTCACGGCAATTTCTAATATGAACAACTTTCTTCAACACTGTATTGGAATTTCTCATCTCGTTATATGAAAATGAAATTTAACCATACATATGAAAACATTTTCTTATTACAGCTATTGTATGATGGAACCAACCTTGTATAGTTTCTAGATTGTTTTTCACCTATAACACTTTAACTACAATTTGGTTGATTATTCTTCATGTTATCACAACTTCCTTAACAAAAAAGACAGGGATTTGGACTAACTGAGCTGTCAAGAAAATTATGTGTGCGTGTTTTATTGTAGTTGTTTATATCAAATAAAAAGAGTATACATATTAAATTATAGGAGTAAAATACTTTTAAATAACCATCATATTTTAATATACTACTATTTACTACTACATCATCCGTAAACAATGTGTGCATTTGCTTTTTGAACGTTGAGTAAGAGATATACTCTATATTTTAATATGTAGTGATTTGAGGAATATAATATTTTATTATTGTATATTGAGTAGTTGTATTAGTATTGTACATGAATATGAGCCCCATATATATTTATTAATTGATTTGTACGTGTGTTATCTATAAAAAGTTAAATGCACGCTTTGTATTGAGACCGGCTAAAATGACAAAACGCTTAGGTTGCACAGTTAAGAGTGTATATATAAACAATGTAGTTAGCATCCAACAGCCAGTGGGTGAAACATTTAAAATACTTCACAAATCTTTCACTCTACACCTTTCCTTACATTCTATAGAGTTTTAAACACCTCCTCTCACAAAAATAAAGGTGTGATTCTGGTTATTACACTTGATAGTTTCTCTCAAACTAAAGAAAAATGAGAATATTTATTGCATCTTTCTTCCTTAGTATGCTGTTTTCTTCAATAGGTATGAGTTCCAACCCCATGAAACTGAATCCATGATCAATGCAGCTTAATTGTGTACCTTAAACCTGTTGTGTTGTTGTTTCGTGCAGCGGCCTACGACCCGTTGGATCCGAATGGGAACATCACAATCAAATGGGACATAATGTCTTGGACACCAGATGGCTATGTGGTCAGTTCAGTTCATTTCAGTAGCCATCCAACAAAATCTTTGCCACATATCATCATATCATCTCACTTTTCACATGCAGGCAGTGGTGACGATGAACAATTTTCAGATGTTTCGACACATCATGAGCCCTGGATGGACCGTGGGGTGGACGTGGGCGAAGAAGGAGGTGATATGGACCATGGTTGGAGCACAAACAACAGAGCAAGGGGACTGCTCCAAGTTCAAAGGAAACATCCCACATTGCTGCAAGAAAACACCTACTGTGGTTGACTTGCTCCCTGGAGTTCCTTACAACCAGCAGTTCAGCAACTGCTGTAAGGGTGGAGTCCTTGCAGCCTGGGGCCAGGACCCTGTGTCCTCTGTTTCCTCGTTCCAAGTCAGCGTTGGCCAGGCTGGGACGACTAACAAGACCGTCAAACTTCCCAAGAACTTCACTCTTTTAGGCCCTGGACCTGGATACACTTGTGGCCCTGCAAAGGTTGTCCCTCCTACTAATTTTCTTACGCCTGATCGTCGTAGGAAAACTCAGGCCCTGAGTAAGTTCCAACATTTGTTACCATGTTTGTGATTGTCTGATTCTGTTTCCAAGATTTGATGGTCTGGTTCATGTGCAGTGACATGGAATGTGACATGCACCTATTCTCAGTTTCTAGCACAGAAACATCCCAGCTGTTGCGTCTCCTTCTCGTCTTTCTACAACGAAACCATCACTTCCTGCCCTTCTTGTGCCTGCGGCTGTGAAAACAAAAACAAGTGCATCAAGTGAGCTTTGTCCTTTTTGTTCATCTCATGTATACTTCTTTTCTCCAACAGAAATAACAGAAATGTGTGTGCTTGAAACAGTGGAGACTCCAAACTTCTCAGTGTGGTGGGAATAAACACTCCAAGAAAAGACAATGCGCCTCTCTTACAGTGCACGCGCCACATGTGCCCTGTCCGCGTACACTGGCATGTGAAGGTGAACTACAAGGACTATTGGAGGGCAAAGGTCGCGATAACTAACTTCAACTACAGGAAGAACTACACGCAGTGGACTCTCGTGGTCCAGCACCCAAATCTAAACAATGTGACTCAAGTTTTTAGCTTTGATTACAAGCCACTTGTTCCCTATGCTTCTATAAGTAAGTTCCTTGGTCTTTAAGCATCTATCACAATCAAGAACCTGTCTGAATAATCTGTTTCTGTCTGCAGATGACACAGGGATGTTTTATGGGATGAAGTTCTACAATGACCTGCTGATGGAAGCTGGGCAATTTGGAAATGTACAGTCTGAGGTACTTCTTCAGAAGGATAAGAACACTTTTACTTTCAAGGAAGGATGGGCATTCCCCCGGAAAGTCTACTTCAACGGGGAGGAGTGCATGCTACCCCCACCCGATTCTTACCCGTACCTGCCAAACTCTGCTCTTTCGAATCGAGCTTATGTATCGATTGTCATATTCTTTGTTGCATTCTTCACTCTCACTATAATGTGATGAAGAGTCTGCAAGTTCTATGTTATTACAAATTTTGGAGCTTGAAATCATGAAGGTACAAGTTTTGATGCTATATATATATATATATATATATATATATATATATATGTATTAGGTGCAATTTAGATAGGGATTATGATCAAGAAATAATCTGAAAACTGGAAACAATTGATGAAATACAATCTACCACAAGAATTTAACAAAATGTTCTTGTTTAGTTTCAATTCTATCATACATCAACTCAATAATCTATGAACAATGGCAAATGAAAGGAGTAGACAGAAAATGTGTACACCTAGAAGAAAAAGAATGGCAGCATTCACAGCAATTACAGTTAGCTGAGAAATTTTCACGCCCTTCTCAAATTTGTGCACCTGAATCATCTGGACGCGTGAAAACGACACGGGGGTTTTAGGTTCATCAATCGTCTTCCAGTTCAAGAACGGTCTGCAACGGTGGACACACATACAAAACTTTGTCGTTTGATGGAAGATTCTCAAACACATGAAAATTGGAACGCCATGGATAAGAAGAGCGTAATCAACAGCATAAGCAGAGAGATGTCTCTACGTAAACTGGCATTTGGCAGATACGGATATGCATCCGGAGGTGGCATAACACAGTTATCACCATTGAAATAGATTCTTCTAGGAAAAGCCCAACCCTTTTCAAAAGTGAACGTGGATTTGTCCTTCCGGAATAGAAGCTCTGACTGCACGTTTCCTAGAGGGCCCGCTTGCATGAGGAAGTCGTTATAAAATTTCGTACCCCATAGCATAGCAGTATCATCTGTAATGACAGAAATGCAACATTAGTTCCGAATTGGATTTACATCTCCAATGCATAATTTTAAAGATTTGATATTGTATGAACTAAATGATAAGAATAAGTGGCACCAAAATGTAGGACAAACGAGTGAAAGAAAAAAAATGTGAATCTTGAAATATGACTGACTTATATTTTGGTAAGGAGTTAGTGGCTTGTAGTTGAAGCTAAATATCTGCGTAAGATTGTCGAAGTTGGGGTGTTGGACAACCAAGTTCCACATGCTATAATTCATCCTGTAATTGAAGTTTGTTATTGAGATCTTGACTCTCCAATACTCCTTGTAGTTTAGCTTCACATGCCAGTGGATTCGAATTGGGCACATGTGACTGGTGCACTGGACAAGAGGTGCTAAATTATTGGCCTTTTGACGACCGGAAACAACTGAGGCAATGTAGGGTGAATCCGGACTGCGAAAGGCAAAAGCAAAAAAGAAACACACAAATTAGTAAGACGATTAAAAAATGAAAAAATAAATAAATAAAAGGAGTAAGATCAGAGATTGGGAATTAGATAAGGGAAACTCACTTCACACAGCTTCCTGGCTGAGTATTGTTGTTTGGGCACCCACAAGTACATGTAGGGCAAGGGACAATTGTGTCATTGTAAAAGGACGAGAGTGAGACACAGCATGAGGGGGTTTTTTGGGCCAAAAACTGTGAATATGTGCATGTCACATTCCATGTCACTGCAATAAGAGAGATATCAGAAAGGATCCAATAGTCTGTCTGAATTATGACTGCTAGAGGGCCGACCTTATAGGTAAATTATTTCATTAAAAAGTAACCCCACCATGTGTCTAATAAATAACAACTCATTCATACATCAGATTTGACGTAGTAAGCAACCACATGACGAAAAGAGTAGTTCATCTTTATCGTTAAAGATCCAAAAAAGTATGGATAAGACAGAGCAAGTATGGTGTAACTTACTCATGGCTTGTGTCGTCCTTCTTCCATCTGGGGTCACAAACTTAGTAGGTTTTCCAACTTTTGCAGGCCCACAAGTATAACCAGGTCCTGGGGCTTTCAATGTGAAGTTCTTGGGCACCCTAACAGTCTTATTGGTAGTTCCTGCAGCACCAACACTGACTTGGAAAGAGCTAGCAGCTGTAGCCGGATCTTGCGCCCATGAATTAATCACCCCTCCTTTACAACAATTCGAAATTTGTTGGTTGTAAGGAGTTCCTGGCAACAAATCAACTACTGTTGGGTCTTTCTTACAGCAATGAGGGATGTTTCCTTTATATTTTGAACAATCTCCTTGCTCAGTGGTTTGACCTCCCATCATGCTCCAAATTACTTCCTTCTTTGCCCATGTCCATCCCAATGTCCAACCTGGTGCTTCGATGTGACGATATTGTTGGAAGTTGAATATTGTCACTGTAGCCTGTGCATTTTCAACAACCATAGAGCTTACAAAACTATAACGTAAAATGAAGGATATAAAATCATGAACATCAAGTTAATCTACTTAGCAACTGCATGCGTTAGATCTATCATAAGCTTCCTAATTCCTATGAATTGCGTTGAAGAATTCAGGAAAGAGTCCCAACACTCAAGAACACAATGTAAAAAATAAAAAAATTCTTAAGAAATTTACACTCAGAATAGTTGAACAGACAACAATAACACCAAAGATTCGAGATATAGAATACAGAAAGAAATTCTAATTTATGAATCCCACATTCACATTTTCTGATTTCAAATTTCAAAATCTTGGCTGGAAGATAAATCTTCACAATGAGGAAGAATAAAGGGAACCATAGTATGCAAATTCGAGAGAAAATAACACTAACCACATAGCCATCGGGTGTCCAAGAGATAATATCCCACTTTATGGTGATATTGCCATTAGGATCAAGTGCATCGTAGGCATCTGAAGGGTAATAAAAAGAAAACAAACACATCATATTACTCAGAATTATCATCAAGATGCATCCGAAAACTAATAATTTGATCTCCAAACAAGCATAAAAGCCCAAAATTCTTCAGAAAACCAGATCACAGCACAAAAAGAACATAAACAAATAGAAAATCTTACATTTATTGAATAATAATACACTCAGTAATCAGAATATTCAGCAAGATGCATCCAAAAAACTAGGTCAAAATACATAATTAGATCATCAAAGTAGCATAAAAGTCCAAAATCACTGAATTATCAGTTTCCTTAACCATATAATTAAACCCTGAATTCTACTACAACAGATCAATTACCTAAGATCATGAAAGAGAAAATGAGTCATAACAACATTCACAAGTCCCAAATCCATCCGACCAGAAAAGCAAGAAAATTACTATCACTGGATCGATGAACAGCTGGTGCCCACTTAAAGTTTCCCTATAGTAGACCAGAAACACTCAAGAAAGAAACTGCAAAGAGCCTTAATTTTGGATTTAGCAACAAAAAGAGGTCAATGATGCACACAGCCTACCAAAGATCCGAACTTGTTTGCAATCAAATCAGACGCATTCAGGGAAATAATTGCAATTAATTCTTTTATTATATGGATAATCAAAGTTCTAGAGCACACCTCACCAAATTCATTATCAAGAAAACATCACATCAACCAAATTATAATTAACAAAAAGAAAAAAGAAATGGCGAAACCACAGACAAGGATTACCTGTAGAAATAAATTGGAAGCAAGAAACCAAGAAAAACAGCAAAACAGCGGGAGTAATGACTCTCGACAAAGATCTGAAACAGAGCCCCATTCTCCCAGAGACAGATTTTCTTGATCCCAAAGAGCTCTCAAGATCTGCAATTGATGGTGGGAGAGAGAGAGAGAGAGAGGGGATTACCCGTTGTGGGTGGCAAAGCTTTAAGTAGAGCAAAGCTGGAGTATAATTTTTCTTTTTATAAATAAAGTCAATTAACAACTGTTAACATTCTTTATCACTTGCATATATCACACTGGTGTATGTAATACGACACCGTATGAGACACATTTTCCTCCCTTTAATAGATTATTATAATATTTAATTAAATATCATCAAATATATACTTATTCTGTTATTTCAATTTCCTTAAAAAAATTCATATAAATTTTAATGTGTTGCCTATGAAAAATCGAAAAAGAAATATCTTTGGCAAAAGCGTATCCGACACACCTTTAGAATTTTGTGCTAAATTATATATCATTTAGTATAAAGATGTGTACCCTTTATTTTACAAGGTAAAAACTTGTGTGCTCCCATGGGCACGGAAGCACACTCCGTGTGCCTTTAGAATTTTGTGTTAAATGATATACTCTTTAGTATAAAGATGTGTACCCTTTATTTTCTGAAGACAAATAAAAAATATAATGAAAAGTGTATACCCTTTAGAACAAAATGGCATACCCTTATTAATTAAAGTGTATACCCTCTAGAACTAAATAATATACCCTTATCCATAGTACTAAATTATAAAGGCCGACTACACCCTGGTACACGAAAGCCTCACTCATATCTTTTCTTTAATTGTTATTTTTTCTGTGTAATTAATTGGCTGTGTATTAAATAATATTAAGGAGAATTTTTCATATTCTGCTCATCCCATATTCATTGATCCATTTTTTTAATTAAAAAAAAAAAGAAAAAAAAGAAAATCTAAGTTCCAATTGGGTAGTTAGCTTGTTGATTTGTGACTAAGTGCACAGGGATTTTCAAGATTATTTTAAAGAAAAAATACAGCCCATTAATTTGTTTATATGAAAATGACAATTGACAACCCAACTAACGGTGTGCACATAACAGGGAGAAAAAAAGGACATTTTCCAATTAAATTAATTTGAGATATGACCAAGTTATTTAGATGATTCTTGAGATCTTTAATTAATTAAAGTATAACAGCCTTTTGAATTGCAAATTAATACTTCTCCCTTTAAGTTTATTGCAATACTAAAAAGTAAAAAATATATGCAAAGCAAATATTACAATAGCAATAAAAATAAATGTATCGTTTTAATTGGCTTAAAATAAATTATAAATTATTAAGCACACCTTTAATAGAATAGAATTAATGAAGTATTTGAATAAGATGGTGGAGTTTATAGTTCATCCTCTATTAATTGCAAGCAAAGGTATAATGTATTTGGTTAAAGAATTAGTCGAGATTTCAATTTAGATTGTGGATACAAGAATCAAGATTATTATTTATTTCAAAAAATCCAAAAAGAACTTTTAATTTAATGAAATAATAATAATATTAAATGTATCCGTCGTTCATAATTTTAGTTTTAGGCAAATAAGGAAATTCTGAAAAAAAAAAAATTATTTAGACGTATGAAGGAAATAAATATCACATTCTCCAAAGCTATTACTATTTCATTATTTTTTACATCTATCCTAGATATACCATTTTTTATTTTTATTTTTGTTAGTTTTAATTATTTCCTTAACTATCAAATAATCATGTTTTTTTAATATAAATAAACACACAAACATGTGGGCAGGAAAATCAAACATAGCCGACAAAAAGTACAACTATTTTATGCACACACACACCTCATAGATGGCGTGGGCCTTGCATTTGACTCTCATTTTCTCTACTTATTTTTATTTTTTATTGCCAAATTATTATATTATTCATCCACGCTCCAAACACTTCTATATTTATTTTTATTTAGTTATATTATTTGTCACCTTGTGATTGACACTTTGTGAATTTCCAACATTATAATAAATTTCCTCACATAAATTAAAATATACTCCTAAATCGAAATATAAAGACAGGGTATTAAAATCAAATATATGATAACATCTTAAAACGAACACAGACGAAAGAAGTACGAAGTCTCACATAAAATATTTAAATAGAAATAATTTTGAAAATAATAAGTGGGCCTGGAGGACAGTGGGATCCAGCCAGATTGCAGTTGCTGATAACGAAGGGTGTATTCACATCACCGACATAAGTGGGCCTGGGCCGACTTCATTGGGCTGACTACATTGGGCTTAATACAACAGGTGAAAGCTGATACCGTAGTTTAATTGCCTTATTTACTTGCATGCCACATTCCATGTCACTGCAATAAAAGAAGCATGAGAAAGAATTCAATAACCTCTCTGAATCAAGGCCTCACTTTATATAAGTCATCGTGTTGAATCTCCTGTTTCACTCGTTAGATGAAAATAAAACTTTATGTTTCATTCCTAAAAAAAATTTAAGCAACGAAGTGAACAAGAATTGCAATACTAATATATAACACGAAATCTGAACCGATAAATTGTTTCATTAAACGCAAGATCCAAGCATAACTTACTCATTGCTTGTGTCACTCTTCTTCCATCTGGGGTCACAAACTTAGTAGGCTTCACAAGTTTGGCCGGCCGGCAATAGTAACGTTGTCCCGGGGCTTTAAATGTAAAGCTCTGGGGCAACCTAACAGTCCTGTTGGTATTTCCTGCAGCACCAACGCTAAGTTGGAACGAGCTCAATCCATTAGCCTTAATCACACCTCCTTTACAACAATTTGCAATCTGTTGGTTGTAAGGAGTTCCTGGCAACAAATCTACTACTATTGGGTCTTTCTTACAGCTATGAGGTATGTTTCCTTTGAATCTAGAACAATCTCCTTGCTCAGTGGTTTGACCTCCCATCATGCTCCAAATTATTTCCCTCTTCGCCCACGTCCACCCCAAAGTCCAACCCGGAGCTTTGATGCGATATGATTGGAAGTTGTATATGTTCACAACAGCCTGTGCATTATCAACAACCATAGTTCTAACATGTAAACTATAATGCAAATGGAAGGACACTATATATATAAACAAGAAAAGTAATTTTTAATCTAGTGTATCTAGCAACTGCATACATTTGATCTGTCACATTTGGATTCCAAATATCAAAATCTTGACTGCAGTATAATGTTCATGTTCACAAGGAGGAAGAAAAAAGGAAACCAACGATACGACGATTCTAGAAAGAATAACACGTACCACATATCCGTCGGGTGTCCAAAAGATGACATCCCACTTTATGGTGATATTGCCTTTAGGAGGATGAGCATTGTAGGCATCTGAAAGGAAAACAAAGAAAGTAAACACAACATATTACTCCGAATTTTCAGCAAGATGCATCAGAAAACTAGGTTGCAATGCATAATTTGATCTTCAAATAAGCATAAAGGCTCAAAATTCATAAGAAAACTAGATCACACTGTAAAAAGAATAAAAACACAAAAAAATTACCTATATTGTATAATACATTCATTAATCAGAAAAAAAAAAAAAACACACTAAGTCACAATGTATAATTTGATCTTCAAATAGCACAAGAGTCCAAAACTCACTGAAGAACAAATTAATAGTGATTGTAAATTTCATTAACTATATAATTGAATCATTAACTATGCAAAGAGAAAATGAGTCACTAGTCCCAAATCCCATCAAATAAAAAAGGTTGAAAATTACGTCATTGGATTGATGAACACATGGCTATGTTTGTTTAGATCTTAAAGAACTGATTATATCCAAAAAAACTTTCTCTATGTAGTACCTATTCACTTTTAAATATACACAAATAATATATTATATCTCTCATAACTTATATCTTTCTCTATCATACTTTTCAATCATATCATTATTCATTATTGTAACATCACTGTTTCACAGTATGATATTCACAAAGCATCCGCCCTTTTAAAATCCTATACACTAGAAAAAAACAATCTAAACCCAAAACAAAGTTATCCTTCAAGTTTCAGACCAGGAACTCTCAGACAAACTTGAGGGAGCCTTAATTTGGACTTATTAACAAAAGAGTTCAACTATGCACCCAACAAACCAAAGATCAGAACTTGTTCACAATCAAATTCAAATCAGACACATTTAGGGAAAAAATTGCTAGTATTAATTTTTTTAGAGCCCACCTCAACAAATGCACTATCATCAGTAAACATCACATTAACAAGATTAGCATTAAAACAAGGGAAAGGGAAGGATTACCAGTGAAAGTAAAATTGAAGCAAGAAAACAAGAAAAAGAGCAAAACAGAGGAAGTTATGAGTGTGGAGAGAGATCTGAAACAGAGCCCCATTGGCAGGATTTCTTGATCCCAAAGAGGTGTAGACTGCAATGTAGAGAGTAAGTGGCAAAGCTCAAGTAGAGCAAAACTGGAGTTTATAGTATTTTTTTGACAAAGTCAAGTCAATTAAGCTACACTTGACACTTGTTCACATTCTTCAGTCATGGAATAAAGAGCCGGCCCGCTTGCCTCCACTCTTTTAAATTTTGAGTTTATTTAAGCTTGAATTGAATCCATGCTCCTATAATATTCCATGTATCAACAAATGTAATTGAACTTCTTTTGAAAGACTCTAGACAAATTCCATAAGATTTTATAATAATAATAATATAAAAAAAATTATATTCATCCCTCCTTTCTTAAACATCGTTAACTAATTTTATTGATTTTTGAGTAGTTTAAAACTCTATTGTTCAGTAATTTTATGCACATCACACCTCCTTTGTAAATTATAATCGAATTTTTTTTAAGGTAAATAATTTTATAGGACAAATCAATGAAAAAAGAGAAAACGATGTTTAGAAACAAAGAGGGTAATTGTTAACAAAACATCTTACATCTAGCAGTGTTTTGCTCGAACTCACTTAATTTGAGTGATAATTCCTTAAGCACAGTGTTTAGCCATTTGTAGTTGGGATGACTAATTAAAAAATTTATCGAACCACATGGAGGAAGATACTAGGGTTTAAGCGATCCCGTGTTCATCATAGTTTTATAGAGACGATAATAAAGGGGAAGAATTAATCAAGAAATGACAATTAAGCAATTAAATGACAAGATAAACAATGAGATAGATGAATGGAAGATGAATGAATGAGCCAAGTAGATAGAGAATGAGACTAGCAATACTTAAAGCATGAAAAATATAGGTATCATACAACGAATTCATACATGTCATGGATTAATAACTAAGGGTCAGCACGAATTCCACCTAAACTCCCTCTCGAGATGGATAGGATGTAGATCCTTTACAAGGTCTCAAAAAGGCTCTAAGGTTGATTCTCAATCAAACAATTCCAACTAGGTACTAAGTTCAATTAGAGAGCCCCTTCACACGATCAATTGACCTCTCGATCTAACAAACCGAATGTTCTATCAAAGGGTTCTAAATCTTAAAGGATATTTATATCTCTTTAAAACTTATAATACACATGAAGTGTATGAAGAAATGATTCAATGAACTATCCTAAACATATAATTGATTCTCAATCTAATCACATGCCCATTACAATTAATCACACAAATCAACAATACAAATCAAGCAATTAACAATCAATGATAGAAAATTAGCAATTCCAATCAACATATGAATTCAATTGCAAAATACCTAAAATTATCCAATACAATTGATTATATTGCTAATCTCACAAAGGATATTAGTCTCTCATAGTTTCAAAGAAAACAATATAGAAAATTGTATATCTAAAACCCATGATTGAACTACAAAGTAGTCTACAAAAATTGGAATTAAAACTCCCTTGAATAGCTTCAATGGTGCTTTTCTTCCTCTTCTTGAAATCTCCACTCCCCCTTACTTCTCTAACTACTTGGATGATGGATTGGATGGCGGATTCAAGAATGGGTGAATGAGATGAAAGGTAGATGGAATGGAGAGGAAAGTGTGTGAAAAATTGTGTGAATTAGGTGTTGATTGGATCCAGGAACGATTTCTGCCTTATTTTCACGTCAAATGATATATTTGTGGGCCTTGAACCTTCTGGAAGACGTACTGATCAAAAATTGACTTTTGACCGAACAAGGGTCGTGCTCGGTAGGGCGTGCTCGATACCTGGGTCGAGTAGGTGCAGCGCAGTCTCACCGTTTCACGTATAACTTCCACATCCAAAATCCGACTCGAGTGATTCTTACGCTCACACGATCCTCTATTCCTTGGTTTTCTATCCATATAAAGATCTGACAAAGAGTCTAATATTTGAAAGTGTAAATGTTATGCAAAATGGCACACCATTTTAATAATAATTTTCTCGTTTGGACTCCGAATTGAGCTCCATTTTTTTCTACGTCTTCCTTTTCATGTCTATAATTCATTTTTACCTGAAAATCATACGTTTAAGTTCACTTTCATACATTTCCATAAAAACACAAAACACAACCAAATAGTACACAAATACAGATAAAATAATACGAAAACACATATAAAAAAGTACTAAAATCTAGGTGAAAATATAACTCATCACCCAGCTACTTCAATATCACCCAATTAAAGCAGGATAGCTAAATTGAAGGTAATAGTAACTAAATAATCCCTCTATCCCAACCCCAACTCTAATTTTTTTTTCACACATAACGTGTAATAATTAATTTATTACTAAAAAATTCCACTTGCACTCTTATCTACTGTAAATGAGAATGAGAAGATGAAGCGGAGGGGCTAATTTAATTATCAGAGTTGGCCTGGGCCCACTTTATTGGGCTTTCTGAAACTAGGAAATTTTCCAAGAATTTACTTGCTTTTTTCATGCACTCCTAAAAATATTATTTAGGCCCATATTTATAGGCCCAACAAAGAGCTGCTTTTCTTGCAAGGCCGTTTCTTAATTTGAATAAATCTTCAGCTTCAATTCACTTATATTGTTATTTTCTTGTTAAATTTGACCCTCTTTCTCATCATTCACAAATAACACTCCACTATTAAACTCTCAAATCTCATATCTATCAATTAAATTCAAATCTAAATGATTTTAGTATGTAATTATTTGATTTTGGTATATATGGAGCATGTAATAAATTAGTTATTTGTTCACTATATTTATAAATTATAATAAATTAATCCCGAGTGATGAGTTGCATTTATTAGGATCCATAAAGATCATAATTATAATTAATATTATTACTCTATTAAAATTATATCTCAATAGTCAAACTACAACATCATCTATTCATGCATTTATTTTGTCACTGTTATATTAATTTAATGCAATTTTTTTATCCATTAATAATTTTAGTGCGAATTATTTAAGTGATTATCGACCTTTAGGCCAGTTGGCCTCGATGGCTATAAGAATTATGTGACACTCAGAGCCTTTCAAGATAAAAAAGACTAGGGCAAAGGGTCAAATTTGACCCTCATCTTATTGTGTGGGATCACATTGGCCTTTATCTAACTTTTTGTTCATCCAGCCCCTTGATCAATTTTATTAGGATCAATTTAACCCTTTTCAGAAAAAACTAAATATCAAATAGTTATTTTATTTCTCTCTCCTACTTAATTTGAGTTAATAAACGTGATTTACCCAAATATTAGTTAAAGGAAAGTAATAAATGTAATGTAATTTCACAGTCTGATTGTCTTTCTTCTAAATCGCCGGTGGGTAAGAGCTGTAGATTCAAGCACCCCACGCCGAATGCATCCCCTCTTCTCGCTATCTCGCTATCAAAATCCTCTTCTCCACCACACTTGCTGCACTTACACACACTCCATACAAGCTTCCATCCTGTCCTCGGGAATCTCCCCAAGCCCGGAACCCCCGACCCTCCGCCTTGCAGTCGCCACTATCTCCGCTTCCTGCAGCTACCATTCTCAGCGGTATTGTGTGGTCATAATTAATGTAATTATGTGATTGCTGATCTGATTGATTGATTCAAGAAATTGAAATTCTCACCTCTATTAGATTCCCGTATTTTGTGTCGACGAGATTGGGAGGCCAGACTCTCCATCGTCGTACGATTGCTTTTCAAATTCACTGCGCCGCCGCAGAGTCGCATGGTGGCACCGCCAGAAACTTCACATTAGGGGAGATCTGCAGCATCTTGGAGAAAATATTTGGAGGTTCTTTCATGTGATCTGCTGTCTCACGGAGTGCTGCAATTATTGCTTCCACTATTGACTCCGACGACTTCTTCGCCGCCAGTTACGTCGATGGACAACTGAGGTGGAAGAATTGAATTTGTTTTGTTGGGAACTATCACGGTGGTGGTACAGAATACAGATTATGTTGACTAATTTTGGATTCAATTTGTTTTAACCCAAATTAAGTAAGAGAGAGAAAAATAAAATAACTATTTGATATTTAGTTTTTTTTTAAAAGGGCTAAATTGATCCTAATAAAATTATTTAAGGGGCTGGATGAACAAAAAGTTAAATAAAGGGTCAATTTGATCCCACACAATAAGATGAGGATCCAAACTGACCCTTTGCCCAAAAGACTACAAGTAAATTTATTTATTCATATTATTAAATATATATTTAAATATATCTTGTAATTATTTATTTACACAAAATTAAAGATAATTAATTTTCTTGGGCTTAACTACGCTGGTCGCTGAGGGATAGGTTAGGCAGGAGTATGGCCTCTAGCTAGCCTTTCTTCCGTACTCGCATTATTTCACACTCACATTATTCTTCTTAGAAGGCAAACCCAACGAATAGTATTATATTGTGTCCCAACTTGTGTCCCGAATACAATTTTTTTTTATTAGGTAAAGGAATTTTATTAATTAAAAAGGTTGAAGAAGGGTAAGAGAGTTACACAACTTCAAACAAAAGTACATAATTACAAAATATAAATAGTGAATTTATAAATGATCGTCATCTCCTGTTTCGATATACTTTCTAGAATTAAGCGATCAATCTTGAAAATTTCCAAGCCTATTCAAAAAGGTGTCTTGAAACCAACTCCATATTCTTGATTTCAATTCATTCAAGAGTTTATCCACATCCCAAGCTTCACCACGGAAAATGTATGCATTTCTATGTTTCCAAATAAGCCAAACAACATATTTCCATATGCACACACAAAAATCTTTTCCTTTCTTCCCTCTAATAAGATGGCTAAAATGTAGTAGGTTCATTGAGGGAAGAGAAGAAATAGTCGACTCAACTCCAATCCATTTCAGACATTTCATCCATATATTATATACAAAATCACATTAAAAAAAAAATGACGTACTGTTTTCAGGCACCTGGCACAGAAAACACAATTGGCATTGATGTTTACTGGAAGGCAGTTCCTCTTTTGAAGGTTTGTCAATGTAGGTACTCTTTCCCAAAAAACTCTCCACGCATGAACACGCACTTTTGGAATGACCAACTTATTCCACACCAACATGAATTCCTTTCTATGCACTAGATTTTCAGTGGTTTTCCCTTTTTGAAGCACGTCGTATGCAGCATTAGTAGAATATGTACTATTTTTTCCTTCCTTCCATTGTCCTACGTGCACCAAAAAATCGGAACCGGCGGTTCGAACCGGAAAATCACCGATTTTAACTGAAACCGGAACCGTCAAAAAAAGAACTGGAACCGGTAGGGGAAGGTTCGGTTCCGGTTCCTCATATGTGGAAAAAACCGGCGGTTCCGGTTCGAACCGTCGATTTTTTAATTTTTTTACTTTTTACGCTTAAAACAAAAAAAAACTGAAACCGACGATTCTGAACCGAAACTGGAATCGGAACCGTTGGTTTCGAAATCGAAACCTTCGTATCCCGGTTCGGTTCCAGTTCCCCCTACCTTGGAACCGGAATCGGCGGTTCCAAATCGGGGTGCATGTCTACATTGCCATGTATCCGATACACCATAATTGGGCCTGCAAGAAGATAAAATTGTTAAAAAATTATTAAACACCTCTTTTTCACTCTCTCTAAGTTCCCTCTTCCATCTCCACAACCAACACCATTCTCCATTTCTCCATTCCCCCATCTCCCTCACACATTTATTCTTATCTAAGGACAATTGGTAAAGTCTAGTAAACTCATCCCGAAACCTTCCCTCTCCCCTTACCCACTTATCCTCCCAAAACTTAGTGGTTCCCCATCTCCAAACACTCTCACAATGTTTATAAAAGTATAACATTTTGTATTAAAAATTATACACTTTATTAAAATAGATATTCTCTTCGTCCACGTATTTTTACTCATTTTTATTTTGGGTTGTCCCACGTATTTTTATCCATTCCATTAATGGTAAAAATACATAATATTTTATTACCTACTTTTTACAATCCCAACAACTTTAATTATTTTTTTTTACACTTTATTCATCATTTCCAACAACTTTATTTACTTTTTCTTTTTAAATTACTAATTTATCCCTACTTTTTCTTACATTATATATTAAAAAATAACACGTCTTAATCTCCGTGCCCGTACAAATGGGTAAAAATACCCGGGATGGAGGGAGTATAATTTTTTCACTAATAAATAAAATGAGTTAATCTCTTGTAAATTGAATTTACATCACAAATCCTTGAATACCTTATTTCCCCTTTTGATTTAAAGGATTAGAAGGGAGAGGATTTAATGTGAGAAAAATCAGGGTTTACGGAGTAAGTTAATCTCTTGTAAATTGAATTTATATTACAAACCCTTGTAAACTATGTTTTCCATTTTAATTTAAAGGATTAGAAGGGAGAGGGTTTAATGTGAGAAAAATTCAAGGTTTATATAATAATAAGCTATGTAAACCGTATTTATAGGAGTGTTTGTGAAATAAAATAGAAAATTTGTATTGAATTCTAATTTACTTTAAAAAAAAAAAACTCATCTTTCTCGGGTGTTATTTAAAAAACTGGTGTTAAATTCTAATTTAAAAACCTAACTTTCTTGGGTGTTAACGATAATAATTGAACGGAAAATTCCATGTGATTTTACAGTATCTCCCACACTTTCCATATATAGCTAAAAAACATCATCTTTGATGGTGAGGAGTGAGGACTCTTGTTTCCTTTTCCGGTGAAGCAAAATGTCAAGCATCTATTGTGCATGCTCTTCTGGTTCAATCCTCAGGAGGAGAGAACACCGTAGCTATGGTGGGGCCTCATTGTTTCACTATGATGGCCTTAAATCAACTGAAATCATGCAACTGAACTCAGCTAGTATTCATCATAAAAAATTTGTTGCTGCTTCAGGTACCTTTGAATGTGATCATTCATCTTTCTTATTACTTATTTTCGTTGTTATTACAGGATCAATTATGGATTATTGCAGGATCAAGAAATGGAAGAGTCAAGGCCATGGGTGGTCCAACAGTTTCCTCTTCAAAGAGAGAAAGAGATCCCAAGAAACGGGTCGTGGTAACTGGGATGGGTCTTGTTTCGGTTTTTGGTAGTGATATAGATACATACTACAACAGTTTGTTGGATGGAGTGAGTGGAATCACTCCAATCCACACATTTGATGCTACAGAGTACTCTGTTAGGTTTGCTGGACAGGTCAGGAACTTCTCCTCCGACGGATATATCGACGGAAAAAACGACCGTCGTCTCGACGACTGCTGGAGATATTGCTTGGTTGCTGGCAAGAAAGCCCTTGATGATGCTAATCTTGGGACACAAGTTCTTCAAACTGTGAGTTATTTCATCATATGTTCATTAGACACTAAAAAACATATTTTTATCAATGTAATATTCCGTTTGTAAAAGTCTTAACTCTATTGTTAAATTGGTTTACCAACAGATTAGCAACGGACCGTTGGTAAATTATCGTCGATAAAGTGGTGGTTGGTAAATTTTTAGCAACGGAAATTCAATTCTGTTGGTAAATAATTTCGTTTGGTATTCGTTGCTAATAATTTCGTTAGTAATTTATATAATGGTTTCCTTGGTAATCCATTGGTAACAATGGATTGAATTCCATTTGTAAAATAGAGATAAATCTGTTGGCATCCCATTGCTAAAAGAAAAAAAAAATTTATTGTCAATCAATTGATAATTACCAACAGATTGAAAAATCAGAATTTGATCAAGAATTAATCTGTCTTTATGTTGTTTGGTAGATGGATAAGTCAAGAATGGGGGTGGTGGTGGGATCTGCAATAGGAGGCATGTCTACATTCTACAATGCATCTGCAACCTTAATTGAAAAGGGATACAAAAAGTTGTCTCCATTTTTCATTCCTTATACAATGGTCAACTTGGGTCTGCTTTATTGGCCATGCATACTGGCTTCATGGGGCCTAATTATGCCATTTCAACAGCTTGTGCTACTTCAAATCACTGTCTTTATGCAGCAGCTAATCATATCAGACGAGGCGAAGCGGATGTTATGTTAGCTGGTGGTTCGGAGGCTGCCATCATCCCAGTCGGAGTTGGGGGTTTCATTGCGTTGAGAGCTTTGTCTCAACGAAACGATGAACCACAGAAGGCTTCAAGGCCGTGGGACAAAAGTCGGGATGGTTTCGTCATGGGTAAAGGTGCTGGTGTCCTGGTAAATATGTTAATTAATGTCAATGGCTATCATCTTTTACTTATAAGTTTCAAGCAAAATTCTTGATTGTCTCTAGCTCAAACTTTGACTTTTATAAATGGGTGGCGGTGAGGTTTGAGCATGAACTTTCTAAAGCTTTTAGAGACGTGTATCATTTAACATTTGATCAATTATTTTAGATCATGGAAAGCTTGGAGCATGCTATGGAAAGGGGGGGGGGGGGGGCAAGATTTATGGTGAGTACTTGGGAGGTGCTGTCACCTCCGATGCTCATCATATGACCGAGCCTCGACCCGATGGGGTTGGCATTGCGTCCTGCATAATCAAGAGTCTGGAGAATGCAGGGGTGGCCCCTGAAGAGGTTAATTACATTAATGCTCATGCAACATCAACAGTTCTTGGAGATTTAGCTGAAGTTAAAGCCATCAACAAAGTGTTCAAAAATAGATCCGAGTTGAAGATGAATGCCACTAAGGTAAGAACAACAAACAATTTGATCTGTTTAAGAATGTTGTTCACAACAATGTTTGGTTCAAATTAATAGAAATAAAGGGGCTCGATGGAATACAACTCAAGGGAGAGATGAATTACAACATCCGTTGAAACTAATAAAAAATTAAGGGAATTTTCATGCTCACACTTTGTTGATCACATGTTCAAACTTTATTAACTCATGTATTAACTCAATGTAAATCAAACACTCCTTTCATGTCTTGGTTCAGTCGATGATCGGACATGCATTCGGAGCTGCTGGTGCTGTGGAAGCAATAGCAACCATTAAAGCCATCAACACTGGGTGGCTACATCCCACAATCAACCAATACGTGAGCTTCTAACATGTTTTTTATTAACTATTCGTACATCAAGAATCATATGTCCTAATTTTAGACATTTTTATGAAGGATTTGGAGCCTGATGTCACCATCGATACTGTCCCAAATGTTAAGAAACAACATGAAGTAAACGTGGGTAGGTTATGTGGACTTTTGAAGTGAAGTTGGGTCGATTTATTTTTGTTTCCATTGGATGGTTATTTATTATTAAGTTGGTATGATACTGTGGTTGTTTGTTGCAGCCATATCTAACTCGTTTGGCTTTGGGGGACAATTCTGTGGCTGTCTTCGCACCCTTTAACCCTTAGCACCAGAGGATTGAAGTTCCATTTCTCTCTCTCATTTTTTTTTTAATCCAATTAAAATGTATGTCAGTAGATCATAGATGCTACTATATAAAAATTTATTTGGTATATTTTTATTTTTGTAGTTTCTCAAAAAAGTTCAGTTCGAAACTTCATATGGTACTAGTATTAAAAAAGTTCATTTCCCGTGTATCTAAATATGTATGGTTTTATGCCGTGTATTCGAAATAATCAAATGGATTGACGACATAAACATAAAATAGAAAATGTAATAAACTTTAAGAATAAAAGGTATACTCAAAATCACAATGAAAAACTAACAATTATACTAATTGATTTAATTAATTTGAATGGAGTGACAATAATTTTTTTTTAATAAAAAAAAAATTATAGTAATATATCTAATAATTGAGGTAGTCTTGAGTATATTATATTTTTCTTCAAAAATATTATCATTTTATATTTATATAATAATAAATTATTTATAAAATATTTTACATACCATTATTATTTTTATTAATTGAAATTAAAATTACTAATACATTATGTATGAAGCAATAATATCCGATCCAATTTCTTTCAAAAGTTTATTCAATTCAACTGACCAGTCCAATCAAAATTGACGTACAATTTAATGCCAAAATTGCCCTTGATTGAACCACAAATTTTCATAATAAAACCACCGCCAACTGCCAAGCAACTTCAGGAACTCATTCTGTTTTTAAATCGGGTGCCAAGTAATCGCAGCTGAGTTCTTCGTTTTCCTTTATGATTTTCTCCTCGCTTTTGTATAATTGTTTGAATTTTATCTGTGGAAGAGTTTGCTCGTTCAGATTGAGTTTACGACACGATGGATGATGCTACGGAAAGGAACAGACGACGGTTTTCTACAACAGAGATTGATTGGGAGGCGTAAGTTCTACGCGCAACTTTCACTTCTTGTTTCGATTTCTTAAAATGCATGTTAAGATCGAAGTTAATTATTGACGTACTTGTTTGTACCTACAGATTTTTCTGTATGATGATTGCATTAAATGCGTTGAAGATTGTTGAATTTATGAGGCAGTTGTGAATTGGAAAATGTACATGTGCATTCCATTTTCGTTGTTTTCTTTTGGCTGCTTCATTAATTTTTCTTTGTGATTGTGTGTTTCTAATGGGCGGTTAATCATGTGGAACTAGTTTATTGGGGAATTCTTTCTGTTAAGGGTTCTCAAAATTTGTGGTAAAATAGGAGTATCTTAATGTGTGGCTGAGATGTTTCCTGGGAAGTGGATTGGTAGGCCTTGATTTGGATGTGATGTTTATTGATGTTTAAGTGGGACAAGAAGATCTTTCTTGACACACGAGACAAATTTGCCTGGAGAAATTATTGACTTGTTGAAAAGTTTAGATAACATATGGAGTATGTTGATTTAAAACTTTGATGCTTCCAGATGATAAGTTGAAAACTCTGATCGTTTAGAATTTATGTTCTGATCCGCTGGATGATATTACTGCCCATTTAGTGGTTTAAGGAATCATTGATTGGCATTATGCTACATTCGTAGTCCTTTGGTTATGAATTAACTAGTTTCTTGTCATATTATACTGAATCTTCTTTTCATTTACCTCATTCTTCTTTCCTCTAGGCTTGATAAAAAAAAACTCTTCGCTATCGCAACTCCCCTTTATTCTGGACTTACAGTGGTACTTCATCCAGTTTCACTTGTTAAGACCATACTTCAAGTAGCTTCACATGATTCTGTAGAAATGAATGCATCTTCTGTCGTCAAATGCCTATTGAGAAGAGAAGGGATTCCTGGACTGTATAGAGGTTTTGGACCGGCAGTTATTGGATCAATACCAGCCAGAACTGTGTTTTCTGTTGCATTAGAGAGAACAAAAGTTTCTGCTCTCAAGATGGTTGAACCTTGGAGATTATCGGAGCCAATAGAAGCAGCTATAATTAATGGGGTTGCTGGCATGGTGGCATCTTTTTGCTCACAAGTTGTATATGTTCCTTTAGATGTGGTATGGGTCTTTTCTCCTCCAATGTACTGTTTTAAGTCTCACTGATATAGTATTTTGACCAATGTGCTGGGGTGCTTGACTATATTTGATTTAAACAAGTCATCTGAGTAGGTTTAGATCCAATAAATTAGTGGTATATTTCTTTTAACTTCTTTTGTGCACAATGCTTTTTTCTTATTTTTCTTAATTGCCTTCTAATAAAATCAAAAGTCGAAGTACAATGAACTCATCCAAGATTGTAACCTCTTAGAGTATAGCTAATAGATTGCTAAATGCTGCAAAGTTTTTGTCTGGCTTTCTTTCTCCTTTTTTTTTTTTTTTTCTTAAACTAATAATGTGAGGGATCTTTTAAAAAGATTAGTCAGAAGTTGATGGTGCAAGGATATTCTGGCCTAGAGACTTATAGTGGGGGTCTGGATGTAGCTCGGAAGATTATTAAATCTGAGGGTATACGAGGGTTATATCGAGGCTTTGGTTTGTCTGCTCTGACATATTCACCTTCGAGTGCTGTTTGGTGGGCAAGTTATGGTTCGAGCCAACGCAAAATCTGGAGGTGTGCTTTCCAAAGCCAGTTTCATTTTAGGTGGCTTAGTTGTTGATTAAATTCTTTCTTACGTTAAAAGATAACGTTTGCTTTTTGTAGATTCCATGGTAGTGTGACAGGAAGAAATGTTCCGAGCGAAGGGGAAATTTTCTTGGTTCAAGCTTGTGCAGGTATTTTTGCAGGTGCTACTGCATCATGCATGACAACCCCATTGGATACTATAAAAACTAGATTTCAGGTTAGGCGATTCATACTTCTTGGCTTGTATCTTTAATCTATGTTTTTTTAAACAAACTGATAGGTTTTTGGTGTAAATCAACACTTTCATCAGCTAGAAACACTGATTGTATCCGCTTTGACATAATCACCAGTTGCTGCTTGATGGTCCTAATTATTTGTTTTTAATTATATACTTAAGCTGATGGGGCATGATAAGAAGCCCACTGTAAAACAAGT
Organism: Pogostemon cablin; assembly: GCA_023678885.1. Classification (NCBI taxonomy): domain Eukaryota; kingdom Viridiplantae; phylum Streptophyta; class Magnoliopsida; order Lamiales; family Lamiaceae; genus Pogostemon; species Pogostemon cablin. Next base: position 2,653,007 of record CM042993.1, on the reverse strand, counting down.
GGTTCGAAGTTTGATTGCTGATGAGGGATGGACTGGATTTTATCGAGGACTTGGCCTTAGATTTGTCAGCATCTCAGCCTGGGGGACTTCTATGATACTTACTTACGAATATCTAAGTGAGTTAATTTTTTATTTTATTTTTTCATCTTCTTCCTGGCTCTTCATCTTTTCTCCCAATGTGTCATCTTAGTTGTATCCAGCTCAAATTAATTGATAGTTTCTCTGTTTTTCCAAACTTGCAGAGCGCTTGTGTGCAATAGATGATTCATCTAAGCCACAATGACCTATCGAGGTATCATTTCAATAGTCGATAGAAGTTCTCCTAGGTACAATGACCATATAGAGATATACATTCTTGAAGTTTCATGACATTACAACGCTATCATTCTTTTCTGTGAATATAAAATTTCAGTAGTTAGGCAGAGATGTTCTCTTAGCACTTCAGAGCTAAAGCTTTCTATGTAGTTGGCAGCAAAATAATTGGCTTATTTGATGCCAAAATTGTTTTAGGGGTTGATACATGTTTTTTAGCACTAAATCTAATACTGAGAATGTAAATAACATTCTTCACTGATATATTCTACTTAAAGAGTTATTCCTTTGGCTTCTTTACAGTAAATCTTTTCTCTATTTTAATACTAGATATGACTCAAGTGTTCATGAAGCATTCACTTGTGTGGACCAGCGAAACACTAAGAATTAGCCATCACAAGATTTAATTCACTATCTTTAAATATATATATATATATATATATATATATATATATATATATATATATATATATATATATATTGATTTAATTAGTTTTTTTAATAAGCAAATAAACAGGCGAGTAATAGGAAAATATTTTTTACTAAATAGCTCATTCATGGAGCATTCTATTCGACGACAAATGAAACCAAGAACTACCCCAAGATAGATTCTTTATATCACAAATAACATCTTGATGGGCAAAGTATGTGTTTTTAGTTTCACAATGACACTCAACGTCCTAATGGATGTCTTATCTCAGTGAAAACATCTTCAGACATCTCTTTCTTACAGCTATCAGTTGGTAAATCATTGGTCTTACATCCAGAAGTTTTCCCGGACGTGAAACACAATGGTGATGGTGAGCTCAGTGCTACGAAATTCTCTTCATCACCACCAGCATCTGTCACGGTGCCATTTCTATCATGCACCACTTCTTGCAATTGAATTGCTAACTCGAGGCTCCGAACGACATCTGTCATTGTTGGCCGATCAGTCCCCTTGTCTGTCACGCATGCAATCGCAGTCTGTACAAATCTGTTCAAGGATGAATGTGCAATTTGGCCATCAAGACTGGAATCAATAATCTTTTTAAGTGTGCCTTCCGTGACGCAATGCTTAGCCCATTCGGCCAAGTTGGCTTGCTCTCTTGGTAGACTTGTATTCAGTGCTGGCCTAGCACACAGAACTTCAAACAACACCACCCCAAATGAGTACACATCAGACTTCTCCGTCAACTGCTGCCATCTGTAGTACTCCGGGTCTAGGTATCCAAAGCTGCCTTTGACGGCAGTGGTGATGTGGGTGTGGTCCCCTCCAGTCGGGCCAAGCTATGATAGGCCGAAATCGGATATCTTTGCGACCCACTTGTGGTTGAGCAGGATGTTGGTGGACTTAACATCACGGTGGATGATGGCGCGGTCTGTGCCGTAGTGTAGAAGTTCAAGCCTTTGGCGGCACCCAAGCTGTCGTGAAATCGGGCAGGTATTCAATTAAAGAAACAACTAAACGAATGAAGATTCAAGCCTAAACTATGAACGAAGAAACGAAACGAGAACGCGAGAAATTTTTAGAGTGGTTCGGCTCACTAATGAGCCTACGTCCACTATGGAGAGAGTATCTTATTGCTTCATGATTGTGGAGGTGATTACACACTGAATAAAGCCATGCATCAGACTTATATACTAATCTACAACATGCCATAAAAGTTATAGGACCATCCAGTTGGTTGATATTTGTGGCATCCAACCATCTTGTAAACAACCAGCTAACTGAATGTAACTGACCCTATCTTGAAGCTTATGTGTCAAGCTTTCCAGCCATATGCTCAACCGCTCCTAACTAATCCGTTTAGCCATCCAAAATATCAACTGAAACTGCCTTACTCACCCAGTCACTGGTTCGACCACACTGCCTTTGGTTCGACCTTCACAGCATGTCGAACCTAGGTCGAATCCACGTTAATCTGTCACGGTTCGACCACATCGCCTTTGGTTCGATCTGTTCAATCATGTCGAACCAACCTCGAACCCACCTCAATCTTCTGCGGTTCGATCACGACGTATGTGGTTCGACTTGTTCCACATGTCGAACCCTTTGGTCCTAGGTCGAACCATACCCCATGTACATATTTCGTCACTGGTTCGACCTGATGGACATGTCAAACCCCCTTCTTCAGGTCGAACCCTACCATGCATGCATCTAGTGTATGATTTGTTGTCTTCCAAACTTATGATGAACCTATTGCATCTGATGACACACACATGCACTGATACTCAAGCTCAAACACCATCACACACTTCTAACAACACTTCAATGTGATGCATTAAGGTTTGCATCTCAACAATCTCCACCTTAAACTTAATGCTACACATATCAACCCTCTTCTCCATTATACTACTCCACCTTGAGTAGCAACCTTTAAACATTGCTCCACCTTGAGCAACACCTCTTACCATTGCTCAACCTCTGAGCAACACTTGCAACGTAACAACGTTGACATACCGTCAAGCCACAACGAGTTCGAACCAATTTCCTAATGAAAGTGCCATTACTTTGAAGTCGATTCTAACTCATTAGGATTACCCGATGCTTCCTCCTATTTGCTCATTGTTACCGCGCTGCTCTTAAACGCCAACGAGTCCAAGTCACTACATCTCCTAGCTACCCCGTTATATCGCTACTTCCATCCGAACACCATTCGCTTCCGGAAAATCCTTTCCTTACAAATTTGTGTTGAGCTGACCTTATCTTGTGAAAATCAAGCTGTTGTAAGCATGATTTCACCCCCATGAGAAACCCATGTTTTGACTCCACCTTCCTAGGAGTCCCATGCCATTGCTGCATTACGTTTAAACGATGCTGGCACGACCTTATACCGATTCAGTTCTTCGAATCTTGTAGTGAACAAATGCCCACTATTTCAAGCCATTTCTGACTCACTATCTCCACTGATGATCCTATGCCCTTCTTCAGAAATTGTCCTTCACCTATGAACAACTCTGCTTCTTTCCAGCCGATAGCATCACCACCGTTGGAGATCTTTTCTTTATCGCCGTTGCTGGATTTACCTTGCATCAGATCCTTATAACTCCATTTGCCAGCTTGTACTGACCAAGTTCTTTGAACCTGTACCTTTTTCCTATCCAGTGCTGCCCAATCCAGGCAACCATCTCTTTTAAAAGAAAACGTTCCATCCTCTGATATTTTTTGGAGAGTTCTTTTGCCGAAGTCCGTCGCCGTGAACAACACTGTTTATCCTCGCCGAAAACAATTCTGGATTGCTTCTGGACCTACCAAAATTCCATAAATTGCCTTTGCTTGAAGCATATCAACTCCAGTTCATCAATAACCTGCTGGAAATTTAATTCTCGCCGGAACTGTATATTGCCACACCGGGCCTCCACCTTGCGTCCACTCTCAGACCACCGATACTTGTCCTTACTCCAGTCGTCGGAATTTTAAACACCGCTGGAGACTGTTGTCTGCCAAGCTTCTTCCGAGAACGCCCATCATCACCGCTCATCGAACATGCCAGGTGCGTGCTGCTAGACCACTGGAGTTCACATTACATCTGCCAAGAACCCCTTTCTTGGAACTTCCTCCACCGGTTTCTTGATCTCCACTGCTTCCCAATTTTTTCTCCCGCTAGAAGATCATCAGTGTTGATAATCACCCCTCTGAACTTCCGTCCGAAGACTTCCTTCTCCCTTCTGAATCACCGTCGAGCTCATCTGCCGGATTATCAGAGCTCTCCGATTCTCCCAGCTTTGAACCGCTGCACCAAAGGATCACTCTTTCTCCCTCTCCTTGATTTGCAGGAACCCCCTGCTCTCTTGCATCTCACCGTTCTTCTTCATCTTCATATCGCGATCAGATTCTTATCCTCTGAAACCGCTTTCAAACTTCATGGAAATATCATCTTGATCTTCAATCTCCATCTTCTTTCTTGGCCTGCCCTTCTTCCCACAGACGACGCCAATTGTCGTGAAATCGGGCAGGTATTCGATTAAAAAAACAACTAACGAATGAAGATTCAAGCCTAAACTATGAACGAAGAAACGAAACGAGAATGCGAGAGTTTTTTAGAGTGGTTCGCCTCACTAACGAGCCTACGTCCACTATGGAGAGAGTATTTTATTACTTCATGATTGTGGAGGTGATTACACACTGAATAAAGCCATGCATCAGACTTATATACTAATCTACAACATGCTATAAAAGTTATAGGACCATCCAGTTGGTTGATATTTGTGGCATCCAACCATCTTGTAAACAACCAGCTAACTAAATGTAACCGACCCTATCTTGAAGCTTATGTGTCAAGCTTTCCAGCCATATGCTCAACCGCTCCTAACTAATCCGTTTAGCCATCCAAAATATCAACTGAAACTGCCTTACTCACCCAGTCACTGGTTCGACCACACTGCCTTTGGTTCGACCTTCACAGCATGTCGAACCTAGGTCGAATCCACGTTAATCTGTCACAGTTCGACCACGCCGCCTTTGGTTCGATCTGTTCAATCATGTTGAACCAACCTCGAACCCACATCAATCTTCTGCGGTTCGATTACGACGTATATGGTTCGACCTGTTCCACGTGTCGAACCCTTTGGTCCTAGGTCGAACCATACCCCATGTACACATTTCGTCGCTAGTTCGACCTGATGGATAGGTCAACCCCCTTCTTCAGGTCGAACCCTACCATGCATGCATATAGTGTATGATTTGTTGTCTTCCAAACTTATGATGAACCTATTGCATCTGATGACACACACATGCACTGATACTCAAGCTCAAACACCATCACACACTTCTAACAACACTTCAATGTGATGCATTAAGGTTTACATCTCAACACAAGCTAATCTGGAGGCGCTGGTTCCATGTTAAGGGGGAATTCTTGGAGTTGTAGAGATGATCGCGTAGAGTGCTGTGAGCCATGTAATCATAGACCAAGATCATCTCACCATGTTCGTTGCAGTATCTAATGAGAGAAACCAAGTGGACATACCTAAACTTTGACAGCATGTCAATTTCGTTGAAGAATTCATGAGCACCTTGGTTGGAAGTTGGGTTCAGTCTCTTGATTGCCACGGTGGTGGAACCCTTGTCGATCTGCCCTTTGTATACGTTGCCAAATCCTCCCCTGCCAATGACCAAATCCTCGTGGAAGTTTCTGGTTGCTGTTTTGATCTCATCGAGAGAGAAATATCTACAAACATTGATCGGCAGTACTGATCCATTACTCTTCTTGGGGATCGAATCCTTTAAATTCTTTTGATGTTTAGGTATCAAGAAAGTTGCTGCTACCAGTGCAATAACGAAGAGTATACTGCCTACTACAGCGTAAATCACCGAAGAACGACCTATGTTTTTCTTACCAGGCTGCTTCCCCAGCTCTGTTGGTGCCTCCATCACCAGTTCATGCTTCACTACTGCAAGATTGCGGTTGCCGTCTGATAGGCTGTCGACGACCTACAAAAATATAATTTATTTCCGACTTACTACAATACTTAGTATAATGGCAAGTACGGGTCGAACTCAAGAGAGAATAATGAATTCTAATTAAATTAAAGTGTTACTAACATATAAAATAAATAAAAGGGGGATTTTGATTGTGACAAATTGAAAATAACAAAAGTAAATTTAATTCAATTCTTAAGTGACAAAGCAGATGAAAATTAATTATAAAATTAACCAAGTGATTAAAGCCTAATTTAGGATGTCGATCCCCTCCCTTTTACACTAAATTAATTAATTATACGAATTAAACATCTAGCCTAATGTGCAAACTCAAATCCCTAGATTGACGGTACGACCAATCAACCCGAATGTTCTTATGTTCATCAACTAGGGTACGAACACTAAATTGAACTATCTACGAGTGACCCTATGGATTCGAACTCGTAGATGCATTAAAACTCTAAACATAGGATTACTAGACTACGAAATGATCATACAACCTAGATTCTATTACACCTAGAGGGAATAATCTCTATTTGTTACTTAATCCAATTCCTACAACAATTACGGATTGTAGTTCATAGAATAACATTAAGCAATAAAATAATTAAATTAATTGATCAGTCCAAAATAATTATTAAATTACTATAAGGAACATCAAAACATGTAATAAAATAAACTTGCACACTAGATTCAATGAAAAACACTTAATAATTAAATTAACAATTCTACGGGAGGTTCACGAATCCTAAATTAGAGAAGGGGATTAGCCCCGCATGTTCATAATAAAAATAAAATTAAAATTAAAAGAGAGGACTTCTTGAACTCTTCGCCAATCTGCCTTGGATAGAAGAGAGGACCGCTGCTTCTCTTCTATCGAATTCACGTGTGTTCTGCTCTCCAGAAAATAACGTGTCTTCTCTGTATCTTATCTCCAAATATATCTATTCCTTAATCTGTTTGAGGCAAAAGCTCCTGTGCACCCGGGCGCACGGAACACTTTCCGTGTCCTTTAGAAATTTGTGCTAAATTGTATACCTTTTAGTATACAGATGTGTACCCTTTATTTTCTAAAGAAAAATCTGGGCGCACGAACAACACTCCGTGCGCCTTTAGAATTTTGTGTTAAATTGTATACCCTTTAGTATAAAAATGTGTACCCTTTATTTTCTAAAGAAAAAAAAATATTAATGAAAAGTGTATACCCTTTAGAACAAAATTGTGTACCTTTTAGTAATTAAGTGTATACCCTTTAGACCAAATTAATGTACCCTTACCCATAATACAAAATTTCTAAAGGCGCACGAAATGTGTTCCGTGCGCCCGGGTGCACGCAAGCCTCACTCTCTGTTTGATCTCTTTCCTTAATTCTCTTTTCAAAAATATATGCAGGATCTTTTTCTTATCTCTTTTTTTCTCTTTTGATCGATCATGCCACAGATTTGGAGAGATCCAATCCTAAAAAATATGCTAACTGGTTTATTTCCTTATTTGCTCCTTTAATAACTTATTTCCACATCAATTCAAATAATTAAAGTAATTATCTCCAAAAAACAATTCAAGTCATTATTAGCACATAAAAATATATAATTAAATCAAATAGACTTTAATTATCACCAAATAATCATGCTAAAATATGACTTATCAGCAAATATTTCTAGACCATTTAACAAAGCACCCGAATATTTGGGTTGCCTCGCAAGGTTGGGAAACAGAGATAGCAACATCAGGAACATTTGCTATGTAGTCTCTGAAGATGGGTATTTGAGTGCCGCCAGTCCAGAAAATGATGTCGGCTTGAATTTCCTCCGTGTTATTATTGACAGATCAATGCTTTTGCTGTTGTTGGCTAGCGCTCTAGAACTCTTGTACACCGTTTCCGGAGCAGTGTACGGAGGATTATCTTTGGTGTACATCCTTGGCATGAGGACTCCAATTAGGATCTCCGGGCAGGTATTTAGAGTCATTATCCCAGGCCCGCTGTCGTCCTGAATTTCAACCACCAACGTTTAACCTGTAAACATTTTCCAACGCAGTATCATTTTTGAGATAATATAACTGATCCACAAATTTGATGCCCACATCGTTTCCCTTAAAGTATAGTTCGACCGGCATTGAAACAATCTCAACCCCGTTGATGAAAGCATAAGAGTTGGAATTCGGGATTAATGTTAAATCCAGGTTCTGATTTTCTTCAATATAAATAACGAATTCTTTCATAAAAGCAGGGTCTGAAGAATTTACGAAATAACGATAAGGACTGAAGTTTTTAAACAAAGTGAAGCCATTTACAGTGACACTGAAAACATTATTAAGTAACGAGAACAAAAGTCTTTGGATATAACTCTTTTTTCTCTTACCAAGACTGAAGAGCAACCACTCGTAATGAAATACCAAGGCTTTTTTGAATCATTCAAGTCAACGCCAGGTCTACTGTATCTTCATTCTCTAATTATTGTTTCCATTTTTTCCAAAATCCATACCCAACTTCTCTAAACGACCCTGAGACGCGTCTTTACGATTCATAATCCATGCTTAAATTATTTCAATTATCGTGTATGATATTTTTTTGGTCATTAATTACTAGTGTTATAATAAAAATTAAGTTATGAAATATCAAGTAAAACATTATAGTGGACATGAATATTAAACATTACTGTTTAATGTTTTTCCAAATGAGTTTCTTTTAAGCAGATATGGAGTGGAGATAATACTTACAATTTTTTTTTCCAGAGGAATGACATTTATTACAAGGGTGGGGAAAATTAAATCTTAAGGAAAAGACATAACCCTAAGTACAATGATTTACTACATTTTATTAGGGACATGTCATGCTGTGACTAAAAAAGAAGAGACTTATGAATTATTGTACAGCTTTATTACGGAGGGGCGACTATTTGCACCCCAAACTTAATAAACAAATCCCAAAAATCTTTTAATTTATTTTTTAAAAATTAATAAGACTAAAATACCCTTATTACTAAATACACCCCAAAATTAATATTCATCCCCTAAATAAATAATCTCATTCTCTCCCCCTTCTGATCGGTCTCCTTCCAATCCAGCCGCCTTGTTGTATACCCATTACTAAGAGATCGATGTTGCAGATTTGACGAAGAAAAAAGGCAGCATGGTGGGTGGCACACTTTAACAAATCCAACGCATGGTGCGGTGGCTCATTGAGAAACCTGGAGGTGGCAAGCGGAGAACAACGATGTTTGGCGTTTCTTCTCTGCCAAATTTCGGCTCTTGCTGCAGCTTTTCTTCCTTATGTTGAAAGGGCTTTGGCAGATTGCGAGCAATTTCAACACGCGATAGCAAAGGGAGTGGATCTGCAGCGAAAAATGGCTTGAACCAAGGCAAGGTGGTCGCGATTGCAAACTATCAGTGCTGAATTTCGGTGAGAGATTTTCAGCGGTATGTGGCTGGCGAGAGCACACGGATGGCGGTCGACAGCGAGCGATGGTGGCTATTCGTCGACAGATCCGGAGTGGCGACACTCCGGCAGCGGCAGCAACGACCACGGGTGCGGTTGGATCACAACGGGCAGCGATTCCAGGAAGGACTCAATAGGCCGAAACAGGGGCGCTTCTTTCGGAGACAGCTGATGGCTGAACATTCCGGCGAAGGAGGCAGGCTCAATTTCTGGAGTGCAGAATGAACAATCCAATTATGACTTCTCAAATGTAAGTAACATTTGAAAGCTCTAGAACAGTATACTGTAATCCCGAAAAAGTATCGGCCACCGCCTTTGCCACCGTGGCCGTTCCGCCTACAACATCCACCATTGTTTCCAACCCCTCAAACACATGCTTACCATGTTTCAGAATTATACTAATCACAAAACGAGCATCAGTGGCCATGCTCTCATTAAATAACTCATTCCACCTCTGCTCTGCATACTCCCATAGACCCTTCTCATGCTTGGTAACAATTGGAATGGAGCATGAGACGAAATAGTCCAATGTCAAATTTTGCTTTGTTGATGGAGAGGGCGTCGGAGAGCTGTGAGAAGGTAATTGGTTTGCCGTTCTTGTGGATCAGCGTCGAGTATACCTGATTGAATGGGATGAATTAATTTGGGGGATGATTTGTAATTTTTGGGTATATTTAATAATAAGGGTATTTTAGTCTTATTAATTTAAAAAAGGTTAATTAAAATATTTTTGGGATTTGTTCAGTAAGTTAGTTAGAGGGTGCAAATAGTCGCCCCCTATTGCTAATTACTAACAAGAACTACATTCTATAAAAGTGTATCACTAGATTATATATATATATAAAAGAATACACTACATAAAGTTGTTATTCAAGTCGAAATTGAGCATGAGTAGTGCATGCTCGAGTTCGATTCAAGTAATTATCGAACCGAACTCGAGCTTCACTCGATAGAAAATTGGGCTCGAGTAATTTTTGAGTCGAGTTAAGTTCAAACTTAGTTGGTTTTGTTAAGCAAAACTAATTGAGTTAATCAAATTTTATTGAATCGATTTTTAATTAATACTCCATATTTTATATTTATTATTTAATTTAATAATTATTATATTATACTCTAATTAAATAATACTCTTATTATAATTAATATTAAAATAATCGAGATTTATCGAATATAATTTTAACTATACAAGCATAAGGCGAGCTAAGTATACACAAATTTAGTGAAACTCAAACCTTATTAAGTTGAATGGAGCTCTCAAATAGCTCTAGTTAACCGCTATAACTCCATATATCGTACAAAGTGTAGACGTATTACGTAAATCCCTGTAAAAAGTAGTAGAGCATAGGAGGATCTCAACGTCCTACTGGATTGATGAGCTCAGAGAAAACATCCCCAGACTTCAATTTTTCACTGCTGGATGTTGATAATTCACTGGTCCTTGATCCAGCAGCTTCACCCGACTTCGAAAATATATCCTGATCGTCCGTTGAGATAGCCTGATCTCCCATCCTAAGCAACGGCTGCGATGGGCTCAGCGGAACGTACACGCCTCCACTCTCCGCCGTGTCCTGCAACTGCATCGCGAATTCCAGGCTCCAAACGACGTCGCTCATTGCAGGCCGATCAACCCCTCTGTCCCTCACACAATTTAGGGCTATCTCAACGAATTTCATCAACGACTCCGGCGCGATTTGGCCGTCGAGATTCGAATCAATTATGCCTTCAAGTTTCCCCTTTCGGAAACTGATTTTAGCCCATTCGGCTAAATTCACTTGCTCTTTCGGTACCGTCGGAATAATCGGTGGCCTTGCGCACAAAATTTCCAACAACACCACGCCGAAGGAATACACGTCGGACTTATCAGTCAAACGTTGTCGTTTGTAGTACTCCGGGTCGACGTACCCGAAGCTGCCTTTAACGACGGTGCTGACGTGGGTATGGGTCCCTCCGGTGGGGCCGACCTTGGAGAGGCCGAAATCGGACATCTTGGCCACGAATTTCTCGTCCAGAAGGATGTTGGTCGTTTTGACGTCGCGGTGGATAACGCTGGGTTTTGCTCCGGTGTGGAGGTAGTGCAGCCCCTTCGCTGCACCCAGGCAAGCTTGCAGACGTTGCTTCCATGTTAATGGCAAATTGTGGGAGTTGTAGAGATGGCTGCGCAGACTCCCCTTGGACATGTAATCGTAGACCAGGATCATCTCCTCGTACTCGTCGCAGTAGCCGATGAGTGATACCAGGTGGAGGTGTCTTAGCTTTGACAGCATCTCGATTTCGGTTAGGAATTCTCGAGCACCCTGGTTTGAAGTGGAGTTGAGCCTTTTGATCGCGACGGTGGTGGCGCCGTCGATTAAGCCTTTGTAGACGTTGCCGAATCCTCCCCTTCCGATGATGAGGTTGTCGTCGAAGTTGAGGGTGGCTGCTTTGATCTCGTCGAGGAAGAAATATCTGCATAGATCGGACGGCAGAGAGGCACTTGATCTACTAGTCCTGTTTGTGGACCTTGATTCGACGGAAAGTGGTACCCACGATGATCCGTGTGCGGTGCCACCGGAATCCTTCACTTTTCTCCGTCGCCGGAAAATCAAGAAACTGGCTACTCCAACCACCGCAAGAACGCCGATCACACTGCCTATGATCACATAGAACATAGAACGCCCTCCACCTTTGTTTTCATCTAAAGGCTTTCCCGGAGAAGCAACCACCGGTGACAGTTCAGGGTTCGCCGCCGCTAGACTGTGGTTGCCATCGCTGAGTTTGAATATTTCTAAGCCATTTAACAAAGCACTAGAATACTTGGGCTGCCCCTCAAGGTTAGGAAACAGAGATAGCCACAGATCTTTCTGTCCACGACGGCCGTCATCATTAACAAATGCTATGTAGTCTCTGAAGATGGGGATTTGAGTGCCGCCGGCCCAGTTAATGACGTCAGCTTGGATTTCTTCAGTCTGACCATCGACAGCAATCGTGAACACCCTCTGATTCTGCTCTGTGACCTCCAGCGTAATCTCGCAAAAATGGAGTCTGAGCAGATAGTAAAACCCAGAATCAACAGGAAAGGACCAATCAATGCTTTTGCTGTAGTTGGCCATCACTCTACAAGTTGTGTACACCTCTTTTGGAGCAGTGTAAGGAGGAGTTTCATTCTTGTAGTTGATCCGAAGACCATACGCATGAGGCGTCCAATTAGGATCTCCGGCCAGGTATGCATCGTCAACTTCCCAGGCCCGAAACATACCTCGGATAGGCCCGCTATCCTCCTGAATTTCTACTCTTCTCCCACCACCAACGTTTAACCTGTAAAGAGTTTCCAACACGGTATCATTTTTGAGATAAGACGTCTGATCCACAAATTTGATTGGCACATCGTTTCCTTTAAAGTAGAGTCCCTCAGGAATTGAAACAATCTCAATCCCATTGATGAAAGCAGCAGAAGAGTTTTCACCACCAGGCACCAAGGTTAGATTCAGTCTCTGATTTTCCCCAATATTAACGACGAATTCCTTCATAAAAAAACCTGATTTAGATTGATTCTTGGAACAGAGAAAAGCACTGAAGTTTTTGAGTAAAGTGATGCCATTTGCAGTGGCATCCAATAGAGATTGAGAAGCATCGAAACCAGAATAAACATCTGGATAGAAGTAGAGTCGAAGAAATTTAGGGCCGGGGGAGAGGGGGAAATTGTATGTGAAAGTAGAATTGAATACACGCGCCGTCGCGTAAGGAACTTTAAAATCTGGGGAGCCAGAAGCTTGGGATGCATTAGATATGGCGGCGGCGTTCAATGGAGCGTACTTTGAACCTTCATCGCCATTCCAGGTCCGCTCGCTGCCGTAATCTTTCGAGTCCGACGACTCGCCGCAGTTGAGGAGGATTAAATCGGTGGCGGTGTACGCAGGCGTCGCTATACCGGCGACGGCGGCCGTCGGGAATATTGGGATGATAAAGAGAAGGAAGTAATACAAAGCGCGGGAGTGCATTATTTTTGTGGAAAATAGAAGAAAATTGTTTTCCATGAGAAGCATTCGGAAAGATATTAATTTTGGAATTTAAAGATAAGATTTAAGCGAGAATGACTTTTATGGCGATAATTTAAAGCGACGAGCTTAATTATTTTCGGTCAATGACGTAGGCCCACGTGGAGTCAACGTCTATACGATGACTTATCCAACCAAAACCTACGGTTGAAAATTGAAATAATTTCATCACTTCTTGCCTCTAATCTTTCATATTATCATCATCATATTCATAACTGAGTGAACCTCTTGTGCACCAGGGCGCACAGAACACATTCTGTGCGCCTTTACAATTTTTATGTCCCTTTATAATTTAAACCCCTTGCAATACATATGTTTAAATAGAATTGGAGGGGAGGATTGTGTTCACATGGGGACACGGAGCATCTTTTCGTGTCACCGGGCGCACAGGAGCTTTTGCCTTCATAACTAAGTCGTTTGAGTAGAATCAGAGCATGTCTTTTATACCCTTGGGATTTTTCTAATATACTAGTGATTTTGTATATTTATAAATTTAATTTACTTATAACATAATTCAATTAATTGTTATTACTGGCTAATATTAGAACAATGGCAATAATTTAAGTACAGTACATGATAAACAACTGCAAGATGATAAACGCAAATCATAAAAGTAGCTACTCTCTCCGGTTTGGAGAACTCTCCACAATTTTTACATATATGAACCATAACATGCTTTACAACCAAAATTCCTTTATTATTTCCCTAAAAAAAATACTCCCTTTAAATTAGTGAAAGATCTCATTTTATTATATTGTATATTTCATTCAAAAAATTTTAATTTCATCTTATCTTTCAGTAAAAGAAATCTACATATGACCCAACATTTAATACTATACAATTATTCACTACATATAAAATAATAATACTATATTTTTTAATCTAGGTGCGAAAAGAAAACAGTGACCTTAAGAAAGGAGTAGTTCAATTTCAAATTTAACAATCTCACTTAATATACATACAACTACTTTATTCATTTTTATTACCTAAAAAAAGAACCAGTTTTATTAAACAATGCAAACGTTGAATTTTTGGCGATAATAAAAACAGATGAGTGAGGTATTAATCTCAGGGTTTGCGACCACATTTGTTGTTGTAGTCGCATGGGCGTGTTTTGAAATATTGATTCTTGGCACCACTGCAGCTGCCGTAAACTTGTCTGTTGCAGTAGGGCATTTTCGGATTTAGCGCTATGGTTTTCTTCGTCACTTTTCCCATCTGCAGAATCCTTCTGCTTACCTCCGATTCCATCAAGAACTCCTCCTCCTCCTCCGCCGCCAAGCTGTCGGAGGCGTTACAACTTACGCCACCGCTTCCATCAGAAGAAGAGCTGCAGCTACAAGCGCCATCACATTTGCCAGCTTGCTCTTCATTTTCACAACTAATTATGTGTTTTCTGCTATAATAGGATGTATGTATGAATAATATATATGGATCGTGAGTGGAGTTGTTGGAGCTCTAATTGCTCTATTTATTTCTTTCCTTAATCACAGCTGTCGTGACTAGGGGTGGACGAAATTACCGAAAAATAGGTATACCGCAGTTATCGTACCGTAAAATAACGCAAATATCGAAAATTTCAGCATACCGAAAATTTCGGTACGGTATGATATCGTACCGATTTTTTCGGTTCGGTATCGGTAAGAGAATTTTTAAAATTCGGTATTCCGGTATATACCGGAATACCGAAAAAAATATCGGTGTTTCGGTATATACCGGTATATATCGGTATACCGAAATTTTAATTAAATTAATATTAATATTAATTATAAATAATTATATATAAATTAAATAATTATAAAATGAATATATATATAAGGGTGAGCAGCAGCAACTTGTGAACCCTAGGCAGGGCCGGCCCTGACATTTCAGGGGCCCTTGGCGAACTAAAAAAGTGGGGCCCTATAATCTACTTCTTCAGTCTCATGCACGTTAAAAATTACGTTTTCCATTTTAGTTGTCCAAGTTAAGATTTACGTTTATTTTTTTATCAAGTTGTGTCCACACAAAACAATTAATTATTTCACGTAGGTCCACACACAATATAAATAATACTCCTACTACCAACTTTATATTAAATATTATTTTTTATCACTTTACTACACATTAAAATATAATATCTCTTAATCTACTGCAAAAAGTAAACGTAAATATTAACGCGAGATTGAGGGAGTATTTATCTTTTTAGTTGTGTGCACTTTCCATCACATGTAACGGTTATTCCCATCTTTATTTCGTCCTTCATACTCAAAAAAATAAATATGACTAATGCGATAATCTCAAAACTACATTTAATATAATAATTGACATTCATTTTATATTACCATACATAGTATATATTACAATTTATTCATTTTATCTAAACATATTAGACTATTTTAGAGAATTTTTTTTAAAAAAAAAAAAAAGCAATTACTAAAGTCAATTTTTAAGTCATGAAAAAATAAGTGTGAACACTCGTTCATCACATGAGAACTATTAATATATAAAATCTTTAAATTATATTTCCCATGTCAATATTTACTCCACACTTTTCATTTTCGTTCATTCTAAAAGCTGTGCACATTTCCAAATAACTATTCACACAATACCATATTATTATAAAATTACCACTTTTATTTTACCTTAAATAACTATACATATTTTTCTTATTAAATTAATTAAACACCTATCATTTACCCTACTTTATAGATACACTTAAAAATAAAAAAATTATAAAAATTCTTAATCTCTACTCACAAAAACACCTAATTATATTTAAAATATAATTTATTTTATTAATACATTTGATAAAAACATATAAAATAATTAGTAAATATATATATATATATATGTATATTTTTTTTTTTGTGGGGCCCCTCAAAATTGGGGGCCCTGGCCATCGCCCCTCGCGACATACCCCAGGGCCGGCCCTGACCCTAGGCCTAGCAGTAGCAGCCGCTGTTTTGTTCACCCTAATCCATTCTCCCCTCACTCTGATCGATGACCTAGCAAGACTAAGAGATCAATCGGCTCCCTTCTCCGGTATCGACGTCCTCTCTAGGCTCGACGTCCTCTCTGCTCTCGATCGGGTATGTCCTCTTTCCTTGATGTTCAACATTTGGATTTTTGACAGCAAACTAGTATGGTGGAGATGGTGTACAAAATTCCAGAAAGTTAGGTGTAATTGTATACACAGATGGTGGATTCTCCAAAGAAAAAGCCGTATACTGATTGATATACACACACTTGTGTATACCTATTCTGCATGTGAAATTTTCTGAGTGGAAAAGATTAACTTTCTGTAAAGTTTTGGGTGGCCTCAAACATCAGATTCTCCATAATATTCAAGACTCCCACCTATCACTTGCATTATTTTTTTGAATTTTTAGATTTTAATTATGCATTTTTTTTAAAAAATATATTTTAATTATGGCAAACACTTTAAATATTTGGTTGTCTATACTTTTAAGATTCATATTTTACGTTCCAGCATAGTTTAGACAATATTTTACCCTTTTGGTTTTTTATTTAATTAAATTTTAGTACATATTTAAAATTGTCTCAAAAATATTGTAGAGGAATTCTTATTTTTGCAACATCCCTTTTCGGTATCTATTCGTTATTTTTTCGATATGTTCGGTATTTTAGTAATAAACAAGATTTTGGTATTTCGATAAACTTTGGTATCGCCAATTAGCATACCGAAATTTCGGTATACCGAGTTTCGGTATACCGAAATTTTCGGTACGATATCGGTATATATTTTTTGATACCGAAAATTTTGATACGGTATACGGTATGCATGAAATTTTTCGGTATACCGTACCGTCCACCCCTCGTGACCTGTGAGACAGGGCTGTTTAATTACGAGCACAATTATATGGGTTAAACCATTAGGCCTAATCCGCTCTTCCCACAATGAAATGGGCCAGACTCTCTGGCCCAATCCGCTCCCACAAAAATAAAATGAAATAGCCCAATTCGACATAAACCCACTAATAGCCTCTTAAAATTCATACAAAGAAAATAATCTGCAAATTCATACTCGTTAGGAGACTCAATTTGCATCTATATGAACATGAGTGTATATTGGGTGCACCCGGGTGCAAGGGTGCACCCATATGTGTATGTCTTTTTATTCTATTTTGTATACATATTATTTTATTTTGTATACATGTTTTGTAATAATTGTATACTTTTTTCACATTAAGTTTTCATTAAAAAAACTAACATTCATATGTGTATAACTTTTTATTGAATATTATATACAAATTTTCATTAAAAAAATTAACAATTAAATTGTATACATTTTTACTCTTAATTGTATATATTTTTGTTTATATTTGTATATGGGTGCACAACACTATAAATTGCCTATGAACATTACTACTGCTATAGATGACTGGATCGATGCGAATTAAATGTAGTTAATTAGAGAGTCAGGCAGCCGAAGAACACAACAATTAATAACAACATATATATAAAATTAAATTATTCCTTCTTAAATACTCTAAAAAATAGCATTTCAACAAGACAATATTTATTATTCCTTCCACTCCACTTCATCCTTCTAAATATTCAAGCATATAAATATAACTTCAACACACTCACGCACATAAATATAAATAAAATTAACTTAATTGATGAAGATGATGATCAAGAGGGGCGATCACATTGATTCTGAAAGTTACATGGCCTATCTTTGTAGTACTTACTCTCCGAACCAATGCAGCTGCCGTACACATTAGCGTTGCAGTAACCGTTGTTCTGATTCAAGCTGTCGTAAGAAATGGTTTGTTTCGTCGCTAAAACCCTCCTCATCATTTCCGACTCATCATCCATCCTCCATCCCGGCCTGCAGTCATCCACTGTGCCATTGCACGGCGTGAAACAATCGCCACCCTCATTCAGGCATAAGATGATCAGCACGAGATAGAAACAAGTGTGTAGGGAAGTGCTTTTCAGGATTCTTCTTGCCATTTGTGTGTGTGTGTGTGAGGGGGGAAGTCAAGCTAATGGAACTTTTGATCATGGAAAATGGTTGATTTGTTAAAGGAAGTGTTGAATTTATGATGATCTTCACGGGTATGAATAGGTTTAATTTGATTAGTATAATGTTTGTGTTTTGGGGTTTTGCATGATGGAGGGACTCTACTAAATATTGTCTTTTCTTAACTTAATTGCTCAATTATTTCTTCTCCCAATATTTTATTTTATCGTTGATTCAGCCATGTTTTAAAATATTACATGTCGTTTTCACCACCCAGATGAACTATAGAAACCAACCTGCAGAAAAATGGAAACTATATATTTTTATTTCCAATCAGTATCCAATATTTATCTCACCCAACTATAACATAGTTTATTGACTTTATTTCCTACAGAAAAAACCAACAAAAATTTGAGAATCACAGTTGAAATTGATGAATAAATTATGTATGTCTAACAATTTCAGGATATGCTTATACCAAAAATAAATGTGAGAGTTCATTACTAAGAGAATATTAATTAATGACATGAGATTTTTATTTTATTTTTTAAATTCTATTCAAACCTTATGATTACCTAATAATCTAGATATATTATTAAAGTCATACTGTTTATAACTTTCTTCATGTGTTATCTCATATCAGATCACTTAATTGGCTGACGTACTAAAATATAATGAAATAAATGATAACATCGTTATATAATTACTTCTGCATATAATGAATGTGTTACGGATATGAATTGAATTTGGTTCAAATTTTAACTACATAGCTACACAAGCAATTTAACTTAGAATGAAGAAAGTAGAAAACTATTAGTACAAAATTATGATTATACCTTAAATATTAATGTTAATTAAACCTTGAGCTTAAACATTATGTTTTAATGAGCACAACAATACTTTGCCTTAAGATTAATGTAATGAATTCCACATAACATTTTATAAAAAATATATTGTATATCTGAAGTTTAGCACAGAAAATATTATTTTTCAAAACAGTGAATTTCTATTATTCTTAATAAATATTATATTCTTATATGTTATGTTGTAAAATTTTGAACTTCCTTTTGATAATGAGTGATAATGCGTTGTAACAGTGATATTTCATATACTATGTTATTATAGGCAATCTACCTTTTAAACTATGACTTGTTGAATGGTACATTCGTATTTTACTATTTAGAATATATATATATATATATATATATATATATATATATTAATAATTATAATAATAAGTAATTAGAAAAAGGTTAAAAATTGATTTAAAGTATTATTATTTGGCAAAAACTCCTGTGCACCCGGGCGCACGGACCACATTCCTTGTGCCTTTAAAATTTTGTATTAAATTGTATACCTTTTAGTATACAGATGTGTACCCTTTATTTTCTAAAGAAAATTATTGTGTGTATCTGGGCGCATGAACAACACTCCGTGTGCCTTTAGAATTTTGTGTTAAATTATATACCCTTTAGTATAAAAAAAGAAAAATATATATAATGAAAAGTGTATACCCTTTAGAACAAAATGGTATACCTTTTATTAATTAAAGTGTATATTCTTTAGACCAAAGCAATGTACTCTTATCTATCATACTAAATTTCTAAAGGCCGCACGAAATGTGTTCCCGTGCGCTCGGGCGCACGCAAACCTCACTCTTATTATTTTGCACTTTTCACATATTTGAAGTATTTTTCATTTTTCAAGCATTTTCACATATTTGAAGTATTTTTTATTCTTCATGAATTTGTTCTTTGTTTTCAATTTTTTCTAATCTCTTAAAAAATCTTCTCTTGAGAAGAAATATCTTGTCTCACTCTTTATATATCGTTTTTGGACTTCCATCAGTCTCATCTTCCACTGTTTAAAGGCCCTGATAATTGAGGATTTTTGTAATAGCAAGAAAGGTTCCCATCACAGAGCATGTACTTAAACTGAATTTCTTATTTTGTTATGATCATGTATACATCTTCAAATGTTAAAGTTATTAAGTTATTTTCTACAAAGAATTCAAGGAATATATCAATCAAAGTTTTCTTTCATTCCTTTTCAGATCCGTGAGTAACACTCAAATGAATGAACTTAATAACCCAAAATTTTTAATAATAAATGAATGTACCCTCATTTAAAATTATTTTCAAAAACATGTTTAATAGTAATAAACCTCATTATTATTGTAGGGTTTGTTTGACTTTCTAAAAAATGTATCATATTTAATTTTCACCATATCAAATATCAATAATGAATAAAATGATTAAAATTATATACATTTTAGGAAATGCTTTATTATAAAAATAGATTCTATAAATTATATTTATATAATATCAAGTTAGAATTATTTTAAATGCGTATAAAGTTATAATGTTTTCTTACCTGTACTTTGAATTATGGTATTTCATACGATTTACTTTTTGTATATATATTAATATTATTGATTTATAATTTTTAAAGAATAAAATTTGAGAAAAAAGATATATATTTTTCAAAATTTAACTATTTATATATTAGTATTATTAGTATTGTTCGTTGAGAGATTTCAAAATATATTATCAAGAATCGTGTTAACGAATTTGATATCAATAATGTATATACATATATTCATAGTTATGAGATGACACCTTTCATTCACTTGTGAGGAGCTTTTTCTCATCTAGAAAGAATGAAAAAATTAATTTACTCGATATTATTATACTTTGTTTTTTTTGTTTAGAAACATAAATTAAAATAGACATTTTTATTTATTGTTCTTGGTTTGATCATGGAAAATGGCTGATTTGTTAAAGGAAGTGTTGAATTTATGATGACCTTCACGAGTATGATTTGGGGGTTGCACGATGGAGGGACTCTACTAAATATTGTCTTTTCTTAACTTATTTGCTCAATTATTTATTCTCCCAATATTTTATTTTCTTTGTTTTATGGTTGATTCAGCCATGTTTTAAAAATATTGCATCACAGCCCAACAAAGAAAAGTTCATGTAATTATGATGTGTAATTCTAAAATCAATTAAATACATGTGATTCTGTGCAGATATTCTGTGCAGATATTCTATGAACAGTAAGAACACCAACATAAACGCATATAACAAGCACACGATCTAAAAAATACGGGAATGACTATGCCTCATCCCTTAGATCTCTTTCATTAAAAAAGTACAAGTATTTGAATTATACGGGAATGGGCCTCATCCCTTAGATCTCTTTGTACAAGTATTTCAATTCAACACCTATTAACTCCATTCTATGCTAATTGACAATACTTTACAACTCCCAATTACTTATCTGGCCACCACATGGACTTGTCAGCACTGTATGTACTCCCTCCAAGACTGTGACGAGATCTCCTCGTTGCTGGAACTCCCTCCCTGATTCCCTGTTACAAGGATGTGTTGCTGTGTTCTTAGAACATGAAGGAACACGAAATTAAAAAAAAGAGAAACAAAATAACCAGAAGAGTTTCTGGACAAGAACTCTCTAATGGCATCACAAAAACTAACGTGGAGTGTCTGGTTACATCGGTCGTCCACTCGAGAATAAACAGCCTAGAGATAATATCATCAAATCTCAAAAAGATCTTGATCAATTCTAATCCCATACAATCTTCAATCAATCTTCAATCAAATCTGATTCCATATGATATTAGATCAAATCATCATAAATATGGAATACTTTGACTATTTGACGTTGTGCAGGATCTCCATCCTCCGTGTTGTGCATGATATCCATCCTCCGTATTCCTTATTCCTCAAATTGGGTCATGGGCTTTTCTTTCTTGGTCAAAGAATAAATCATGTTTATAAAATAATATTTTCAAATATATCATTGACATAAGATATTCAAAGATATCATTGACCAAATCTTGGATGAATCTCCACCTTGATATTCTTTTTCATAAATAATTAAATTAAACTTAACCAAATATAAGTTAATTGATTTAATGCCAACTTAATTAGAAATATATCAAATATATTTTCCAACAATCTCCCCCTTGGCATTTGAATCAAAAACTTATAGTTGGATGAAGAATAATAAATTCCTGCAAAAGAAATCAACACAAGACAAACTATATTCCTTGTCGGAAAGGAACAGTTAGAGAAATAAACTTTCATAATCCAAAAGAATGATCAGAAATGAACAAAAACACAAACAACAGGATATCGATAAGACTTCACCAAGATCAACGAGAATCAAGACTCAACCAAGTACATAAATTCACATGAATAGAAAATGAACTCCCCCATAATCCAAGAATAGAAACTCTCCAACTCTCCCACAGATAAGCACATAACAAATTAAGACATCCAACTATATTATCTCTCCCGTTTTGATGCAAAGCCATGGGAACCAAATAATAAAAATAATTTTCATGTTCCAGAAAATATGAGGGATTTATAAAGAATAAGTACATATCTCACATGAGAAGAAGCCATCGATATAATTACCAAGTCCAGACAAGCCAAAAGATCACGAATAAAGAAAAAAGAAGGGATGCCTAAATGCAATACAACATCAAGAATTTTCTCCCCCTAAACAAGAGCAATGAATTTGATGGGATCCAAACATATATAACGGTTCTTTAAAAAAAATATATATTTATATTTTTTTCACTCTTTAATTTTTCTCAAGTGCAAGAACATCATAACTCCAAGACAAGTGAAACACCATTTCCTTTTGCTTATTTGACGTACATCTAATCTGCCTTGTCACTACTAGGATTTGAGTACTGTCTTATAAATATTTTTTTTTAAAAAAAACTTGCACTGAAATAGTCATTTGTATGATGTTTCATCTTTATAATTCTTTTTTACACAAATAGAACATACCCATTTTTTTTAAAATTAGTGGCTTTCTCCTCGCATTTCATTTTCTGTGTACGTAGCCCTTTTTATAAAAATGGTGGCTTTCACAGTACATCATTTCATTGCAGGTAGCCCTTTACTGATTAGGGTATAAAACAAATGTTCTTTCCCAAAATAAATCCACATATACTTGTCTTTGAAGGAGAACAATGTGATGGAGAAAAGCACATACATATGCATAAAACAAAACCTAATGAGCATGCAAATAAATTAAAATAAAAATAAAAAATATGAATCAAACAATGTATGTTCCTAAAGATGATTTTAAGAGAGAGATGAACTTTTGAGCATCAACGAACGTGGTAAAAATATCAATAATCTGATTTTCAATAGAAATATGATCTAAATCTTTTGTACCTTTCTCCACAAGTTCTCTGATGGTATGAAAATACTTTTCTATAAGTTTGATTCTTGGGTCAAGGGTCGATTTTTTCATAACATCGGATGCACTTAGATTGTCAAGGAAACTGACACATTCATATTCAAAAGCACAAAAATGTTCAAAATTTGGATTATTACCTACTATAAATGAACCAAACATCTGATGTTCTTTGCTCTGCTCAGGAACACCTCGATCAACTCTGTCTTTCGACAAGTAAATTGGACAGTTTGATCCCAATTTCAAATGTAGGGACTCAACTTCATCAAGGATAGCTTGAGAACTATTGATTTGATCCAACACATAGCAATTATCAAAGGAACGTGTACCTGTAAGAATACAAACACTATTAACATTAAAAATCAAACACGAATTCTTGGTAAACCTGAATTGAAGATTCTGATCACATAATTGACATATACTGATCAGATTTGTCTTTAAATCTTCAACAAATAACACATCCTTGAGACGTGGCATTCCTGAAATATTCAGTGTTCCAATACCAACCACCTTATAGGTTCTTCCATCACCAAAAGCAACAGTACTCCCATTCAAAGGCCTAAAATAACTCAAATTTGATTTTGTACCGGTCAGATGATGTGAGCACCCACTGTCAATATACCATGACTTGGAGGATGTTAAATGAACTCCAAAGAGTGAAGAAAGACACATGTGTTCCTTCTGATGTTCCTTAAAGCAACCTCCATCTTTTGGACCAATATGCCTTTGAGGTTTATGAGTAGAGCTGTCAAAATGGGCCAGTGGGGCGGAGCGGGCCAAAACCCACCTCAACTAGCGCATTTGACGGGCTTAGGCAGGCGGGCCTAGGTGGGTTGTGGGTTAGAAATGTTCGACCCAATCCATTCAAAGCGGATCGCGGGCTATGGAGGGCCAACCCGCGAATTTTTTTCTTTTTTTTATTTAGGGATGATATTATTAAAATAAAATACCAAAATAATGGTACAAAATACTATAATATCAACATAAACATGATACCTATAGAATCTGCATTCTTACCAACCACTCTCTTCACAAAAAAAATTCCAAACATTTGAAAATTCCTTCTACTTATATTTACCACTTGAGTTCGTATTTCTAATATCATATATATTAGTATTACTTTAATTCAAATTCGACAAACTCCATAATTTTTTCCTTCTAATCTGTTAGAATATAAATGCAAACATAAATATTAATTACCCCCAATAAAATAATTACCTAAACATAATCAACATTTTTTTTAAATTTTCAATCTAAATTAAGAATTAAAAGAACATGTTTAAAGCAGTAAAATTTTGTAAAGTATAACACAGGAAAGATAAACTTTAGGCATTTCTTTCGAGTTTGACATATGGCGGGCTTAGATGGAGCGGGACAGGCCAAACTCGCCTCAACCCACGCATTTGACGGGCTTAGGCGGGCGGGCCTAGGCGGGTTGCGGGCTAGAAATACTTGGCCCAACCCACCAATCATATAGGCGGGTGCAGTTCGGCCAGACGGGGCCCAGCCCATTTTGACGGCTCTATTTATGTGGCAAGTTTCTTACTGGTATACCACTGAAGTTCCACTCAATAATATTTCCAGTACATATATCGTGATGCATTTTATAGCAACGATGTCTAATATGTCCCTTTATCATACAATAATGACATGTTGGAACAAATTTACCTTTTTTGGATGAACTCAATGGATGTTTCTTCATCTCAACATGCTTCACAACTGTACTTTTCTCAAGTTGATGAGTTTCTTTAGGGACGTTTATACTACGCTCCTTGGGAACAAACATCTTGTGAGTTGGTTTCACAAAGCTTACTTCTGTGTTCTTACTACATTCACCAGCGTATCCCAAACCAACTTTCTCATACTCATCACTTGAAGTAAGAATCTCATTTAACTTGGTCTTTCCACAATTAGAACGATGGATTGATCGGTTCAATCTTTCTAATTCCACATTGTCCTTCTCAATCTGCATGTCCTTACTCTTGATAACTTCCAACATGACTTGTTGCTCAGTAGTTATCTTCTTCAAGTGATCCTTGAGTAGATTCACAGTAGTGTTTCTTTCCATTTGAGTAGAAAGAAGTTGTTCCTTAATCTGATTAAGAACATCCAGGTTGTATTCCCCCTGCTGATGTTCTAACTTGTCAATGAATGGCTTTTTGGCAAGACCAGCTTCAGCTTTAAACAGTTTATCCTCAGCAGCCTTCAAAGAGCTCTTCAATCTTGAGTTCTCAAGGTCTGATTCCTTCAAAATATTCTTAAGTTCGGCAACCTATTCCTCCAGATTTTTTGTCATGCGTACATCTTGAGAACACTTGAAGTCATTTGTTGAAACATAGACTCCATGTCTTCAATAGTGGGGGAAAATTTCCCATCAGATTCATCTTGTTCTTCCTTTCCTGCAGCAACATTATCAGTTAAACAAGTAACATTCTTACTCATAGCCTGCAAAGTAAGATAATATTCTTCTTCTGATTCGGAGTCACTCCAAGTTGCTTTCAAGGATATGTTCTTTTGCAAAAAGTTAGGACATTCATACTGATAATGGCCAAATCCTTTACATTCAAAACATTGAACCTTTTTAAACTTCATCTCAACCAACTTTGAGCTTCTTTTATCACCACTTCTCCTTGTTCCTGCCTTGTGCATAAACTTCTTCATCATCATGCCATAGTTTTTTATTAGAAGCTCCAAATGTTCTTCAAATTCAGCATAACTCATATGATGTTCCTTCTCATCATCATTATCATCGTCATTGGATTGATGAAATTTTTCAGCAACAAGAATAATACTCATGTTTTCGATATCATAACCCATGTTCATCTCATAGGTTCGAATATCTCCAATGAGTTCATCAAGACTAAATTTAGCAATCTTATTGTAGGTCTCAAGAGCAGTGATCTTTTCATTGAAACTTTTTGGAAGGGTTCTCATGAACTTTTGAATTTGTTTTTCTTCCGATATTCTCTCCCAAGAGATAAAGTTGATTGATAATGGATGAAAATTTAGAGTAGTACAAGTCAACATTTTCATCATCTCTCATATGAAGCGCATCATAATCCACCATCAGATGTTGAATCTTAGATTTGCGTACAGATTCTGTTCATTCGAATTGAAGGTTAAGAATTCTCTAGGCCTATTTAACTTCTGTGCACTTGGATATGAGAGAATGATACTGAACATCTACCGCTGATAGAATAGCATATAGAGCCTTATTATTAGAGACTGCTCCTTTTCTTTCGGCGTCCGTCCACCCTTCCAATTTGAGTTTTTTTGTGTCATCTGCATTTGTGGTGAATGAATATGTCCACCCTTCTTCAATTGATTTCCACACTTCTCCATTTCCTTGGGATTTAAAGAAGATAATCATTATGAATTTCCAATAAGGAAAGTTAGATCCATTCAGGAATGGTGGTCGAACAACGAATCCTGAATAATCAGATGTCATAGCGACCCGTGGGACAAAGGATCCCGGATCTTGACTTGTTTATAATAAACTAGAACCTACTCTGATGCCAAATGTAATTCTAAAATTAATTAAATACATGTGCTTGTGTGCAGATGTTCTTCGAACATGTGCTTGTGTGCAGATGTTCTATGAATAGTAAGAACAACAACATAAATGTAAATATTCAGCGAAAGACTTAACAAACACACGATCTAAAAAATACGGGATAGGTTCCGCCTCATCCCTCAGATCTCTTTCATTAGAAAAGTGCAAATATTTCAATTCAACACCTATTAACTCCGTTCTATGCTAATTGACAATACCTTACAACTCCCAATTACTTATCTGGCCACCACATGGACTTGTCAGCACTGTATGGACTCCCTCCAAGACTGTGACGAGATCTCCTGAACTCGTTGCTGGAACACCCTCCCGGATTCCGTGTTACAAGGCTGTGTTCTTAGAACATGAAGGAACACGAAATTAAACAAAAGATAAACGAAATAACCAGAAGAGTTTTTGGACAAGAACTCTCTAATGGCCTCACAAAAACTAACGTGGAGTGTCTGATTACATCGGTTGTCCACTCAAGAATAAATAGCATAGAGAGAACATCATCAAATTTCAAAAAGATCTTGATCAATTCTAATCCGTACAATCTTCAATCAAATCTGATTCCATATGATATTAGATCAAAAATTGGGTCATGGGCTTTTCTTTCTTAGTCAAAGAATAAAGCACGTCTATAAAATAATATCTTCAAATATATCTTTGACACAAGATATTCAAAGATACCATTGATCAAATCTTGGATGAATTTCCACCTTGATATTCTTTTTCATAAATAATTAAATTAAACTTAACCAAATATAAGTTAATTGATTTAATGCCAACTTAATTAGAAATATATCAAATATATTTTTCAAGATGTAAATATATCCTTTTTTTTATTAGTTTGTCAACAAAGAAAAGTTTATGTAATTATAATAAATATATCCTTTTTTATTAGTTCGTCATCATTCAGAGTATATCCTTCAAAGCAAATTTAATTCATATCCGTAATAGTATATTCATTATATGCCGAAGTTATATAGAGACGATGTTATCATCCAGAGTATATTCTTCAAACCAAATTTAATTCATATCAGTAATAGTATATTTATTATATGCCGAAGTAATTATATAGAGACGATGTTATCACTTATTTCATTATATTTTAGTACGTGGCCAATTAAGTGATCAGATATTAGATAACACATGATGAAAGTTAAAAACAGTATGAATAATGAGTGAGTTTCATAATGAGTGAGTCTAGTGTTGTTATCACCCACCTATGAGATAAGTGATTCTTCTTCCGTAAATTACACATCTCCTTTAAATTATGAGCGATTACTACTTAAAAAAAAAAAAAAAAGGAAAAGATAAGAGTGATTACTAAATTTCCTCCTATTTCTGCACATCCTTTGAGCATTCATGAAATTCTAACACGTTTTTTTTTATCCTTGGAACTTTTGGACCTAAGGTATTTTGCTCGAAATTAATGAACGAACGAAAAATCAAAGATGGAAAATTCGAAGAAACTAATGTGCATGTTACAATAATTGAGAACTGCCGGCTACTTTTTTCAAACAACCCGTGTGAAGGTTAACATCGCCAAAAAAAAAATAAAAAAAATATGTATAAAAATTAAAAAAAAGAAAAAAAAGAAAAAAAGACTTTGTGATTGAGTCCACCCCTCTACATCAGAACCATATAATATCTTCTAAATCATTAAATTCTTGCCAACACCTTTCTTGAATTATCCCATCTATCCTAATATTTTATTAGAGCAAAAAAACAAGAATGCTTGTGTCTAAATTAATCCTTTTCGTAATCCTATCCCTGTTTTGCCATTTCCAGATTATCCCAGCTACAAACATTCCTACTCCGCCCGACGACTTCGCCATTTCATGTGGTTCGTCGGGCAGTTCCAAGGCGTCGGATGGACGCCTTTGGATCGGAGATTCTGGATTCCGTTCCACGTTGCCACTGCAGATCAATGGAAGGACTTCCAGCTCAAGAACCATCCACCACCCCTACACCACTGCTAGACTATCTCGCCATGAGTTCAGTTACATCTTCCGTGTCACACCGGGGCAGAAATTCATCCGACTGCACTTCTATCAAGATTCTTACAAGGGCTTCAAAGGATCAAAGGCCATGTTCACTGTCAAAGCTGGCTCTTACACACTCCTCACCAACTTCAGCATACCTCTGAGCTCTGATGCTTTAGCTTCAAAACATATCATCAAAGAGTACTGTGCTAATGTTGATGATGGGCAGGCTTTGACCATAACATTCACCCCAAAAGAATCTGACTTCGCCTTTGTCAATGGTATTGAGCTTGTCTCCATGCCCACTGGTCTTTACTTCTCACCAGAGGGGGGGCTAGGTGCTCCTGTCGTCGGCCACAAGTACAGATTCTTTATAGATAACAGCACGGCGCTTGAGCTCGTTCAGCGGCTGAATGTTGGTGGAGGTTCCATCTCACCTGTTGAAGATTCAAGGCTGTTCCGAAGATGGGATGAAGACTCTGACTATTTGTCGGAAACAGGTGCTCTTACTGTCGTCAATGGCTTAAAAACCGTTGCACATAGCCATACACCAACATCTGTTGCACCAATCCAAGTTTATCAAACAGCAAGGATAATGGTTGCAGACACCAGTAATCTTACATGGAACATACCAGTGGACATGGGATTTAGGTACCTGGTGAGGCTCCATTTCTCTGAGGACCCCTCAGTGGTTTCTATTGTGATCAATGATCATGTTGCTGAGAAGAATGTAGGAGCTGCAGCTTACAGAGACTTTATAGCGATGATGGAGGGAGACAAGATGGTGGGAAAACGCTTTCTAACCATCACTTACCAGCACAAGACAAAACCAGGAGATGACAAATTTCTTGTACCACTGAGTGCTCTAGAAGTTTTCAAGTTGAGCAACCCCGATAACAATCTAGCAGGCGCGCAGCAAGTTTCCAAGCTGTCCCGTTTAAAAGTAACACGACAGCACAAGAAAGCGAACTCAAGTTACAGTATGAACTTGATCACTGCTGTGGTGACAGTTATACTAGCCTTGCTGAATGTTGCTGTATACCACATTGCAAGATTTGTAGACCCAAATTTACAGAGGAGCATACTATCATCATCTGTGAAGGGTCCATGCCGTCGGTTTTCAATTGATGAAATCCGAAGGTCGACCAACTATTTTGATCCTCAGTTTCAAATAGGCAGTGGAGGATATGGCAGGGTGTACAAAGGCAGAATTGACTATGGGGCTACAGTTGTCGCAATCAAGCGAAAGAAAACAGAGTCGAAGCAAGGCGAAACTGAGTTTTGGACGGAGATCAAGATGCTGTCTAAGGTGAGGCATGAGAACCTCGTCTCCCTGATCGGTTACTGCAATGAAGGTCCAGAGAGGATGCTGATTTACCAGTACATGAGTCGAGGAACGCTTTCGGACCACCTCTATAATACGAGCAGAAATGGGAATTGTAATCCTCCTCTCCCTTGGGAACTCAGACTTAAGGTCTCAATTGGGGCTGCTCGTGGTTTATATTATCTTCACTCACGCCATAGGATCATACACAGAGATGTGAAGAGCTCAAACATCCTTCTGGATGAGAATTGGGTTGCCAAGATCTCAGATTTTGGGCTGTCCAAAATGGGACCTGCAAATGATTCATTCACACACATTAGTACCAATGTCAAAGGCACATTTGGATATTTAGATCCAGAGTACTTTTTGACTCGCAGGTTAACAAAGAAGTCTGATGTTTATGCCTTCGGAGTGGTTCTATTCGAAGTTATATCTGGAAGGCCGGCAGTGAGTTTAAGACTTGAGGACGAGCAACACAGCCTGGCTGGATGGGCCCGATACTGCATACGAGAGGCAAAGGTGGATCGACTCATTGATCATAACTTGGCTGGGCAGATTTCACATGCAAGTTTGAAAGTATTTGTGGGAATTGCAGGAAGATGCTTACAGACTACACCTCAGGGAAGGCCTGCCATGGCTGATGTAGTGATGGCCCTTGAATTAGCTCTGGCATTTCAACAGACAACAGATCCAACAGACCAGGCGGAAGAGGAGGAGCATGAGAAAAGAACTTACAGTGATCAGAGTGATGGGATTATTTCAATGGATGACACTGTTTTTAAAGGAGAATCAGATGGGATTGTCACTGAAGATAATCCCAGTTCCAGTAGAGGCAGTGATAAGAAGAATAGAAAATCGAAGGCCAAGGATATTGATTCCAACAACTCGACACCAAGATGGTGGTGGGATCCATACGGTTTCTTTCCAAGATCGTCATCAAAGTCGAAAGCTTCGCAGCAGCAGCAGCAGCAGCAGCAGCAGGAGGTACTAATCCATCAGTTTTCTCTCAAGGAGGTTCACACCGCCACCAATAATCTCCATATCATTGGATATGGGGGATTGGACTGCGTATACAAAGGATACATAGATGGTGGTAAAAAAGCTGTTGCAATAAGATGGTCAATAGCTTCAGAATCCAGACAATCCATGGCACATGAGCTGCAATCAAAGAAAGAAATTCAAATGAACATATCTCCAACTCCTGATCATGTGGCCTCTCTAGTAGGGTACTGTGAGACAGAATCCGACACGATTCTTGTATACAACTACATGGCAAATGGGACACTCTATGACCATCTTCATGAAGCTTCAAAGGAACCCCTTCCATGGAGGCGAAGACTACAGATCTGCGTAGGCGCAGCACGTGGCCTAAGCTTCATCCATTCCAACATCAAGCAAACAATACTTCATCGTGAGCTTAAATCCACCAACATCTGGTTAGATGAGGAGTGGATACCCAAGGTTTCAGAGTGGGGTTTAACCAAAAAGAAAGTAAAAAATCAGGTGCCAACAATTATGAAGAGTAAATGGGGATACTTGGATTCTGCTTACATCTGGGGAGAGCAGATAACTGAAAAATCTTATGTCTTCTCATTTGGGGTAATTTTGTTCGAGTTACTATTTGCAGAAAAAGAATCAGATCGTTGGCTTGATGAGGATCAAGTAAGTCTGGCCGAGTGGATCAAGTTATCGATTATGACTGACCTTTCAGGTTGTATTGATCCATTTTTGGTTGGGAGAACATCACCGGATAGCCTGAAAACATTCATAGAAACTGCCGAACGTTGTTTACTTGATTATGGAGCTGACCGGCCGTCAATGAACGATATAGTCACAAGACTTGAAGAAGCATTAAAGCAGCAAGATGCCGCAGAAAGTAACACTAGCAATCAACTCTGAAGGAGCGGACCTGCAGTATATATGTAATAAAGCAAAGCATGTAAGATCAATGATGGAACCCAAAGAAAAAGGAAGAAAAAAGTGGTGTTACCATTCACCAATCCTTATGCCATGTATTATACTGTATAGCACATCTTTTGGTTTTTCAATTGTTCTGCTACTGAATTGTCTCACATACACCAAATACAGAGAAAAAGGAAAGTTGAGTGGAAACACAAGTGCTAATAATCAATTAAGTTGTATAATTTTCAAATTGCTACATACTCCATTTGTTATATAGATATATGTAGCTACAGAACCCAAATTAGGACAAGCTAATAAATTAATATTTGAGTCTATAAGAAAGAGAAACATCTCCACATTTGACTTTGAATCCAGATGCATGATTTAAACAATCTTAAGGTGAAAAAACAAAGTAGCATCACCCATACTTTTTTAACACTCTCTTTGGATTTACAGCAAGGAATTCACTGCACAACGAAATGACTCAGCATTTTCAGGTTAAAAGAAAATTTTAACTTGCATTATAGGACAGCACACATTACTTCAGGAAAACAGCCTATTTCATAGGATTAAAATCATTCAGTGAATTGCTGTTCTGCATATCACCGTTGGTAAAATTAATTTAGCAAATCTCAGCTTTCAATATTTTTAAACAGAGATCTCATTTTCATGAGGCAGTGAGACTCGAATCCTGATCATCTTTAAAATACAAACATAGGAATCCATTTTTCAAACTGTAAAGTAGTACTATAGTCATAGAGATCATCTTTAAAATAGAAATAGAGGGAATCTAAATATAATTGACCAATGCAGATTCAAGGTCTTCTATTTGCAAAATGAGTCGCTAAGAGCGAGTTTCCACAAACAAAATTTGAATGATGAGTCGAGAGGATCAATCAAATAACCACATGAATAATAGTAAAAATGGTGAGATTTTAATGTAGGAAATCGGTAAACTTACATTGACAATGGTAAGCCAGCAGCTGCTAAATTGATGCGATCTGCATTAGATGGAACAGCAACTTTGAAACCTTTGATTTAGGTTTAATGGCCGCAAAAATCATAACCGTTTTATTCGATTGCAAAAATTAGTTTAATTGCATAAAATTTTGCAAAAAGTACAACTGGAGGCGCGAATGATTCGATCGCGTGTCTTATCTTATGTGTCATGTACAACAAATAAAAAAATTCCACGTGTTTGCCCAACTCAAGAAATCAATGACTCTCGCACCAACTCATTATTAAAGTATCCAAATAAAATCCATTTAAATAACCAAGAAATCATTCAATATTGGCAAGATGGCTGTTGAAATTCTGATATAAACCGTGGAGAGGATTATTTAGTGGAGGGCTTTGAAGATCATTGTTGAGTTTATTTTAGGATCGATTTGTGTTGGGAGAGTAACTATTTTATTAAGGCTCACAAAATATTTTACAATACTCTCAACATACACTCAAGACTAGCTCTGCTCACTCCTCTGTTTTTATCTGTCTTAGCACTCACTTGTGCACTCTCTTACAACTCTCTTACTTGGCACTCTAATGCTAATTGGCTATGTATAGCAACTAGCCGAACTATCTAGTATGTCGGCTACATCAACTTTAGCTAGACATATCTAGAGAGTCTAGACCACTCTACATTAGATCATTGATCCTACTAAACAAATCTAGATTCTTCTATAATACCAACTAGCTCTATATACTTCTAAATCATTAATCTTTTGGCTCCTCATTTTCTTGAATGTTCTAGGCTCTCCTCCAAGCTTTCTTGTTGGCTCTAGAATATTCTGGGGTCGGTGTTGCATCTACATTCATCACTGGGGAAGACGATTCTACCTGATTCTGATCCAAAGACTCCACTAGACACCGTAAATTTGGCGGACAAAAGCTAGAAAGACCTCTCTTCGTTCATCCTGACCACAGGTACGTGTATGTGCACTTATGAGATTGGAGAAGACGTATGATTATACTTGGCTTACACTGCTTTTGTTGTCATTGAAGTTTCTGGAGAAACAAATTGGAATGTTCATGCTGAAAATTGATTATGTGAAAGAAAAATGATATTTTTTGCAATTTTCCCTAATCTAAGAGCCCATATTTACATTTTACTTGGATATAAAAGTTACTGGGATTACCTGATGGCAATTAACTCATTTTTAAATGCGATAGTTTCTGCCATGAACCTGTTTGCTTAAATGTCAAGCTGAAATCTTTTTTGGCTAGATTTACAAATTGTTCACCACAATGGACATAATATGGCACAAATATTCTGCATGCTAATATTTTGATACATTAAGTAAAATATCTGAAGTAGCAAATCTAATTTTATACAAAGAAAGTAGAATGCTTCACAAATTTTCCTATCTTCACTGTGTATCATCGAGTTCAACTGTTGCATTTCTATCATACATAGAGTGAATTCTTCCAACAAAATGAAGGTTTTAATGCTAATTCATCATATGAACTATGAAGGTGATACGGTTTCTAGTAAAAATATTTACAGCTGAAGAGTATGAAACTGCTACCAGCAATTATACATATAATAAAATCCTTGGCAGATCTCTCAATTAGTGCATTGTTGCTATAAAAAAGATCTAGAGTGATGGATGAATGTCAGATAGAATGATTTACATTTTGATAAGCCCAAGGATGTCTGATAGGATCCCTTAAATCTTCTAGTTCCATCACCACTTCTTTCATTGTAGGCCTATCTTCTCCTTGCAAATGTAAGCATCTCTTTGTTAGTTCAGCCATTGCTTGGATTTGCTCTAGAGATCCCTCTCTCACCAGTTGAGGCTCCAAGACTTGATAAAGTCGATTTTCATTTATTGCCATGATGAAATACGTTGCTAGGTTTCGTTGTTCTTGACTTCTTTCTATGTCAATGGGCTTTTTACCCGTTAAAAGCTCCGCAAGAACTACACCAAAACTGTAAACATCGCTCTTTGGTGTTAATTGGCTCGTGTAGAAGTACTCAGGATCGACGTATCCTAGTGTTCCCTGGACCAATGTTGTCACTTGACTTTGATCAAGTGAAATTATTTTGGATGCCCCGAAGTCTGAAACCTTGGCTGTAAGTCGTCCGTCCACTATTTCCAGCAAAATGTTAGGTGATTTAACGTCCCTGTGAATGATCGGAATGG
Source organism: Pogostemon cablin (assembly GCA_023678885.1). Taxonomy (NCBI): domain Eukaryota; kingdom Viridiplantae; phylum Streptophyta; class Magnoliopsida; order Lamiales; family Lamiaceae; genus Pogostemon; species Pogostemon cablin. The sequence continues at coordinate 2,617,701 of CM042993.1, read as the reverse complement.
AAGTGGCTGAATGAAGATAAGACAAAGCCCCTGCAGCTTCAGATGCAATTCTTAAACGACTCTCCAACGATAACCAACTACTTGCATGGTGGATGTGTCCGTAGAGCGTACCATGGGAGATATACTCATATACTAATAAAGGGACCTCAGATTCGAGACAACATCCTAAGAGTTTTACAACATTTCGATGATTGATTTGTGAAAGAATGACAACTTCATTGATAAATTGTTCCTTCTGACTTTCATCCAACACTCTTGATCTTTTAATGGCCACGATGCGATGATCGAAGAGAATCCCTTTGTAGACAGTGCCATAACCACCTCTACCAAGGATTCTATCATCTGCATAATTGTTAGTAGCCTTTTTAAGCTCTTTAGCTGTGAATATTTTAACTGTACCCGCCAGACCTTCATATGATGAAATATGTTGTTTTAATAGGAAATTTCCATTTTGTTGGAATGACTCCACTCTTGGTTGTATGAGTCTTCTTTTCATGAGACCAAAATTTTTCCAAGTTGAAGTATTTTGACCCCGACCAAACCTGGCCAGTTCTTTGTTTGCTGCCCTAGAATCTTCCTCTACAGCTAGTAAAATATGAGCGTTTGAGTGAATAAATTTAATCATAAATTTGATTTAAAAAAATAAAATTGAATTGTATTCTGGACATACCTGATAACAACTCATATTTTTTGGCTGGTTTAATTCTGTTCCAAAATGCATCCCAGGGCAAGAGTCTTGAAGGCTTGCTTCGCGTGAATTTTTCCCCATGTTTTCTTCCAGGTATAGTATCAGAATTGACTACGTCGTGGTTAGTTTGTTGGTTTGGCTGAAGTGTGAGATTCTGCATATTTATAGAGTCCACAGTTGGCTGCAGTGTTCTATATATGCGAGTTTCGTTTGCAGGATGGATCTCATTAGAAACACTTTTAATCTCATTCAACCCTATAGTTTGGATGTTGTCCTGTTGCTCAAGTGCAAGCTCAAGTTGCAGCACTGCTTGGGACATTGTTGGCCGTTTCTTTGGTTCATCTTCCAAGCATCTTTTGGTAAGCCCCACAAATGTCCTGAGGCTATTTGGCGAAATTTCATCTCTCAGGCTCAAAGCTACAATCTGACGGAGTTCTCCCTTTTTTATCCTATCTCGAGCCCACGTGGTCAGAATCCGCTCCTCCTCTGGAACCCCTGAATCTACTGCTGGTCTCCCACATAATACTTCCAGCATCACCACGCCAAAGGCATACATGTCACTTTTCCTTGTTAATTTTTGGGTGGTATAGTAATATGGGTCAAGGTACCCGAAGGTCCCCTTAACCTTTGTACTGATATGGCTCTTTAACTTGCTTTTGTCTTCAGGTTTGGCCAAGCCTAGATCCGAGATCTTAGCTAAAAAATTGTCATCAAGAAGAATGTTGGAAGCCTTGACATCCCGATGTATGACTGTATGGCCTGTATGTAGATAGTCCAGTCCTCGAGCTGCTCCAATGCAGATATTCAGACGCTGCTTCCATGTGAGAGAAGAGCTATTACTGTTTAACCTTGCATTTTTATAGAGGTGGTCAGCCAGTGTGCCAAAAGCCATGTACTCATAAACAAGTATCATTTCCCCCCGCTCACTGCAGTAGCCTATTAGGGAGACTAGATTAATGTGTCGAAGTTCAGAAAGTGTTTCAATCTCCATCAAAAACTCACGTGCCCCTTGTTTGGAGTTTGGCTTTAACCTCTTCACAGCAACACTGTTTTTCTCTTTGTCAATGCGACCTTTGTAGACTTTACCAAATCCACCCCTCCCAATTATAAGTCCATTGTCGAAATTTCTAGTGGCTAGATGGATCTCAGATAGAGAAAAACAGCGACATACTCGTTTTGCCCTGGCTGATAGCTTGATTTCCATAGCACCACTTCTAGCTTCCCAAACTTCCCTCACCCAATGGATAATGATACATACCACACAAAATATACTTATAGCAGCAGTTCCAACTGCATTTCTACGACCCAAAAGCGTGATGGTTTGGGATGCGGTTTCCTGAGGCGGAGGCATGGGAATTGGACTAACAAGACTATTGTCAGGGTTGCTCAACTTCAATATTTCTAATCCTTTGAGGGGTCCATACATAAACTCTTCATTAGATATCAGATGAATCAAGAGGTCCCGTTTACCCTCTACTTTGTGGCCGTTCATCATCACTATGTAATCCCCATACAAGGGTATGCTATTACCACCTCTTTCTTTGACTATTGTCTCAGTGTTAGTGGTATAAGCAAGCATTTCGTTAATGAAGATTTCAAAATCCAGGCCAGCAGTTTCTGCTATCTTGAGTCCTAGCTTGGAGAAATGAAGCCTGACTAAGTACCTGAATCCCACATCTACAGATACTTTCCAGGTAACTCTTTTACTATTGCTCAATTCCTTGAGATGGGCCGTGGTCCCAAAGAACTCATCAGATTCATCTCGGGATGAAATGAAGTCTTGTATAGTGTTTAGTTGGTGTATTATCTCAAGTGCAATGCTATTATCAACATAAACCATGGAATTCTGACCAACAGCTTGTAATCCTATATCTCCTCCCTGGAAGTAAGAAAAACTAGGAGACACTGATATTATCTCAATGCCATTAACAAAAGCGTAGGCATCTCGTGAATGAGCTGAGAAAGTTAGGTAGAGTTGTTGATTTTCTTGTATGTATAAACAGAATTCCTTTGTGAATGAATTCACAGCACTAAGTGAAGCGCTAAAGTTACCGAGCAAGGTAAAAGAACCGGCTTCAACAGTAAACAAGTCCTTGAAGCCATTAAAACCTCTGTATGAAGTAGGATTAAAGTGAAGACGGATGATGATCTGACCTGGATTGATCACTGGAAACACGTACGAGAACTGCGAACGAGAGACTCGTGCGGTGTTGTATGGAACGGGATCAGCAGCCGTCAGCTTAGTGACTGCAGTTGATGAGCCCTTGAATTGCAGCAATGAAGCAGTTGCATCTCCGAGCCAATTTCTTCCGTTGCGTGCTGATGAAGTTCCGGTCGAGCCGCAGTTAATGGAAACATGGGGAGTGACTTGAGTTGGATTGCAGGTGCTACTACGGGCAGCATATGTGATGAGGAAGCAGAAAATAGTGAAAGCTGGAGAAACTCGAAAGGATTTCATGATTGTGGGATTCATTGGTATTTGGAATTAATATTTATTAATTAATGGTAAGCGACGACTTCCACATAGTTTACTTTTTTATTCCTGTTTACTTCATCTTTCCTTCCTATAAATTTAGGTGAAGGTTCGTTGAAATGCTTATGTGTCGCGTATCTGGGGTGGTGGTGTGGGGTGGGAGAGGGGCTTAATAAAACATAGTGAAAGTGATAATATAAAAAATCATGCACTTTTTTCAACACAAAATCGTATTTTAAAAATAAAATTATTAAGTCTTTTTTAATTAATATATTAGACCGTGTTGGTCGTCCATTTGGAAGTGGGTGATGTGAGTTCATTTGATTAAAGAAATGACTTGATCTACACAAATTGAAGTCACATACATCCTCATATATTAGATTTCTCTAACATGCACTATTATTGTTATAGGATTTATTTATTACATTGATTTGTTTCAAGTATATTATTTGTCTATAGGATTTATTGCATTTTCTATTTTTGCATAGATATAGATCCGAGCAGAAATTTTTTTCCCTTAACATGCACTATTTTTTCATAAAGGTAGATTTGCTAGAGTTGCACAAATCAGTGATTATATAAAAAAAAAATGATTTACACTGTTTTTTAGTATTTCACGGCATGCAGTAAGTAATTTCTTGATATGTAGGCTGAGAATCTGAAGCAGGCAGTCTAATTTTATGCAAAGTAGAATGATTCCCATATTTTCCTATCTTCCCAGTGATTCATCCAGTTCAAATGTTGCATTACTCACACCAATATTATTAATGTTTTCACCAATCCATTCTGACTCTAATCTTGGACTGTATAGGTGTTCGGGTTCTTCCACATTAGTGTCTTCACTGATAAAAGTTACATCTTCTCTTGGCCTTGGCTGCATATTTCCTTCCAACATTTGTATCACAGAATCCATCAATGGTCGTTGAGATGGATGCTGTTGGATACATAAAAGAGCGATGTCTACACATCTTCTGACTCCATCTTCCCATGATGCACTTCCCATTACTATATCCATTACACGCCTTTCATTCCACACATTCCACTCCTGACTGGAAAGATGGCGAAATCTCATCTGCAAAACAAAATGATTCAGGTATCGATCCTTTTATTTTACCTGTAAAACCTCATTAGATTTTCAATTTCCAGTGTATAAGTAGGAAGAATACCATATGATCAACTATGGATTGGGAAAGGTAAAATGAAAACATTCTCCTGCCACTCACAATCTCCAGGAGTATAATTCCAAAGCTATACACATCTGATTTAATTGAAAGTTCCCCCTGTAAGTAGTACTCTGGAGGCGTATAGCCACTCCACTCGCTGACACACAAGTTAAGTTAGACTATGGAAAGGAAGATATAGAGAAAGATACACTTACTGTGCTTTTATTTGTGATGTACCAGTTCAGATTGATGTACGTACCTATTTGTACCCAACTCATAGTAGATTTTAGGGTTCATCTTAAGGTCTAGTAGAATATTGCTTGTATTGAGATCTAGAATAAATCCATAATGATGAAGACAAACAAGTCCTCGAGCGATCCCCAATATTATTTGGAAGCGTACTTCCCATTGAAGGAGGCGAAGTTGCCCTTTATCTATAAGGAAAAGTTCATTCAACTGTTTAAGTACATAAAGCCTTACGATTGATGTTCATTACTCACGAGAAAAAGATACTAAAGGCACCAACCAATGAAAAGACCGAGACTTGTGTCTTCCATGAACTCATGCACAAGTAATAATTCTTCTCTGTTGATGGAATAGCCAAGTAGTTTGATGATGTTTTGATGCTGAAGATATGAAAGCATATTAATCTTATCTTTGAACTCTTTGAGGAGTTCTGCAGAAGATGAATGCCTTTTTACTGCAACTAACTCTCCCGAAGGTAAGACACCCTATACAAGTGCATGATTGTTGAGAGGTATAATGTTGGGGAAAAAGTACAATAAATAGATTTATAAATGAAGTTACCTTATAGACGCCATTTAATCTGCCATGTCCAACTATGTTTGAAGAAGAGAAATTATTCGTGGCAGCTACAATTTGATTCCAATTGTATTTCTTTAATGGTTTAGTTCTGTTCCAAAATGCAACCCAAGGCCAGAGTCTTGAAGGCTTATTCCTTGTAAGTTTTTCCCCATGTTTTCTTTCAGATGTTGTATCAGCATTAACCACGTCGTCATTAGTTTGTTGATTCAGATGGAGTGCGAAATTCTGCATATTTGTAGACTCCATTGCTGCCTGCAGTGTGATAGATAGGTTAGCTTCGTTTTCAGGATGGATCTCAGCTTAATGTTAATATTTATTAACTAATGGTAATGGTAAGCGATGACTTTAACAAGGTCTACTTTTTTTATTCAATGTACAATTTACGTGAAGGTTCGTTGAAATTATTGTGTGTGTGGTGTATCTGGGTTGGGTGGGGTAGGGAGTGGCTTAACAAAACATAGTGATAATATAAAAAATCATGCACTTTTTTCAACACAAAATCATATTTTAAAAATTAAAATATTAAGTATTTTATATATATATATCACCATGTTGGTCGTCCATTTGGAAGTGGGTGATGTGAGTTCATTTGATTAACGAAATGACTTGATCTACACAAATTGAAATCACATGCATTCTCATATATTAGATTTCTCTAACATGCACTATCATTATTATAGGATTTATTTATTACATTGATTTGTTTTAAGTATATTATTTGTCTATAGGATTTATTACATTTTCTATTTTTGCATAGATATAGATCCGAGCAGAAATCTTTTTCCCTTCACATGGACTATTTTTGCATAAATGTAGATTTGCTATAGTTGCACAAATCAGTGATAATATGAAAAAAACATTCACTTTTTTCTGCATGATTTACACTGTTTTTAGTATCTCACGGCACGCAGTAAGTAATTTCTTGATATGTAGGCTGAGAATCTGAAGCAGGCAGTCTAATTATATGCGAAGTAGAATGATTCCCTATTTTCCTATCTTCCCAGTGATTCATCCAGTTCAAATGTTGCATTACTCTCACCAATATTATTAATGTTTTCACCCATCCATTCTGACACAAATCTTGGACTGTATAGGTGTTCAGGTTCTTCCACTGGACTGTATAGGCGTTCAGGTTCTTCCACATTAGTGTCTTCACTGATACGTAGCCCATCTTCTCTCGGCCATGGCTGTATATTTCCTTTCAACATTTCTAACACCGAATCCATCGATGGTCGTTGAGATGGATGCTCTTGGATGCATAAAAGAGCAACTTCAATACATCTTCTGGCTCCATCTTCCCGAGATGCACTTGCCTCTACTATATCCATTACATTCCTTTCGGTCCACTGCTTCCACACGTGAGTAGGAGCATTGCCAAAACCCATCTGCCAAAACAAAATATAATAAGGCGATTCAGGTTTCGATCTTTTAAGTTATATGAGCATTGGATTTTCAATTTCCAGTGAATAAGTAGGTAGAATACTGTAGTTACATGTTCAACAATGGATGTGGAAAGGTAAAGCGAAAACATTCTCTTGCCGCTCACAATCTCCAGGAGTATAATTCCAAAGTTATACACATTTGATTTAACTGAAAGTTCCCCATTTATGTAGTACTCTGGAGGCATATAGCCACTCCACTCGCTGACACACAAGTTAAGTTAGACTATGGAAAGGAAGATGGAGAGAATAAAGGTAGATACACTGACTGTGGTGCTTCTATTTGTGATTACCAGTTCAGGTTGATGTACGTACCTATTTATGGCGGCCAAGTCATAGTAGAGTTTGGGGTTCATATTAAGATCCAGTAGAATATTGCTTGTATTGAGATCTAGAACAAATCCCATGATATGAAGATAAACAAGTCCCTGAGCAATCCCCATTATCATTTGGAATCGTACTTCCCATCGAAGGAGGTGTTGCTGCCCTTTATCTGTAAGTAAATGTTCATTCTTTTGTTAAGTAAATAAAGCCTTATGATAGATATTCATTACTCATGAGAAAAAGATACTGAGACACCAACCAATAAAATAACCTAGACTTGTGCCTTCCATGAACTCATACACAATTAATCTTTCTTCTCTGCCGATGGAATAGCCAATTGGTTTGACGATGTTTCGATGTTGAAGATATACAAGTAAATTAATCTTATCTCTGAACTCTTTGAGGAGTTCTGCAGAAGATGATCTCCTTTTTACTGCAACTAACTCTCCCGAAAGTAAGACACCCTATACAAATGCATGATTTACTGAGAGGTATAATATTGGGGAAAGAAGTACAATAAATAAATTTAGAAAATAAGATTACCTTATATATGCCATCAAATCCGCCAGGTATTATGTTTGAAGAAGAGAAATTATTCGTGGCAGCTGCTATTTGAGCCCAATCGTATCTGGAAAGTTCTACGGTCGTAGCTTTAGATTCATACTCTGTAGCCATAGATTCTTCTTCTGATGTCTTAGATTCTTCATCTGCAGCCTTAGGTTCTTCCTTTATAACTGTAAAACATGTGTCAATTCAAGTCATAAATAACATGAGATTAGTCCAAGTTGGGTGGAAAAAAAAATGAATTCTATAAATGACTTGTACTCTGGACATACCTGATAATAAAGATTCTTGTTTCTTTGATGGTTTAGTTCTATTCCAAAATGCAACCCAAGGCCAGAGTCTTGAAGGCTTATTCCTTGTGAGTTTTTCCCCGTGCTTTCTTCCAGATGTAGTATCAGCATTAACCACATCGTAATTAGTTTGTTGATTCGGATGAAGTGTGAAATTCTGCATATTTATAGAATCCACAGTTGGCTGCAGTGTGATAGATTGGTGAGTTGTGTTTGCAGGATGGATATCATATGAAGCACTTTCAATCTCTCTCAACTCTATAGTTTGGATGTTGTTCTGTTGCTCAACTGCAGACTCAAGTTGCTGCACTACTTGGGACATTGTTGGCCGTTTCTTGGGTTCATCATCCAAGCATCTTTGGATTAGCCCCACAAATGCCTCGAGGCTGTTTCGTGAAATTTCATCTCTCAGGCTTGAAGCTACAATCTGACTCACTTCCCCCTTGCTTATCTTATCTTTAGCCCACATGGTCAGAATCCGCTCCTCCTCTGAAACCCCTGAATCTACTGCTGCTCTCCCACATAAAACTTCCAGCATCACCACACCAAAGGCATATGTGTCGCTTTTCCTTGTAAGTTTACGGGTTGTGAAATAATATGGGTCAAGGTACCCAAATGTCCCCTTTACCCTTGTGCTAACATGGCTCTGTAATTTGCTTCTGTCTTCAGGTTTGGCCAAGCCAAAATCAGAGACTTTAGCTACAAAACTGTCATCAAGCAGAATGTTAGAAGTCTTCACATCTCGATGTATGACTCTGTGACCTGTATGAAGATAGTCTAGCCCTCTAGCGGCCCCAATGCAGATATTCAGGCGCTGGTTCCACGTTAAAGAAGAACTGCTACTGCTTTCCCTTGCACGTTTGTAGAGGTGGTCCGCCAGTGTTCCACAAGCCATGTACTCATAAACGAGTATCATTTCCCCCCGCTCACTGCAGTAGCCAATTAAAGAGACAAGATTAATATGCCGGAGTTCAGCAAGTGTTTCTATCTCCATTGAAAACTCGTGTGCTCCTTGATTGGAGTTGGGCTTTAACCTCTTTACAGCAACGAAGGATTGCTCTTTGTCGATGCGGCCTTTGTAGACTTTACCAAATCCACCTTTCCCAATTATAAGTCCATTATCAAAGTTTCTAGTGGCTTGTTGGATCTCAGATAGTGTAAAACGGCGACAGATTTGTTCTGCCCTGGCTGATAGCTTGATTTCCATCACACCAGTACGACTAGCTTCCCAAACATTCCTCAACTTATGAAGAATGATATTTACCACACAAATTATAGTTATAGCTACAGTTCCAATTACATTTTTACGACCTAAAACCATCAGTAAACGTTGGATGGTTTTGGGTGTGGTTTGCTTCAACGGAGACATGGGAATCGGACTGGCAAGACTATTGTCAGGGTTGCTCAACTTCAATACTTCAAATCCCTTAATGGGTCCATAGATAAACTCTTCATTAGACTGCAGACGAATCGAGAGGTCGCGTCTACCCTCTACTTTACGGCCGCTCACCATAACCATGTAGTCCCCATACCAAGGTATGCTACTACCACCCCTTTCTTTGACTAACGCCTCAATGTTGGTATCAGCAAGCATTTCGTTAATGAAGATTTCAAACTGCAGGCCAGCAGTTTCTGCTATCTTGAGTCCTAACTTGGAGAAATGAAGCCTAACCAAGTACCTGAATCCCACATCTACTGATACCTTCCAGGTAACATTATTGCCATTGCTTGCTTCTTTCTCATCCGATTCATCGAAGGATGTAACGAAGTCCTGTATAGTATCTAGTCTATGTATTACCTCGAGTGCAATGCTACTATCAGCATGAACTATGGAATTCTGACCTACAGCTTGTAAACCAACAACCCCTCCCTGGATGTAAGAAAGACTAACAGGCACTGAAATTACCTCAATGCCATTAACAAAAGCATATGCATCTTTTGAACTACTAGTTTCAGCAGAGAAGATAATGTGAAGTAATTGGTCTTCTTGTATGTTTAAACAGAATTCTTTGGTGAGAGAATTCACACCAAGAAAATCAGCAGCAAGCGAAGCGCTGAAGTTACCGAGCAAGGTAAAATAACCGGCTTCAACGGTAAACAAGTCTTTCATGCCGTTAAAACCTTTGTATGCAGTTGGGTTAAAGTGAAGGCGGATAACTATCTGACCTGGATTGATCACCCGAAACGAATACGAGAACTTTGAACGAGAGACGCGTGCGGTTTTGTATGGAACTAGATCAGCATCGGTCAACTTACGGATTGCAGTTGAGGTTGTTGATGAACCCTTTAATTGCAGCAATGAAGAACTTGTTGGCTGCACGTCTCCGAGCCATTTCCTTCCGTTGCGTGCTGATGAAGTTCCGGTTGAGCCGCAGTTGATGGATACATCGGATGTTGGATCACTTCTTCCGACATTGAACGTGATGATGAAGCAGAGGAATGTGAAAGCAAGAGAAACTCTACAGAGTTTCATGGTCTGTTGTGGTAAAGCAAAGAATGGGAGGATATTTGGGACATAATATTTTTTAAATGATCGGCGACGACTTTCATAGTTTACTTTTTGTCTGTGTATATTCATTCTTTCATCTTTCCTAGTTGTGATCGTTACCAGTAATTTTATATTTCCCCCCTAATTTCCCCCTATTTTCCCATCACTGAATAATAATTGCCTTCTAGATTCTCTTGTTCTTCGTTCTTACATGGAAAATTCTCCATTTAAAAAATATATGTTAACAAATTTTTTCTCGAGTAAAAATACCCGATGACCCCAAAAAGAGACTGAGTATAAATTATTTTTTTCACATCATTAAATTATTTCTTAAACAGAGTACTCCAATTTGTTTTAAACATTTGAAAAAAGAATGAAAATGTGAAATAGAAACAATCCTAGAAGCAATGGAGTAGACTTCAAAAGTCCACGCTAATCATAACAACACAATCGCATCATTGGTGATTCATTCTTCGTGTTCGAATCAAATGAATCTCTCTCCACTTTCAAATGCTTTGTTACTCGTATGCTTCCTCACCACATTCAAAGAAATCATCACCATAAATTCAATCCACTTCCCAGATGATGTTTCAATCAATTGCGGCTCCACTGCAATTTCTTCAGCTCGCAGTGGAAGAAAATGGCTGGGAGATTATAAACCACCCAGATCGTTGATGCAATTACTGTTGGTATTTTGTTAAAATGAAAAGAGGGAGTTTCTATCCCACATCGGGTGGGAGAGAAAGAGAGAGTGGCTCCTTAGGCTATATAAGGAGGCCCCTAGTGTAAATGTTAAGTGCACCAATCAAGTACACTTTAATCTTTGTATTTGATTCTAGTTAAATTCCTTTCTTTGATTCTCGGTTGTGAGAATTGGAAGAAAGGTGAGAATTAATCAAAGATTTGTAAGGGTGTAGGGATTGGGGTCGGGAGAGAGAAATTCTGTGTGATTGTAAAAATTTTTCACATAGTGGTATTTTCTCGGATCCGTGGTTTTTCTCCGGTTTTAGAGTTTTCCACGTGGTTTTCTTCGATTTTGGAGTATCCCACGTAAATTCTTGTGTTGTGCTTTTTATGTTCTTTGTTTGTCCCTTAGGAATGAATGGGGATCTGTCTTATCCCAACAAGTGGTATCAGAGTGTTGTGCTTTTTATGGTCTTTGTTTGTCCCTTAGGAATGAATGGGGATCTGTCTTATCCCAACAAGTGGTATCAGAGCCCGGTTCGGGTGCTTATATAGTTCTTAGTATGCTCTGTAGTTGCAGCAAAGTCTGACCTTCCACATCAGAAAAGACTTTATAAGAGGAAGAGGGTAAAGACTTTATAAGAGGAAGAGGGTTATTCATTAGGCTAAGGGTGGCATGAAAGAAGTGGAAAAAAGCTAGTGGCACAAGGGGGTCAGAAGAACAGCCGGATGCGGTGGCATCTCCTTTCTTGCGGTGAAATGCGCCGGACTGTGGCGACAGTGGCGTGGCAAGGGGTAGGATTTGTAGGTCAGCAGTGGCTGAGTTCTTGGACCTGCAACAATGTGAATTGCTGGGACTCCCGGTGGTGGAGTTGGCTTAACAGCGGCATGGAATTTTCCATGGATGTCGACTCAAGAAGGTTTGAAAGGAACGGGATTTTTCGGTAATGATGGTGGCGTGGGAAAGTGGCGATTCAACGGGAAAGATGGCGATGTGGTACTCGGTATCGGGTGGCTCTAAATCGGTAAAGAATAATGTGAATTCAACCGACAAGTGGAAAAGCATCGTGGATTCTGGAGGGTTAGAATCGGCTTCAAGTGACGACACTTTCAGTAGGAAAAGAGGGTTCGTACAAACCTGGTGTAGCTAGCAGTAAAAGGCAGCAACGTCATGTCGGTACAGACGGGTTTTGCTCAAGGTGGAGCAATAGTGCGGTAATTGTGGTGGAGCAATGGCACGGTAATTGCTTACGATGGAGCAATGATGACGTTTCTGGTCAAGGAGGAGTTGGTGCGGCAACAACTCTGAATGTTGAGTTAATATTATTAGGGATCCTTATGACATGTTCAGTTGTCATGAAAAAAGTGTAATAATATTAGCTGGTCCACAAGTTTGCACACGGACATTAATTTGGCAGGTGATGTAGGGTGTGTGGTGGATGTATATAGATGGCTTATGGACTTCCAGGGGTAGCCAAGAGCTGGAAGTAGCACCAAAATATCAGCAGGTATTTTCGATATGTGCTGTAGGAAATTCTTAGAATGGTTTATTCTAAGTGGTCTACTCGTATGGTAGAGTAGGATTCTCGAGATAGAGAATAATTGTTGGTAAAGACAATGAGTCTTCTTTTATTTTGACAATGTGGAGATTGTTGGTATTTTGTCAAAATGAAAAGAGGGAGTTTCTATCCCACATCGGGTGGGAGAGAAAGAGAGAGTGGCTCCTTAGGCTATATAAGGAGGCCCCTAGTGTAAATGTTAAGTGCACCAATCAAGTACACTTTAATCTTTGTATTTGATTCTAGTTAAATTCCTTTCTTTGATTCTCGGTTGTGAGAATGGGAAGAAAGGTGAGAATTAATCAAAGATTTGTAAGGGTGTAGGGATTGGGGTCGGGAGAGAGAAATTCTGTGTGATTGTAAAAATTTTTCACATAGTGGTATTTTCTCGGATCCGTGGTTTTTCTCCGGTTTTAGAGTTTTCCACGTGGTTTTTCTTCGATTTTGGAGTATCCCACGTAAATTCTTGTGTTGTGCTTTTTATGTTCTTTGTTTGTCCCTTAGGAATGAATGGGGATCTGTCTTATCCCAACAAGTGGTATCAGAGTGTTGTGCTTTTTATGTTCTTTGTTTGTCCCTTAGGAATGAATGGGGATCTGTCTTATCCCAACAATTACAGGGCTCATCAACAACCTCAAATCCAATCCATATGTCCACATCTGCTGATCCAGTTCCCCACATGACTGCAAGAATCTCTTCTTTCCGATTCTCTTACACATTTCATCTCAATCCAGGTCAGAAAATCATCCGTCTTCACTTTAATCCCTCTTCATATAAAGGGTTTAAGGGTTTCAAGGATTTTTTTCACTGTTCAAGCTGGTGGTTTTACCTTGCTCAATAATTTCAGCACTTCACTTACTGCTGTAAATGCTTTTACCAAGGAGTTCTGTCTTAACGTGCAAGAAAATCAACCACTCACCTTTACTTTCTCACCTCAATCGGTGGGTACCTATGCTTACATTAATGGCATAGAGATTATCTCAGTTCCTGTCGGTCTTTCTTACTTTCGTGGTGGAGATGTTGGACTGCAAGTGATTGGGAATGAGTATGTACTCTATGTTGATAACACAACTGCACTTGAGATGATTCAGAGATTGAACATCAGACAGGAGGATCGTTTTTCGTCGAATGACGATTTTGAAAGCATGTTTCCGGTGTGGGCAATGCAGAGGGTAGAAAAGAACAGAAGCCGGACATGGAGGGTGCAGGTGGATGTGGGGTTTGGGTACTTGATCAGGCTTCATTTCTCGGAGCTCGTAGGAGTTGGTGATGTGTTGTTTAAGGTCCTCATTAATGGCAGGATTGCTCAGACTAACAATGATGTAATGAAAGCAAGTGATGGAGATTATGATCAACTGTTTAGGGACTATATGGTGATGATGAGAGGGGTGAAAGAGGAAGGTAAGGTTGATCTCTTGGTTACCTTCCAGTCATATTCATATGATGATGGCAGAGATGGACATGGAATTCTTACAGGATTTGAAGTACTTAAGATGAGCAACCCTGATAATAGTCTAGCTAGTCCTAATCCCCTTCCTCCACCTCAGGTTTCACCATCCCTGACAACCCGAATTTCGCGCGCACTTCTTGGCTATACAAACACAAACCTAACTCTTGCATTGATTGCAATCTCTCTACTGAATATCATTGTCTATAATCTGCGGGAAATGTGGGAAGATAGCAACCCTGATGAAGGGGTTAGGCCATCGGCAAAGGCAGAGCAGTTGTGTCGCCGTTTTTCTCTTGCTGAGATTCAATTAGGAACTTCAGTGATGGACTGATAATCGGAAGAGGTGGATTCGGGTTGATCTACAAAGGGGTCATTGATAAAGGTCAAAAAACCGTTGCTTTGAAGAGGTCAAACTCAACTTCCAAGCAAGGAGCACGTGAGTTTCTAACAGAGATTGAAGTACTTTCCCAACTCAGACATATTAATATGATCTCTCTAATTGGGTACTGCAGTGAGCGTAGAGAAATGATTCTTGTTTACGAGTACATGCCGAGTGGTACACTAGCTGACCACCTCTACAAACTTGCAAGGAGAGGGATGGATTCTTCTCCTCTTAGTTGGAAGCAACGTCTAAATATCTGCATTGGAGCTGGCCAAGGTCTCCACTATCTTCACACTGGCCATAGAGTGATACACCGGGATGTAAAGGCTTCAAACATCCTTCTTGATGAGAATTTCGAAGCTAAGGTGTCGGATTTTGGATTGGCAAAATCGGAAGACAGAAGCAGGTTACAGAGCCATGTTAGCACAAATGTAAGGGGTACATTTGGGTACTTCGACCCGTATTACATGACCACCCAAAAATTAACCAGGAAAAGTGACACGTACGCCTTTGGTGTGGTGCTGTTAGAAGCTTTAAGTGGGAGACCAGCAGTGGACTCAAAGTTTGCCCAAAAGGAGAGGGTTCTGACCTCGTGGGCTAGAGATAGAATTAGTGAGGGAGAGGTTGATCAGATAGTAGATTTGAGTCTGAGGGACGAAATTTCGTCTCAAAGCTTGAATACATTCATGGCGGTCGCCATAAAATGCTTGGAAGACGATCCAAAAGATCGTCCCACAATGTGTCAAGTCGTGCTCCAACTTGAGCTTGCACTTGAGCTGCAGGAGAGCGGAGGATTAGACGATTTGCCGACTTCAAATCATAAAATAGACGTAGACACTCGTGATGTCATTTCACCAAATGAAGACACTGTATCATCTAACATTGCTGACTTATCCAAAACATTCTCCACAGATGTGCAGACTACTGTTATATTTGCTCCAAATAAGCAACCTAATTTAAACTCCCCCCAGCTGATACAAAAGAAGGGAGAAAAAAGAAATCGTATATTCGGGCATGGGGTGCCTTTTGGACCAGGATGAATCCAATCAAGAAAAAAGAATTCGGTCCAGTATCAGGTATACTAACAGTTACTCGGACGTCAAGTCCAGCAACATCCTACTGGACGACAAGTGGGTGGCGAAGATCTGCGATTTCGGAGTGTCGAAAGTATGGCCGTCGGGGGAGGATAACGGCTTCGTGACGACACTGGTGAAAGGTACGTACGGATACTTGGATCCGGAGTACTACATGCACCAGCAGTTGACGGACAAGTCGGATGTGTACTCGTTTGGAGTGACTTTGCTGGAGATTCTGTGTGGAAGACCTCCGATAATACGAAAGCTACGAGAGGAGAAGGTGAATTTGGTAAAGTGGGCTCTGTCTTGTCACAGAAAAGGGACACTGGATCAGATTATTGATTCGAATTTGAAGGGGCGAATTGGAGCTGAATGCCTGAACCAGTATGTAGGAACGGCGGTTGCATGCCTGAGGGAAAGAGGGAACGACCGACCCCCGATGAGTGACATCATTCTCAGGCTAGAGTCTGCAATTAAGCTCCAACAAATGGGTTATACGCATATTTTCTCAATGTAAGAAAAGGAGAACAAGAGAAACTAAAAGGCTTTTATGGTTCATCAATTCGGATCCCCTGTTACATAATCGTATTTCATTTGAATGAATACAACGTGTAAATTTTTCCAAACAAAGAAATAAAAGATTAACTGCTTTTCTTAATGGAGTTTAAATCAACGTTTATCCCTAATGTAATCATAAGAAAATATCAACTACACACAAAAGAAATAGCATTATGAATATATTGAGTTGACAATGGAAATTAGTATTGTGTGTCATGTGATAGACGGTAACATTATTAAATTAAATTAATGACAATGTTTAAAATATAATAGTCTTTTTTTTATAAATATGTACAACCCCTTCATTCACATTCTGTGCGTTTTTCTTATTTTTTTACTTTTTTATATTTAATTTTAGGGATATACTTATAATTTTACCCTTGTAGTATATGGTATAATTTATCCCTAAGGTTTAGAGTTTAAGGTATAATTGTAATTTTATCCTTGTGGTTTAGGGTATAATTTATCCCTAGGGTTTAGGGTATAATTGTAATTTTATCCTTGTGTTTAGGGTTTAATTTATCTCTTAGGGTTTAGGGTATAATTGTAATTTTACCCTTGTGGTATAGGGTATAATTTATCACTGGATTAAGGGTTTAGGGTATCATTGTAATTTTACCCTTATAGTTTAGGGTATAATTTATTCCTAGGGTTTAGGATTTAGGGTATAATTGTAATTTTACCCTTGTGGTTTAGGGTATAATTTATCCCTAGGGTTTAGTGTATAATTGTAATTTTATCATTGTGGTTTAGAGTATAATTTATCCCTTAGGGTTTAGGCTATAATTGTAATTTTATCATTGTGGTTTGGGTATAATTTATTTCTAGTGTTTAGAGTTTAGGGTATAATAGTCATTTAAATAAAATAAATTTAACAATAAAATAAAAATAACATTAATGAAGGAATAAGAATTAATTAAGAATGGTAGGAACTAAAAGTGTACCAATTCAATTGGTACACTTGATTGTATCATAATCTCTCTCTAAATTAATATATATTTTATAATTTAAATAAGTAAAATATATATATATATAAAGTAAAATAAAAGTTTATTATATTTAATATATCGCAATTATTTTTAATGATTATTTCTTCTAAATTATTTTTTTCTAAAGAAAAAAATTAAAATGAGAATATTTTGCATTCAATATACTATTTCTTTCGTCCCAATATGATATTCAATTGCCACCATTTATCTTCTTTCTTGGGTGATTTTAACAAATATTATTTCCATGGTTAACTAATATATTCACATAATCTTATTTCCTAAAAAAATAAATTGTGTGAATAATATTTCCTTAAGAGTTATACTGAGATTTATAATTTCCTTATAGGATGAAAGTTGGTTTAAACTGCCCTTAAGAATAGCAATTAACCTCTTGTTTCTTTGTTTAGAAAAAATTACAAGTATCACTCATCTAAGCAGTGAAACAGTGGATGAAACACAATTGTATAACAGTTATATAAGGATTTATGTTGATTATTCATTACCCTACAAAATTGACCATTAAACACTTGCACGTGGCAGTACTTTACTACTCTGTCGATTGAAATCAATTATTTTTACATTTTCTATTTTCCTTCTTACTAAATTTATTTTACCATTAAAAAAGAAAAAAAATTACACACATTAAATCAATCAAAAACCTTCAAGTTGTCTAAATTTAAATTTTATTTTACCATTCAAAAATAATAATACGAACATTAACCAATTAAAAACTTCAAACTTATCTTATTTTAAAAATTACCCTTTCACCTAACACAAATAACATAATTTATTTATTATTTATTACTCTAAACACTACAATACCCCTAAAAATTTTATAAAATTAATTAAAAATTTTCATTAAATAAAGTTAATTAAAAAATAATTTTCTCAAAATATGTATGTAATGTAACAATGAAAATAACTGGAGAGAGTATTATTACTCCATAAATAAAAGACAAAGATAAATTTGATTATAGTGTAATTAAAATATGATAAATGATTATTAAAATATAATATTCGATAATTGTAAAAAGTATAATTATTTAAATAGTAAATTATTATAGTACTTTAAAATTATATTTTATAAGGTATCATTAATAATCCATTTGTTTAATAAATCATATGTTACGTATATGCAATAACATGTTTTAATAATAAATAAATTGACTGGTCTAATAGAGAGTTTGTTAATCTTCCTCGAAAAAATCCACATTTGAAAACTGATTGAACACACGAGAAAAAAACTAAAGTATGAATAATGCTCTTTTTTAATTTTCCATTAAATTATTATAAGGAGTGGACTAAAAAAGTCTACGCCAATCATAGAAACTCCAGCCCAGAATCCGATCTGGTTGGAGCAACCCATGAAATTCTCACCTTCACATTCAAATGCTCTGCTTCTTCTATTCTTCCTCATCACATTTCCAGAGATCAGCAGTAAAAACGGGAATCACTTCCCAGCTGATGTTTCCATAAATTGTGGCTCCACTGGAACTTCTTCAGCTCGCAGTGGAAGAACATGGCTGGGTGATCATAAGCAATCCAAATCGTTGCTGCAGTTAAAGGGTTCATCAACAATCTCAACTCCAATCCGTTGCTCCACCTCCATTGATCCTGTTCCCCACAACATCGCAAGAATCTCCTCTTCCCCATTCTCCTACGCATTTCATGTCAATTTAGGTCAGAAAATTATCCGTCTTCATTTTAATCCCACTGAATACAAAGGGTTTAGAGGGTTTCAAGATTTGTTCACTGTTAAATCCGGCTCTTTTACCTTGCTCAGTAATTTCAGCTCTTCACTTACTGCAAATGCTCTTTCTGTGAATGCTCTTACCAAGGAATTCTGTCTGAATGTACTAGAGAATCAGCCGCTCAACTTATTTTTTACTCCTCAATCTGAGAATACTTATGCTTTCATAAATGGCATCGAGATTATCTCAGTTCCTGTCAGGCTTTCTTACTTTCATGGTGGAGATGTTGGACTCCAAGTGATTGGTAAGGAGTATGTAGATGTGGTCTCTGTTGATAGCAATACTGTACTTGAGATAATTTACAGACTAAATATCAAACAGGATTGTGTTCCATCTAATGAAGATATCGATGGCCTGTTTCCGAAATGGGCAACACAGAAGGAAGAGAAGAACAAAAGTCGAACCTGGAGAGTGCCGGTGGATGTGGGATTTAGGTACTTGGTAAGGCTTCATTTCTCCGAGCTCGGACTCAAGATTGCAGGGCTTGGTGAAGTGATGTTTGAGGTTTCCATTAATGGCATGACTGCTCTAACTAACGGTGATGTAATGAAAGCTAGTGATGGAGATTATGTTCTCCTGTACAGGGACTACATGGTGATGATGAGAGGGGGGAAAGAGGATGGTAAGCGCAATCTCTTGATTTCCCTCCAGTCGTATGATGAGCTCAGAGATGAACATGGAGTTCTTGCAGGATTTGAAGTTGTTAAGATGAGTAACCATGACAATAGTCTAGCCAGCCCTAATCCCCAGCCTCCACCACAGGGATCACCATCCCTGACTGCCCGGATTTCGTTCTCGATTCTTGTCAATAGGAACACTAATCTAACTCTTGCACTGATAGTAATCTCTGTATTGAACACCATTGTCTATAAGTTGCGGGAAATGTGGAAAGCTAGCAACAGTTATGAAGAGATCAAAGTATCGGCTAGGGCAGAACGGTTCTGTCGCCGTTTTTCTCTTGCTGAGATTCAATTAGCAACAAGGAACTTCAGTGATGGACTAATAATCGGAAGATGTGGATTCGGGCTGGTCTACAAAGGGCTCATTAATAAAGGGCAGAAGACCGTTGCTGTAAAGAGGTCAAAATCAACTTCCACGCAAGGAGAAGTGAGTTTCTAACAGAGATTGAAGTACTTTCTGAACTCAGACACATTTATATGATCTCTCTAATTGGGTTCTGCAGTGAACGCAGAGAAACGATTCTTGTTTATGAGTACATGCCAAGTGGTACGCTAGCTGACCACCTTTACAAGCTTGCAAGAAGAGGGAGGGATTCTTCTTCTCTGTCTTGGAAGCAACGCCTGAATATATGCATTGGGGCCGGTTAAGGACTTCACTATCTTCACACAGGCCATAGAGTGATACACCGGGATGTGAAGGCTACAAACATCCTCCTTGATGAGAATTTTGAAGCTAAAGTGTCGGATTTAGGGTTGGCAAAATCTGAAGACAGAAGCAAGTTACAGAACCACGTTAGCACCAAGGTTAAGGGTTTTTTACATTCGGGTACTTCGACCCATATTATGTTACCACCCAAAGATTAACCAGGAAAACTGACACGTACGCCTTTGGTGTGCTGCTGTTGGAAGTATTATGTGGGAGACCAGCTGTGGATTCAGCGTTTTCAGATGAAGAGAGGATCCTGACTGTGTGGGCTCGAGATAAGATCAGTAAGGGTGAAGCTAAGCAGATAGTAGATTCGAGTCTGAGAGACGAAATATCTACAAACAGCCTCATGGTGTTAGTGGGATTGGCAGTAAAATGCTTGGAGGATTAACCCAATAATCGGCCTACAATGTCTCAAGTCGTGCTCCAACTTGAGCTTGCATTGGAGAAGCAGGAGAGCATAATATCAGATGTGTCGACAAATCATATAGCTAAAGATGATCCTCCAACGAACCAAGACAGTATATCATCATCATCATCTGATTCGGCTGAGATTTCCGAAGATGATGCGCAGAATGTTACATTTCATACCACCAAACAAACCACATATTTCTTTTCAACTGGAAGAGAAGGCCTGAGGAAACAGAAAATGCGTAGCCAAATACGGTTTCGTGCCTTTTGGTCCATTCAAGAGAAAAGAGTTGAGCTTAATTCAAGGTAACGTATGTATTATCATCTGTTGCCGTTAGTATTGACCGACTGACGATATATAACTGAAAGTTTATGAATTATTGTGCAGAAACTCGTGAAGAACGCATAAAATTACCTTTCAATTCAAGCCTCCATTTCTCTTTCCGCGATATCAAAACTGCGACTCACATTTTCGATGACAATTTTCTCATCGGCAAAGGAGGATTCGGCAACGTGTATAAAGGACTCATCAACGGCGGCGCCACCACCGTCGCAATCAAAAGACTGGGCCAATCCTCGGCTCAACGCGCCCGTGAATTCGTAGCAGAAATCGAGACGTTGTCAAAGATAAGGCACCGTCACCTGGTATCTCTCATCGGGTATTGCAATGAGGCACGAGATTATTTTGTGTGACTGATACAATCATTTTTATTGCAGGAAAATTAAAGAGTACCAAGATAATCAAAAGGATTTGGTGATCAACAATAAATAAAAACTTACCAAAGATAAGATACAAGGAATCTGGACACACATTCAAGAAGGAAGATCAAAGATAAATTAATTCAGGATCCTTATATTAATCTTGCTTATATTAATCTTGGATATCATTTGCGCCTGATCACATTACGATCCGGGATCTCACATCCGGACACTCACGTTGGGAAGGACAAGGCAGATTGGGAGAAGGCTCCATCATGAAGAACATATCGGTTTATCGTTTTTATTTTTAGATTTAATTTTAATTATGTAATTTAGTTTTTAGTCCGAGGTTTGTAAACCTCCCATGAATATTTTATGAATTAGGATATGGGAGGGATCAAATCCTTGGACTGGATTGTTATTTTATTTGTTCTATTATTTAATTTTATGTTTTTACTATTTTAATTATTTATTTTTATGTTTAGTAGTTGTTAGTAATTTAATCCAAGACCTCCCGGTTACATTTGGAAACACGTTAAATTCAATTTAAATTCAATTACTCCCTTGGGTTCGACCCTTACTTACCCTACTACATTCTAGTGGGTTTGTTAGGAAAAATTACAAATTTTATTTTTGGGTGTCGGCGACAGCACATCAAATTTTGGCGCCGTTGCCGGGGACGGCGCCAAAATTTGGTGTGTTGTCGCCGGCACCCAAAAATAAGATTTGTAATTTACAAAAACCCACTAGAATGTAGTAGGGTAAGTAAGGATTGAACCCACGGGGAGTAATCCCGAACTTTATTGAATTTTTTGTGTTTTTATTTTTAATTTTTGAATTTCTGTCCAGCAGTGTACTGACTCTGAACCCTTCAGTGTCAGTTCTGCTCTGTTTTGATTTTTTTGAATTTTCGAGTATAATCACTTTCTCTCCGTGTAGGCTTACTTTTAATGGGTCGATATCATGGTTTTTATGGTCAGAATGTTCAGTCATGTAGAGTTTGTGCAACCACACTCCATTCCACTCATGATTTTCCATCCTTGATTGATAGATTAGCGGTGAGACGAAGTGATGAATATTGGAGTGCTACTCAACAAATGCATTGGAATGATCAACCATATGTCAACACTTACAATCAAGGAAGGCATCATGATTTTCGATATATGCACCACGCTTACATTCAACCTTACAATTATCAAAGTTATGGCTACTATGAGCAAATACCACAATTTTTCAATAATAGTGAATGCTATTATGAGGATGAAGGATATATTGGTGATGAACATAGTTCGAAGGCTTCATTAGAGTCCTTGTTGAAACGGAAGGAAATTAGTAATTTGATATTTCAACAAGGAACCCAATTGAGTATTTGGAATTTGGAGCGACAATGTAGCAAATTAAGGACTGAGGTTGACCGTTTGGTGGCACAGCAAAGTGCAAATTATGAGGAATGTGCCGTGGAGTCCACCTGTAATAACAAATTTTGTATTTATAATAAAATAAACACAAAAGAATTACAATGATAATCCAGAAGGATTAAACTTGAAAATTTAGGAAATAATCTCTATCAATCCTCTGATTCTTCTCTCGAACCAATTTGGCTTGACTTTGACTTTGACTTTGACTGCGTTGACCGCGTTGACTGTGTATGTTGAGTCGGATCTTCAGTTGAAGCTTGTCCGAACTCGGATTTGGATCTTATAACGTTAATCCAGAGGCGTCGAGCCTTTATTTGGATTAAACGTACTTGATCCGAAGAACACTCGATCTGGGGGGCTTAGCACCTTAATCCCGGGTCGTATGCTGTTCTTGGCGCGAAGAACACCGAAGAACTCAGTATATGAAGAACGCTTGATTTGGGGGGCTCCGCACCTTAATCCCGAATCGTTTGCCGTTCTTGACTTGAAGATGCTTGAAGATCTCAAGGGAGCGCTGCTCGTGTTCTTGATCTCTTCAGAGCGTTTATGTCTTCAAGTATTTTAGTGTGTCTGTAGTGAATGAAGGAGGACTCCTTATATAGGTGAAGGAATGAGCATGCCCCATAAATAACTTGCAATCTGATTGGTCCATGACAGATTTGGCCTGGTTATGCGGGCTTGGGCCGTTCCAACTATATCACAGCTTGATTGGTCATTGCTTAATTTGACCTAATTCTGGAACCTTCCATGCTTTACTTAACTTAGGGGTCAAGCTTTACTTAATTTAAACCCTACTTAATTTGTTGGGTATTAAATTAATTATCAATTATTTATTAATCTATTTTAGGAATTAATTTATTAAATCCCCAAATAAAATATAATAAATTAAAATTGATATTTAATCAATAAAATCCACGTGTCGCCATTTGATTGGACCGTGAATTTTAATTGCTTACAAATGCCCCCTTGCGATTTGTTCACGGACAGTATGTCTTGTTGTGAAGGAATCGCAAAAGATTTATTTCTTGTTCACCAAGCTTCATGAACCTTACCCAAAATTATCAAAGTTATTTGTAGTAAAGAATCTCCTACAATTTTGTAGAGCTTGCACACCTCACAATAATCTCCATAATTATCCATGAGTCCACTAGTAATTTCCATAATTATCCATGAATAATTTTCATAATTATCCATGAGTCCACAAGTAATTTCCATAATTATCCATGAATCCACTGCTATATAATGGTACTTCATGAACTCAATTTTTTTATCAAAGCTATCCAACACACAAGACTCAACTCGTCGAGGTGAAGAGTAGTCGACGGCGGACCACCCATGGTGGTTGCTTGTCGGGCTCGCACCGTGAGGTGGAGAGCAATCAATGGTAGACTACCCATGGTAGTTGCTTGTTGGGCTCGCACCTCCGATGATGTTGGGATAGAGAGTAGTCAACGGCGGACCACCCATGGTGGTTGCTTGTTGGGCTCACATCTCCGATGACGTTGGGATAGAGAGTAGTCAACGGCGGACCACCCATGGTGGTTGCTTGTTGGGCTCACATCTCCGATGACGTTGGGATAGAGAGTAATCAACGGCGGACCACCCATGGTGGTTGCTTGTTGGGCTCACATCTCCGATGATGTTGGCGAAGAGGTGACAGAAATCCGACCAAAGAGAAGACTTTCAATGGCTCAAGTCAAACCAACATCATCGAGGTGGAGAGCAATCGACGGCGGACCACCCATGGTGGTTGCTTGTCGGGCTCGCACCGTGAGATGGGAAGCAGTCAACAGTGGACCACCCATGGTGGTTGCTTGTTGGGCTCACATCTCCGATGACGTTGGGACGGAGGCTCAAGTCGGACCAACATCGTCGAGGTGGAGAGCAGTCGACGGCGGACCACCCATGGTGGTTGCTTGTCGGGCTCGCACCGTGAGATGGGAAGCAGTCAACGGTAGACCACCCATGGTGGTTGCTTGTTGGGCTCACATCTCTGATGACGTTTTGGCGACGATATGAAGAAACCTGACCAAAGAGAAGCTTTTTAACATACTCAGGCAGTCGAACCAACGATGTCGAGGTAGAGATCGGTTGACGGCGGATCACCCATGGTGGTTGCTTGTCGGGCTCATACCGCGAGGTGGAAAGCAGTCAACGGTATACCACCCATGGTGGTTGCTTGTTGGGCTCACACCTCCGACGTGTTGATGCAACGAGAGCGGACTACCCATGGTAGTTGCTTATCGAGCTCATGCCTCTGGCAGCATTGATTTGAAGAGCGGGAGGGCGATTGATGGCAGACCACCTATGGTGACTGCTTACCGAGCTCATACCTCCGGCAGCTTTGATTTGAAGAGCGGGAGGGCGGTTGTTGTCTGCTTTCGATCGGACCAGCCGGAAGATGGTCTCGTCGCTTTAGTGTGATTCAGACTGGATTCGGTAATGCTCTTGGCGACTGGGAAGCAGAATGGCGTGTGAGAGCGGCGGCTGATGGCTGCTCTCGACGACTGCTAGCGGCGGCTGCTCGCTAGCGAGAATCCGGCGTGAACCCTGGCGGCGGCACGTCGATCGAGCTCTGGAAGTAGCGCGCGCGGAAACGTACCTCGGCAGCGAGCAGCGCTCCTTGGGTCGCGAATCCGACTGTGTTTGGCTATGATTTTCTTATGTGAAGGGCAACAGCGAGCTTCAGGCGGCCGGGTGCGTGACCGGTGGCGATGCGAGGTGAATCCCCGGTGGTGTTGACGGGTACTGATGGCTGGTTGTTGTTTTTCGAAGAGAGAGGAATTGGTTGAGCAGCTTAATCCCCTTTTGCTGGAGAAACCCATTCCACGGAAAAAAAAAAGAATAACTTCAATTTTGACCCCATCAAGTTAATTTTGACTTGCTCAAACTCACCCAATCTCAAATCAGCTTGCTTACTGCATTCAAGTGCTTCCAACATTAATTGGGCCCTTTATTTTTTTTATTTATTTTTTTTTATTTTCAGTTTCTACTTGGGCCATCTGATCCTTCTTATTCACTTGGGCCGCCTACTGCTTCATATTTTGGGCCAAGAGTGCTTATATTGATTTTAATTTTCATGATTTGGGGCTTAAATTAATTAAACACACATGAATTATTTTAATGGCTCACTTAAGCATCTTGGGCTTCTCCATGGGCTTAATTTATAATTTTGGTTTTTAATAATTAATTGATCCCATAATTTATTTAGGACCTTTTAATTAATTAAATCCATAAATTTAAATTAGCTTAAACCTCTTTCTTTGCTAGCTTTAAGGGACAACATGGATCACCCTCATCACTTTACCACCTTCATCATTTCACCACTGTCTTTGCATTCAACCACATCTTCTCTTTGTCAACCTTTTTCTTCTTAACTCGTTCACACTTCAATTTATCGCTTGCCTCGCAAACTCGACTCGAATTGCTTGGATTATGACTGAACTTAGTAAAATGCTAAGCTGCCTACGTACCTCTTCGCAGAGGATCAAGTCATTACGTAGTTCAAGGGGACATGATTTGATTTGAATGGGGGGGTGCCGTACACAGTTTATACTCATGCGGGCCAGGAGTGACTATTCTTTAACTACTTTAGACAAAGTAAGATATTTAATGCTTTAACCACTTAAAATATCTGAGTGGGGTGAATTGATAGTTTAACCACATATAATTACCTTTGGTGGGTGTCATGCACAGTTTATACTCATGCGGACCAGGAGTTTGTCGTACACAGTTTATACTCATGTGGACCAGGAGTTTGTCGTACACAGTTTACACTCATGTGGACCAGGAGTTTGTCGTACACAGTTTATACTCATGCGGACCAGGAGTAACATGCAGTTTAGGCTCGTGCGTCAAGGAGCGTAAAATATATGTATTTGTTTTACGCATAGTAGCGTTTCAAGAACTTCCCATTTATAGGGCCAATGTTCACGCCATCCTCCGAGATCAACTTGTATGCGCCATTTGTATAGGCTTCCTTCACAACATGAGGGCCATCCCACTTGGGTAGAAACTTATTTCCAACGCGATGGGTGACTACTATAGGTCTTCTCACAGCAAGCACCAAATCACCAACTTGAAAAGAACGTACCCTCACTTTCTTGTTGTATGTTCTAGAAAGGCGAGATTGGTAACACTCAAGTCTTTGTTGTGCTTCCAACCTCTTTTCATCTAACGCTTCTAACTCTTGAAGACGTAACTTTGCATTTTCTTCCTCGGTGAGGCCTTCTTGTATGGCTATCCTCAAAGAAGGAATTTGCTTTTCAAGAGGCACAACAGCCTCAACACCATACACCAAGGAATACGGAGTGGCTTGCGTAGGTGTTCTATAGGTGGTACGGTACGCCCATAAAGCTTCATTTATTCTTTCATGCCAATCTCTTTTCGACTTGGACACCACCTTCTTTAACAAACTACATAATGTCTTATTGAAAGCTTCGGCAAGACCATTAGCAGCTGCGTTATACATTGAAGATTTCTTTTGTTTGAAATCAAACTTCTCACATAGCTTATCAATCCAACTGTTGCTGAACTGCTTTCCATTATCAGTGATGATGTAGCGCGGAACACCATATCTATAAATGATGTTGATTCGGATGAAATCAGCAACATTTTCTTTCTTCACTTCCCTTAGAGGCACAGCTTCAGCCCACTTTGAAAAGTAATCGGTTGCCGCAAGAATGTAGAGATGACCACCAGATGACTTTGTAAGCGGCCCTACCACATCTAAACCCCATGCATCAAAAGGCCATGAAGCGACTGTCGGATGTAAAGGCTCCGGAGGTTGATGAATCAAATTTCCATGGAACTGACAAGCTTGACATCTTTGTGCGTAATCCATGCAATCCTTCACCATGGTTGGCCAATAGTAACCCATCCTTTTAATTCTAAAATGTAGCTTCGGTCCGGATTGATGAGCACCGCAAATTCCGGAGTGAGCCTCCTCCATTGCTTGAATAGTTTCTTCCTTACCCAAGCATCTCAAGAAAATTTCATCGAATGATCTTCTATAAAGTGTACCCTTGAAGTAGATGAACCGAGGTGCCCGACGCCGAATATCAACCCTTTGTCGTGGATCGTTAGGCAACTTATCATATTTCAAATAATCCACAAGCGGTTGGCGCCAATCTTCTTCTTCAATTTCGAAAACCTCCACCACATGATTTTCAACTTCTTCATAATCATCATCTTCAAAGATTGGTGGTACAACCCAACTTCTACACACCGGTATTTGAATTTGCGTTTCTGGCATAGCTATAGTTGATGCTAACTTAGCGAGGGCGTCAGCTTGCTTATTCTCTCTTCTAGACAGATGCTTAATATCAACATCACCGAGATAACCCATAAGCTTTTGAGCATACTTGTAATAGGGCAACAACTCAGGCTTCTTCACTTCATACACTCCAAGGAGTTGATTTACTACCAATAGCGAATCACCATACACTCTAAGGTGTAGCTGCTTTATATCGACGGCCATCTCTAAACCAAGTATGAGTGCTTGATACTCAGCCACATTGTTAGAGCAATTTTCTGTTAAGAAAAATGAGAAAGGTAGAACTTCACCACTGGATGTTACAAACACGACTCCCGCACCAGCTCCCTCTCTATGAGATGCTCCATCGAAATACATCTTCCAAGGAGAAACTATGTCCACAGTGAAAGCATCTTCATCGGGGAGTTCATCAGATAGTTCCCATTCAGCAGGCATTGGATGATCAGCTAGAAAATCTGCCAACACTTGTCCTTTTACGGCCTTTTGAGGGACGTACACGATCTCAAACTGTTGCAGTTGGAGATACCATCTTGCAAGCCGATCAGAGAGTACTGGTTTTGACATGACAAATTTTAGTGGGTTGGCTTTCGAAACTAGCCGAACTGTGTGAGCTTGAAAATAATGTTTCAACTTCTGAATCACGAAGATAAGGGATAAGCAAATCTTCTCAATGGGTGAATACTTCAACTCGTTTGGAGTCATGGTTCTACTTAGATAGTACAGAGCTCTTTCTTTGCCATCATCATTTTCTTGTGCAAGTAAAGCTCCCACAGAACGCTCTTGAGCAGCTAAATAAAGGACTAATGGACGTCCTGGTATTGGAGCACTCAACACTGGTGCCTTCATCAAGTATTCTTTAATGCTGTTGAAAGCATTATTGCAAGCTTCATCCCATTCGAATATGCTGTCTTTCTTCATGAGATGACTAAATGGTTGGCATCGGCCAGCTAAGTTTGATATGAATCTCCTTAAGTATGCCAACTTTCCTTGCAGACTTTTGAGTTCATGTATGTTTCGAGGGACATGCATTTTCATGATTGCGTCAATCTTTGCTTTCTCAATCTCAATCCCTCGACGACGAACAATAAATCCAAGAAATTTCCCAGATGAAACTCCAAATGCACACTTGAGTGGATTCATCTTGAGTTGATGCTCTCTTAATCGTTCAAACACTCGCCTTAGATCATGGAAATGATCTTTCTTTTCCTTTGATTTCACCACAATATCATCAACATAGCATTCGACAATCTTATGAAGCATGTCATCAAATATCTTCTGCATGGCTCGCTGATAAGTGGCACCAGCATTCTTTAAGCCAAATGGCATAACATTATAGCAATATATCCCTTTCGGAGTACGAAAGGCTGTCTTCTCTTGATCCTCAGGAGCCAAACCAACTTGATTGTAGCCGGATGACCCATCCATAAATGAAAGGACCTCATGCCCCGTTGTTGCATCAATCATGAGTTCAGTAATTGGTAATGGAAAGTCATCTTTTGGACATGCCATATTCAAATCTCGGAAATCAACACATACTCTGAGTTGCCCATTTTTCTTTCTTACCGGCACGATATTGGAAATCCATGTAGGATATTTGACTTCTCGGATCTTGCCTGTTTCAAGAAGCTTATTAATCTCGTCCTCAATCAAAGGAATCAACTCTGGTCGAAATCGACGTTGCATTTGTTTAACTGGTCGAGTTCCCTTTTTAATGGACAAGTGGTGCACTGCAATTTTTGGATCTAAGCCTGGCATTTCCTTATGCGACCATGCAAAGACATCTCTGAATTCTCGCAAAAGGCTGACATACTTTGTTTCTTCCTCAACATTTAGCAGAGCACTTATGTAGGTAGGACGTGGGTCATTTTCATCACCTAAGTTAATTTCTTTCAACTCATCAACAGTGGCTTTCACTCCTTCTTCAAATTGTGGAG
Organism: Pogostemon cablin; assembly: GCA_023678885.1. Classification (NCBI taxonomy): domain Eukaryota; kingdom Viridiplantae; phylum Streptophyta; class Magnoliopsida; order Lamiales; family Lamiaceae; genus Pogostemon; species Pogostemon cablin. The sequence goes on along the minus strand of CM042993.1, from coordinate 2,587,875 downwards.
GGGCATCTTCAGCATCTACTTCCTCCATTTGAGAATCTTCCACAGCAGTAATATGATTGGTAGAAGCTACACTTTCTTTATCATCACTATCATCTTTAGTAAAGATGATTCTTTGCACCTTATCCTTCAACACTCTTCCACTTGAGACAGTCAAGATATTTCGTCGCTTGATGCGAAAAGGATTTTGACTCCGGAGTTTTCGGAGGTTAAGGGACTTGACATGATTTTGCCTCCTACACTTCCCTTTACAGGGTCCAAGCCTTTCGAAGACACTCCTAAGCCTTTCAAAAACAGATATTCTCTTGACTTCCCTACTACTTGCGTCAAACATATCCTCCGTGGATAAAGCTTCTCCCTCGGTGATATAATTTGTACTTGCTCTTCTAATTGCAATGCGGACTGGCTTTTGAGGGACATATCCCAAACCTGGCTTAGCCTTCTTAATAGTATGACCATCATTTTTCAACATCTTCTGAGTAACATTGAGCCCATGTCCTGGTGGGTTGATAGTTTCTTGACACACCTTGCTCGCCATCGCTTTTTCCCTTGGTTCATAACCAGCCTTCATAAGGAGTTTATAAGCTTGTGGACTATACGACTTGGTTATTTCGGCTTCAAACACTTCACCATGTTCGGTCTTTGGTCCTTCAATAGGACGTGTGAATCCTTTGAGTGGTGGAGAAGAAAGTTTACTAGCATCAATTTTTGTTAAAGGCAATGTCAACTCTTCCGAGGTCTCAAGCCCTTTGCCTTTGTTCTCCTTGAGAGTGGCAGATGATGTACTACCTTCCTCATTCTTTATTTGTTTACTGCCCCCATTATCTTGTACTGAGGCTTCTTCACGCTTTACTTCCTTTGTACTCTTGAAGAAATATTTAGCATCGGCAAAGTAAGCTTCAGCTTCAGTAAATGGCTTGTCGTCACCGAATACTCTTTTCACGTTGTCACCTTCACTATATTTGAAGCACTGGTGTAATGTAGAAGGAATCACGCCATTCTCATGTAGCCATGGGCGCCCCAAAAGCATGTTGTAGGAAGTTTTTGCATCAATAACATGGAAAAGGACTGTGGATTTCATCTCATCAATTAGCAAATCAAGAACTATTGTGCCGAGAGTCCTTTGCCCCTCATGGTTGAACCCTTGGATCATCAATCGGCTATGGTTGAGTTCATCCAGTGGTATTTCTATCTTCTTCAACATTCTCAAGGATAAAATGTTCACTGCCGAACCTCCATCAATAAGTATGCGATTCACTCGCATCCCTTTAGTATAACCAGTCACAAATAGAGGTCGATTATGAGATTGCATACCCAACAACATATCTTCATCCGTGAAGGTCACCTTCATGGAGTAAGCTTCACCCTTAGTTTCAAGTTGTTCGCTTTCATTGTCCTCATTCACGACATGACATGAGCCTCCATTATGACTTTCTTCTACAGAAGTGAAGTTTGTGCCCGCCTCATCTTCTAACACGATTTTTCCTTCCTTAACCAGTTGCATGATCTTTTCCTTAAGAACGAAACAATCATGAATTGGATGACTCACCAACCTATGATACTTGCAGTATTTTGGGTCATTAGTTCGGCCGGCCTCTTCTGGACGTTTCATCTCAGGAAGGTCAAGGAGCTTATTTTTCATCAGATCATCAAATATGCCAGAAAGGTCTGAGTTCAGAAATGGATACTCTTTTTCTTGCATCTCCTTCAGAGTTACCCTTCTTTGCCCCCACTCTTGGGCAACTTGCTTCCCTTTGTCTTTCTTATCATTTTCATTTTTTTCGAACCTTGACCGTCATAATATTTGTGGCCATTGACTCTTTGTTGGAACTTTTAGCATAGGACTTGCCCCCCCTTTTGAAATCTTGTTTATCTTTAGACTTGTAGGAGTCCGACATCGGTGAATGTTTGATTCCACTAGCAGCCATACTTAATTCCATGTCATGGGCCCTAGTAGCCAACTCTTCGAAAGTCTTAGGTTGAATTCCTTTGAGTATATAAAGGAGATTCCATTCCATCCCTTGGATACACATCTCAATAGCAGACTCTCCGGATAATCGGTCCTTGCAATTTAAGCTCAAATTTCTCCATCGATTGATATAATCAATCACAGGTTCTTCCTTCAACTGACGAGTATTAGTTAACTCAGTCATGCTAACAGTTCTCCTCGTGCTGTAGAAACGATTAAGGAACTCATGTTCCATTTGTGCCCAACTATCAATGGATTCAGCTTGCAAGTCGATATACCAATCAAATGCATTTCCTTTGAGAGAGCGAACGAACTGCCTTATCATATGATCTCCATAAGTACCAGCGTCATGGCATGTCTCAATAAAGTGTGCTATATGCTGCCTCGGGTTTCCCTTGCCATCAAACTGTTGGAACTTGGGAGGCTGGTAGCCAGCTGGCAACTTCAAGTTGTCCACTCTTTTCGTGTATGGCTTGACATAAGTAACAGTAGGCTTGGAATTCTCCTCAAACCTTTCTTTTATTGTTCCAAGTATAATATCCTTGAGTTGATCTACTTGGAGCATTCCATCAGCTGAAAGTGGCAACGTTCCTTGAGTTTGCTCCTTTTCAATAGCCTGGCGCCTTGTGACCTCTTCCACTTCACTATCGTCCATGACTCCTTTTTCGTTTGCACGGCTAGTCTCCGCGATGTCTCTTTTCATCAATTGGGAGATCTTTGTGTCTTGAGCCTCTATGTGTTTCGTGAGCCCCTCGATAGCTTTCATCATGTTTGCTAATTGTTCCTCAACAGTCGTGGCGCCTGCCATCATTACCGGAGCTGCAACGGAGTCAGATGAAGAGTTTGAAGATGCAGAATCTTCATCACTATCATCTTTCATAGGTAGTTGTTTTCTCGAAGCCTCCTCAACCGAAGGGTTGGATCCAGATGAGGCTTCCGAACGAGCTTTTTCTGACATGCTCCTTGTAACAACAGCAACATATTCAGTCAATGCCTCTGAGAGCTTAGAAGCAGCAGTCCTACCTACAGTAATCCTGACAGGAGTCATATCGTACTTCGAGCTTGTAGAGAGAAGAGATGAGAGGTAGAGACGGTCCCACTGGGCGTGCCAAATTTGTAATAACAAATTTTGTATTTATAATAAAATAAACACAAAAGAATTACAATGATAATCCAGAAGGATTAAACTTGAAAATTTAGGAAATAATCTCTATCAATCCTCTGATTCTTCTCTCGAACCAATTTGGCTTGACTTTGACTTTGACTTTGACTGCGTTGACCGCGTTGACTGTGTATGTTGAGTCGGATCTTCAGTTGAAGCTTGTCCGAACTCGGATTTGGATCTTATAACGTTAATCCAGAGGCGTCGAGCCTTTATTTGGATTAAACGTACTTGATCCGAAGAACACTCGATCTGGGGGGCTTAGCACCTTAATCCCGGGTCGTATGCTGTTCTTGGCGCGAAGAACACCGAAGAACTCAGTATATGAAGAACGCTTGATTTGGGGGGCTCCGCACCTTAATCCCGAATCGTTTGCCGTTCTTGACTTGAAGATGCTTGAAGATCTCAAGGGAGCGCTGCTCGTGTTCTTGATCTCTTCAGAGCGTTTATGTCTTCAAGTATTTTAGTGTGTCTGTAGTGAATGAAGGAGGACTCCTTATATAGGTGAAGGAATGAGCATGCCCCATAAATAACTTGCAATCTGATTGGTCCATGACAGATTTGGCCTGGTTATGCGGGCTTGGGCCGTTCCAACTATATCACAGCTTGATTGGTCATTGCTTAATTTGACCTAATTCTGGAACCTTCCATGCTTTACTTAACTTAGGGGTCAAGCTTTACTTAATTTAAACCCTACTTAATTTGTTGGGTATTAAATTAATTATCAATTATTTATTAATCTATTTTAGGAATTAATTTATTAAATCCCCAAATAAAATATAATAAATTAAAATTGATATTTAATCAATAAAATCCACGTGTCGCCATTTGATTGGACCGTGAATTTTAATTGCTTACACCACCCAAGATGAAAAATTCGAGTTTGAGGCAGAAATTGAAGAGGAAGAGTGTGTTGAAAATTCTGCAAATTCTGTGCAGAAAATTCAGACTGCAGAAACTGACACTAAAGCCTTCAGTGTCAGTTCTGCTGAAAACGAAAATCAGGTAAAATCATCCGAATTTGTTTCTATTCATTCTGATATTTTTTCATCTTCATACCGGTTGGAAGAGGTTGATGATCCTCAAGTAAATGAGACATTTGAAGTGTTTCGCATTGAAGAGATAAAAGACTGACAGGAACTGATATAATCTCGATTCCATTAATGTAAGCATAGGTATCCACAGATTGAGGTGAGAAAGTTAAGGTAAGTGGTTGATTTTCTTGCACGTTAAGACAGAATTCCTTGGTGAAAGCATTCACAGCAGTCAGTGAAGTGCTGAAATTACTGAGCAAGGTAAAACCACCAGCTTGAAGAGTGAAAAAATCCAAACCCGTAAACCCTTTATATTGAGATGGATTAAAATGGAAACATACGATTTCCTGACCTGGATTGAGATGAAATGCGTAGGAGAATGGGGAAGAAGAGATTCTTGCAGTCATGTAGGGAACTGGATCAGCAGATGATGACATTCTTATTGGATTTGTGGTTGTTGATGAGCCCTGTAATTGCAGCAACGATCTGGACAGTTTATGATCTCCCAGCCATGTTCTTCCACTGCGAGCTGAAGAAGTTCCAGTGGAGCCGCAATTGATTGAAACATCATCTGGGAATTGGATTGAATTGATGGTAATGATTTCTTTGAATGTGGTGAGGATACATACGAGAAACAAAGCATTTGAAAGTGGATATAGATTCATTTGTGCATCGAGTTGACGAAGAATGAATCAATGATTCGAATGTGTTGTTATATGACTAGAGTGGACTTTCGTTGTCTACTCCATGTAATTACTCTTAAATTATGGCATTTGAAAGGTAATCCAGTGACATATTCATTAAATATATCTCATGAGTTTTGATTTAATGTGAGATAGGTCTATATTTAATAATTGTGGAATTGGTAGTCTATACTGTATAGACCAGTTGGTTTTGCATATCCATTTGGAATTTTATATGATAATATTTTGAAGGAATTCTCTACCCACAAATTTTTATATTATTTTAGTTATATATCATTTGAAAATTAAAGTAACTTCATTCAATTACACACCTTAAAATAGGGGATGAGCTCATATTCCGAGTGATAACTTGAGATAGGGGATGAAACACTCTTGGAATAGGAAATTCTTTCTCGATGATAAAATCAAAATGTGATGCTTGGGCCCACTTGTTGGAGCTTGATTGCAGATTCTAGGCTCAAAACGACGTCGCGCATAGGCGGCCGTTCTCTCCCTTCTAACCTAACGCACGCCATAGCTGTTCCAGCGAATTCGTTCAAGCAAACACCTACAATCTGGTTTTTCAGGTTAGGGTCAAGCGTTCAAATGTTCCTTCACTGTAACAAGCCGTAGCCCATGCAGCCAAGTTGATCTTACATCTATGGGTCGCCTACCGCACAACACTTCAAGCAAAGTCACGCCAAATGAGTAAACATCCGATTTGTCTGTCAACCGTGATTGAGTGTAGTAATTCGGAAGAAATCGCTGATCTTGGCGGTCCAATTCTCGTCGAGTAGGATGTTACTGGACTTGACATAACGGTGGATGATTTTTAGAGCGATGCCGTCGTGGAGATACTGCAATCCTTTGGCGGCGCCAAGGCAGATTTCGAGGCGTTGATTCCATGTTAATGGAGGAGAATTCTTCGATTCGTAGAGATGGTCGCGTAGAGTGCCGTTAGCAATGTATTCATAGACTATCATCATCTCGTGTGCCTCATTGCAGTACCCGATGAGAGATACCAAGTGACGGTGCCTTAGCTTTGACAACATCTCGATTTCTGTTGCGAATTCATAGGCACCTTGAGCTGAGGATGGACTTGATCGCAACGGTGGTGGCGCCGCCGTCGATGAGTCCTTTATACACGTTGCCAAATCCTCCTTTGCCGATGAGAAAAGTGTCATCGAAATTGTGAAGGTAATACTATCCGTTCTGCAGGAGTTCCTGCACAATAATTTCATAAATTTGCAGTTATATAGCGTCAGTTGGTCAATAATAATTGTGACAGATGATGATGATACATTACCTGGAATTAAGCTGAACTCTTTTCTCTTGAATGGATTTACTCTGTTCCAAAACGCACGAAACCGTATTTGGCTACGCATTTTCTGTTTCCTCAGGCCTTCTCTTCCAGTTGAAAAGAAATGTGGTTTGTTTGGTGGTATGAAATGTAGCATTCTGCACATCATCCTCGGATATCTCGGCCGAAACAGATGATGATGATATACTGTCTTGGATAGTTGGAGGATCATCTTTAGCTATCGACACATCTGATATTATGTTGGGATAAACACACGAATAATCAAATAATAAACTATTCGTCTACGCAGCGGAATGATCAATTATCCCTCTCTTGTGTGAATCTAGCAGGAAACAATCCTAATAATATAATGCACGATAAAGCAAGCAATCAACAACGCACAACACAAGCAATTTAACGTGGAAAACCTCCTCAATGTGAGAAGGTAAAAAACCACGGGACCGAAGTCCACCAAACACTTCACTATGAGACAAAAAATCCAAGAGTTACAATCTGCCACCACAGATGAACTACCACAAACGTATCAAGACAATCAATACTTGATAACAAACAACGAGATTAGAAAGACCTCACCAAACTACGCAAACTGACGTTCTGAGTTCGCAACTGTAGAACCCTCAGAATCCGATCTCCACCGTCCAGAATCAACCTCTGTGAGTCTTGAACGTGCTGTCCAAATTACAGCTCGATCCAATGGTTAGTTTGTGAGAAACAGCTCTTTCTCCTCGACTGCGCAGAACAAAATCGCCCAGAAAATCGGCTTCTGTTTTCGGCGAATTCCCGTCAACCCAAAGCTCCAAACACGATCTCCACCGTTCAGAATGTACCTCCACAAGTTCCGAACATGCTGACCAAAATTCAGCTCGATCCAACGGTTGAAACTCTGGTTATTGCCTCTGCAATATCACTGCGCTGGATTTTCTCTCAAAAACGTGAATTGTGTTTTTTGCCCTCTTTTTCTTCTCTCTTCCGTCAATGACTTACGGGACAAGATAAAACCAAGTATCGGGCCTACTTGGGCTTATCCACCTTGTTGGATATTGGGCTATTCACATATTTGGAAACCCAACCCAACAAATCTCCCCCTTTCCGATTATGTGGAGAGACTAGCCATTCCGGCTATCACACGACATACCTCGAGCTTTTCTCTAGGCAATGCCTTCGTCATCATGTCAGCACCATTATCATCTGTATGAATCTTTTCAAGCTCAAGCAACTTATCATTGATGACATCCCTCATCCAATGATATCTCACATGAATATGCTTCGATCTTGAATGAAATGCAGCATTCTTGCTGAGATGGATAGCACTCTGACTATCACAAAATACTACATACCTCTGTTGCTTCAATCCAATCTCCTCCATAAACCTTTTGAACCATAACACCTCTTTACATGCTTCCGTTGCAGCAATGTACTCTGATTCTGTTGTGGAGAGTGCAACTCACTTTTGCAATCTTGATTGCCATGACACAGTGCCACCTGCGAATGTCACTAGGTAAGCAGAAATCGATTTTCTGGTGTCCACATCAGATCCCATATCTGAATCGGTATAGCCAACTAACTCGGGCTTCCCACCTCCAAAGGTGAGTCTCAAACTAGACGTACCTCGTAGATACCTCATTATCCACTTCACAGCATTCCAATGCTCATTTCCCGGATTAGACAAATAACGGCTAACAACACCAACTGCATGAGCTATGTCAGGCCTCGTACACACCATTGCATACATCAAGCTTCCCACAGCTGAAGCATATGGGACTCTTCTTATTGCTTCCTTCTCTTCATCGGTTGAAGGACTATGATGAGCACCAAGCTTAAAATGAGTGGCAATAGGAGAACTAACCACTTTAGCTTTGCTCATATTGAATTTCTCAAGCACTTTCTCAATATACTTTTCATGTGACAAGTGCAGCTTCTTGTTTACTCTATCTCGGGTGATGTTGATACCAAGGATTTTCTTTGCTGGCCCCAAATCCTTCATGGCAAAGGATCTGCTCAACTGTTTCTTCAACCTGTCAATTCTTGAAACATTTCTGCCAACAATTAATATATCATCAACATACAGCAATAATATAATGAAATCATCATCCGAGAACTTCTGAACAAACACACAATGATCAGAAATAGTCTTCTGGTAGCCTTGCTCCCCCATAACTGACTCAAATTTCTGATACCACAATCTAGGTGCTTGCTTCAAACCGTAGAGACTTTTCTTCAGTTTGCATACATGGTCTTCTTTTCCCTTCACCTTGAAACGTTCAGGTTGCACCATGTAAATCTCTTTATCTAGCTCACCATGAAGAAAAGCAGTTTTGACATCCATCTGCTCAATCTCCAAGTCAAGACTAGCAGCCAAACCAAGCACAAAACGGATAGAAGACATTTTGACAACCGGAGAGAAAATTTCTTCAAAATCAACTCCCTCTTTCTGACTGAAACCTTTAACAACCAATCTAGCTTTGAATCGAGGCTTTGAGGTGTGCTCATCTTGTTTTATCCTGTACACCCACTTGTTCTTCAAAGCATGCTTCCCCTTTGGTAGTTTCACCAGATCAAATGTGTCATTTTCATGCAAGGACTTCATCTCATCTTGCATTCCTTCCAACCATTCATTCCTGTGTTCTCCACGAACTGCTTCTCCATAGCATTCAGGCTCTCCCCCATCGGTCAAGAGCACATACTGATTAGGAGGATACATCCTAGAAGGTACATGAGCTCTACTACTTCTTCTAGGTGGTTCTTGAACTTCCTGTTCTGGAACATCAGGTGGTTGCGGCTGATCGTTATCCTCTTCATCATGCAAAGGATGATCGACATGCTCATCATTACCAAAATCAGGCTGATCCTGATTCTCCTCTCAGCTTCTACTTGACCTTGACCGTGAGGAACAATTTTCAAGTCAATCAAGTCATCACCAGGTGTAGAAACTGAGCTATCCGTCTTCTCAATGTCTCTTATGGTTTGATCCTCAACAAACACAACATCCCGACTTCTGAAAAGCTTCTTCTCCAAGGGATCATAAAGTCTGTAACCAAACTCATCTTGGCCATAACCAAGAAACACACACTGTCGAGTCTTCATATCCAACTTAGACCTCTCATCTTTGGGAATATGCACAAATGCCTTACATCCAAAGACCCGTAAATGATTATAGGAAACATTTTTTCCTGACCAGACTCTATCTGGAACATCAAAGTCTAAAGGAACACATGGAGTAAGATTTAAAACATGTACAATAGTACTCAGAGCCTCACCCCAAAATGATGAAGACAATCCTGCTTCTGATAGCAGACATCTTACTCTCTCGACCAATATTCTGTTCATCCTTTCTGCAAGACCATTCAACTGAGGAGTCTTTGGAGGAGTCTTTTGATGTCGGATACCTTGCTCTCTGCAATACTCATCAAAAGGACCAATGTATTCCCCTCCATTATCCGATCTGATACATTTCAACTTCTTCCCAGTCTGTCTCTCAACTAAGGCATGAAACTGTTTGAATGCATCGAGCACCTGATCTTTCGTCTTCAATGTGTAGATCCAGGTCTTTCTTGAGTGATCATCTATAAAAGTAACAAAATATAAAGCACCACCAAGAGTTCTTGTTTTCATAGGACCACAAACATCAGAATAAATTAAATCGAGTATACCTGATGCTCTGGTAGGAGTTGAGGTCTTGAAAGCAACTCGAGTTTGCTTTCCCGCCAAACAGTGAGAGCACTTCCTTAAAGATGCATTCTTCAAGTCTGGAATGAGATTTCTCTTCTCTAAAATCTTCAATCCCTTTTCACTGATATGACTGAGTCTGCTGTGCCACAACTCAACTATCCCCTCATTCTTAACTGCATTAATAGAGCCATCAAGTAGCTTTGCTTGCATCAAATACAATGAGGAGTGTTTTTGACCTCTAGCAACAACTAAAGAACCTCTTGTAAGCCTCCACTGACCATCGAAGAACACACTGCAGAAACCTTCATCATCAAGTCTCCCAACAGATATCAAGTTCAATCGAAGATCAGGCACGTGCTTCACATTTCTCAAAACTAGTGTAGCACCATTACTAGTCCGCAAACATACATCTCCAACGCCAATGGCTTTAGCTAAGCCATCATCACCCATCCTAACATTACCATAGTCACCTGACATGTAGGATGTGAACATCTCTCTACGAGATGTGGCATGTATGGATGCCCCACTATCAATCACCCAACTGCTTTCACGACATGCAAGATTGACAACTTCATAATCACGAAAGATAAGGAAATCACCTGTTGCAGCAGACACTCGATCATTATCTTTCGTTTCTTCATTCTTTCTTTCTTTCCCATTTTCTTTCTTGTCATCTTGCTTGGGTTTTCTGCAATACCTTGCTATGTGTCCTGGAGTTTTACAATTCCAACACTCAACCTTACTGTGTCTGTTGGATTTACTCCTCCTGTCTTTTTGCTTGCCTGTTGGACCTCTACTATTACTTCTCCCCCTCTTCTCTGTAACCAAAACCTCTGATTGCTGTAAAGGACCCTGCGATTTTCTCCTTGTTTCCTCATTCAAAACGCTGCCCTTAACCAAATCCATTGTAATGGTACCATTGGGGGCTGAATTAGACAAAGATGTCCTGAATGTCTCCCATGAATCCGGCAATGTACCAAGAAGCCATAAGCCCTGTACTTCATCCTCAAACTTGATATTCATTTCCGACAATTGATTAATAATGCCCTGAAATGAATTCAAGTGATCTGTCATAGGAGTGCTATCTTTGAATTTCAGATTCATCAACTGCTTGATTAGAAATAACTTGTTGTTCCCAGTTTTTTCTAGCATACAGTTCCTCCAACTTTTTCCACAATGTTCGTGAATGTGTTTCTCCACTAACATGGTTCAATACATTATCATCCACCCACTGCCTAATGTAACCACATACTTGACGATGCAATATATTCCATTGATCATCTGTTTTATCATCAGGCTTTTTAGTTTCAAATATAGGCAAATAATAATCTTTCACATAAAGAAGATCCTCCATCTTGCCTTTCCACACATGATAATTAGAACCATTGAGATTCACCATTCTATTAGTATTGGTTTCCATATTCACCACAAGGCACAGAGCAGAAACCAGGCTCTGATACCACTTTGTTGGGATAAACACACGAATAATCAAATAATAAACTATTCGTCTACGCAGCGGAATGATCAATTATCCCTCTCTTGTGTGAATCTAGCAGGAAACAATCCTAATAATATAATGCACGATAAAGCAAGCAATCAACAACGCACAACACAAGCAATTTAACGTGGAAAACCTCCTCAATGTGAGAAGGTAAAAAACCACGGGACCGAAGTCCACCAAACACTTCACTATGAGACAAAAAATCCAAGAGTTACAATCTGCCACCACAGATGAACTACCACAAACGTATCAAGACAATCAATACTTGATAACAAACAACGAGATTAGAAAGACCTCACCAAACTACGCAAACTGACGTTCTGAGTTCGCAACTGTAGAACCCTCAGAATCCGATCTCCACCGTCCAGAATCAACCTCTGTGAGTCTTGAACGTGCTGTCCAAATTACAGCTCGATCCAATGGTTAGTTTGTGAGAAACAGCTCTTTCTCCTCGACTGCGCAGAACAAAATCGCCCAGAAAATCGGCTTCTGTTTTCGGCGAATTCCCGTCAACTCAAAGCTCCAAACACGATCTCCACCGTTCAGAATGTACCTCCACAAGTTCCGAACATGCTGACCAAAATTCAGCTCGATCCAACGGTTGAAACTCTGGTTATTGCCTCTGCAATATTACTGCGCTGGATTTTCTCTCAAAAACGTGAATTGTGTTTTTTGCCCTCTTTTTCTTCTCTCTTCCGTCAATGACTTACGGGACAAGATAAAACCAAGTATCGGGCCTACTTGGGCTTATCCACCTTGTTGGATATTGGGCTCTTCACATATTTGGAAACCCAACCCAACATATTATGCTCTCCTGCTGCTCCAATGCAAGCTCAAGTTGGAGCACAACTTGAAGACATTGTAGGCCGATTAGTAGTTTTTCATCCTCCAAGCATTTTACAGCCAACCCCACAAACACCATGAGGCTGTTTGTGGATATTTCGTCTCTCAGACTCGAATCTACTATCTGCTTAACTTCACCCTTACTGATCTTATCTCGAGCCCACACAGTCAGAATCCTCTTTTCATCTGAAAACGCTGAATCCACAGCTGGTCTCCCACATAATGCTTCAAACAGCAGCACACCAAAGGCGTACGTGTCGCTTTTCCTGGTTAATCTTTGGGTGGTAACATAATATGGGTCGAAGTACCCAAATGTACCCTTAACCTTGGTGCTAACGTGGCTCTGTAACTTGCTTCTGTCTTTGGATTTTGCCAACCCAAAATCCGACACCTTAGCTTCGAAATTCTCATCAACAAGGATGTTTGAAGCCTTCACATCCCGGTGTATCACTCTATGGCCTGTGTGAAGATAGTGAAGCCCTTGACCGGCCCCAATGCATATATTCAGGCGTTGCTTCCAAGACAGAGAAGAAGAATCCCTCCCTCTTCTTGCAAGCTTGTAAAGGTGGTCAGCTAGCGTACCACTTGGCATGTACTCATAAACAAGAATCATTTCTCTGCGTTCACAGCAGAACCCAATTAGAGAGATCATATTAATGTGTCTGAGTTCTGAAAGTACTTCAATCTCTTTTAGAAACTCACGTTCTCCTTGCTTGGAAGTTGATTTTGACCTCTTTATAGCAACAGTCTTCTGCCCTTTATCAATGAGCCCTTTGTAGACCAGCCCAAATCCACCTCTTCCAATTAAAAGTCCATCACTGAAGTTCCTTGTTGCTAATTGAATCTCAGCCAGAGGAAAACGGCGACAGAACTGTTCTGCCCTAGCCGATAGCTTGATCTCTTCATAACTGTTGCTAGCTTCCCACATTTCCCGCAACTTATAGATAATGGTGTTCAATACAGAGATTACTATCAGTGCAAGAGTTAGGCTTGTGTTCCTATTGCCAAGAATCGAGAGCGAAATCCAAGCAGTCAGGGATGGTGATCCCTGAGGTGGAGGCTGGGGATTAGGACTGGCTAGACTATTGTCATGGTTACTCATCTTAACAACTTCAAATCCTGCAAGAATTCCATGTTCATCTCTGAGCTCATCATATGACTGGAGGGAAATCAAGAGATCGCGCTTACCATCCTGTTTCACCCCTCTCATCATCACCATGTAGTCCCTGTACAGAAGAACATAATCTCCATCACCAGCTGTCATTACATCACCGTTACTTAGAGCAATCATGCCATTAATGGAAACCTTAAACATCACTTCACCAAGCCTGCAATCTTGTGTAACAGCAGCACTTCTCGTATACATATTACGTGGATAAATACATATATTAACTAATTAGATTTATTATATATTTATTTAGTTATTAAAGGATTTGAATCTTCCTGAATATTCCTTCCATTATTTTCTCAACTTCATGGCCCTCATCCCTTAGAAGTAGGAAACGTTCTCATCAAAAATCTATTTCCCGATCACTACTTACGTCTCGTTTTATTTAATTAGACGAGTTTTCCTTCACGTCGTACACCTCAGACAAGTCCCCATATGATATTCAACGTTCTTCTATTAGTGAGTAATACAGTGTAATTGCAGAACTATTGACTCTGTTGATTTCCAAAGGTCATCGGTCGTCTTCTTTGTAGGGGTTCTTCGAAGTGTAAGTTGTCCATTCATTCATATCGTTTCAACCATGGAACTTTGTTGCCTTTTGGCTAGTTAATCTTCACCGTTAGTATATAAGTGTTGTCTTCACGTGCCTATGAATTGTATCTTCTTTCTTGAATACGTTGGGCGTTCTTGATATACTTTCTATTATGAATCTTCTAGCTATGTGTGGAATTGTTGATTGAGTTTTCTTAATTCTTTTGAATTATATTTGGAGTAGTAAACTTATTATTAAGTACATATTTTTTTGTTAGCCAAGGTACATATATATTACGCATGGATCGTCGGGTATAGTTACACGATAGCACGTAGTATTTCATTATTCCTTAAGGAGTGTTACTTCGTTTTCATTGAATAACCACCCAACACCTTTGCTGGTAGTGCGTCGTGTCTACTGATTAATATGCCAAACTGCCACATTCCCATCCTACATATTCCATATTTATTTTTACCCATTAAGTTATGTTTATTTTATTTGGGGTTTACATACATGATAGAAAAGGTTGAATCCAATTCTGTAGGTTGCATGGGCCAATCACCAAATCACCATTCTTGCAGTAGTTGTTTACCATGATTTTTAAAGTTAATATTTAATACTTTATTTTGCACTACTTTAGATATTAGACACACATATTTAATTGAATTTTTGTGGATATCTATAGTATATTTATTAATTTTGTTCATGCACCGTAACCTGCCCACCCAATTATTATTTTGACTAGCTACATTTTTTTAAGATATACCCCAACAGTTCATATAATCATTAGAATTATTTAATTAGTTATACTTCAGTATATATATATATATCTAATGATGTATTATGTTTAACTAATTTTATTTGATTGTCTACTTAGGTCAGAATTTCGTATTAAGAATATTAGAGTATAGACTTATTTATATTTTGTATATTACTAGGCGATGAGAAGTTCATGAGATAGAGTACCAGCTGCATCAATATTTGGATTACAGTCCACTCAATTTATTTTAAAGGTGGGGAAATTCTTACTTGACTCTATTAACTGCTATTATGTGATATCTTTGAGTTCATGCATATACATATAGGTCTCCTGACCTTTATGAACGAGGCATTTACTAATTGAATAATTGAGTAATCTTATTCAGTACATTTGCATCTACATGATTCATGTTGCTTATTTGGTATTTACATGTGGTATTTAATGTTGGCAAGTATGTTTCTCCACTGAGCTTGTGGTTTTGCTCACCCCAAATATTTTAACATTTCAGGTGAAGGAGCTGACGTGGTGGGACATAAGGATGATGCTTAACACAATTTCATTTTTATTAAAACTTTATTATTATTTCTAAATTTTTGCTAGACTCAATGACCTATGCAATTTATTAAAAGTTTTACATTTGGATTTTATAACTTATCAAGTTGGATCTTTTGATTATTAAATTTATTTCTTGTATGCTTCCGCTCAAAATGGTTTTTTATTTATTAAATATGATGTTTTTAAATAGTTAGAAATTTAGGATGTGCCATTGTGGTATCAGAGCGATTATATGATTCTGTATACCCGTTTTAAAAAAAAAATTGCTAGCATCTATCTGTCACACTATGGCAGCTCCAAAGAGGTATGGCATTTACAGAAATTACATTTATACAAGTTTATCATTTTACGAATTCATGTGAGCTTAAAATATTTTTAAAGGATTTCAATACAAGTATTGATGCAGTAAGGACAAGTCATTCATATAGCACTTAGAGCCTATTAATTAGAATTATTTTATATCGTTAGTAAAACGCTTAATGTGTTAGTAGCCCAAATTGTATGCAGGATGCAGGCCGCCGGACGTAGACTTAGAACTCCTCGAAGGAATCCTAATAGAAATGCTAATGCTAATGTCGATGATGCTAATGCTTTGCCGAACTTGGTTCCGAACCCTAATCAGAACCAAGCTCCGCCTGAAGTTCCAAACCAAGTTCCACAACAAGTTTCGAGAAATTCTCAAGGAAAATTATCAGAGAAATTTCAGAAGTACAACCCGCCTAAGCTTACCGGACGTGAGGATCCAGAGTATGTGGAAGAGATGTTCATAACTTTGGATAGAATTTTTAATGTTATGGAGTGCGATGATGCACAACGAGTCCGCTTGGCTTCTTTTCTGATCGTTGAGGATGCATATCACTGGTGGAGTGGCTATTGGAGGATGAGACCAGCTGAGGATAGGAACTGAGATAATCTCGATGCCATTTATGAAAGCATAAGTATTCTCAGATTGAGGAGTAAAAATTAAGGTGAGAGGTTGATTCTCTAGTACATTCAGACAGAATTCTTTGGTAAGAGCATTCACAGAAAGAGAATTTGCAGTAAGTGAAGAACTGAAATTACTGAGCAAGGTAAAGGGGCCGGATTGAACCGTGAACAAATCTTGAAACCCTCTAAACCCTTTGTATTCAGAGGGATTAAAATGAAGACGGATGATTTTCTGACCTAAATTGACATGAAATGCGTAGGAGAATTGGGAAGAGGAGATTCTTGCGATGTTGTAGGGAACAGATCAATGGAGGTGGTGGAGATTCGGATTGGAGTTGAGATTGTTGATGAGCCCTTTAATTGCAGCAACGATTTGGATTGTCTATGATCACCCAGCCATGTTCTTCCACTGCGAGCTGAAGAAGTTCCAGTGGAGCCGCAATTTATGGAAACATCAGCTGGGAAATTATTCCCTTTTTTACTGCTGATCTCTGGAAATGTGATGAGGAAGAATAGAAGAAGCAGAGCATTTGAATGTGGAGGTGAGAATTTAATGGGTGGATTCTACCAGATGGGATTCTGGGCTGGAGTTTCTATTATTGGCGTAGACTTTCTTAGTCCACTGACTCCATATAATAATTTAATTGAAAAAAGAAAAAAAAATATTTGGAATATTATTCATCTTTAGTTTCTTCTCGTGTGTTCAATCTTTTTTCAAACGTTGGTTTTTCCGAGGAAGATTGATAAACTCTTAGACTGAGTTAATTTATTATTAAAACATGGCTCTTATTTATTAAACTACCATGAATGATATATGATATCAAGTATCATTCTTGTAATATAATTTATTTTTTAATAATTATATATTAGTGAATGATATACTACATTTAAAATATATATAGTAATATATTTTAATACATTATTTATTATATGCCATTATTCAATAATCATAATTTATTTTTATAATAATTATACATTAATAATGAATTGACTCATGTCATCAGTGTTTAGGTGATTCTTATGGGTCTCTTTATTAATCATAATTTGGGGTGGATACTTAGAGTCATATAAAGTTTGGATGTCAAAAATAATACTAATAATAGAAAATATATAATAAACATTTAAATAAAAAAATTTGGGAGATAAAATAAATAATTAAAAATTTAAAAAATAATACTCCATCCGTCCAATACTTATGTTTACACTTTCTGTTTTCGTCCGTCCCACACTTATATTCACTACTCAAAAAAGGAAAATTTACATTAACCAACAACCTCAAAAGTTATCTTAATTTCAAAAATATCACTCTCACCTAACATACATAACTTACCTTGTAATTTATTTATTACATAAAAATACCACAATACCCTTAAAAAATAAATAAAATTGATCAAAAATCAACTTTTCTTAAACATCCTGGAGTAATAACTACTCACTATTCTAATTTAAACCATTCAATCCACCTGTACACCCAAAATACTCTAAAATTTAGATAACAAAGTATTCGATCTGAAAAAATAATAATTTTAAATTGTAATAAAATTATTAAAAAAACATAAATCAAATTAATGGAAATTTATGTAATGAAATACGTAAAAATAAAAATAAAAATGTTTTCTTAAGATAAAAGATATTTTGAGGGAATGTAAATTGATTCTTTGAATAGGGGGTATTTTTGGTAACTTACCCTCCTTTAGACCTATCCATATAAATTGGTAGATAACGTCGCTGCCCTCTGCATTGTGCGCCACTGCCGTCACAGCAAACCCTAGAGGAGGAGGAGAGCTCTCAGCCGCGAATCAGCCATGGTTTGTCACCATTTCTCTCTCTAAAACTTTTCCATTTGATAGTTAGTGTGTTTAGTAACGTTATCTTCTCACTGAATGTTTCCTTGTTGAACGAGCAGCCGTCCCACAAAACTTTCATGATTAAGAAGAAGCTCGCGAAGAAGCAGAGGCAGAATAGGCCAATTCCCTACTGGATCCGTATGCGGACCGACAACACCATCCGCTACAACGCCAAGCGTCGCCATTGGCGCCGCACCAAGCTCGGCTTCTAAACGCCCTCGGTTTCTCTTATATTTTCCAATATATCATATTTTTCCTGTAAGAGGCTAATGACTTGTTTTCTCTTAATTATATAGTGATTACTATGTTTTGAGACTTTTATTGATGCCAATTGAGCAAAATTTGAAACTAGGTTAAATCTCTTAATATTTGGTCATGCTTTTTCTCATGGAATCATGAATATTAAATTTGTCTCCTGAATTTGGTCCTGAGTTTTCCCTCCTGAATTGACATTTGGAAGTCTTCAGTGCTATGATGTTGTTTTTGAATAATTCATTGTATGATGGTAGTTGTTAGTTTTTCATTATATGATAGTAGTTGTTAGTAATTTATTAATTCTTTGTTCTAAGATTTAGGATTTTTCCTGTGGAATGCTTATATTCATATGCATGAGTCCACTTGGCTTGAGGATGAATGTAGGGGAAGGATTAGTTCTTTTTGGTTGTGGCTTTCTATGATTTTGGTCCATCTATGTGTTCTTACTTATTAGAACTCTGTCTAATATGCCAACTGCCTAGGGTTCTCCTAATTATTTCCTATACCTGGATTTGTTCCATAAGCTTGAATTAATAAGGCCTTATTTTAGCAAATTTGTAGAGTTTACATGGTAGTACAATATTCCTATAACTTATATTACAAGCCTTTCGAATTTCCATTTCACAAAACCTTGTGAACTGAAGGTAGTCGTACCCAGGAACTCCCTATGTTTCAAACATATCCTTATTTTACGCGTTTGTTCTTCGGAGCATTTTTTTCTTCGAACCTAGTGGGTGCAGAAATGTTCAGACATTTCTGATAGAAGGGTTCAATACAGTCATTCATGATGCATCTATACCTTATAAACTATTTCCATTTTCTTTTATCCATTTATTGTTGAATGAGTTCTTCATTGTGAGCTTGTGGAAGAGGGTTGAGATTGGGCTTTGACCCTAGGTATTAGTTGTCATTATAATTTCTTCTGATTAATTTCAACTTAGTGGTTCATTATATTGAGGAAGATCATAAAATTTGTTAAGATGTCTGAAAATTCTTTAGGGTATCTCAGGTTATAGCCTGAAATATTCTAAATTTCCGTATTCAATGTACTAGGTTACCCCTTTTATACAATCTCAAAGTTACTTATATGATATGATTTGTTATCATAGATTAATTAGTCATCAAAGTTCTTTCAAAAGTCCTTTATTTTTTCAAAAGGCAATAAATACAGAAGCTCTCTTCTTTTCTCTATTTATAGTTGTCAAATGTGGAGCAATTTTTTTTCTCATTTTTTCAAAATATAAATTGGAAGCCCTGCTCTCTCCTTTAGTCCAACTGTCAAATTGAAGCACTCCTTTAGTCCAACTGTCAAATTGAAGCACGGTGAGTTTCTGGAATAAAAAAAATATAGCTGCTAAAGAAATTTTGAGTTGTAGCAAATCTAACAAATTATACCATTTTGTTTCTTTAAATTTGAAATCATTTTACCGTGTTATTGAATATTTATGGGATTTATGGACAAAATCACGAGCCTACAACGTGCAAGTGCTACCAATGGGAGGATCACAGATGATATTGGGAACTTTTCGAGCAGTGATTTATTATGGTACTGCTTTAAGTATGATATACAGCACCCTTTATTTATCATATACTGGTACAGTATTTGAACAATAATACTTCATCCATTCATCTCAAAAAGTTTAATTTTTTCATCTTGGTATCTTGGGTGTCGTCATTAAGGGTTTCATTTTTCTTTTACACACATGTGATTCGCCCACATCCATTAATACAATTAAAATATGAAATTCATTCTCACTTATATAACTATTCATTATAATTCACATGAAAAAGTCAAATGAGTCTCTCTGATGCGGAATGATTAAGATTTAATTCTTTCACGAATAAACAGTTCTTTAGTTATATGCATGTACTGGTACAGCATGTGAATAATAATGAGATTTGATTCTTTTCTTGAATAAACCGTCATAAAGTCACCTTAGGTTCTTAGCTAATGGGTGATCTTTTACATCTGTCTAGCTTTTTCTTTAATCTTTACATCTAGGCGGAGGTCATTAAAATTTAGGCCTCTTAAATTACTTTTCAACTCTCTGAATCATTTCAATTTTTACTATCAAGTCTTAATCTGGTAAATTGCATCAACTGATTTATGACAACTATGAACTATCAACATGAACATTGAGAATTGAGAATCTAATACATGATAAATTTTGAAATGTCTTCTAATAACGAATTATGAGAGTTGGCTGAAATAAATAACAAACCATCTGCAACTGCATCTCTGATGTCAATTATAAACTCAGGATGCTTAAACTGTCTACCACAAGAACGGATAAATAGTTCACGAGATTCTCGATATTTCGACTAAATGTTTATGTAGCGCTTGAGGCTTTGAGAAAAATGGTGAGTGATCAGCTCCTCTAAGACGGAATACCTGCTCTGGAGGACTGCTGTTTATCATTCTTTCCTGCAAGGCCACTGGTATAGCATTGTCTTCCAGTGTTTGAATATAGAATCTTCTAACCGACCCGTGGTTTGTATCCGAAAGAGAGAGCATATCCAAAACTGGAGAAAAGGGAATCGGTCTCATAGAGACGGATGCCAGCGCAACATCCTGGTGAAGAAATTTGAACATTAGAACAAAAGTCCAAATGCATAAGCAAAGAAGGATTTAGATTATCCATCAGATGTGTAATCTTGAATGTGCATCTAAAAATTAAGCCAAGAAACATTATGCGGGCCATTGGGCCATTGTCTGCTATCAATTAGATTTCATTTGAGCAATGGAAAAGTGAGAATTAAGGTTCTATTAACTATTGTTAAGATAAAATTATGACCTCTTTGCCAAGATTATCTTTTGGAATCTTGATTAATGACATCAAAAGCCATGTTTTATGGTTGAATTACTGTCAAAAACTGTTAAATATATGTCAGCTTCAGATTTTTATTTTTTTTTTCACCTGAATCATTTCATTAAGCAAGAAAATATCTACTCAAGCCCATTGATCATAATGGCCAAGAAGCCACCAGTATCTATCTCGACAAGATTTCCAGGTGTTGGTACGATAGATGGAGGTTACCTTGGAAGGACTCTGGTTGAATAACAATTCCCTCAAAAGAGACTTATCAAAATCAATAGCTGTTGGAGGGTGATCATTTCCATTCGCATAGAGAAAAACCTGAGCTCGTTGCATCAAGTCATTTGACTCCACCTGAAACGAAAATCATATTTCAGTTTTCACATCGTATACAGCATGCTTATCCAGTTAGAAATTAACATTATATTGTCTCCAAATAATC
This sequence comes from Pogostemon cablin, assembly GCA_023678885.1. NCBI lineage: Eukaryota > Viridiplantae > Streptophyta > Magnoliopsida > Lamiales > Lamiaceae > Pogostemon > Pogostemon cablin. The sequence continues at coordinate 2,566,394 of CM042993.1, read as the reverse complement.
GAGCACTAATTGAATTTATGGCCATCGTTTCAAGCTTAAGGGGTAGGATCAGGATTGGCCCGAATAAATTCACTTTTCTCACAACTTCCCATACCGAAAGATGACACGATATCAATTTCTGCAGTTGCACTAGCTTTATAAAGACCAAATTTTTCTTAAATTTCGAACCTAAAATTTGACCCAGTGAAGCTGAACATGCTGATGTGTTCTGTTTCAATCGGGGTGTGGAATTTCGATCCTCTTATCCACCAGACTGCCTGGCCAGGACCAATCCTGGAAGATTGCATAAGAGAGATTGTGGCAGAGTTGAAAAATGTGATGCCTCAAAGAGTCATTTGAGGTAAACATTTATCTTTTCCTTCTTTTTTCTGGTTTTGATAGAGCAGAGGTACTAGAATACATGCCAATAACTCAAAGCTATAATATGCTGTGAAACGCAAGAATTTGAGTTGATTCTCTTTACATGCCAAATTCTTGTATACAGATCAATCAGTCAGAAAACCAACCTTTTCGGAGAATATATCAAGGGCACTTTGTCCACTTGTCAACATGGCAGCGGCAAGAAAAACAGCTTTTGAGATTTTAGAAGAAAACAACTCCATAGCATATGAAATACAAGCCCCGCCGAAATCATGCCCAACTAAAATCACCTGCGCATGGAGTACCAAGGACTTATATTAGAACAAAAGATCATATTTAATAACTTCAATAGAATAAATACATTGCACAAAAACATGCTACATAAGACATGTTGATGACAGCCAATTTGCGAGAAACAAAGCAGTTTATACAACACCTAAAAAAATCGAGGGTATGAAACAAAAAAAGAGTGGAAGGATCTGGAAACACAACCTTCTCCCCATCGGCAAGCTTTTCCATAAAATCAGTAAGCGGCTTCACATATTGGGATAGACTTTGGATATTGTTTGTGTCAAATGAATGAATGCCAGAACCAGTCAAATCTACTGCTGTGACTTTATATCCAGCTTCTTCTAATAGTGAAATAGTTTTATACCAGCACCAGGCGCCAAAACCACCACCATGAACAAGTACAAAATGCTTGGTCTCTAGACTGTCAAGCTTGATATCCTGCAGTTAGGAAATAAATTAGATGACAATCCAGAAGTAGAAGGTCGGTACAAGACAAGTAAAGCAGTTTTAATGATAAGTTGGAAAAAACAAGCAACTAACTATAAATTGGATAGGCAGTAGCGATCTAGTCATCTAGAATATGCAATGGAGTATTTAATTCTTGAGAAGTAATGAATTAATGATTTGATCGATAACAAAAATATCCATAAATAGCATTGAAAAACTAAAAATTAAAACCATTCATCGGTATAAATTTTGAACCCCATTATTAGCAACTACCAATGATATATTTGGAAACAGATTATTTCATCAGATCTGGAAAGATCTTAAACCCCTAGAGTTGATTAACCTTGACAATAATTAAGAAAAGAAGACAAAGATAAATATTGAACTATAATTAAACTCATTGAAGTACGAGTCAATTAATAATGAGATAAAATGCAGATAGAAATTTAGTTCTGATAATAAATTCAAACCAAACTTAACGATATTTTCTTTTTTCGGACTCAGTAATCTGTAATTCAGTATCACCCGTCCCTATCGCCATTCTACACCAGCCCAATATTTTAATATATCGAAGAAACACAAACTTCAATGAAGTTCACCGCATTAGAACTTTACAGACAACTTGATTAGAGAAAAAAGAGCAATCATGATGTAACACAGCTCGAAACCTCACTTTAATTAAACAATTAAAAACTCATGTAAAATACGTAAATCCTAAATTCGCTAAAAATGAGATGTAATCGCACAAAACATAACAAAATAAAACAGTAAAAAATTCTAAATTATACCTGATTAACAAGCTGGTGAGGCTGAAGCAATGGATCAGTGAGCGACCGAGCTCGGGAGCTCGAGCTCCGAGCCAACGCCTGATTCTTCTTCGAGCTTCCATTTGAGTACCTCAACGACGCCGACCTTTCAAACGGCGCCGTTCCTCCGCCATTCTGCAGCTGCTGCTGGAACAGAATCGCCGCCGCCAGCGCCCTCTCGTGCATCAAATTCTCCTCCTTCCTCGACGATCGAATCCTCGTCCACCGGTTACTGCCGACGCCGCCATCCGCCGCCGCAACGCTGTTCGTGATACGCTTCGAACCTCTTCTCTTCGGCGGCGGCGGCGGCGATCTATCCCCACGGGAAAAACATGACCCCATAGTTTGATTAACGAAATCGATTGGTGCTGTTACTGGATCATCGCATGCAAGTATATATCTACGTATAGAAATTCAAGTATACGGAGGCGTATGAAATGATCTGATACAGTTACAGAGTGGAATGGGGTTGGCACTTTACTCTGAATGCGGATGATAGAGTAAAGCTACTTAGAAAGAAAGTGGAAGGGGCAAACTAGGGGTTAAGAACGTGAGCGTAATATATGCAATTATTTGCAATTTGACCCTTCTAATATCCCATATTACACATCTGGAGAAAATTCGAAGTGACATTTGACCTTTTGCAATTGAAATTGAACGTCATTTTGACATTTGGAATTGAATGCTTGTTTGTTTATTGGCAAAGAACATAATATTGAAAGCCACCGACTGCCTACCATATTTTTAATTATTACTCGAAATTAAAATATGTTCTATGGTAAGTTGTTATTTGTAAAGTTAAATAGTTAATGAAATACTATCATTTTATTAATTATGATAAGGGTGAAGTTAAAATTATGGCAAAAGCTCGTGTGCACCCGGGCGCACGGAACACTTTCCGTGCGCCTTTAGAAATTTGTGCTAAATTGTATACCTTTTAGTATACAGATGTGTACCCTTTATTTTCTAAAGAAAAATCTGGGCGCACGAACAACACTCCGTGCGCCTTTAGAATTTTGTGTTAAATTGTATACCCTTTAGTATAAAAATGTGTACCCTTTATTTTCTAAAGAAAAAAAAATATTAATGAAAAGTGTATACCCTTTAGAACAAAATTGTGTACCTTTTAGTAATTAAGTGTATACCCTTTAGACCAAATTAATGTACTCTTACCCATAATACAAAATTTCTAAAGGCGCACGAAATGTGTTCCGTGCGCCCGGGTGCACGCAAGCCTCACTCTAAAATTATAGTATTGAAATTAACTTTAAATTTTTAAAATAAAAATAAAATTATATGATAATATGTGTCCTTCATTTATTATTTCAGGTTAATATTTATTATAAAAATTAAATTTATTCTATCAAAGTTGAAAATAAACATGGATAAATTGTATGTAATGTGTGTGCATTGCAATAAATTCATTTGTAAATACGATATAAAAGAAAGAAAATGATTTTGGAAGCTAATTATAATTATTGTAATAATAAGATTATTATTATTATTATAAGATTATTACTATTATAATAATAAGATTATATTAATTATTACTATTACGTCAATACATAAAATATTTGTAAATAAAACAAACTCTTATTAAAGTAAAAAAGTGATAAATTAAAACGAAAAAAAAAATCTGATATTGATTTTCATACATTTAGTCATGTTTATGTACTGTATTGTACTTTCTTTTATTGGGTTTGTGTAAATATATACCACCAAAAATAGTACAAATTCGAGTCCAAATTAAGATTGTTGAAAAATGATAATTTTGAAATATTTTTCATCTAGTACAAAAATTAATTATGCAAGTCAAAAAAGCTAAAAGTAATGTTCATATTTCCTCAATCGCCAAAATCAATGAGTTGAATTGCGAATGTGTGATCTAAAAATTACTATGATATAATCAACTTAAAAAAAAAAACTATCCATTAATTTTCAGAATATTTCACTTTGCGTAAGAGATTTTGTTATACTATCTTTTTTATTCGCACAATATATACATCAGTTCTTGTGTTTACCGTTTTGATTTGTGAAGTTGCTTTCTCACCTAGACATTAGGATTTAATTAAGAGATTAATTATTCATCATAGACCCAATGATTTCTCTGTTGCAAAATAAATACAACGATTAATGGTAATAATTAAAATGAATAGTAAACCGTGGTCTTATTGCTGAAATAATTATGATGTTTAAGTTTAGTGACGGTTTAGAGTAATTTTCGATCGTTTTAATTCTAAGGATTTGAATTAAGTTTGTAATTGAAATAAGGGGATATACTTGATTGAGTGAAACGTCATACTAGTCCTACATCGTGATCCTTATTTACGTGATCGTGATACTTAGTACTCTTATTTATGTGATTGAGTGAAAAAGGTAATGTTTATGTTTGATTTTTATAAGAGATATAGTAATATTTTAATGTGTGGAGACGTGAAAGAAATATTTAATGTAAAGTAGATAGTTGTATTCGTGTTATATGTGAGCCCTATATGAAATAATTAATTGTGTTGTGTGTCCAACTTAACAAAAAATTAATAGTGTTGTGTGCCCAACTTGACAAAAAATATAAATTTTAATTTGGAATAACTCAAAATGAAAATTATTGTACAAAAAAGGTGGTTCGCCCACCCCAGGCGCCCCCGTACATCGGCTCGACATAAGGAGCCCCTTAATTAAGATGTTACTCCCACGCTGCGGGTGAGATTCGATCCTTGGTCAATGTACAAGTTATCCCTTATTTTACCAATTGAGCTGGGCATGAAAATTATTGTAAACCTTAATGTGGGAGGTAGTATGTAAAATATGTTAAAAAGATACTCTATATGGAGTAATTTATAAAATGAAAGGAGAAAATCCTTTTAAATATTAATTCCAATTTTCTAAATATTATTTTCTCTGTCCAAAAATAGTTTACACACATTTCAACATTTCATTTTGATTCATTAATTATTCCAAATGTATGCAAATATCTAAAAATAGTAGTAGTAAATTTTTGCAATGTTAATAACCTCACAATGTAAAAGTAAAAAGGTTATTATTATTAATATTATTTTATTTTTAATTTTTTTTACTAACTCACGTCAATAAATTCATACTACATTTTTTTTCTAATTAATGAATTGTTCAAAAACCCTCTATTTTATTTTACTTTGTTGGAAATTTAAGGTGAATGGAAAAGTAATCTTAAAATGGTGTCTATTAGATTAAAGTGTGTCTACAAAGATGTGTGATCAAAGAGTATAATTGTTGGAATTAGTTGTGTCTTTTCATTAAAAGACATTTGAATTTGAATTCAAAATCAAAACCAATGGTCGCAACAATTTATGAAAAGACGCCTTAAAATCTATAAATATGCCCTTTCATTCCATAATCCATCACTAGATTTTCACCCCGAACTTGAATTAGATTTGATCATATATTATAAAATATTTCCGTACTTAGAGTCTTGGTCTAAAACATTTTCAAAGTCGTTCTACTCCTACAATGAGTTCATAATATCGGTTGGTTCGCTGTATCTTGTGATTTGTAGTGCTACTAATATCACAAGATGTGAGTCGTTGTATCTTGGAGATGATTGCCATCGAACCGTAAGCACCAGAGCGAGGCAATTTCGTCTTAAGGAGAAAGAGTGTAACTCTTGACTCGACTCAAATTCCGTTCTTATTTTTCTGTCATATTTTTCTAGTCAACATATTATACCGAAACCTAAATATACCCAGCATATTTTACTTTGTACACCTATTTATTTATTTTTTAATATAAATTTTTTTAAAAATCTCAAACAAATCCAATTAAATCTACTTATTTTTATCAAATTAAGGATAATATTAGGAGAGTTTGCCCTGCCCTAGAGGATGGTTCAATGAATATTAATAACTGGTCATTTAATATAGAGTTGTCCATCTATCCACGCAATTAATCATACTTTGACTTCTAATTCATGAATCAATATTTAATGTGACTTTATTTAGGAAGAATTATTGTTTGTTAAAAAGGGTTTTTGGGATATTCCCGCAAAAGAGCAATGGAAATTAAAATAAAAACCCTACGTTTGTACTTATTAAAGTTTATATTGTGTAATTTTAAATTACTGATAAAAAAAATTATATATAAAATTAGAAAATGAAAATAGTAAATACTATCGCTTTTTTTAAAAAAAATCATCATGACTAGTGTAAGGAAAAATTGCACTTTTGATCCATACAAATAATTCATTTTCATTTTTGGTCCCGAATTTTTTTTAAATCCCAAAAACTGCAACTTTGATCCCACCCGTCAATTAATGGACAGAAAACGTTAACCATCAATAAAATGAGAAAAAATAAATCAAAACAGGACAAGTGATCCCACCAAAGCCATTAAACTGAATCAATACACATGATTGTTCCATGAGAGTAAAATATCACCAAGAATTGATCTCAATTCTCCCTATTGCCGCTCCCCAAACTCCATTCTTCCATCTACCACCTTCAATTCCACTAGCCATAAATCCATTGCCACCTGCCATATCTCCACATCAAACCCCCTACCCTTCCCCCTTCCTGTTCTGTACCCCAGTTCTTCCCCACCCTTCACCACTCTCTCCTCAATCTCCACCACCTTCATCCCACAAAGTAAACCTCATCTCTTTGCTGTTCATCTCCGTCTCGAGAAGCCTGGATAAATCGAGCCCGGAAGACATTGATATTATGTTTATGTCGAAAGCATTCACTCTTGGCAGGTATCTGAACTCCTTTGGCTAAAGAAAATCACACCCCCATCTTGTGATCACCATGTGACCTCAAATTGTCGAGAGATTTTGACTTCTTGAACTAAGAAAGGAGTATTTCTTTTATGGACCAGCATGAGGACGCTCCAATCCCCACCTCAATGAATCAGTAATGGCGTCCACTACCACTCTCTCTCCTCCTCCTCTTCTTCACTCTCAACCCTCACAAATGCAATTAATCCTACTCATTTTCTTTCTCATTCTCAAATATTCAACTTCAAACCCTAACCCGATAAACTAATGGCAAATCAATAATAACCCAATCCTCTCCGGAATCAACCTCTGCCTCCGTCTCTCCTCCCGCCTGAAAATAGCAAAATCCTCTACGGAATCTTCTCACTTTTTGCCATGATTGCTAAAATTGCAGGGCTAGCCGCTACGACTTCGCAGTGGTGGATCCCTTCCCTGCCTCCACGCCCTCGCCGCCACCGGCACCGCCTCTCGGAACGGCATGCCTTGTAGCAGATCTGATGCTGTCCATGGTACCGGGCTCGATATCCATTAGGTAGCAGCATCAGATTCGAAATATGTGGAACGAAATTCCAGCGGCATCGTCAACTGAGGTGGTTCACCGACGCCCTTTGCCGCGACGAACCCTTGCCTGCTCCCTCCTTGAAGGACGCTGACACGGCCCAGCAGCGTGGTCACCAGCGCATTGCCGCTGGTCTCCCCAGGATTCATGTCCTGCATAGCGCCATCACTCCTCTCGCCGAAAACCTCTCCATTTCTGATCTACTCTGTTTATGACTAGCTAAATTAAATGTAAATTATATCCTTAACGGCCCCATCAATTTTTTCCGTTAATTTATGACGGAATTTAAGAAAAAAAGAAATGGGACTAAAAATATAATGAAAAGGACTAAAAATAAAATCAGATATTTTGTATGCGACCTAAAGTGTAATTTTCCCTAATGTAATGTATAAAATTGAATTTAATGTTTTAGAAACCAAGTTGTATGAAATACATCCATTTTTTCCGTTAATTTATGACGGAATTTAAGAAAAAAAGAAATGGGACTAAAAATGTAATGAAAATAACTAAAAATAAAATCAAATATTTTGTATGTGATCAAAAGTGTAATTTTCCCTAATGTAATGTATAAAATTGAATTTAATGTTTTAGAAACCAAGTTGTATGAAATACATCCATTTTTTCCGTTAATTTATGACGGAATTTAAGAAAAAAAGAAATGCAAATCAGATATTTTGTATGCGACTAAAAGTGTAATTTTTCCTAATGTAATGTATAAAATTGAATTTAATGTTTTAGAAACCAAGTTGTATGAAATACGAGTTTTATTCTATGGTAGTTGGTAGAGTAATTAATAAAATTTGGATAGTAGGTTAATGGCCACATTAATTTCGTCATGTAACAAAGCTGCTTTTTGGTTTGGGTCCCTCAAAGTAGAGGGGGCATTTATGAACATCTCAAACTTATCTTCCGTCTAATAACAGATAAGGGGGTGTATAGTAGACATGCACAAAAAAATCAAAACTGGCTGTTCGAACCGTGAAATCGTCGATTTTAACCGGAATCGGAACTATCGGTTCTGGAACCGCCAAAAAAGAACTGGAACCGGTAGGGGAAGGTTCGATTCCGGTTCCTCATATTTGGGAAAAAACCGGCAGTTTCGGTTCTGAACCACTGATTTTTCAATTTTTTTATTTTTTTTACTTTTTACACTTAAAACCAAAAAAAATTAAAACCGGAACTAGCGGTTTCGGAACCGGAATCGTCGGTTCTGGAACCGAAACCTTCATACCCCGATTCGATTCCGGTTCCCCCTATCTTGGAATCGAAATCGACGGTTCCAATTCGGGGTGCATATCCAGTGGAAAGTAGTGGATTTCGGTTTTCAAATTAAATGCAAACCAAACATCATACGCTAAGTTGTCAACTCCGTTAATAAATTCAATCATCATTATACACGACTAAATTTTATTCATTAAATTTCGTGCCCTCTCTATAACAAATTGGTTGCACAATTTCTATATCTACACTTTCATTTTTCGATTTTTCGTCTATCCCGTATATATTTATGTTTACATTAAAAAAAAATTGTTATTAAGCATCACAACATTAAAAAATACAATCCAAAAAGTCGATAAAACAAATAGAAATAATCACATTTTTTTTTAATATTCATAAATAAAATAAAAAAAGAAAGAAAAAAGAAAGAAGGAGGAGGAGGAAGAGGTGTGCATATAGCTTTGGAATTATTAAGCATCACAACATTAAAAAAATACAATCCAAAAAGTCGATAAAACAAATAGAAATAATCACATTTTTTTTAATATTCATAAATAAAAAAAAAGAAAGAAAAAAGAAAGAAGGAGGAGGAAGAGGTGTGCATATAGCTTTGGAATTAAGGGAGTATTTTTCACAAACTTGTGATTTTATAGAAAATTGATATAATTTAGATTAATAATAGTTTGTCATGTGGAGTATAATACATTTTTTTTAGTCTTACATTTCCATATAATTATTTTAAAAAAATATTATGAGATGGGATGTCATGAGATTTCAGATCCACTATTCCAATTGTTTCATACATCAGATTATTATTAAATGTAATTTTTCATTATTTTTTTTATATGAGTAAATTATTTTTAGAGTTTATTAATTTGTCTTTTGAAATACGATTGATTAAAATAGGATGTTTGCCTAGTAAAAAAATGACGAGAGGTTTTCAAAATCCATCATCGTATTTTTTTATTTAATCAAAACAGAGAAGTATTATTCATATATATTATTGAATTCAAGCTTTATTACCACTTTTGTGTTTTTTTGTTATTCACCATCCCCTCTTTTGGTGGCTTTATAACACGACTATTTAATTATCAATTTCACTTTTTATATATATATATATATATATATATATATATATATATATATATATTCTCATTTAATTATTTTTAGTGCACTTAATTAGTGAAATGATTACAAAAGTAGGTGATACGTGTAATGGTGTTGAAGATATGTGAAATTAAAGTTAGGAAAATATACTAATTGAAACTACCATTAATTAATTAATTTTGTAATAATATTATAAAATTAATTAATTGCTCTTTAGATTTCACGAGAATAAGATCTAATCCTTTGGATGATGTCATCATAAAGCAAAATTCAGAATAATTTTTAAAGTTCTTTCTCAATGATGTTTAATCAACTTTATCTTATAAAATTAATCAAACTCATCATAAATGAATTTTACTTAATTAAAAGAGTTGTACTCATTCACAAAAATTCAACGAAGGGGGGAAAAATGCATGATGGCTAGCTGAATTGATGATTAAGAAAATAATTGTAATAAATTAGTAAAATCTCAATAATGAAATATATATATATATATATATAGAGGAATGGGATGAGTTTGATAAAGTGTGGAATGCAACTAGAGTTCTCATTTAGATGTTGAAAAGATGATTCTCCAGTTTCATTCAATTACTCTCTCAATACCAACCCAAAACTTTTATGTTGGGTTCGTCATAGCGATCCGGGTGAACGCAGCGGAATTTAAATTTTTTTCATAATTAATAAATCATATGTATTAAATACATGAAAAGAGTTCATCCCGGATGCTGTAAAACGATTATAGGATCCGGTGTTAAAATATATTGAAAGAAATCTACGTAAAGATTATTCTTACCCTCGTAAACTTTCTTCCAATTGATGCAAGGAGTGAGGGAATCGATTCCCGGATTGTGGCTAAAACTCCATTCTTCTCAATAAGGGATCCAAGTGTATCCCCTCTAAAGTAATCCACCAATTGAATGAACAACACAAATATTACACTTCGCTAGTAGTGTAAAACTTGTGAATTGGAATAACAAAAATTGGTTTCAAATAGCACAGACGTGTGCATTAATGGAGAGAAAGCCAAGCTAACATATGATAAGAATTGCAGAAGAATCACTCACTACTTTTGGGAAAGATCAATGGATTTTACAAAATGAATTGAGAACATGTGTGTAGTCAATTCAAAAATCCACTCACAAAAATGGTGATTAGCTTTACATACCACTATCTGCCATAATGCATGCTTTACATGCCACAAATGTTTCCACTATCATCATTCCAATTTTTTTTTTTATTTTAATTAAATAATCAAATTATTTAATTATAATAAATAGTTAACAATTTAACTATTGTTCCAATTGATAAAAGTCGTTCATTCAAATTAAGGTGTGATCCTTTAGGTTCACTACTAACTCTAGCAGTAGGCTTACAACACTTGTAACTTATAAATAACAATTATTATATTAATTAATCCAATTAATTAATACGCTTGAAATTAACTAATTAATTTCAAGAACCTACTAATCACGGTAACATCTAGCAAGTAGCGTGATCTTATAGTGGTAGGTGAATAGCGAGTAAACCTGTAAATTAACGAGTGACATACACGTACGATCTTTCTAAAATATAATCTCCCGATTGAGTCTAGAGTAGGAATATTAGTCGAAACTCTACTAACTCAATAACTGTGTTTCTATTTCATGTTACAATGATTCATTGTGAATCTATATTCTCATTGTCTTGGCCAAGGTCTTTGAATCATTAACAATGAAATACACAGGAGATTCTCTTGTCCTAGACAAGTGTTAGATTCTATCTTAGCCACACATAAGTCTCCATGTACATCAATATAATACCCAACATATCCCCTTTATGATTGCTAAACAATCAGAAGATAAATCTAAGTATTAGAAGAAGTACACAAGACTACCATGGTGCTTCAAGTCTAAAGACTAATCGTGTACTATCGTAATTAGAAAATTCTAATTTCGACATATCCAATAAGAATTTTCTACGGATCATGTTCGATAAACTTATTCTCTAATAAGTATCTACATATATGAATTTGTGTCACAACACTAATATTGATGGAATACAATATTCTCGTCCCACGAGCATTCATCATATGTACGAGTCTTTACTGAATTATTCTTTATCCCATTTAGAAAAATTCTTGACTCGGAACAATGTTTAAGACCAAAGCTCTATGTATAAATTCCATGATTACCATCATATGCGTAACCATACATTTTAGCTTAAATTGGTCTAGGGACTTTATCTAATAAGCATTTGTTATAATGCATAAAATAGATAAATTAAAACAGCCTTTAATAATATAATTTCCAATGAGATTGTTTATATTCAAAATATAAAGAGTATAATTATCCAATCTAATTGGTGCGCTGGGCATACTACTCTAACAATCTCCACCTTGCCTTAGCTCCAATTACCCATATATTTAAGTCCCATCTTTTCAAGATGTTTCTCAAATATCTTTTGAGACAAAGGTTTAGTCAGTGGGTCTGCTACATTTTCTGCTGAAGCGACTCGATCCATAACGATATCGCCTCTCCCCATGATTTCTCTAATCAAGTGGTATCTTCTCAAGATATGCTTGGATCTTTGATGAGATCTTGGTTCCTTTGCTTGCGCAATGGCTCCATTGTTATCACAGTATATCATTACTGGATCAACAATAGATGGAACTATACCCAACCCTTGGATAAAGTTTCTGATCCAAACAGCTTCTTTTGCTGCATCTGATGCAGCTATGTATTCAGCTTCAGTGGTGGAGTCTGCAGTAGTTTCTTGTTTGGAACTCTTCCAACTTACTGCACCACCGTTCAAAGTGAATATATAACCTGACATTGACTTAGAGTCATCCACATCAGACTGAAAACTAGAATCAGTATATCTTTCTAATTTCAGCTCTCCAGGGCCGTATATCAAAAAGATATCTTTAGTCCTTCTCAAGTACTTAAGGATCATCTTGACGACCTTCCAGTGTTCTTCACCTGGATTTTACTGATATCTGCTCGTGACACTTAGAGCATGCGCGACATCAGGCCTTGTACATAGCATTGCATACATTATGCTTCCAATTGCTGAAGCATAAGGCACGCGAGTCATTCTTTCTCTTTTTTCAGGCGTCTTAGGAGACATAGCCTTAGAAAGTGAAACCCCATGACTCATTGGCAAGAATCCTCGTTTGGATTCTTCCATACTAAATCTCTTTAGTATCTTATCTATGTACATGGATTGGGATAGTCCGATCATTCTTCTAGATCTATCTCTATAGATCTTTATTCCTAGAATAAATGATGCTTCTCCCAAGTCCTTCATGGAGAATTGTTTAGACAACCAAGTTCTTGTTGACTGCAACATACCTATATCGTTTCCGATAAGTAAGATGTCATCAATATAGAGCACAATAAAAGTAACTGCACTTCCACTAACTTTCTTGTATACACATGGTTCATCCGGATTCTTTTGAAAATCAAACGATTTGATTGTTTCATCGAATCGAATGTTCCAACTCCTCGAAGCTTGTTTAAGCCCATAAATGGATCTTTGGAGCTTGCAAACCTTTTGCTCACTCCCACTAGATATAAAGCCCTCAGGTTGTTTCATATAGATCTCTTCCTTAACGTTACCATTAAGAAAAGCAGTCTTTACATCCATTTGCCATATCTCATAGTCATAATATGCAGATATAGCTAATAAAATTCGAATGGATTTTAGCATTGCTACTGGTGAAAAGGTTTCCTCATAGTCAATTCCTTGTTTCTGAGAATAACCTTTAGCAACCAGTCTTGCATTATAGGTTGCTACCTCCCCATCAGCTCCAAGCTTTCGCTTGTAAACCCATTTGCATCCAATAGGAACTGCTCCTTCTGGTGGGTCTACCAAAGTCCATACTTTGTTAGAGTATATGGAGTCCATCTCGGATTGCATTGCTTCTTGCCATTTCTTTGAGTCAATGTCTGACATTGCCTCTCCATAGCTTCTTGGATCATTATCCAAGAGGAGTCCCTCTACTTTGTTTTCTAATAACCTTCTAGGTAACTTAGGTATCCTTTCGGATCTCCTAAGAGGTTATGTAATAACCTGAATTTTTTCAATATAAATAAATATATACATGTACTTTTTATTTTTATAAAGTATCTATATCAACGTATCTTTTAATAATCCTCTCACTAATATATAATTATATTTATATTTATATCATAGACATATTATTTTCATGATATTTTTACAAGATATTATAATAATTAAGAATATTATTATTAAGGATTTATGATCATGGATATTATTATTATATAAAATATATATGGTACATAACTTAGTATCCGATGGTAGTTGATTTATGATAGGATTTATCCATTATCTCAACTTTTCCTTTTCCTAAAAGAAAGGGGATTCAATCCAACGCACACATATAATATTAACTCCTCAAATACAATTCGGAATCCTGGATAACCAGTTTGCTATTTCTCCGATTATTTTTCTCTCCTTTTATATACACTCATATACACCTAAGAAATCGGAAAACACTCAGAGACACTGAAGAGAGAGGGAGAACGATTTTAGTATTGCGGTCAAATTATTTGAGGTGAGGGATTTCTTACTTATTTTTATTGAACATTATATGTGATGATTTTGAGATCATGTGAACAATATATGTGTTGATTTTAAGTTTATGTGATGCTAATTAATATGATATTAAAATTTAACTTATGAAGCATGAAAAGATAAGTATAGAGAAAATATGTTTTCTGGACTATAAAGGAGGAGGTCTTATGTACCTAGGTCTTATGGACCATTATAAAGGAGGAGGTCTTATGTACCTAGGTCTTATGGACCATTATAAAGGAGGAGGTCTTATGTACCTAGGTCTTATGGACCATTATAAAGGAGGAGGTCTTATGAACCTAATGAAAGAGGAGGTCTTCTGGACCTTAATAAAGGAGGATGTCTTGTCACCTTTATGGAGAGGAACATATTTATAAAAAGAGGATATGAATAAGGAAAGTATTATAATGCGGTTGGTTGAGGTAATTACATGGCTTAATTATTATTGCATGTGATGTTTAGTTTGATAAGTAGTGATTTCTCACTGAGCCGTGGTTTTGCTCACCCTTATCTCTCCAATTTTCAGATGAAGGAGCTGGCGTGGTGGGATTGGAGGATGTCTAGCACCATTAAATTTAATTTTATATTAAAGTTTAAGCATTTCATTCAATATTTCATTGTGGAATTATTATTTCATGGAAATTCAAGTTTTCTTAAATATTTAATAACTTAATTCCTTTAAGCTTTCGCTTAGTTCTTTTAAATAAAATAATTTTTAATCAAGAAAAATCAGGATGTGACAAATTGGTATCAGAGCGGTTATATGATTCTGTATACCCGTTTCTTCTTTATATAAAAAGCTAGCATCCATCCGTCACACTGCGACAGCTTCGTTGAGGTACGAAATTTGCATTAGTTCATTTTATGCAAGATTATCAATTTTTAAGAATTTCAATATATTTATTTATTTATAAAATAAAATTTTGTTAGACTTAAAATTGTGCATCGTGATATTTATATTTGTAATAGTTTACAATTTGTATTTTTTTTTTTAGAAATTAAACTTTCCTTCCAACATATAAATGTGTTGTAATATGTATTTTTCCCTTAA
Organism: Pogostemon cablin; assembly: GCA_023678885.1. Lineage (NCBI taxonomy): Eukaryota > Viridiplantae > Streptophyta > Magnoliopsida > Lamiales > Lamiaceae > Pogostemon > Pogostemon cablin. Next base: position 2,551,236 of record CM042993.1, on the reverse strand, counting down.
TAAATCCTGTAAATTTTATTATACATGCATTCTTCAGTTAATAAAATCTAAATTTCGAGGACGAAAATTTTCTAACGAGGTAAGAATGTAATAACCTGAATTTTTTCAATATAAATAAATATATACATGTACTTTTTATTTTTATAAAGTATCTATATCAACGTATCTTTTAATAATCCTCTCACTAATATATAATTATATTTATATTTATATCATAGACATATTATTTTCATGATATTTTTACAAGATATTATAATAATTAAGAATATTATTATTAAGGATTTATGATCATGGATATTATTATTATATAAAATATATATGGTACATAACTTAGTATCCGATGGTAGTTGATTTATGATAGGATTTATCCATTATCTCAACTTTTCCTTTTCCTAAAAGAAAGGGGATTCAATCCAACGCACACATATAATATTAACTCCTCAAATACAATTCGGAATCCTGGATAACCAGTTTGCTATTTCTCCAATTATTTTTCTCTCCTTTTATATACACTCATATACACCTAAGAAATCGGAAAACACTCAGAGACACTGAAGAGAGAGGGAGAACGATTTTAGTATTGCGGTCAAATTATTTGAGGTGAGGGATTTCTTACTTATTTTTATTGAACATTATATGTGATGATTTTGAGATCATATGAACAATATATGTGTTGATTTTAAGTTTATGTGATGCTAATTAATATGATATTAAAATTTAACTTATGAAGCATGAAAAGATAAGTATAGAGAAAATATGTTTTCTGGACTATAAAGGAGGAGGTCTGATCATCGCTATTTTCACCTAGATTTTGTGTCATTTTTGTGTGTGTTTTCGTCTTTTTATTTCGTATTTTTTGTATCTTTTTGTATTGTATTTTGGAATAGTGATGATGATGAGTTTCATGTCTTTGAATAGGTGATTATGAGGATAAATGGTGATAAAAAGCATGAAGAAAGGAGAAAGTTGAAGAAAATTGAAAATTGACCAAAATACATAAAAACACGCCCGTGTTTTTATGTAGTGCCCGTGTTTTTCTGCCAGTGCCAAAACTTACAGAAAGCTGAAAAATTGCAAGAAAACACGGGCAGATGCAGGAAAACACGCCCGTGTTTTCTTGCACTTGGCCTAAAATCGCGTTTTTCTCCTGTATGCGATTTCCATGTGCATTGGGGGTATAAATACCCCCAATATCAGCATTTGGAAGAGATTTTCGAGGTTGGGAGTTGCCACACACACATCACACACATTTTTCTTCATTTTTCACCATCTTCTCCATCCATTCTTCATCCATCCATCTACACTTAATCCTCTCCATCAAATCCACCATCCAAGTGATCAAGGAAGCAAGGGGGAGTGAAGATTACAAGAAGAAGAAGAAGAAGAAGAAACTCCATTGAAGGACTTCAAAGGGGGAATCTAATTCTAATTTTTGTGAACTTCTTTATAGTTTTGTCATGGGATTTGTAGATACAATGGTCTATGTTGTTTTCTCTATGACTATGATAGGCTAATCTCCTTTGTGAGATTAGCTCCATGATTGGTGTTGGATAATTTAGTTTTTATGCAAATTGATTTTAATCTTGAATGGGCTTTGTGTTATTTCTATCATTGATTGTCAATTGCTTGATGTATATGATTGATTTGTGTGATTAATTGTTATGGGCATGTGATTAGGTTGGTAAATCAATTACATGTTTAGGATAGTTCATTGAATCATTTCATCATACACTTCATGTGCATTAATTTAGAATGAGATAGGTATATCCTTCTAAATTTGGGAACCCTTTGATAGAACATTTGATTAGCTTAATCGAGAGATTAGTTGATTAGATGAGGAGACCCAAGCTATTAGTGAATTCATAGTACCTTAAAAGGGAATATTGCATATGATTTAGTACCTAATTAGGGAACTCGTAGAGTAATTAGTACCTAGTAGGAGGTGTTCGCTATGGTATCGATCTTAAGTGCTTTTGGGAGCCTTATTGAGGGCCTACATCCTATCCATCTTGGTAGAGAGTTTAGGTGGAATTAGTGATCGCTCCTATGCTATGTCCATGATAGATTATAATCAATTGCATGATTACTTTGTTATCCATGTCATGATTGTTGCTAATCTCATCCTTGCATCATTTGGAACCTCTTTTATCTTTGCTTTTATCTTATTTCTTGCATTAGTTTAAGTGCATTCATTTGCACGCTTATCCTCCGTCCCTTTCCATCGTCCTTATAAAATCACGATAAACTTGAGATCGCTTAAACTCTAGTACCTTCCTCCCTGTGGTTCGATAAATTCTTTAATTGGTCATCCCGACTATAACGACCAATCAAATGGCGCCGCTGCCGGGGAGGTAACGGTTGCTAGTAGTTTAATGAAGGATTGTTTAGAGTGGTCTTAATAAGGACATTTATTTTTATTTTTGCATCTTATATTTGCTTTAGAAAATTTTGTTCTAATTTTTCTTTCTCTTATAGGTGCATACCTTGAGAAGGAAGAAGAAAAAGAACAAGCAAAAAAAGATGAGCTACATGGATATTATTCGAGATATGGTGAATAGAAGTGCTCATCCCACTATGAACACACAAGGAAAATTTCAAGGATTTCAAATGCCATATTGTGATGTTAATTTGCAACCGGATTATGGAGCACAAGTTCCGAATATGCAATTCCAACAACAAAGTTATGAGAATTTTGGAGCTCCTCATCAAATGTGTCAACAAGTATACCCTCAAGGTGTGGAAGATGTTTTTGAAGGAAATTTTTCTCGACATCAAGAAGGAAATCAACCACAACTATGGGGAGATTTTCAAGACTCCAACACCTCCTATTCCACCCAAAATGACCACATAGCGATGCTTGGAGATAAGTTGTTTGAAATGGTTATGGATCGCTTAGAAGAGGGGAGGAAGTCTAATCAAGCGTGGATTGATAGAATTGGAAACTTGTGTGAAATGATGACGAATACGATGATAGCATTCAATGCTAAGTTGAATTCATTGGAGCACCAAGTAAGTCAAATCGTGTCCACCGTGGAAAGACTTCAAGAAGAGAACAACAAGCCTTCTACCTCCAGAACAAAGAATGAATGCATGGTCGTGAAGAATAGAAAAGAGACTAGTTTGGGGGTCGATGAGGTTATGAAGGAAAAGAGAGAAAGAGTGCCTAAGTGGGTGAAAGCCAAAGAATTGAAAGAAGAGTTGAAGGGGGAATTCGATAGATTTGTCGAATCTCTTGAAGTGATGGTTGAGAAAGTAAAACATCAAAATCGAGAAGAGATTCATGCCCTTACGGAAAAAATGAAGCCTCTGGAAACTAAGATCATGAATTCTACTCCCCACAAGCCAAAACCCTCTCATTCTATTGAAATTTCAAATTCTCTTAAGAACTTTCATGATTTTATTGATAAAAATTTGTTTGGTGATTGTAGGAAAAAGGTTGCAAGAGGGCATCCACACTTGTCAATGCCCAAATTCTTACCGGGGGATGTGGTTGAAGTTCAAAATTCACATAAAGCCCCATGGAAAAAGTGGAACAAGTGGAAAGGGCCATTCCTTGTGAAGAACGCCTTCGGAGAACAATTGCTTGAGTTATTTAACAAGAAGGGAAATGTTCTTGTGGTTGAACGGGAGAGCACAAGGCACTACTTCAAGAAGAAACCTATGATAGTGCCTAAGGACTATTCAAGACCACCATGAGCTAAAGACTATCGTCCGGCTTGAAGACGTTAAACTTAGCGCTAGATGGGAGGCAACCCATCATTATCTTTAATGCTTTATTTAGTGCTTTAAATAAGGATGATGGATTTGATTTTTGGTGTTTTGGTTTGATTTTTTTTTGTGTTTGTTGGTGTTTTGTGTAGAAATTATGTTGTGCTTGGTGTGGATGTGGAGTATATTGGATCACGAGAAGAGCTACGAGGGATGCGTCAAAGGGAGTACCTATTATTTGGCTCAAACTTAATTCTAGCCTTAGCTAAAAAAATAAGTTTGGGGGGTTGAATTATTATGCTCTCGTAGTTCTCATTTTATGAACATTTGCACCGGCGCACATAGTTTCCTTGTGTCTTATGTCTTTTGTCTTGTGTTTTTATATTTTTGTGATGTTCTTATTTTCTTGTGTTGTGAGTCGTTTTCTTGAATATGAGTGATGATGTATTGTTTGTGATAAGTGATGGCGAATTATGTTAAGGATCTCTACTAGTTGAAATTGTGACATATTCTATTTAACTTGTTCAATTTTGAGATAGATTGAGGTGTAATAAGTTCCTCATGATCCGAGCAAAAGCTTGTGAGCATTTGAGCCTCAACCGTGCAGGCATGGTTGTTTCTTCATGAGTGAATCGATTGATCCTTGATAAGCTAGAACTTGCTAGTGGACTACGGGAATGAACCCGATTGGTGGAGGTTAGTGATATGATTTTAGGCCATCCTTGTACTTTAAAGTCATTGCCATATATTTCCTTACCTTATACATCATCCCTAGTTAGCCACTTTGAGCCTTTAAGCTTATTTCTTGTGAACTAAGCACATTACAAGCCATGATTACCCACTTAAGCCTTATATATACCTTTTGTGTGGGTGATTGAGGAGATGGTGGTCTACACGGTTTGATGTGAGAATTGTGCAAGAGAAAGAGGAAAATGGTAAACAAGCAAGAAAAAGATGAAAAGAGCTCAAGCAAATATACATGCTACTTCAAAGCAAGAAAAAGGAGCAAAATCAACAACAATATGCTCATGCAAGCAAAAAGTCAAAAGGATGAAAGCATGAAATCAAAAGAAGCTCAAGAAACACAAGGAATGATAATGATAAGTGCTTATGTTTAGAAAAGAAAAGAAAGAAAGATAGAAATGTGAAGAAGTTGAAGAAGTTGATCATCTCTTCGATTACTTACACTCGATGAGTCACTCTTACCCAAATTCTCCCTACCTTTACCAAAAAGCATACCATTACATCCAAACATAAAGTCCTATTTGATCACTAATTGAAGCTATGGTGGTTTGTGAATGTAGTCCACGAGTAAGCCTATGGCGCATCGGGCCAATCAATTGATGAGTGTTGATTTACCTTATGTTGATAGAGTGTTGAGTGCATTTTGATATCCGATGTGAGGCTTGGATCGGAAGGGACTATATTACTTTTTAATCTCTTTGAATTGAACTTGTTAATTTTTCATGTTATGAGTTTAATGTTATAGGGTGACTTGATATGATTTGTAGTCCTTATTGCTTATGATATGTTATTGCTTATGTTCGTTAGTTCTTTTTCTAGGTGAAAATTTCTCCTCTTGTTTTATCATTTTCGTTGCTCGGGGACGAGCAACACTTTAAGTTTGGGGGGTTGATCATCGCTATTTTCACCTAGATTTTGTGTCATTTTTGTGTGTGTTTTCGTCTTTTTATTTCGTATTTTTTGTATCTTTTTGTATTGTATTTTGGAATAGTGATGATGATGAGTTTCATGTCTTTGAATAGGTGATTATGAGGATAAATGGTGATAAAAAGCATGAAGAAAGGAGAAAGTTGAAGAAAATTGAAAATTGACCAAAATACATAAAAACACGCCCGTGTTTTTATGTAGTGCCCGTGTTTTTCTGCCAGTGCCAAAACTTACAGAAAGCTGAAAAATTGCAAGAAAACACGGGCAGATGCAGGAAAACACGCCCGTGTTTTCTTGCACTTGGCCTAAAATCGCGTTTTTCTCCTGTATGCGATTTCCATGTGCATTGGGGGTATAAATACCCCCAATATCAGCATTTGGAAGAGATTTTCGAGGTTGGGAGTTGCCACACACACATCACACACATTTTTCTTCATTTTTCACCATCTTCTCCATCCATTCTTCATCCATCCATCTACACTTAATCCTCTCCATCAAATCCACCATCCAAGTGATCAAGGAAGCAAGGGGGAGTGAAGATTACAAGAAGAAGAAGAAGAAGAAGAAACTCCATTGAAGGACTTCAAAGGGGGAATCTAATTCTAATTTTTGTGAACTTCTTTATAGTTTTGTCATGGGATTTGTAGATACAATGGTCTATGTTGTTTTCTCTATGACTATGATAGGCTAATCTCCTTTGTGAGATTAGCTCCATGATTGGTGTTGGATAATTTAGTTTTTATGCAAATTGATTTTAATCTTGAATGGGCTTTGTGTTATTTCTATCATTGATTGTCAATTGCTTGATGTATATGATTGATTTGTGTGATTAATTGTTATGGGCATGTGATTAGGTTGGTAAATCAATTACATGTTTAGGATAGTTCATTGAATCATTTCATCATACACTTCATGTGCATTAATTTAGAATGAGATAGGTATATCCTTCTAAATTTGGGAACCCTTTGATAGAACATTTGATTAGCTTAATCGAGAGATTAGTTGATTAGATGAGGAGACCCAAGCTATTAGTGAATTCATAGTACCTTAAAAGGGAATATTGCATATGATTTAGTACCTAATTAGGGAACTCGTAGAGTAATTAGTACCTAGTAGGAGGTGTTCGCTATGGTATCGATCTTAAGTGCTTTTGGGAGCCTTATTGAGGGCCTACATCCTATCCATCTTGGTAGAGAGTTTAGGTGGAATTAGTGATCGCTCCTATGCTATGTCCATGATAGATTATAATCAATTGCATGATTACTTTGTTATCCATGTCATGATTGTTGCTAATCTCATCCTTGCATCATTTGGAACCTCTTTTATCTTTGCTTTTATCTTATTTCTTGCATTAGTTTAAGTGCATTCATTTGCACGCTTATCCTCCGTCCCTTTCCATCGTCCTTATAAAATCACGATAAACTTGAGATCGCTTAAACTCTAGTACCTTCCTCCCTGTGGTTCGATAAATTCTTTAATTGGTCATCCCGACTATAACGACCAATCAAGGTCTTATGTACCTAGGTCTTATGGACCATTATAAAGGAGGAGGTCTTATGTACCTAGGTCTTATGGACCATTATAAAGGAGGAGGTCTTATGTACCTAGGTCTTATGGACCATTATAAAGGAGGAGGTCTTATGAACCTAATGAAAGAGGAGGTCTTCTGGACCTTAATAAAGGAGGATGTCTTGTCACCTTTATGGAGAGGAACATATTTATAAAAAGAGGATATGAATAAGGAAAGTATTATAATGCGGTTGGTTGAGGTAATTACATGGCTTAATTATTATTGCATGTGATGTTTAGTTTGATAAGTAGTGATTTCTCACTGAGCCGTGGTTTTGCTCACCCTTATCTCTCCAATTTTCAGATGAAGGAGCTGGCGTGGTGGGATTGGAGGATGTCTAGCACCATTAAATTTAATTTTATATTAAAGTTTAAGCATTTCATTCAATATTTCATTGTGGAATTATTATTTCATGGAAATTCAAGTTTTCTTAAATATTTAATAACTTAATTCCTTTAAGCTTTCGCTTAGTTCTTTTAAATAAAATAATTTTTAATTAAGAAAAATCAGGATGTGACAAATTGGTATCAGAGCGGTTATACGATTCTGTATACCCGTTTCTTCTTTATATAAAAAGCTAGCATCCATCCGTCACACTGCGACAGCTTCGTTGAGGTACGAAATTTGCATTAGTTCATTTTATGCAAGATTATCAATTTTTAAGAATTTCAATATATTTATTTATTTATAAAATAAAATTTTGTTAGACTTAAAATTGTGCATCGTGATATTTATATTTGTAATAGTTTACAATTTGTATTATTTTTTTTTTAGAAATTAAACTTTCCTTCCAACATATAAATGTGTTGTAATATGTATTTTTCCCTTAATAAATCCTGTAAATTTTATTATACATGCATTCTTCAGTTAATAAAATCTAAATTTCGAGGACGAAAATTTTCTAACGAGGTAAGAATGTAATAACCTGAATTTTTTCAATATAAATAAATATATACATGTACTTTTTATTTTTATAAAGTATCTATATCAACGTATCTTTTAATAATCCTCTCACTAATATATAATTATATTTATATTTATATCATAGACATATTATTTTCATGATATTTTTACAAGATATTATAATAATTAAGAATATTATTATTAAGGATTTATGATCATGGATATTATTATTATATAAAATATATATGGTACATAACTTAGTATCCGATGGTAGTTGATTTATGATAGGATTTATCCATTATCTCAACTTTTCCTTTTCCTAAAAGAAAGGGGATTCAATCCAACGCACACATATAATATTAACTCCTCAAATACAATTCGGAATCCTGGATAACCAGTTTGCTATTTCTCCAATTATTTTTCTCTCCTTTTATATACACTCATATACACCTAAGAAATCGGAAAACACTCAGAGACACTGAAGAGACAGGGAGAACGATTTTAGTATTGCGGTCAAATTATTTGAGGTGAGGGATTTCTTACTTATTTTTATTGAACATTATATGTGATGATTTTGAGATCATGTGAACAATATATGTGTTGATTTTAAGTTTATGTGATGCTAATTAATATGATATTAAAATTTAACTTATGAAGCATGAAAAGATAAGTATAGAGAAAATATGTTTTCTGGACTATAAAGGAGGAGGTCTTATGTACCTAGGTCTTATGGACCATTATAAAGGAGGAGGTCTTATGTACCTAGGTCTTATGGACCATTATAAAGGAGGAGGTCTTATGAACCTAATGAAAGAGGAGGTCTTCTGGACCTTAATAAAGGAGGATGTCTTGTCACCTTTATGGAGAGGAACATATTTATAAAAAGAGGATATGAATAAGGAAAGTATTATAATGCGGTTGGTTGAGGTAATTACATGGCTTAATTATTATTGCATGTGATGTTTAGTTTGATAAGTAGTGATTTCTCACTGAGCCGTGGTTTTGCTCACCCTTATCTCTCCAATTTTCAGATGAAGGAGCTGGCGTGGTGGGATTGGAGGATGTCTAGCACCATTAAATTTAATTTTATATTAAAGTTTAAGCATTTCATTCAATATTTCATTGTGGAATTATTATTTCATGGAAATTCAAGTTTTCTTAAATATTTAATAACTTAATTCCTTTAAGCTTTCGCTTAGTTCTTTTAAATAAAATAATTTTTAATTAAGAAAAATCAGGATGTGACAGGTTGTGTATCAGATGTCCCAGTTTCTACTGGTTGTTCACTCACTGCAATTGGGAGGTTTGTTGTTTCTTGAACTTCTTCAAGTTCTACGAGTTTGCCATTTCTATCAGATAGAAATTCTTCTTCAAGAAATGTAGCATTCCTTGAAACAAACACCTTTTGTTCCGAGGTATCGTAGAAGTAATATCCAATTGATTCCTTTGGATATCCAATAAACTTACATATTTTGGATCTCATATCCAATTTATCTCCCATTTGTTGCTTCACATAAGCATCACACCCCCATACCCGAAGGTATTTGTATGAGGGTGCTTTACCACACCATATCTCATAAGGTGTAGTGGGGACAGCCTTAGAAGGCACCCTATTTAATAGGTGAGCTGCCGTTTCTAAAGCATAGCCCCAAAAAGAAAGAGGTAATGAAGTGAAACTCATCATAGATCGAACCATGTCCATCAAGGTTCGATTCCTGCGTTCCGAAACTCCATTGAGTTGGGGAGTGCCAGGAGGAGTCCATTGTGAGAGAATATCATTCTCTTTTAGATAATCTAGAAATTCTGTACTTAAGTATTCACCTCCTCGATCTGATCGAAGTATTTTTATACTTAAGCCAGTTTGTTTCTCTATTTCAGTTCTGAATTCTTTGAACTTTTCAAAAACTTCAGATTTGTACCTTAATAGGTACACATAACCATACCTAGAGAAGTCATCGGTAAAGGTTAAGAAGTAGCTGTAGTTCCCACGAGCATTAACATTTAATGGCCCACATACATCTGTATGAATTAATTCCAATAGATGTGTAGCTCGCTCCACTTGTCCAACAAATGGAGATTTGGTCATTTTTCCCTTGAGACAGGACTCACATGTTGGTAGTTCTTGCTCGTCCTTTAGGTCAAGCAATTTTGCCAACTTATTTATCCTTTTCTTAGAAATATGACATAATCTTGCATGCCATAATGTGATAGAACTATGGTTATCTAATTTTCTTTTATTCTGTTGAAGATTAAGAATGAAATTTTGGGGAGTTAAGGTATATAAACCATTCGTCAATATGCAAGTAGTGATTAAAGAAGAACATTTAGAAATGGAACAACTTCCATGTTCAAATTTAAAACAATAACCTTCTCTATCCAAAACAGGAATAGAGATAATGTTCTTAATAATCTCTGGAACATAAAGACAATTATTCAATACCAAAACATAATCATTACTTAAAGCTAGATTAATAGTTCCTACGGCTAATGCAGCAACCTTTGCTCCATTCCCCAGCCTTAGAACCATTTCTCTTGTTTCTAACTTTCTACTTCTTTCCATCATCTGCAAATCATTGCAAATATGTGAGGCACAACCGGTATCCAATACCCAAGAAGTATCGTTAACTGATAAGTTAACTTCAACATAATAAATACCTGAACTCTTCAGGGTTGCAAGGTAATCCTTGCAGTTCCTCTTCCAGTGTCCAGTTTGATTGCAGTGGTGACACTTATCATTGGACTGAGAAGTTTTCTTTTTCTTGATACATCCCTTTGCTTTCAGTTTGTTGGGATTGTTAGAACTCTTTCTATTTCCCTTCTTTTTCTTTGGCTTTGCAGCCTTAGATCCAGAAGTGGACCCAACAAACATGACTGATTTGTCCCTTTTCATCGTGGACTCAGTTGTCTTTAACATGCTAACAAGTTCAGTGAGACTTTTCGTCATGTTATGCATGTTATAATTGACAACAAATGTGTCAAATGAAGGGGGCAGAGACTGCAACAACAAGTCAGTGCAAAGCTCAGGTGGAACCTCAACTTTCAATGACGCGAGTCGTTCCGTTAGGGCTATCATCTTCAATCCATGTTCCTGGACTGAAGAGCCCTCAGTCATGTGACTGCGGAAGAGCTCTTTAGATATCTCATATCTTTGTTGCCTGATATTTTCGCCAAACAAATTTTCAAGGCGTTTAAGAATAGCATAAGCAGAGGTTTGATCCTCATTTTGTCTCTGTAGCTCACTTGACATGGATGCTAACATGTAGCACCGAGCTTTCAGATCGTCATCCTGATGACGTTTGAACTTCTCAAGTTCCTCAGTCGTAGCATTAGCACCAGGTGCGTCATGGATTGGTTTGTCAAGAACATATTCACTTCTTTCAGATTTTAAGAGAATTTTAAAATTTCTCAGCCAATCATTAAAGTTTGGTCCAGTTAACTTGTTTTGCCCAATTAAAGCAGTTATAGGATTGTTTGCCATTTCAGTAGATGAATCTACAAAATGATGAAGCAGAAAATGAGAAAACTATGAAAATTAATATTAATTTAATATAAGGTCTTCAATATTAAATGTCTCCCACTATTTTATTCGAATTTTATAATCCCAATGAAAATCGAAAAATCATAATTTTCTAGTAGGTTTGAGGCCCAAATAGAATTCCTCACACCCCAATTTTATGAGCCCATGAAAAATTCTCTTCGGTAGTGAAAACGTTTTACAATTGTATCACTATACGACCCTCAATTTGTTTTACCTCACCTTTCACGTATACCTCAATTTTATGAGCCCATACGTTACTTAGTGTCAAACAATACCTATCAAACATTCATGCAATTAAAACATCAAAACACCCCACGACTCATGGCCGATGCAGTGATGCATTTAATTCATGAGCATCATTATGATAGATAAAGAACACAGCTTTCTTCCACGAACCCACCCCACGACTCATGGCCAGTGGTTAAGTGTAGTAGCATCATCATGTCTCTATCTTTTGATAGTAGGCATGGATTGATGGGTCATACTCATCATCCATATTTGTTTGAAATAAAATTTTCAAAAAATTTTTGTATAAGTTTCAAAAACTTAGGGATTATTTTTATTTCTAAGACCTCATCATCTCATTTAGGTAAATTATTTAATGTTTATCATCAAATGAGTGCATTAAATAAATTCTAGCATGCATATATCCTATACATACATAAAGCGGTGGGATGATCATGGCCAACCTATGCGACCCGTTTGAGCCAAAACGGGTCTATGGTCAATCTAAGAGATAATGAGAACTTTTACATCATAATATAAAACCCATACACTTATGGGCCTTGAGCATCTATTCTATTACATTTAATTACCCATCAACAATTGGGTCTTCTTTTGGGCTTCCTTCAAGTTCTTCAATTTACAATGAATAAATTAAATCCTCACGGACTAATCTACTCTCATTGCATAAATTTAAAAAACTTACAAATGTAAATAAAAGAGGCTCGCAGTCCCCATAAAACCCAAATAAATTACAACCATCACATAAAGTCCAAGGCTCATGATCATCCCCAAATAAATAAATATGCAATCAACATATTAAATTTATTTACATCCATTCACAATGAATAATTCCATAACGAGATATAAGAATAACAATTATTCTTATTCCTCATTTAAAATAATAATAGTTTAGAACTATGACTAACAATTAGTCAATATTACAAAACTAAATTTTAGAATTGATTTTAATAATTTTATTGGCCTTTATTAATTAAGAAACAATTTCTAGATTAATAAAGCCAAATCAATTCAATGATAGCTAATTATTTCTACTTATAAATATTTTCTAGAAACCCTATTTCTATAAATAGCCATCAAATATCATTGTTGATAATAAACATCTAATGCTTATATCAAATTAAATATTAAATATTGATAACAAATTATCAATTATAATTATTATTAGACAATGATATTTCAAGAAACAATTTCTTGATAAAAACAACGTATTACTTAAACTTCATTCTAAATGAATATTTTAAATAAGAAATATAAATAACTTTTATTTAATATTTCATATTTACACTTGAAACCAATACAATCATAAACATATATATAGCCAATTTTATGAAATTACCGAAAAAAAAAAATTTAACGGTAAAATGATTGTCGAGAAACTTTTTCTCGTTGTTTCAAGTTTTCTTATTTAACCATTAAATAATACTAAAACAATTTTTAGTATTGCATATATTTCAACACCGTGAACCTATGCTCTGATACCACTGTTGGGTTCGTCATAGCGATCCGGGTGAACGCAGCGGAATTTAAAATTTTTTCATAATTAATAAATCATATTTATTAAATACATGAAAAGAGTTCACCCCGGATGCTCTAAAACGATTATAGGATCCGGTGTTAAAATATATTGAAAGAAATCTACGTAAAGATTATTCTTACCCTCGTAGACTTTCTTCCAATTGATGCAAAGAGTGAGGGAATCGATTCCCGGATTGTGGCTAAAACTCCGTTCTTCTCAATAAGGGATCCAAGTGTATCCCCTCTAAAGTAATCCACCAATTGAATGAACAACACAAATATTACACTTCGCTAGTAGTGTAAAACTTGTGAATTGGAATAACAAAAATTGGTTTCAAATAGCACAGACGTGTGCATTAATGGAGAGAAAGCCAAGCTAACATATGATAAGAATTGAAGAAGAAGCACTCACTACTTTTGGGAAAGATCAATGGATTTTATAAAATGAATTGAGAACATGGGTGTAGTCAATTCAAAAATCCACTCACAAAAATGGTGATTAGCTTTACATACCACTATCTGCCATAATGCATGCTTTACACGCCACAAATGTTTCCACTATCATCATTCTAATTTTTTTTTATTTTAATTAAATAATCAAATTATTTAATTATAATAAATAGTTAACAATTTAACTATTGTTCCAATTGATAAAAGTCGTTCATTCAAATTAAGGTGTGATCCTTTAGGTTCACTACTAACTCTAGCAGTAGGCTTACAACACTTTTAACTTATAAATAACAATTATTATATTAATTAATCCAATTAATTAATACGCTTGAAATTAACTAATTAATTTCAAGAACCTACTAATCACGGTAACATCTAGCAAGTAGCGTGATCTTATAGTGTTAGGTGAATAGCGAGTAAACCTGTAAATTAACGAGTGACATACACGTACGGTCTTTCTAAAATATAATCTCCCGATTGAGTCTAGAGTAGGAATATTAGTTGAAACTCTACTAACTCAATAACTGTGTTTTTATTTCATGTTACAATGATTCATTGTGAATCTATATTCTCATTGCCTTGGCCAAGGTATTTGAATCATTAACAATGAAATACACAGGAGATTCTCTTGTCCTAGACAAGTGTTAGATTCTATCTTAGCCACACATAAGTCTCCATGTACATCAATATAATACCCAACATATCCCCTTTATGATTGCTAAACAATCAGAAGATAAATCTAAGTATTAGAAGAAGTACACAAGACTACCATGGTGCTTCAAGTCTAAAGACTAATCGTGTACTATCGTAATTAGAAAATTCTAATTTCGACATATCCAATAAGAATTTTCTACGGATCATGTTCGATAAACTTATTCTCTAATAAGTATCTACATATATGAATTTGTGTCACAACACTAATATTGATGGAATACAATATTCTCGTCCCACGAGCATTCATCATATGTACGAGTCTTTACTGAATTATTCTTTGTCCCATTTAGAAAAATTCTTGACTCGGAACAATGTTTAAGACCAAAGCTCTATGTATAAATTCCATGATTACCATCATATGCGTAACCATACATTTTAGCTTAAATTGGTCTAGGGACTTTATCTAATAAGCATTTGTTATAATGCATAAAATAGATAAATTAAAACAGCCTTTAATAATATAATTTCCAATGAGATTGTTTATATTCAAAATATAAAGAGTATAATTATCCAATCTAATTGGTGCGCTGGGCATACTACTCTAACATTTTATTCAATCAAATCATCAACCACACACTCCCTTAGTGAGTATATATTCAATTATGATACTTACACTCATGCAAGGATATCAAGCTCCAAAATATTTTACCTAAAACGAGTGATAGTTGAATATTGGCATATCATAATAGCATAGCACCTATATGAAATCGTGTCATGGAAAATTTTTATAAAATATATATAAAATAATAATTATTTAAATGTAATAAAACGATGATATGTAAAAGATCTCATGTGAATAAGCTCATCAAACGTAAGAGAAGAGCTGGCATGCTAGGTGGAAACAGCGCAAAATCATGGAAATTATGTGGGATTTTGATCTATGGTGTGATTTGATGGGAAGTAAAAGCAAGGATTTGGATAGTACTATACCATTATGGTGTACATGATACACATGATCCAACCCTCCTAAAGTTGCACCTTCTCCCAAACTTACATATACAATACTAAAAAAAATAAAAAAAATAATACTAATAATAAACTCAAACTTGGGTTTGTTTGAGAGAACCAGACAATGTGAAGTTTCAAGTAAATAATACTCCTCCATAAATACTACTCCATCAATAACAACATGACAAAATCAATTCAAATTTAATTAATAAACTCTAATATCAGTACATAGTTTGGTATGAGATAAACTCAAATCAAGAAAACATGAACATATTTTCCACGTAGGGATCCAAAAAAAAAAAGATTTATCAAATATAAAAAAGATTTATTCAATCAGTTAATTGATTTTTCCAATCATATTGCGTTATGATTAATTACCAAAATATTTAATGAATTCGTAAAACTTGTTGTTGTTATTATATTGCACACATGCGTCGCACTAAAACATCAAATTAACTTATTAGTGGTCCAAAATATTTTATCCTAATCATTATTGTAATTGATCCATTAAATCTTTGGACCACATCATATTAATATAACATCAAATCTGTATCATTATTCATTCATGTTGTTCGACAAATATGGGTTGCTCGTGGATCCAGAGGATGGCTACTTTGACTAAAAGGATAGATATTATTTATAATAATGTGTTTTCATACAAGGATTAAGTTATTAAAAATCAAAATATTTAAAGGTTTTAAATTATTAATTCATTGCGGCTAGTTTAGTCTAAGCTCGATTTTTGTTGTGAGGGGTTTGAAGCAAAATTTCACCTCGAATACACTTTTTCGAGTTGAAATGTAACTTATTGGACCATTTTGCCACAGTAAGCCCAACACACAACTGAAGTTCTTATTGGACCTTGACTGATTGAAAAAACATCACAACAAATAGATATAAAGAATTAAATGTTTAGCAAATAGAATTTGTCAATATTGAATATTTAATTTGGAATAATTTATCCATCCAAATTGGCCCACTTAAGCCCATTAGCCCATGCTTGAGTCCGCTAGTTGATCTCCTGTTGGGCTAGTGAGTCAACCTTATGGCCTTCATTACGTAATTAAGACACCACATAATAATAATAATAATAATAATAATAATAATAATAATAATAATAATAATAATAATAATAATAATAATAATTTTTAGGGTTGTTCTAAGAAAGAGATTCTATTCTAGTTATTATAGGATACCCATTGGATCTAGGTATGTAAATGAGGTAGTTATTATTATACTAGTAATTACTACGTGAATAATTTACATTTCCATTAGAAAAGTATTTATCAGAAATTGTTTGTTTCATCATAAATTTGGTAGCCGAATTCTTCTATAACATTTTTATTTAGGCTAGTTATAGTGTGCACCAGATGCACCCTAAGAAAGGGTACATCCATATACAAATATAAACAAAAATATATGCAAATATAAGTAAAAATGTATACAATTTAATTGTTAGTTATTTTAATGAAAGATTGAGTGTAAAAATATATACAATTATTAAAAACATGTATACACTATTGAATAAAATGTTATACACATATGAATGTTAGTTTTTTTAATGAAAAACTTAGTGTGAAAAAAGTATACAATTATTACAAAACACGTATACAAAATAGAATAACATGTATACAAAATAGAATAAAAAATCATACACATATGGGTACACCCTTGCACCCGGGTACACCCAATATACACAAAAGCGAAAAATGAAAATTGATGATAATTTTTTTTTCATAATTGAATGTAAAAAAATATGATTTTTTTATTTTAATAGTAATAATCTAATTTTGTATATTTATGAGGCTCGTGCAACTCATAGTATTCGTATAGGTAATTATATTTTGATTTTAGTAGTTAATAGTTTAAAGTTAAAAAAAAAATTACAATCAACATTAGGCTAAATTGATTAGACGAATTAATAAGCATTTCCGTTATAACTATTATAACCTAACTAATACTAATCTTCAGCATCGTTGGTCCATTTTATCGGACTTTTTATGTCAATCACTGTGGACTGATTCTTAGTGGTAGTAATAAAAGTGTCTTATAAAAAAATAATAATAATAAATAAATAAATAAACTATGCAACACTTAGAACACATGAAATCTTTTTTTTATTATTAATTTTTTATTCATTTAAGTATCAATTCTTATTAAAATGTTATCAATTATATATACTTGCCTCATTTTTATATTATTTAAAAATATTATAATATCCTTTAAAATTAATAAAATTAATAAAAAAAATTTAAAATTTTTAAATAATGCGGTAAATAGAAAAGCTAAATAAGAAAGTGAAGGTCTTGTGTGAGACCGTTTCACATATATTAATTTGTGAGAGGATCATCCATTAACCATATTAATAATATTTTAAATTAAATTTGAAAAAAAAAATACAAAGAATAAGGGCTCTGTTTGGTACATCATGAATTAAAATCGAACTGCACTAAAGAAAGTTACGCTGCTTCGCAGCGGCTGGCCGATGTTTTCTTAGGGAGGATCTGCAAAATTCATAATCTGGTCGTAATATTAGTATTAATATTTATTATTATTATTATTAGGAGTATGGTTTATTGAGAAATTATTTTGTGGGACGGGTTTTTTTGTGAGACGGGTTGATCCATTACTAAAGTGTGCCCTTAAACATACTTTATCTATATAATAGACATACTTTAACACGTCATACAAACCGTCTCACATATATAATGTCTCACAAGAGAATTTGTCTTGTTTATTAGATAGTTCCAACTGTTATCACTTTATTTTTATTGGGTATTACTTTTATATTAAAAATGTTAATGATATCATTTTTCATTCATCCTACGAATTGTTAATAAAATAATTTAATTGAAGGACTATCACTTTTTTCTTATCATATATCACTTTTTATTAAAAATATTATCACTTTTTATTATTCCAATAAATCATTTGTTAAATAATTCAATTAGACATATAGCATATTTCTTTAATTAAGAATAACTTTTAATTAAAAATGTTATCATTTTTTATACATTACATAAATTGTTCGTGAAATATATTTTTATAATTAATTATTACTTCCTCTGTCCCGCTCAAACGTCACCGGTTGCTTTTTGTGCGTAGATTAAGGAGTATTATTATTTTATGTCTAGTGAGTAGTTGTATTAGTAGTGAGTGGTGGGCCACATGTGGTACTTTTTTTAAATCTTCGCTAATAAGCAAACGCGTAAAGTGGTGGCTGGTGGGGAAGGAGGAAGGGCGTACTATGCGACTGTCGTATCCAAATCTAAAAAGGTATATAAAGCGAATTTGAGAAAACGCTTAAATGTTATTGAACGAGATTCGAAAAATCGGATCGACACTCCTAAAGGTCAAAGCCAAATCAACGTTTTCGCAATTACCGTCAAGACTCCGTTTCTTCAACTTCATCGTGAGGTAAGCTTTCCTTGCGTGTTTATGGTGATGTGTTGGTGCGTGTATACAGTATACTTGTAATATATACATGCCTTCAACCGTAAAAATGAGTTCGCAGCCTGTTTTAGGATTTGAGTAGACATGTGTTCTTTTTTTTTTTTTGTGGTTGATTTCTATTGAATTAATGCGCGAATGTAGAAATTTACTGGTCATTGGATAAAGTTGTTTCTCAAGTGTTTGTAGATTTTATTGGAAAATTGGGTGATGCATACTTTTAATTTGGTTCAATTTCTTGAAATTATTGAGGAATCAGATCATAATATGCGAGGATGGAATCGGCTGGTATGTAATATTATTCACACGATTTGGTATTCTTGGTTGACTTAGGAGGATAGAAGGTGCGGAGTTCTTTATTGCGATGAGGATTTAATAGCTTTTCTTTTTAAATTTATGGATTCTTGGAGTGTAGTAGTCCGTTACTGGCTTTTGATGCCATAAGAAGTCTTCGTTTTTGTTTTGTGCCTTTGGAGTCGTTTAATCTGCCAATCGAGTCGCCTGTTTAGCATTAATTTAAGAAGGAATCTTTTTCTACAATTGATTATCACCTAGTTTCTCTAGATTACCCTACACTTTTTTGCTAGGAAGAAAAATGGGATCAATTGTTCTTGCTTTGTACCATTGAATATAGGTTTGGTCTGCAAAATACTTCCAGTCATAGGTATGATTGTATGAATGAATCTTGTTTGAATTGGTAACGAATGTCTAAAGTAGTAAAGTTAAGAGTTCAGTAATTTTTTTTTGACTGCTTTAATTTGATACTTTCTTCAATATGGAGTATATTGTTAACTACTTTTTGTTTTTTCCTTTGTAAATATAGAAGCACTGCTAACAAGGTAAACTGGATGGATCAAAATTCCTTGTCATATATTAGCCAGGAACAATACACCAGGGCATATTATAACTTTTTTTCTTTTGGCTGTACCTGCAGATATCAATTATAATTTATAGTGGTATAGCAGCCCTGCTGGAGACACTTCTTACAGCCATTCTAAAGTATAAGGAGAGACTTAGAAAGGAATAAGGATATGGAGAATAATGGACAAGAAACCATGGGCCAGATGGATGGTAATTTGAAACGTCCAGATTATATAAGAGAGTGTAAATTACTCAACAATGATATGGAGGAGAACACTATTGTAACAGATTTAACTGTGGAGTCTCTGTCTGAATGCCCTAAAGCAGCAGGGTCAACAGAAAACATTTGTGAAGTGAACTCAGGCACCAAAAAGAAAAGATTCCAGAAAAGAATCAAGAATAATTCAAAGCTTTGGGATGAAATCCAAAATGTCAGCCAGACTAAGATGGATATGGGCTCAACTGAAATTCATGTTGAAAACAATGTGATTTGCAATAGAAAAAGGAGGGCAAAAAATAAAGTTGAAACCCAAAGCATGAACCAGGTAGATTGCACGTCAAACTTGCATTTGTCAGATGGAAACCACAGAGAGGAGATAGAAGGCGAGCACAGCATGGCACAAACATCTCAAGAATTTGGAATTTCAGTTAGACAAGAACCAGGTGTATTGCATGATAAGGATATTCCTTTACATTCATGCAAGGATGAAGAGTCTAAAATTTTTGCTAGACAAGCATTGCCTTTATCCGATCTAACACATGACCAGCCAAATTCTCTAGATTTACATAAAAAGAGTCTCCTGTTATATGTGGATCAGGTCTTAAGTAAACAAGTTTTATCTGAAGTAATTGAAGAAAGGTCTGAACATGTCCTAAGGCCCATGGAAGTGGATGAGAAATTCGTTCCTTGTGAGATCCAAGTTGGTACCCATCTTATTCAGGCAGCTTCAGTGAATCTGAGTCCTGGGAATGGGTTGTCAAGCGATACAGGAGAATATCCAAGAAAACTACTGGTTCCTTCTTTTAAGAGAAAGCTTATTGTCCTTGATGTTAATGGTTTGCTTGCTAACATAGTAATGCCCGCACCAAAAGATTGTCAAGAAGACACACGTTTATTAGGAAGGGCAAGTAAGATATAATTTTACTGTATAATTTTTTTTAAAAAAAACTCCTTTTTTAGCAATTTGACGTAATAGCGGTGAATCCTGATGAGTTTTTTCTACCCTTCATTTAGTTTTCAAGAGACCATTTTGTGATGATTTTCTGAAGTTTTGCTTTCAGAACTTTGATGTGGGAGTATGGTCGTCAAGAGCCAAGTACTGCTATAACTCTGTTGCTTCTCTCTCCTCTGGCACACAAATATAATATGGCTATTTATCTATATATCTACAGACTATTTCTACTTTTCATTTTTACGCTGCCTTTTTTATTTTCCATGAGGAAATAGATACACAATTTATAGCATTCGTCATGTGTATTTGTTGATATGTCATATTAATTCTGGAGTATTTTCTGATGTGTAGGAAAATCATTGATCTAGTTGTTGAGTACTTATTGGGAGATTTGAAGGGCAAGTTGTTATTTTGCTGGGTAAGTTTTATACACTCAAAAAGCTATCCACTTCTCCGTGGATAATGATGAACGTCTTCAGTTTTTAGGACCAGGTCACATTGCTAGTCATGATCTGCAAATTTGTTTCTTGATGTATTTTCAGCTTCTTGCTTACCCCGCATGTTGTAGTGGAAAAAATAATCCATAAAGTTCATACCATAATATATGTATTGTTATGTAATTCAATTATATAAAATGCCCTTATTAGATAAGGCATGCAAATTAACTCACATTAGTGGTTAATCCACAGCTGGTAGTGCTACGTAGCATGCGAGCATGCAATATTTAGCTGTTTTTACATTTAAATGACAATGTTAGTGTGGTCTTGTTGGTAGGTTTACTCAATTTACCAATCTAAGTTATAGAATGAAACAGAATTTACAATGTATTGCAGGATATGTCTCATAGCACTCAATCAGGATTCAGAACTCTTGAAAATGTTCATAAACCCTTGGTCTTCAAGGAGCTGAAGAAGATTTGGGAAAATGACGATCCTAATTTGCCGTGGAAGTATGGGGATTATGACGAATCCAACACATTATTATTAGATGATTCTCCTTACAAGGCTTTACTCAATCCTGTAAGTATATTGCTAATCATGTCTCTTCTCTTTACTTTCTCTAGCATTTATGTGCTCATTGTGCATTTCTTGATTATTTTGCAGTCGTATACAGCAATATTTCCACATTCATACAATTACAAGGATAAAAATGACAATTCATTGGGTGAGTTTCGTTCCCTTTTCTGAAAGAAAATCAGCCTCTTATTGTCATAAAAACATATAATAATAAACATCAATTTTAATAGTAATGACTGATGGATGGAAGGATTTGATAGTCTAAGCTATTTCATAGGTGAGATAAGTGCATCCTCTGTCATTCATGCCACAAATCAATATTTTCATGAAGTATATCCTTGTCTAAAACTCATCTTTCTTGTTTTATGACATTCTGATCATCAACTAAATTGAGTTCCATTGCAGGACCTGGAGGTAATCTTCGAGTGTATTTGGAAGGGTTGTTGACATCCAAAAATTTTCGGGAATATGTTGAGCAAAATCCATTTGGTCAAAGTGCTATAAACGAAACCGACCTTTCTTGGGGTTTCTATTCGGAGGTTCTTCAAAGTATGTCATATCAACAACAATCCCAGTTCCCTTTAGTTGGAACTAATTGTTTATGAGCTTGGGAAGGTCATATACGCTATATCTCTTGGTATGTTTCCCAACACTTGTTTCATCGAAGATCCAGGAATCCACTGCACACGTGTGGGATTTCTCAAGTATGTTGGCAGAATTATACAACTTCAAAAGAGATACAATACATACTCATTAAAATAGATATAGATGAGTCTTCTCATCATTTTTATTTCTTTGTGAAGCTTGTGCTTCAAAGATGGGAGGTTGCTTCGTGTCGAATCCAATCTCAGGTTGGTTGTATCTGTATAGATGGGAATTGATGGATTTTGATCAAATGCTTACTTTAGTCTTCACAGATGGTTTAGAAATCATACTCTAGTTTTAAAATTAGCATGAAATTCCTTTTCTGTGGAACTTTCAGATGATTTATTATCTATTTCTAGACATAGATCTTTTGTTTGCAGTGCATATCATTTGCCTTTGTTAATTTTCTGCTCAGATTTACGTCAAGCGATTGGAACAATCGAGCTGAATTAGGTGGAACGATGTGGTCGAAGAGCGTCGACTATCTCAAGTATCTTGTCACTTAATGTGGCACGACATGTTGACAATTAGGCCAAGTTATGAAAAAACACATGATATAATGGTGATGAAATCAAAATCAAACTGCAGTACTGTTTAGTAACACATGGGATTCATGAATTTGTGATGAATTAATAAAAAAGAATTGACAAATTGGGTTATTGGAGGTGGAGAGTTGCAACAGACAAAGCACGAGAAGTGGTGCCAAAAACTGAAATAGGTTACCCCACATCAAGACTTAATGCAAGAATGGTACATACATTGTTAGTACTGTTTGATTGCAATGTAACACAAGGATTGTTGGGACAATGGTGATTAGGATGTGTACTTTTCCAATTTCAAACCTGCTTTGATTCATGTATTCAAGCTATGGCTTTGGATTGGAATGCCAAGTCTTTAGACATATCCCCAATTAAGCACAACCATTACTTGGATAAAACCAAATTAAACTCTCTTAATTCATCATTACAGTTATTAATGTCCATGATAAGGATTGGGGCTTCCATATTGACCTATAAGATATAAATTCACTTTTTTTTTTTTTTCCGTTGGTCTGATATAAGTTTTACATTCTTGCATAAGTAAAAATATCAAAACAACTAACCTTTTACGTACAGTCTCACCTTACAAACTTAAAATATTTTATTATTCATTTATTTAAAAAATATACTCCCTCCAATCTCCATCTCACTCAAAGAGTCTCTTTTTTCCATTTTGGTCGTCCCACTCAAAGAGTTCACTTTCATTTTTTACACACATGGGACCACACACACCACTAATACAATTAAAATATGAGACCCACACTCCCACTAATACAACTACCCACTACACATTAAATAATAATACTCCTTAATCCACGTGCAAAAAAGCAAAAACTACTCTTAGTGTGTGACGGAGGGAGTATATATTAAAATACTCTCAAAAGTAACAATTTTCGTAATTTACATTGAAAAAAAAAAGTGCATTTTTGGGATATATGGATTATTAATTTCTTCCCACATGGAACATATATTCATGTGTGTGTTATTAGGGCTCAATGTGCATTTTCTAGCTAGGGATGTATGAAAAGGTGAAGACAGAGTTCAACGTTATGAGATAATTTACATGTCGAAATTTAAGAAGATGAATATCGTCTATGTGGTTTACGTTGTCGTGAGATCAAAATTTACTTATCAGTAGGCAAAAAAAAAAAATTTAATTGAGTGTGTAAACTACAATATTTAATTTTATACTCTTCCAAAATAAAAGGCAAAAAGTTAGTTAATGTTCATCACTTCATTGATCTACCTTTTTTGGTTGAAATCTTGATTTTACAAGTTGCAACCAAAAGCATTATTCACAATAGATTCACGATAGATTCACGAGTGTCATTTTTTGAATTTGCTTTGCTAAATTTGATTGGAGGGTTAGAAAGTCTTTTCATAGAGACATCCAATGCAGAATTAATAGTCAAGTTCAAAGAGTAGGTTCAAGTACAATTCCACATTTAATTAGCTTATTAATAAAATGCTCACGGTATAGCTATTAGCTAGTCAGTTAGTAAGGAGGTATACTATGGGAATATGTATTTAGTTATAACATTGGAATATGAGTTTTTTACCAAGGTATCGGCTATTTGCACCCCTAAAATTATTGAACGTGCCCCCAAAAATATTTAAATTGACATAATTATCCTTATAAAATTTATATCTATTCGGTTGTTGCAACCGAACAATCATCTAACAAACTGTTCGGTTGCAGCAACCGAACAGAACAAAGAGTTCATTCATGTTATCTGTTCGGTTGCAGCAACCGAACAGAACAAGATTTGTGATTTTTTTAATTATCCAACAGATAAGATAACAGATAAGTTTTATAGATATCATCGATCTTTAAACAAAAATGATGATATCTATAAAACTTTTCTGTTATCTTATTTATTCGCTAATATAGAATCACAAATATTGTTTTGTTCGGTTGCTGCAATCGAACACATAAGATAAATGAATTCTTTTGTTCGGTTGCTGCAACCGAACAGATAAGATATATGAATTCTTTATTCTGTTCGGTTGCTGCAATCGAACAGATAAGATGGATAACTGTTCGGTTGTTGCAACCGAACAGATATAAATTTTGTAAGGATAATTATGTTAATTTAAATATTTTTGGGTTACGTTCAGTAATTTTAGGAATGCAAATAACTGGCCCCTTTTACTAATCCATATTAATTAATTTATATAGCCTGTAGACTCATCAAGGTAGACCTTCGTACAAAATTGGGATTAATGAAATCAAATACTCCCTCCATTCTTATCATTCATATTTTTATTTTATCTTTTTTCCCCCACAAAATCCTTCCTATTCAAAAAAAAAATAAAAAACCAATCACCTCAAAATTTACTATAATTTCAAATTTAACACTTCTTAGTCATTCCTTACACTCATATCATTACTTTATACTTTACTGGTTATTTAAAAATATCAAAATATTTCAAAAAATTAACAAAATTAATTAAAAATAAATTTTCTTAAATAACGCGAAATAATAAACGTGAATAGTGAGTATATTGTAGAATTCATCTTCAATGGCCAAAATCTGAGCCCCCATGAGTAACATTAATTTGATAATATTTTGTATAATTACGCATCATGATCCCAGCATGTAGCATCATACATTAAGAAAATATAAATCATCAATACATAAATATGTATTATTTGGTATATACTCCCTCCGTCTCATCCTTATAGGTAGGATTCCTTTGTAATTTACAAAGGAAGCTAATTACAAAGGAAGTGTAACTATAAAGATGGGACGGCAGTACGTAGTAATGAAAAAGTACCAAGCATGCATTTAAGTATAAACGTAAGTACATCAGAGCTGGTAGCCATCGACAGGTTTAGTCACCAAATCGAATTATGAAAACTGAATCGCCTGAATTAATTATTATAATCGACAACAACTCGAGTAAATTTCAAAAAATCGATAATTAACAAAATTATTTATACTCATTCCTTCTAAAACAATTTATCAATTTTGTTATTTTAGTTGTTTACTTTAAAAATATTTATTTTTTTCTTTTAGCAA
The DNA here is from genome assembly GCA_023678885.1 of Pogostemon cablin. Classification (NCBI taxonomy): domain Eukaryota; kingdom Viridiplantae; phylum Streptophyta; class Magnoliopsida; order Lamiales; family Lamiaceae; genus Pogostemon; species Pogostemon cablin. Next base: position 2,525,267 of record CM042993.1, on the reverse strand, counting down.
AAGGATTACATACATGACCCACTATACTAATACAACTATTTAAATTATATAAAATGATAATACTTTTTAATCCACATCAACTAATACAATTATTTAAATTATAAAATGATAATACTCTTTAATTCACCCATCATTTGCAGATGTATGAATGTAATCTCAACCTCACAACCCTTAAAATAGGTAGGATGGTATAATATCCCATATACTCAAATGCAATATTATGATATTTGCTTTATGGTTTAGGGCTTATATATCCTTTACTTTCAATTTAAGATTTTATCTTCAATTCTCGATCGTTTAAAATTAAAATTGGTAACTTCGAAATTATGGAGTTGTGATGGCACTATTTTACCCTTGTGTTTTCATAATTTATACTCATTCCATCCGCTTCTAAGGTATTCATTTTAATATTTTTGGCGTCCGCTTTAAAGGTATTCATTTCTCTTATTTAGAAAAAAAGTACACAATGTGGCTCACCACTTCCCTCTAATATAACTACCCACTTTACATATAATAATAATACTCCTTAATCCACGTGCAAAAAGCAAATGAATATCTTAGAACTGGACGGAGGGAGTATGTAACCCTCCGACTTAATTACTACTATTATACTCTCTCCGTCCCAGGCTAAGAGAGTCATTTTTCCATTTTGGTCGTCCCACCCAAAGAGTCTCATTTCTTTTTTTACACATATGAGACCCACACATCCCCTCTAATACAATTAAATGTTGGGACCTACACTCCTACTAATACAACTACCCACTACACATTAAATAATAATACTCCTTAATCTACGTGCCAAAAAGCAAATGACCTTCCTAAGGAGGGACGGAGGGAGTACATTCTTTTTGAAATAGTTAACGTTAATTAAATCAAAATTAAACTAATTTATAGGACTAAAATTATGATCCCTATATGGCATATGCTATTCTAGAATTAATAGGGCTGGCATGATCACAAGTCTTTTTTCCTTGTACAGAAAGTAGGTGTTGACGCAAACTACACATGATTTCATTCCTTATTCAACTGCACTATATCTCTTTTTTTCAGATCCCATATGATGATATTCTTTTGTACCAGTAATAGTACCAATAATATCATCAATAATATTTTTATATGTATATTTGAATGTCAATAATAACATACGAGGAATACTTATAATAAACTACAAATATTTTCTTGTACGTTTGGTGGAAAAATAAAGATCCCATTTAGGTTTGTTTGATTGAAAAAGCATAATGCAAGTGGAGAAGTTGGGAATCTGCAAAATGATTTTAAGCCCTTTTTCAAGTTCCAATTATTTATTTATTTATTTTTGTGTGGATATTAGTCAGAACCTGACACAATGGATATTCAATTCTTGATTTTTGTAAAGATTCAAATGAATGTGTGAGGTGTTTGTGTGCAAAGTTTCCTTTGTTTATGTGTTCAATGGTTGTGAGTTTTCAGATCCCAATGGAGTGCAGAAAACAATGGAGTGGGGTGGTGGAGGGGGTGGGGTTGTGTTTCTACCACTTAGGCATGTGCTTAGAGATGACTTGTGATTTGATATTTTGAATGATTTGCAAAACTTGGTTTTGTGAATTCTTTTTGACTTTTATCATATCAATCATTAATTTTATTACTATTATTTTAATAATTATGCTCATCAACCAGCTTGTATTTTCTTCTTTCATGTTTAGTGATTTTTTTAAATATTTTTATGATTTCAGCCAACAAACTATTGATGTAGCTTAAAGCTATTATTTTAATATAATATTATTGGATGCTATTAATTATTTATAATCCCCCTATAATAAAGTTATTTTTCTTACTTTGTCCAGTCGTGCACGTCATTTTTAGATCACTTCATAAGACATATGCTCCTAAAATAAAATAAGATGATCTTTTAAGGAAATAAAAAATAAAAAATAAACACTAATTTTTAATTAGTTTTATTACATTGTTTAGTAAATTCTGAATTTATTTCTTAAACATTATTTTATATACAAGATAAATAAAACTTTATGTTTAGTCACATACTCGTTATTACAAAACGATCTGTCATAAAACACACATCTAAGGGAAAAACATGTACAATATATCCTTACAACATGATTAAAACTATATTCCAAATATATTCCACAACTCCAATCTTGATAATGTAAATTTATAATTAAACACTTAAACATGATTATTGAATAATTATAAGGACATAATTATTATCCCAATCTTGATTTAACTAAAAAGCCCAATAATTTAAGTATCCATGATGATGGTTGATTTGGTGGGGAAAAAGGTCATGTGACAATCATGTTAAACAAATGGGGTAGGGGTTTCTTGGAACATAGTATTAGATATTGGGTGGATTAAGATAGGTTAGTTGGTTGTTGCCATATAATCTTGAGGCAGCCCTCATGCCATTTCTTTACTTTAATTTATCCCATGTGATCATGCATTTTCAACCCCTCAACTAATACTTCATCCAATTTTCTCCCATTTTGTCAAATTTCTTGAAATTCACACAATAAGCATCCTCTATTTTTCATACTATTTTAATTTCTATGTATCATTACGCTTCACACGAGAAGCATCCTCTATTTTTCAGTGTTTTAATTTCTATGTATCATTACGCACATCTCTTTAAAAGAAGAAAATTCTAATTCATTACTCTTAGGATTTAAACATTAATTTAGAATATAATTTCTCTCATTTTTACTACTTGCTCATCCAACAAAATTACATAACAAAATGTCACAATACATTCATACCCTCTTTATACTGCTCGAAGGCAATATTATACTACATTGATGCATCGAACGTATGTTTCTCTAAATTACCAAAATTTTAAGTTTTTTTTAAAAGAAAAAAATTTAAATCATAAAAAATTCTAAGAGAAAGGGATAATAATGTGGAGTCGATCCTCGTGTCTAATAATTGAGCTATTTAAATAAAAGAAAAAAAAATAGAGATTTGGATCAAGTAATTGGACAACTTCTTGATAACTACACCATGCATGTTCTTAATCCACTTGCCCACACTTCCCATTATATTCCTACATTTCGTACAAATTCTACGGATAAGATCAAACCCTTTGGATATTCCAATTTTCTGGCATTCACATAACACCACAATCAAGAAACATAGAGTTATTTAGAAAGAAAATTATTACTCCCTATTTAGATATGTTTTCCCTTTTATTATCCAAACATTTACCAATACACCTCTATTTATATAATTTGCAAAGTAATTCAGAATCAACTTATTACACACATTATAGCACTAAGTAATTCAGAATTTAAGTTATTACACACATTATAGCACTATTAAATCTGAATATATTATTACCTCCGCTACGTATTTATGCTGGTTTGTACGAGCACAAAAATTAAGAAATATTTTTAAAATATATATATAATGTATGAAAAAGTAAATAAATTTATTGAGAATAATGAATAAAGTACTCCAGAAAAATAAATAAAACGGTTGGAATTAATGAATAAAGTGTAACAAGTAGATAAGATATATATCGTATTTTTATCATTAACGAAACGTGCATAAATACTTAAAACACATCAAAATGAAAAATATATATAAATACGTAAGATGGAGGGAGTAGTAAATTAACTTGTTTATTAATGTTTTATTTTTATACATGTGCTAAAACCAATAAAACAATATAAACGCACTAAATGAGTATTATTATTTCTTTAAATCAGATGTAATCTTATGCACAATATCCCCGTTAAAACAGTTGAATTAACGTGACATTTATTCTCTAATCAAGTAACATAAATATAATTACTTAAAATTCATAAATTGCATTTATAGGATTTCACAAATAGGATTTCATAAAATTCATAGCTTGCAGTAGGTTATTTTTAGTATTTAATGGATGGTTATTAATTTTTCTTTTTAACTATTTCATTTCATTTAATTTAATCCAATAATAATAGATGTTAATTAACAGATATTCAGGTGCTCTAGTAATACTCATTAATTAATTTTGTCTACGTATCATAAATTTCACATGTAAGTGTGTGTTTTATCAATTGTAGTTTTCATCGGATGTAATGCCACGAAATAGACAAGCAATAAAAATTAGCTGGAGATAAAGTTGCCTTGAAAGTGCAATTTTTGGCCATAATAACCAATTTTCATTACGAGAGAACATGCTTCCATGTTATACTTAATTTTCTTGATTATGATGTCAACCCATCACATACTATTTTAATATTATCCAATTTTAATTTTAATACGAGGTTGTATCTTAAGGAGAATTGTGGATTATTTTAATTATTTAATTTATTTTATGATTAATTGATTCATGGTTTCAAAATTTGGCCCATATTTATCCTGGAAAAGAAATCCGACACATTTTACTCTCATAATCGTTGTAATATTAATCAATAACACTATTGTAGTAAAACTCCAACAAATTGTTATTAAATAGTGGTATTAACTCCTCATAAATTGTTACACAAGTTATAAATAATGGGGCCCACAAATAAGATTATATAGTACTCACTCCATAAGACTTATTTTTTTAATGGAAATTAAGGAATATAATATTTAATGTGAGATAGGGTGAGAGATCAGAGATATAATATTTTGTATGAATCTTATGAAGATATATTAAGTATTTTGTGTGGATACGGTATACTTAAAAAAACAAAAATGCCAAATTATGTGGGACGAGAAAAATGTATAAACCTTGTTAATAGAATGAGGATGTCACATGTGGATCCCCTGTCATTAACTTTCTGCATTCTACTTGTCCTTAATTACTTGCAATATTCTTCCCAAATTTCTAAACATGGGATCAAAAAAGCACCAAAAGTGAGATAATCAGGCAACATAATTAAGGAAAATGAAAGAAAAAAGGGACCAAAAAACAGATAAGCATTAATTAGTGAAGGGCAATAGGCAGGCAATTCTTGAATAAATTAATAATCTATAAAGACACAAGCCAAAAATACCAGCTATATCCTCATCATCTATACCCTGTATACTTATTACAGCTCTATTTCTTTCTTGTTGCACACAAATGTTTCCAAATAGCAGCTTCAATAATACATTACATTATCCATTTATGTTTTCATATCTGCTGTCACTAATCCAAATAATTCTATTGAAACTCCACTTGATCAATTCCTCATCCAACCTTAAAGACCATGCTGTGTTGATCTTCCTTTACTGATCTTATTCGTCTAACGAGCTTCGATTTCACCGAACTGTGTCGTTGATTTTCGAGTAATGATTGAAGAACATTAACATTGCTGTATGCATGTAGTCTGAGAATACATTCAAGGCCTAGAGAAGTTAACCATGCTGTGTTTTCTTGATATGGAAAAGAATCCTGTGTTTTTACACCACACAATATGATGGATTTATGGTTTTCTGCAATAATCTGTTGATATTGAAGTGATGTTACCTAATAATCGGACCACATATTTGATACATATGTAAAAAGGCAGCTCATTTATTATTACCTGTGGAAAGCCTTAAAACTGACACAAATCTTACAGACTTACAGAGAGAAGATGCCAAACTGCAATGACAGTCTTTGAATGGATACCCCAAAAATCTGTGAATAACCATTGCAAGTTGAGAAGAATCATCCCACAAGTTAATTAAATAAAAAGTCAAAAAAATTCTTTTAAAAAAAAAAACTATCTCGAGAGATACAATAACCCGACCCGACATGAACACGACTAATCAGATTCTAACATGATTTTACATTTTCGATCGCTTGAAATCGACCTGATACAACACGAACCCGACCCAATAACGCTGCCTATCGCTTTTCCCCCGCGTTATTCGTTAGGTCGAAATATGGTCACAACTTATACACACTTGATGTGACTACCACATAAGTTGATTGTCTTCCATGTTATGCATCTCAAGTTAATAAAATAGTGATTAATTCTAGTCCAACTGAATAAGGTTGCTGAGAAAATCAAGCATTAAATAGATTCAACAACATTGCACAGAAACTGCTAATCTTTTTTTTATGGCAGAAGAAGTAATGTGAGACAGCAGATTAAATTTCAACCACCCAATTATAACTTATAGCAAACCCCCCCTTTGGAAGCTTATGCAGTGGAATTTATTACTGCCAGCTGATGATGATGAAGCTCAATTTTAATAAGCCACCAATCATCCTCTCTAACCATCTCAACAATTGAAGAGCATATATGAGATATACTATGATCAAGATATCATTACAGAGCTTAAAATCCGAGTACCAAAGATGTACTATCCCCCAATCCAAAATGCCAATCTAATGTGAACTCCTACTATTTTCAGGAAAAAAATCATGAAGCTTTTTGGATGATTGGACAGAAATAAACTGGTTTGAAAAAAAGGTTTAGACTCAAAGGGACTGCCAGTGCACCAATCCACTTTCTTGCATTACCTGACAGAGCCCACATGCCCATATAGAGAGGTCCTCTCTCTCTGAATTCAGACCCACCCACATTACATTGTCTAATGTAAATAAATAAATAAAAAGAAAAGATATTAAATTTAATGCCCCACACAATATAGTGCAGTGGTAAAACAATATTGAAAAATCAGGGTTGTATTTGTGTAGAGAAGAGAGACAGAATGTACACACTAATAAGTATATTACCTGATTTACTGGAGGTCCAACTGGGAAGGAAGGCTGTCCTCTCCTAGGATCTGGATTAGGTTGTTCTCTCACAAAGTTTGATGGATGATGCTTGATTTTTTGAGTTACATAATTGAAAAAAGAAAAAAGGAAACAACCCACTGAAAACTATGCCCCACATATTCACACTAGATCTGACCCACATTCTGACCTTAAAAAATTAAATAAAGTAGTTGTCTTTATAAATGATACATTCCCTCTAAAACTAAAGAACTACTATCCAAAGAAACTTATTTTCACCTGTTTCTCAGTGAAAACCCAAAAGAAAAGAAAAAGAACATCTCTTCTTGATTCTTGAACTTTTCCACTGTTGTGCATTGATACATTCAAAGTGGGGTTTTATAGTAGTGAGAAAGAAACTGGGATCTGGGTCCATTTCCAGTTTCTGTTTTCTAATTCCTGTTAGCATTTAACACAGGGAAATTGCTTGTCTTGATCACTGGAATCCCAAAAAAGTGCTGCTCTTATTAAGACCAGTGTGGTTTTAAGTCGTCAAACAAATGATTCGCAATTCCTATGTAAGTGCTCTGTCTTCTTCTCTTTTTGCTCAGAATTCTTAACAAAGGCAAAAAAAACTCAGAATAATTTGACAAGACTAATATCCTCAGTCACATGAAAACCATTCCTTTTCTATGACCTATTCCAAATATATAGAGAATAATTTTTTGGAAAGTTACCTCTGTGCATGAGTATGCATGATTTATATTCTTGAATTCTTGAAGCAGGTCCGATTTTCGGGTTAGATTTGTGTCGTTGTTGAGTAGGCAGAGCAGAGAGAGCAAATACTTTGATTTTCCTGTGTTTGGACACAAGGGAGGATGTCTGCAAAGACTATGTCTTCTTTGCAAGAAGAGAATCGAGATCTTCGGAAGCAGATTGGATGCATGAATGGCATATTTCAAATCTTTGACCGTCACCATTTCCTCACAGGCCGTCGAATTAGCACCCACACCAACAAAAGGCTTCTTCAAGGTAATTCAATTCTGTACTCCACTTCAAGAAGCTGCATTCATGGTTAAAATTCGTCTTTGGTTAGGCTAAATATGGATGTTTGAATTCAGATCTTTTTTGGTGAGCCCAAAAATATAATTAAAAAATATGATGGATGTGTAAGAAATGATGCTCGTGTGGTGTACATAGGTTCTGGGGAAGTGGGAGCTGTTACGAAGGGAAAACATTAAAATTTTCTAATTATATGTGATTTTTCTAGGGAAAACATTACATGAAAATGTGAAGAATAAAAATGTTATCTTCTTCACAATGACTGCATTGTGGGAACTTGCTTGTAGAGTAGAAAACTTTAGAATTGAAAATTTGACAATTATAGATTTCAATGACCGTACATGATATCAGTAATTCACCAATTATTTTTCTAAGATTGCAAATTTTGTGGTTTTTTAAGGTTCCCAGCACCAACTGGACCTACCATATGCAACAAAAACTGTCAAGGTAAAGATTGTTTATGTTTCCTGGAAAAAGAGTTGATTGATGAATGTATGGAGATGTAATAAAATGAGTACCATTTTCAGGAGAAAGATGTGGAAGTGCAGAAGGAGAAACCAAGAATGTCCACCGAATCATCCAGAGCCTCCTTTTCATCATCTTCTTGTTCATCCACATTTTCATCCCTTGATACCATCAGAACAGCTCAACCTGAAACACTTCCACTCAGACAAATCAATTTTCCTGACACCAAATTCCATAAAGAAAACTCCCCTTCATCTGCTAAGGCCAGGCCATCCCATGACCTTCGAGATGTAGTGAAGGACTCCATGTATAGAGAAGCTCGTAGTCTGTCGATCAAATCCCACCTGAGCAATGACGAAAGAAGAGGGACCGTGATGAAACACGTCGACTCCCCCAGGCCTCCACAGCAGTCCAAGATTGCAAGTCTGAAACCCACAGGATCCCCTCGAGTTCTTGCTAAGGTTCAGGAAGGAACAAAGCACTCTGAGAGGCTCTCACTTCCTCGTTTCTCGTACGATGGAAGAGATTCGAGAGAGACGTATAAGTCGTCCGTGAAGATCAAAGAACTCCCCAGACTGTCCTTGGATAGCAAAACGGGTACCATAAGGTCGTTCGAGTCCAGATTGAGTTTTCTTGGACATGCTGAAAATGGTACTTCCTATCAAGAACCCGAACCCCATAGTCGAACATCCAGTATCGTCGCAAAGCTAATGGGTCTGGAAACATTCCCAGATACCATTTCCACAGATGAGATTAGGACTCCAACAATGAAGTCACCTTGGCTTTCAAAATCAACCTCAAACCCTGAGGACATCAAGCAAAATCAAGTGAATCATTCTCCACGATTTTCACCACATAGTCCTTCTTCACCTTCACCAAAGTTGCAAAGTGCCACTTTTTCCAAGAAACCAACTGCATCTTCAAGGTTTCCAGTGGAACCAGCTCCATGGAGGCAACAAGATTCCAGGCCAAAGATGGCTCCCAAGAATAGGAAAGCTCCAACCAATACCCTGCAACAAACTTGCTCAGTTTATGGTGAGATTGAAAAGAGGATAGCAGAACTTGAATTCAAGAAGTCGGGTAAGGATCTCCGAGCCCTTAAACAGATACTCGGAGCAATGCAAAAAACAAGAGAGAGATTACAAGATCAAAGAGGGGAGTCTGCAGAATTCACATTGCAAAGGAGATGCAGTTTGGAAGACAGCTGCTCTGACTTATCATTGTGGAACAACAGAAAGGATTACCACCAAGTTCCTTCCTTCAAGGGGCCTTGTACAACCAAGCAACCAAGCCCTGTTGTGATCATGAAACCAGCCAAAATGATGGATAGATCGAAACTTTCCTCGCGAGTCCCAGCAATGGAAATACCACATCTGCAGAGACTCCAAACAAGGACTCCTAGATACAAAGTGAGTTCAGCTCAGAGTCGGAAAACAAACGATCTCACATCAGAGAATGTCAGATACAGCAGTCGCCATCTTCTTAATGCAGAAAAGAACACACCTCAACACATGAAGTCAGAAAATTGCACTACCCCCGGAAGAAATTCTGGAGCGGTGAGTCCAAGAGTAGCACGGAGTCTTCTAGGGCAATCTCAACCCACCACTCTATCATCAGACTCAGGCAGGGTCAAAAGACAAAGTGGTAAAAAAGTCGTTGAGAAAGGTTCCCAGAACAGAAAAGGCAAAGTGAAAACAAAGGATCAGCAGCTAAGCGAAGACCAATTGAGTGAGCTTAGTAGTGACACGAGATACTCGAGTTATCAAGGCGACACTGCTTCTGTAAAATCTGAAAGCAACAACAGCTTAATGTCACACACAGAAACAGAGATCAGTAGCTTGGCTCATTCAATCGATATTGCAGTTCCACAAAAAGAGGTATGTAGAATTAGATTATGTCATGCTTGTAAACTTGGTTGTTTCCATTAGCTGACACTTTTCCATTTACATCTCCAGATTTCTGCGTCAACTACTTCAAAACACATACCAGCAGTAGAAAGTGCAATATCCATGTTGGAACAACCTAGTCCAATCTCAGTTCTTGACGATACATTTTACTGTGAAGATTCACCATCTCCAGTAAAGAAGATATCAACGGTTTTCCAAGGTACTGCTTCGTTTCTCTTAGAACAAAAACTAATTTTAAACATAACGTATATACATTTGAACTGTCACTTAGTTTCTTTTGTAAGGCTCTACATGAGAAATTTGCAATGGTTACCTTGAACACTATAACAAGGATCATTTGAGCATTACATATAACAAGTATATCGAGATATAGCATGATGCACTTCAAATAGCCTATTTAAAAGAAAATAATTTTTTCTCAATACCAAATTTTCAGCACATTGAAAGAAAGTAAATGAAGCATTATGTTAGTTGGTATCGCATTAATGAGTTAAAAGGTTCGACTGGGACCAGCTCAGATGCTATCTCTTGATTTCAACATCAAATACTGAGCAACTAGGGTGGACATATTTACTTTTCTATGCTTGACAGTGTATCATATGACTGATATATTGTTTGGTTTTTTGAACTGAACAGAAGATGAGAGCCAAAGTCCTGAAGAAGCAGAATGGCATCTTGAGACTCTAAATCTTCTAACGAGATCGAATCACTGTTTCAAGTACAATCAGAAGTTAGGAAGCATGAAGCACTCACACCATGTGCTGACACTGTTGAACAATGAACGTGATGGAAGTGCTGCAGATCACGACGGTAGCCTCAACCCTGATCACAGATATATTAATAAGATACTACTAACATCTGGACTCCTGAAAGATTCAAGCGTCATCTCAGCGACTGATCAACTCCTTTCCTCGCGCCATCTAATAAATCCTGGCATGTTCGATGTCCTTGAACAAACAGAGGAAATCAGGGAGGCAATCAATGGAGCCGCTGAAAAGAATGATGGGATGAAGTTGAACAACAGGATCCGAAGGAAGATAATTTTTGATATTGTAGATGAAATACTAGTTCACAAGATTACTTCAGGCAGATCATTTATAGCAGGAAGAAAAGGGACAAGTCCACACACCCTATTGAAGGAAGTATATTCGGAGGTGGATCGTGTGTACAGCTTACCAGATTGCAACCTTGACGAGGAAGATGACATGATTAGGCTCTTAACTGCAGATATGATGCATCAATCAGATGATTGGGTTAGTTATACCAGTGAGGTTCCAGCTTTGGTTCTGGACGTCGAACGCCTCATCTTTAAAGACCTGATCAACGAGCTAATCACAGGAGTAGCTATGGATCTTCATGATTGGCCAAAGAGGCATTGCAGGAAACTTTTCACCAATTAGTATTTCTGCTCATATCTTCCTTGATTAAAACAATGTATGCTTTTCCTCCTTATGCCTGCAAGAAACAATGTCTGATATTAGTACATACCAATATATAACTCTAGAATTTAGAGTGCACTCATTTATATTCAAGTACCTTCTTTCTTTCATCATGTACTGCTTCAATTCTTAAAATCCCAGAACAGGCTTTGGATGAACATGATGCAATATGCAAAGTTAAGCAAAAGCTGATTATTAAATACAATAGTATTCTCTAATTCAGAGAAGCTCACATCTTGGATTTGGTTGCCTGGTATATCAGTACCACTGGTGCAGGTCTTTATACATGCAGCATAAGTAATTATTGGATGCTAACAAAACTAAACGAATGTTTCACAATGTAGTCTCTGAAAAAATGTCACATAAACTGATTTGTTCTCATGGTGTAATAAATTATAACCAACTGTAAAGATACAAAAACTTGTATCTTACATGGAAATCACATGATGTTCCCACATTATAACTAAATAATAAGTTAAGAAAAAAAAAAAAAGATGAATTTTTACAAATCTTCATAATTAAAATTGAAACCTTGACTCAATTCTCGCCCAATAATGGTAAATTTTACAAAAACCACAGAGGAGATGATCAAATGGATGTCGTGTGTTGCAGAGCAAAAAGGAATGACTCTTCATCTTCGTTGCGATCATTCTTTCTTTGATTTCTTTTTCATAATTCAAAAACTTGTATGAATGAGACCACGGATTCTCGAGATCAACTAAAAAATATTCCTAAGGAACTCATTGGAGAGGCCATCGCTGAAATAGCAGCAGAAAACAACCCATTTCTTAGAGAAGCAGAGAAACTGGCTAATCAGGTTAAATTCGCTTATGAATCGAGTAATGGGACAATGATTTCATTGAAGAGACTGCACGGAATTCAGATAGCAATCTTTTGATTATTTCTTTAAACAAAAGGAGTAATTCCGCTGGATGAGCAAATCTAGGAACCTTCATAAAACCTCCACAACACCATCAATTAGCTTCTGCTATCTCCAGCGCAAATCCCTAATATCCAGAGCTGGAGTATTTTCACCGAATATTTTGATTTAAAAAGGTATACATTTTTTTTATTAATATGAGTATTATTTTTTTTATTAAAAGTATGACTCGAAATATGAAGGATTCAACCAAAAAAATTCTATTTTACATTTTTCTTTAGAAATCAAGGTATAAGTTTTTATTGTATCAAGTCACATGACATTCAAAATGAAAATTGAATAGAGTCGGATCTAGACGGACCAAAATTAAGTTCAGACACACACAAGTTATTGCCTTTAATAAATTTCATTTATTTTTTCTTTTTCACCCTTATATTTATTTTTCTCCTTGCATTCATATGTTTCCTACTTGATTATGGGTTTATAAATTTTGATATCTTGAACTTTTATCACTAGTCTTTTAGAAAATTTTAATTATTTTGTAAAGAAATATGAAAGGTTGGTGAAGTACAAATACATAAGAATTAGAAAAGAATAATTAGTTAATTAATTAATAGTATAAAGGGCAGTGAAATAAAAGTATATGCCCCATACATTCTTCCATTTCTAATAGCATCTTTTTTCCTTAAAGTGAAAAAAATTCAACACATATTTGATGACACTTGCATCATTTCTCATATGTTATCTCTTCATAATTGATGTAAATATGTTCTCTCTTTATAATTGATGTAAAAGTGAACTCTAAAATTCCTATTCTTGAACTTGCTCATTAATTTAGATTATAGATTTTCTCCTCTTTAATCTACATGTCACATTTCTTTAAAATAGAATAGAAAATGTGTCACTAAAATGCTAATAAAATTATTTTTGTAATGCAATAAAATTAAAATTAATCACCAGAGATAAATTAAGATATACTTAGAAAAATGAGCTAGCTTGGGTACATTAATTAAATAAGCTAAAATGGATTACTATCATCCCCTGAAAAATCTAGCCACTGATCTACATTCACAGAAGATGCATCCTGTGAATTCATATCATTAGTGTACAAAAGGGATGGAACATTGATGGATTCATTACATGTTTGAAAAGAGCCCATATTTGTAGTAATGTTGTTGTGTTGTTGTGGAATTGGCATGTAAGCAGCCCCATTAATTAAATGATTAGCACTAATCTGTGGGTGGATCAGAGATTGTATAGCATCCAAACAAGAGATCTCATCATTGAAATCATAACAATATGCATCCATTGTTGGAGATTGCCAATGCTGCTCTTCCCCTGTAGACAGCAATTGTGTCGAAGACGAGGTCGCTTTCATCGCCCTCCGGAAGCTCCTCGTTTTGCCTCCGACAGGGACTTTCCTTAAGTTGCCACCGACGGTCCATTGGCGCTTGCAGGACTTGCAGTAGTGGCGTGGCTGGGAGCTGCTGTTGTTGTTGAAGTAGCGGAATTTTGTGTCGAGTGAGCCGCAACGAGGGCACTGCAGAGGAACCTGTTGTTGTTGCTGCTCTCGTTCGTGCTCCATTTTACTCGATTGTTTGTATCTTACTCTTTTGTGCTCTCTTGCATTCGAGCTGGTGTGTGATATATAGTTGAAAGAGTGTGAGGGAATTAAACATTTATTGTTGATTAATCTTTGGCACATAAGTGCAAATTGGTGTACATAAGCTGATAAAAACATTGCTGGCTTGATTGTCTTGTGTTAATAACGGGAAAGAAGATATCCAGATGGGGATGAATTTAAAGCATAGAGGAGATAATATCAAATTTTGTCATAACTTCATCAATTCAATTTTTGTTTTATATTTTTTTTTATTTAAATTATTTTGTGTCGATTTGAATTCTATGATCTTTCACTTGTTTTTGAATTCTATTATTTAAGTCCTTTAACGTTTTTTATTTAATGATGAAGAATTAAAGATAAAAAAAAGTTCAAACTAAAAAACGAAAAAAAATACAAGAATTAGTTTCAACAAAAAATAATGGATCAAAATTGATATTAAAAATTAGTAATAATATGACTGCGAGTGATGTGGAATGATTAATAAATTTATAAAAAATAAATTATAATAATTTTATAAATTAAATATGTGTAAACACGATTCACAACTCATTTTATTGTCTTTTCCTATTATTATCATCTAATAATGGAAAATTATTTTTTTTAATGTCTTAATTGATGAAGTGAAAGGAAGATGGTGGATTCATATGTTTCATATATTTGGGCCCTTGATGGGCCTCGCCTGTCTTACTGAAAGTAAAGCCCATTTAATGTACGTGGGCTCAACAAATTGCATTAGAATAATATTTCTCTTTTAAGAATATATTCAAGTTACTATTTGCAACAATAGAATATATTTTTGAATAACCCATAAATAATGCGAGTAATATTCTCACAAGAAAACTCGTAGTATTCTATTTCCGACATTGTTTCTCGATGGTTTGACTGCACCTGTAAGTAAGGCATACTGCTTCACTCCTGCTATTATTGTTTCATCTATGGCTTGAAAATTATTGAGGCTGTATTGAAGGCGTATATGTCTTTGAGCAATTCCCTTTAGGTTTTCTTTTTTCATGTGTGATTCCTTTCTTTTGGTTTTCATCAAAACTTTGCAATTGAAAGCTGACAATGTGAATTCGAGGCAGCACACAAGCTGTTTGATTAATTGCTTCACTCACAACTTTCGACGGTTTTCCTAATAATTCTACTTATAAAATATACAGACTTCCTAGGAAATGAAATGAAATTCCTACTAACATATAATAGTTGTTAGAATTTTAGTTTTACTGTGAAAATATTTATGTTGCTGAATTTTGAAAAATTAATTGATTAATTATGTTTACGATAAATACTACTCCATATTGTTACACAAAATCTCTGATTGATCTGAGTCATTTTACTGAAAAATGCCCTTATGTTGTAGTATTATTTTGTTCTTGTTTTAATGCTAACTTTGCAGACAATGGTTGTTATAAAAACTTTAACATTTATGTTTCTGAAGCATGAAAATGATCTTATTCCATGAAGCAGATTATGGCCCCAAGATGGAAAGGAAAAGAAGCCGAAGCGAAAGCCATTGCATCACCCATGTCCTCATTAGTTTCACAGCTTCAATCCTCTTTGCTTGAATCTAATGCTCAAGGACTTCTCTCCGGGTGTAATGTTCTCCTTGCAGCACATCCTGAGCAAATCGAATTATTTATCAGTGCATGTTTTGGTTGTCCTTATGGTACTGTTGTAATGGATAATCAGCAGTGGTTTGAGCTTAGTTTCGAAGAGGCTCTCTACTTGTGCTCTGTGTTGAAATGCATCAAGATCGTAGGTGAAGCCAAGCGTGCAATAAACGAACAAGAGTTGTGGGATTACATGACATCCAAGAGAGTTGGTTTTCCTATCCTATTTAAAGCTTATTCTCATCTTCGCAACAAGAATTGGGTTGTGAGGATGGGGTTTCAGTACGGTGTTGACTTTGTTGCCTATCGTCATCGCCCAGCTCTAGTGCACTCTGAATATGCTGTGCTCGCCTTATCTGATGACAACGAAAGTGCAAACGCTCGGTTGAAGGTGTGGTCAGATTATCACTGCACTCTTCGAGTTGGTGGTAGTGTTGCAAAGACATTGTTGGTTCTTCACATAAGTAGAAATGGCTACGACAGCAGTTCTATATCTTGTTTGGAGCATTACTCTGTCCAGGAGAGGATTGTCACCAGGTGGAATCCTGAACGAAGCCGACAGAATCCAACCGTGGCTGACAAGGAGTCGCGTAAATCATCAACTTAATACTATCTTGGAAGATTCAACAGAGAAATACTGCATGGAAAACCTTTGATGCTGTTGTTGTTGCGCAATGCAGCTTCTAAGTCGTCTTCTTCTTCAGGAAGAATCGAGGAGAACGAACGGGAGGCGAGACGACAATCATCTTGGAGGCGAAAACAGGACAGTGAGATCATTTGTGAACAAGTATTTTCTGATTTTGACTGATATATACTATGATCTAATAGTTGAGTTGAGTTGTTTTCTGCTCAATTGTGAGACTATAATTTTCCAATATTATTTTGGTGAATAGGAATCATTATGTTAGCTAATTTTATCCATCCTCTCTAATATACATTCTTTTTAGTCAAATGATGTCTGGATTCATCATCAAAGTGCATCAAATATGGGATGAGAGAGAGAGAAGAGAAACTTGTAACTGTACATTAAAAGTGATCCATAATTAAGAACAGATTAATTAAGCATTTTGGAACAGATTGCAAAATGATAGGAGTAACTAGTAAGCTGCAGCCAAATTGTTATCCAGTGAATGATGTTTAGGATTTTAAACGAAGTCAAATTTAAATTAAGGAGTATATATATATATTTAAAATGTATAAAGTGCCACCATGTATAAAATAAACTTGTGAGATCCATGTGTAAATTTGATTTCCCACCACCAAATTAGGATCCCGCAATTTTCACTTAAGAAATCCAACTTTCTTGATTTCCTTTTCACATACGTTCACTCTATAGATCTACAAATTACATGTTATTTCATTGACAAAACACTTGTGTAACCTATTTCACATTAATCCTAGTTTACCGATTACTTTTTAGAACATGAAAAATTACTTTTTAATACATAAAATATTACTATTTTGAATAGAAAATATTTACTCTTCAAATTCTTAATTTTTCGATTACTCTTTAATTTATAAAAAAATTACTCTTTTGAATAAAAAATATTTTTCTTTAAAGAGTAATTTTAATATATCAAAGCATAATTTTTTTTTAAAAAAGGGTTCAAGTGTGACTCTGATTCACACCAAACTCTATTTCACTATAAGCCTCAAATAAATAAACCCTAATTTTTTTTATTTAAAGAGAGGGTATACTCTATAGATCTACAAATTACATGTTATTTCATTTTAAGCCTCAAAATAAATTAATCCTAGAAATTTAAAAAAAAAAAGGGTTAACGTGTGACTTGATTCACACCAAACTGATCACTCTATTTCATTATAAGCCTCAAAATAAGTAAACCCTAACTTTTTTTTATTTAAAGAGAGGATATACGTACTCTATAGATCTAAAAATTACATATTATTTCATTTTTACGTACACATTTTTTTTTTTTACAAAATGTTGATCTTTTTGCAGCTTATAATTTATCATCAATTCGTTTATCTTATCATTAATTTCAACAAAAAGCAACAAAATGTTATTAC
Organism: Pogostemon cablin; assembly: GCA_023678885.1. Taxonomy (NCBI): domain Eukaryota; kingdom Viridiplantae; phylum Streptophyta; class Magnoliopsida; order Lamiales; family Lamiaceae; genus Pogostemon; species Pogostemon cablin. The sequence continues at coordinate 2,507,657 of CM042993.1, read as the reverse complement.
TTATTTTCTATGAAAAAAAAATGTGACTCCCTTTCTCATTCTCACATATATATGCAACAAGAGGCTTAAATTCTCAAGGCAAAAAAAACTCGTGCCGTTTAATAAAAACTGATATTTGATGGAGCAGAAGTGGTAACTATTCAATTAATTAATCTATTTATTGATCGATTAACTATAAAATAAACAAAGCGAAAATATCTTTAATGAGAGTGATTATTAATAGGTATTCATTTCGTTCGTCTAACTTTATATTTGTAAAGTTTCTATTTTTTAATTTAAGAGTGTCATACATGTTCTATCACCCGCCATTAATAAAACTACTCATTTTATATAAAATAATACTCCTTCTCAATCCACCTAAAGCAAATGAAAAACTTATTACTGTACTAACGAACAAACTTATTAATGTACTAATGGACTAGTATTTAATAAAAATTTATAAATAATCAAGAAAAGTATAGCGAAACCCTAACATAAATTTAAAAAGTTATAAAAATTTAAAAATGGCCAAACACAAAATGAAAAAAAAAAAAAACTTGGTAGCTAATAGCCCACAATGCCATAAGCAAGTACATGATCTAAATTTAACTAGTGCTTTGGATTTGGACGAGAAGTTAATTTTACCTAAAAATCCACTTATTTTCCATTAAAAAAAAATTAAGAAAAAAAAAAAGTGAAAGAGGGAGAATGGGACCCCCAAGGGAGATAGGCATGACAGAAGTTTGCATGTGGTCCGTTCTATTGCATAAATTTACCTTCACAATCGATACAACCAAAAACCCTAATTTTCTCGTACCTCCACCTAACACAATTCTTTTCTCTTTTTCTTAATTTGGACCACTCTCTCTCTCTCTCTCTTCTCCTTCAAGATTACTCTTTTAATCTGCTATATACCTTTCTAACACACATTGCTTTAATCTTGGATCTTGTGGCAACTGATGAACAACAATTGTACGTAACCAACAACACAACCCTTATAATCTTTTTTTCTGAATGCATACATACACATTATATATATGAGTGGGCAGGGACCATATGTTTAATATTAATTTGTTTAATTTAATTCCCTATATATATAGCTACAAAATATTGATTGATCATGTAGAAAGAAAGAAAGAAAGTTTGTGAGAATTAGGCATGGATTAATTGAATCCAATTAATGAGAGGAATTTATATTCTGATCATGTGTTCAACTACATATTATGCAATGAATTATATATTAATTGAACAATGCATATATGAGCAAGATTAATTAAGATTCATACAACCACTCTTCAAAGAGTTTCTAAGGAACAAATTTTATATGTGTGTGTGTGTGGATAGAGAGAGAGAGAGAGAGAGTTTTGATCAAGAAAAATAGAATGTTATGTGTATTGAGGTGATCAAAAGCCATGTTCTTATCACTAATCATAATCCTACATTTAAATGTAATATAATTAATGTTGGATTGATGATGTTTCACAATCAAACATGATCTCATGTAATAACAAAATGAAATTATATGTATAAATATGTAACTAAGCAAAATCTTTAGTAACTGAATATATATAAAAGTGTGTCATCTAGCTATAATATCCACATCCACTGTACGAATTTGACTTCCCACAAGTATTTCTCAATCAAAAAATCAACCATGAAATCACACACCACTTTAAAACTTTAATCACACTAGCTACTTCTATGAACCACCCTTTCGTACTCGTTCGTTTTCTCATAAACAATGCAAGCTTTTTATAAGATGAGGGAAGTGATCAGTTTTGACAGCATTAAGTGTACCTTTGAGTAGACCGCCCTGCGTTCGTTTGCTAGCTAGCTTAACCGGTCGTTGCTTTGTGAAGGGAGTAGATTTGCAGTCATCATGTTGAAATGGATTTGCCTAACTGGTTGAGAAGAGGAGCCAACAGGTGAACTGAGTGGAGAAGTAGTTGACAATTGTGCACTCTGAAAGTTCACTTCTTTCGCGTGGAGTTGATGATCACCAATATCCGACCCGCCAATTTGGGAATGAAAATAAGGCTGTGTAGTCATTCCAGGTTGATACGCTAGAACCTGATGAGATCCTGATGGTGTAGACACAGTTGGTTGTAATGGAATTAGGCTGAAATTGGGCCAATCTTCGGGTTGATGAGGCGATAATCCGTGGCTTCTAGGAGGGTGAGATAATGTTAGATTTGAAGGATCCCATCTAACAAATGAATTATATGGTACAGAAGAAGAAGAAGCATTCATCAGAAGTGGCAATACTGATGATGAGTGGTTTGAAGAAACATATGAATTATCTTGATTCTCCAAATTATACTGCTTTTCTTGATCATCACTTCTAAGCCCCCAATTTTGATCTCTATGATCATTTGTTCCTTCTGAAACATCCTTAGATCTTCCCTCTGATGATCTGTTGTGTTGTTCTAAAGGGCCACTCGGCCAGTTTATGCTCCCACCGATCTTTAGGCCGTGTTTGTGATCATGAGAGGTTATGATTGGAAGAAGAGTAGGACTGAAAGATCCTGGAGGTATTTGAAGTGGAGGCAGCTCATCAATTTCATGCTTAGCAGCATTGAGTAGCCAATCCACCACTTTGCTCGGTTGATTAAGGCCTAACCGGTCTTGGAGGTCGTATAATTGTATGGCTGTGGGAACTGATAGCCTTACGCGTCTGTCTCTTAGGCCTCTCACCGTACAGACTTTGCTGTGTCTGTCTTTGCCTCCGAATGCTCTAGATACGCGCACAATCCGTGGATCCTTCAACCTCGACCAAGATGATGTTGTTGTTGTTGGTTTACTAGATGAGGCTTTTGAGGTCTTGGGATTGTTATCACTTGAGCTGCCCTCTTTTGTGAAATCAGTTTCCCTTGGAATCATCTCATTATAATTCTGCAAAAGCTATTAATTCTTCAAGATTGAAACTACTATATCTTTCTTGTTTATAATCACCTTAAATGAAGCCCTCTCTTCCAGATCCTCAAGATTTTCTGCCATACATCAGAAATTAAAAGAAACAAACATGGTTTTAAGAACAACGAATCACTTTCGCCGATTTTTAAATGTCAATAAGCATGAAATTACTATGATTTTCACCAAGATTTAGAATATACAGTCCTTCTGAATTGGTCTAACTTCTGAACTAGCTACCATATATATATAGAGAGAGATCTGTTTGTTAAATGATAAAGTCGAAAAGAAAATGGAGAAAGAATTGAAGAGACATGAAAAAACTAGAGAATTTAATGGAAAAGAACTGATCATAAGAACTACTTACACAATTGTCTGCACAACTACCTTGTTGTTTGCAGATGATCCTATATATCTGATAAAAGAGAACTGCTGTCCTTGTAATTAAATCAGCCTTTCTTAATTTATGCACAGAAATTTGCCTTCAAAGTCATATGATGGCTACTAAGAGGAAATTCCTTTGCATAAAGAGATATTCTTATACAAGAAGTGTTATTGCAGAAAAGGTAGATGCTAGTTTTGGATTGACCATGCTCCTCCAAGAAAAGGAAAAAGAATGGACCAGAAACGGCCACGTACGTTTACTTCGTCATCCAACTCTCTAGTCAAAATCTCATCAAATGATCCTCCCAATTCACATGCCTTAATAAGTGTCTAAAAGTTTTTGACTTAGTGAACTATAAGTAATAAAACTTTACCTAAGTGTGCTAGCTCATCAAATTACAATTAAGTAGTTTAAACTAGTGATATTTCAACTTAATGAAGATTCATCTTTTACTAAATTAGTTAGTGATCTTGCTAAGAGGACACACACACACACTTATGTATATACAGAGACTGTTGTTTTTCAATGGGACCATTTTCCTTAAGAAAAGTTGGCTTTAATGCTTTATCGACAACTACAAAAGGCATCATGGTGAATTCCTATCACATGGCTTTGACAGATGCACGCCTGTTACCCTAGCAAGATGTTAAATCTCTTTGCAATGTTATCAGCAACGAAAGCAACTCATGTTCGTATATGCTAAAAAGTGTCGGTTATCATCAATATTTCGTTTTGCATACATGATTAGTATTACTTATATTGATACATGACACAATACCTAAAACCTTTTTTGATTTTAGCATAGATGAACATATCAGAAAGTTTTCAAATTTATTAATAAGTGTGACAGCAGTAAGATAAACTGATATAAATAAGTACTAGATATGTGTATATGATGAAGATGATGTACATATGATTCCAACAAAAATATAGTGCTTCAAATTGAAATTTTGGACTTTTAGAGTGAGAGTAACGTCACCTCGACGTTGCCTTGTGGTGAGGGACCAACTGAAATCCATTAAAACCCTCAAGTTGTAAGGTAGAGGACCACACAATTTTCTTGCTGCTAAATATATATATAGTTGAATTTCAAGATATATTTATTAATTTCAAGCCAGATTTTAATATGGCTAGCTAGCTAACAATCTTGTTTGGCAGATCAAGATTTCTTGACAGGGATAACAAACTTATCCGTGTTGAACCTTCTATCCCAACCAAGAAATTTAAAATGTGCTTTAAAATTTTTCATCATTAGATGATTAGCCTTTTTTCGATTGTGGGCTGCCTAACAAGAACCCACAGTAGGTAGTTCACATTATGATTCTTAAGGACGTCTCAACTAATCAAGAATCGGATCGACTATGTATAAAACGAGGGATCATCAAGATGATGATGATCATCTCAACTTGAAAATGTTGGACTGAGAAAAGGGTTTGAGATGGTATACATCACCTTATCTCTATCTAACTATCTCAAATGAGAAAGACTATATTGAAATGATAATAATGACAATAAATAGGCATAAATTTGCAAGGCAACTACATTGACAGATAACTGATTAAACATTATTTTTGTCAGCTAAATAATTTTTATTAAAGCTTTTAATGTTCTTGTTGGAAAAGGTATTTTAAGTAACTAAGCTATACCTAATATTTGGTTCTAAAATAAATGTATGATCTACTCAAGCCTTGTATCCAAATTAAAACCTTTCTTGATGCAACTATAGTGAATTAAGTTTGTGTTACCTTTACTTTCTCTAGTACAACTATTTAGTGCACTCGTTTAATTTCATCTCGCCAGTTCATCAACATCTACTGCCCAAAACAACGCATCGTTCGTACTTTATAAAAGCATCGGGTGAAACTTGTAAATCAACTAAAGTTGAGACTGCAAAGAAAGGACAAGTTATAGTAAATGAATTGATCAGCCAATCTTAAGTAGTCACATTATGATTCTTCATATTCATCACATGACTACGTCAATTACAACCAGAGCAAAGGGCTGTACTATTTTAATCTCTAGTCATATCATTCATAATTAATAACACATCAACCACTACTATATATATGTACATATAACACAAGATTCACCCAAATCATTTCATTCAATTAAATTAAGAGAAATAAAAAAGATTATGTATAATCTGTGCTCATGATCAGATCATAAATTACTAGCAGTGATGAGAATCTCGAGACGAAGAAGAGCAGTTAGATTTGAAGAGGGTACCCCAGTTTGCATTATTGACAAATTAATGGTCCCCAGATCCCAGACAAGGGACTTTTTCTCAGAGATCCAGTGAGGCATTCCTTCCCTAATTCTAACACCCTTCTTCTTTTTTAATTAATTTCAAGATTCATGTATTATTAATTCATGAATAATTATATTAAATCCTCCTCAAAAATACATATATAACTGATCATGCATGTCTGCTATATATATATGATGAGTTAGCTGTGATCCCCCTTTAATTTAATTCCTAGCAATACATAGGTATAATAGGATTGGAAGGGGGACCACAAGTGTTTGCCATATATGATTCTCCGAATCAAGCCCCGTCTCTATTCTATTTCTACACTCATATATACACACTGAAACACAACTTTTACAGCCAATCTGGTAACTAACAAAATTAAGGGACTTGTACAAAGTAATCTCTAGCTGGGTTAATGTTTAATTTGTTAACCCTAAACAAGAGTTGTTGGAGTGATTAATGCCCTTAAAACCTTGTTAGTAAATAGATCATTATTTCTTGAAAGACAAATGAGGTTGGAACAGGAAAAAAGTTTTACTCAACAGACATAAAGGGACCACTCTCGACGAAGGTACCATATACTAGCTCCTTTTTCTCTTTAACTTAGTTGACGATTCATTGATCATAGCATGCAACCAAGGAAAAGCCCTTGTCGACAACTTAAAGCGAAGGAAATGCTGTTGTGCTCGTACTTGAACCAACTAAAGTTAGCATGTCCAAGTTCTTAGTCGCGAAAGATTATTATTATCAAGTCTTAACGAGCAAAGATTCATGTGTTATGTTGTAAAATCCTAAAATTGTTCAATTTCCATGCAAGGTTGATCCCAAAATAAGCTTATAATTATATGTTCTTCATATATGTGCTAATATGTGTAGAGAGAGAGAGAGACAGAGAGGGGAAATCAGACACAAAGTTGAGTTGATGTTTGAAAGAGGAATGCAGTCTTAGGAATCACATGTCCTAGGGATGGTAGCTCCAACTTTGTCATCACCTTATCTAAGGAGCTTCTTTTTTAAGACAAAAACAACTACTTCTTCTTTGTAGAAAGTTTTTTTTTTTTTTTTTTTAAAGAGAGTGAAGTTTAGAAAAAGAAACTACTTTAATATTGCTGCCATCTATCTCTCTCTCATCTGGAAAATGATAATTCATGGGAGAGAGAGAGAGAGATGAGGTGCAGTTCACTTTTCTGTGTGGACATCTTTTGCATTATTACACTGAGAGCATTTAATCCCCTTAATTATACTACTTTTCTTTCTGCTGCTGCCTTTGTTTCTTGCATGTATAGATACACATTTGGTGTATGTATACACAGACGTCACTGTCTTGATGGGCAAAGAGAGATGACTGCTACCCAAGAAAAGAAACAGAACAAGAGTAGAAAGATAAGACAATCCTTCTGAGTTGCTTCCCCCATTGAAGGATTGGTCAAATTGCTTTCCATTTCTGGAACCCTAAATTGCCTCACATGTGAGACCGTTATCGCTTCTTTTTCAAAAAAAATGGTGTACCCCACTATTAGGGGTTCTCACCGCTCCTGTCCTGTATTGATGGAGGAAATAAATCGTGGGATGTACCTAAGTAATTTATAGAGGTAGCTCATTGTTTGACTCAGCTATCCGTGCCCAAAGTAGGATTCAAAGCCCTACTTTGCATTTGTCAGGCTTGGGACTCTCTCTTCTTTTTCATCATTTAGAGAGAGAGAGAGAATTACTCTTTGTTGCTTCTTTTATCTTTAATTAGCCATTATTGGTTTCTTTATTGTTTGTTAATTATCCATCATTTTATGTTTAATTTAGTTGTTTGTGCCACACTCTGGATGAAGGTATTTGTAAAATTTGACAAGTACTATGGCTTAAATGAGTTGTTAAATTATTAATTAAAAATAAATACATATCCCTCCATTAACTTTATTTCGGTTCTCTATAAATCCCATTAAAAGACTTGTTCTCAACTATTACAGAGATGTGAAGAAGTTGAAGAGTGTAGTCTCTTGCACAGCTGCATGGATTAAACCATTTAATGTTGATTCAATTGGCAATAAAAAAAAATTCAAAAAATAATAATAATAAACTCCAGAGTAATATGATAAACCATACAATAAGTGCAAAATCGTTATCTCCAGTGATCAATTTAATTTTAAATAAATTAACAATAAAATTACTAAAGAAAAATACAATAAGCTCCAAGAATAATAAAACATAAACTCTAAACCATTAAAAAATAAATAAATAAAATTAATTTAAAAAAAAAAAAACCACCCTCAATATGTAACATACACATATTAGTGTATCATTATGTAACATATACACATATATTATTCATTCAACCTCTGTTTATATACATACACATATTCATTTAAATTTTGATGGTTTTAATAAACTTAAAAAGTTGTAGTAGTTACAAAATGAAGAAAAGTGAAATGGCACATCAATCTATGGAAAGAGAAAAAATGCACTCAAAGAAGGGAAATGAGGGCATGCTCAATTTGCACTGTAGATGGAAAGTAACAACTCATTGAGTCTGCCCTCCAATTTAAGTGCACACTCGCGATGGATCTTTTGTGTTCTAAATTCGTATTTCTTGTCAATTCATTTCGGATGTCAGTTGATAGATAAGTTAAGTTTAATACATTAAATTCTTGAAAATGATAGTAGAAAATGAGACAGAAGATATATAACTGAAGGTGTCTATGGGTCCTCAAGAGTTAAGAATATGGTTTGTTGTAGAAATGTGACTTTTATACTGTGAACATGTGTCATCACATTGCTCTATAAAAATTAATAATCATGCTACATGCCCAAATGACAAATGAATGTGGTATCAAATTTTACAACATGAAATTGCCTTGACCCCAAACACACTTCAACTTTTGAATACTCTTCAATAATATGTAATAGCAGAATAAAGGAAGAAACCATAGTCTAATTGATAAATGGTAACAAAACTTAATCAGCAACAACCCTAATAATAGAAAGCCAAATTCTTGTCATTATTCATCAAGTATAGTGTTTTGATATCACAATATACTACACTGTCATCCCTACAGCTCAATTTCTACCCTCCAAAAGAAATTTATTTATCTTTACTCTTCTCATTAAAGGGGGGAAGGGGGTAATGGGGTAAGTAATCTGCCACACGACCACAGATGCATACACTTACTCTGACCTTCAGAATGCAAATAAATAGGGGCAGTCCTGATGTTTCCACCTCAAGCACAATTATGACATATATATTGTTATATTGCTTTAGTGAATGCAATGTGCAGACTAATAAGCATTGCGTAGCCATAAAAAGGCCAAGAAAATCTAGTGTAGAAAAATGAGATGATCAGTAATTTACCAAAAAGTTATGCTCCAGTAGAAGTACATTTCATTTATCAGGAAACTAAGTCATGAAGATGTCTTCATTTTCAATGCTTAAGTATACAGATCAACTGACAATCTCCAAAATCCCACACAGCAGAAAGTTATATCATGGGGATAGCAGTGTTTGATTAAAAAGAAAAATGAACGAACTTCAAGATTCTTTAAAAAACTTCAGATTAGCAAACACGTAGGAGAGAAGGAAGGCCTCCTCTCCCAATGATTTTAAAAATAAAGCAGCATAGAAAAGTCCCAAAACATTCCTTTGAGATGACAACACATTATTGGAAAAGAACTGATACAAAAGTACACTTCATGGAATACATTCTTTCTTGTTTAAGATAATATTTGAACAGAAAAAACCTGCTGTGCCAATCTATGCAGATTTTTCAAAATCTCTCAAGAAACTTCAAGCAGCCAGTAAGTTGTCATGGCTCCAAGCCTGTTACACAAATGAAATGACCAAAAAATTAAAAAAGAGAGTAACTAGAAGTTTCTGCCCTCTAAAGCAAAAAAAAAGAGATGGAGAAGGATGCCTTAAGTGTATTGTTCAGTTTTTTTCCCTTCAAGATCTGGTATATTCTGATTCTTATTCATAATTCGACAATTAGATCAGTCAGTGTAAGATTGATTACTAAATGAAAGCCTCGTTTGGAAACAAGGAATTTCGCTACTATAGGAAGTCATAGTTACGGCCTCCATTCTCTGGGGCTTCAGTCGCCGGCTACCCTGTCATCAGGTCACCAATTTACTTAATCTTCCAGCACAGGGAAGGCACCAGCCCTCATACATGGTCTTACGAGTATAGTGTTGGTACAAAAAGTCATACATGGTCTTACGAGTATAGTGTTGGTACAAAAAGTATAGTCAACCTAATGCGTCTCCAATGAAAATTGGAGTTACAAGTGTTCTAAATAAGTCATTTGAACTTCAGAGAAGACCAGTGTCATAGAATCACAAGGAGTTACTTCTTAGTCAAGCAGTATATTATAACAGGACTAATTTACACCTTCCAACTTATATTGGGGTTGCAAGTTTTGATTTGAACTTTGAAGAAGACCAGCATAGCAGATACCAGTACCACTAGGATTTGTAAGTCAGGCAGTCAATTAGGCTAAAAGCAGGAAAGCAAGGATCACCCTCAGCTGATTACAACACTGGAGAAGACTAACTAGTAAATTAGCTACAGCTGAAGATCCCAAATGATACTTCATGGGAAAAAAAATTAATGTTTTGATACAAGTAAAATATAGTAGAAACAGAACCTTACCCTCTGAAAGAAATTCTGTATGCATTTATTATAGCGACTCAGTGACGTGATCTATTTATGCCCTCCGCTTTGGCAGTAATGCCATACTCTTAGATCTTAGCAGAGTTATAGCAAAGCACGACATTAAGTATAAACAGCATCCAATACCAATCCAGGATATAAGTTGGTTAAAACTTTGGGCATCAAAATGCAAGACCAAAATATAGATTTTGCTGCTTTGATTACATGATATATGATAGTATATAATAAGCTTCAGCTCTAAAACATAGTCACCTTCCATTGACATATTTCTTACCACACATCCAAAATTCACATAATAAGAGTGAGTTGTCTATGTCTAGATCAGAAGCAAAATAGAGGTGGCCCTGTAGTGTCAGTGTATTCATAATGCAATTACAAAATAAATTGATCAAACATTACTTAGTCTACTATCTCGGCTAATTTCCTGTCAAAAACCGGTGAAGCATACTCATATTATAGGCAACATTGCCTTCTTCATGTTGAGAGCAAATCAGCTAAGATCCACACATGCATAATTGAAACAGTTTCGCATTCAAAAACCTATTAAACATGATAGCAAAATTATCTGTTCTAAACGAGGCAATCAACATTGAAACAGACGACACGCATTCATTTAATTTCTAATATGAGTAACTAAAACCCCATGCCTCAAAGCATAATGCTCGAGCTGAAATTATAGATTAAGAGCCATACCCCATAAATTTATTTCTGGTATCCGCCACCGATAGCATTATCATCCTCGACAATTTTTGCAGTCAAGTACGGCCTCGGAAAATCAACCGGATCAAAAGTCTTCTCCTTCATCATCTTTTCCACATCGGCCTTCTTCAAAATGGTGCGCTTAATGGGGGGTCGATTGCGGCGCTGGTCTCGGGCGAAATACTTGATGTCATAAACTGTTTCCGGAAGGGAGGTGGGCACGATGGCTTGAGCGGAGGCGGTGGCGGGGCAAAAGACACGGTACTCCGTCGCCTTTGGGACGGCGGACATATATTCTGGATCAGCGACGGGACCCGTGATTTCCCACGGTTTCTTAATGTAGCGACGAAGGGTCTGAATTAGGGATTTGGCTGTGGACGCCATTGCAGAATTGGGGATTTTTCTTCTCTGTCTGAGTTCCCTTTAATTTGGCAGATTGAACTTTGAAGAACAATTGCAAATATTTTACAATGCAGAATCGCAATGACAAAACAGCGACTTAAGAATAGTTGCAAATCGTTTCCACTTCCAATTCCATGCAAAGAGTAAATAGCGACTTTATGAGTGCCAGAGGTTTATTTAATTTAATTAATTAAAGTTAAAATTTTGTTATGTCTCTTCTTAAAATTTTAAATCATGTCCCAAAAATAATATTTGTACAGATTGATACTATAGCTAAAAATTTTAGTTTTTTTTTTCTTTAACTTTCACCAAAACTCTTGACTTTTGACTTTTGCTAGTAAAGGATCACGTGCAACACATATGACCGTTCAATTTGAGATAAATCAACGAGCTTCGCTGAATTGGTAATCCAAATAAAATTGGATCAAACATAATTTCACTCATAATAAAATTGCCAAATTACCTAACGGCTGACATTTAATATCTGAAATATTTTATTATTTTTATTTACTAAAAATGTTTAATAACATAAAAAAATAAATTAAAACAACCGAAAAAGGGAAATTAAATACACTCTTCTAATTAAAATTACATTATAAAAGATTTTTTTAAGTGGATTACTTTGTTAAGGGGTATTGGAAACTTGATTTGGTATGGAATTTAATAAATATTTAAGTTCTGTTGAAATTTAAGCAAACTTTTGGTGATAAAATCGTTTAATAATTGTGAAATCCGAATTTACGAATCTTTTTATTAATCTAATACTTCATTTGTTATTATGTAAGAAGTTGATTTATATAGTACTATGTAAAGTTGATTTATGTATGATTAAAGCCCACATTGAATGTCTTGTATTTATTTTTTTAGATTTTATTTATTGGTGTTTTCTCCACTTCAATTATTTTTTGTATATAAATTATTAATTTGTTCTTTTTGTCCTCATTGATTGTTTGTTTGTAATTTAACTTGGAGTTCTTATTCTTATGTGAAATATTTTTTTTTAATTATTCAATTTTTTTAATAAAATATTGATGAGGTTAACAATTAAAGTAGAGTGAGGTCTTTTGTGTATTTAGATTTTAGACTAACAAAGGTATCACATGTTTTTAATGTAATAATTTATTATTAGTTAAGAAAAATAATTTTAATTAAAAAATAAAAATATTATTAATTTTTATTCTAAAAGTATTTGATTTAACTAATAAAAGTATTACATTTTAGATTGGTCGAATCTGGGTGCTCATACAAAATTTTGGATTTCTTTTGTCGTGATTTCTTTTATATTTTAACTTAATCTTACATTTTTTTTCTTTTTAAAAAAATATTTATATTTCATTAGGGCATGAGTCTTGCCTTTATAAAAAAAAATCTACAATATATTAACAAAATGGTGATTCAGATCAATCTGACTTTTTATTTATTTCATTTTGAGCAAAAAATCTAATACACATACTATGTTCTTGTGTAATACTACTGTTTTTACTTTATACTTTGGTTTAATTTTTATTTTTATAACATTTTCTTTATAAAAGTTTTATTAGTAATTTATTTAAAATTAAATTGATTATTTCGCTCTTTTTTTTTCTTTAAATATGATATTACTACTCTATCTTTTAGTGAATAGCTTATTCACCTCATTGTTTATATCATTAAAATATGGATTAATTGCGTAAAAAATCACAAATTTTCAACGGATAGCAAATTAATCCTGACTTTTATAAAATTATAAAAAAACCACGACGTTTCATATTTGTGCAATTCGCACCCATCGGACAGCTTCAGCTGCCCGACCGCTGACGTGGCTTTGACCTTGCCACGTCAGCTTTTAATTGATTGCAAAAAAAACCCCAACATTTACTTAAATTACAATTTAATCCCAATTTTTGAAATTTTAAAATTAATTTATAAACTCAAATTTTATAGTGAGAAAAAATATTCGTTAAGATTTAATTTATACAAACCAATCTCATACTTAAATAATAAAAAGACTTTGTATTAAATAAAAGACTTATACATTTGAACTTTATGGAGTAGTAAAAAATTAATAAATAAAAAATTTAAAAGTTTTTGTAAAAAAATAAATATTTAATATAACATTTAATATGAAAATACAAAATAAAAAAAAATATTTAATATAATCTTTAGTTATTAATTTAAATTTAAAAATAAAATACTGTATAATTTTTTATTAGATGATGCAATTTTAAAAAAAATTATGGTCTTTTTTGCTAAAATTTCAAAAGTTGGGATTAAATTGCAATTTAAGTAAATGTTAGGGTTTTTTTCCAATCAACTAAAAGCTGACGTGGCAATGTCAACGCCATGTCAGCGGTCGGGCAGCCTTCAGCTTCCCGATGGGTGCGAATTGCACAAATATGAAAGGTCGTGGTTTTTTTTTGCAATTTTATAAAAGTCAGGATTAATTTGCAATTCATTGAAAATTCGTGGTTTTTTACGTAATTAACCCTTAAAATATTCATGTTAATTCAATTAAAATTAAATTATCATTATCAACCAATATTAATACTCCCTAAGTAAGACAAGTAAATTTGAGATGAGTTGTGAAATTAATTTATTCATTCATTATTAAAGTATGTTATCATATAAATAAAGTATGTTTATTGATAGTTAAAATATGTTTTTACTTAATCATATTATATTATAACATCCTATCATTATACTTTAATGTATTTTTAATTGTACTTAAAAAATACACTTAAACTATCAATAAATATATTATATATATATAACAATCATACTTAAACACATCTCACTCCTTGTTCACATATGACACCATTTAACTAAAACTTTGTTATAATTCTTACATCCTACTATAACTCTTTCTCTCTCCCTCCGGTTTAAAGAGCCTATTTTACTCTTTTGACGTTGATTATGAAATATGGAGTATTATTTAATGTATAGTGGGTGATTATATTAGTGAGAGTGTGTACTTAATATTTTAATTTTATTAGTGGGTGTATGTAAGTCCTATTTTGTCTAAAAAGGGAAATAAGATCATTTGGGGACGACTTCTATAATGAAAAAAATGGATTATTTGCCCCTAGGACATAACTCAAGTAGTAGAGGGGAGGGTGGAAAGACCTTCCAACTGAGCTTGTAGTTGTAAGATGGGGGTTCGAATATTACCTTTGGCATGGATTTGAACCCTTGCAAGCACAAGTTAAACAGTGAGTCCTCTCGATAAGCCACTTGAGGCACATCATTACCTCCTCCGACTCTTTGAAACGGGTGGAGGGAGTATTTAATTTAATTTAATGTTATACACAAAACAACCTAGCTACAAAATGGTATATTAAAAAAATATTGCGATAAAATAATATTATATTTAAATTTTAATGTTAATTATTAATCACAAAGTTTCTTGTACTACAACCGTCCCGTAAGAAGGTATGCGTTTTCTTTGTAAATAAATGGAATAAAATACTAGTGTTTATGTGAGATAATTTTTAAAATATTAAAATATAAATTATTATATAAATAGAGAATGCTTATTTATAATTAAATTATGTTTATTAAATTACGATAAATGGTGCATAAAATATGATTATATTTTGTTATAAAATGAGGTGTGGATCAATATACTTTATCTTTATAATAAAGATATTTTAATACTCCTAATAAATTAATTGTTATCAACATTTAATTAATTAATAATAATAATTTCATCCAAAGTGTTAAGTGAACCCTTACCTTATTAACGCTGAAGGGGTAGAGTTCCAAGACTTACTGGAAACTTCTGTTACTCCGTTCGCTCTCTCAGGATCATACCTTCGTTTTTTCCCTCGTGCGCATATTCTCTCTCTACTCTCACTCTTTGTTCTTCACTCTCTCTCTCCATATCCAAACTAAGTTCCATTAATCAGGTACTCATTTACATTTAATTAACTAGATCATGTCGATTCACTGGACCTATTTTGTTTCTGTCCTCTTGTATCCTGATCACTATTAAGCGTTTCCCACCTTGTCTTTCAAGTGATGTGCAAATGTGTGCCAATATGAATCGCTAGATTTGCTGATTTATTTCACTCTGCCTTCTGATTCCAGGGTTTTGCTCTCGAATCATACCACGCTCAGATCTGCTGGTGGAATTAGTGAAATACTGATAATTGGTTAGTTTTCGTTGTTGGATTTTGAGTATTGTCTTATGTTGCTGCATAGTAGCCTCGCATTTCCGGAAACATTGTGGGGTTTATGGATTGATGCAGAGACAAGTGATTAGGGCTTTTATTAAAATATTGAACCTCTTGGTTGTTTGGCATTTGTTTAAGATAATTTCTTCTTGCTGTCATTTTGGTTTTTAGTTGGAACTAGTGTTTGTGTTGCTCATCAATGTAAAAATATGTATAGTATATATTGAGGGGATTTGGGTTTATGGAGGTTTGTTATCCCAAAAAGCTTGATACATTTAGGGAAAACTAATTCTCCAACTCCCAAATTGTTTAATGATTTCATTTGAAAACATATGCAAAAATTTCCAGTTATATTCTTAATTAATGCAAAGAAAGAGAAAGTACATCACCAATGCACAGTCATGGATTAGAGTCATTTCGTAAGATTTCTTAATTTGCATAGTAGTTTTTTAAACATCAAGCTTTTTAGGAGCAATGAAGTATTTTGTTTTGGTGATTTCTTACTTTCATTATCACAGACCACTGAGTGTAAGGGTTCTAGTGACTAGAGAGTCACATGCTTTTGGAACACTAAATTGAAACCTTGTAAGATTAAATTTTATTTGACATGAGGTGGGATTAGCAGGTTTAGAGTATACGGTTCCAAAAAAGAGGAGAAAACTCAGGTCTAATATTTAAGATATGCCTGCTTATTTGCAGCTTGATGGGATGGCTGATTTTAGGAACTAGATTTTTGTGACATGGCTTGTCTTAAATTTCTTTGGACTTCCTCCACGTTCAGGATATGCTAGAATTGATGGTCCATTGCACAAATAGTGTGTCAATGGGAATTAGTTGGTGAGATTACCTTTTCTATTTTTTTTACTTTAAAGGATGATTTGTATTTTAGTAAGAGCGTGGTAGAGATTTTTTTTTTTAAATTTTATATGTTTTATTTTTACTAGGTAATAAATGCCTTAAAACCTTGCGCTATATAGAAATAAAACATCATTCGAAGGTTTGAGGTGGATGTGTGTCATATGTTCCTGACCTTTCAGGTTTAATATTAATATTGATAAATATGTACTCCCTCTGTCCCTGAAGATTGTTCACTTTTCCTCATTGGTTCGTCCCACATCATTGTTCACCCCTCAAAAAGAAAATATCATTCTAATCTAAAACCTCAAAGTGCACATTAATTTTTAAAATGGCATCTCTTGTTTCCACACATAGCATACTTATTTTGTTTATTATCTAAAAATACCATATCACTCCCAAAAGTCAATAAAGTTAGTCAAAATGTAACTTTTTCTTAATATCCGTGGTACAGTAAAGGTGAACATTATTCGGGGAGGGAGGGAGTATGTATTTCATTTTTAAGGAGTAAATCTCCTAATGGACCCCTATAATAGCAAATCTAAACATTAGATTGTGATTTATCGCCACCGTCATTTCATTCGTTTTCACATGTCATTACTGTTATTATCACAAAACCTGGTAAAGAAAAGCAAACTCTATTTTTTTTTTTTTTGAAAAAAAGTTTTTTAACTTTTAAATGGGAAACTGTATTAATGTTAAGTGAACTCGACGGATAGGCATTAGGTCAGTGCTTAGCTGTTTTAGGGTATACAAGAAGCTTCCGTTTGTCATTTGAATACGCTCCCCTTCCCCTACTACTCTATATATACACTCTGTTGGTTGTTCATTGGTCATCATTCACTCCCTCCTCCTCTTCAGTCACTCTCTCGGTCTCTATATTCAAATAAAATTTGATTCATCGGGTAGCAATTCATTTACTTAATGAGATGATGTTGATCGCTTTTGCGTTGTCTGTGTTTTTTTTCCAAATGATGATTGATATTCATTTCATGGTTGATTTTTCTGTCTTCTAAATAATTGGAAATGTGTCTTGTGCTGTTTTGTGGATTAAGAGATCTCTGATTGATTATTCATCCCCTACTGTTTTCATTCCGTTTCTTGTCCTTCGATCCTGTCGTGGTTAGATCTGCTTTTGGAATCAGTATAGAACTGATAATCGATTTATTTTGGTTGGGTTTGGTTTTTTCTTGAAAATAATTATATGTATTCTCTTATTTGGAAACCTTCTTTGGGTTCTAGGTTTAGAGTGATTTTGACTGAATTAACTGAACAGGAAATTATTGGTTCTTCTAAATATTTGTACCTATCAAAGATTTTGCTTTTTATTTCTTATTTGGTGCTCTTTTTTTTTTTTTGGTTGAACTAGTTTTTATTATGAATATGTAATAATAACCAATAAATGGTGATATATACTCATTGAGATTTGGATTTATCTTTATTTGGGGGTGGGCGGTGGGGGGGATTCTGGCCCCTTTTTTGTGACTTTTGTCTCGTTGCCCCTTCAATTTTATAAATTGCCTTTGGTCACAATAATTTTGTTTTTGTGTGTGGGTGCTGTTACATGTCTGGGCTTCATCTCCCCTAAATGTTTGTTAGAATTTTTGAATCGTTAAACCAAAAATTGTAATGATAGTTGCTATGTATGTTACGAGTAAGAAAATAAAAGTGCCTCTCCCGGAATCCGTCAAGTTTTGGTGAAGTTGTATATGTTTCAGCATTCAATTCTGTTTGTAACAATTATGCCACAGATTTCAGATGGTTCTGGGGGCTCTGTACTGTTTTCTGTTTCTACTCTGTATGAGTCCTTGTGGTATCCCACCTTAACATTGAGTTCATTAGCTTCTGGCAGGAATGGCTGCGCAAACTGCATCTCCTCCGCCAGCTCCAAGTGCTCAAGTGATTGGAAATGCTTTCGTTGAGCAGTATTACCATATACTTCATCACTCACCTGAATTGGTTTACCGGTTTTACCAAGATACAAGTTTGTTGAGTCGGCCAGATCCTAATGGCCTTATGACGACTGTGACAACTATGAAAGTTAGTTTAGTTTCTTAAAACTGTCAGATTGTTTGCTTTTATTCCTGAATGTGTTCCTTTTCATCTTTAAGTTTTGTTTTGCCTTGCCTTGCCTTGCCTCTTACCTGCACTGTTACTCTACCTTTTTGGTAAGGTAATCTTTCCTTGTGAAGCTTTCTCATGTGATAATTGATATCGCATGATGCATTCATTTATGAGTAGCTGTTTTTGCATTACTTTGTCATAATATACTTGCTCCATTTGTGAAATTATGATTTAGTCCTTTTGGTTGTAGAAGATTTTTCCATGCAATCGGAGTTACTAGTCAGTTTGTGTCCGAATTTAATCTGTATTAACTGCATAATTGTTTGATAAAATTGCTGTAAACTTAAAGACTGTAATACCTGAATGGGATCTATATCTATGTATAAATTATATCTGAAAATGCTATTAAGCTGAATATAGAAAATGAATGGAAAAATCAATGGAGCTTTATTATGCAGGATAAGAATGTATTCTCTCTTCTTTTTCGTCAATAGGATTGTCTTGTAAGTTTTTGTCTATATTTTTGTTGTACCAGAGTATAAATGATAAAATATGTTCCATGGACTACAAAAACTACAAGGCAGAGATAAAAACTGCTGATGCTCAGGATTCTCACAACGCTGGAGTGATTGTTTTAGTTACGGGCTGCTTGACTGGAAAAGATAATAAAAGCAGAAAATTTACACAGACCTTTTTTCTTGCTCCTCAAGACAAAGGGTTTTATGTGTTGAATGATGTTTTTAGATTTGTGGAAAACAATGAACCAGACACCGGCACAACATTGGTTATTGGAGTTCATGAGATACCATCTAGCTTTGTGGAGCCTAAGCCAGGTTGACTTTATGATTGCACTTTTTTTGTGGGGGCTAATTTTAAGCCCCTTGTTTTAGCCTTTTTATTCATCCTCATTTTGTATCCAGATCCCATCCAAGTGGTTAATTCTGCCAGTGAGAACTATGCATCTTCTGAGGTAAAGGAAGTTGAGATTCTTGAGGGGGGAATTGATGACCAAGTGATTGATGAGGAACAAGTTAATAACGATGCCAATAATTGGGCGGAATCTGAAGTTCAATTGAATGAAAATCATGTATCTGTGGTTTCAGATGCAGCTTCATCACCTCAGGAGGATACACCCAAAAAATCCTATGCATCAATCGTAAGTTCACAGACAAAGAAGGGCCCAACCAAAATCTATGTTCCTACCAATACAGTGAAAGCAGTTCCTTCAAAAAGTGATAAACAAACACTCAGCTCAGTTGCTGAGGTGCCTGGTTCTGAATCATCAGCTCCTGTTGCACCTGATAATGTACCAGAAAGTAAAGATACTATGGATGAAGGTATTTTATTTGGTTGTTGTATGCCATACTTATGTGAATTTATAAGCTCCATATACCTTGATTAGCATTATTGAGCTTAACAAAAAGATGTAAACATTCACCTATATGTGATGAGGGTTTTTGGATGTCCGAAATTTCCATTCACAAGCTCTTCCTTTTCAAATCTCTGATTTGTTTTTTGTTTTCCTCATTCTTACAGTTGAAGGCCACTCTATATATGTGCGCAACCTGCCTCTAAATGTTACAGTTTCTCAGCTGGAAGCTGAATTTCATAAATTTGGGGCTATTAAGCCAAATGGGGTTCAAGTTAGAAGTAATAAGGTTGGGTTGGCTTCATCATGACTTTTCTACTGTATCTTTCAGCTTTATTAGTGTTTTGTCTTTCACACCTTATTTTCTTTCTTTTTAGCCACAAGGATTTTGTTTTGGCTTCGTTGAATTTCAAGAAATTGGCTCCATGCAAAGTGCAATTAAGGTATGATTCAGATAAACACATTATTATTGTGTCCATATTTTAGTAGAATATCTCAATGTAGTATTGAATCGGCAGAAGGTTTAGGAATTAGGACGAATGCATGATTTTATTAGAAAAAAAACATTATTATTGTGTCCATATTTATCTCCAATTTCGCTCTTTCGTAATCCTAGTTTTGCTCTGTAGGCTTCTCCCATAGCCATTGGTGATCGTCAAGCTGCTGTGGAGATTAAAAGGACTACAACTCGAGGTGAGTCAGAGCTACTGACCTACACATTAACTTTCATCATTCTGTTATCCAATTCTGGAAGTATGTGTATAGAGTTATTTAGTGCGATTCAGGCTCCTTCTCAAACCTACAAGGGGTGTGATTTACACTCTCACATTCACACACTTGCACGCTGTCAAACACCATTCTTGTTGATATGTATAATATGTGAAGTGGATGCATGTATTTGGTTAAATGCACTGGGTGCAGGATGTATTCCATCATCCACCAGGGCCAATCATCTATAAGAACTCCTTGGGCACTTTAATATTATAAATACAAACGTTGTTTGTGCACAGTTGGCAGTGGGAGGGGTCGATTTACTTCTTCTCGCGGAGGGTTCTGGAACGACAATTTCAGAGGCCTTGGGAACTTTAATGGTGGCCGCACATATGTCAGAAGTGATAGCTTCAGGGGCCGTGGGAACTTTAATGGTGGGCGTGGTGGGGAAGGCTATCAGCAGCATGGAAGAGGCAGGGGGGGTCGTCGTTCTAGCCCGACTCAGAATTTTGTTTCGACTTGATACAATGGACGAACATTGGCGGCAATTTTGACGGTAATCCTACTGCCGATTTTTGTCTGGAAAAAGCAAAATGTTAGTCATCAGACTCATTAGGGTTTGATCCTTTTCTTTCTCCTTCAATCTTTCAAGAAAATTGTGCTGCCAAAATGAAATGGCCTTTAGTTTAGTACCAGTCAAGGGGTTTTTTTTTTCCTAATTAATTATTAATTATCAGAATTTTGTTTAGGGGAGGGTTTTCGCAGTTTAGTAGAATGTAGGTTGGAATGATCACTAAAACATTTTATTATCTGATGATGAAAATGGAAAAAAGGTTATTATTATTAGTCATTTTATATTCATCATAGTTTAATCCCATTTTTCAATCTCTAATTTCAGGTTTTTTCATTCCCTCATATTTTTTTTTGATTGTATTTGATCCTGTCAATCCATATTAATTCTTATATATGAATAGGAGTGCTATTTAATCATAGATATAGTAACCGTTGTAGACATTTAGATGAAAGTTGTGCAAAAATGTAATAATGGAAGTAGCCAAGTAGGTGTACAAGTAAAATTCACTCCATTGGATGAAATTATTAGGGTAGATGGTACATCATCAAACCAAATTTCCCATCCTTCGATTTTTAAAATATAGCAAGTCTAATGGATTAATAGTTTGGGAACAACCGAAAAGAAAAGTGGAAAGATATATGGTATACATTTAGTAGATAAAATAGAGACAGAATATGTGAATTCATTTTCTTGGTAATATTACTAAGTATATACTTCCTCCATTTATTAATAAAGTATTTATTTACGCACGTATGATAGCTGGTCTCATTTTCTTGAAAAATGGTGTACCCCACCATTAGGGGCCCCACTGCCCCTGCCCTGGGGATTGATGGAGGAGGTAAATCGCAGGATGTGCCTCAAGTGGCTTATAGGGAGGACTCACTGTTAAATTTGTGCTTGCAAGGAGTCAAATCCATGCCAAAGGTAGGATTCGAACCCCCACCCTGCAGCAACCAAGCTCAGCTGGAAGGCCTTTCCACCCTCCCCTCTACCACTAGTATATACTCTCTTCATCTATTAATTAAGTATTTATTTACTTTTTGCACTTAGTTGTTTTTGCATACTCTATGCATTAAAAAATATTATTATTTTATATAAAATGATAGTTATATTAGTAATGAGTGTTGGGTGATTAATGTATGAGTATTTTTTGTTAAAAATAGAAAATTCATACATTTATAATAGACTATCGAAATGAAAAAAATTTGACATATTATCAACACAAGGAAGGAGTAGTATATTAGAATGCTATAAATAGATATGTATTTCTAAATTGAGGAATATAAAAAAATAGTGATTAAATTTTAAAAGAATTATTAGTGGTACTGAAAATATGGCCCAAACTCACCAAATTTGTGCCATATTTTTTAGTGATATAGGCAAGGATGTTGGGGGTTGAAAGGGATCCATTTTTATATTTCAAATCTAAAATAATTATAGATTTAAATTATAAATTTTACTTGTAAAAGTTCACCTTATTACATTATATAAACCCACCCTAATTTTTCTTCCTTATCTCGATAAATCAATTTGAACCTGTCAATTTTAATCTTGAGTCTTGACCCGTCTGTATAAATGCAATGATTTTAAATTTTATTTTGGAATATATAAAAAATATCAATTTACATTTATTCATGGGAAATGTTCTGTGTGCAATTTTATACGTGTCATGTGCTATTTTATATCTATTTATTAAACTTTAATATTATTTTTAGGATTTAACGCAAAATTTTCTAACAGTGTAAATATAATTCAATTTCAAATTGTGTTTTATTCAATGTCCTAATGCTTTTTTCGTTCATGATCTTTATTTACGAATCTATGATACGTGTACCCTTAAACCTAATGCTTTTTTCGTTCATGATCCTTATTTATGAACCTATGATACGTGTAACTTAATCGTACGTGTAACTTAATCCTTTAAACCAAAAACTGATTTTCAAAACTGAAAACTAGGTAAATATTTTCATTTTTCTATTTTCAAAGGAGTCTCATAAATCACTAATTACTAATGCAATTTTTTTTAATAAAATAGTTATACCTCTCTCTATTTACATGCAAAATAAATGATTAATTTATCGATGAGGGAGTTATAATTCTTAGAACTCTCCTAATTTTTCTTTTCAAATTATTTTCTTCGTTAATGATATATTTCACGTATTTTTAGGGCGTAGTTTAATGAAAAATTAATTTTTTATTATAAATTAAAAAATTATATATATATTTTAGTTAATTTAATGAAAACATGTGTAAAGTTGTTGGGATAGATAAAAAATGAATATTGTATTGAGATTCGTGTAAAAAGTAAATATTATTATAGTATCTTTCAAGGCATTTAGTAAAAATAAAGTGTAAAATACTTTGTGGGATATATAAAAAATGAATACTCGCTCCGTCCCATTAAAATATTTATTTATATTTATTTTTTGTACGCGGATTAATGAATATAGTATTTTAATGTGTAATGAGGTGATAGATACTCCTTTTGTCCCACCAAAGAGGGTCTTTTACTTTTTGCACGTGAATTAAGTACTATTATTATTTAATGTGTATGAGTAGTTGTATTAGTGGAAGTGTGAACCCTATATTTTAATTATATTAGTGAGTATGTGGGTGTCCCATGTGTGTAAATAATGAAATGAGACACTTGGATGTAACGCCCAAAATGAAAAAGAGACTCTTTAAATGGGACGGAGGGAGTATATTATATTAATGTAAGTGATTAGTAACAGGTGGGCTAGCTCATCTGGCCACTGGGTTCCTCACTAAGGTGGGATATCCAAGTTGATAATTTTGAGAGAAAAACTAAATAAAGTTATTGAAAATGATGAATAAAATGTAAAAAAATAAATAAAATTGTTGAAATTGATGAATAAAGTGTAAAAAATATGTAAGATGTATGGTGTATTTTTATCATTTATGAAATTGGTAAAATTATTTGAGGCGCCTCAAAATAGAAAATGGATAAATAATACTCCCTCCGTCCTAGGCTAAGAGGGTCATTTTTCCATTTTGGTCGTCTCACTCAAAGAGTCATCTTTTCTTTTTTACACATATGGGACCCACACACCCTCTAATACAATTAAAATATGGGACCCATACTCTCACTCATATAATTACTCATTACAAATTAAATAATAATACTCTTTAATTAATGTGAAAAAAGTAAATGACCGTTTTACGCGGGAACGGAGGGAGTATATGTACTATTTCTTGAAAATTCCGTCAAATAAGCAAGACACACGTCATACGTTAATATTCTAGTTGCTCGACAGCAAACACAGCCTAGGGTGGCCCACGTAGACCCTGTTGCGTGTGAAAGCCGCATGACGTAATAATTAGCAGTCCAACCAATGGCATCGCGTCGTTCCCCTACGCGTCGCCTTCACCAACTTGCCCTGCTCCATAGCTGTACACCTCCACAACAACTCGACACGTGTCTCTACCGCCCAACACCTCCACGTGTTCGACTTAACGAAAAGTGCAACTTGGAACTACTGTAGGCCCCATCTAGATTTCCCCAATCTCCTTTTTCCTTTTTTCAGGCCTTCTATTTCCATTAATTATTTAATAACGACACAATTTCTTTTTTTTCTTTTTTTTTCGTTATGTATTACTAATAATTTGTGCTGAAATTTCAAAATCAAATGTTATATCACTGTCGAAAGACATTTATTTTCAATTATTATTATATATATAATGAAACAATATAAATCTATTATTTTCTCTATTTTTACTTACATATTAATGGATTATACTTAGGAGGGGATGTTTGTTCCGGGTCCTGGATTGGAATTCAAATTCCACACCCAAAAGTTAAAAATCACCCCATATATATCTATATGCATTCTATCTTCTCAATTAGTACACTTTTTCTTTTTATCTCTCCTCTCTCATCTACTTTCTTACGTAAATTAATACGTTCTTTCTTACACATTAATTTGACATAAAATTAAAACATACCCTATCAAAAATTCAAAATAAACACAACATTACTATTCATGATTTTTAAATTCCCCAAAACCCCAAAACAAACATCACCTTATTGTTTAATTCGATCTAATAATATGTTTTGTTACCAGATTGCCATTGACTGACAAATTTAAATATCTTTTTACTAATTATTATGAATCTATGATGAATAAAGCGAAATATAATTGTCAAGTGCTACACTACTTTATAATTATGCACATATAATTTGTTATCAGATTTCCTCACATTTCTGCATATGACTATTTATTACGAGTGAGACTTTTGTGCTCTCGGGGACATCGTGCCCATTTGCAATTTAAATTTTAGCAATACATATATTTAAATAGAATATGGAGGGAAGGATTGTGTTTTCATGGGGGCACGGTGTGTCCTGGGAGCGCAGGAGCTTTTGTCATTTTTTATTGGCTTTTTATTCGTAAAAAGATTATTATTTGTAGTTATTTTATGTTCCCAAATTATTGTATTAATAATTATTATGTTAAAATACATATAATTACTTATATTAACATTACTAACGTGTAACTTTTTTACAAAGTTCGATTACCCACAATCATGGGCGGACCTACATTGGGCACAGGGGCACTGGGCCCCCTGAGAATTTAACAATAATTAGTATATATATAGAAAAAATTATTGTATGTCTGTGTAGCCTAGTGGATAGGACACATCATTCCATTTCTAATGGTCATTGGTTCGAATTTCCTTGATCGCAACCATTTCTATTATCATTTTTTCCCTTTTATTTTGAGCAAATTTGTTATTATTATTATTTTTTCTTTTGTAATAAAATTAATTATCATTTGTTATTTGAATTTGGGACGGATATATTACGATACTAAGAAATCGGGCCCCCCTGTCCGAAATTCCTGCGTCCGCCACTGCCCACAATCCATTTTACATTTTTTAAGGCTCAAACTTGTGAGGGTATTAAAAATATACTCCCTCCGTCCCACACTTATGTTCATATTTTTCGTTTTCGTCCGTCCCACACTTATGTTCATCATAAAAAAAAAACTTCACATCAACCAACAATCTTAAAAGTTATCTTAATTTCAAAAATATCATTCTCACCTAACACACGTAATATACTTTATACTTATTTATTACCTAAAAATACCACAACACCCCTAAAAATCAATAAAATTGATCAAAAGTAACTTTTCTTAAACTTCGTATCTACGGTGTCGGTGAACATAAGTCTGGGACGGAGGGAGTATTTTCTAAAAAAAGAATCTCTTTATTAAAAAAAATATCTGCACTATGGTCAAGATTAGTGGGTTGGACTAATCTAAAGTTTATTACTCCCTCCGTCCGCCCGAAAGGTGGACATTTGCTTTTTTCATGTGGATTAAGAAATATTATTATTTAATGTGTAGTTGGTAGTTGTATTAGTGGGGTGTATGAGTCCCATGTATTTATTGTATTAGTGATGTGTGTGGGTCTCATGTGTTTAAAAAAGAAAATGTAGACCTTTGGTGTGGACGCCCAAAATGGCAAAATGTAAACCTATCTAGTGGAGGAGGGAGTATCATTCTAAAATTTGACTTTTAATATTCAATTGGATTCCATAACATTCTTCTTTTTTTTTGTTTAATCTTTGTCAATAAATTTACCTTCTTATGGTAAAGAAAAAACAATTACTCCACTAGATATAGATATCAACCCTTTAATTAACGACATAAAATTATGTTTAAACATTGGGTGATATAATTAGGATATTAAAGATGACCGGTAAACTGATGGTGGATTATTAAAACGTATGCGTGACCATTTCTCGTAAACCTTAATGTGAGATGAATAAAATGTGATAATTTTTATAATAAAAATGATATTCAATTAATGAAAAGTGATAACGATATTTAATGAAATAATTTATAGTATAAATGAAAAATTATAACATTTTATAGCGAAAGTAACAACATTTTATAGAGGAAGTGACAATTAATTTAAAATATGTAAAATAATCTTAGGTGATTTCACGCCGGAAATACCGAATTATTAGAAGAAGTGAACCAACATTAAAAGACGTTAATACTTTAAAGTATTAAATTATTTGGGCAAAATAACATTTACTAACTTTTTATTCTAAATCTAAATATTAAAATAAAAATAAAAAAATATAAATTGCCTAAATAGTGAGAGGAGAAATAAGATAGATGGAGCACATGCAAAAACAGAAATACATTAATAGGTAGTGATTGCAATAATACGAAGTAGAGGGGGAAACCCCATAATTTGTATCAAGTTGTTGCATATAAATAATCAAAGATAATGGTACATTATCTTCAACAAACATAACCTAGCAAGTGGCATGTGTTAACATCAAGGGAGAAAGAGAGAGTAGGTTTTGTGTAATTTTGAAGTCAATTTTATTTTGGAAAAAATTGGCATCAATTGTCCTTTGGCCATTAAACTATAGGGTCACTAGGTGAGCAACTTGCATTAATTACTTTATTTTATTTTCTTTTATATATACTATATATACATTAGTACAATCTACAATAGACATTAGGTTTTAGATTAGATCTCTACTACCATAGTTGATGTTTGGGTTAATTATAAAAAAAAATCACAAACTTTACTCCTATTGCAAATTAATTTTTACTTTTGAAAAATTACAAAAAAAATCACCACCTTTAAGTATTGTTGCAAAAAAAAATCCTACTTAAATTGAAAAATTGGATTTTTTTGCAACAATATTTAAAAGTGATGGTTTTTTTTGCAATTTCTAAAAAATGAAGATTAATTTGCAATAGGAATAAAGTTCGTGATTTTTTTTTCAATTAACCTTGATGTTTTATGCCATGTGCCTTATATTTAAGAATAGTCATTCTCTAGATACAAAATGACGCATGTCCAAATATTTGGGTTAATTCATTTAATTTGAATGGATTGAAGATAAAATTTATAAATAGAGAATGGATTACACTTTAATGATAAATGAATAGTATATCACAAAATTACAGAAAAATAGTACTAGTAATAATTACATACCATACTCAATGAATAAAATAATATTTTAAATGAATTCAATATAAATTAAAGAAAATGATAGTAAAACCTAAAATTAAGTAATACAGTCCAATAATATATACTCCCACCATCCCGTATTAAGATTTACGCTTTTTATTTAGGGTTGTTCCAAGTTAAGATTTATATTTTTTTTATCAAGTTGAGTTCACACAAAACAATTAATTATTCCATACAGGACTCACACACAACACTAATACAATTATTCACTCTAAATTAAATATTACTCCCTCTATCAGGTTCTAAGGTGTTGTTTGCTTTTTGCACATGGATTAAGGAGTATTATTATTATATGTAAAATGAATAGTTGTACTAGAAGGAAATTGTGGACCATATTATGTACTTTTACTAAATATGAGAAATGTATACCTTTGAACCGAAAGTCAAAAATAGTAAAATGGACACCTTATTAGCGGACGGAGTGAGTATTTCTCTCACCTCACTACACATTAAAATATTATGCTCTCTTAATATCCGTACAAAAAGCAAACGTTAATGTTAATACAAGACGGAAGGAGTACTTATTTTAAATTAAATCATAAAAATAAAATAACACTATTAGATTGTGCACGATCATTTATCTTTAAAATTTAAACAAGTTGAGTAAAGTTAAATTTATTACTCATTAATTAAATATACGTGAAAGTTTAACAAATTTCGAAAATGTGGGTGAATTTAATGATTGTTAATTGAGTTAGTTCAAACAAGATTTAATCTATTTTTTGTCCAATATAAATGTACACTTATTTTCTTACGATTATTAAAACAAAAAATATCTTTTACTTACTCCCTTCGTCAGCCGAACATTTGTTTTTCCATGTGGATTAAGGAGTATTATTATTTAATGTATAGTTGGTAGTTGTATTAATGGGGTGTATGAGTCCTATAAATTTATTGTATTAGTGATATGTGTAGGTCCCATATTTTTAAAAAGGGAAATGTGAACCTTTGGTGCGGACTCCCAAAATAACAAAATATTCACCTCTTAGGCGGATGAAGGGAGTACTTCATTAGTTGGGAGATATGATATCATTTATAAATAATAAATAAATTATGTGAATTAAAAATGAACAATTTTAAAATTAAATTGTACTTTAAAGATTAAATATAAAAAATAAATTCTTTTGTAAAGCGTAAATATATATGAGAAGAATGAGATCAGAAATGTTTTTATAGATACAGAATGGAGCACACGGAACCTTCTCTATCACTTTGTGTACATTTTTTTTTTCACCATTTAGATTGACACGGAACGAAAGGAATAAAATTCGACATTTGCTCTATTCGAGGTTTACTATTTTTCTTTTAAACTATCCCATCCCCAATCCACCACAAACTAACCCAACAATATAATATTCATTTATCTCTCTTTCACGTTAACAACATACAGCTCAACCCAATCTCAATTTTTCTATATTCTATCAACAACCCAATTTAACCTACCTTTTTAATAAATAATCATTTCTCTCCCATCTATATATACAATAATTATCATTAAATTATTATTATGATTTTTTAATAATTATAATTATAATTAAAATTATTATATTTTAAAAATATTTAATTTCATAATTATATTAGAAATGAGAAGATATAATTTGAGATTGAGAAAAAAAAATTAGAATTTTAATATTGATTCAAAATATGTCAATATTATACTCTATTTATAGAAAAAAAATTAATAATAATTTTGATAAAAAATTTTAAAGAAAAAATTAATTTAAATATTATTTATATAAAAATTTAAATTATATTTATAAAAGTATACAGCTACCAATCACAATGTGACAAGTGTCGCATTGTGATTGGTAGTTGACATGTTGTGGGGTTGACACATGGGTCGACTGCACACCCCTCTCCAATGTTTACAATTTTTATTTTTTTATTTTTCTTCTCTTTGTCGTTTGTGAACGACCTGTGGGAAGGGTTGCCAATGGGGTTGGTCTTAGTGTAAGATTATTATGCATAGTGCCATTAATAATTAAATATATAAGATATTTACTATGATCAAATATCTTAAATAAAGATATGATTTAAATAAATAATATATATATATGAGATAAATAAGGTCATATATATTTATGGATAACAATCACATTGATAGTATGTGATTTGATAAAGATTTAATATCCCGGTCCTCTCTCCATCTATTAAAGATACACAGTTTTATAAATTCTCTATCACATAAAGTTTCACGTACTATGCCTAACGAAAGGGGTGAGGAGAGATAAACCAGTTTCCGGCGTAAATTAGCAGGAACATATCCGTATCAAGGTAAGTCTCTCATCACCCTATAAAGATGTGAGAATCATGAAAATCTAAGATCATGTCAATTAATGAATTAATTGCTTACGTTTAATTTATGCTTACACTTAGGATATAGTATTCTCATGAAGTTTTTGATGTGTAACTCATCCAACGATATTTTATGTAATATGAGAAACTAAAATGAAATAGAATTCGAATTGGAAAAAGAGTACTCCCTCCGTCCCGTCCTAATAGTTACGCATTACCATTTTGGGCGTCCCACCCCAATGGTTACGTTTTCTTTTTTAGCATATGGGACCCACACAAATTAACGTTTTCTCTCTCCATAACCCCACACAACACACTAATACACCTACCCACTTTAAATTAAAATATTATTTCTCTCACCTCAATACACATTAAAATACTATACTCATTAATCCACGTGCAAAAAACAAACGTAACTATAAGAACGGGACGGAGGGAGTATGATTTTATTTTCATACTGTATGATTTATCTAGGCAAAAGCTCATGTGCCTATGGAGACACACCATGTTCTATTTAAACATATGTATTGCTAAGTGTTTAAATTGTCAAGGGGTAAGGAAATTACAAAAGGGCACGGGCACAATAGCATAATTATACAAAAGATTATACAAAAGATGGATAAAAACAATTTACTTCCTCCATCAATCCCAAGAAAAGGGGCACGGGCACAATAGCATAATTATACAAAAGATTATACAAAAGATGGATAAAAAAATTTACTTCCTCCATCAATCTCAAGAAAAGGAGCGATGGGACCCCTAATGGTGGGGTACACCACAATAGATGGATAAAACACAATTTGTTGAATGTGCAGAGTCAGCTAACACATCAAGTGTGCTGCTTTTTGAACCTCCTGTATCACAAAAAGAATATGAACATTAAAATTATAATAAACAAATCAGAATGCTGACGGATCAAAATAAAGAAAGCGTTGCCAATTGTTAATCTACCCACTTGATCTCTCAAGTGTTCATTTTAAAATTGATTAATTCATTAAATTAAATATTGAGCTGATTTTGGTACTATGTGAATCCCATCAAAAGATGCTCTTGCATAACATGTCCATATTAAATGAATTTAAAATGTCTCATTAATGTTATTTTATGACATGTTCTAAATGAATTTAAAAGGTCTCATTAATGTTATTTTATGACATGTTCTTTTCTTCCTCCAACGTAAAATAGAAATTTCTATGCAAATATCATCTAAACACTCCATCATCTTATTTTTTCATATACATACCAATGTTTTATTAACTTATTTAATTCAAAATAATTTAGATATTTTAATCTTTATTAATTTGATTTATCGTAGGTAGTGGCGCGTGTCAGAGAGAGGGGGGGAAGGGGGAGGGGGGACCAAATATGTGAAAAAAATTGCATAGGTCTATCCACAAAAAATGCTGGTCACAACCACGTGGCTCATCCCAAATTCACCTCCTCTCGCCACGTGTCTCTCTCCTGACCCTCTTACGTTGCAACTCCAACACCCTTTACGTCTTTTCACAGCTACCCCTGAATTGAAATCCCCCCTTTTTCTCACCTTTTTTCTCTCCCATGGCTTCCTCCTTGCTGCTACCCGTTTCTCCTCTGCAAACCCCTCTACCTTCTTTAAGATAACATCCTGCTACTGTTGGGCATTGATTTTATTCGAGGGAAGAGGAGTCAATTGTTGAATTAATTTGTTGTTTTTTGCTTTTACCGGGGAAGAAGAGTACCCAATTGAATTCTGCTTCGGCGAGCCTCACCGAAACTTGATCCTTTACTTGATTATCGATGGAGGGCGGTGAAGGAACCACGGAGATACTCAATCCTGCGATTCGCATGAACGGGTTTTCAAGGGATCTACTTCAGAAATTCATGAAACGAAGCCGGAATCCGTGCGTACGAAATGAAGATGATGATGAGGAAGAAGAAGGGGATGAGGAAATTGAGCTGAGTTTGGGGCTTTCGATGAACGGCAGATTTGGAGTGGACCCAATGCGGAAAAAGCTTAAACGCTCCTCTTCGATTGCGAACTTGGTCTTCACAGTTGGAGCTGCGGATAATGGCGGCACGCGCCAAGCGCGTGGGGTGGAGTTCGACAGATACACGCTGCTGTCGAGGACGCGTTCCCTGCCGACGGAGGCGGAGGAGGAGTGGCGCCGCCGTAAGGAGTTTCAGTCGATGAGGCGTATGGAGGCGCGCAAGAAAAGAATGGAGAAATTGAAGAATGTGAGAGTGATGAAAGATAAGGAGAACTGCTTTGAGGATGTCAAGAATGGGAATGGATTGCAAGAAGCTGTTAATGGGATTCATAACAACTCTGAAAATGGAAATGAAATCTCATCATCATCACAAGGATCGGTAGGATCGCTACGGAGTGGTTCATCTGGAGTTTCTGATGTCGATTTTCGCTCTAAAGATGGTAAAATATCTTCTTTCTATGTTCAATTTCATTCTTCTTATCATAATGCTTGCTCTTATGTTAATAATGTTATTTCAAGCCTATTCTCTTACAGTCTTACTGATTCTGTTGATGATTTATAATTGTCTGGGAACTATTCAATGGGGGTTGATTCTCTGGGATAGATGAGGGTTGAGGAACCCTTTCTTGAATTGAGTTGATAATTCTGTTTTTTTAATTAGTCATTCGTGAGAATTTTCTTAATCAATCTCTGACGGAGGCCGAGATGCAATTCGTTTGTTCGATTTCGTTTACTCTTTAATGTGATTTTTACATTTTGTGGCTTCCCTGCAGCACTCTGAATACATAAGTTAATATCAAGATGGAATTGGCAATTGAATTATGCATTTGGTTCTTAGCAGTCCTATTAAACATTATGCATTGGACTAGGTGTTTCTCTTGATGCATATGTTGCAAGATCAAGCTGGGTTCTATGATCCTAAACCGTGTTTATTCATCACTTGTTATTGGTCTTTCCATTCACTTTTTTTCTTTTTTTTTTTTTTTGGTTGTTTTGGAAAAATGCGAAAGAGTGTGAGTGGCTATGAGCTTTAGAATTCATCTAAGAAAGATCGTGTTCAGAATGTGTCAACTCTAAATGTTTGGGGGTGTCATTTCTTGGTTCTGGCTGTGAACTGACTCGATGAGAAATATCTCCATTGTTGGTAGTTGATTATATTCTTAGTCTCTTTATTGATTTTATGTATTCAAAAAACTTGATCACAAATCTCAGTCACTCACCACCCCTCTTGATGCTTCTCTTCTTAGTTAATTCCTTGCCACATTTTGAACCACAGAGCCTCTCAGAAAGTACTACATAATAACCAACTATGAGTTGATTGTGTTTGATATAGTTCTTGCTACGGATGAATAAGATAAAAACTTGAACTATATATAGTGCTTCTTCAGGTCATCAAAGTTTCTGAACCCATATTTATGAGCATGCATTATCTAATAAGCAAGATAAGCAAGCACATTAAATATAGATATATTTTTTTCATTGGTTGCTATTTGGATGTTACAACCAATCTTCTTCTTTCCAGTGTAAATTAACATGATGTCTCATTGCAGGAGCAAAACCAAGTGTCGAGGCTCCACCTTCAGCCCATCATCATTCCCATGACCGGGGCAATCAAGAACCTGCAAGCAGAGCTTGCGAAAGGGACGCAAAACCTGGTAACCAATCACTCAAGAACTCAATGCTCGATATGCCTTACGTCTCCACCAAGGGAGATGGACCTAATGGTCAAAGGATAGAAGGATTCTTGTACAGATATATGAAGGGTGAGGAAGTTAGAATAGTCTGTGTTTGCCATGGCCTGTTTCTTACACCGGCCGAGTTCATCAAACATGGCGGTGGCGGTGATGTAGAGCACCCGTTGAAGCACATCGTGGTCAACCCTTTTCCTCTCTTGTAGTGTTGGGCTCATTTTTAGAAACCAGTTTGAATGTTTAGCTGCAAACGTAGCTTTAGTCTGGGGATCGGGCTATCGAGTAGCCAGTGAAGGTCGAGGGTTGTTTCCTCGCCTTGTGTATTTGCTCTTCTTTTTCTTTGTTGAGAGTCTTTGTTTTGTTTGCAAAATTCTCTAAAGCTTTTAGCTTAATTGAATCGATTGATATAACAATGATGGAATTGAATCAGGCAGATTTCAGAATATTTGGTAACAAATATACCAACTTAAATTCAAAATTTGGTACTCTTGACTAATTCGATGTAATTAACGCTGGCATTTTACTATGTTGTAGTCCGCTAATTCGATATGTAATATCAGCAAAATGAGTTAGGAAGTTTAATATTGTAATTGATTATTTCTTTTATAATTTCAGGGTGCTTGCTACATTATAGTTACAAACATTTTTGCCTATATCTCATTTTCTCAATATAAAAATTTTCAATTATTTTACTATAATCAACTAGTAATAATACTAGTATAACAAATTCTTCCCTAAATTCCAATAATTGATGCTTAAAGTAGAGAATTATTTTGTGAAATACCGAGTATTTTGTAAATTTCAAGGAGAACACAATCATTTTCCATACTAACCAAATATATCAACAATCTCAAATGAAAAAAAAAAGGTCTTCTCTGTAATTTATTTCAAAAATAAATAGAAAAGAGATCAAAGTTGTATACAACAACCTGCAGAAAATCTTTGTGCAGGATATTACTACAACCCCACCCCCATCCCACCCAACCCCCAATCTGGTAATCACAAGGAAAATTTGGGGGCAATGACTAGCACTAAACTACAATTTACAATTAGCTACAATTCAGTCATCACTCATCAGCCCCACCCCCACCCCACCCCACCCAACCCAACCCAACCCAACAAGATGACACTGAAATAAGCATAAAAATTCCTGTAAATCTAGTGACTCCCATCTCTTAAGAATTCCTAATCCAATAATCATGGACTAACACGATGGAGGTTGGAGTTGCTTTAACCGCCTAACCACCAGTTTCATGATGGGTCGATTGGACAGTGTCTCCACCGTACACACCACCGCCAGGTGCAGCACCTCCACCAGGTCGTCGTGCGGGCCTGCGTCCCACAGGCCCGCTGTAAAGAACTCCTTGGCCCGGCCCTGTCTCAACAGCATGCACGCCCATGCGACTATGTTGAACCCGTTTCCATACGAAGAAAACGATGGATCCAGCGCTTTCTTGTCCGAAAGCAGCTCCAGCAACACCACTCCGTAGCTGTACACGTCCGCCTTGTCCGAAACACGGCACGTCATTGCGTATTCAGGTGCAACATAGCCGAAGGTTCCGGCCACACCGGTCGTTGCGTGTGTTTCTGACGTGCCGAGGAGACGAGCTAGCCCGAAATCAGAGAGGTACGCGTTGTAGTCCTCGTCGAGGAGGATGTTGCTCGGCTTCACGTCGCGGTGGAGGACGCGGGGAACGCATTGATCATGCAAGTAGGCGAGAGCTTGCGAGATGTCGAGGGCGATCTTGTGGAGCACTCTCCAATCAACAGCTCGAGAAGACCTTTCCTGTATGAACTTCTCAAGGTTGCCACCTGGAAGATAGTTATAGATGAGGAACATCTCTGTTTCACTGGCGTGGTAGCCGATCAGAGTCACGAGGTTATGGTGGCGAAGACGAGCTAGGGTTCTGATCTCTGCGTCGAACTGCTGAACGCCTTGGAAACGTCCGATGGCAAGACGTTTAATGGCAACGAGGACACCGGGAGCAATCTCGGCTTTGTATGTTGCTCCAAAGCCACCGCTGCCAATGCAGTTGCTGGCATTGAAGCTCCCCGTAGCACGCACTACATTCTCGAACGTGAGTGGAACACCGATGTCATTGAAGACGATCACTTCCTTGCGAACGGTTCCAACGCTTACTCTGGACCTCGGCTTCCACTTACGAGTGTAGAAAAACAGGACAGTGAGAGCTATCAGAACTGAGACAATGATTGCTGCAGATGTTACAGATGCAATTGCTATGGAGTTGAACCCTCCATTCCCTCTTTTAAGGCTTTGTGTTGGTGGAGATGAAGCATCATTCTGCGTACTTCCCACTCTTCCCTGTTGATCATTAGGAGGCGACGAAGAGGATTTTGTAGGGCAATGTAGAGAAGGATTCCCAACATAGCTACTGCATTTTATCACAGTAGGCATCGGTCCTGACAAATCATTGAACGACACATTAAACGTCGACAGAGTGGTCACATCAGCCAATCCAGGGGGGAGCTGTCCAGATAGCTTATTGTTATTCAGCAGAAGAACCCTCAGGTTCCTCAAATTTGCAAGATCATTAGGAATTTCACCAGAGAGCGAGTTGAACGACAGATCAAGAACTTCCAGAGAGAGCAGCTGCCCTAAGCTTGTAGGGATCGAACTATTTAGGTTATTTCCAGCAATAGAGAGAACTCTGAGATCCTTTCTCTGTCCAAGGCTGTCAGGAATCGAGCCTAACAAGAAATTCCAGTTTAAATTGAGAACAACAAGAGAGACCAAATCACCAAAACTGGCAGGTACATTCCCAGCAATCTGATTGCGGGAAGCATCTAAGAACATCAGGGTCGGACAACTCGTGGCTACATCGGATGGAAACTGACCAAATAACCTATTATTGGTCACATTAGCTATTATGCCTCTAGCCTGATCACACTTGTCAAAGAAAGCAGGAGAAAAGCTTCCGGTAAGCTTGTTACCACCGGCAAGAAATGCATACACTGTTTGATTTCCTAATATTTCGGACGAAACAGGCATCGAATGCAGTGAGCCACTGATGTTGTTAAAACCAAAATTATGCACTACCAAGAAACTACCATTAACACCATAAAATGGAAGAGAGATTTGAGTCTGAGTTTTATATCCAAAATATGTAACATACGCAGACGAAGGATCATAAGCATCAAACGTATCCCAAAGCATGGATTGGATAGGAGCACAAGCTGTGTAATCAAATGTTGGGATAGTACCTGACAGAGAATTGCCACTGACGTCGAACAGATTCATACAGGGAACCGGAATGTTGTTGATGATCTCCCCACTAAGTCTGTTCGAGCTCAAATCCAGAAAATGCAGCTTCTTGCAATTGCCAAGACCCTCGGAGATCCTGCCGGACAAAAAGTTCTCAGCTAAATTCAACATCTCCAATCTGTCGCAAACGCCCCAACTGGCAGGGAAATCTCCCAACAGAGTGGCTCTTGGAGCCCACAGCATCCTCAAGCTTGAGAGGCTAGTGATGGCGGATGGAATTGTTCCCTCATAAAAATTGTACTCATCACTAGTAAACGCTAATCTCTGCGGAGAATAACCGCCTCCTGGACTTGAAGGATTCGGAAGAGGATCCCATAAGTTCGACAACACAAGTACAGATAACTTTGTACAATTACCAAGCTCAGACGGTATGGCACCACCAAAATTGTTCATTGAAACGTCGAGCACTTCAAGCTGACTTAACTGACCAAGTTCCCCCGGAATAACATCCTCCAACATGTTTGAGTACAGAAGTAGGGTCTTCAACCCCCTGCAGTTCCTAATAGTTTTTGGAATCCCTTCAGCTAAGAAATTCCCAGAAAGATCCAAATGCTCAAGCTTCCCACAATTATCCCCTATCTCTACTGGTATTGGCCCATTCAGTAGATTAAACGACAGGTAAAGCCCTCTCAAACCTCCAAACCTACCAATAAACCCTGGAATTGTTCCATTAACTTGATTACCAGCTAGGTTAATAGTTTGAAAACCAGTACAATTCAACAATGAATTCGGAATCCCCCCAAAAATCTGATTGAATCCCAAGTTAAGAACTTTCAAGCTCTTCAACCCACTGAACTGAGTAGGTATCGAGCCCGAAATCAAATTCCCTTCAAGATCAAGAACCTCGAGCTTCTCCATGCCCCAAATTTCAGCAGGAATGTCACCACTTAATTCATTGAATGGCAGAGATAAATTCTTAAGTTCAGTAAGCTTAGCAACAGCAGCAGACAATTTACCCGACACTTTAAGGTTTCTGCCTAAACAAGGCCTCCTGATACCAAACCCATACAGTGGAAATTGAGCTATTCTAGCACAGGATAGAGAATTACCTCCACCAATTATATTCAGAGCTACGACCCGAGAACCCGAATCACAGGTAACACCGGGCCACGAGCAGTGATCCGGGCTTTTCGAATTCCAGCCGCTCATAACTCCATACGGGTCTGAGAGAGACTCCTTGAACTCCTCCAGAGCAGATTTATCCCAATCGGAAGCACAAATTGCCTCCTTTAGAACTGAAAACAGAACACAAACGAAAATCAAGAGCTTCAATGGCTTCCATTTCGTTGTAAAAGAAAAACGACCCATTATCGAAGCCCAAAAAGGGTCTTCAAAAAACCCGAGTAGAGGCCGTGCCGCTTGTCGTCTCCCCCTCTCAAGAACAAACATAAGAACACAAACCCTAGCCCTGATTTCGGAGCCTTCTTTCTTCAATAACGTAAAATGGAGTCTAGAGAGAGAGAGAGAGAGAAGGGGGAAGGAAGGATGATGAGGAAGAAAAACAGTAGCTGGTTTCTTTGTTGAATAAACGCGTTGCTGTTCACATTTCAAGTTTTCATTGTCATTGCTTTCGATGTTTTTTCTTATTTTCTTCGTTTTAATTTTTTTTTAGGATTTTAAAATTCCACAGAATTTTGGTCTTAATGTGGACTACTCACAGTCTGAGACCCAATACCAATGCAGATTGATTATTCCAGCTCAGCTTCTCCTATTATTATAGTATTAATTAATTATGTATTTTTAAACAGAATCTTTTCAAACTTGAGAGATTTTTATAAATTCCATAAATTAGTCACAAATTGTGATTAGATTTTACCTTACATCATCACTTCCTTTTCTTTAAATATATAGATTTCTGCTACTTCCAGGTGTGCTTGAACTGATGGTGAATAAAACAACCATAAAAAGTTACTACTAGTTTTACACTCATAAAAAATGACAAAAATATTTTCTTACTTTTATTTATGAGGAAATTTACAATTTTGTATTTATGTTTTGCGTATATTTTACTTTTATTTTTACTTTATTTTTCTTTCAAATTTTAATTTGATTAGATCTTGATGACATTTTTTATTGGTCAATTTTGCCTTTTTTTTCATACATGACTCAAAATTATTTTGATGTATTTCTTAATTAGTGTAGAAACTTAGAAAGGTATACAATTTATACAGTATAATTAAATTTTTTTGTAAAAAAAATATATAGTTATTGCATATTAATTTGGAGTGCATTTTAAGTTAAGACAAAATTAACGACTAACAATAATCAATGTACATCAGTATTAAAGCATGTTAAGAGCATCAATAGGCTCTTTATAATTTAAAGAGTATTTTCTATGATATAAAGAGTGTAAAATATAGATAAACATATTTTCAATCCTCTTCAATACCCTCTTCATATTAATTTAGTTTGTTCTCTCTCCAATGCATATTTATTATAGTATTTATTCTTTCTTTTAGTTTTTTATTTCCACCTAATTTATTTTATTAAATATATGAAGTAATAAATATTTGGGAAAATCACTAATAGGTACACACTTTTAACCTAAATTACTATTAGATACATGGAATTTAAATAATTACTCTCAACTACAAAATATTAAAGTATGCCGAAATTTAAAATGTGCAAACAAAATGTGAAAAAATGAAATTGTGTAGAACAATTGTGCAAAATAAAATTGTGCAAAACCAAATTGTACATAATCAATTTGTGCAGAACAATTGTGCAAATATATAGGAGTATTTATGGTATTACAATCATAATTGTTTAGTTATGAGTAATAGTGCTTTGAGTCATGTAGTTAATAGCAATTATGCATTTTTTTGTGTAGCTAATAGTAAGTGACCCTAATATTTTGATGTAAATTTTAAGAAAAAAGTGTACTGGAACTAATGAAATACACAACACATTTAATTTTAAAGAGTTGTTATGACTCGCTAAATTTGAAGAGGCAAAATGATTATATAAAACTTTTTGTTAATTTAAAGAAGTTGTTGGAGGTATTTTTTGTTGGTTGACTCTTTAAATTATAGATAATATCTAATTTAAAGAGGCTTTAGAAGATGCTCTAAGAATAAGTAAATATTTTAGAGCATCTCCAAGAGATTCTTTATAATTTAGAGAGTATTTTCTATTATATAGAGAGTATGTAAATTATAGATAATCATATTTTCAATCCTCTCCAACACACTCTTTATATTTTACTCCATTTAGTTTGTTCTCTTTCCAATGCTTATTTATTATAGTATTTATTATTTCTTTTATTTTTTGTGTTTACTCCTAATTTATTTAATTAGATATATGAAGTAATAAATATTTTAATGTTAATTTCAAGAAAATAAGTGTTGGAACTAATGAAATACTCAACACATTTAATTTTAAAGATTTGTTGAAGCTCTTTAAATTTGAAGAGCCAAAATGATTATTTAAAATTTTTTGTTAGTTTAAAGAACTTTTTAGAGGTACTTTTTATTGTAAAATTCTTTAAATTATGGAGTAGATAATTTCTAATTTAAAGAGGCTATAGGAGATGCTCTTATGAAATAGTCTTCAAAACTTGGTATTATATGTAGGAATAATTAGGGGGAGTTTAGTGACTTTAGTCACACTTTGTCTTATCTTATCTTATATAATAATAATAATAATAATATAAATTCAATGTTAGACTAGATTTAAACCCCATCATACACCTAATCGATGATTGACCCTTAAACATAAATTAAAAGAAGACTCTTGATTTTATATTTGTTTTCTATGTAAGAACAATTGACGTGTAAGGTCATAGGAGGGATGACATCATATTATCCTTAATCATAATGTAAAATTTAGTAAAAATATAAACAATTAATTAAAAATAAATTTCAGTACATTTAGAAATCTAAGTAATTTAAACCATTTGAATCTAATCTTACATTATGTCACGCAAATATTTATTACTACACATAAATATACTCCCTCCGTCCCACAGTAGTTTTTGCTTTTTGGCACGTGAATTAAGGAGTATTATTATTTAATGTGTAGTGGGTAGTTGTATTAGTGAGAGTATGGGCCCCATGTTTTAATTGTATTAGAGGGGATGAGTGGGCCCCATGTGTATAAAAAAGAAAAGATGACCCATTAGGTGGGACGACCAAAATGGAAAAAAGATACCCTTGCTGTGAGACGGAGGGAGTATGTATTTTTTTTCTCCTTTTTTTTGGTATTTATTTTTATTTTTTTTTATAAATATATATATATATATATATATATATATATATATATACTCGCTCCGTCCCATTTCAAATGGTACACTTTCCATTTTGGGTTGTTCCACAAAAATTTGCACATTTTCAAAAAAAGCAAAAATTAAAAAACAATCACCCTTCCTCATACACTTTATTTATAAAAAAAAATCATCTCTACCTAACATACTTTATGGGTGCAATCTTTTGTGGGACGGATGAAGTATTTTTTATGAGAGATGGTGGGTCAACGGTGAAGGAGGATAGCAACTGCCGGTCAAAGAATGTATTTGGAGTCAATGGAACAGGCCAAAGCCCGCACCTAGTTTGGGCCTTACCTTAATCTAAATGGGCCTCAATTATTCTGAAGTTGACATGCTGACTCCTGCACACTAGGGGCCCACTAACCAACTAGATTAAGTTTCGTGAGGGAGAGGGCATGAGAGCATTATGATGGAGTTCTCAAGAAACCCGAGCCT
This sequence comes from Pogostemon cablin, assembly GCA_023678885.1. Lineage (NCBI taxonomy): Eukaryota > Viridiplantae > Streptophyta > Magnoliopsida > Lamiales > Lamiaceae > Pogostemon > Pogostemon cablin. The sequence goes on along the minus strand of CM042993.1, from coordinate 2,465,695 downwards.
CGTAGGGTCAGCCCGATTAATTTAAAAAAATTTAGGTTAGGGTCATGTTTTCTAACCTATTAAATTCGGGTCTTTTTAGCCCGGAACGATTACCCGTAAATTAATAGAGTTAGCTTCTTTTCTCTTATTTTTGCTTATCTCATTGTTCTCTTTACCTCTTTATTTCACATTCTCACTCCTCTTTTCTCTTGACACAGTTATACGGGTTTGGATTTTCTGTGATACTTTGGTGTGACATTTCTTGTGACACTCCATTAAATGAGCGACACGTAGGAGAGAGGAGAGATACTATACCCTAACCAATAAACCCTTAGGGGTAAGGATTGATTTAACCTGGCACGTATCATTCTATTAATAGATGTTACAGGAGATGTCACAACAAAGTGTTACAGGACATCCCGTGCCCAGTAAAATAATTTATGAAAAATTTTATCTTAAATGATAGAAATTTCTAATATATTTTTTCAAGCATTTTTTTACTAATTGTTTTAAATCTTAAAAAAAATTGATGAAGTAATTTAGTACTCCTTATTATGTTATGTATTATTAATTTATTTTAATTTTGTATTTATAAGATTTTGTAATTTTTATTATATAGCTCGTACGGCTGGCTAGCCCGAAGTTTGTTAGGGTTAGATTCACTTATAAATCACTCATTTAAACATACTCAATTAGCCCAAATTCCGTTTAATTCAAAGTCTGATATATTGACCTAAGGGGCCGTTTTCATAATGGGGCAGTGATACCCTCAAATAAGGATAAATCAACCCTGGAGGATTGTTAAACCAACATATCCCTTGAAGCCATTTCCGTTTACATAGAGGGTTGAGAGGATTGTATATTTACTAAATTACCCTGAATATTTAATTGAAGCACACAGGCTTAGTTTGATTCCTTTCATTCGAAACACAGAGTATCTCTCTCCCAATTAATGGAACTTTCTTCTTCCCCAAATACTTCAATCCACAACCCATTACACTGCATCTAAAATCCTAAATTCTTTAGTCTCAGAAATCTAGTCCCATACAGCATACAACATCGATTTGCCCTCCAATTTCTTTAAAAATCATTTATTCAACAATTACAACCTACTGCAAGATCGAAATGGATGAGAATTGTACATGAGCTTGGTTAATCCGAGCCCAAGCCACCATCACCAAAAATCCACCATTTTCAACTTGAAACAAAAAAAAGAAGCCTGTAACTGACCCGATTCACACGATTAAAATCGAAATCTGTGATTCGAAAAACGAACCACGAAGAAATGAAGGATCCAAATAGTAGTGCAAGAAATAGAAGAAGCACAAAATCAGGAGAAAAGACGTGTGGTATGGGTCAGATCTTGACGAAGGCGGCCGCCGTCGGTGGATAGGGATGGTCGGTTATGGTGGGGAAGAGGGGAAGAAGAAGAAGGCAAAAAGGCGATTGTCAGGGGTTTGCAGAGAGAGAAAGGGAAAGTAAAAAAAGAGAATACTAATAAATTAGTTTATTCCTAAAATATAAGGATAATTTTGTAAATTTCATTGATTAACCTCCATGTTAAAATTTATCAGCCCATTATGGGCTGTTTAGTTAACCACTGCCACGTAGGATTTTGCCCCGGGCCGATGGAAGCCGGGTTGTTATCCCTTTTTAATTACCGTGTATGTAAACAGAGGGATGAATGGATTAAAAGAGGGTTAACCATCCATAACCCCTCATGTAAACGGCCCCTAAGTAGATCAGTGTTGATTCATGGCGGGTACTCTTCAGTAATTTTCTTAATCTTTCCCTCACTTCATTTTGCTGTGTGGGTGAAAATTCTTTGATTTAATGCACTAATAAATGATCAAATTCTAATAGAAAATGTACTAGAGCAACACGTGCTTCTACTTCTGTTCTTTCTTTAGTTTTCTTTTTCATTTTTTTTTAAAAGGAATTTATAAAATAATTGCATCATGTAATCTACACCTTATACATCACATCTTTCAATATGTTTTTCTTTACTTTTTTCAGTCAAATGCAAAAAAGGGATCCAAACTTTCATTGATCATGTGTAAACTTGTCATTGTCAAGTATAGATGGACAATACCCTAATGGGGAATTTTTTGGTTGCTTTTGTTCGCATATAAAATTTAAAAGAAAATAAAATTTGAAGGATAATTTAAATCCAATTATTTAATAAATATGGATTGAAGTAAATATATTTAAATATGTTAAAAATAATTGTAGACTTCATTTAAAAAACAGAAACAACTTAAAATATATTATTAAACAATATCATGTGGGCTCTTTACCCCTTTCAAGATTATACTACTCTAGAAATTCTTTATTAAGCCCCTCACTTTTGTATTCACCTAAACTTTTAGTCATTATTGAAATTGATGTTACTTTTTGTGATTACTATTCAAAAAAGAAAAAGTGGACAATTGATTTTTTCCATAAACTTTTGGAAGTCACATGAAAATAAATTTGTGAAAGTGCATTTCAATTTCCAGGAAAAGAGTTCAAAATTTTAATTTTCATAAAATCATAATAAAGATTATTTAAAAGGGTCATTGTCAAATGTTCACAGCCATCATGGTCAATAAAATGTCCAGTGGGCAAATTCGACCTGTCCAAATTATTTATTTATTTATATTTTTTAACTTGCACCGATCTAGTGCTTAACTATAATTCTTAACATAAGATTTATAACTAAATAAAAATGTATTCATGAATAAGTGGGTAGATGATTGTCGCTATTTTCACCAAGATTTTAGTGTCTTTTATGTATGTGTTTTCGTATTATTTTATCCGTATTTTGTTTGTACTTTGGTTGTGTTATGTGATTTTATGGAAATGTGTGAGAATGAGCTTAAACGTATAAAAACAGATGAAAACGGAGCAAAAAGAGAGATGAAATTGAAGATCCAAGAAATGATACAGAAACTCGGTGGAATTTCTAAAAACTCGACCGAATTTCTCTTACAGAATGATGGGGAAAAATTTGCATAAAAACTCGGTAGAGTTTCTCTTACAGAAAAAATCCGGAATCAGGGCAGCATGAAAACTCGATCGAATTTTCTGAAATTCGGTCGAATTTTTCAGCATTTTGGCGGACAAAAGCACGCTCCAGCTTGAAGAAACGTGGTTTGCACGGAAACTCGACCGAGTTTCCAAAAACTCGGTCGAATTATTGGACAAAAACAGCTGTCAAAGTGCGATTTTCAGAATTTCCAATGGGTATAAATACCCCCAATTTCAACATTCACACCAGATTTTTTAGGGCTTTTACTGTTTCACACACATCACACACTATTCCCTTGAATTCACACCATCATCTTCATCCATTCCATCTTCTTCATCCTCCCATCAAACCCACCATTGAAGATCTCAAGAAATCAAGAGCTAGAGGTGGAGATCCATGAGTGTTGAAGATTCTCTACAAGCAATTGCTAGGGAATATTTACATCTCTTTGGTTTTTCATTTGGATTTGAAACTATGTGTATATGTAATGAATCATTCTTGTGTTTTATTACTATTATCATGTTAGGCTAATCCCTCTAGTGGGATTAGGGACATGAAGAGCATATTAGATTTATATTATCATGTGGATTAAATTGATTTTTGATTTAATTGATGTTGGTTTCTATTCATGGGTTTTAATTGTTTTGATATTGTGATGACATGGTTTGTTATTCATGAATGATTGTTGGTTTAATGGATTGTTGATCAATGAATTGATTTATGGTAATTAAATGCTATCATGATGTTCATGTGTATATTGCTTGGATTGAGACGGAAACGACCCTCTAAAGTATTAGAAAGGCATGAATAGACATCGAGTTTGGGTTTGACCGAAAGGATATTTGAATTCGATGAGGGGAACCAATCCATTCGTTAGCTCTAGTACACAAAAAGGGAGGATTAATATTAATTAGTACCTAGATGGAAGAGGTTAATGTTGGGCTTTGATCTTAAGTGCTTTTGGGAGTCTCAAGTGGATCAACAACCTTTGTAACCCGAAAGGGAGTTTAGGATATAATCGTGATCACCCTTAATCTACATCAATTAAGTTGAATTCCCTTTGCATGATAATATGAATTGAATGTGCTTGGATGTTTCTAATCCCATGTTTTTCTTACTTGAACTTGAAAACCTTCTTTATTTTATCTTAAGCTATCTTTACTTGTCATTTATCTTAATTGTTATTTTATTTTCTTGCTTTAGTTGTTAGTTTCAAACTCATAATCCCCTATCATCCTTACAAAAATGACATAAACAAGAGCTCACGTATTTTGCTAGTCCAAACTTAACTCCTTTCTGGATTGATAATATTTCTTGGGAATACTACTACAACGATCGGGTATTCTTGCTCGTGACTATAAAATATTCAAACAGTAGATAAACAACAAATAAAAAGTAAAATGTTTTATTTAAGTCTTATTTTACAATGATCTCAAAGTTTGTCAAAAGTCAATACGTAATAGAATTTAAACATGAGTAATTGAGTGCAATATTATTATTTTAATTGTTAAAAACTCTGTACCTACGTTGACCGTGTAAAGTAATATATGTGACAAGATGAGAATTACTTGTTATATAAGAAAATGCATGAAATACATGTAGCCAATACTTTAAAGCAAGACAAAACACAGTGTCATTCACTGTACCATTACGATGATTACATACAATTACAAAGGCAGTCATTTCATCAAGCTCCCATTACACAACACCAATTTGATCATATGGACATGGATGATTTCATTTTATTTTATTTTTCATTTTTCATTTTTCTTACTTAGTTAATCATCCCTGCTCTTCCTATAAAAAACTACATCAATACAAGGATATGTACTTCTATTGGAGGGAAAATTATCTTCTTTTTTTCCTTAATTACAAGAACAATCACTTAAAAAAATGGAGCTGTTCCTTCTAATCTAAGAGCTCCTAAGCAAATGTCTTTAAAAGATGAATGCAGTGAATGACTCGATAAAAATATAACCGTTGAACGCGTCGTATAACCTTAACAGCATCGAGGCAAACACGACAGCCAAGAAAACCACTTCCCAATCGAGGATTTTTGCGTTGCTTTAGGCTCTTCGGTTTGCAACTCTGTTTTTTCCTCTGTTTTCTCCGGGACTTTCTTCAATGATCCCATCTTTCCACTGTCATTCACCAATCTGAGATCAAGAAAACATGTTAGAAGAGCCCCTCAGACTCCATTGCATCATAAGATGAAGGCGAAAATGATAAGGAAGGCGGTTAAGTTCTTACACAGGGAATGCAAAAGAGCTGCTGCTGCGCGCGCTCTCTTCAGAGAGACGCGCTGTACTACTCGTCATCTTAGAGGTCTCTGGAGCAACCTTAATGCTCTTGTTGGAACCTAGGTTGTCAGCATGGGAGGCATTGCTCGACTTCACACCACTTTCTTCGCGTGCAAACACTTCTACAACTGTAGGAAGGCTAGAATGGAGGCTACTCATTTCATTATGCTTCGTCTCAGAAGGTTCCACATTGTTCAATTCGTCGAGCTTAGAGAGTTCTCCGGATCTCCACATTAGATCTCTTGAGAAACTATTGTTTCCCACATGAATGCTGAATAATGAATCATTTGAAGCAACACTCCATTCGGAAGCATTCGTTGGCTTACTAGAGAACACAGATGAAGGGATACGGTTGGGATCATAACCGGGAGGGTGTCCCATTGTTTGGATTGGCGGAGATGTCGTTAGTAACAAGTGCTCCTCGATCCCTTGAGGTGGAGAAGCACTTGTTAAGCTCCATGGAGGTGTTTGTGTACTGTTGAGCGAAGATATCGATTCTTGACCATGTAATGGCTGTCCGTTGGTTTTAGATTCCTCAATGGAATCATCAAAAGGATTCTTCGAAACAATGTCAACTTCCAAGGAAGAACGAGCCGAGGAAGAGGGAGAAGAGGAAGACGAAGCAAACGAAAATTCGGGTCTTTTTTTATCCTCGTATTCAGCCTCAGGAGTTTTTCTTACATGCTCGATTTTACGTTGTTCCGATTCCATACTCATTAGATTGTTGTAGTTCTCAAGAAGTGGTTATATCACTGCAATGTGGAAAGATGAATCAACTGTATAACATAAGAACAGATTTAGAAACAAACATTGTTTCAAGTTTGCTTTTATGTCATTCTTATTAACAACGAATGAGTTATAAGTTTAATATATACATAAACTAGCCAATTCACACACACACACACACACACACCCTTGTATTATATATGTATATGTGTTTGTGTATAACATTGCATCAATAATCCACCCTAATCGCAATTACAGCAAAAAGTATTAATCAATTGCTTTACATGCAAGAGGTGAAGAAAGTAATAATGTGTGCACTACTCTTTGAAAACCTTTTATTTGAGGTAAAAAAAAAAAAAAAAACTTAAAAACCCATTTTTAGGTATCATGGATCAAATAACAAATTAATCTATGTACCAAAGAATCTATTACAGAGGAATGGGACAATGTTGATCATTCACACATAACAAGATTAATTAGGGTTCTGTTTCAGAATCACAACATTCAATTAATTTCTTGATTCTAAACGAATTGTTGAAATTCTAGCAAAACGAATTATAGGTAAAACAAAAAACTTGGAAACTTTAAGAGAAAGTACCTAAGATGAAGAATTTGTAAGAAGCTCGTGTTTTCCCCCTTTGCGAAGAAGCCAAAGTATGATATATTAAACAAAACCTTGGCCTTTCGAAAGAAAAGTGATGCAAATTAGGGTTGCACGAGAATGGGGGGTTGAATTCAATACCAGGGTTTATTCTTGAATTAATCTAGATTGATGGACAACCATGAATTTCGGACAATTCTTGATTGACTTTAATTTTTGACCAGTTATGTGTAATGTCAGTGTTGCATTTGAATTTTTACACTTTTGCCTTAAATTTTGGCTATATTTTCTTATATTCTAAATTTATACACCCAAAAATATATTGGCCAACCCCATCTCAAATTTATGAAAAAATATTAAAAGTTGATATTTTTTTGGAGATAGAAGGTGACAAAAGAAAAGTAAGGCTAAAAATTCAGTAAAAATCTTATCTTTCATGTATTCTTGCCTCCCTTATCTTAAATATATCTTGTATAGAGTGTTTTCTCTTTACAGAGATCAAAAGAGCAACAACAATGGAGAAGATGATGTTGGGTAATAAAGTTCAGATTTTTCAAGAAGCCCTCTTTCCACAATTTGCCACACATCACTACCCCTCAATTCTCACTCAATTAAAATCTCCAACTATTTTCATAAGCTCAATCCCTTCTCTTTTCCACAAAGCAAATTGCAAAATTCCAGTTAGGGTACTCTCTCTCTCTCTCTCTCTCTCTCTCTCTCTCTCTCTCTCTCACACACACACACACACACACATACACACATATATCATGGATTGATGGAGCAGTATTTTGATTAGGTAGATGGTGTGAGGAGGAGGAGAGCCAACATGGAAAGTGAGACATATGTACTAATGGAGCCTGGTAAGAATGAAGAGTTTGTAACAGAGGATGAACTGAGAGACAGATTGAAAGAATGGCTACAGAATTGGCCTGCTAAATCACTTCCACCTGATTTAGCAAGATTTGATGCAATTGATGATGCTGTTCAATACCTAATAAAGTCTGTCTGCGAACTCGAAATCGATGGTGATATTGGCTCTCTCCAATGGTACCAAGTTCGATTGGACTAATTTTCTTGTCTATCTCTAAGCAATGCAAAGATTTATTAACTTATATAAAATTCAAATTTTAATCTGTGTATAATTTGTGTGCTTCTTAATTTAAGATAATTCTATGATTTAGGCATATTTTGGAAAATTTCCAAGGTATATAGATTTGAAGTGTAGTAGAGATTATTGAACTTGTGTGTTCACAAAATCTAGAATGAAATCAATCTTTTGGCCAAGAGATTCAACTTAGTATTCAATAGAAATTGAAAAGTTATACTACTATGGTTCTTAATTTGCTCCATATTATTCTTGAGATAGACTATCTAGAGATGCATATGTTGCATATGATCTAGTCCTGATCTTCTACAATATCTCTGAAAAATCAGCATGTAGATCAATGATTGAATTTAGATGACTGTGTTATTGTAAATGAGAGGTTATGATAATTCTGTGATGGAGTTCTTGTTGACCTACTAAAAGAGTATTTGGTGCTATACCATTGGATTAGTCCAAAAAAATAAGAATCATGACCAAAATTGGAAAGAATACTTTCTTGTTTTGTATTATTATATTTTATTTATCTATTTCTAGGTAGGATAAAATAGTATTTTTTTCAGTAGAATTTTATTGTGGTTTTTTTTAATGTCATTAATATAATAGAAATGTTTTTTTGTTTATAAACTTGCACTATTTGTTTGGTGAAAAGGAAAGAAAGAAAACAGGGGCACACATGTAAATAGAATGAACTTAGTGATTGATCCTCAACTGTCTTCAAACATTAAAAAGAAAATGAAAAAAAAAGTATCCTCATATGTAAATAGTAGTATCTTTTACTACTGATCATGATAATGGTTTCAACTCTTTTATTTTGCTTGCCATCCATGGTTATGTAGCCATAATATCTCAGTAGAATATAATTATATACTGAAATTACATGTGATTGAATTGGACGGTTTACCATGGTAATATTTATCTGGCAATATAAAGTATTTATTAATTCCAAGGTTTTTTTTAATTAAGATAATTAATCGTAAGAATTAGTATAAATTATCATGTGTGTTTAGAAGAAATGGGAGTAAGAATATCTGCACCCAAAACTATATTTTACAAATAATCAATAAACCTTTAAAAATGTGAACGCAGCATTAATTTAAAAATTAATACTCCATCCCTTTCATCTGAATTTTCATTCCTCCTTTGTAATCTGAGTTTTCACTTCTTCTTTTGCTGAGTTTTCATTTCTCTTTTTATAATTATAAAGGAGGAATGAAAACTCGGTTGAAACAAAGGGAATAGTACTTAACATGTAACATTTAATTAAAGGGTGAAATACAAAATAGATATCCAATTATATAGGTGATCCTGCCGATGATTTAGTAGCTTTTATAAAGGCAAAATATTGTTTTCTTAAAATATGACTATTAAATCCTTGCATTATTTTGACATCTATTAAAAATTAAACGAAATATTCATAAATTGAGGTGAGAAATTTAGAAAATAAGATGTATGTGCAGAATAGGCATGTTAATGATTAATTACGGCAGAAGATTATTTTCATTTATGTTTTAACGAAAAGTCATATTGTAATGCTGAATATTTTATAATATAAATGAAAAGTGTTAATATTTTATAGCGAAATTAATAATTATTTTAAAAAGTGTAAAATAATTTGTAAGATCATCTCATATAAGACTTAATATTAAAAAAAATCGGTAAAATATAAATGAATGGTATAAATACATAACTAAAATAAGTTAAGTTTTTTTTTTTTTATAGAAAGGTATAAATTGTTATAAAGTGTATAATATTTTTTATAATTTGTTCATAGAAAGGTGTAAGTTGTTATAAATCGTATAACTAGTGATTTTCAAAATCGGTTGGACCGACCGATTCAATCGGAAATCGGCCTCTAAATCGGTCCAAAACCACCTTAAAAATCATTTTTGAGTTGAACCGGACTGAATCGGGTTGAACCGGCCAAAACCGATTGAATCGGTTCAACCAGTTTTTGAATTTTTTTATTTTTTTCTTTTTTCTTTTTATATTTTTATATTATTCCACTTTTATTTTTATTTATTTAAAATATAATATTTAAATTTTGAATTAAATTATGTGATTTTCCTGCAGTGGTGCACTATATGTATAGCCGTTTGAGTATAAATTATGTAATATGGTATTGAAAGAATATATAAAAATATGTACTCCCTCCGTCCCACTCAAAGAGTCTCTTTTTGCCATTTTGGACGTCCCACTCAAAGAGTCCTCTTTCTTTTTTTACGCACATAGGACCCACACACACCCACTAATACAATTAAATATGGGGCCTACACTCCTACTAATACAACTACTCACTACACATTAAACAATAATACTTCTTAATCCACGTGCAAAAAAACAAAAACAACCCTTTGCTCGGGACAGAGGGAGTATAAAGTATGAATTATAAACTATAAATATTTTATCTAATTATATTTTTTATATAAATTGAATTTTTTTTATAAAGTAATCTTGGTATTATAAATTTTTTGAATAATTTGTAATATTATAAAATATAATTAAAAATATATAAAATTCAATTGGTCTGTTACCACTAACCTTTAATAGTTAATACTAGGGTTGAGAATGCGTTAGAGATTTGGGGGTACAACTTGTAAAGAATTCAATTAAGATGTAATCTTTTAGAAGATAAAAATGAAATTAGATTTTTTAGTATTATTCAATCCTATTCTTCAGGAAAGATGTAATCTTTCATTTAGGGATTAGTTCCAACAAAATCAAACATCCCTATATATTCCTATTCAATTCTGGAAACACAACACAACAACACTCGAATTGGTTTGTAAAGATGGAAACAGGAGGAGCCTCTACGCCAGCCAAATTCTACAGTGCCCTCGTCGGCTGCCAGCAATGTCAAAACGGCGTCGTCTGCCGTCATTGTCAAACGTTTGAACGACTCATCTTGTCTCTAGCTGTCTTACTCATGTTTCTCCTTGTCCTTTTAATTCTCACTTTCATTGCTGGAGTTATCAAGACGTCATTCTTCTGATATTCTATTGGTTTTTATTCCAAAATTTGAATCCACCTTTTATTATTATTATTATTTATCATTCTCTAGCTAGTTTGCAATTAAATTGTATGCGTACTTTACAAGATGATTTAATTAAAGTTGGAATTTTTTAATTCAAAGTTTGCAATCTAATTAAATATCCTAGATTTTTTTTTGCGTGCATCTTGTTTTGTTTGATTAACCTGCCATACCATTTGATCATCGTCTCTAAATCCCCATTTTGTTTGAGTAACTTGACATGCCATTTAATCATCGCCCCTAAATCCTTTATTATGTCACAATGGAAATAGCATGTTATTGACCAAGATTATAACTTTTAAAATTTTATTTAAATTGGCAGCCTTTGATAATACCCCTATTTGGGTTTTTGGAGTTGATTAGTACAAATTAATAAAAATGTGGTTGATTTTGAGATTTTTTCTTTTTATCTTGTATTGTTAATCTTGTAGTATCAACTCATAAATGTTCAGTTTGTACTTTGTATCCTGATGGATCTGTGGAGTTCTTAGGTCTATATAGATGAATTAATTTATATTTTTTAGTCAAAGAATTGCAGCTAAATTAAACTTCATCCTGATTTGTCGAGGTTATCAATTGGGGGATAAAAACTAATTTAATCACATAACTTTATTTATATTAATTTTTCGTTAAAAAAAGATTTTTAAGAATGAAGTTTTATGTCCAAATTATGGGTAAACTATCCATTCGGGACTTCAATTATTTTTTCTATCAGTTCAAGGCCTAAAATATGTAAAACTATTAATCCAAGGCTTGAATTTAGGGCATAAGTTCAGGTCTCGAATTGATGGTTTTACATAATTCAGGCCCCTAATCGATAGAAAACATAATTCAAGCCTCGAATTGATAGTGTACCCATTTTTCAGGCCTTGAATTGATAAAATTCCTTAAATGTAATACAGTTCTGAAATAAGAAAAAAGAACAACTCATTTTCGTCGAAAATACTGAAATCACCGAAAATAACATGCGACTGTTATGTGATTACGAAAATCGGCGAAATGAAGGGTGAACAATAAAATCGACTGTATTTTAAATTTAAATATGTCACGGGGTTTAAGCCTCATCGTTATTGAAGAAGATAAAAATTAGATTTTTTAGTTATAATTTAATCCTATTCTTCAGGAAAGATCATTCCTCCAATTCCTTTATTTAGGGATTAATTCCAACAAAATCAAACTTCCCTATTAAAAATTTAAACTCAACACAACACTGGAATAGGTTTGTAAAGATGGAAACAGAAGGAGACTCTGCTTCGGCCTTCCAGCGTTGTCAAAACGGCGTCGTCTGCCGTCGTTGTCAAATGTTTGAACGACTCATCTTCTCTCTAATTGTCCTACTCATGTTTCTCTTTGCCGTTTCCACTGTCACTATTATTGCTGTAGTTATTAAGAAGTCATTCTTTTGATATTCTTTTGGGATTTATTCCAAAATTTTAATCTATCTTTATTTTTGTATTTGATCATTTATTTACTTTTCATTCTCTATTCTCAATCTAGTTTGCAATTATATTGTATGATCCATATTTTTAGTTGGAATTTTTAGTTCATGCAATTTAATTTAATAGCTTAGATTTGTTTCTAAAAAAAAAATTAATAGCTTAGATTTGTCATTTTGCATATTGCCCTCAAATGCCCTATAAGTTTATTACTCCCTCCGTCCCAGGTAATGAGTGTCGGAGACCCTCATTACTTGGGACGGAGGGAGTATGTCGCAATTGAAATAGCATGTTATTACTAAGATTATAACTTTTGAAATTTCGACTAGGATTCTCGGTACTATGTCTACTTGGATTGTCAGAGTGTAGTACAGGAGAGAGAATTACTAATCTTAATGGTGTTAAGTTATCAATTTAAAAAAAAAAAAACTTTTAAGCTCAATTACTAGTATTATTTTTAAAAAATAAAAAAATTTCAACATATAAAAAAGAAACATTGAATAACATAATTCCAATCACCGTGAACATCAAAGAGAACAAATTAATATGGATTAAAGTTCAATTCTAACTTGTTTGGATTTGGATTAAAGGATTTTGCGTTACATACTTTTCTCGTACAGGATTCACAATCTTGTGATAGCTTTGTAGAAAGAATAGTTAATCATTCACGAAAAATGATTCAAAAAGAGCTTAGGTAAAAAAATTTCAGTCAATAAATAGTTAATCGTTCATGTATTTGATCTTTTCGTGATGTTAAAAATACGGATCAGTAATTTCACTCACCTATCCTTTCTGTCAGAGAAATTTAGTGACGTTTTTCATCTCCTCATTTTTTCTTCATAACCATTAATAAAATATTTCTAATATTTAAAATAGGATTTATATTTTATTTCATCCTGGACTTTTGGAGTGATAAACCTTCTAATTTTTTTAAAAGGATATATATTTTAATTTATATAAATATATTATTTCTTCGATGAAAGAGTAAGTTGAAATATAATAATATTAATATTTGAATAATATATTTTCTTAAACAAAATATAGGATATAAGTTTTTATAGGTACAATATTTAATACGATATGATACAATTTTTTTGAAGTCTATCGAATTTGGGGGCAGGGCCGGGTTAGCAAGTTTTATCCTTTTTGAGATACATAAACACCCTTATAAATTCAATTTACATAGTTTAGTATATAAAATTTGATATTATATTACTAAAAGTTTAAATTAGAGGGAGACACATATTTATAAGAGACTCTTAATTATGTAAGATCATGTTTGTTAATCGGTTGAGAATTTCGTTGGTAGTCGTATTTCCTTGGTTTTGATTGGATCAAAATTAATGAGAAATTTAAGGAGAGATTTTATAAATAATTATAACATGTTTTTAATATAGATTTTGCACTTAAAAAAAATAGTTTAAGCAATGGAATATATAATATATGTATATAAAAGTTTCGTTGGTAGTCGTATTTCCTTGGTTTTGATTGGATCAAAATTAATGAAAAATTTAAGGAGAGATTTTATAAATATTTATAACATGTTTTTAATATAGATTTTGCACTTAAAAAAAATAGTTTATGCAATGGAAGATATAATATATGTATATAAAAATTTCGTTGGTAGTCGTATTTCCTTGGTTTTGATTGGATCAAAATTAATGAAAAATTTAAGGAGAGATTTTATAAATAATTATAACATGTTTTTAATATAGATTTTGCACTTAAAAAATAGTTTAAGCAATGGAAGATATAATATATTTATATAAAACTAATATTATTATATCAATATATTTATTGAAACATTCTCTTGTAAGACGTGTGTAAGAAGGGTTGATACATTACTAAAATATGCTTATTTTAGTGATAAAGAATGCTTACAAGAGACGGGTGTAAGAGAGTTGATCAATCACTAAAGTATGCTTATTGTAATGATAAAGAATGCTTATTTGTCGTTAAAGTATGTCAATAATAAATCGTATTATAGCACGTTAAATTCATACTTTAATGCATAATCCAACATACTTTAGAAAATATACTTTAATAATAATTAAACATACTTTATCTAAATAATAGATATATTTTAATACGTCTCATAAAAGACTTTTTCATATTTAATAATAATTAAGCTATAATAACATGGATCTATTAATAATAAATCCAAATAAAAAACATGTAAAGGGGCATTTATAGAACCTATCAAAATCTGCCTTTAATTAATAATAAACCTTTTTTTCCGGAAAATGAAGAAGAAGGATATTTTATTACTAAAAGAATACCAATGTACTAACAAAGTAGAGTTACTTACACAAGGTATTACAAAATAATTAGTTATAAATTAAACTAAGGTGGTGCTGTACAATCACAATGTGCACCTATTTTTCAAAATAATAATAATAATAATAATAATAATAATAATAATAATAATAATAATAATAATATAGTACTCTCTCCGTCTGCCCGAAAGGTGGATATTTTGTCATTTTGGGTGTCAGCACCAAAGGTCCACATTTCCCTTTTTAAATACATGGAACCCACACACATCACTAATACAATAAATTTATGGGACTCATACACCCCACTAATACAATTACTAACTACACATTAAATAATAATACTCATTAATCCACGTGCAAAAACCAAATATCTACCTTTGGGGCAGACGGAAGGAGTACATATTTTGCAAATGGGAGCGGCTATCTGGAGAGCGACGGCGACGAGAAGTAGTGGTGGATTCTTCGATTTTGGAGGTGGGAGATCTTCAATTTCGGCAGGGACGTACCTGGGGCTTGATCTATTCAATTTTGGTGTACATGTTTGAATTTTTTTTCTATTCTAAGACTAAATTCTAAGTGAGATGAATACGCTGGGTTAACAAAACAAATGCGATTTACGTTAAAAGAAAAAAAAAAGAAAAGTGTTTTATGATTTTTTTTCTAAATAAAATTGTATATATTTGCCGACGGAACAATCCGTCGGTATGTTAAATATTAAAATTATTTTTAAAATAAAATTTTACTATATTTTTTATGGAAGTTAATCGATGTCATTTTCACCTAAATTTTAGTGTGTTTTATTATATTTTTGTGTGTTTTTATTCATTTTGTATGTCATTTGGTGGTGTTATATGAAGATATGAAGATTTGTGCTTTGAAATGATAAATGTGTGATTTTCATGATTAAGTGCTTTAAATTGTGCTATATTTGTAAATATTTAGAGCATTAGTAAATTGGTGTAATTGGTGTGATTTTTAGGTAAAAATGAATTCTAGACACGATAAAGAAGATGTGGGAAAGAACGGAGCTCAATTCGGAGTCGGAATGAAGGAGAACGACCAAAGCAAAGCTGAAAACACACGCCCAACTTGTGTAATTTTTTTATATTTGTGTGGAGCTCAAAATTGGGTGTGTGATATACGGTTAGAAAGCCACGAAAGAGAGGATCGCGTGAACGTAAGAATCACTAAATTCAGAGATTGGATGTAGAAGTTATGCGCGAAACGGTGAGACTGCGCAGCACGCTATACGCTACACGACCCTGTAAGGCATGGGCGTGCTCGGACACCAGAAAACGCTACACGGCCACCTCCGTGGCCGTGTGACGCTACATGGCCCGTGTAGGTTCCAAAGGCAGCTTTATGATCTCTAAACGTTCTAGAAGCTTTCGTGGGGATATAAATACATGTTTTGACCACAAAATTCGTGAGGAATCATTTTGGATCAATTTTCACACACACTAAACACCTAAATCACACACATTCATCTCCATCTCTTCTATCCTTCACTTTATCCATTCAATCCACTTGATCTTCTCAAATCCATCCATAGATTCATCCATCCACCAATCTAAGAAGAGGAATTCATCATTGGAGTGAAGATTTGAGCATGTTGAAGGAGGAGAAGGCCTATTTTGCAAGGGAAGCCAACTTACCTTTAATTTGTGATTTTCTTCATTATTTGGCTCAATTGGAGCATGCTATGGAATGTATTGATTTTATCATGATTTGTAGTGGTTAGTCCTCATGTGAGGCTAGCAATATGATTGGTTAGAGATTATGTAAATTTTGCACACCACATGTTTGATGAAATGATTGTTATGAATATTTTCTATCATGAATGCTTATTCTCATTTAATGTATGATTTGTGTGATTAAATTCTCTATTCATAGTGTTAGGAGGGTCATTCCAATATTATGCTTAGTGGTTTAATTGAATAATTGATTGCATGAGATGACTTAGTTAGTGTGAGGAGAGGTAAGCCATACCCTTCAAGTGCTTAGAACCTCATGATAGGACATTAGTGAGAACTAGTGAGGGGAACCAACTTATGATCATAGTACCTTCATGGGAATTGAGAGTAAGACAACCCTAGGAGATTTAAACTTGTAAAAGAGTTGAAAACCTAATCACCTTAGCCATAGGGGTTAGGGGTACAAACGTGATTGCACTTAATATCATAACATGAAAACCATCAATGCATGTGTGTGTGTGAGTCTACATAAGCCTTATCCATGATATTGCTTGCCTTACATACTTCTTAGATTGTTCACCTTCATCCATATTCCATCACATTTGTATCCATCTATCTTTAATTGCTTTCCTAGTTGTTAGTTTGTAGTATAATCATCTCCTCCTTCTTTGATTCGTCCTACTAAAGTGAAGCACTTCTCAAACACGGCTACCCACTTTCGCCCTTGGGTTCGATATCTTATAAATTTTGTACTTGGCGCTTACGTGCTACACACGATAGAGTACACTTGCTCTAAATCAATTTAACCAAAATTGAAACCAAGTTCATGGGTTGATCGGTGACATTTTCACCTAGGTTTTAGTGTCTTTATTTGTGTATTTTTGGATATTTTTATCCGTGTTGTTTTGTTTTTGGTGGAGTTTTTGTTACTTTATGGAAAGTTGTATGAATTTATAGAAATTATGTAAATAGGCTTAAATATGTGTAAAACAGGTCATGAAACGGACAAAAACGAAGTCGGGTGCGAAAGGGAGACGAAGGAAGAAGCCAAGTTGGTACACGGACCGTGTGCAGAACACGGCCATGTACCATTTGGCCGTGCACTGTCATCAGAACACGCTGCTCGGCCAGGAGGATGGTCGTGCGCTGGCGCACGAGCCGTGCACTGCTGCACGCCCCTATAAGAGGAAGCCGTGTATTGTCTTCAGAAAACGCTACACGGCCATGACCATGGCCGTGTACTGAAGCTCGAGCCGTGTCCAGAAGCATGCACTACACGCCGAAGTAGGTGCACCCTACATGGGCCGTGCACTGCAGCACGAGCCGTGTAGGTGTAAAATCCTGCAAAAATTTCAGAATGTTCCGGAAGCTTCTAGATAATCCATAAGTGATATAAAACCATGATTGTGCGAAATTAAAAGGGGAAATTCATTATAGATCAATTGATAGCTGTTACACACACTAAAATACCACATTTCCTCACATAGTAGATCCATCTTCAATCTATACCATCTAGATCCATCATTTCTTCATTTGATTTTGATTTTTAATCCATAAAACCTTCAATCCATCCATCCTTCCATCACTTGAGAAGATTAGTGCATCAAGGAGAGAAGATTTGAAGACATTGAAGAAGAGGAGAGGAGTTTCCATGAAAGGGAAGCCATTTTCACTTCCAAGTGTTGATTTTCTTCTTGTTATGGCTCAAATGGAGCAAATTATGATTTGTATTGAGATATTCATCATGTTTAGTGGCTAGTCCTATAGTAGGACTAATCATATGAATATTTGAGGTTAAGAGTTAGATATGTGAAACTTGAGTAATGATTTGAATTGATTTGTGGATTTCCTTTTATGATTTATCCATCATGATTTCATTTTAATGTTTGTGTGAGTAAATTCTCTATTCACTATGTTAGGATGGTCATTCCAATGTTGTGTATGGATATTTGCTTGAATCATATGTTGAATTGATCATGTATGTTAGTATAAGGGGAGGTAAGCCATATCCTCCTTAGGCTTAGAACACTCATAATTGGACATTTAAGTGATTGAATGAGAAGAACCAACTTATAATCATCGTACCTTAAGGGAATTGAGAATAAGAACAATCTTAGGTGATTAGCCTTGTAATGAGTCGAGAACCTAGTTGCCTTGGCCATAGGGACTAGGGGTAAATATGTGATTGCTTCTAATCCACAAGTTAATGAGAATTATTATAAAAGGTTTTGCATATCTAGCTCAAATCTTAACTAGAAGTATGGTTAGCCTTGCTCATCTTCTTAAGTGCATTTCCGTCCATTCATTCTATCCATTGCTTATTGATTGATCAATTGCTTTAATTAGTTTAAGTTTAGTTAATCATTAGTTTAAATTCTAAGTACCAAACCTTGAAACATATCATCTTTACAAAGCACAAATCAATGAATGATTCGGATACAAACTTAGGTTTCATTTCCCTTGTGACGATATTACTATAAATTTTGTACTTGGTCACGCGTTTACTCGACGATAGAGTCTCTTACTCTTCACATTTACTGAAAATGCGACTAAGAACAGAAGTGTAACCTTCCAGGATATAATCCTTCCAAAATAATGACTGAATTGGCGACAGATTTATTTCCGTCAGTAGTCCATTGCAAAAACTGTCAGGAAATTCCTATTGATGGTTTTTTTAAAAAAAAATCATATTAAATCATTAAAAATAAAACTTTCCAATCCGTCAAAAAATTTAAATGACTTCAGCAGCAGTTCTTAACTGATGATTGGTTAGAATGTTGAGATAGCAGGATGCAAGGGGGTAAGACAGCTGATGCATGCAACCGGGGTATGTTCATTTCTTTAGTTGGTTAACAGCGGTTAGCTAATAGATGGAGGTCGATCGGATGAATCACTCAGCAAAGTAGTTGTATTACTTTCGGCTGCATGGATGTGTATATTTATCAATCTTCATTCCACATTATAACCTCTATAACCTCAGAATTACTCATCACGTACGTAGGTTCTTCATCTTCTTCCTGTTATCATCAAAGTAGTTTGCACTACAGTTTTACACGCACACTCTTCTTTCCTGTTATCATCTTCACGTAGTGTGATCTTCTTTCTTGTCAGATCAAGAATCCGAATCCGCTGAAGATGGACGGTGGCTACAATCAGCATATGGGCGAGAACGCCGGCGGCAACGACCAGCAGATGGGCGGAGGTGGCGAAAACGCCGGCGGCAACGACCAGCAGTTGGGTGGAAGTGGAGAAAACGCCGGCGGCAACAATCAGCAGTTGGGCGGAGGTGACGAGAACGCCGGCGGCAACGACCAGCAGTTGGGCGGAGGTGGCGAGAACGCCGGCGGCAACGACCAGCAGTTGGGCGGAGGTGGCGAGAACACCGGCGGCAACGACCAGCAGTTGGGAGGAGGTGGCGAGAACGCCGGCGGCAACGACCAGCAGTTGGGCGGTGGTGGCGAGAACGCCGGCGGCAATGACCAGCAGTTGGGTGGAAGTGGCGGAAACGCCGGCGGCATCGACCAGCAGATGGGCGGAGGTGGCGGCGGCAACAATCAGCAGATGGGTGGTGGCGGAAACGTGGCTGGAAGGGGAAATGTTGGTTCTGGCGGCAGAAATGGCCGTGGACGTGGCGGTGTGGCTGGAAGGGGAAATAGTGGTTCTCGCGGCAGAAACCAGATGGTGGGTGGAGGTGACGAAAACTGCGGTGGCAGTTTCCTCGTTTGCATCGCTTTCTTTCTCTACTTCATATTTGTCGTTGTCCCGGTCATCTATTATGCCCTCTATTATCATGCAGCTTAAATCTTCTACTCGATCTGTTCTTCAATATTCTCTCCATCTCTCAAATTTTTTACAGACTAGACATGTGTACTACTTTTGCATTTTACTGAATCCCAGAATTACTTTGAAATCATGCTTTATCTCTCTCTCAATTCTCATTGTTACTACTTATCATGAGCTTATAAAAATTAAGTACTTAACTGCATTGTAATAGAACCAGTTAGATGATAGGATTGCATATATTCAAAATGCATGCATCTGATTTTCTTTACTGAATATGTTAAGTATTTGCTCTTTGCTATCTTGTTAATACTTTTCTTTAGATATATATACTCTTATTTAACACACAAGTTCTTTGTTGGGAAAAGAAGTTATAACCTTAGCATTTTTGTTCTCTTAGTTGTTTGTGAAAATTTGTGAGAATATTGGAAGCTGGTGATCAAAGGCATTTGTGATTTTTTTTTTTTTTTTTTTGGGTTAACGATTTTCGTCCATTTAATTATGAATATGATTTTTAAATTCAATAATTAAATAGGCAAACACTTGTGTATGTAAACCCGCCTAAATTATTACTTTTCCAAATGAAAAAAATGCAATATTAGTTTTATAATTTAAGTTTTACTATCTTTTAATTTTATCTACTTTGTATTCTGTTTCAAAATTAATATTATAAATTTTAAATTGTAAGTACTATTTTTATTTTAATTTGCTTAATTCAATTCGTAGGGTTAAACGTGTCTGAATGAAGTAATTTCGGAAGAGATTTACAAAATATTTATAAATTCATTTTCAAATTTATAGAATATGTTTGGATGCAATATCAAATTAATATATTTATTAATAAATTTATAATTTTAATTGAATTGATTTCAAATTATGAACTTGAATTAAGTTGATAGTTTTTTTTTCAAGGGAGTGAATACTAATACACCCTAAAAATATTTAAATTATTATTTTAAATTAAAATGACTTAAATATACCAAAAATAACTTAATCACACTCATGTATTAAATTCTTTCATTAATTATGTTAGATAATGATGTGATTCCCTCCCCCACCTTACTTTGTGTTCTTCAACACTGCAGAATTCTAATTTGAAACCCACCCCCTCCAAACAAAGAAACCATCGGATTTCCTTTGAAATTTGAAGATCAATGTATCCATAATCTCTGCTATTGCTCTTGATAATCTCAAGCCAAAACCAACATAAAAAAGAAAAGGTCAAACAAAAAAACTCAAAAGTATAAAATTTTATTATATTTACTCCGTTTGCTTCGCAGGTGTAAAGTATAAAATTTTATTATATTTACTCCGTTTGCTTTTTCGCAGGTGTGGTTTAAGCAGTACTTATGTGTGGTAGATGATTATACTAGTAATGAATATTGATCTCATATTTTAATTGTATTAGTGATAGGTGTGAGTCTATATATCTAAAAATAAATAAATAAATATATTAATATTAGACATTCAAAATAACAAAATATGGAGTATGTACTCCCTAAGGTGTACTTATAACTTTTGATACTCCTATTATTTAACTTTTAAAATGTGGGAATTTGGGTTACGATTTTACGGGATTTTAGCCTAATCGTTATTGAATCTAATTAAGATGTAATCTTCTAGAAGTAAGAAATAACATATTAGATTTTTTTAGTTATTATTTAATCCTATTCTTGAGGAAAAATCTAATCTTTCATTCCTCCAATTCGTCCAACAAAATCGGACTTCCCTATTCCTATTAAATTCTGGAAACACAATACTGGAATAAGTTTGTAAAGATGGAAACAGCTACGCCAGCCAAATTGTACAGCGCCGTCGTCCGCTGCCAGCATTGTCAGAACGGCGTCGTCTGTCATCGTTGTCAAACGTTTGAACGAGTCATCATGTTTTTCGTTGTCCTACAGATATTTCTCTTTGCTGTTTTCACTGTCACTGTTATTGCTGCAGTTATCAAGAAGTCATTCTTCTCATAATTTATTCCAAAATTTTTAACCTACCTTCATTTTTGTCTTTCATCATTTACTTACTTTTCATTCTCTATTCTCTACCTAGTTTGCAATTAAATTGTATGATTTCTAAGTTTGCAATCTAATTAAGTTGTTTAGATTTTTTTTTTTTTTGTGACATACCATTTAATCATCGTCCCTAAATCCCCATAAATTTATTATGTCACAATGGAAATAGCATGTTATTGACCAATATTATAACTTCTAAAATTTAGTGAATTGAAATTTCCTCTCCTCATTTTCTCTTCATCATAAATAAATTAAAAATAAATATTGTGGTCTCAAAACTTTTTACAATAAATAAAAATTTTCAAATATTTAAAATAGGATTTATATTTTCTTTAATCCTGTAAGTTATTTTCTTAGGCTGCATGTAATTAGATTAACTGAAAGAGAGATTGGACTGCTAAATCACACCCACCTGATCTAGCAAGATTTGATGCAATTGATGATGCTGTTCAAATATTCCTAGTCAAGTCTGTATGTGAACTCGAAATTGATGGTGATGTTGGCTCTCTCCAATGGTACCAAGATTTATTAAATTATATAAATTCACAATTTAATCTGTTTGTAATTTTGAATTTTGGGATTTCTAAATTAGTGTACTTCAATATTGGACCCAAAACTCTTTGGTGATGACAATTTGATCGTCACCCTGGGTTTTGGAGTTGATCAGTACAAATTAATAAAAATGTAGTGCTGATTCTGAGATTTTTTTTATTTTTTATTTTTAATCTTTAATAGTTAATCTTGGCAGCATCAACTCATGATCACCTTATATTCAATTCTATCCTGATGGATTTGTTGAGTTCTTAAATCAATATAGATGAACTAATTTATTTTTAGTCAAAGACTTTCATCTCAATTACGCTTCATCATGATTTGTCAAGGTTATTAGTTAGGGATAAAAATCAATATTTCAATCCCATAACTTTTTTCCAAAGGAGTAATAAGATCTTTAAATTAGTAGCAGTACCTGAAATAGAGCAATGTAGGTGATTGTCATGTCACAACAAAAATCGAGCGCTGGAACACTGCTGGAACACTGTGTATCTAGATACCCTTTAGTATTAAATGATATACCATTTAGTATAAGAATGTGTACTCTTTATTTTTTCAAAAAACAGTGTGTATACTCTTAAAAATAAAATCTTGTACCCTTATTACTTGAAGTGTATACCCTTCAGAACAAAATAATGAATCCTTACACACCTTGTGCACTTGGAACATAAGAGACCAACTCAATGAAGAGTTAATAATAAAATCGGCGGCATTTTTTATTTAAATCTTTCACGGGGTTTTAGCCTAATCTTGTGAGACGGGTCAACCCATCGCTAAAATATGCTTATTAGTATATATATAGTTAGAGTATATTTATTTATAGTTAAAGTATGTTAATAATAAATAATTCTCCCTCCGTCCCCGTGTTAGTTTGTTTTTTGCATGTGGATTAAGGAGTGTAATATTTTAAAGTGTAATGAGGTGAGAGAAATAATATTTTAATTTGGAATGGGTAGTTGTATTTGTATTGAGTGTGGGTCTCATGTGTAGTGGGTTGAGTATAATAGTATTAATGTGTGTTGTCATATCAACCAAAAAAAGGAAATTGACACTTTGTATTGGGACTGACCAAAATGGTAAAATGGACACTTATCAAGGGGACGGAGGGAGTATTATAATATACTAAAATCATACTTTATTTCATAATTCAACCTACTTTAAAAATTATACTTTAACAACCATTAAACATACTTTATCAATACAATAAACATACTTTAGTGATGGCTAGACCCGTCTCACAAGAAACTTTATCTCAATTTTTTTAAAAAAATCAATAAAAGAGTAATTTGAAGTATGAATAATATTAATATTTGAATAAAATATTTTTTAAATGGATATAATTTTATATTTAAAGATACACAATTAATACGAAAATATACCATTTTCTAAAGCATGTCGAATTTGAGAGCAAGGTGGCTTATCCCGGCTAGCAAGTTTTATCCTTAATGGAGATATGTAAGGTGCAAAAGAAAAGAAAGGCTAAAAATTCAGTAAAAGATTCTATCTTTCATGGCCCTCCCTCTGTATAATGACAAAGTCTCTTGTGACAAGTTATTTATGTGAGACGGTTTGTAAAACGTGTTATAGTATGTCTATTATTTAGATAAAGTATGTTTAATAGTTATTAAAATATATTTTTTAAAGTATGTTGAATTTTAAAAAAAAAATTATGATTTTAGCGTGTTATAACATGATTTATTATTGAAATACTTTAACTATAAATAAATACTCCCTCCATCCCGTTTCAATGTTTACGTTTGCTTTTTGCACCTTAATTAAAAAGTATTATATTTTAATAGATAGAGGGTGGAATAATATAATATTTAATATGAAGTGGGTAGGTGTATCAGTATTGGATGATATATTAATTATTTTAAGTGGGTCTCATATTCTTAAAAAGGAAAACGTAAACATTGAAATGAGACGCGCAAAATAGAAACGTAAATATTGAAACGGGACGAAGAGAGTATATTTTATCTATGCAATAAGTATATTTTAGTGATGAGTCAACCCATCACACGTCCATCTCACATATAACCTTATCACAAGAGGGTGTCTCTTGTATCATTATCAAAAGAGCAACAACTATGGAGAAGATGATATTAACCAATAAAATTCAGATTTTTCAAGAAACCCTCCTTCCACAATTTGCCACACATCCTTCCCTTCAATTTTCCAGTCAATCAAAATCACCAACTATTTTCAGAAGCTCAATCCAATCCCTTCTCTTTTCCACAAAGCAAATTGCAAAATTCCAGTCAAGCTACTCTCTCTCACACACATAGATGTCATGGATTGATGGAGCAGTATTTGACTAAATCCACCATTCTTGTTATCTAGATCATTTATTCATGATAACAAAGTTTTCATTTACAAATTTTTCATGTGAGATCATCAAATGAACAAGTGAAATCCACTTGCTTTTTTATATATAGTAAAATGTGGGAAGATTACAAAAAATCATTACATGTGATGAAAACCTCCCATAAGAAAATTAATCAACACCAACCAACAGCTTCTCAATTCGGAACAGAGCCCAATTCCTGAACTTGAATCTGCAGCATCAAGATCCAAGAATCAAGAACAGAAAGCATCAAAATTGAAACGATTTCGATGATAAGACGTCGTACCTTGTGGTGATTAGCAGAAGGTGGCAAGAGCTTGCTTCCCTTTTTACTCCTAGCAAGAATTCCTCTGGTAACAGGGGACATCATTTGATCAGTAGGACTAGTGTATCTGCAAAATCAAGATTCACCATTTTCAATCACACAGCTCAAAAACAATTTATTCCTTTTCTTTAAATTAAAATTAAAAAAAAAAAAAAAAGATTTACCTTTCCGGGTATCTGAATGGTTTGGGGAGCTTAAGGCGATCAGGGGTGGTGTTTTTGCCGGAATTACACGTGGCAGGTGGCGTAACAGGGTTGTTTTCTTTGTCGGAAGTGGGGATTCTTGGTGGGGTTCTGATTGTTTCTTCCATTTGAAATTTAGGTCTGATAGATGATCGATTTGAGGTTTTGTTGCAAGAAAATTGTGGATTTAATAGAAGGGGATTAGGACAGAGGATTATACTTGCTGTATATAATAATTTCAGTTGCCAAAGGTGACCGTTGAGGGGTGGGGTGGGGAGTGGGGTGAGATTATCAACGGTCGATTTTCTAGCCGAGTCAAGAAGTAAAGAAAACATTAAACATGGATGTGACGCCAAATTTTAGGTTGCATTGGATCTCATTTTGTATTTTGATTTATTTTCGTTTTTTTTTTCTTTAAATGTGTATCATGAAAATGAAATCTAAATTATTTAAGGTGTAGATAATCTATATTTTCTACAACTTCAAAAATATTATATCGGATCACGTATCATAATTATATGCTCTTAAAGTTTAATGATTATTAGGATATACAAATATATTTATAGAAAAATTGAAGTATGTTATTAATTATGAAGGGGGGAATGAATACGTTGTAAAATATACTCCCTCCGTCCCGGAAGTATTGACACATTTTTTTTGGGCACGGAGATTAAGGAGTATAATAATTTAATGTAAAGTGAAGTGAGAGAAATAATATTTAATGTGTAGTGGGTAGTTGTATTAGTGGTGAGTGTGATGGGTGTGTGGGTCCATGTAAATAAATAAATTATTTTTGTGTGGGTCCCATATTCTTAAAAAGGAAATATGTTAATTTCTGTGGGACAACCCAAAAAGAAAAGTGTGTCAATATCTTTGGGACGGAGGGAGTAGTATTCGGACCCATTTGCCCCCAACTTTTAAACGTGTAGCATATGTTTATTACTACAAGCAGACACATACTAAAAAGTAAAACACACACACAAACGAGGTGACATTAATTGGACATTTTCAGTTTCTTTTTGTAGTTTTTTTATAGAATATACGTGGATTTTCATAAAATTTATTCCATCCATTCAATTTTTAAAAATAGTGTAATTTTTAGAATAATAAATAATTGATAAAATAAGTTATACTCCCTCCGTCCCGGACTTATGTTCACCGGTACTGTAGATACGGAGTTTAAGAAAAGTTACTTTTTGACCAACTTTATTGACTTTTGAGGGGTATTGTAGTATTTTTAGGTAATAAATAAATTATAAAGTATGTTTTGTGTGTTAGGTGAGAGTGGTATTTTTGAAATTAAGAGAACTTTTGAGGTTGTTGGTTTATGTGAAGTTTCCTTTTTTGGGTGGTGAACATAAGTGTGGGACGGACGAAAACGGAAAGTGTGAATATAAGTATGGGACAGAGGGAGTACTTGTTAAGTGAAGATTATAATTTTGAAATAAAGTGTGCGCTCGCAAGTTTTATCAAAAAAATTTAAATAGTTATTTGAATAAAAATATGAGTTGATATTCTTTCTTATATTAACATTAATATACGAGCATAATAGGATAATAAAGTCTCGATTAGTTATAATAATGAATTGAATAATTAAAATCTAAGAACTAGAAATTAAAAGTCTAGTCAGATTGATGTGACTATAGCTAGACCCCCAACTTTGTCATCAAATGGGGCATTTGACCAAATTTCATTTACTGACATGAGTAATTTCTTTGAAACCCCCTCTATGTATCATTCATAATTTTATTTTTTTAATTAATTAGTAATTTTTGTATATAAATTAGAACATGTGTAAAATTCATACCCCTAGATATAATAACATTCATTTGAAAAGAAAAATACAGATTGCATAAAATTATACGTAGAATGTGAATAAAAAAAATAAATTGGGTCTAATTTCCGATTTATTAATTGTGAATTGAAAAATAGAGTTAATCGAAAAAAAAACCACGAACTTTACTCCTATTGCAAAATAATCCTCACTTTTGAGAAATTGCAAAAAAACCACAACCTTTAAGTATTGTTGCAAAAAAAACTAAAAAAAATCCTACTATTAGTCACAAATTGTTTTTTTTTTTGCAACAATACTTAAAGTTGTGGTTTTTTTTGCAATTTCTCAAAAGTGAAAATTCATTTACAATAGAAGCAAAATTCGTGATTTTTTTTTTCAATTAACCCTAAAATATACTTATAGTACTATATTTTTTTCTTTTTGTTTCATATTTCCTGTGTAACACATGAATGGCGCACCCCGGCCCAATATTTTAAAATACGGCCCATATTAAGATTTCAGTTATAATTGCACATTTGCACCTGCTAGGCGATTGCCAATTTATGAGTCAAATTTCGTTTGGCATAGATAGCATTATAAGATCAACCCATATTAATAATTTACGATTAAAAAAAAAAAAAAGTTATCCGGTGCATAAATATGCTATTTTTAAGGTGTAGTAATTTTTTTTTAAGGGTGGGTTCCCATTTAGGCAAAGTATATCGAGGTTTCATCTTATTTTAAAAATATACCCTTTAATTAATAATATAATATTTTTTTTATTGAAAAAGTAGGTTGAATTATGAAAAGTATAAATGTTTGATTAAAAAATTAAGTTTTTTTTAACATGAAATCAAATGTATAAATTCATATACTAAATGTTAAAACATTTAATATTAAAGGATATAATTTTCGAAAAGTGTCAAAATTTGAGGGCCCGGTGCCAAAGATAAGCAAATGTATGTGCATTTTAGTCAAAAAAAAAAATAAAAAAATCCATTACTCTTTAAAGATTGTAGAGTCTACCTTCAAAATACCAAATATTACCAGGGTAATAATAATATATCATACAAAAAATAAATAATCATCATACAAGAGAGTAATTATGGGTAATATAAAAGAGTTTCATCAATATATTATTACATGAGCATAAATAGGGACACGATAACTTTCTAAGAAATCGTTACATGAAGTTTTTGGCTATATTTTTTTTTATAGTAAAAATAATTTTCTTAAGATGTGGGTGCACACAAAATTGCTAGGGTTTCTCGTAATTATAAAAACCCTTGTGATTTAAGTCTCCAAACTTTGTGGATGGCATTTACTATCATTGTCCTTCGTATTATTAATCTATAATATTTCTATTTTATTTATAAAAAAAACAAAAAAGATGTGGGTGCAAATAATATCCCAAAATTTACAATTTACATCTACTATCAGAAAAAAAATTTGGTTCTTAATTAATCCATTCTCTAAAAGAATATTCAGACCACTCAAAATCTTTACAAAGCAATTTCATAATCTATTTTTTAACTCATCAATCATCTCCTTAATTGATAGCTAGTATGATTATTGAAAAATGGATAGAATTGCTATATTTCTACACAATCCAAACTACATATATTAATTAACAAAATGTGATAGCTTTTTACTTAAATAGTTTGACAAATAAAAGGAAAATTTAATGCTTCCAAGTCACATGCGAATGGCGATTGGCGGGGACCTTTAATGGGTAATGGTTCTTAATTTCGAGAGGTTGTCTTTTGTGCAATTAGGAAATATTAAATTATTGTATCCTAAAAATTATTATCCTATCTTAAGAAAATTCTCCTCAACCCATATTCAAAATGTGTAAATTAATAATAGAAATATATACATTAATAATTAAAATTTTATACATATTATTTGCGAATTTTCTATTAGTATTTTAATGAAATATTGAATAAAAAAATTATACATTTATTAAAATATACATATACACTATTAAATGAAAATTAATACATATATGAATACACACGTACACCCAAATACAATGATAAATCAACTCGTCCCAATAAAAGGTTGAATTTTTGTTACGTTGATTGTTGTGTGATTTAAAATGTAATAATTTGTCATCTTAAAAATAGTAATAGTTTTCGAAATAGGATATTAATAGTAATAGTAATATAAAAATCATTTGCCATTATTTAAATATGTAAATTTTGACAAATATATTATTTTTTAGAGTGAGGCTTGTGTGCACCCGGGACGCATCGTGCACTTTTAGAATTTAGTATTTTGAGAAATGATATATTATTTTGTTCTAAAGGGTATACACTTTAATTAGTAAGGGTGCGTTTACTTTGAAGGGAGGGGTTAAGGTTTGTAAACCTTGAGTAAAGGATAGGTGGAGGTTGAGTCAAAATTGAGGGGTATGGTTAATATTGAAGTCTAATGTTCACGGTTTAGTTTTGCAAATTTTACTATAATATCCCCGCTAAATATATTAAAATATTTCTTAAAATAAAAATATTAAATGAAGGAACATAAACACTCTTCACCGCTTCAATAATTGAGAATTCTGCTCCTCCGCTTCGGTAATTGAACGTCGATGAAATTAACGAAGGAGCAGAAACAATTTTGGAAACAATTTTGTTATCAGTTTGAATTTGCTTTTGGACTAGGTTTTGAATTCATTGTGTGCACCAATTGTCAATTTGTTTATCCGATTTCCAAATGGAAGAGATAGAGCACAAGTTCGTCAAAGTTCACGCGGCGGAGATCGGGAATGGGTTGTTGCCGGTGGTGGTTTTCCTTCACGGATTCCTTGAAACATGGTACTCGTTGCACCTTCAGTTGATGATCGCCGCAAGGTTGGGTTCAGATAGAAACCCGCGTTTGATTTTCGATATCTTTAGCCCCAAATTCAAATCTTCTCCATCAGCGAATCAATGCCGGAGAAGATGAAGACCTACGCCTCCCCTCTCGCCGCCTCCATGGTCAGCGTCGAAGGAATGTAATGAATTGTCGATGGGAGGCAGGTTTGTTCGCCGAGGCCTGATCTTTCCGGACAATCAAACGCTGATGCTACATCCGCCGTGTGCCGCGATGGCGTGCTGGTTGTGACGATGCAGAAGTTGCCGCGGCCGGAGCCGAAGATTACTGACATGAAAACTTGTAGGTAGTCGGCAATGGAGAGATTTTATGAATTTAATTGTGTTAACCCTCCGGTTAAGATTTGTCCTTCCAAATCTAAAGGGATAAGGAAGCCTTCAGGAAGCCCTCCAGCTCAGCACATGACACCGGGCCGATAAGGGCCCGGGGGTTGTCCCTTGTTCATAATCTTAAATGTAAACGCATTTTAATTAGGGTTAAAAGAGGGATAATCCTCATAAACCATCAATGTAAAAGGACTCCAAGGGTACACCATTTTATTCTAAAAGATATATATTTTTTATTAATATTTTTTATTTCTTTTTAGAAAATAAAAGATACACATCTTTATACTAAAGGGTATACAATTCAACATAAAATTCTAAAGGTGCTAAAGGGTATACAATTTAACATAAAATTCTAAAGGTGCACGGAGTGTGCCCGTGCGCCCGGGTGCACACAAGTTTTTGCCTACTCCCTCCGTCCCCTTGAAAGGTGATAGGCTTTTTCTACGCACTATAATTTAATCTTCAAGTGTAAGGATATCAATTGTAGCAGCAAGCACCCAAGTTAAATTATCGATCCCACTGAGACAGCTAATTATTTATTTTACTTTGAATTACTAATTAATTAGAACCAAATTTCCAAGTGTTTGTAGCGAATTAATTAATCTAAATAACGAAATAATAAATTACTGAATAATTAAAAGCAATAAAATAAAAGCAAGTTTCTAACCAAGAGATGACGAACAGTTCTAAGGTATCAGGTATTGACCAATTAATTTGGGTTATTAAACTTAAGATTGTTCATTCATGCAGTTTCACTGAAAATACACCACATATCCCTGTTATCCCACCGAATATGATTCGATTCAAAGCTAACAGTTTAATCTGGTTTAAATCCTAAGGTGCGCAAATATTACCAAGCCTTACTCCTAGATATTAATCAAGCGAACAACAATACCTCCGGATGGCAAGTTCGACTAACAAGATATTTTCTGGAATTACTACAAGGTTCTATTCGCTTCCTACTTGATTGTCTAATTGCCTTGTTCCACTAAACTAATCAAGTATTTGATTCACCAGTTCATGAAATTAAAGTGCTTATAGCGGAGCTACTCTAATCCCTAACAGATAGACAATACCAATCATGAACGCACACAAGCTAACACAATAATCCAAGCATTATAGCGGATGTCATGGAAAATATTATGAAGACGTTACGAAGCAGATAAGCAAGTCTGAATAAAATAAGTAAAATCAAAAGATCAACTGCATAAAATCCCAATCTTTGGTCTAAATTCCCAAATCAATTAAATCAATCCATCAAACCCTAGAACTGTATATAAAATTAGCCCATGAGATCACAACCAACACTCATGGCTAAGCAATTCATACCAAAAATCAAAGTAAAAGAAAGAGAAAGATAGGAATGATGAAACCCTAGTGTAGACGTAGTCTTTCGTTCCTTCTCCGTCTCTCCAATTGCTCGATTCTCCCTTGATTAGCACTTGGAACCCTCTTGGAAGTGGATGGATGATGAAAATCAGTTTTGAATCTGATATGGATGTGTAGGAGGCGTGTGTTGTGGTGGAATGGAATGGGTTCTCTCCAATTTGTGTATTGATCTCCCTAATTCTCTCTTGGACTGTTGCAGGGCTGTTTTTGTGACCAATATCGCTTTAGAATCGCTACTTGAGGGTATATATACGCTGCTGCATCGAATAGGTCTCGTCTGGGCCCGATTTTGGGCCGCTCTGCACCTTGCTCGAGCCGATCTGATAGCCGAGCAGCCCCTAAACCAGCCGAGCAGCATATGGCTGGAATGGGACGTCGTGAGGGTGCTGGTGGACCCCAGCTCGGCACATTTGGCTGCAGCTCGGCCCGAGCTGCTTCCCGAGCGGTCCGCCGAGCTGCCGAGACTGCACTGCGCGATCTCACCGTTTTGAGCATAACTTCTTCATACGGACTCCGAATTTAGTGATTTTTACTCTTAGGCATTCCTCTTTTACTTGATTTTCTATCCATATAAAGAACTCTCAGAAACTCCAATATTTGAATATGTAAAAAGGCATGCAAAGTAACTGCTCGGTACAGCATGCGCGATGTTAGCACTTTAATCATAACTTTCTCATTTTGAATCTGATTGGAGTGTTCTTTATGTCAAAACGACCTTCTCTTCCGTGGATTTCCAACCATATATCACATGATCAATTTGGACATCTATAGAAATACAGAAATCTGTGCAATGCAGACGTATGTTTTTCAGCATTCCTTCACATTTTTACTCTCCATTCCAAATTTGAACTTTGATCATGTTTTACCCTTTAAAACTCAACAAAACACCTTAGTAGCATCAAAATCATGTAAATACTCAAATGTACACAATTCCATGCAAAAATAATAACTTTCCTAAGCAAAACGGTGTAATGTGCACATATAAAATGCATGAAATTCCACTCTCAACAAAAGGTATTCGTTTGTTGTTTGCATGTGGACGGTTCTAAGGTCTTTATTTGCTTTTTGCACGTAAATTAAGGAGTATTATTATTATAGATAAGGTGGGTAATTGTATTAGAGGGAAGTGATGAGTCATATTGTGTATTTTCTTTATTAAATAGAGGAAATTGATGTTTTTGAAGCGGATGTCAGGAATAGTGAAATTGATATCTTTCAAGGGGACGGAAGGAGTATTCTTTATCATGAAAATAAAAATAAAAATAAAAATAGCGTATTAAATGTATATATGGCTAAACAACAAATTAATTTCACACAAACTCGTGTCAATGTTGCTTCGTATAAAATATTCTAAAAAAATAGTGAGACGTTGATTATACATACCCAGACATATTAAAATTGATTAAATTAATAGACTCGAACGGCTTCATAATATAATGACCTCATGTCCAGCTTTTCTGGCCATAAAATAAGGAACAACACTAAGAAATAAATAAAATCTAGAATGCCATTAAATATTACCTCCGTCCGTTGCAAATGTATCCGTTTCACTATTCCTGTCGTCCGCTTCAAATCTATCAATTTCCTCTATTTAGGAAAGAAAGTACACAATATGACCCACTATTTCCCTCTAATACAACTACTCATTTTACCTATAATAATAATACTCCTTAATTCATGTGCAAAAAACAAATAAAGATATTAGAATTGTCCATGTCCAAACAACAAACGAGTACCTTTGCTCTATACAGAGGGAGTATGATATATGATTCATTCATGATCTTTGTTTTAATAATTAGTATGTTCATTAGATTGCAAAATCACACCAATAAAGCTGCACCCATGAAGTTCAATATCGAAATTCTCTCTCACACACACATATGTATAATATCCCACGTAACCATTTCATAAAATACTTTCAAACAAGTTTTTCCATTATACAATTGTGGGAAGATTCCTCTTAGCACAAACAATCAAAACATATACTCACTCCATTCCTAAATTACAATTATTGTTTGCACGAAAATTAAGAAATACTCCCTCCGTCCCATAATACTTTTCACACTTTCCCATTTGTTTGTCCCACAAAACCTTTCACACCCCAAAAAAGGAAACTCTACTTTATCCAATAACCTCAAAAGTTACTTTAGTTTCAAAATTGACACTCATTTTTCACACACATATAATTACTTTATACTTTTTTATTACCTAAAAATACTATAATACCCTCCAAAGTCAACAAAATTGGTCAAAAAGTACAACTTTTTTTAAACAACGTGGAACATTAAACGTGAAAAGTTTTCCGGGACGGATGGAGTATATAATATTTTAATGGGTAGAAATTTTAATGTATAGTGAATAGTTGTATTAGTATTTTGTGTGGCCATGATTAATTTATGTGGGTCCATTAATTAAAAAAGAAAGACAAAAACTTAGATACAACCTCCAATTGGTACAACCCCGTATAACCTTCTTCCTTCACCTTCAATGTGTGTTTTCCTCTTTTTTTTTTAAACTGTTGCTGTTGCTTTTTTTATTATTTAATTTTAGGGATATAATTGCAATTTTACCCTTGTGGTTTAGGGTATAATTTATCCCTATAGTTTAGGGTATAATTGTAATTTTACCCTTATAGTTTAAGGTATAATTTATCCCTAGGGTTTAGGGCATAATTGTAATTTTACACTTGTGCTTTAGGGTATAATTTATTCCTATGGTTTAGGGTTTAGGGTATAATAGTCATTTAAATAAAATAAATTTAAAAATAAAATAAAAAATAACATTAATGAAGGAACATGAATTAATTAAGAAAAGTGGGGATTAAGGGTGTACCAATTCAATTGGTACACCCGGTTGTACCCTAATCCCTCTCAAAAAGAAAATTTAACTCTTATAGTAGGATACCTAATTAGTAAAATGTAATTATTGTAGCAGCATAGAAAAGTATATAAAAGACTCATGTGAAATTATCTTACAAACTATGAAACGGATAACGAGTAAAACATTTTACTAGAAGTATGTAATCACACTAGTGAATATTCTAAAATAATTTTGGGGACTAGTGAAATTCTAAAATAATTTTGGAGATTTTTTTTCTTTTATGATTTTATAAAATATAATTGAAAATATATAAATTTTATTTTTTCGATTAAACAAAAAAACCATTCTCTTTCGGTCCGATTTTAACAACACCAATTCAAATTATATGCTAGCAAGTTGCATATATGCATGGCGACGAAAGGAATTTTTTGAGCTCTAAAATAGTGTTACATCGGGATGGTTATCATATAATGAATGATTGACTAATGAATTAGTTTATCATTATTATTAATTAATATTAAGTAATTCAACATCAATGAGCCTTGTTTTCAACCAAATAAATACTCCTTCCGTCCCCCTTGATACATATCCGTTTTGTCATTTTGGTCCGTCTCAATACAAAGTATTCATTTCCTTTTTTGGATTGATGTGACACACAAGGGGCCCACACTCAATACTAATACAACTACCCACCACACATTAAAATATTATTTCTCTCACCTCAATACACATTAAAATATTATACTCCTTAATCCACGTGAATAAAGTAAATGGATACCTATTAGAGGGACGGAGGGAGTAACTCTTTAATATTTCATTTATCAGGAAGATCTTATGTTTGTTTTGAAAGTGATATACCTTATGAACATGAAATGTTACATATGGCGTGTTATTTAAGAAATGTATTGCTTGAAAAATAAAATTTAGGGTGTCAAAAGATTTTAAAAATCATGAGCTTGACTCTAACCAAATTTTGAGTACTCATCATCTTTTAAGATCTCTGAGAATTTTTTTTTATTGTATAAACGTCACAAAATTCGTCATAATTGCAATAGAATTTTTTCCGTCACAAATTTTCGTCGACTCAAAAGCACGTCACAATTTTTCATCGACTTGAAAGCACGTAATTATAATATTTTTATAGAGAACGTGGACTCGAAAAACAGTTCTTAAAATATAGTATCAGGTAAGATTTTCATAAATTAAATTATCGATTATCATATTAGTATACTGGATTTACAAATTAGTAATTAGGTTTCTTAATCTCAGAATGGTTTTTTTTTTTTAATAATAATAAAAAAAATCCACCAAATATTATATTATTGGATCCGTTAACATTCCATTTCACAACATTGTACATCGATTTATTCAACTCAGTTATAATTTTTCCAGCATATATAAACATCCTACCTCAATTATTTTACAGCTTACAATCTTGAATCTTTAAAGCATCATGATCATGACATGATTGACATTTAATTAATATATGTATTTGACAATTTTATTCACTACTTTTAACATTAAATAAAACAAAATATATGTTGTACATGATTTGTCATTTTAACAAATATTGTGATTGTCAGATGTTCTTCAATAATTTTCAACAATTGATGGATATTGAACTGATGGGAGCAGATGGATACTGTTCTATTGTTTGGTGGTCTACTTCTTTAATTTTATTGCTGCACTGATTGGACTTTTACCTTATTTTCCACTTTAGTTATCGTCAATCAATAAATTATTATAATGTTGATGGTGTTTTCCATTTCGTGATAATCGCTTGAAGTAGCAATGAATTTATGGAATCAAATAAATAAATAAATAAATAGTGGAATGAAGTCACTTTTTATTGATATTGAGCTAAGGCTCTTGATGTTCATATATTCACAAACTCTTAACCTTTTCTTGAAGTGAATGAAGTAGAACAAGCTAAACCTAACCACCACCACCACCCCCCCCCCCCCCCCCCCCCCCCAATTCATGAAGTGAGCTATCCACTTGTAAATTTATGGGAATAGTATCAATTTATTTAAGGTGTATTCATTGATTGAGAGGGTATCAAATTTGCGGAGTGAGTGATCTTTATATTGAATATTTGAAAGTGATTCATTATCCAATCTTTGTCATTCACAATTTGTGTGTATTTGGTATTCCAACCTCTATTGGATTGGTTAGGGTTTTCCTCTGTTGAGCTGGACATTTGTAAGGTCGACTCAATCGGCTCAGGCAATCATACTGGACTAGTTATAAGTCAAACATATTTTATCTGAGTATTTTCGGTCGTGTCTCGTCTTTGTCACCATGGCTCATTGGGCCTTTTTTATACTCCATCCGTCCCTCTAAAAGAGGGCCTTTTACTTTTCTACACGTAGATTAAAGAGTATTATTATTTAATGTGTAGTGGGGTTGTATTAGTGGGGGTGTGGACCCCATATTTTAATTATATTATAGGGGGTGTGGGGGTCCCATGTGTGTAAAAAGGAAATGAGACCCTTTGAGTGGGACGCTCAAAATGGAAAAAAAGACCCTCTTTAAATGGGACGACGGAAGGAGTATATAAAATCAGCTTTGGACGGGCTTTATTATCAGTTAAGAGTACTTATACGGCTATACTTAGATATATTCTTTTAATCATTGAGTCTTTGGCCTATGTTTAGAATGGAATAATATATACTCCCTCTGTACCTTTTCAAGAGGGTCTTTTTTTCCATTTTGATTGTCTCACCCAAAGAGTCTCCTTTCCCTTTTTACATACATAGGACCCACACACACTCACTAATACAACTAAAATGTGGACCCACACTCCCCACTAGTACAATTATCTATTACACATTAAATTATAACATTCCTTAATCCACGTGCCAAAAAACAAAAGATCATCTTAACAAGGGACGAGGGAGTAAGGTATAACTAAAATGAAGTATAAATGAAGTAGAGTTGAGCTTAATTATTGTTATCCTATAAGACTGTAGACTGCTCAATTTAATTAAACGTATGGACATTGTCGAACATTTTAAGAGTGAATAACATTTTCATTGACCTAGAAAATCAAAACAAATGAAGGTGGAGCATCTTTTAATAACAAACAAAATGTTTAAACTTGTTTATGTAAATTGAAATAAATAAATTTTTTTTCTTTTTAATTAATAATCAATCAATTCATTTAACTCTTAACTTTACACAATGCTTGCCTGATCCGGAAAAGTCCATATTAGTCAAAGGGTTGGAATATAATATATAGGGCACCCTTGCGCGATACGTCTAATAGTAAAATAACTTTAAGTGTATTTAGTTTATTTTATTAAAAATATTATTACTTTTTTTTAAAAAAATATTACTTTATTTTTTATGAAATAATTTACTGCACAATTATCAATTTTTATCGATTGAATACCATATTTTATTAAAATATCATCATTTTTATCCATCTCATAAATGTTTGATATATATATATATATATAATTTGTTTTCTAGTTATTTAGGTAGGGAAATAAAAGTTGATTGTAGAAGTGGTTGTCTTGAGTTAATGTTACATTGAAATATTCGAGCATTTCAAGATATTTGCAGGCCACTCTTCAGAATACAGAAATTCACATTTAATGACTCTTTGACCAACTCAAATTTACCAAAGATGCATGAATTAATCAAATTTATATACATGTTGTAGTTCAATTAGGAACACAAACTCATTGTTAATCAAATTAATTTCTGGGTAAATCAAATCATTGTACTCCAGATGATTTTATTTTACTAGCATATCTAAATGTTTCATTAAATGTAACATTGCAATATGTATAGTACAGTAACAGAAAGGGAAAATAGATGATGAAATACCATAACTAAGTTGGATGGGTGGATCACGCGTCAAACAAACGATTCTTTTCTAAATTGAGAAAAAAGGTGTGTTAAAAGCGCTATTATGCAGTAGCGACATCATCACGGCTTTCATCACCTTTGGGCTTTGTCCAATACTGTTGCCCTTCTAAGAAACTAATCATTCCTTATTCTCACTCTCCGTGGACTGTTCATATACGCTCTTCTTCTCATAGTTATCTTTAAGGTTACTGTACATATGTAATTAAAAAAAAATATTTTTTTTAATTAATTTTATTGACTTTTTAGGAATATTATGACTTTCTATGTGATAAATAAAACATAAATTACAATTTACTACTTGTTTTTAAAATGAAAATGACTTTTGAGGTTTTTATTGATTTTTTTATTTTCTTTTCTTTTTTGGGTGGCAAGATAAATGTGAGATGAACAAAAACAAAAATTGTGACGACAAGTGTTAGAAGGAGTGAGTATTAATTTTTATATGGAGTATTATATAATTTTATTGAGTTCTGATATTTTATTAATAAATTACAACACATAAATTATATTTTTATTTTTATTTTTATGAAATAAGCACAATTGTTCAAGCCTTCAAGGTAAAGAAGAAAAGAAGGGTGGTATAAAATAGCATTATCCATAGAAATAGTAGTGTTGGTACAAAAATATCGACATATTAAATGTTGATGTGGGCTTTGACACAACTTCAAAAAAGAAATTTACACATAAGTATATGTTCTTTTTTTTATATGCAAAGATAAATACATTGAAAATTTAATGTTGGTGGACTAACAATATTTACATTGTTCAATTGACAAATAGAATTGCAATAAATAACCAATAATTAAGAGCTTAAAATTTTATCATATTATTGGACTAATTCATCTACAATAACCATAATTAATACTTAAAAATATTACTCCATATTGATCTATACAAGATATTCAAGTGTATTAGATAAATTTTAAAAAATATAAATTTTAATTAATAAGAGTGTTACTTTTTCACACAGATCGTTTGAAATATAAAGAATATTAATGCTTAATTAAAAATAATAATTTTATTTGTCGGAAAAATCAAGAACATGGAGTAGATCTTTATACTAAAATATTGAAATATAAAGAATATTAATGCTTAATTAAAAATAATAATTTTATTTGTTGGAAAAATCAAGAACATGGAGTAGATCTTTATACTAAAAGATAGTATAACGTTCCTACACAATAATAATATTCATGGGTATTTATGCCCACCATTTGTACCCACTCGCAAAATAAGAAATAGTAGGAGTATTGTTTTTCAAATATAGTGCGAAAGAAACGCATAAATAAATTGATAATTTAAAGTGAAAAAATAAATAAAGTTGTTGGAATAATGAATAAAATGTAAAAAATAAGTAAAATGTATAAGATATTTTTAGAATGTACATAAATATTTGAAATGACTCAAAAGGTAAAGTGTATTTAAATACGTGTTATGAAGAAAATTAAGTTAAATTTTTGAAGGTTTTTCAATACAGGACCTGAAAGATAGGTAAATTATCAATTAGGGACCCGAAAGATTTTTGCTATCAATTCAGGACTCAAAAGATATGAAACTATCAATACAAGACCTAAAATTATAGAATTTCGGGTCCTGAATTGATAAACATACATTAAAATTTCATGGTTTTAGGTCCTGTATTAATAGTTTTATATCTTTCGGGTCCTGAATTGATAGCAAAAATCTTTCAGGTCCCTTATTGATAGTTTACCTATCTTTCAGGTCCTGTATTAAAAATATTTCATTTGGAACCTGGACTTGAGCATGCAAGCTAAGCTAGACTTTGCATTGCTCTTACAAAATCTATAAAATTAATAGAAAACTACTTTTCTTAATTTTTATGAAAAATAATTGTTCAAAGTTCGACGGGATGGAGACAATAATATTAGTAACTAAAACTAATGAACACTAAAACTAGGTAGCGCCCCTACGGATAAACCTCAAAATAAGTAAGTTGGTGCACATTAATTACATCATAAATATTTGTGAAGTGTGAATAGAGTTAACTCAATATGATACCCCCTACTCCCCACCCTCTCTCTCAAAATATACATATATATAAATGTATGTATACATGTAACATGTATTGAAGATGATCACAACACACCCACCTCTGAAGCTAGATAGCTTGGAGCATTAACTACACATCTAGCAAAAGTGGATTCATGGCTAAAAAACAGAGAGGCTGTTTTCTGGCCATTGTGGCGGTGGCGACGACAATGGTGGTGGTGGTGTGCGGCGGTGCAAATGAAGAAAGCGATAGAATAGTGGCTCTTCCCGGCCAACCAAAAGTCGGATTCCACCAGTTCTCCGGCTACGTCACCGTCGATGAACTCGCCGGAAGAGCCCTCTTCTATTGGCTCACTGAGGCCACACAACAACCCTCATCAAGACCTCTTGTTGTTTGGCTCAATGGAGGTACCCCCAACCCTATAACCCCCCACCCCACACTCCCAATGCATGCAATCAGTAAAATAGTAAAGTAATTTAGTGTGTGTGATTTTCTTGCTAGTATGCATTAATACTTACTCCCTCCGTCCCGTTTCAATATTTACGTTTGTTTTTTGCACGTTGATTAAGGAGTACTCCCTCCGTCCACTTTCAAGGGTTCCATTTTACTATTTTGGGCGTCCGCCCCCAAGGGTCTCATTTCTTTTTTTATACATATGGGACCCATACACACCCACTAATACAACAAAAAAATAAGACTCACACTTCCACTAATACAACTACCCACTACACATTAAATAACAATACTCCTTAATCTCCGTGCCCAAAAGCAAATGGCACCCTTGAATCCGGACGGAGGGAGTATAATATTTTAATAGATAGTGAGTAGAAAAATATAATATTTAATGCAAAATGGATAGGTGTATTAGTGTTGGATGATATATTAATTGTTTTAGGTGGGTCCCATATTCTAAACAGAAAAACGTAAACATTGAAATGAGAAGTGCAAAATAGAAACGTAAACATTGAAACGGGACGGAGGGAGTACAGTTTTTTTGTTGGACAAATTAGTTGAAGAAAATGTCTTTTTTTTTTTTCCCTACCTAATCATGAATATCTTCTCAGATTTTTCTGACATTTGAGTTTGACTGAAAACACTAATAAAATGTGACATTGGAAACAAGCATGAAATTTAGGGTGATTCATTCTAAACCCATTATTTATTATCAAATTTTCTTCATTTTAAGTTTTAACTACTCCTATCTATTATCTTCTGCCCTGTTTATTAACATGTAAAATAAAGGCTGTATTTATTAGTGAGAAAGCTATGCATGGAGTAATAAATTAAAAATAAAAAAAATAATTTAAAGGCTGGAAGCTAAGTTAGAACAATCCTCATTAATTGATACTCCAACTAATATCATCTGTAGAATATTAAATTTGTCAGCATGCTTGCTGCAGCAGGAATTAGTTAGGTCATTCATGATGTTCAGTACGATCGAATTGCAATTTTGCTGAATTTATGGCCTCTTTTGCAAATATCATACACGAGTGATGCCAAACTCTTACTATTGTGTGCACATCTCAATTTAATTTCACAAATATTTTAGACTTATTTAGGAGATATTTATCCCCCATGTAAAAATTCTAAAATCATTATCATACTACATGCTCCCTTCGTTCACATTTACATATAATTTTTATACATAGGTTACAGAGTTTTATTACTCCCTCCATCCAGGTAACAATGCTCATTTATGTCAAATTAAAAAACGTTGTTTTTTAATGTAATATAAACTTTTCATAATGTAATGTAAACTTTTCATACGCACAATTTTTCACTGCATATCTATTAAAAAAAATTCATAGTAAAAAATCATGACTCCACATTGTCCCTAAAATTATTTTTCAAACACAAATTGAATAAACAAATTACGAGTGCGAAATGGATAAAAGATTTTGTGTGATTTCTTACAATGATCAGAGAAGACGATTTTATAATTTTGTAATTAACATATTTAATTTCATCATTGCTTACACTTCAATCAAATTACGACAATAATCCAAAAATATATGCATTCATTCTTTAAAAAATAGTGCAATTCAAATATTATACGATTTGGAGTGTGCTTTGTTTGCTTGACAAATAGAATTAAACTAGTAGTAATTTTCACTAATCTGATACTTTTGTTCAAACGAATTTTATTAAATTTATTATTATTTTTAAAAGGTCCTGGATGCTCTTCGGTGGCGTACGGTGCATCGGAAGAAATAGGACCTTTCAGGATTAGCAAAAACTCATCTGGTTTATATCTAAACAAGTTTTCATGGAATAAATTAGCAAACTTACTCTTTCTCGAAACTCCGGCGGGTGTCGGCTTCTCCTACAGCAACAGATCTTCCGATCTCTTCGACACCGGCGACCGTCGCACCGGTATTCACCGCCGCCTTCATTTGCCCTAATTTATTTACTTTTTAACAAACTGAGAAATTAGACGTATTTCGAAAATTACAGCAAAGGATTCGCTGCAATTTCTGATCCGGTGGCTAGATCGATTCCCACGATACAAGAATCGTGAGATTTATCTCACCGGAGAGAGCTACGCCGGCCACTATGTCCCCCAATTGGCCAGGGAAATTATGAACTACAACGCTAACAATAGGCACAAGATCAACCTCAAGGGCTTTATGGTAATTTCCCCCCCCCCCCCCAACCCCTTTTGACGCGCCATTTTTTTTTCTTTTAACTTTTTGTTTTTAATTAATCATTTATATTTAAATTTTTGCAAAGGAATTATAATGGTAATTTCTATGCCTTGAGTTAATTACTTAT